>CM048659.1:12867990-14166039 GCA_026401315.1 Dysphania ambrosioides
ATTGATAACATTGGCGGAAATTTTCAATGAACAAAAGCTATGTTGAACATAAAAATTATGTTACGCTCTAAAGTATGAAAATCATTATCAAGCTCTATTTCAACTTATCCTGGTTACTCTATGCAAGCTTCACATAATGAAATGTCAATACTAAAATTTGCTTGGCTAGAGCTACCTCTAACAAAATGGGCAGCAAAATGACAAAATAGAAACACCTATTAACCAAGAATTCTCTCATGAGACTCCAGCATAAGAAGGGCTACAGATATTTATGAAAAAATAATTTGAAACCCTGATAAGAAGAGCAGCAAATAGCGTATAGCTGCACAACAAATAAAATTCTATAGACTAATAAGTTTAGCAGTTGGACAAGATCCTTTCAATGCAAATAGTCTACTTCTCCAAGTTCTCAAAATTCGGGTTTGAAGCCGAAACTATTCTGTAATTTAACATCCTGGAGGTCCATTTATACATTTCCAGTAATACAAGACCTTAGATAAGTGAACTTCACACAGCCTCCAATTATAGGAGGAACAACACGAATGATTAAAATACAGGTTCAACCGGTTTTAGGGGATAATTAAAATATATTATATAGGAGATAGGCAATAAGAATGACGATACTTAGGACCATGAATTTAAACTCGGCCGTTCCACTATAGAATGGTCATTCTGAAACGGATTTTACAATTCCTCGCCAGTTTAGAACATTTTTTAACATGTTAAAATACATACATATTTACTTTCATAAAAATTTGCCAAATATATTTTATTAAACTATATAATCTATGCATAACATAATATATAATCAATCATTAGTTCAAATAACAGTAATACACTCATAACATGAACAAATAGGTATATTATGTTGAAAGAATAATTTTGAACATAAAAAAAAAATGTAAATGAGTCAAACTCAATAAAGTGAATGTTTTGATAAAATTCACGCCGTGTTGGCTGTGATTCATCTATTCATCCATTACAGGTCGCATCTGCGATAACACAATCGTGATTGCATCTGCCGATTTTTTTTTAACTAAAGGCGCAGCGGTAACGGTTCATATATTTAAAAAAAAAAACAGTGTTATTCTGTGACACAGGGAATCCCAAATAGAGTATATACTGATCAGAAACAAGAGTTAAAGCAATAGAAACTCACCTCAGGAATATGCTGATCAGCCTATACCGTGACCAATCTTCATAGTCATCGCAGAAGAGAGGAGTTGTTGCCTCCTGGTACATAAACATCTCACAAACTTTGGATCCATCCCTACATAACGCTCACGGTAGAGAACAAGCAGTAACTGATAAAAAAATTAAATTAAAAAAAAAAAAAAGAACACTAAGGAAAAGAGATAAAATTCATGCTAGTTCCAACACCTGAGCTCAAACAATGATTTTGAAAAACAATAAAAATACTAGAACACAACTTACAGAGAAATGATATAAGAGACACATGCAACTTGCATTTTATACAAATATAATAAATTGGAACAATTATTTTCTTACGTGTAGATCATCCAAATCCAGCTTTCTGGCATGAAAATATGCAACTTTTCAAACAGATTGAATTTTAGGCAAACATTTAATGGATAAATAAAAGCAAAGGAAAGGAACCGGAAAGAAATTATACATGTTTTTTTTCCTGATATTCACAGAGTCCCTCAAAACAATAATAGACCATAACCTAGCTACCTACCAAATCCCAAACTTCCATGACAACTAATCTTCATGTCTTCTTTAGAAAGAAAAATATAGCTTACTTCATATTTTTTCCAAAAAAAAAAAAAAATCAAATAAATAATCCTTAGTGTTCTCTACGTTTCCCTCCTTTTTTCTTGACTTCCACGAATAACAAATCAGTTCATCTTCAGAAGAAAGAGTCTAATTGCACCATCACACATTCTGCAGCTTGCAGATTAGCAGCTTGAGCAGTGGCAGACCAGCAAACAAATGTAATTGTGTAAGGTATGGAAAAATACAAATTCCATTCTTGAACTCCAATTTATCGAGTTTAAGGCAGCATACCAACAGTCGATGCATTGACATTCTGCTTCTATCAGGCTCCAAGAAGAGCTTTAAAATAAAAAGAAAAGTACAGCTCAGGTTACTAATGGTTTTGCCTTGCGTATGTGTCCCATACTATTAACAAGATCTTTGCGGGTGCAAACAGGGAACATGTTGATATCATTCAGAACTTTCAGCCGCCAGATAACATAAGGAAAACTAAGCTGATCCCTAGATGTGAAGCGAACCACTTCATTGAACCAAAGGCACATGAACAGGTTAGTTAAGGGTGAGTGCTCTCTAACAATGATGGAGGCTTCAGCTAGAGCTGCACAAATAAATTACTTCATGGATCAGCAACCAATCTAAATTCAGTTTTAAAAGCATAATTAGCATATTGCAGAACTGTATGTTGACACATATATAAATATAAGACATAGAAGTTCATCAGAGATCTCATATATTAACTACTAATAGCACCAACCAAACAACTGTAATAAGTTCTGATGGGATAAAGTAGCACCATACCCTTCATTCCATTAAATCTCTTGTCTTCAGGAAGTCCATCACGGCGGTACTGAGTTAGTTGCACCTCTACTTCTTCTGGGGTTGCCTTGTTTTTTTTGACAACAGCTTTAGCCTCATCATACACACTACTGCGGGCACCATGCTGTGAAATTGCTAGCACAGAGTTTGATCGCCACAGCAGTGCTTCCAGCACGCCCAAGGGATCTCTCCTGAACTGAGACTTTGAATCAACCCAAATAGAATATAATGCATTTGGAAACAGCCGATGGCCCAACATCTAACAAAAATAAAAACCAATTGAAGAGACCGCATGAAAAAATCATCAAAAAAGGCAAGTGAGAGACCAGGAAAAAAGCCATATAAAACGCTTCATGTCTTATATTCATCAATTACTTCTTACAAAATTCTAAACAACAGTAAATATAAAACATCAAGGAAGAGAGAGGGAATACAGTTTGGAATTGGCAATTCCAATACAGCACAAACAACAGGGAAATGCAGTAGACGCAAGCAGAAATAATTTACCAAGAATGACAAATTATGTTGACCAAAAGGAAGCTGCAGAAGCAAAACCTTCTTCCTCTCTCAATCCAGGAATTTCTTAAGTGTTAAGACCATCAGTAAATCTAGGTCAGTTTGCCAAGTTGGTTCATTTTGTCAAAAACATGCTCTAGCCACATCCATTCCAAAGTGATTTTTAAATACTATGTACATCAATCCATCAGCATCCATATTAATCAGCAATAAAATCAATAAAAAAAATATTTACATAACACCAAAGTTGAGGTATATCAATTTCATGAGCTTAGAATTAAGGTACTCATGTCAGTCTTCCATGTCCCATTCACTAATTTAGTAGCTTTAGAAAATGAAGAAACAAAAGGATTCAATCAACCAAATTAGAGTAGTTAACAAGCAAGACAGGTGTAAATACACCAGGGAAATTGCTCCTCAGCTATGGGGTGACTTTCATGAGTATCCTTTGAGGCAAAGAAACCTTTCATAATAAATGAGAATGCGACATACTCCTTTTATGGATGCTTCACAACACCTGCAACATTGCCTATATTCGAAAATTGTAGAATTTACCACATGAACCTCAGCTTTTGTAAAGGAAATGGGGATGACCCACCTTCAATATGGAGGAGCTTTTGCACACTCTAGTTCATCTAAATCACATTGGCATAAAGGATTTTTGACCCTTCTCTCTTCTTATATTAGCTGTGCCAATTCTCAATGTTCCATGCATTGAGGAAGTAATATTATCTACAAAATTTGCAGACTTTTTCTTAGATGTCAAGTGTTTTACCCAACAATGAAAACAGCCAGAACCAAATGTTGAGCAAGAAACAAACGAAAAAAATCAGTAAAAGAGAAAAGTTAAAAGTATTGACTGCTCAATGATTTTAAAGTAGAGCAGTAGATTTTAAGATCTACCTAGTCCTCTTGCGTATATTATCTCTTATGGAAGAAATAGATTTCAAATGTGAAACGAAAGAAAAAAAAAACAACATTTTTGAAAAGGGAAAAGATAGTATTGACTGCTCAATGATTTTAAAAGAACTACAAAAAAATTTATATCTACTCAGTCCCCTTATGACCGTTTCCGTCAATTTCTTCTAAGAATTTTTTCTTCGATATCAGTGATCAGACTGCAAAAACATGAATGAAAAGAATAGAAATTAATCCTAAAATGCACAATATATACCGAAGATAGTTGCAGTGGCAGAGATACCTATAGTCACAGAGGAGGGAGAACGAAAGTTAATCAGGTGGGAGTTTGTTCTTCGGACAGGAAGTTCAATCTCCCCCCCCCCCCCCCCCCCCCCCCCCCGACAACAAGAAAACGTATCCCCAATTCGGAACATTTGACACATTTAAAGTTCCGGAAATGGCCACAGGATTTCATCAATCTCTTCCTTCAATTTTTACTGTGGAGTATGTTTTTATCAGTTGAGAGTCTTAAGACCATCACATGCTTTAACAAACAACTAAATGCACATGAATCATCAATAACCTTTGGCAAGGGTAATGTCCACATATCTGCTAAGATAGAATATAGTAAACGAATAAAAGAACAACTACACTACCTTCGGAATTTTACCATTCAGTCGCTGGTCTGTGAAAGGGAGATTCTTGACAATCACAATTCGCCACTTGCCAATAAAATGATTATCACCAATTTTCTGCCCCTGTTTTTCCTGTGTAGCAAGGGTGATCTCATCCCAAAAAGCAACATAGCAGACCTGAAAACAGTCAAGCCAATATGCACACAGTGAAAATCAATCCATATGTGAGTCAAGCTATATGTAAAAAAAGATCCAAACCTTCCGAATAGATGCCTTTGACATTCCAATAGGTTGATAAAGATCATCCCCACCGCCGAATGCACAAGTAGAGACGACAACCTTGCAAGTTTGCAAATATTTTTTATCCTCAAGTGAAATCTTAAATCCACCATTTTCACTATAGAAACCACAATGCACCTTAGGAGCCTCAGTCACCTACATATGAATAAACAGTGAGACAATTAAATAAATATTTGAGCTTAACTTCTCATTAGATATTCTTCAGAGAAAGAATATTATTGATAGAGCTACTTGCCAATTAGTGTAGTTTATGTCAAATGGATAAAGTAAATGTTGATTATTTATTGCTTTTCAGTCCTCATAAAATTCTTATGGCACTCGTTGACTGCTTTACTGGGAACCAGTAGGGTTTGGCCTCATGTTACAAGTTTTCTGTGACACGTAAGGAGATGAATCAACAAAGGCTGAATCACTGAAGCCTGGAGGATGGATCTGTTCACATCAAAAGCAAATAAATGTACAATAGAGGTTGCTTCCCCCATCAATTAAAATTTCTTTTGCAAACACTATCAAAATTAAAAATGTAAGGTTTTAAGGAATTAGAATACTCTTGTAGTAGATATATATTACATGATAGCTTGAGGGCTTATTTTTTGGCTAAATTCCATCTTATTTATCATGAGTAATACCCCTATGAAATTATTTTTCAATACGTAACCCCAGAAATAATTAACTAGACATCAAGTTCAAATAAAAATATAAAATAATTATATGGTATGACATTAGAGGGTAATAAATCTGATTTATTATGATTTGAAAGCTCAAGCAAGACTGGCAGAAAATAATCAAACATGTATTCGTCACTGCCTAGATAAACTAATTCATTTACATGTAAATCGTGTAACTTCAATTCATATTCTAAGAGCAAAAACTGCTACCAACCTTGAAGCTCTTCTCCCTTTGAACTAGTAATTGGTACCCTGTAAATAAGTTAAATCTTCCAACTTTTCTTTTCTGATGAGAAGATGTTGAATTTCCTCCTAAATAAGGGATGCCATCTTCTGATTTATAAGGGTCGTTTTCTTCGGTGACATAGATCACATTTTTTACAGGTTTTTTTGAGCCTATCAATTCCACAGGAATATCCAGAACCTCAAGATCTTCAGCTGATAGGATAGGCAGGCAACCTGATACAATCAACAAAAGTATGCTAAAGATCAGACTGTTACCTGTCCACCATATAATAATTCATTTTCTCTTCTTTCCTAAAGTCTAGTCCCAAGAGCATGACCTACAAGTTCTCCAAAAATGTCCGTGCAATAAAAAATATTCACTGATGATAAAAATAAATTAAAAAAAAGAACCTAAATCTGTTGTAACAGTACAGTGATTGCAAATATGTGATACCAAGCGACACATGATACATGAGTGAACAGTTAACTAATCTCTTATACATATGAAAAGGGGGCAATTCTCTCATGGAGATCTACCATACAATTTGCTGAATAAACATCTCAAAGCTAGTTGACAAGTCCACCATAACTCCATAAGCTGATTTACCCCTTCTAACCAGACTTTCTAGAAGACAGCAAGCTAAATATGCAAATCACATCACTGCTGAAAGTAAAGCCACACTTCCCACAGACTTGAACAAAACCACCATCATCCACTCCCCACAAAATCACACAAATATAGCACTGAACACAATGTAGCAAACAGGATTACTTAAAAGCAGCAAACATATTGTTGACTCCTACAGCATTAGGAACCCCATTTATCAACAAGAGCCTGCTCTCTAAAGATGGTCACAGCTATTATCTAAGATTTTTTTTCTTTTGAAGGACAGTAAATGGGTAAGTTTCATAAATAGGAAGAACAAATAGAGATCATTTCCTTTCTACTATGTAACGAAAATAAAATATTTCAACTGATTAGGAGCAAATGGGCCAATGACCAATAATCAGACAAGAAGTCTTAATGTTACCAACATATTTGCACTCCAATCTGAATTTCGCAACTAATTTACTATGATCAAGTCTAAATAAGTCCAAACGAACAAAGCCTTACCCCAAGTCCTAACTAGTTAAAAAAACTACCCTAATATTGGGAGGAAATGCATTAAGTTAGTATTTTAACAAACCTATCTCAAGATAATTTATGATCATAAACTGAAATCACTTGCGAGATGGAGCAACACTGTACCAAGTTCGACTAAAATAGATCGGAGGAAGTATTACTAACTTTCTACAAAACCAAACAAGAGTACATTCTGGTATTCAACGAATTAGAAGGAAATGACCTAACATACAAGAAGGCTCAATGTCACCAAGATGTGCAGAACCATGTCCAAATTTTATTTCATGTCTATGAAGGACCATATGTACGATGCCTCACCCCGAGCTAGTAATTCAAGAGGAGATCCAGTAATTGACCTACGTAACAAACTATCTCAGAAAAATTTACAATACACAAACTGTGTTCAATTACCAAGCAAGGTCAGATTGCAGCAACATTGTATCAAGCGGTAGTAGATTGATATAGAAACTACAATACACTAATTTCATAGCTACATTCTCATCAGCAACAGTTCTCCTACGACAAAGCCTTCGAAGATCCAAATGCACGAAACCTTATCCTCGAGGAAACTCACAAAACACGAACTGAGATCACTTATGAGCTAGGTCAGATTGAAGCAACATCGTACGACGATAAATTAGAACCAAATTATAGCAACTTCACTCCTACATTCTCATCATACACCGTCCATGCTTACTCCTATTCATCCTAAATTAACTCGCTTCGAGTTTCGACAACCTTAACTAAACAATTTGACTATAATCAACTCAAAATTATCAAATAAAATCGAATTCCAACGACTAATTCGCAAAAAATCGATTTCAATTTCAGATCCACAACAACTAAATTCAACATAATTTTAATTTAAATTTAACCAAGTGTAACACTTACGTTCTTTGGCACCAGCAACAGTATGATAAATAGGTTCAAGCCGATTCAAATTCTTCTCAATCATAGGTAAACTGAACCTCCTCCGAGTCCAATCCGAGTCGCCATCATGATTCGGTCTGTCATGACTCGTCCGATCTTGACTCGGTCTCCGACTACCAAGCCGAGAAGCTTCGAAGAGGAGCAAAGCCATAGCAGGGAGGAATAACAAGAGCGGCCACCATTTCGCGAGATTCCTTATAACTCGACGGGTTAACTCGGTGTTGGATCGGTTGCTCGCCGATTTCTTCCTCTTACGCCGGATCCGGGCTCGCATTCGTGCGGTGTATTCGTCAGAGTCGGAGTCGGAGTGTGGCATTGAGATGCTTGCGTTGTTTTCGTTGAACATTGTTTGCATCGAATGTGTGCGCTATTCTAAGAAATTCAGCGTGTTCATGAACATAGCAGGCGTGAGATGGAGACAGCCGAGACACTCTTGTTTAGCGGCGTTCATGTAGCGTTGGCCGCTGGAGCCAGGACTTGTTACTACTTCAGTTGCAAATGTTGCTCAAACTAATGGAATTTAACATTACATTTAAATATATAATTTCTCATGATAAATTTTATTTTAAAATTAACACTATTAATAAAAATAGAATAAATATAAAGAATGGAGGATTTATTTCCTTAAATGCAACAATATAAAGTGGCTCCAAGTAAACACTAATCTTGAATAGAATGGTTTTCCATTTTTGTGATTTAGCATAAGTTATAAGGCAAAGTGATTTAGTGTAAGTTATAGGGAAAATTGATTAAAAGGATATAAAAGTTAGAAAAATATTTGGATGTATAATTTAAGAAATTTCTCTATTTTTCTATCAGAGCATCTGTGCAAACTCTCATCAAATTTTTTTTTTTTTTTGCCATTATTTTATTACTTATGGAATACTTTAATCAAACTTGGACCATGAATCAATAAAAACATAGAACAAGCATATGAGGAGTAGAAATTTTAGGAATATGTCATATTTACATCTTGTTTCACTATAATATCTATGTTAATTTTTGGTCTTACACTATGCCCAACCAACGGTGTCAATTCGAATCCATAAATCTATTCTAGATTGATCGATCGCGGGTTGGTGCTTATTGATTCAGGTTAAATTGGGTCAATTCGACCTGTCAAGTCGAGTCGGGTCATTATCAAGGCGGATCAAATCGGTTATTTTCTTCTCGGGTTTGGTTCAAGTGGAGTCAACGTTGGTTCAAGTCAAATTGGGTTGATTATGGTAATGGGTCACCTCAATTTTGGTTGAAATTCGGGTTGGGCTTTATCAGGTTTGCAACGAGTCATTAACGACATGTTATCATTGATTGATGACTCAGTGTTTGACTATTTTGTTGTATTCGTCTAGGGTCATATCAGGTAATTTAGTATTAGCTCATGCGATAACTTCTTTTTATTTGGTGTTTAATTCATAAATTGTGCAATGATGATGTCAATAAGTCATTGCAAACACAAAATATTTATAGGTAATGATTGTTAAACATGTATTATATTATTGCATCAAATGAGTATACGATGTGCATCTTTAGTGTATCATTGTATTATCAATATCAATACATTATAAAGGAGCGGAGGTAGTATATACTTATATGCAACAACATGAAGTGGCTCCTAGTAAACACTTATCATAAATGGAATGATTTTCCATTTTTAGACGTGATCTTGTAATTTAGCATAAGTTGGCAAATCGATTAAATGGATGTAAAAGTTAGCAAAATATTTGGATGTATAATTTAAGACATTTCTCTATTTTTTCCATCAGAGCATGTGTACAAACTCTCATCAATTTTATTTATGTTTTTTTGCCATTATGTAATACTTAAGGCATCCTATAATCAAACTTGGACCGTGAATCAATAAAAACATGGAACAAGCATATGAGTAGTAGAAATTTTAGGAATATGTCTTATTTATATCTTGTTTCACTATAATATGCTTTGTAAAAAATTTTAGATTTTCACTATGCTTAGTCGAGGGTGTCAATTCGAGTCCACATGTTAGTTCTGGATTGATCTATTGCAAGTCGGTGTTCATCGATTTGGGTTAAGTCGGTTCAATTTGGCCTATCGGTTTGGGTTAGGTCATTATCAAGGCAGGTCAAATTATTTTCTTGCTCGAGTTTGGTTATGGTCGTATTCGGGTTGGGTCAAGGTTGGTTCAATGCAAATCAGGTCGATTATGGTAATGGGTCGCCTTAATTTTAGTTGAAATCCATGTTGGACTTTACCGGGTTCGTGATCGTTATCATTGATTGATGGTTGGGTGTTTGACTATATTGTTGTATTCGTTTTGGTCATATCGGGTAATTTCGGATTAGCTCATGTGATTGTGTGTTTATATGATGGTTAATTAATATATTGTATAATGATGATGTCAATGAGTCATTACAAAACAAAATATTCATAAGATAGTGATTATTAGATGTGTATTATTATATTAAACGAATATAGGATGTGTATCTTTAGTGTATCAATGTGTCATTGTATTATCTATATTAATATATTAGTGCATATCATATAAATATATAATCTATTTGATGATTAAATTATTCTATCAAATACGAACTAATCTCAAATATCATATATAGGCATATAAGTCAAACAAACTCAAATTTGAATAATCAACTGAGTATGATAGATTTAATCGAATCAAATAAATAGTGAGCACTAAGTAATATTGATATATTTATAAATGCTTAACTGCTAATATATAATTAAAAGTTATAACATGCGATGTTACGTTTATATAAATATACAAGTTAAGAACTTGTAATATGATTAGTTTGAACGGGCAAGGACAAGTTCGTATAAGTGAAGTTTAAATATATTAACATAGATTAGTTAACATAAATTGCATGGTTCGAATCAATTTTACTAGTAAAAATAAAGCGAGAATCAAATATGACCTTGTTGATCACTAGACCTTAAATAATAAAAAAATTACTATGATGGTTATGTGATTTGTATTTCATGACTGATACGTAAGTTAGTGACTAATGAAAAATTGGAAAATATTGATATAGTTTTAAATGAATAATTATTTTTTAATATATACTTATAACAGAGGATGTGAAATTCACATGATTAGTATGATGACGATGAATTTTGTGTTATGTTTGTAACACCCCGGTAATTCCCATTTTCTGAAAACCAAACCTTTAGGAAACTACCAGTGTGCTATCACTAGAGATGCCGGTTAAGCCCGGCCCAGCCCCAATCTGACCTGCCTCTGGCCTAGACCAGACCGGCCCACTCCTTACTGGGCTGAATACGAATATCAAACTTCTAACCCTGATCCTATTCAATTCGGTTCATGAAAAAATTTGATTTGACCCACAATTCGAACCGGACCCGCCCACTCATTCGGACCGCCCTGGAGTGAGTGATTCGTTGGAAAATTAGCCATTTCTAACCGTTGGAAGTAGCCGTTACTTATGTGCCTATATAAAATCGAGAAATTTGGTTTCTTCAATCCACACAAACTCTCTCAAATCTCATTCTCTCAATCTCTCAATTACTACTAATTACAATTAGCTTACTTAGTAGTACTAATCTTCTTCCTAATTACTCTCTTAATTTTCATTAGTTATCTTAATTAGTTGGTTTATTACTCTTAATTTACTTGTTTACTACTACATTTTATGAAAGAAATGAGTTCAAGACGTAGACTCAACGTTAGTAGCTCATACGAATTGAAGATACTGCGGATTTTGCTCAAAACTTGAAGCAACAACTTTTCGGTAATCCTGCTGCTCAAGTTCCTCAAACTCCAACTTCGGAGATGCGTCCACCTCCTTCAACTGTTCAAGGTAACTCTTAAACTTCTAATTAATTAATGTTAATATGAAAACTAGTTAGTTTAATTACATCGATCAATTAAGTTTATAATGTTTAATTACTTGATAATGTTAGATTAGTCGATGATAATATGTAGATTAATTTAATATGTTGATTATGTAATTATGTTTAATTATTTAGATTATGTTAGTGATGGAAATTAAGTAGATTTAGTTAAATTAGTTAAATTTGTTTAATTAAACTTATTATCTTAAATAGTTTAATTAGTTGATTATGGTAATTAGGTAAATTATGTTGATATTGTTGAATTAGTTGAATAGTTGATGATGTTAGATTAAGCACATTAGGTTGATGATAAATAAGTTGATTAATATAGTTTAGTTTAAATAAATTGATTTAAGTAAATTGATTAATTTAGTTAAATTGATTAATTTAGTTTGATTAGTTTAATTAATTTAAGTAAATTAATTTAAATTGATTATGTTATATTAAGTTGATGATGTTATTTTAAGTAAATTAATTAGTTAAATTGATTATTTTATGTTAAGATTAGTTAAATTGATTAGTTATGTTAGATAACTTGATTATGTTATGTTAAGATTAGTTAAATTAATTAGTTAAGTTAGATTACTTGAATATGTTATATTAAGTTGTTTATGTTTAATTAGTTGATAATGTTGAAGTTAAATTGATTAGGTTAGTTAGATTAGTTGATTATGTTATGTTAAGATTATTAATTTTAGATTAGTTGATAATGTTTAAGTTAAATTGATTAGTTGTGTTAGATTAGTTACATTATTTGAATATGTTATATTAGGTTGATTATGTTAATTAGTTAGTTAATAAACTAATAATGTTAGTTTTTGGCTTAACTTGATATGAAATGAAGGTGAAGATGATGGTGAAGGTGGAGTACCTGAGTCTACTCATTGTAGAAAAAAATTTCACCCGTATGGCTATATTTCGAGAATGTTCCGATGACCAAAAGGAAGAAATTCATGTGCTATTGCTTGATATGCAAGCAATAAGGGAAGAAGCCAATAGCTTCTTATTCATGGAAGACCGGTTATGGGACGGGGACATTATCTCGTCACTTGACCGGAGTACACGGAATCAATCTAAAAGTAGTTAAATCCGTAGGCACAGCAGAATTGTCAAGTCAAACACAACTACTCGGGTATATAGGTTCCAATCCCGGAGGAGGTATGCCTTTTATGTATAACAGAGAAATGAAGATTGATGAATTAACTAACTTTGTAATTGCGGACGAATTAACGTTTAACCATGTTGATAGTCCGAACTTCGAACATTTCGCTAGAACCTCTTTGCAACCCGCGTATAGACGTGTCTCTATGAACATACTTAAACGCCATACCCAAACTGCTTTTTACAAATATAAAAGTAGTTTAATAGAAATGTTTTTGTACTTTTAACGGTCGTATTAGCCTTATTGATGATACATGGACCTCTTGTGTCGGTGAGCCTTTTCTTTGTGTAACCGCCCATTGGACAAATGATGAGTGGTACATTCAAAAACGTATAATTTGCTTTGAGGCTATAGAGGAGAGACATACTGGTTACAACCTTAAGATAAGAGTAATAGAATGCCTTAAGACCTTTCACTTGCTTGATAAAGTTTTTTCCCTTTCCTTGGATAATGCTTTAGCAAACACAAAATGTATAGATTATTTAATATCCGAACCTAGCTTAAAATTGTTGAATAGTGGAGAGCTTTTACATATTTGTTGTTGTGCTCATATTATGAACTTCTCGGTTCAAGAAGGTTTAGCTTAGTTAAGCGACTTTCTTAACCCCATTAGGAGTGTAATCAAATGGATTAGAATTACCACATCAGTTAGAAGAATGTATATGGCCTTATGTAAGGAAATATGCCTTAAGAAGAGACAATGGAGTCTCGATACAACGACCCGTTGGTACTCAACATATAGATTGTTAAATGATGTCATTAAATACCATGAGATTTTGACCATTCTTTATAACGAAACCTAAGCGACTCTTGATGAACTTACTAGTGATTTTCATTAGACTAATGTTATTTTCATTTGTGATATTTTACCAGCATTTGACCATGCAATTAAAATTTTCTCATATGTTTATGACCCTAACATTCTTTTAGTTCTATTAGAGTGTGTTAGCGTAGTTAACACTCTTAGCAAGCATTTCAAAATCACCCAAATTAGTGATGTACTTACTAGTATGCTAAGCAAATGATACTCTTACAAGTAAATTCCTCGTTATATATGGTATAGGTGCTATTCTTGATCCCGGGGTCAAGTCTTCGGGTTTAGAAAACGTGTTAGAATTTTACTATAACACTCTAGGTTTACAATACGACGTCAATGCCTATATAGAAAAATATAAAAAAAAATTATCTAGTTTATATGATTATTATGTTTCAATTTATGCACCTTCCCAACATTTATCGTCGTCTAGTGGAAGTTCCGGTACGCGATTCGAGCTAGCACTTAATAGATTTTTAAAAAAATCAAAACCATTGGCTTCTACTTCTTCATCTTCTTCACTTTCTATTATTAAAGAATATCTTTCTTACCAACATGAAACTGATTAAAAAAATTTCAATTATTATGTGGTGGCGTGATCATGAACAACAATTTCCTGTTATGGCGAGAATTGCAAAGGATATCCTTGCGATTCCTGCCTCCTTTATTGCTTATGAGTTTTCTTTTAGTGCAGGTAGAAGAATACTGGACGAGAAGAGATCTTGTTTATCTCTGGAGAGCAAAGAAATATGCGTATATAAGAAAAATTGGGATCAGGCGGAGCGTATGACCCAAGGATTGAGGGAGGAGGACAATGATGAGGACGATTCTTCGATGATGATGGAAACGAATGAATCAAGCGACAACCCAACAGGTGAAAGAGGTTCGAGGATTGTCTTTGGCTAGGCTAGGCACCCATTGTGGTACGTAACTGAACTACGTGGGCTTTGATTCCTTCGGGATACATAGGCAACTTAATTTTTAAAATAAATATTTAATTATTTAATTAAATTTTGACTTCCTAAATGAAGTGCAAGTCCTTTTTTTTCTCCAACCCCCAAAACATGTTTAATTAAAATAAATTAATATGATAATGGTTTATAAGTAAATATGTAATTAACTAATTACGTTAATTAGTTTAATAATACATAATTTGTTTAATAATAGGGTAATTTGTTTATTTGGTTTAATAATATGTAAATATAAAATTAGATGAATATACGTAATTAGTTTAATAATACATAATAATTATCAAGAAAAAAATCTAAAATACGACCTTATTTAAAAGTTTATAAAAAATATCATTATGAGTGCATTATAAACGTTTAATTACTTTTGAAACAATATCTTTATTCTAATTTATAAATGTTTTTATTTGTAATTCATTTTGATTCGTTTCAATTTGATTCGACTCGATTCGTTTCAATTCAGTTCGATTCGATTCGATTCGTGAACTCGTTTCGATTCGATACCAAATATGTTCCAATTTGATTCGTCAATTTGATTTGATTCGCTAATTTGGTTTGATTCGGTTAGTGATTCGGTTTTTGATTTGGTACAAATTACTCCCCCAAAAGCCCAGCCCAGAACCGGACCGACCCACCCCAGGAGTGGTCAGATCCCAGTCCCGATTTTTCGAGACTAGCCTGGTGGCTAGCCCGGACCGGCCCCGTGGCCATCTCTAGCTACTGCCACATATTCAAATGTAAAGGCAATAAAAAATGTTTTGCAACGGAAATCAAAAGACTTTTCGAAATAACATCATTCGGAGAAACAAACTCCTAACATGCTACAAACTGGAACCATTAAGGCCCTTATTGTAATAATAATGTTCAACTCAAAACCAAAACTAACAGGCTAGAATCAAATAAAAACAAACGTAAAATATTATTAAATCTAAATTAAAGCAACACTACACTCAACCCACCAATGCATGAATGCTCGACTAGATATCTGTCAATAATCTACTCCTAAATAATGCAAGTGTAAATATTAGATCATCATAATGTCATTTAAAGACAAAATCCGAGACCAAAAACACAGAAAGCACTTAATCAACAAGTTGAGTACATACTGATTACAATGTATAATAATTGAAATAATATTTAAATAAAGAATAAGTACAGTATGAAAGAACGTATTATGCAACATTTTACTCAAACGTCATGAAAAAATAATTAATAACTTGGAATCCTGATTAGGACATCAATTAGATAAAAAAAACCCATGCACTCCCGTTGGAGGGCATCAAAATAAAATATAAATTCAGATGGTAAACAGACGTGACTCTGTCACCATAGCTAGATGAGATCTCAACTAACCCCAATTTTAATTCAAAATGTTATAAAAGAGAGACTCGTAGATCACACGACCTCTAATAAAAGTCATGGATAATACCCCGTGAAGCTCCAACCGTTGATTATCAATACACTAGAAATGCACTAGTCTAGAGTTTTATTGCTTATCATTTTCTCTCTTTACGTGATTTACTGTTTAAACTCAGTTTACACAATCACCAAAGCACATACATGTAAACATTACAATTACAAATATAATATTTGTTATAATGTAGATTTAACCTTTTGATTTCCTTCGTAACCTTTTAACCTATTGAACAAAGTCAACTACCCTCGTCATTAAGACTTGAAATTCTCCTGTACTCAATTCATACTATTAGTAATGAAAGAGATATAATAAACAACCTCATGAATTAATTAACCAATTAATTCCACTTGAACCAACTGTGATTCATCAACCAAACCTGATTACATTCTCATTAGTGATCACTCATTACTCATCACACATTGTTACCAAAATATAATCCAATACAATCCAAAGTAAGGAGTACAACTCGTTAAAGCATAATCAATAATACTCTAAACTTCTTAATCATGAAATCAAACTTTCCATTTTTTTTATCCTAGCTTATGCTTCTAGGTCAAGGCGTTATAATCCATATGTACCTTGAGTAAACCAAGCGAGTGGCCATTTTCTCTATAATTATGCACCTTCTACTAATTGATTTCCTACATCAAATAATACCACCTATATCAATATACCAACACCCTAAATTTACAGCAATCATACTAATCCTTCTAAGGTTTAAAACCATTCCAAAATATATTTTTAAGTTTCCCAAAAACAAACTCTAGTAGCTCAAACATTACATTACAAATATTAGATGGAAATTCATTAAAATACTTATCGTAAAACAACTTTTTATAACTTTACAAATCTGAAAATTTGTTTTCAATATAGTATGACCAAATTACTCACAATTGTATCATAAATAGTCTTAATTTAATGTATATACTAATAGTTAATAATTTCAAGCTTTATAACATGAAAATCTCATCAAATGATCTAATATGTGCAATATTCTGAAAATTTATTCCAAATACCATAGTATTAAATTTTTATCAAAATACATCATACTATAGTCATAATGTCATGAAATAATTACTAGTTTAAGAATTTAAACTTTAAATGATAACTAACATTTTTATACTAAAACATATGTTCATAAAATCTAAAAATTCATTTAAAATACAATCCCATAAAAATTAACATAAATGATTCACAAAATACTTATGATTTAAAGTAAAAACTCAAGTTTCTAGTATCAAAAACCTTAATTCATGAGACTAACATGCCTAGCCATTAATATTTATGCATAAAAATTTATGAAAACTTATAGGATGCATAAAATAATTTATAGAACATACAAATTTATATAATTCCTAAATAAATTTAATCCATAAAAAAAATCAACATAAGTATCATATAATAATTTATTAAACATATATACTAGGCATATGAATTAAGGAAGAAAAGAAGGAAAAGAATGGAGGGAGGTTGCCTGCAGCCGGTGCCTCATTGGTGGTGGTGGGAGACGGACGGCGGCGACAAGGGGGGTGGCGGTGGATGGGAGTTCTCGGCAAGGGGAGAGAGTGAGTTTAGGGTTTTGGTGAGTTATGAGATTTGTGAAGTAAAGTGAGGGATTAGAGTTAAGTAGCATAATTTAATTAGATGTGAAGTACTAGCTTTCAATGTCTTTTGTGCTTAGTGGATTTCTTAATAATAATAAAAAATATCTTTGGTAAAAACAATTAAGTTTTAATTAAATACTCACATACTATAAATAATTGGAAATTTATTTTGGGAATATGTATATATCTATATATGTATGTATGTATATATGTAAATTATATGTATTGCCAATTTTTATAGTAATATAAAGAAAATATTTTCGATAAAAATGTAATCAAAATCTAATAATTTTAAAGGGATTACAATCCATCCCCCTTAAAAGAAGTTTCGTCCCCGAAACTTAACCCTAACACTCAACAATTTTGAAAAGATTGCTGTAAATTGCTTATAATTACCTAAGATACTTTACGTACTCTATTGATTTGCAACAAAAATACTGGAAAAACACAATATAAAGCAAGAATTTATACGCATCCTACATCTCTTAAAAGAAAAGAGTTACGACCCCGTAACTCACCTCATCAAATAGTTTGGGATATTTCTGTTTCATCACATCTTCGGTTTCTCAAGTAGCTTCTTCATACTCATGGTTAGACCATAGGACTTTTACCATTCATATTTCCTTATTTCGAGTACTCCGCACCTTGTAATCTATGATGTTGACCAGTCTTTCTTCATAGGCCAGAGACTCATCTAATTGAATTGCCTCCGGTTGCAATACATGTCAATACTTGGGTTTTACTAGGCACATAATTCTTTAGCTGGGAAATATGCAAGACTTCGTGCATTTTCTAGAACTCCATCGATAAGGCCAACTTATAGGCTACTTTTCCCACACGTTTCAAAATTTCATAGGGCCCTACATATTTGGCACTAAGTTTTCCCTTCTTACTAAACCTCATTACGCCTTTAGTAGGTGACACTTTCAAAAAGACTTTATCGCCTACATTGAATTTATCTTCTCTCCTTTTTGAGTCGGCATAGCTCTTTTTCCTATCCTGGGCTGTTTTGATCCTCTACTAAATCACTTTTACTTTACTCACCATGTCTTCTATATATTCAGTCCCCAAAAGTCATGCGCTCTCTAATATCATTCAAACACACTAGGCTTCTACATTTTCTTCCATACAACGCTTTGAACGGTGCCATCCCAATGCTAGTATGATAACGGTTATTGTATGAAAATTATATCAAATCCAACTGGTCTTCCCAAGTAACTTGGAAATCTATTGTACAAGCTCACAACATATCTTCCATAGTCTGATTCGTTCTCTCTATCTACCCATCAGTTGTAGGGTGGAAGAATATTTTCATTTTCAAGGTAGTCCCTAGGTTATCTTGTACTTTTTGCCAAAACTTAGATAAGAACCTCGAATCTCCGTCTAGCACTATATCTCTAGGACTCCATGAAAATGAACTACATTTTTAACATATGCCTTAGCTAGTTGCTTTTTCTTCCAAGTCTCCTTAATTGTTATGAATACAACTGATTTGGTGGTCTATCCATAATCACCCAAATTGTATCATTTCCCATTCTAATCTTTGGTAAACCAGTTACAAAATCCATGGAAATTGAATCCCATTTCTATCCGGGTATTTCTAGAGGTTGCATCTTTCCTATGGGTCTTTTATGGTCTATTTTCACCTTTTAACACGTCAGATATCTAGACACATAATAAGCTATTTCTCTCTTTATATTTGGTCACCAATATATCTACTTTAGACCTTTATACAACTTATCACCTCTAAGATGCACTAAATAAGGATATTATGGCTCTCATCCATGATCTTTCTTTTAACCTTCTCAAAGTTTTGTGGCACACACCATCTCCCTTTAAATCACAAACTACCATCTTCATGAATTTGGAAATCAGATTCTACCCCAGTAGTTACCTTATCTCTAATCTTCTTTAAGGATTCATCTTTAGCTTGCTTTTCTTTAATTTCTTCAAAAGTTGATGGTTCTAGGGATAAAGAATTCAAGAGGTTCTCTAATTCCCCATGGTTCATGACTTTAAGACTCAACTTTTTCATTTCCTTACACAACTCATCGGCCACCACTAAGGCATTAATACTATGACTTGATTTTCTACTTAGAGCATCTGCAACAACATTTGCCTTTCCCTCATGATACTAGATATCTAAATCATAGTCTTTGATTAGCTCTAGCCACTGACGTTGACGCATGTTCAAATCTTTATGAGTAAAGATGTATTTGAGGCTCTTATGATCTGTGAAAATCTTGTAGGTGATCCATACAAATAATGTCTCCAAATCTTCAAAACAAACACAACCGCGTAAGCTCTAGGTCATGAGTAAGATAGTTGGTTTTATACGGCTTTAATTGACGTGACAAATGAGCAATGACCTTTCCATTCTACTGCAGTATGCATTCTAACCCATGTTTTGAGGCATCACTATATACCTCAAATCCTTTGTTCCTGTCGGATAATGTTAGCACTAACGCGGAGTTAATCGCTCTTTAAGGGTTTGAAAAGCCAACTCGCACTTTTCATCCCCCACAAACTTAGTCTCCTTTTTCATCAGGGCGGTCATAGGTCGGGCTATTTTGGAATAGTCTCTGACAAACCTCCTATTATACCCCGCCAAATGTAAGAAACTCCTAATGTCAGTCATGTTTTTTGGAGTGGGCCATTTGCTAACAACTTTAATCTTCACATGGTCTACCCAAACACCTTCCTTAGAAATGTAATGCCCTAAGAATTATACTTATTCCATCCAAAACTCGCATTTGGAAAACCTCATATATAATTCATTTCTTCTAAGGGTTTCCAAAATGGTTCTCATGTCTTTGCCATGATCCTCCTTATTCCTCGAATACACTAGAATATTGTCAATGAATACTACTATGAATTTGTCTAGGTACTCGTGAAATACTCGATTCATCAGATCCATAAAGATAGCGGGTGCATTAGTCAACCCAAAAGGCATAAATGGAAACTCATAGTGTCCATAACGAGTTCTAAAGGCAGTCTTTGAGATGTCCTTATCATAGATTCTCAATTGGTGGTACCCTAATCTTAAACCAATTTTCAAAAATACACTAGCTCCCTTCAATTGGTCAAATGGGTCATCAATTCTAGGTAATGGGTACTTATTATTCAGTAATATTATTCAGCTCCCTATAATCAATACATAGCCTCATGCTTCCATCTTTCTTCTTCAAAAATAGTACCAGAGCTCCCTAGGGTGATACATTAGGTCTGATAAATCCCTTGTCTAACAATTCTTGCAACTAGGTCTTCAACTCTACTAACTCAGCTGGTGCCATTCTATAAGGTGCCTTAGAAATAGGTGCTGATCTCAAAATTAGGTTTATGGTGAACTCGACCTCTCTAGTAGGCGGCTTCCCGAAATCTCATCTGGGAAAACATCTGAAAATTCATTCACTATAGGAATGTCTTCTATTCTCCTACATTCCTCCATACTCAAATCCTAGACATTGCACATGTATAATGGGCATCCCTTGGTGGATAAATTCCTCATTTCTATTACTGAGATCAATTCATACCCTTTAGGTTTCCCAAATCATCTATAGGACACAGTGTTTCCTAAAGGACTCCTCAGGTACATTTTCTGCATTTTACAATCTATCTTAGCCTTGTATAAACCTAGCCAATCCATCCCCAATATTACATCCAAGTCACCCAAGTCTCCCAAGTCAAATTTTATGAGGTAAGATGGAAAAATAGTTTCATTAATATTCAAAGATAAATTCTTATGGAGCCTAGTGAAAGAAACAACCTTATTCATAGGTAAGGTAATAAACAACTCAACATGACTTGACTTAGATAAATTTAATTGGTTCACTATAGACGCATCAATAAAGGAATAAGTTGCTCTAAAATTAAATAAGGTTTTCACAGCAATTGAGTTTATAGAGAATGTATCAGTGACTACATCAGATGATCTCTCCACCTCCTTCCTGCCCATTGTAGACAAGAGCCTGGAATTGTTTCCTTGATTTTGACTGGTATTGTTGTTGTTATTGTTGAAGTTGTTGTTGTTGCTAGAGTTTCTATTGTGATTGTTATCGTTATTGTTACCACCGTTGTAAGGTTTCCTATTCTGGTTACTCGGCCTGTTGTTTCTCACACCTTGGTCAAACGTGGTGTTAGCTCGTTGTTGGTTGTTTGCACCATTCTCTTCATCTTTTTTCTTTAAATAACACTCGTACTCCCTATGACCCCTCGTCTGGCAATACCGACAAGTCACTAGGTTTCCATCATAATCCTTCCTAGGGGGGTTCCTCTTGCATCTCTTAAAGTAGTACCTCCTATCCCCAATTCCATAGTTAACAGTGTTACCCAGCTCTTGGTTTCTACCCTCGACTGAATTCCCATGAGTTATTCTGGTTATTCCCATGGTGCCCAAAGTCTTTCCTTTTATCCCTAGCACGGCTACCTTTAGTAATGACCTTTCCATCTTTGTGCAAATCTTTGTTCCCATGGTGCCCAAACTCTAGTTAGCCCTTGTTCAAATCTTTGCGTCTTTAGCTCTTCAATGGGTACTATCTCTGGAGCAAACCTAGCTAAGGTGGTAAACTTAGAGTAGTAATATGAAATGGTCATGCTTTCCATTTGAAGGTTAATGAATTCCTGAGTTTTTTGCTTTCTTAGGTAGGGAGGGTAAACCTTTTCTCTCAAGACTACTTTAAAGGTTTCCCATCCGAAATCAAGTTGGGCTTTCAACCTATCTGCCTCATCCTTTAAATATATGGCCGCCTAATCTACTCTCATCTCCTCAGAAAAATTCTTAGCAATGATTATTTTATTAAATTTATGCTCTCAGTTCTCTAGAAAGGTAGGGTCAACTCCCCCTTTAAAAATAGGTTAGCTCCCCATGGTTCTGGTTCAATTGCTCGGCAAGCGCGCGGATGGCCTTGGCCAAGGATACATCGTTTCTTGCCATGGTGCTGCTACGCCTGGAGAGTATATTAAACTGATTCAAGTTTCCAATTTTGCGTATAACTACTTAACATAAAATTCAATCTATAATCACATTCACATTCTAAACAACTAAACAATTTAGACAACTAACTAATTTAACATACATAAAGCATTCCAATCAAATTAAGTAATTAAAATTGGTTCCCTCCTCGCAACACTCAAACTCAATTAATAGGGAAGTGAGTTAAACCTCAAAGATCGACTATCATTAGTTGCTTAAATGGATTAGAACTAATTAGGTAATTCAATATAAGATTAATAACTAAGTAGAGTAATAATATCAAATAATTAAAATAATATAAAATAACATACTAATGCGATTTTAATAATGTACAACTTTCCTCTAACCCTTTATAATGTACGATAACCTAATATAATGTAATATTTATTGTAATTCTAGCTACCTACTTAGATTTCTAAAACATATTAAAATATTCAAGGAACTACATTCGAATTGTTATCCTTCTTCTCATTATAGTCTTCCAAATTAAAGTCGGGGTCCTCTTCATCCTCCGAGTCTTCAATATTGATAGCTTTGTATGAAGGTTCCATATTCCTAGTGTTCTGTTTTCCAACATGAGGGTCCACTAGTTCCATCTCCATCCATTCTAAATCCTCCTCATCAGAATCAAAATCTACAGTGTAATGGTGGAAAATTCTTGGTACATTTCCTCTGATTGGTCCTACTTTGGGCATAGAATTTTCTCCATTAATTTTATGTCGTCTCCACTGATTGTGTTTCAGATCCTAATTACTCTCATGTACGGACTTGGTATTCATCTCTCTACGTTATCCCAACAAAATAGAATAAATAAGCTAATCACGTACGAAAGTATAAGTGAACTAATGCATAAACACAAAACATAAAGAAATTGCTAAATAAATGCATGCCTTCTTAACTACCCCGAAACTCACTCATTTTCGAACTTTTGAGACTTAACGAATTTAAATAAATAAATACATAAATAAATAAGTAAATAAGAATTTAAGTGAAATAATAATACTTTAGTAATTTTGGAATTTTTTAAAGCGGGCACTCATTCTTATTTTGGGCGGGCGCTCACTAGCCGCTTAGTGTCCACTCACGACTTTTTGCCTGATCCTACACTTTTCTGAAAAAACAACTGAGCAGGCTTTGACAGTCTAAGCAGGCGCTCAGTTTAAGAAAACTAAAATTCACGTTTACAATCCATGTTAAGCTTTATAAAGCTAATGCTCGTACTATTTGATTTGCAAATCATTTCCAAAATGTTTAAAAGTTTAGGCGCCTAATAAAAATAATTTGTGGTATAAAAATATAACCTAAATCTCCCATATACCACTTTGTAACACCCTGGTAATTCCCATTTTCCGAAAACCAAACCTTTAGGAAACTACTAGTGTGCTACCGTCACATGCTCAAACGTTAAGGCTATAAAACAGAGTTTCGCAGCAAAAAAAGAACTTTTTGAAATAACATCATTCATAGAAACAAACTCCTAACATACTACAAGATGAAACCATTAAAGCCATTACTCCAGTTTACCAAAATAATGTTCAACTCAAAACCAAAACCATAAGTCTAGAATACAATCAAAACAAACATAAAATATTTTTAAATCCAAATTAAAGCAACACTCCACTCAACCCACCCGTGCATGAATGCTCGACTGGACACCTGTCAATAATCTGCTCTCCAATAATAAAAGTGTTTTTATTGGATCATCATAGTGATTTTAAAGGCAAAAGCCATGACAAAAAACACACAAAACATGTAATCAGCAAGCTGAGTACATACATCATATAATGTATAATAAGTGAAATAAAATTTTAATAAAGAATAAGTACAGTATAAAAGAGTGGATTAAGAAATTAATAAGGTTGTCTCCCCTATGTCCTGATTAGAATATCAAATAGATAAATAACCCATACACTCCCGTCAGAGGGCATCAAAATACAATATAATCCAAATGGTAAATGGGCGCAACTCCGTTACCATAGCTAAATGAGATCTCAACTAACCCCAATTTCAATTCAAAATGTTATAAAAGAGTTTTACTACTTATCTAGACATGCACTAGTCCAGAGTTTTACTACTTATCCTTCTTTCTTCTTTCTCTTTACGTTATTTACTGTATAAACTTAGTTTACACAATCACCACAACACACACATGCAAACATTACAATTACACAAACAATATCTATTATACTGTAGTTTTAACCTTTTGATTTCCTTCATAACCTTTTAACTTGTTGATCAGAGTCAACTACCCTCGTCATTAAGACATGAAATTCTCCTGTACATAATTCATACTATTAGTAATGAAACGGATAATATAAAAAACCTCATGGATTAATTAACCAATTAATTCCACTTAAATTAACTGTGATTCATCATCCAAACCTGATTACATTCTCATTAGTGATCACTCATTACTCATCACACATTGTTACCAAAATATAATCCAATACAATCTAAAGTAAGGAGTACAACTTGTTAATGCATAATCAATAATACTCTAAACTTCTTAATCATGAAAGCTTTTTATTTTCTATCCTAGCTCATGCTTCTAGGTCAAGGCATTGTAATCCATACGTACCTTGAGTAAACCAAGCGAGTGGCCAGTTTCTCTATAATTATGCACCTTCTACTAATTGATTTCCTACATTAAATAATACCACCTATATCAATACACCAATACCCAAAATTTACAACAATCATACTAATCCTTCTAAGGTTTAAAACCATTCCAAAACATATTTCTAAGTTTTCCCAAAAAAAATTCTAGAAGCTCAAACATAACACTACAAATATTAGATGGAAATTCATTAAAATACTTATCGTAAAACACACTTTTTATAACTTTACAAATCTGAAAATTTGTTTTCAATATAGTATAACCAAATTACTCACAATTGTATCACAAAATAGTCTTAATTTAATGTATATACTAATAATATATAATTTCAAGCTTTATAACATGAAAATCTCATCAATTAAACCATGATCTAATATTTGTAATATTTTAAAAAACTATTCCAAATACCATTGTATAAATTTTTTTACAAAATACATCATATTATAGTCATCATTTCATGAAATAATTACTAGTAAAAGAATTTAAGCCTTGAATCATAAAAACAAATATTTTTATACTAAAACATACGATCATAAAATCTGAAAATTTATTTAAAGTACAACCCCATTAAAATTAACATAGATGATTCACAAAATAATTGTACTTTTATGTAAAAATTCAAGATCCTAGTATCAAAAATCCTAATTCATGAGACTAACATGCCTAGCCATTAGTATTTAGGCATAAAAATTTATGAAAATTTGTAGGATGCATAAAATAACTTATAGAAATATAAATTTAACAAAAAAAAAATCAACATAAGTATCATATAAGAATTTATTAAACATGCATACTAGGAATATGAATTAAGGAAGAAAAGAAGGGAAAGAAGGGAGCCGGTGGCTCACTGGCGGCGGTGGGAGACGGATGGCGGCGGCAAGGAGGGGCAGCGACTGGGAGTTCACGGCAAGAGGAGAGGGTGAGTTTAGGGTTTTTGTGAGTTATGAGATTTGTGAAGTAAAGTGAGGGATTAGGGTTAAGTAGTATAATTTTATTAGATGTGAGGTACTAGCTTTCAAGGTCTTTTAGGCTTGGTGGATTTCTTAATAATAAAAAAATCTTTGATAAAAGCAATTTTGTTTTAAATAATTACTCACATACTATAAATAATTTGATTTTTATTATATATATATATATATATGAAAGTAATCAAAATCTAATAGTTTTTAGGGGATTACAATGTTACTATTTTTATGTTACTATGATAATAAAAATTACTAATGATGACTAAGGGTGCTTAACGAACCAAGCTACTCAAATTCAACTTGGGCTTGAGTCGGTCAGAGCTATTATAAGCTCGGTCAAATATAATTCGATTGAGTTCATGCTCGACTCGAGACTTAGACGAACCAAGCCGAGCAAGACCCTGACTCGATTGAAAAGCTCACAAACAAGTTCGATCAAATTATATATTTGATCAATCTTAATAAAAGTATATGTATAAGGTGAAAAAATGCATGTAAGCAATCATATGCTCCTCATTAGTATCATTATCATCTTTATAAGGCATGCCTTTTCCAATAACAAGAGTCAAGACTGACTAATATATCACTCTTTCAACACACTTTTACTTCTTGTCACCGACGTGGGACAATTTTGGTAATTCAAATAACAAGACTACCAGGTTGTTGCTAAGTACCCTTTTGTGATAAACTAGCAACAAAATGGTGGAAGTTAAAGTCAAAGAAGAATCATATGATCTTATGCACATTTCAATACAATAGAATGTCTTAATCATCTACAACTATCAACAACTAGAGCTTATTTGTCTAACCTCTCATATGTGACAAAAGTTTAGAAATATGGAACTTGCTACTCATTGAATCAATAAAATTGAACAAGTGTTAGGTTAGTGGTAGTGGACTAGTGGCTATGGAGACAAATGGAGAAACTAAGGTGAGGTTGATTATGGATTTGGAGTTTTTTACCGAACCATTTTTTAATAGACATGGCCACTGGGCCGGTCCGTGCAGGCTGGGCCAGCCAACGGGCCGGTCTGGTAGATTCGGGACCGGTAACAGATTGATCTTGGGGGCAGGCAGGTCTGATTCTGGGTTGGGCTAGGGTTGAGTGATTAGGTACCGAATTGAACCAAATCGAAAACCAAATCATGAACTAAATTGGCGAATCGAATCGAATTGACAAATCGACTCGGAACAAATTTGGTTTCGAATCGAAACGAATCACGAACCAAATCGAATCGAATCAAACAAATTACATATAAACATATTTACAAATTAGAATAAAGAAAATGTTTTGAATGTAATTAAACGTTTATAATATACTCATAATGACATTTTTTGTAAAATTTTAAATAAGGTCGTTTTTTTTATTTGTTCTTGATAATTATGTATTATTAAAGTAATTACGTATATTAATCTAATTTCACATTTACGTATTATTTACCCAAATAACCTAAATAAACTTATTAACCTAATATTAAACAAATTATTTATTATTAAACTAATTAACGTAATAAGCTAATTACATATTTACTTATAATCTATTATCCTATTAATTTATTTTAATTAAACATGTTTTGGGGGTAGGGGAAAAAAGAAAGGGCTTGTACTTAATTTAGGAAATAACAATTTAGTTAAATAATGAAATATTGATTTTCAAAATTAAGTTGCCTACTTATCTCAAAGGAATCAAAGCCCACGTAGTTCTGTTACGTACCTCGAAGGGTGCCTAGCCTAGCAAGGGACAGTCCCCAAACCTCCTTCACGAGTTGGGTTACCACTTGATTCCTCATGTCCATCAACATCCAAGGATCGTCTTCGTCGTTGTCCTCCTCCCTCAATCCTTGGTTCCTACGCTCTGCCTGATCCCAATCTTTCTTACATACGTATATTTCTAAGCTCTCCGG
The DNA here is from genome assembly GCA_026401315.1 of Dysphania ambrosioides. Taxonomy (NCBI): domain Eukaryota; kingdom Viridiplantae; phylum Streptophyta; class Magnoliopsida; order Caryophyllales; family Amaranthaceae; genus Dysphania; species Dysphania ambrosioides. The sequence goes on from CM048659.1 coordinate 12,896,110, forward strand.
AGATGAGTGGGATCTCTTCTCGTCAAGTACTTGTCTACATGATTAAAAGAATACTCGAAAGCAATAGAGGAGACGAGAATTGCTAGGATATCCTTTGCAATTCTTGCCAGAATAGGAAATTGTCGTTTGTGATCTCGCCACCACTTAGTAATTGAAAAATTTGCATTGGTTTCATGTTGGTAAGAAAGATATTTGTTAATAATATAAAGCAATAGAGGAAGCCGATGTTTTTTTATTTCTTTAAAATTCTATTAACTACTGGCACGAATCGCGTACCAGAACTTTCACTAGACGATGATAAATTTTGGGAAGGTGCATAAATAGAAGCATAATAAGCATATAAACTAGATAAAACATTTTTACATTTTTCTATATAGTTATTAACGTTGTATTATACACCTAGAGTGTTATAATAAAATTCTAACACGTTTTTAAAACCCATAGTCTTGACCCCGAGATCAAGAATGCTAACTAGACCATATATGACGAGGTATTCACTAAAGTAAGAGTATCATTTACTTAGAATACTAGTAAGTATATCACTAATTTGGGTGATGATGTAATGCTCGCTAAGAGTGTTAACTACGCGAACACACTCTAATATAACTAAATGAATGTTAAGGTCCTAAACATAAGAGAAAATTCTTGTTGCATAATCAAATGCTACTAAAATATCACGAATGTAAATTGCGATATTCCAATGGAAATCAACAATAAGTTCACCAGGAGTTGCTCGTGTTTCGTTATAAAGAATGGTCAAAACCTCACGGTATTTAATGGCATCATTTAACAGTCTATATGTTGAGTTCCAACGGGTGGGTGTATCGAGACTCGATTGTCTCTTTTTAAGGCCTCTTTCCTTACACAAGACCATATACTTCCTTCTAACCAAGGTCGTAATCCTAATCCATTTAATTACACTCCTAATAGGGTTAAGCAAGTCATTTAACTAAGCTAAACCTTCTTGAACTGAGAGGTTCATAATATGAGCACAACAACGAACATGTGAAAGCTCTCCACTGTTCGACAATTTTAAGCTAGGTTCCGATATTAAATAATCTATACATTTTGTGTTTGTCGAAGCATTATATAAGGAAAGGGAAAAGACTTTATCAAGCAAGTGAAAGGTCTTAAGACATTCTATTATCCTTACCTTAAGGTTGTAATCGGCATGTCTCTCCTCCATAACTTCAAAGCAAATGATACATTTTTTAATGTACCACTCATCATCTATCCAATGGGCGGTTACACAAAGAAAAGGTTCACCGAAACAAAAGGTCCATGTATCACTAGTAAGGTAATATGACCGTTAAAAGTGCGAAACATTTCTATAAACTACTTATATATTAGTAATAAGCAGTTTGGGTATGCGTTTAAGTGTGTTCGTAGGGACACTCTATAAGCAGGTTGTAAAGAGGTTCTAGCAAAATGTTCAAAGTTTGAACTCTCACCATGGCTAAACGATTATTCATTCGTAATCACAAAGTTAGCCATTTCATCAATCATCCTATCTCTATTATATATAAAAGGCATACCTCCTCCGAGAACGGAACCCATATACCCGTCTAGTTGTGTTTGACTTGATGATTCTGCTGGGTCTGCGGATTCAGCTGCTTCAAGGTTTATTCCGTGTACTCCGATCAAGTGACGGGATAATTTCCCTGTCCTATAACCGGTCTTCCATGATTAAGAAGCTATTGGCTTCTTCCCTTGTTGCTTGCATATCAAGCAATAATACATGAATTTCTTCCCTTTGGAAGTAGCGTCGGTCATTGGAACCTTCTTAAAATATAGCCATACAAGTGAAGATTTCTTTCTACAGTAAGTAGATTCAGGCTCCACCTTCACCATCATCTTCACCTTCACCTTCATTTCATATCAGGTTAAGCCAAAAGCTAACATTATTAGTTCATCTAACACAACTTATCAATTTAAATTTAACATTATCAACTAATCTAATATAACTAATCTTAACATAATATAATCAACTAATCTAACTAATCTAATCAATTTAACTTCAACATTATCAACTAATTATATATCAACAACATAATATAACATAATCCAATAATCTAACATAACTAATCAATTAAACTAATCTTAACATAACATAATCAAGTAATCTAACATAACTAATCAATTTACCTAATCTTAACATAACATAATCAACTAATCTAACATAACACCTTATTAAACTAATCTTAACATAACATAATCAAGTAATCTAACTAAATCTACTTAATTATCATCACTAACATAATCTACATAATTAAACATAATTACATAATTAACATTTTAACCTATTCTACATATTATCATTGACTAATCTAACATTATCAACTAATTAAACATTATAAACTTAATTAATTTATCTAATTAAACTAACTAGTTTCCATATTAACATTAGTTAATTAGAAGTTTAAGAGTTACCTTGAAGAGTAGAAGGAGGCGGACGCATCTGTGAAGTTGTAGTTTGAGGAACTTGAGCAGCAGGAGTTCCAAAAAGTTGTTACTCCAAGTTTTGAGCAAACTCCGTAGTATCATCGAATGAGCTGCTCACGCTGAGTCTACTTCTTAAAGCCATTTCTTTTATGAAATATAATAGTAAACAAGTAACTTAAGAATAATAAACCAACTAATTAAGATAAATAATGAAGATTAAGAGAGTAATTAAGAAGAAGATTAGTAGTAATAAGTGAGCTAATTGTATTTAGTAGTAATTGAGAGATTGAGAGTGAGTTTATGAGGATTGAAAAACCGAATTGCTCGGTTTACATAGGGTGATCACCAATGGCTAATCCAGCGGCTAGTTTAACAGCTCTTTTGCACCGAATTAATCGGGTCGAGCCGAATGAGTGGGCTGATCCGATCCGAATTACTGGGCCGAATCGAATTTTTTCATGAACAGAATTGAATAGGGTCATAATTAGAAATTCAAGATTCGTATTCATCCCACTAAGGAACTAGGTAGAATTAGGCTTGGCCTAGTCCCTCAGCGGGCCGGGTTGGGATTGAGCCGAGCTGAACCGACCCACTAGCCATCTCTATTTTTAATATGCCAAAAAATCAAAAAGTATTTACCAATCAGCTTGTTTGCAAATGCAGGTAATTTCTGTCCCACATTAGGCAAGAGTAAAATGCAATACAAAGAGTGTCTATGCAACTTAGAAGCAACTTATGACTATAATTACTAACTACAACTGAAACTTATGCACATGATTGGTTAGGTTTAACAAAAATTTGAATTTATACCCATAATTAGGCTTATTGAGTTTCAAGCTTAAGTCGAGCCTTGAATTTGGGAGACTAAATTTTAAGCTCGACGAGCTTCGAGTAAAGATTTAAGTAGTCGACCCTATCACTATTCGGGCTCAATTCGATGATTAAGCATCCCTAATGATGATAATGAATTTTGTGTTGCTTGACAACAAATTTAATGACATTTGTTAGATAGTTGTAAATTCATAAGTCCTATTGTATACACATAGTTAGTAAACCTTTTAAAATTTGGTTCCAGAAATATACCTATTAAATAATTAAATTAATAAAATATTTAGTTTAAAGGTTCTCTGATATTGGATAAAAATAGGGCAAGTAAGATTAGATCACATATATTCAGGTTGTTAACATGTTAGGTGAAATGGGAACACGAGTTATTATAAGTCAGTCATATCAGTTATTTGTCAGGTTTAATCGATTTTAGGTTGTCTTCGGGTCGGGTTTGTAATAGGTTTAGTCTATAATGAGTCAGTTCTGTAATGGGTTGGACATAGATTGGGTTCAGATCTTTAAATATTGGGTCAAATCGATTTTGGGTTGACTTCTGGTTGAATTGGGTCAGTTATGGGTCTCATATTTTGTGTCATAATCAAGTTGGGTTCAAGTCTGATTCGGGTTGAATATCAAGTCAGGTCAGATTTTGGTAGGTCTATACCTAGCCTATAGTATCAAATCTGTAACTACTATTCTTTGATCAATTTTTTATAAAACTTTTGCATAAAATACCCGATCACTTATGTATTAATGACATTGTTCCTACTAATTAATGCCTTGTTTTAGAAAGATCTAAAACTCTCAATTATAAATGAGGAACAAAATTAGTAGATATAGACTAACCAATTTCCAAGTCAATTGTTTTGATATCTACCTTTTATTCTTGTCATAATCTTCTTCAAACCCCAAAATCTATAACCCTAAAATTTTCCTTTCTTCACATTAACTAAGATCTAACTCCTCTCTTCGGAGCATTTTCTCTCTCTTCGTACTAACCCCAAAGTCAATTATTAGAATTTAAATTTCTCTACCTTGAGAGGTTTTTCTCTCTCCTCATAGAATGTTTTAGAGTCCAAATGTTTCCTCTTTAAGTTGCCTCTTTATCGTCTGTCTCCCATTCCTTTTTAGCCACCTCTCAACCTTCCTCTATCTCTTCCTATCTTAGTTTACTTCTTCATTCCCTTTCAACAGAGTTGTTATGAGTACACCCTTTACCATTATTGGCAAAATATGCATTTGAATCTATTCAAAACATCCAAGTCATTCTTAGGCAAATGTGTCTAATTATCAAAACCTCAAAGGATGAAGTTAGTCAAGTTCTAAATGGAAATATCTAGTTAATAGCAGGAAAATTCAATGACTGGCATATTAGGATATTCTAAGTTTAGGACTTGGAAGACTAGATTAAGAACCACTTGGTCTCACAAGGTCTTGAAGAGCGAATGGATTGGTCGTTACGACGCCCACTATCAGAAAATCTTAACTTTACCTACTACTAGTAATTGGAAATTAAGGGTCATGATCCATAGAGAATGACTATTAATAGACACCAACTTCAGAAACTCACCTACAAACTAATTCTAACAAAATGGAGAAAAGATGTTATTTCTATAACTAAAGTTACTAATGCGAGGTTTTAAAGAATCTAACATAACATAGGTAAAACGCTAGGGGTTTTGAGATTCAACACCAATCTAACATGAACGAGCTAAAGCAGGAATTTGGACATGAAAATGAGATAAAATGGGGTTCACAAACCAACTATAAACTTATAAATTGAACCTAAACCATGCTACAAGGAATGTGTTTCATCCAAGAATCAACCTTTCGTTCATCTTCAAGGAAATAAGCATTACAATTAGGATTTCTTGCCTAATTGTCTATCTAAAGCAACACAAGCAACATAATAGGGACTAAACAAGAAGTTAACGGCTCAAAAATTAACACCCCAACACTAGGCTTACTACCCAAATCATCATTTTTCAATGACTCGATCTAGGAACTTGAAAGGGTAAAACATATATAGCCAAATCTAGGTTCCAACCAATATCTAACATTGAAATACCATATTATAATCATTAATAAACCAAATCCACATTTTAAACCAACATCCATCCTTGAGATTGAGTTTTCACCTTATCCCCTAACTAATCTAACTACTCATGGCATAAACTCAAAAAATCAATAGATTTAATCAAGGAAAACATATTATGTCAATTAAAATCTATCTAAATTAATCTAGGATTGAAATCTAAATCAAACAAGCAAGATAACCAAACAAGTTAGAACATAAAAACGATGATAATTATATAAAGAGAAATGCTATAAATTATTCATATATTGAAGGTAATTATTAAGTTAAACGATGATAATTAGAAATTATTTGAAATCATCCCCAACAATGATCCTCCAACAAAGATTATTTATTTAGTCTAGATCCTTAGAAGATTCGAAGGCAATGCCCTTAGAAAAATGCACACATCCCCAGCTAAGTCGAGGCAACTCTCCCCATCTATTAACTCAAGACTAAGGGAGAAAGTCCAAGGTTGAAAGAATTAACAAGAACCAGGCGACACTATAAACAATTCCCCCATTAGAGAATGAGAGGCATCCCCAAAAATGGTCAAACCCTCTTCGAGAAGTCGCATAGGCGTAAAGAGTAAGAGCACAATCCCCTTACAACCTTGAGCCAAAGAATATATATTTTATGCAACTAACACGATTTGTTTTTCACATATCGTTGTTAAAATGAGGATTTGATATTGCTAAAAATCTTGAAGTCCTTATTCGTCCCAAGTCGTATTTTGACATTCCAAGACTTGGTCAAAGTGCGAATTTCTATAGACATGAAATCATGTCTCCTTATTTAGTCGTTTAATAACGAACCGATCCTTAAAGAAGAAATTGAACTAGCTTGAGAGAGGTAAAACTCAAACCACATTCAAAGAAATCCAAGCACTTTGAAGATCCGAAACTCCTCAAATGTCCAAACCTCACAAAAGGCCCAAAATCCCCAAAGAAGGCCCCTAAACAATTTAAACCGATTTTCCTTTACCAAATTCTTAGCATCTAAATTATGGAAGTAAGAGTTAGAAATCTAGAATGGGGTGTCTTGCGCCAAAATTTGAGCATCCAACACCTAAACAAATCATCACTAAACAATGGAAGTCAACGTTGAATGCCTAGTGTGTCTGACGCCTAGCTCTTGAGCGCCTTTTGAAAAGCTCTCCTAGACCTCTATGAGCACAACCTTCTCGTAGTAAAAGATTCTTCAAGAGCATTCAGTTCCAAAATATGGGCATTCGACGCCCATGACCTATACCTAATGCTTAAAGCCATCATTTAACTCAAAGCCATTGTTGAACACATGAATTTAACATTAAATATCCTTCTACCATATTTATTTTTTCTCTATAAATACCCCTAATTTTTATGAGAAAAGGTTCTAAAAGTTTTGCAAGCCTTAAGCATTGTTACTTTGCTGAAATATTACCTTAATACCTCTCAAACATATCATTCACTCAAACTAAGGATCTTTTTTGGCAACCTTTCCTTTCCCTAATAAAGGAAGATTAGTCCATATAATTCTCAATTAAGAGCCCAAACAAGGAACTATACTCAATTGTGAGAAAACCAAAAATCCTCTTGGATTCAATCTTTTCCATACTCTTTTATTCTCTTATTGATTCTCTAGTGATCTTAGTCACTCAAGAGGTTAAGGTTTAGACTTATAAATCAATGATTTCATTGAGATACAATAATCTCTTTAAATGACACCCTTTTTCATCTTGAGTTTATGGTCAACCAAAAATATATTATTCTCGATACTATCTTTTGATCAACTTCCAAATTTAATATATTACTTTGTTAATAATCAATCAATAATGTGTTAGTCAAGGAGCAACCTCCTTCTTTCACTAGATTTAAGCCTTGAGATCCTAACCTTGAGCATTAGTCTTCAGGGAATCATTCTCGTCTCCTCTTAATCAACGCAAGTCCCTCTCCCTTACATTTTGTTATATGCCTTAAATCTTATTTTATATACCGTTTTCTTATTTTTTTTTCCTTTTACATAATCTATGAAGTAGAAGATGGATATCTTCAATTCTACTAGACCTAATCAAGAAATCAATCTTTTTTAGAAGCAAGCCTTAGACAATTATCAAACTTGAATGATTTGTTTCAGTGTTAGTTAAAGGGTCATTTTTCCCATGCACGTCATGAATCATACTTCGATGTTTTCCTTATTCAATTCAAAATGAAAGGTGTTGATGGTCTAATCCATACAAGTCATCTAAACTAGATTAATTAGGCTTCACAGTCTAAGTAAGAGTATGTTGTGGGAAGAAGCTTTTATAAGCTCTCATTTCATTTGACAAATAAACCTTCAACTCTTTATGCATAAATCATACATCGCATATATATTTCAATTTATACACCTTAAAATATTACACCTTTAATACTTTATTCAAATTTTTTCAATTTATTTATGCAAAAACCTTATATTGTTGTAAATGTTATGATCATCTTTTATTTTTGTACCAATCTCAAGACCTACTAAAGTACAACTATGCATGCTAAGATTAATCTTTGAACAAATTGGTTTTAAGACCCCTTAAACTTGAGGGCGTTAAAGAAGTGATCCCTTAATCTATATATTTACATAATTCTAACATAGTGAACTCAGTTAATCTAGATTTGCTTCTTTGTTTGTGCATGTGCTTAGTATCTATTAATCTAATGTTGGTCCATCACAATTTATTTCACAAGCTCATCTCTTTTTAATCAGCATAAATTGCTAATTTTCTAACCCATTTTGGTTTTAAGACCACTTATGTGTGCCAAATCTTGGCAACCAAACCCAAGTCGGCATCTAAACCAACTTATTAGTTTGGTGGCGACTTCTCAATGACCCTTTCGAACCCAGACTATACGATGGTAGTTAAGTCGTGACGCCAATCCTTATCGATCATGCAAAACTATAGAGACTAGCGAAAAAGGTCTCTTCCTTCTCTCTTAGCCAAGAAAGGAAAGCTGGGTTGAAAAAATCAGGCATTTTTACTAATAACTTACTCATCGAGTTATCCACCCATATTTTTGTTAAATGCATGCATTCAAAATACTTCGTGGATGAAAGTTGGTGAAGACAGAGGAAAAATTACTAGCCAAAACAATTTCATCGTTACAAAAGCTTTAAACTCGAAAGGAATAAAACCAAATGAATCTTTATGAGAAACATATCATGTTTAGAGAGTTAACTACTAACAAAAGTTAGAAGGTTTAGGGGCTTGCACATAGTTTTATGTGTATATTTTATTATCCAAATGAACATATAGGTAAACCGAAAGAACATTGTATTCAAGCAAAAGAATATGTAGGTAAAACAAACATGAAGAAAAATATGTTATCTAGTCTTCAAAAAGTAAAGATAAAGTATAAAAACTAAAAATTAGTTTTTACACAAACAATAAGATAATTTTTTTAAGGGAAACAATGATATTCAAAACAACAAGTCACAAAAAAATAAAATAAAAAGAACAATAAGAATGTTCAATAGATTAGTACAATAAAAAAAAATTAAAATAACATTTTAGAATTATTCCAAAAAAACTATAGGAACTCTAAAAAGAGTAATATGGACATTTTCAGAAGAATAATAAGATAAATCAAAAGACCATTACAAATTTGCGTTTGTGAAATTAATAAAAAAAAATTAACAACTATAAAATTTTGAAATAAAATTAAATAACTCATTCAAAATTCAAAATGATTGAAAAATTCAAGGCAATTATTAAAAAAAATCATTAACTAACTCCTTGACTATTTGAGACAAATAAACAAGAAATAGCTTCATACTTATCTTCAATGGCGTAAGACAATGTCTCAAAATTTCTATTAGTGAAAAATAAGAATTTTCAAAAGGAAAAACTTAATTTATTAAAAAAAAGAGAACAAATTTCAAAGAATAATAAGAACTTTCAATAGAATAATTTACACATAAACAAACTATAAATAAGAACATTTGAAAGAGTACAATAAGAACAAACTAGAAGAACAATAAAACTTTTCAAAAGAACAATAAGAAAAAAAAAATTAAAAGAACAATATTTCATAAAAACTTTCAAAAAAATAATTCACCATAAATCAAAAGAAAAAATAAGAAAAAATTAGAAGAACAATAAGGATTTTCAAAAGAACAATTTACCGAAAATCAAAAGAACTATAAGAAATTTCATATCGAAATACAACTAAATTATAAAAAGAAAAGAGGAATCAAATTTAATGCTTGAAGAACAAAAAAAAAAAATCAAAACAATAGCAATATATCCAACTATAATTAGAAAAAAAAATCATAAAAATCACCTATCACTTCGCACGGCAAAAAGATTAGCTAAAGAAAGTAGCTTCATTCTCCAAAATTTACCAAATTTTAGAATTTCTCTACCTCTCTCAAATTATGAAATGATTGAATGGAAAAGACTTGGACAAAGTTGAAAAGGAGAAGGGAGAGGAGGAAGCAAGGTAAGTGTATACAACTATAACTAATTTTCTAATACCCAAGTTATAAAAAATATTTGACGCCACGACATCGTTTAAAATACCATTCGAATTTAGCTGGAAGGGGAGCGCACTGTGCACCCATCCAACTAATGGTTCAACTAGATATGCATCCAAGTTGCAATGTTCTCAGATAATCAGTTTATGCCAATAATCTAATAATCAGCCACAGCATCAGACAGATAGCATAATGTGGCGAATTCTACAGAAGAATATAAATGACATACTTTGCACTAGGTAATACTACTCCTGGACTTTACAAATTCCAGCCATACTTAGCTCAAAGGCCCTGTACAGAGTAGGCCTTGTCTAGTATCAAAAGATGGTTAACACTTGTAATTCTGAATGAGAAGGCATTGGAATTAGCAGTTGCAGGCTCCATATTATGGGGTTATATTTATCAAAATCCTTTTCATGTTAGGTACCAATAAATTCACTGTAAATCAGATATCAGCAGGCAAGTTCAGATCAAAATATCTATCCTCGAAATCTGCTTTGGCATGTTTGCTGGAGGAGCAACCACTCTCCACTTGATTCAGACCCAAACTAGAAGATTCTGCCCTTGAGCGTTTTCTCGAAGAGCTTCCACTCACAACTTGATTCAGAACCAATCCCGTTGATGACACAATTGACCCCTTCACTCCTATACATGTATGTATCAGTAGCTTTCGAAAGACCAATTGGCTTTATTCTATCTTCAAATTCTCTTCACTAAAATAACTGAAAGCCAAAAGAGGTTATGACTAGACCTATCAAACAAGTCAATCAGGTATAAGTACAGGTTGACTAAATTTAAATTCAGGTAAGGCATTAAGCTAATGTTTTGAATTCTAGTAGATCTGTTCTAATCAAAACTTGTAGATTAATCCATGTATCATAGTTAAGAATTTCTCAGATTCTTTAACAAGGTTTAACACTATTATTTGCATGAGCTCTGCCACGAGAAAACTGTATGAAAAAGAAGAAAGATAGGGGATACGTTAGTACAAAAGATATAAATCAAAGTGGATTTCACAGAAGAAATATACTCTGTTTAATGAATCTATCAAAAGTCTAAAACACCCAAATTGTGTTACATAAAACTGATATTTATCTCTAATCATGTACCAAATGACATCACAGTATTCTTTCCAGGCTATGTAATAGAAAAACTTCAAATGCCAATGTTTTAAGGTTTGGGTAATTTTAGGATACTGACTTATTTGATGACACAAAACTTCAGGTAAAGTTTACAATTAGGGAAAAAAAATCCAAGTCCAAGAGCACAAAAGGGATTAAAAAAGGTATCATACTTAGCCTAATTCCATAACAAAATCAACGTACTATTAAGAGTTAAAATTCCATACCATTTGAATCAGGGTATCTCTCACTATTGTAGCTCTGGCTCCGCATATCAGGAAGTTCTAATGCTTTCTCCAACCCCTTTGACCTATACGGAGCTATTATGTGGATTGTGTGCTGGAGAGATCCTAACAAATCGCCTTCAATGCACTCGTACCTGCAATAAGAGCGCAAATAGATATAGAAGTCCCACAAATATAATCTTTAATTAAAAAAAAAAACCATATTAACGCTTTAGGGAAAAAACCTACTCTTTTATACACTTAAAAGAGAAATTATCACACGAAATGAAATGCATCTGCAAGCAGAATACAAGAAAGAAGCAATAATTGTTAAACCTACATTTTCATGCATAGGTTGTCCACTATGTTTGTCATTGTAATTACCCGCATTCTTGCTTCTAAAACTTTATCATCTTCAAGAGTATGAAATGGCTCCTCCAGAAACATCGACAGTTTCTCAATATTGGTCTCCAGTTGCTGTTGCTGGTCTTCAAATAAGTTCTGTTTTATAACCCTTTCCTTCTTTGCCATTTCATTTCCAAACAGCTCATCACCAAACATGTAATAAGCAAATGGGTATGAATATGACAAAATACGCCTGGACCTAAATAATCTGTACAGTCCATTTGTCACCCAGCTGAAGTCCTTAGATGTTGTATCCCTGTCTTCCAAACTAGATATTTTCTCCTGTATAGTTTTCTGGAGTTTAGCTTCAAGCTTATAGGAATCTGTGTGAGCTTTATAACGATTATGATAGTGAATATAACGATACAATTCCTTCTTTGCACGCTCGGCCTTTTTAAGATCATCTTCATTGAATCTCCCGCAACTGTGACCAGAAATATTAGACCATGTATGCTCTCTACCAGTAGCTCCACCACAAAGCCAACTGCACTCAAAGGTCAATAAAAGATCAATTTACACATAAGTACAAAAGTGCCCCCCCAGAAGTCAACATTTTGCATAAACAGCACAGTTCAGAACTCTTGTCAGCTTTTGTACGACATAAATATACATCCAAAGAACTTGTGATAATGGAACTTGCAATGTGAAGGGACTAACCAAAAATAAAAAGTCAATGGGCTTCACAAGTTCTCACGTAGCTAAAACAACAGAATTTGATAAACATTAAACAATTCCACTTCAATTGAACATGGAGTCATATCATGGTGTCAGTGGAAAGACTTTATCACACTCAAAAGTATCTGACATTCGCAAACAGGCAAAGCTCACGACTGCTTATAACCAGATACAAGATATAGCAGAAGAAGAAAATTTGGAGTCCAATTACATAAGAGTATAGGAGAAGAATTTTACTTTCTTCTACTTTCTTGAAGTTTATGGCATCAACGCAAAAGCAATTGAAACAAAATACATCTCCTTACTCAACATAGTAACACTGAAATGGTCAAGAGCTCCTCTCTAAATATTTGTTCACAATTCACAGCAAAATAGACATTGATAAAAGCTGATTGCAACCAAGGCAATGTCTAACACCTCTCAATTAAAAGTGCTCCTTACATTGCAATTTTATTCAATTACTATGTTCTCCCACAGCCCCACCATAAACCTCAGGAGCGATTTTGTCATTCAATCAGATATATTTTGTCAAAATGATTAAGGGAAGACTTAGGTAGCAACATTTTTGGAAAATGTAGCAGCCAAGATAATTATAGAGAAGAAATGCAGTCCTTTACCCTTGCCAACTAAACAAAAGAGGTATTGAGGGGAACTGATATACTTTCATTTCCTTCCTTTTCACGTTCTAAATTCTTTTCGTATTACTTCAACAAAAATACCCCTAAACCTCCCCCACCCCCCACCCCCCTAGGTGGAAAAAAAGACACGTGCGAAGCAGATATGCAATCGAACAAGCTCTAATAGTAAATTTTATCATTTTAACAAATGTGAAATATGTTGGTTTGCATGCACATTATCTGTATAAATAAACACACTCTTACATACATTACACACACATCTTATATTTTAGATATGAACACCCCAAGGTTTACCCACAATACGGACGAACAATCAAATCTAGTCAAATATTGGTCAAATAATTCGTCACTTTGTTGATATGTTAATGGAAGGAATAACACAAGTGAAAAAAGAAATGAGAGCAAAAACGTGGAAGAAGAAACAGGTGTTGAAAAAACGTAAACAAGCATAATGGAGGTCGGGCATGCATGCAAATCTCACAAACTATAGCTATATATCAACAGATATTGATCATAAACAATCACTGCATCGCCATAAAAGAACTGATAAAAGTGCTTACCAGAATGCTTGGCCGCAAACACATACAACAAGATTGCATCCTCCATTCTTCTCCACTGGTTTGTGACATTTAGGACATGACTTAGTGTTGGTTGTGATCCAATTGACAGTCTCTGATTCATCCTGACATTTCTTTGCCCAAAGCTCCCACATTAGACATGAGCAAGGTGAGTGAGCCTCACATGAACAGCCAAAGCAGAATTGATGACCACATGCACATTCAACCTCAAAATAATCATCTTCCTCAACACGTATAGCATTTCCGCAATGGGGAACACTTGGACACCATTTAACCCTTTTATTATCCTCAATGTAGGACTCCAAAAGAAAGCGATCAAATTTTTCAGCCACAGCAGAATTTCTCTTACTAACCAAATCTCTTATTTTACCATCATCACAAATTGCATTGCATTTATATTCCATGCATCTAACACGTCTACTCTCACCTTCCTTTATTCTCACAATAAAGTGCTCTGTCCAACCTAGAATTCAGAAAAAAATAGTAGAAAAATATAAGTCAGGTTAGTTTGTGGTAGAAGATGTGGGAAAGAGCATGCTTTGGTATTCAAAAATTTGTTCCAGCAAATTAGAGGAAAATTATAGAGCAACTACTGCCTACATCATCATGACAAAGACATGTGGGTGAAAATTTAGCCAAATCACCAATCTACTAGTATCACAACAACAAATTGACCAGAATTTAACTCACCCACCCCCACCACATACTATATATTCCCAATGTTCTTGCATATGATTATAAACCCTTTGTTTGGGCAATAAAGTCTTACTACAATATTCCAAAGGACTGAGTGTAACTAATAGTAGTATATAACTAGTTTATTAGCAAAAGGATGGGAAAATAATTGATAAGTTGAAGTTCTTATTTTCAACTAATGTGAACAAAAGGTAACCATGGTAGGAGTACAAAAATCTAGAGAAGAATAATATCAGAAAGCAGGTCTTCTGGCAGCAGACAAATTGCTCATAGTGATAAGCTATTACAATAGAACTTTTCATTCCAGATCAAAAACCATTTAGGATGTCATTAGCTAAATATTAAACATCATGAAGAAACAACTAACCCTAGTGAGAACTGAACACATCATTGCACATAGCCTAAGAGATTAAATTATTACATCATTACTTGATCAGAGTCCAAATTTGTGAGGGCCCATTTTTTCAGTTAAAGCCTTTTATTTTAATGATTAAATAAAGCTTTGCAACACTTAAGGTCTTAAGCACTAGCAGTACAGCCCAACCCGATTCTTTTTCTTTGGCAGTTAATCTCTTAGGCTCATTCCAATTCCCAGTCACAAAGAAAATACTATTACTTAATGTTCTTAATTTGAAAATTTGTCAAAAACTAGCTTATATAAACTTTGTTTTTGTAAGAAACTATCTTATAGAAAAAAAAAATGTTTGAGGGAAACTACCTTATAAAGCATTTTTTGTTGGTGAAATGGTGTCTTTTGCCTATTTTCAAAAGGTCTGACTTTTTCCGGCTTTGACCTCTTATGTTTTTTGTCCCCTTTACCTTCCTTTCTATTATAGTATCACCCAAAACTTTCACTTCGTGATTCTACATTAATCTCTATCATTCTATGATGGCGTTTATTTTTCATTAAAAATTTAATAATTATTGGGAAGTGATTAATTATGGATATCTACTCACAAGTTTTTATATGTTATTAATTTAATTGATGAAATACTAATAACCCATGATCTGGGAAAGCTAATGGATGAGATAAACAAAATAAAACCTTGAATTAGAGGAAAGAAAGAAGCTAAAAGGAGAATAAAGAATTTGGAAGAAGATGGAGAGAAAAAATAAGGAAAAAGAAGGAAAATAAACAAAAGGTCAATCATGCCAGAAAAAGCCAAACCCACCGGAATCTAGCAAAAGATGTCATTTCGTAACAAAATTTAGATTATAAGGTAGTTTCGCACCAAAACAAAATTTTATAAGATAGTTCCTCCCAAAATATCTTTCTTCATTTGATAAGAAAATAATAGTAAAAACTGCATATATATTTATCAACTTATAATAACTACAAGTAAGTTGGCAAAATTTTAAGCCAAAATATTTGTGACAGACTGGGTCATCCATGATATGGAGATAACTCAAAAACCACCTGAGTCCAACCACAAAATAGCATATATGTCTAAGCATCTAAGGATAACCAGACTTGAACAATATCCACAAATGGATTTTCTCATCATAAAATAGATAGCTGCAAAACAGCTAAGGCTGTATGAAGGTAACATAAACATAGCCATCACATTCAGCTGCTATCTCTAATAAAAAATGAGGTAAGTGCCCTCTTCTTGACCCCAAATTATTCAAGCTTTACGTTGATAGATATCCATTGTTACAGAGAGCTAAAAGTTGTAACACAACTTACTGAAGAAATTTTGAAAGGGGAAAATTTTGGAACTGTTGGTAAATGACCATAGCTACTGATTAAAAGTGAGTAAAAAAGATTGGTAGCAAAGAAGGCAAAAATCCAGAAAGGGCAAAGGTGCTACCGTTGACTAAAACATACAGAGTATTATATAATGTCTACAGATGTCTTAAAGATCAACTATCATCCAAGAAATAAGCAGATTGCATAAAATGGTACTAACTTCAACACAATATGAAATGATTTCACTGGCAAGATTCACATTGTGTAGCTACTGAGAATCTCAAAAGAATAAATTCAATATAAAAAGCTATACATACTTCCTTTCAGCAAAGGGACTTACAATCATTGCAAAAGTAGTGGCCGCAATCCATTGTCGTAAATGTATTAGTGGGTAATTCTTCCATACAAATGCCACATGAGAGTAATGAAGATGAAGAGCATGGATTAATAGCATTTTCGGTTACTCTAACACCGGCTTCTACATACAGTTGTTCTTTTCCTCTCTCCACGAGCACTGCCAATATCTTCTCAACATCCCAACGATAATGTATCAAAAGGGTTCTTGCGTGATGCTCTTTCAATGACAGGAGATCCATAATTTTACGCAATTCTTCGGTCTGCGACAAACATAACCAGCCTCAAAAGCTTCATCCTCCAAACCAAATCATAATGCAACAAAATTCAACATAGCCACAGCATGAAGTGGGTAGGGCCTAAAGCTACAAAGGAAACA
Organism: Dysphania ambrosioides; assembly: GCA_026401315.1. Taxonomy (NCBI): domain Eukaryota; kingdom Viridiplantae; phylum Streptophyta; class Magnoliopsida; order Caryophyllales; family Amaranthaceae; genus Dysphania; species Dysphania ambrosioides. The sequence goes on from CM048659.1 coordinate 12,912,699, forward strand.
TAGGCGACAATCAGAGCGAAACAGCTAAATATTCACCTGTGCCACCCGAAGCGAATCCCTTCTGATCACCTGCATAACATTAACCCGGAAATAAAAAAAGAAAATAATTTAGCCTTAAACTTCAATAAAAAAAAGTGATCATTTAACAATACTATAGGCTACTAAACAACCTCAAAGAGTGCAGTGTTCACAGCATGGTAACTAATTAAAAGATCTACTGGAATAATGCAACAAAAACCAAGATTAATTTGCAACCGACCCGTAATTCCATAATTGACCTTATGACACTCACCAAACACATTCAATTTTCACCCTTTATAATCTTTTATTCGTTGTTTTTCGTTTGGAAAAAGTTAACAAAAATGATATCAAAACATTAAACTCAAAGACCATAAACTTAAAGCTCATAACAAAAATAAGAAACCAGACAAGAAAATTACATAAATTGAGATAAACCAAACAAAAATAATACCGAGTTCTATTTGTGGAAAAAAATAAATGATAGAAAGAAGTCAATAAAAAAAACACACGAAAAACGAGAATCAATGCTTATATACATGGAAACATATCACAACATGAATAGTAATCTAATTATGGCCAACTAAAAAAACGATTCTTAACAAACATAATCGACAAGAATCCAATATGGAGAAGTTAAGAAACCAAGAATCCAGGCTTATACACCAACTTGGAAACTAAAAAGCACTTCAACACAAGACACTTACAAATATATCTAATAGGTGCGACATTCACAATTAAACTAAAATTCAAAATCATACTTCTTTCATTTCATATAAATTGGGACACTTTTAATTTTGTTACAATTCACATACTAGCTTTGACCAATTTTTTTACTTCGCTTTCATAAACATTTGTTATCATATAAAATAGTCATGGATTAATCTCAAATGTATACTTTCAATATAAATTTTTTCCATAATTTTTAATAGTGGATAATTAGAGGTATTAATGGTCAATTAGTGTGTTGACAAATGAAAAAGTAAAAGTGCCACTATTATTATGGAATGGAAGAAGTATAAACTAAAAAAGTAATGCACCACCTAAACAATCAATTCAAACATAATACCGCACAAAACCATAAATTAACAAAATTGAGATCATACAACCAAGCAAAAATTAATACTTGTAATACATCATAAGAACAATAAAAAGAACTCATGAACACATGGAAACATATCCAAACATGAATATTAATCCATTTAAGACCAACTAAACAAAAATCGACACTAAAGGAACACAACCAACATGAACTCAATAAAAAGAACCTGCCAATTGAGCATCTAGCCATATACACAAACTTGAAAAGCCAAAACCCTTTCAACACTAGACACTTAAAAGTATACCTTATGTGAGTAGCATTCACAATTGAGTCAAAAGGTAGAATCATATTGATGTGAAAGTGTTTTGTATTGAATTCTTGTACGTTGAACATAATATATGGACCACGTTAGACTCCTACTTAGCTTAGGACAAGTTCCCAACTAAAGTTTGATACAATGCAAATAATAAATTATTCCTATCCCTTACTCACCAAGGAAACGTGCCAAATCCAGGTGCAACAAAGAACTTAAGATTCTCACCTTACCAAGGTTTCTAATGACACATAAAGACTTCTAAAACGTCATTAATCTATTGAACATAACTAGATTAAGCCCAAATAAGTAAAAACAGATTCGAAAACCTTGGGAAAACCTTTTAAAGCACTAAACGTTAATCTAAGAGAACCACAAGGCCCAAAGAGTTGTAAAGACCACTCTTAGAACCGCATCATTCTCCCTTCCTTTGAGAAAAATTTACCCTTAAGTTTTGTCAAGGCAAGCAACAAGGCCATGAGATTAGAGTGTCGCGCATATCCCCTAACACTTGGCAGGATTCGAAATTCTCTCTATGAACTACCTCCTATGGCCTTCTTTAATCGCTTCCATCTTCCTAAATTTCTCATCTTGATTGCCATAAACCTTTTTGGCGGCTAAAGACAACCAAACAGAGTCCTTAAGTGATTGTTTATATTTGTTATTGTTGTTTAGCCCTTATACTCTTTTTATTCATCTCTTTAGAACTATATGCATCAACAAAATAAACTATGAGTCTTCAATTCAGTAGGATTAAGCTTGGATGCACTAGAAATCACCTCATTAGGTTTGTGTAAATGAGCATAATACTACTTTGGCAAAAAGGCTGAAACTTGATTCGTTTTTTGCAATATAGAATAGAATAAACATTAGTATCATTGCCAAGGTCTCCTAGGTACTAAATGGCACGTGCAGATGAAAATCACATCACACCACAACTCTTCTTTGTAATTCCCAATTGAAAAATTTACCTTCACACCCTAAGAGTCATCTAGACAATTTAGTTTGTATAGTCTTGCATGGTCACGTGTAGCAAAATTCAACTTTGAAACTAATTCCGTTGAAGCCACATTAGTACACAACCCACAAACCACAATCACATTACGCATTTAATCTCAATCTTGTATTGCGCGTGGAAAAGGTTTTCTCTATGCTCCATACTAGGTGAAATGCTCGAGTGAAGTAACCTTCTCATAACTAAGGACTGGTGAGAGTCATTGGCATACGCTACTTCTTCTTCTTCCTCGTATTCATTTCTTCTCCTTCTTGTTCAACTAAAAATGTGTACTTTGTCTCCTCATCTTCATCTACATATTCATAGTATTGTTTTAAGGACAAAGCACATTTTGTAGGGCATTCACTAGCTATAAAGTCTTTTCCTTGACATTTGAAGCATTTTCTTCTACTATCAAACTCCTCTTTGGAAACATAGACTCTTTACTTTTCCATAGATTTCTTTTCATCCTTTGCTATTGCGTTCTTCTTTGAAGCCGTTAATTAAGCAATTTAAGAATTAGAGGATTCCATTCGTGAATAGGTGGATTTGGATGAGACAAAACCCTTTGGAACCACTCCCAACAATCTTCCCTTTGTCTAATTACCTCATGCAGGTATGCTTGATCTTCTTAGTAATGGTTCTAATCAAACCCTTAATAAAACGAGCTATACTCATGGACTCATCTTTAATTCCTAAATTAACGACAAACGTTTGAACTCTGCAATAGAAAAATTAGTTAGCTTTACATATTGTTCTTGTTTAAATTCTTCTTGCACCTATTTTGTTCTCATCTTTTTCTTCAAAGTCGTCCATGTCTTGATCTTCCCCTTTCCTGCCCTAAGCTCGTTTAGCCTTCAAACAAAGTCCCCCACATTCTTGTTCAAATGTATACAAGCAACTTCGAAAGCTTTCTCTTCTTCAAACACCTTGTACTCTACCACCTTATCAACCTGCCTTTCCCATTCTAAGAAATCTTAAGGGCTTCCCAAATCCGTAAAACCCTCTCATTTGATTCTTCTATCATTAATGGGAACACTATGTTTGTTGGCTTCCCTCCATAATCATTATGTTCATTGTCTAGCTCTTCACTTTCACTCTTGTGAGAAAGTATTGTATAGAGTTTAGGCCAAGTTTTTATCCATCTTCTAGTTAATGGCATCATAAAGCATTTCAGATCTCTTTACTTTGTCCTCTACTACACCCAACATATATTTTATTACGTCAAGGGATTCGAGTTGATTCAAGATTTATTAAGCTCTTTGTGTGTAGAATCTTGAAAACTAGTATTCTTGATGAATTTCTTTACATCCTAAGGTTATTTCCTAATCAAATGCATCTACAACGAGGCTTCTTTGATGGAACTTTGCAAAAAACACTGAATCTTGAAAAGATCGAATCTTGAATGTTTCCTTTCAATCTAGAAAGGATACACATTAATATGTACTTGGCGCCCAAGTTTCATATTAACCAGAATTCATTATTGCTCGGAATCTAACGAAAATTGATACCAAGACACTTCAAAATGTTAGGATTCCAAAACAAAAAGAATCGCCGAAAAACTCGTAGTATAAAACTCAAAGACTTGCGCAAAACCCAAATATGCTCTGAAATAATGCAAAACATTCTTGCTCTGAATTGCACCAAAAACATCTAAGAAAATAATCTTGATGCTTCGATACCAAATTGATAAGAATTTAAAGTGTTTAGTACGTTTATAATTTAAAAACATCAATTCACTACATGGCAAGTGCAATTCTTGTTCACAATTTGAAAAGAAACATACTAAGTAACCCATATTTCAAAGAATTTGACCACCTCCTGGGACAAAAATGAATCATTAAATAACTTAGATCACCTCCTAGAACTAAATATTTAACACCTTAGAAGCAAAACCACCTCTTGAAATTTTGATTCTAATCAATAAGTAAAACATAAAATAACATTTAATTTAAAAAGCTTTAAAAAATCAAAGTATTTTATATTGAATTATAGTATGCTCAACCCTATACATGGACCCTATATTTATAATGGTCATGTTATACTCTTACTTGGCTTAGGACAAATCCCTAACTCAAGTTTGACACAACACAAACACCAATTATTCCTATTCCATGGACTCAAGACAATCCCAAATCCTAGGGGCAAACCCTAATAAAGCAACAAAATGTCAACAACATTGGTCTAAGAGAACCACGGTGCCCAAAGAATTGTAAAGACCTCTCTTAGAAGTTAGAACCTCATCACATATACGTAGTAGTAATGCAGCACAAAGTACAATTAATTCGATCTCAATACCGATCAAAATTAGAACTAGGTCAAAATACTAAACATAAATATCAACCCAACTAAGACCAACAAAACAGAAGTCGACACTTAAACGAACATAATCCACGACAATAAAGAGAACTCGTCAAACCGTGAATTCAGCCACATACTCAAACTAAGAAACCGAAAAACACTTCAACCCAGGACACTTATATGTGTAGCATTCGCAATTGACTTAAAATTAACATCATACAAGCCAAAAGAGCAATGCATCTCAAATAATTACAATCAATTCGAACAAAATAGCGAACAAAACCTCAGATTAATCAAATTTACATAATATAAGATCAAAATACTAAAACCCTAAGTCATTTAACTAAACCCTAAGTCAATAAATACACAATCACACATGAAAAATCAATTCAAATTACGACGAACCAAAAATCAAAACTAAAAATTTAAGACCTTGACGGATGAGCCGGTCCGACTGAGCGATCCGGTATTATTAACATCATCATGAATCAAACTTAACGAATTGCGATCATCTTCTTCTTCAACATTATCATCGTAGTAATGTTCATTATCACTATCCGCGTAATCCTCCATTACAATTCCCGCCAATTTACGCCGAAAACTCGACGTAGTTTGGGTAATTGGGCACCAAAATTTAGAATGATCGGTAATTGAGGACTAATTAGGGGAGAGGAGAACGAATTAAGGATTTTGACAAAGATCGTAGAAGCTTGCTGTAGAAGGCTTGAAGCCAAAGCCAAAATCATAACCAAAACCCCATTAGAGAGAGAGAGACAGAGAGACAGAGAGAGACAGACAGAGAGTGAGTGAGGAAGAGTCTTGGGAATTGGATATTCCGGGTGAAATCACAATGTAAATAGCAGAGGAAGGGATGAGGTGAAAATTGGAAAAAGCTGTTTTTTAAGAGTTTTTTATTTTTATTATTTGGGGGGCGTTGTTGATCTGAAGAACAAACACGGAAACATAAGTTTAATGGTGACGTGGCAAGTAGTTAACTTTCGGTATATACTATTTGTACTGTTAAATTTATTTAATGGTTTTTGGGTTTAGATGTTTTTATTGGTGTTTTTATATTCACGGTGTTTCCATACTCGTATTTGGTTGGGTGTCAATTTGGATTGTTAAAAAGAGTTGGTTCACTATTTATTACATTTGGTTGAAATAAATGACTAATTTTTCAGTTCGGTTTCGATTAGATCAGTAATTGGGTCAGATTCGATAGATTATTTACTTACACAAGTTATGATCGGGTTGAGCCAATTTATTTCGGGTAAGATAGATTTCAAGTCATTTATTAGCACAACAACTAATCTTAGTCACTCTAGAAATTTGGGTTTGGTGTTGAGTTCATAATATGTTGAAATTTAACGTTTTACTAGCTATATCAATTTATGATTCTCTAAAATTGATAGCATATATATAGGGGTGAGTTATAGTAAAAACCCTCTAATATATAAAAACTCCCTATATATGATAATCCATTTTTAGCCGTTAAATTCTAAAATCTAACGGTTTAGGAGCATTGATCATCAAATAGCATTAATATAATTCCTAGATACTTATTAAAAACTAACAAACGTATGAAATGCAACTTTTTTCTTATTTTTTAAAATACCTTGATTTCTTCCCCCACTATCAATTATATTAACCTTCCAGTTTTTGTCAATTTAACTCAATAAAACTTCCATATTATTATCAAGTTGTATAGTATTGTTTCAAATATTTTCTTAATGTATGAATTTCGATTTTAAGTACATCTTTACATGCCTTTTGTTCAAAAATTTTTATTAAATTGCATTGTTAAATCGGTATAAATAATTTATATAGTTAAAAGAAATGTTGACCTAATGCTCTAAAAGTCATACGTAGTTGTTCTAAATTTGAAGTCTTTTGTTCAATGTTAATATTTTATTATAGTTATTCGAATATGTTGGCCTAATGTTCTAAAATAATATGTAATTGTTCTAAATTTGAAGTCTTTTGTTCGATGGTTAATATTTTATATATTTATTCGAATATGTTGGCCTAATGTTCTAAAGTCATGTGCGGTTGATCGTGTTTACTAGCCTAATGTTCAAAATATTTTATTAGTTGTTTTGAGCGCATGAACTTAGTTTATTCTTAAGTTTTATTATAATGTACAAAATGTTTATTTGTTCAGCTGTTCTAATAGTTTAACTTATTGTTCATGTAATCCCCCAAAAATTATTAGATTTTGATTACAATTTTATCGAAAAAATTTCTTTACATATAAAAAATTTGGCAATACATATACTTTATATATATATATATATATATATACATACATATTCCCAAAATAAATAGCAAATTATTAATAGTATGTGAGTGTTTAATTAAATCATAAAACTAAATTGCTTTTACCAAAGATATTTTTTTTATTAAGAAACCTATCATGCCCAAAATACCTTGAAACCTAATACTTCACATCTTCTAAACCTATACTACCTAAACCTAATTAAAGTTTACCTAAAGCTAAATACTCCAAAGTGAAGCAAAACCCTAAAGCTTCCTCACAAACCTCTCCCTTGCCGTCTGCTGCCCTCCTTTGCGTGCCGCAGGTGAGCCACAACTAGTCGGTCGGTCCTTTCCTCCTTCTTCTTTCTTTTTCTCTTCTTTTCTCCCTTAATTTCTATGCCTAGTATGCATGTTTAATAAATTATTATATGATACTTAAGTTGATTTTATTATGGGTTAATTTATATTGAAAGTATATAAATTTTTATGTTCTACAATTGTTATGCATCCTACAAGTTTTCATAATTTTCTATGCATAAACATAATGGTTAGATATGCTAGTTTCATGAATTAGGGTTTTGATACTAGGCTCTTGATTTTTGGCATAAAACTATAAGTATTTTGTGATCGAATCATCTATGTTAATTTTTATGGGGTTGTAGTTTTAATGAATTTTCAGATTTTATGATCATATGTTTTATATTAAAAATTATGTTAGTTTTCATGATTTAAGGCTTATTATACTAGTAATTGTTTTATAAATTTTTTACTATAATATGATGTATTTTGACAAAAATTTAATACTATGGTATTTGGAATAAATTTTCAGAATATTATACATATTAGGTCATGGTTTAATTGATGAGATTTTCATGTTTCAAATTTTGAAACTATATACTAATACATGCATTAAATTAAGTCTATTTTGTAACACAATTATGAGTAATTTGGTTATACTATAGTGAAAACAAATTTTCAGATTAATAAAGTTATAAAAAGTAAGTTTATGATATATATTTGAAGGATTAAGTATATAAAAATGTTTGGATTGATTAGTAGTACAATGCTATAAATTGGAGTTTCAAAAATGGCATAATCTTATGAAAAATGAAATTTTCAGCATGCTATACTTTATTAACTAAGCTGAAACTAACTAAGGGAATGTGTATTTTAATGCATTTTCAACTAATATATGTAGTATTATGTTTGAGCTACTAGATTTTGTTTTTAGGAAACCTAAAAATATATTTTTGAAAGATTTTAAAACCTTAGAAAGCTTAGTATAAGCGCCTACACCTAATGGCTTAAGCCGCTTTTCATGATTGCTATAAAATTTTGGGTATTAGTGTGTTGATATATGTGGTATTATTTGATGTAGGAAATCAATTCGTAGAAGGTGCATAGTTATAGAGAAATTGGTCACTCGCTTAGTTTACTCAAGGTACATATGGATTACAATGCCTTGACCTAGAAGCATGAGCTAGGATCGAAAATGGAAAGCTTGGTTTCATATTTAAGAAGTTTAGAGTATTCACTAGTAAAATAATAATCAATTGCGGCTACGGATTTGCGGCGTAATACCAAAAACGTTGCAAATTAATTAGAGAACTCACTAATATACGGCGTATTATTGAACAACCGTCACATATTAATACCTAGAAATAATAATATGCGGCGTATTAGGGTTAAACCGCCGCATATTAATTGAATTCTCGAATTAATTTGCGGCGTATTAGTCGACACCCGCCGCATATTGCTTCTTTAAATTAAAACCACCGGGTTTTTTTTCTCTTTGTGTTCGCATTTTTCTTCAGTACTTCCTCTAGTTGTGTTTTTGTGCCCTCATTCTCTGTAATCCTTCGTGTACTTGCTCCCTTATTCCCTAACTACATCTATTTGTGTTCTTTCGCCCCAATTCCGACGTTGATTCTTCTATACCGCCACCATGTAGTTCGTCTTCTCCTCCCCCATCTCTTCGTCTCGCGCGTTCCGCCTTCTTCAAGGTATTGGGTTTCAATGCTTTTGTTCTTCTATTTATTTAATTTTTAATTGTGCATATATGTATGTATGTTTGTTTGTTTGTTTGTTCAATGGAGTAATATATGGGCATTGCGTATTAGGGGCGTTTTGAGTAGACTATGGGTTTCGTGTTAGGGGCATTGTGTTTGTTTGTTCAATGGAATAATATATGTCTTTGTATTTGGGTTTTGTGTTTAGGGGCATTTTGAGTACGTAGACTATGTAATAATATATGGGCATTATGTATTAGGGTTAGGGTTATAGGAAGGGGATTGTTTGAATTAGGGTTAGGGGAAGGGTATTGTTGGATTATTAGTCAAAAAGTTGGATTATTAATTAAAGTTGGATTTATATTTAAATTCGTATGTGTATTAGTTGAAATTGAATTATGCTAGTATTCATATTATTAGGAATTGAGTTAGTATGTGTTTGAATTAGTTTGTATATTAATTGGAATTGGATTATGTTATAGAGTGTTTTGTATAATAGTTTGAATTGAGTATAGAGTATTAATATACGAATTGGTTATGTTTATCAATTTGAATTGATTTAGTTAATGCATATGGATTAGTACGTATATGAATTAGTAGAAATTGATTTAGCAATGTATATGAATTAGTAAATGGCATTATGTGTTGGTTGTGGTTGTTTATAAATTCATATAAACATGTTTGAAAATCTATTTTCAAAATTGGGAAATGTTGAATTTACAAAGGAAACTCTGCCAAATTTTTTGTAGAATTTGTATTGATTTACAAAGCATAGAACAAAAATACTATCGCTAGAAAAATTCAGTACTTAAACTATAGAGCGAGTGTTTGTGGGTCATTATGGAGTTTGCTTAACCTTATTTTCGGTTTACGGTTTGTGGGTCATTGTGGGCCACTTCCTAACTGCAGCAAGACGCGCCCTTTTGTTTTGTTCCATCACCATTTTAGCTCTTGGACCCCTTGTTCACTTTCCAGCGTATAAATTCTCCATATTTTCTTCATAATAGCCGAAAAAGAAAGGAAGGGCACATATCGTTTTATAGGAAAGATGAGGAATGTGATGAAGGCAGAAGAGCAGGAGAATGGAACACAGGAAATTTGAAATGCATCGATTTGAGTCAATATAGGTCAAATGGGATCAGTTTTGGGTAGAAAGTGATCTAAACACTTGAAACACATCGATTTGAGTCAAGATAGGTCAAATGGGATCGGTTTGGGGTAGAAAAACACCTAAACACTTCAAATGCATCAATTTGAGTAAATATAGGTCAAATGGGATCGGTTAGGGGTAGAAAGTGACCTAAACACTTGAAACACATCGATTTGAGTCAATAATGATCGAATGGATCAGTTCGGGGTAGAAAGTGACCTAAACACTTGAAACACATCGATTTGCGTCAATATAGGTTAAATGGGATCGGTTTCGGGTAGAAAGTGACCTAAGCACATCAAATGCATTGATTTGAGTCAAGATAGGTCAAATGGGATCGGTTTGGGGTAGAACGTGACCCAAACACTTGAAACACATTGATTTGAGTCAAGATATGTCAAATGGGATCGGTTTGGGGTAGAAAGTGACTTAAACACTTGAAACACATCGATTTGAGTCAATAATGATCGAATGGGATCGGTTTGGGGTAGAAAGTGACCTAAACACTTGAAACACATCGATTTGAGTCAATATAGTCAAATGGGATCGATTTTGGGTAGAAAGTGACCTAAACATTTCAAATGCATCCCATTTAAGTCAAGATAGGTCGAATGGGATCAGTTTAGGGTAGAAAGTGACCTAAACACTTGAAACACATTGATTTGAGTTAAGATAGGTCAAATGGGATCGGTTTGGGGTAGAAAGTGACCTAAACACTTGTAACACATCGATTTGAGTAAATATAGGTCAAATGGGATCGGTTTGGGGTAGAAAGTGACCTAAACACTTGAAACACATCGATTTGAGTAAATATAGGTCAAATGGGATTGGTTTCGGGTAGAAAGTGACCTAAACACTTCAAAATGTATCGATTTGAGTCAAGATAGGTCAAATGGGATCGGTTTTGGGTAGAAAGAGACCTAAACACTTGAAATGCATCGATTTAAGTCAAGATAGGTCAAATGAGATCGGTTTCGGGTAGAAAGTGACTTAAACACTTCAAATACATCAATTTGAGTCAATATATGTCAAATGGGATCGATTTCAGGTAGAAAGTGACCTAAACACTTGAAAGAAATCAATTTGAATCAATATAGGTCCAATGGGATTGGGTTCAGGTAGAAAGTGACTTAAAAACTTCAAATACATCGATTTTGTATACAGTTCATTTTATATACACGTTAATGATATGTTGATCAATATTAGGTATGCAAAGGATTCAACGAGGAGCCCTTCTCCAACGAAGAAATCGACATCGTCCGTAACAAACTTGCAAAGTATTGGACATATAACTTTTTTTAGATTTTGTACATTACCTTATTCTTAAGTATTTTGTAATTTATACATCAATTTCATTAATTGGATTGTATTTTTTATGTCAATTAATATATGGTTGTTTTTACGACCCTATTAGTACGCATAAATGAGAGATCAATGGATCATGTGTATATATGTATCTTGGGTTGCAGAAATTGCAAATGTAATAAGCAGGTTTTGAATTTGAAATTTGGGCTTTGTAGGGATCAGATTAATGCATTTCCAAAAAAAAAAATCATATGCGGCGAGTGTCCCCAAGACCCGCCGCGTATTCCTATATTACAGGTCAATTTATTGAAAAAAATACCAATTAGCGGCGGTTCTAGGGAGGTGACGCCGCATTTTACTGGTCAATTAGCGGCAGGTGTAGGGTAGGTGACGCCGAAAATGTATGGCCAATTAGCGGCGGTTTTAGGCTAGGTGACGCCGCAAATCGGTAAATAATATGCGGCGTATTTTTTACTCCGCAAATTAAATAGATTAATTTGCTGCTATCTGTATTGCTGCTAGCTTTTTGACGCCGCATATGTCACTAAAAACCCCGCCGCATATTTAAGATTTTCTACTAGTGATTATTGATTATGCATTAACAAGTTGTACTCCTTACTTTGGAATATATTAGATTATATTTTGGTATTAATGTGTGATGATTAATGAGTAATCACTAGAACTAATGGAGGATGTAATTAAGTTTGGTTTATGAATTACAGTGGATTCAAGTGGAATTAATTTGTTAATTAATCCATATGATTTTTAATATCTCTCTTTCATTACTAATAGTATCAATTGAGTAAATGAAAATTTCAAGTCTTAATGACAAAAGGGGTAATTCACTCTGATCAACAAGTTAAAAAGTTAAGAAGGAAATCAAAAGGTTAAAATTATAGTATCACAGAGATTGATTGTGTAACTATAATGTTTGCATGCGTGTGCTGTGGTGACTGTGTAGACCAAGTCTAAACGGTAAATCACGTAAAGAGAAAGAAGGATAAGTAATAAAACTCTAGGCTAGTGCACGTCTAGAGTATTGACAATTAGGGGTTAGAGTTTCACGGGGTATTATTCGTGGTTTTTCTTGGTGGCCGTGTGATCTACGAGTCTCTCTTTTATAACGTTTTGAATTAAAATTGGGGTTAGTTGAGATCTCATCTAGATATGGTGACGGAGTCGCGCCCATTTACCATCTGGATTTATAATGGATTTTGATGCTCTCTGACGTGAGTGCATGTGTTATTTATCTATTTGATATCCTAATCAGGACATGGGGGAGACAATCTTGTCTATTGCTTAGTCCAAGTAATAAATTAATTTGTCACGTTTATTGAGTAATATGTTGCGTAATACATTCTTTTATACTGTAATTATTCTTTAACTAAATGTTATTTCAATTGTTATACTTTGTAATCTGTATGTACTCAGCTTGCTAATCACGTGGTTTTGTGCCTTATTGGTCATGACTTTTGCCTTTAAATGACTCTGTGATGATCCTATATTTATACTTGTATTATTGGGGAGCAGGTTATTGACAGTAATCTAGTCGAGCATTCATGCATGGGTGGGTTGGGTGGAGTGTTGATTTAATTTAGATTTATATTAGTTTGCGTTTGTTTTTATTTTGATTTTATATTGTTGGTTTTGGATTTGAGTTGAACGCTATTTTGCTACATTGCAGTAAGGGCCTTAACAGTTCCACTTTGTAGTATGTTAAGAGTTTGTTTCTACTAATGATGTTACTTCGAAAAGTCTTTTGTTTTGTTTTCCACTGTAAAACAATGTTTTATAGCATTAATGTTTAAACTGATAGTTTCCTAAATGTTTGGTCTTTGAAAAATGGGAATTATTGGGGTGTTACAAAGTGGTATAAGAGCTTTAGGTTAGATTTTATACCACAAAATAATATTTTTTAGGCGCCTAAACTTATAAAACGTTTTGGAAATGATTTGCAAATTAAATAGTACGAGCATTAGTTTTATAAAGTTAAAAATGGATTTAAAACGTGAATTTTAGTTTGTATGAACTGAGTGCCCGCTTATGAATGTCAGAGCGCCAGCTCATTTGTTTTTCAAAAAAAATGTAGAGTGGACTCTAAGCGGCTAGTGAGCTACTTCCCAAGTGCCAAAGCGTTTTGTTTAATTTAAATCTTATTTATTTATTTATTTATTTATTTACTTATTTAAATTTGTTATATCTCAAATGATCGAAAATGAGTGAGATTCAGGGTAGTTAATACGGCATGCATATAATTAACATTGTCTTTATATTTTGGTGTTTATGCATTAGTTCTCTTATACTTTCTTATGTGATTAGCTTATTTGTTCTATTCTATTGAGATAACATAGAGAGATGAATACTGAGTCCGTACATGAGAGTAATCAAGATTCAAAAACAAATAGTGGAAACGACATAAAATTAATGGAGGAAATCGTATACCCAAAGCAGGACCGATCAAAGGAAATGTGCCAAGACTGGTTCGAATATAAAACAACAAAAAAGAAAGATAAGTTAAAAACGTAATAAAGAATTTTCTACCAGTACACCTTAGATTTCGATTCTAATGAGGAGAATTTAGAATGGCTGGAGGTAGAACTAGTGGACCCTAATGCTGGAAAATGGGCCTCTAGGAACAGGGAACCTACATACAAAACTATTACTATTGAAGACTCAGAGGATGAAGAGAACCCCGATTTCTATTTGGAAGATTATAATGAGAAGAAGGATGATAAATCGAATGTAGTTCCTTAAGTAGTTCAATATGTTTTAGAAATCTAAGTAGGTAGCTAGAATTACAATAATATTTTATTATATTAGGTTATCATACGTTATAAATGGTTGGAGGAAAGTAGTACATTATAAAACCATAATAGTATGCTATTCCATATTATTTTAGTCATTTTATATTATTACTCTACTTCGTCATTGATCTTATATTGAATTACCTAATTAGTTCTAATCCATTTAAGCAACTAATGAAAGCCAACCTTTGAGGTTTAACTCACTTCCCTATTAATTGAGTGAGAGTGTTGTGGGGAAGGAATCAATATTGATTATTTAATTTAATTTAATTGAAATGATTAATGTATGTTAAATTACTTGATTGTCTAAATTGTTTAGTTATTTAGAATGTGAATGTGATTATGGATTGAAGTTTTGTGTTAATGTTGTGCACAAAATTAGAAACTTGAATCAGTTTAATATACCCTCCAATCGTAGAATTATAATGGCAAGAAACGATGGTACCTTGGTCGAGGCCATCTGTTCGCTTGCGAAGCAATTGAATCAGAACCATGGGGAAATGCCTGACCCTAATGCTGAAATGTTTAAGAAGCTAGCTTAGGTGAAACCACCTATTTTCAAAGAGGGAGCTGACCCTACCTTTTTAGAAAATTAGGAGCGTGAATTTGATAAAATATTCATTGCAAAGAATTGTCTTGAGGAGATGAGGGTACATTAGGCTGCAGAGTATTTAAAGGATGAGGCAGTAGATGGTGAAGAGATAATGATGTTAGGTAGAAAGCCCAACCTGATTTCAGGTGGGAAATCTTTAAAGTATCCTTGAGAGAAAAGTTTTACCCTCCCTACCTGAGAAAGCAGAAAGCTTAGGAATTCATTAACCTTCAAATGGGTAACATGACCATTTCAAATTATTACCATAAGTTTAACACTCTAGCTAGGTTTGCTCCTGAGGTAGTACCAAAGGCGCAAAGATTTGAGCAAGGGAAAACTATGCAACTCAGAAAGATTTTGGAGGAAAAGTGTTCAAAATCCTAGACAAGGTCTATGAGAGAGCATCTCAATTGTATGGGTTGAGTGTTAGGGATTCTGTTGAAGGTAGCCATGCTGGAGAAAAAAGAAAGGACTTTGAGCACAGTATGAATTGAGTAAATTAGAATTTCAAGGTTTAATGACGAGGGTAGTTGACTCTAATCAATAGGTTAAAATGTTAAGATGGAAATCAAAAGGTTAAAATTACAGAATCACAAAGATTGATTGTGTAACTATAATTTTTGCATGTGTGCTGTGGTGATTGTGTAGACCAATGCAAGTCTAAACGGTAAATCACGTAAAGAGAATAAAGGATAAGCAGTAAAATCTGGACTAGTGCATGTCTAGAGTATTGACAATTAGGATTGGAGTTTTTGGGGTATTATCCATGATTTTTCTTGGTGGTCATGTGATCTACGAGTATCTCGCTTTTTTATAACTTTTTGAATTAAAATTGGGGTTAGTTGAGATCTCATCTAACTATGGTGACGGAGTCGTGCTTGTTTACCATCTGGATTTATACAGTATTTTGATGCTCTCCAATGGGAGTGCATGGGTTATTTATCTATTTCATGTCCTAATCACGACATGGGGGAGACAACCTTGTCTATTGCTTAATCTAAGAAATTAATTAATTTGTCATGTTAATTGAGTAAAATAGTGTGTAATACGTTCTTTGATACTTCACTTATTCTTTGATTAAATGTTATTTCATTTGTTATACTATGTAATCTGTATGTACTCAGCTTGCAGATTACGTGCTTTCTGTGTATTTGGTCATGGCTTTTGCCTTTAAATGACAATGTGATGATCCATTATTTACACTTCTATTATTGGGGAGTGATGTGCTCGTTTTAGAGCACATTTATTAACTCATTTTAGTGTCAAGACTCGTAGTTTCGTAATGGTTTTATGTATATTATGCTTGATTTTACCTTGATCTTGTTTTCCAGTTGTCTTAAGTTTATTTCAGGCAATTTTGATGATTTCAAGGTGAAAGGCGATATATTCGAGCCTTTGACACACATATCTTAGCTTGGGCAAGCGTTTGAAGTCATACATGAAGATTTCACGGAGTTCAGAAAAGAGGAAGTGAAAAGAGGAAAGAATGCTCTCAGATTCGGCCGAATCTGAGAGACATTCGACCGAATGGCTGCAGATTCGACCGAATCTGAGACTCATTCGGTCGAATGAGAGGCAGTTTCAGAGTTCTCGAGCCTTGCTACTGGAAAGGCCGAATGGAACTCATTCGGGCGAATGAGCTTCCATTCGGCCGAATCAGACTATACATTCGGGCGAATGCTTGACAGAGATCGATTCCCCGAAGCCTCTGGAATGGGCGAATGGAAGACAATTCGGGCGAATGGGATCACATTCGGCCGAATGAGACATAGATTCGGGCGAATGACAGTGTTTTCCTCCGGATCAACTACTTCTTTTTAGGGCCGGCTCCTATGCACTTTAGGGTTTTTCCTAGGTTTTTCTTATTTTGTTATAAATACCCCCTTCCTCTGATGAGGAGAGGGGGAGCTAGGTTAAATACTTTTATGCACTTTTAGATTTCTTAGCCTCCAAATTCTTTTAGTTTTAGCTTTCAATTTTCAGTTTTTCTTCAACGCTTTGTAGTTCGGATTCTTTTCGTGGATTTCAATTTGAAGCTTTTGTAAGTTTAATTCCTTCCTTTAATCTTAATCCATTACTTTATTTCATAGCATGTTTAGTTCTAAGTTTATCGTTTATTAATTCTGATTTTGTTTTCATTCTCGATTTCATTCCACGTTCGTTTCTGCTGTATCTTTTAATATCTTTATGTTTTTAAGCATGAATATGAGTGAGTAATTCTTTTAGGGGTTTTGATTGGTGAAGCCCTAGGAAAGCTATGATCTTTATTGCTTAAGATTGTAGAAACGATGTTAATAAATAGTTTCGGATTCCGATGCGAATCTTGTCCTGCCACTCCTTTGGAGACATAGGGCGATTATAGGTTGTTCGTGTGATCTATAGGGTCACCAACTTCCTCTCGTATTCTCGGATATCCATGCTAGTTATTAACAGATTTTCAGTAATCTATCATGTTCGGTTTGAAGCTTCATTCCTAGGGTAGATCCAATCTTGTCCCCGTTTTTCTCTACTTGATTTACTTCGTGAATTGTCGTCATTTATTTTCCGCCTGTTAGTTTAACTGAATTTTCAACCCCAATTAGTCCGGTTGTGTTAAAAGTCTAAGTCTTGATATACCTTGTCTTCGTGGTTCGACCCCCTACTCCGCTATACTCGTATAGTTTGTAGGTTGGAATAAATATAGTTTGCATAACCTGTCTTTTAGTTAACGACCTAGAAAACCGGTTATCAAAATGGCGCCGTTGCCGGGGATTAGGCGTAATATTTAGACTTGTTTTGTTTTAGCATAACCTTATTTATTTTATTTCCATTTTTTTTGTTTTCATTTCTGTGTGTGGTTGTCTTTGACTTAGGTGTTTGCATGCCCCATAGCACGCGTAGGTCAAACCAGCCAATTACACCCCTAAATCCTGAAATCCAACGTGTTACTAGACAACGCTCTTCAAAGTATACCTCACAATCTATCCAAAACCCTACCATATCCATAATGGCCGAAGAACATCAATTGTTTGGCCAATTCGGAACTCCTGGCTCACAAGAGTTCCAAGGGGGTGTAGTACTTCCTGTTGCTACTACACCTTACCAAATTCATCCTCAGTTCACAAGAATGGTTAAGGAAACACCATTCAGTGGCTTAAGAAATGAATGTCCTCTTCAACACCTAGAGGCATTCTCAGATATTTGTGGACTTATCCCTCCTTGTCCTAATAGCCCTGATTATGTGCGAATGCACCTCTTCCATCTGAGTCTAGCGGGAGATGCCAAGGATTGGTATAAATGCTTAGAACCCAATTCAATTGTCAATTGGGCTCAACTAAAAACCGCATTTCTAGAAAGGTTCTATCCCACGGTTCGAACGCAGGATTGGCGTAAGAAAATTGCGTCATTCACCCAAGAGGATGATGAGAACCTTAGTGCTACATGGAGTAGGTTTAAAAGAATTATTAGAGCATGTCCCCACCATGAGTACGGGGAGAACCATCTTAACACATTCTTTTACGATGGTCTTAACGACTCCACCAAAGCACTTCTAGACTCAGCTGTAGGTGGCCAGCTTTCCAAAATTCCTTGCACCCAGGTAAAGGCCAGAATAGAGGAAGTTGCTAAGAATAGTGCCTGGGGAGGAACTAGGAGTCAGGGATTACCTAGAGGGATGCTAGACACAACTAACTTGGACAACATTAGCGCCAAAATAGAAGCCGTTATTGATAAAAAGTTGTCCAAACTAAGCCTAGCCGGTAGTTCGAACAACCCCCCAATGCGTGAAAAGCACTTTGCATGTGCCATATGTGGGGGTACTAACCATGATACATCTTATTGTGGTGGTTCGCACTCCGAGCATGTAGCTGCAGTTGACTATGGGGGGTATAACCCAGAACCGCAGGTGATGAACTATGACGGTTATGGGTATAACCCTGATCATGTGGCAGCCCTTAACTATAGTGGACAGGGCCAAGGAGTAGGGTATGGGCAGCAACCTTTCCCAAACAACCAACAGTACAAACCTCCCTTTAACTCCAACCAAAACCAGGGAAATTTCCACCCGGGATACAACAGAAATGGTCAAGGTGGATTTAATAACCAAAGTTTCCAGGGGAACCAGACTAATGGGAACGTACCTAGGGCCAATGTGTATAGACCCCCAGGGTTTCACCAAGGACCTAGAAATAGTTCAAACCTGCCTTTTCCCCCTAGTCAGCCTCATCATGTGGCTCCTCAACCACAACATGGTCACACTTCAACCAATGACCATTTAGCCTCCCAAGTAACAACTCTTGCTCAACAGAACCAGAGTCTGACGCAAATTAATCAGACCCTCATCCAACAAATGCAGCAACTTCAAGCTCAGCAAAAGTTGTTTGAAACTCAACTGGCCCAAATGGCTAATCCTCCTGCACCACCGCTATTCCCATCTCACCCTCAACCTAACCCCTCTATACAACCTCCACCTCAGCAAACGAACCCAAACCAACACACTGCTAAGGCTATCCACCTAAGATCAGGGACTCAGTATAACAGTCCCTCATATCCGGTTGATACACCTTTGGTGCGGGTGAGTGATGAGACGAGAGTACACAATGATGAAAAAGAGGAGGAACATAGTAAAATGCCAGAGGTCGAAGATGAAAGTGGTAGGGAGGACATCAATGCTAAGGCAGGGAGTGAGAAGCCAGTAGAGAGTGAGGAGGAGAGGAGGAAGAAAGCTGAGGAAAGAAAGAGGTTAGACCGGTTATATGCACCACCGCTGCCTTTTCCCTATAGGAAAGTTGAGAAGCAACTTGATGATAAGTTCAAGAAGTTTCTTGAACATCTTCAGAAGATGGAGATGAAAATCCCATTCCTCGATGCTATGGCACAAATGCCAAAGTATGCTAAGTTCTTGAAAGACTTACTGTCCAACAAGAAAAAGCTTGAGGAAGAGGTAATCAGTCTCCCTCA
Organism: Dysphania ambrosioides; assembly: GCA_026401315.1. Classification (NCBI taxonomy): domain Eukaryota; kingdom Viridiplantae; phylum Streptophyta; class Magnoliopsida; order Caryophyllales; family Amaranthaceae; genus Dysphania; species Dysphania ambrosioides. The sequence continues at coordinate 12,932,421 of CM048659.1, forward strand.
TCAAGTTAGCTCTATACTGCAAGGGAAAATGCCTATGAAAGAGCGAGATCCCGGTCCTTATAACCTCCCTGTGAAGTTGGGAAACCTTGATCCTAAAGGGGCGCTCGCCGATTTAGGGGCTTCGATTAGTCTTATGCCCCTATCGATCGCCAAAAAGCTCCCCTTTGCCCTCCGACCTTCAAGGAAAACAATCCAACTGGCTGATAGGAGCATTAAAGTGCCACGTGGAGAGCTCGATGACATACCTATACAAGTAGGAGAACTAGTGGTCCCTTGTGATTTTGTGGTAATGGAAATGGAAGAGGACCCTTATACTCCACTTATCTTGGGCAGAGCCGTTCTGAAAACGCTTCGGGCAGTTATTAATTGCCATGATGATACCATAACGGTAGAAGTTGCCCAAGTAAAGGTAGTTTTCAAAATCTCTCCCCTTTTAAAGAAGCCTATGGTTGAGCAGATCTGTCGCCTTGAAGAAGGTGAAAGGGAGAGTGAGGTTAGTTATGAGGATAAGGAAGTAGAGGTTGGGTGTCAAATGATTGATGAGGATACCCCTACTATAAATGAGCTGTTGGAAGGCCGGTTAGATACGGCCCAGGATTCTGAAAAAGAAGCAGAATATGAGCATCTTTACGAGGTAGAGGAAAGTATTACGCATAAAAGGGAAGGTCCTAAATCTTTCCCCAAAGTGACTTTAAAACCTCTACCTCCCAGCTTAAAGTATGCCTATCTCGATGACGATGAAGGAAGCCCGGTCATAGTGAATTCTGAACTCGATGACATTTCTTTGGAAAAATTACTTGTTTTATTAAGGAAATATCGAGATGTCATAGGGTATTCTCTAAGTGATTTAAAAGGGATTAGTCCATCCCTTGTTATGCACCGGATTCATCTTGATGATGAACAATTTTCCTCCATTGAGCCTCAAAGACGGCTCAATCCCAACATGAAAGAGGTTGTTAAGGATGAAATCCTCAAACTCCTCCAGGCCGGCATCATCTACTCAATTTCAGATAGTAGATGGGTTAGCCCAGTTCATGTTGTTCCTAAAAAGGGAGGAATAACCATCGTCGAAAATGACCGAGGAGAGATGATCCCAACAAGAGCCACCACGGGATGGCGAGTTTGCATTGACTATCGCAAACTCAATAAAGCAACCAGAAAAGATCACTTTCCCTTACCCTTCATCGATGAGATGCTTGAAAGACTTGCCAGGCACAGGTACTATTGTTTTCTAGATGGTTACTCGGGTTTCTTTCAAATCCCGATCCACCCCGAGGACCAACAGAAAACAACTTTCACCTGCCCTTTTGGGACTTTTGCCTACAGGAGAATGCCCTTCGGTTTGTGCAATGCTCCATCCACCTTCCAGAGGTGCATGTCGGCTATATTCGCCGATATGTTAGAGGACTTTATGGAAGTGTTCATGGATGATTTTTCTGTTGGAGGGTCCTCTCTTGACACGTGCTTGACACATCTTGAGAAAGTACTATTAAGGTGTCAAGAAACGAATCTTGTACTAAATTGGGAGAAATGTCACTTTTTAGTTCAAGAAGGCATCGTCCTAGGCCACAAAGTGTCTTACAAAGGCATAGAGGTGGATCCTGCCAAAATTGACGTGATAAGGAATCTTCCTGTACCTACCTCAGTTACAGGAGTACGATCCTTTCTTGGACACGCAGGATTCTATAGGCGCCTCATCCTAGGATTTTCGACTCTAGCAAAACCCTTGAATGAACTTCTTCAGAAAGATGTTGAATTTCACTTTGATGAGAGGTGTATGAATGCCTTTAACAGGCTAAAAGAGGCTCTAATTTCTGCGCCCATCGTGCAAGCTCCGGATTGGAGTTTGCCATTTGAATTGATGTGCGATGCCAGTGATATTTCTGTTGGTGCTGTCCTTGGGCAGAAAAAGGAGGGAAAGCACCATGTTATATGTTATATCAGTAAAACACTGGACCATGCACAACGCAACTACACTACAACTGAAAAAGAAATGCTAGCAGTCGTCTATGCTTTTGAGAGACTGCGCCAATATCTCATCTGTTCAAAAGTTGTAGTATTCACTGATCACTCGGCTCTGAAGTTTTTAATGACCAAGAGAGATGCTAAGCCGAGGTTGATCCATTGGGTGCTCCTATTACAGGAGTTTGACTTTGAGTTGAGGGATAGGAAAGGTAGCGAAAATGTGGTAGCTGACCATTTGTCTAGGCTACCCGAGCTTAATAACGACGCCGTACCTATCCATGACGAAATGGTCGAAGAAACCCTAATGACAGCAATAGTAGTTGGGAAAGCCCCTTGGTTCGCAGATATTGCGAATTATTTAGCTTGTGGAGAACTTCCAGAGTTCGAATCAAGGGCTATGAAAAAGGCTTTCTTTGGTAAAGTCGGGAACTTCTTTTGGGACGATCCCTACTTATTTCATGCTTGCGCAGACGGCATAATCCGCCGCTGCGTCACTGAAGAAGAAGTTCCAAAAATCCTAACTCATTGTCATTCCTACGCGTGTGGCGGCCACCATGGTATAATGAACACTGCTGCTAAGGTTGCCACCGCAGGTTTCTATTGGCCAACATTACACAAGGATGTTGAAACGTTTGTGAAAAGCTGTGAGAGGTGCCAAAAAGTTGGCAACATCTCAATGCGAAATGAGATGCCTCAAAACTACATCCTTGAGTGTGAAGTGTTCGACTGTTGGGGAATCGACTTTATGGGCCCATTTGTTTTATCTCATGGGAACCAATATATTTTAGTAGGAATTGATTATGTGTCTAAGTGGGTGGAAGCCATCGCTTCACCTACGAATGATCACAAAGTGGTTATTAAGCTTTTTAAAAGCATAATCTTTCCTCGATTCGGTGTTCCCAAAATAGTCATAAGTGATGGGGGATCACACTTTGCTAAGCACGAACTAAATAAATTATTGAAAAATTATGGAGTCGTGCACAAAGTTGGATCACCCTACCACCCCCAAACTCAAGGACAGGTGGAAGTAGCTAATAGGGAAATCAAGAGGATTCTCGAGAAGGTGGTAAACCCAAATAGGAAAGATTGGTCTCTAAAGCTAGATGACGCTCTTTGGGCCCACCGGACGTGTTACAAAACCCCTATTGGTACCACCCCGTTCCGGCTTTTATATGGGAAATCCTGTCACCTACCGGTGGAACTGGAATGCAAATCTTGGTGGGCGATCCAAACTCTAAATTTGGACCCCACCTTATTCTGCGAGAAGCGAGCCACCCAATTACGAGAATTGGAAGAACTACGGCTCGATGCATTCCATAACATGCACATCTACAAGGAACGTACTAAGCGTTGGCACGACCAACGTATCATCCAACGAGAGTTCCTTGTAGGAGATAAAGTGCTGCTCTTTAATTCAAGAGCTAAGTTATTCCCCGAAAAGTTAAAATCACGGTGGTCTGGGCCATTCGAGATTTCACAAGTTTTCCCGTATGGAACGATAGAGCTGAAAGACCATCATGGAGGACGTTTCGTTGTTAATGGACATCGGTTAAAACTCTTCCATGAGAGCAGCCTTCTCAATGTCAACACCGTTGAGCTTATAAAGTTAGATGATGTCAAAGTCGAATGATTGGTATAATCATTGACCCTTATCGAGTATCCCTACTTTGAATCATCGTCCTTTACCGTTTTCTTTTTTTTTTTAGATTTTAATTGCTTAGTCTCCCTTTTGTCTTTGTTTAATTACCCGAGCTACGTCGAGCTAAACGACGTTAAACAAAGCACTTACGGGAGGTAACCCGGTTTATTTGGATTTTCAAACAACTTAATCACAGTATATTGATTGATTTTGAGAGGGCACAAGTGTTTTGATGAAATCGCTGCCCATTCGGCCGAATGATAGGTCCATTCGGCCGAATGAAATCGAAGATGGAGCTAAACCCAATTTTGGCCAAGTTCCTGATAATGCCGAATGCAGTTTCAATTCGGCCGAATGAATCTCATTCGACCGAATGTAGTGAGCCATTCGGTCGAATAGATCTTATGGGAGTATTTTACAAGGTTGCTGATAATGCCGAATGAAGCCAACATTCGGTCGAATGAAGTTACATTCGACCGAATGTAGAGACCTATTCGGTCGAATGGGAGCGAAGATTCTTCGTAACAATTATCCATTCGACCGAACAGGTTATATATTCGGTCAAATAAGACACCATTCGACCGAATGGAAGCCCCATTCGACCGAATGGATGTCCGTTCTATAAATACCAGCTCATTCCACGAAAAATCACACCGAACCTTTCCTCTCATTCGGCCGACTCCCCCAACACTCTTGCTCTCTCTCAAATCCTTCTACTCCCCTCCAAATCATCTTCAATTATCATGGGTCCAAGGAGAACTTTAAGGAACCCCTTCAAAAGATCCAAGAAGCATGGAGAGGGTTCCTCTTCGGGTGCAGCTCAGGAAGCACAATATACCGGTTCTCAACAACCGGAGGGTCCACAAAGGCTTCCTGGCCAGGAACTATGGTTCGATGAGGACCACCCTACGGTTATTTTCGTATCTTTGGAGCAATATGAGCGTTTCCAACGACTTAAGGTACGAAAAATCAACTCTACTCGTTATTTAGACCTATCAATTTTGCAAAGAATGGGTATATACGAGCAATTTGTTGCATTATTAACTGCATGTGGGTTAGAAAATTGGATAAACATGTGGCACCCAACTCATAAGCTCTTAACTTATGAGTTTCTTAGTTCCCTAACCCCGTGCCAAAGAGATGGTAGGTTGCATTTATCTTTTAGGCTAAGGAATGCAACCTATTTTCTTGATTATGCTGCATTTTGTGCCGTATTTGGTTTCAATAACGAGCCTATTCCGGATAAACAACCGGACAACTCTCGGGTTTCCGAGCTATGGCCTAAAATAGCTGGCCGACTTGTTTATCCGAATAGGAACATATATGCCTCTGATGTGCAACACCCAGTTTTGCGCATGTTCTTTAAATTTGCTAGGGAGACTCTGTTCCCTTCCCCTAGCCCTCACCTAGTACGAACGCACGAGGTGCACATCTTGCACCGCTATCTTGCACCGCACGACGACACTGCACTAAGCTTGCCGATGACGCTGTGGAAGTTTCTAAACAACACAGCCACCCTAAACGCTACTACTGACTTATGTTTAGGGGGACACGTATTCCGCATTGCTGAATTCCTGAATGTCATGAATCCTGTGGAATTCAGCGAAAGATATGCCAGTTCCACTACCCTTCACGAGCAATGCCTCGTACGGGCTGGCTTCATCTTTGCGGACCCCATGCGATGGCGGTACTTGAAAGACCGCACCATCCCCCTCCCCTGCCCTCATTTACCTCCCCTAGTCCAGTTTGGGGCTTCGTATCTCTTAGAAGGCGACGTGCCGAGATACGCTGTCGAGCCCCCACTTGTACCACCTCCTCGCCCTCACACCCTCTCTATGCGTGACCGACCTAGAGCCTCTACCTCGGTCTTGCCGGACCATGACGATTCAGACGATGAGTCTGAATCTGACATTATGTCCTCCCTAGGACGCATAGAGAGAAGGCTTGATCAGGTCCTCACCACCCAAGCCCATCACACCGCCCGGCTCGAACACCTTGAACAAAACTTCGAGCGGGCGAACTACCCATGGTATGATATGGCCTACCGCTCCCACATGGTCGGCGAAAGCATGGCCACCCCTTCCTGGTACCCTCGCCATGACAACTATAACGAGATATCTCTAAGTCATGGGTTTGACCGGTTGAGGGTGGGTAGGCGTAGGTTCAATAACTTCACTCCGCCGGCTCCTAGAAGAGCCTCGGACGACTATGGGATGGACTACACGGGTGGGGAAGAGGAGGTTAATGAGGAGGATGACCAGGGGGATGATGAGGAATTTATGGGGGATGAGTAGTGGTGGACCTGACGGCCTCCCTTAGCGCCGAGGACGGCTTCATCCTAGCTTGGGGGGATATCCATAGTCCACTACTCATTCTTTCGCGTGTCCTTTGGTCTTGGTTGTCAGTTTAGTGTTGTGTAGCGTTTCGTTGCTTCGTGTTTTATTTCTAGGTGTTATTTTGTGTTTTGCGCTTTGCTTTTTGGTGTTGTTTTCAGGGATATATACAAGAAGTTCCATATGCCGCTGCACCCAGTACTGGTATGATCTCCTATGTGAAAATCCAAATTTATGTATTTTAGTTATTTTTATATTTGTTTTTTTACCCTTCTTTGCATCGCATGCCCCCCTTCCCCATCCTATATCCCAAACAAACATGCAAGCCTCTGTTGTGCACTGACTTTATACAAACTCGTATTCCCGTAGCCCTGTGCCTGTTTTGGGTATGAGTTTATCAACTGTTTTTCACTTAGCTTGGGGGGATCTGAGCTTGCTTGGTATGTGGTTTGGATGACTACCTATTGAGGCGCATTTCGACTAACCTAGTAAGGATTGAGCCTTTAGGACTCTATTATGAGTCCTATAGTGATGAGTGTTAGTCAGGGAATCTTAAGAATTGTGTCTGTTCTCCTCCAGCATGGTCTACTTTTCTAAAGGTTAGGGATGATAACACGTTTGTAGTTAAAAGCTACATAGCCAAAGTGCCTACCATGAAAATCAATTTACTCTAGGTTGAGCCAAATTTGTGCCTTTACCTTCTTTTGTAGCCACGCTATCTAACTCCACATGAACCAAATACTCCCTCTTTTTACCTAGAGGATAGTCATGTGATCATAGTGAAGTTGATGTTTGTAGCATTGTAATATAGGATTTCGGTTTGGGGAAATGATCATTAGATGATTTGACTACATACACTAGTCTTAGTGCATTTCAAAGAAGTATGCACATAGAAAGCTCAGAAAAAGCTTGAAAAGCACAAAAAAAGAAAAAAAGAAAAAAAGAAAAAAAAAAAAAAAAAAAAAAAAGGAGAAAACAAACAAAAGAAATTAGAGAAGAAGTTGAGAATAAAGTTGACATAGTGTATTAGTCTACTATTGGGAATTTTGGGATTGACATGGTTGTCGGAAGGCATAATCTTCCTCGGTTTTACTTCCTTGGATCACTTACTATCCTCTATTTCAACTCCACATTCCCAAATTCTACCATACCTCGATCCTGACCTACATTACAACCCTTTTTCAAACCTGTTCGACTTAACGTGATTAGTAAGATCAGTGCTGGAGAGCAGATAAGACACGATTTACGAGATTTCTCCCTGCTTAGGTGTTTAATTCCCGACTCACCTTTAGTCGGATGACTTCGAGTGAAACACATACCCCATAAACACATGAGCGTAATGGAAATTTCCCTCACCTCGTGGGAAATAACCTTGGGAGCGTAGACTTGCGACCTCATTAGGTAGTGGGCGGAATGAATTATGATGTGGCTCGCTCGGCAATCCCGAGTAAGTGTAAAAAGTTGATTATGCTTTTTAAATCCCATTGTACTTGCACACCCATGGCTAGGGAAGAGTTTCGCACGTGCACGGCTTGCATCGACTTGAACTTCACTTCTCATGTTTTTCATTAGTCTCTTCATTCATTTCTTCATTCATATTGCCTTTAGCTGTCATTTCACCTTTCTAATTCGTTTGCTAGGGACTAGCAACGGTCTAGCTTGGGGGAAGTTGATGTGCTCGTTTTAGAGCACATTTATTAACTCATTTTAGTGTCAAGACTCGTAGTTTCGTAATGGTTTTATGTATATTATGCTTGATTTTACCTTGATCTTGTTTTCCAGTTGTCTTAAGTTTATTTCAGGCAATTTTGATGATTTCAAGGTGAAAGGCGATATATTCGAGCCTTTGACACACATATCTTAGCTTGGGCAAGCGTTTGAAGTCATACATGAAGATTTCACGGAGTTCAGAAAAGAGGAAGTGAAAAGAGGAAAGAATGCTCTCAGATTCGGCCGAATCTGAGAGACATTCGACCGAATGGCTGCAGATTCGACCGAATCTGAGACTCATTCGGTCGAATGAGAGGCAGTTTCAGAGTTCTCGAGCCTTGCTACTGGAAAGGCCGAATGGAACTCATTCGGGCGAATGAGCTTCCATTCGGCCGAATCAGACTATACATTCGGGCGAATGCTTGACAGAGATCGATTCCCCGAAGCCTCTGGAATGGGCGAATGGAAGACAATTCGGGCGAATGGGATCACATTCGGCCGAATGAGACATAGATTCGGGCGAATGACAGTGTTTTCCTCCGGATCAACTACTTCTTTTTAGGGCCGGCTCCTATGCACTTTAGGGTTTTTCCTAGGTTTTTCTTATTTTGTTATAAATACCCCCTTCCTCTGATGAGGAGAGGGGGAGCTAGGTTAAATACTTTTATGCACTTTTAGATTTCTTAGCCTCCAAATTCTTTTAGTTTTAGCTTTCAATTTTCAGTTTTTCTTCAACGCTTTGTAGTTCGGATTCTTTTCGTGGATTTCAATTTGAAGCTTTTGTAAGTTTAATTCCTTCCTTTAATCTTAATCCATTACTTTATTTCATAGCATGTTTAGTTCTAAGTTTATCGTTTATTAATTCTGATTTTGTTTTCATTCTCGATTTCATTCCACGTTCGTTTCTGCTGTATCTTTTAATATCTTTATGTTTTTAAGCATGAATATGAGTGAGTAATTCTTTTAGGGGTTTTGATTGGTGAAACCCTAGGAAAGCTATGATCTTTATTGCTTAAGATTGTAGAAACGATGTTAATAAATAGTTTCGGATTCCGATGCGAATCTTGTCCTGCCACTCCTTTGGAGACATAGGGCGATTATAGGTTGTTCGTGTGATCTATAGGGTCACCAACTTCCTCTCGTATTCTCGGATATCCATGCTAGTTATTAACAGATTTTCAGTAATCTATCATGTTCGGTTTGAAGCTTCATTCCTAGGGTAGATCCAATCTTGTCCCCGTTTTTCTCTACTTGATTTACTTCGTGAATTGTCGTCATTTATTTTCCGCCTGTTAGTTTAACTGAATTTTCAACCCCAATTAGTCCGGTTGTGTTAAAAGTCTAAGTCTTGATATACCTTGTCTTCGTGGTTCGACCCCCTACTCCGCTATACTCGTATAGTTTGTAGGTTGGAATAAATATAGTTTGCATAACCTGTCTTTTAGTTAACGACCTAGAAAACCGGTTATCAGGGAGCAGGTTATTGACAGGGCTAGTCGAACATTTATGCATGAGTGGGTTGAATGGAGTATTGTTTTAATTTAGATTCATATTAGTTTGAGTTTGTTTTGATTTGAATTAGACTATTGGTTTTGGATTTGAGTTGAACGTTATTTTAGTAATTGTAGTTAGAGCCTTAACAGTTCCATGTTATAGTATGTTAGGAGTTTGTTTCTATGATATTATATCAAAAAATCTTTTGTTTTCCGCTGTAAAACTCTGTTTTATAGCTTTAATAATTGAACACGTGGTGGTAGCACACTGGTAGTTTCCTAAAGGTTTGGCTTTCGGAAAATGGGAATTATCGGGGTGTTACAGTTCATAATTAATTAAATTTCGAAAATCAACTAGTTTAGGAGCATTAATCATCAAATGTCATTAATTTAATTACTGGAAAATTGCAACTTACCTCTATTATTGAATTACCTTGATTTTTGCCCACACCATCATTATTGCTTAACCTCCCAACTTTTGTCAATCTAACTATCATAATATTATCAAGTTGTCAAATAAAAATTCCCTTCACTCCCTAGATTCCCCAAAATTCTCTTCATGAATTTTTTGAACTCCCTAAAGTATTGCATCAATACTAATGGATTCAATTCTACAACTAATTGTCTCAATTCTGCAATTCCTAATGGATTCTCTATCAACAATTCTGCAAATCGTAATGGATTCTACATCAACAACTGCCCAACCATCACAAAAGAGCATTAAATCGTTACAAGATGTGTTTTCATTTTTAATGTATGAATTTCGTTTTTAGTACAAAATTTGACATAAATCCCCAAAATTTTGATAGGAAAATGATTAGCAAAGACACATCGCTTATCCTATCTTTACCCACAAACACATCCGTAACTCTAATTATGGAGAAATATGTCTTTACATGCCTTTTGTTCAAAATTCTTTATTAAATTATTTCGTTAATTTGTTCTAATATTTTTTTAATTATTCAAATTCACTAGCCTAATGTTCCAAGTCTTATGCAGTTGTTATAATTTTAAAGCATTTTGTTCGAAATTTAAAACTATTGTTATAAATCATTGTCATATTGTTACAAATCTTTTATCAATTGTTCTAAAGTAAAGACCTATTGTTCGATTTCTAACATTAATACTCTAAACTTTTGGCTCAATTGTACTAATTTATTTAGCATAATGTTATAAATGCTAATCGATTGTTATAAGAATTTTGTACTATTATTCTAAAGTTATAGTCTATTGTCTCTAGACTATTGATCTAAACTAAGGTTGTACATTATTTCTTAGTTGTTCTAAAGTTTAGGTCTAATGTTCAAAATTTTGTTTCAGTTGTTTTATTTAATAAGTTTAATGTTATGATATCTAGTTCTTCTTGTTCGAACCCTATTAAGTATATTGTTCTTATATTAAAATCCTAATGTCCATATTTCGGGTTAGGTGTTCTTATACTAAGTGTATTGTTCTTATATTAAAAACCTTATGTTCTAATTCTAACCCTAATGTCCTGAAATGTATTTCTAATTGTTTATCCTAATGTTTGAAATATTTGATTAGTTGATCTGGACTTTGATTTAGTTTGTCCATATTTCATGTTTAATGTTCTAATTTTCAATTTTTTTATTAGTTGTTCTACTTGTTAAGCCTATTATTCATAACTTATTTTATTTTGTATAATGTTTTCTCAATTATTCTACGTATATAATCTGTTCTTAATATAAGTTTTAAATACTTCTAGGAATGTCGTGAAGAAAAAGAATGTTGTGAATAAAGAGAATGGGCAAAAGGAACAACTCAAGCACCAAAACACTGATTTCTCCTCCTTTATCATTATATCAAATATTTTGAAACAATTTTGTACAAATATAGATTAGAACTAAAAACTAGTGCCTTTGATTATTGTTTCATGATTCAAATAAGTGGTTTTACTACTCAAAATTGTGATCTTACGAAGGGGAGTGCTGACAGCAAGCAACTTGAGAAGAGTGTTGAAAAGGTTCAGAAGCAAGAGGACAATGATGAGGTTTCTAAAGCATACATAATAATGTTCTAAATTATAATACTATTGTTGTAAACTATAATATTATTGTCTTGCAGCTTGATAATATTATTATAAGCTATATTAATATTGTTCTAAACTAGGAATGGCAATGGATCGGAGTCGGAGCGGATCCAACAAAATCCGAATCCGATCCGACAAGTTCGCGGACTTTAATTTTGGATCCGAATCCGACTCCAAATCCGCAAACTCCGACTCCGAATCTAAATCCGTCGGACCTCCGAATCCGATCCAATCCGACGGACCTTCGAATTCGATCCAAAAATTAATATTTTCTTACCTATTTTTTTTGTTAATTTAACATATAAAGTAAACTAAAAAATTTTATACAACAGAAGAAAATACCATGATTTATTTATTTTTTATTTAATTTTTTTAATTTTGGGCTATTATATTTGGGTTTTTTTAATACTAGCCTTAATACTATTCATTCGGATCGGACTATCGGACTCGAATCATAATCGGGTCGGATGTAATACAATATTTGAATCTGATCCATCTCCTATTCGGAGTCAGAGTTTATTTATCGGATTCGGAGTCATAGTTTTTTTAAACGGGTTCGGATCGAACTTTTTCCTTCGGATCGGATCGGATCGGATCGAACTCGGTTTGAATTCGAATTGAATTGCCATCCCTATTCTAAACATTAATACTACTATCCAAAAATGTAATACTATTGTTCTTAAGTTTAATAGTATTGTTCGAAATTGTTCTGACCTCTAATACTAGCAGCAAAGGTAACACAATTCTTATAGTGATCAAATCTTGTAAAAGTTCCAAAAACCATATTATACTTGATATAAGGATAAAACAATAGAACAAATCCTCTTAACAATTAAATTAATTTTTATTACAATGTAACAAAATTTCAAAACAAGGGAATTAAACAAACTTAATTCATATCAACATTTAATGTTTATAATAATGACACTAATATTTAGAACACCCGAATTTATATTTTTGAACAATGTATTGTTATCTTATAGTGGAATTGAAATAATATATAAGGTCCCCTACACATATAAGAACTCCGTAAATATGAGATCTCATCTGTATCCATTAAAATTATTGATCCAATGGTTTAGGAGCGTTTTTATGAAATATTATTAATGTTATTATTGAGAAACTGATTAAAACTTAACAAGCAAACTTACTGCAACTTCCCCCATAAATATTCGAAATTACCTTGATCACCCCCCCCCCCCCCCCCCCCCATCATTACTGCTAATATTAAGTATCTCTAATACTAAGTTAAAATGAAATTACCTTGGTTTTCCCACCAATATTTGAAGTTACCTTGATTTTCCCTCTAATATTAAGTATGTCTTTATATGCATTCTAAAGGCCTAATTATATAAAATATTGTGTAGTTGTTCTAAAATTTAAGCCATTTGTTTAAAGAGTAATAAGATTATTCTAAATCATTGTTCTATTACTCTAGATATTTTTTCATTTGTTCTATAGTATATATCTTTTGTTTGACATGTAAGATTATTATTCTAAATTTTAAGCCTTTTGTTTGAAGTTTCTCATGACTTTTTGAAATCATTGTTATATTGTTCTAAATATTTTTTTCATTTGTTATACAATATTGACCTACTATTCTTATTTTAAGAAGCTATGTTCAGTTGATTTAGTTTTTTTAGCCTATAATTCATATATTCCATTATAAAAAGTTATAAATAATTGTCCAGTGTTCTAAATGCTACAACTAATGTTCTAATTATAAAGTAATTCTAATGTTTGAAATATTTGTTCAGTAGTTCTAAACAATTGTTTAGTTGTTCAAATATTTTAGCTTTTGTTCTAACATCTTTTCTAAATATTTTTGCTGATACCACATAATAACTACAAGTTCCCCACGTTGCCAAAAAAAAAAAGAAAGTTCCCTCTAAAATTTGAGAAGTGCCTAAAAATTCGCAACACACTTATAGTAAGTGTTCCAACCTTTTAGCTTCGTATTTTAGACTTTCCAATTTTCTCCCAACTTGTCAAATCTATATTTCCTTTGTCAGTTTCTCCTTATTCAAACTTCTGAAAAAAAATCTCTAATTCTCCTCTTGAAATTTTCCTCCAAATATCTTCACTTTTTACTGGAATTTTATGCAATTAACATTGGAGACACCAACAAATGCCATGGACCAAGTAGATACTGCACCAAAATCCATCAAATCTAAGAAGAAAAGCATTGCAAACCTATTATAAGTTTATATTTTGTATTAGTTCAAACATTATATTATGATTACAATATTCAGTAAAATTTCTTACCTTTTTTAGGCAAAGGATTAACGAAGAGACTTCTCCCATACTCTCACTTCCCCCAGTGGATTCCACAACCGAAGGAGTAGAAAAGAATGGTTTTTTGGAAATTCTGTATATATAATTCTTTGTAGTAATAGGTACTTCCATGAGACGAATTCATTTAAAGACAGATACCAGGCGTTTAGATCAAGAATGAAGGATGAAATGAGACACTCCAAAATAAATTCTTTTGAGAAAGTTCAATTGGTAAGTAAATGAATATATTTTCCGATTGTTCTATTTAATAATTCAAGTGTTCTATAGTTATTCTCTTAATGTTGTAAATAATAATTCCAATGTATTGTTTACATTTTAGCTGTTCTTCCCAGTGTGTGCCTATAAGTACTATTACTTATTCTGCTTTAACTTTTTAAACTGAATAGTTGAGGTGATTGACAACAGATTTCTTGAGAAGGGTATTACATTTATATCAAAATACAAACACTTTTCCAAGACAATGGTAATTTATTCTTATTTTATAACTTATAATTATTCTGTTGGTCTAATGTTCTGAATAATATGGTCTATATTATTCTGTTGCTATAATGTTTTAACTAATTACATCTATTGTTCTGAATTACAACTCTAATGTTTTATAATATAGCAAGAAAGAGTCTTTCTAAGTGCAAGTAGAATAGGAAAAAAATGTTTCCTTACTTGTTAGAGTAAGTGAATTGGCATTACCTTCAAACAGACTTGAAAGAAAGACCTTTTAGGGGAGTTGCCTCGTGTGTGGAGTAAATTCCCCTGTCCTGTGTGCGGAAGGCATATGAAGTAGTCTAGTAAGGATTCAAGTAAGGTTGTATTTCCTTCTCCTCCTTACTCCCTCTAGACTAAGGAGAGATTTTGCAACTCGAAAATTCTCATAGATTTCTAATCTTTTTCTTACCTTACTGCGTATCAACATTAAAAATATGCAAAAGAGTCCTTATATAAATATAACCAACCCGATCTACGAGAGGATATTGCCTTTTTTTTCATCGGTGATCTTTCATGGAGTTGCTGGAAGCAAGGAACCGTTGCTAAGATGCAACGCGCTGTTCTATTAGTCTACTTATTGTTAAACATATTGTTTTAAGCACTATACATATTGTTATAAGAAAACTTTAAATTGTTCTAGTGAAATGTAACTATTGTTCTAAAATATTACCCTATTGTACTAAAATATTATACCGAATGTTCCAAATTATAGTGCTAATGTTCAAGACAGTTCATCTTTTTTTACGTTGTTGTACTAAAATATTATATCGATTGTCCCCTTAGTTTCAAAAGAAATTCACATAATTTTTCATACTATACCTATGTTGTTCTAAATTACTAATGTTCTAAAAATATAACTCTATTGTACTAAGTATTACATCAATTATTCTAAATTATAACTCTAATGTTATAAACAATGAAACTAATGTTTCATACTATACATATATTGTTCTAAATTTAATGTGCTATTGTACTAATTTCTTTTGTGTTTAATTGACTTGATACAGTTGAGAGCCTTTGCTAGATTTTCAAAGGATAAAAAGATAGGGGATGGTACTTTGGTTACTACATTTAAGGCTCATTGAAAAGAATGAAATGGAGGGACAACACCAATATAAATGATTGTGGAGTATACATAATGAAGCATATGGAAACGTACCAAGGCCAGATTGATTAGCAATGGAATATTGGATTCGAACCCAATGATGTAAGTTATTAATTTCTTTATAATTGTTAGTGATATTAGTATACTTTATAATATATCAATTAATATTCTCAACTCTTATATTTATATGATGATATGTTGAAGAAATTACGTATTGAGTATTGTGCTAAAAATTTGGGAAACAACGAAAATAAAGCTCAAGGATGATGTAATTTCAAAGTCAAAAGAATGCGCAAAGGAACAACTTAAGCAACAATAGGCATATTTCTCTTTATTAAACATTATCTTTTAATTATTATATCATGTTCTTCTTTGCAATAAATACATACTTGATCCTTTTAAATTATTATGTAAATATGATAGTACAATATCTTTATCTAGTGTTCAAGTTCTGTAGACAATAGTTGTTTTTAACCTAGTGCAATAAATACCTAGTGTTTTTAACTACCAAATAATTGTTTTAAAATATAAAACTATTGTTCTAAACCAAATTAAGAACCATGTGTTCTAAAAAATTTACCTATTGTTCGAACATAATACACCTATTGTTCTAAATTGGTCTAACAAACTATCATATTAGTGTTCCACATTGTGAAACTATTGTTCATAATTACAAAACTATTATTTTTAGAACACAATATTATTTTTTAGACCACAATAATATTATTAAACTATGATAATTTCATTGTTTTGAATTACAAACCTATTGTTCTAAACTATAAATTATTGTTCTAAATAACAAAATTATTGTTATAAACTATAAAATTATTGTTATGAATTATAACACTATTGTTCTAAATTTTGATCTATTATTCTTAACCTATTGTTCAGAACTACAAAACTATTGTCCAAAACTACAAACCTATTGTTCTGATCTATAAAACAATTATTTTAAACTGTAAAATTATGATTCTGAACTTCAACCTACTATTTCAGAACTATAAGCCTATTGTTATGACCTACAAAACTATTGTTCTTAACTATACAACTATTGTCTTAGACCATAGTACTATTGTTCTGAATAATAAACTACGAAGATTTTGTTATTTTTGAATTATAAATCTATTGTTCTAAAATATTAAATTATTGTTCTGGCTTATAAAACTATTATTCTAAGCTATAAAGTTATTGTTCTAAATTATAGCACTATTGTTTTTAATTATAAACCTATTGTTATATACCATATTATTATTGTAACCACGTTGATTTAGTTGTTTTAAATAGTAAACTATTGTTCTGTATCGTAAAACTATTATTACAAATAATAAAAATAAACTTCGATGATTTCATTGTTTTGAATTACAAACCTATTGTTCTAAACTATAAAATTATTGTTTTGAATTACAAAATTATTGTTCTAAACTATAAAATTATTGTTTTGAATAATAACACTATTGTTCTAAATTGTGAACTATTGTTCTAAATTGTGAACTATTGTTCTTAATTGTAAACATATTGTCCAAAACTACAAAACTATTGTCCAAAACTACAAACCTATTGTTCTGATCAATAAAACAATTGTTCTAAACTATAAAATTATTGTTCTGAACTTCAATCTATTATTTCAAAACTACAAACCTATTGTTCTAATTAATAAACTATTGTTCTTAACTATACAACTATTGTTTTAGACCATACTATTATTGTTCTGAATAATAAACTACGATGATTTTGTTGTTTTCGAATTATAAACCTATTGTTCTAAAATATTAGATTATTGTTTTGGATTACAAAACTATTGTTCTAAACTATAAAATTATTGTTCTGAATTATATCATTATTGTTTTTAATTATCAACCTATTGTTATATACCATAGTATTATTGTAACCACGTTAATTTAATTGTTTGAACTATAAACCTATTGTCCTAAAGCATAAATGTATTGTTCTAAATCATAATATTATTGTATAAATTTATAAAACTATTTTTTTGAATTATACAATTTTGTTTGGATAGTTTCGAATATCATGATATCCAAGTTCCCTACACCCTTTACATAACCTTTTTCTTTTGGGATTGCTCCACTGCTTTCTCTTTTCTACCTTTATTTTCGAAGATCCTATGCCACATTGTTCACTTCTAATGTTAACTCCAATACCCTTATTTTTTAATCTTAGGAGTTTAATGAGAATTTGAGGACTACTAGATCCAATCAACTATTCAATAACTTGTTCATTTGTATGAGTATTCTCACATGCATTCACATTATTTGCTTCCAAGCTTGACTAAATATCTGAAGATGCTTAACAAGATCAATCAAGTTTTCTTCCTTTCATTCTGCCAAACTCATACAATTATGAATCTCATACCAAAACTCATTCAAGAACCCCTTCCTCTCAACACCAAATGAACAACTACCCATCTCTTTGCCATCAAGGTCAAATATTGGTTTTTACGTTGCCTTAGTAGTCCACCTATTAACAACATATTGCAGGGATACTTCCAATGTTCTTTGCCTTCCATAACCATATCATATGCCTACATGGAATTCCCTGTCCACAGAACAACTTGTAAGAGCAGCTGGTTCATAATTGCGAGGATTCATAACAACTTCATAACTTCTTCTCCTGTTACCTTCACTCACTTTTGCAATCTCCAACTCATCTTCTTTCTTTAACTCCGCCACCCCAAATTCATAATAAGCGTTATACACTTCATCCTGAAAATCATAGAAAACATTAATGGTATACACCTCGGACCCATGTCTTTTAATCCTCATTGGTGTTTTATATTCAAGATGCTTAGTTGAGAGTCATTGTCATTTTGCACTTGAGTGTGCCTTTGTGCATCCATATCACTTTCAAACCTCATCAAAAACTCTACAAGTGATACATGAGAATTTACAAAGTATGTGAAGAAACTATTCTCACTTTCTGATCTTGATGTAGTTCTCATAATACCATCCATAAATAAATCTCTAAAATAAGTTGGAATCCACATTCTTCTAATTTCAAACATTACATGATGTCACTCATGGTCTTCTAAATGAAACTCAATAAGCATCTTGTTCCATTTCTCTTTAAATTCTTTTGGTTTAGTCTCTAAATTCCAAATACAATTGCTTATCCTCTTCAAAAATCAATCTCTTAAGTAATACTCCTCCCTATTTTATCAGTCATCTTTTTCATAATATGCCACATATAAAACCTATGCTCACACTTCTCAAAGACATTATTCACAACAATCTTCATTGCTGGATCTTGATCTGTAATTAAACAAGTAGGCTCATTATGACCCATTGCTCTAACAATGGTTCTTAATAGCCATTCGAAAGACACTACATCTTCCTTAGCTATACAACCAGCAGCAAAAGCAACACATTTTTTTATGATGATCAACTCTTGTTAAAGGCCCAAACATCGTGTTATACCTGATATGAACAATATAACTAAAAATTAAAACAATGAAAATAATGTTTACAACATTATAATAGATTTTCAAAATATTGTAATAATTCTATAATATTGGGTTAAATTTAATTTTAATCACCTATATATATTTCTATTATAACGAACTATAAACCTATTATTCTAAACTATAATATCATATTTCTACATTATAATACTATTGTTTTAAATTATACTGCTATTATTCTAAATTATATGACTATTGCTTTAAAATATGTTTATATTGTTCTAAAGTATAATATAGTATTTTCCAAATTTAACTACATTCGTGTTAGTCTGATAAGTAGTATCAAATGATACCATATCGCCAAAGATTCCATAATTCTTCCTACAAATCGGATCTGCCCATAAAGCTCTACATAGACAATCTTCATCATCTATTTGATAGGACAAATAAAAAAGCATACCACATCAACTTCTTCCTCTTGAAATTATCCATAAATATTTGGGCATCTGAACCTTCAATATATGCCTTCAAATCCCTATGAAAGTATTTGAAATCACACTTAGAGGCTCCTACATTCGCATAACCCCCAACATATTCTTTTATCATTCTATATGTTTTTACAAGACCTACTTTTACCTAAAAAAATAAAAGCTAAAATGAAGCAGAATATATTATAGTAAAGCAAAACTAAAGAAAAATTTTAGTTTATAACAATACAATTTGTGCCTTGTGAAAATCTACCTTATAATTATCAACAATCATCTTCTTGTGGAAAATGTTTTAAATTTCTTCTTGATTTTTGAAAATGTAGAAACTTGGTAGAAAAAAGTGGATGAGAACTTCCCTCTTGGAAATTTATAATAACATCAGCACCATCATCACAAACCTTCATTATAATTTGTACCTTGCATCCAACATGAGTCACCAATTTTCTCTTAAAAATTGGAACATTATCTACACATTCATTAATAATTTACTTATCTTGCACATCAAACTTTCGTTTACACCTATATCCATCTTTATTACACACGAGATATTGAAAACTAATAACATTATTCTTCCTTCTTTTGTTAGTAGATTTCCTAGTGTTAAACTCAGTTTCAGTTGCATATGACTTATAGAATGAAATTAAACTTAGTTTCAGTTGCATATGACTTATAGAATGAAATACCTTCATCGACACTTGAGAACTTCATACCAACATATGGTTTTAACTCACTAGAATAATATGGTATCCATGATTTTGTTCCCCCATGAGTACATACGGGTATTATTTCAGGAGCAATACTCAACACTATAGTCCTCGTTGATACTCATGGCTTTAAACAATCCAATGATATTTTAGAACATTAGAATTTTAGTATAGAATAATAAGTCAATATTTTAGAACAATTAGTATAACACATATAATAATAAAATAAAAGTTCAAGAAGAACATATATAAATACAAATAACAATTTATAAACTTCTTGAACAATGTTTTAAGCACTCTATTTATTATTCTAAAAAATCTCCCTAGTGTTCTAATGTACTTTAACTAATGTTCTAAAATATTAGTCTATTGTACTAAGTATATACCTATTGATGTTCTATATTACATTTCTAATGTTCTAATAATTCACCCTATTGTTCTACACATTTCGCTATAGTTTCAAACAAGTTCACCTAATGTTTCAAATTCTATTGTTCATGTTATACTTATTGTTCTATATTATAATTCTAATGTTCTATACATCTATTATAATTTTCTATAAAATCATACAATGGTAATTATATTTATTCTACAAGATTCTACTTAGTAATTAATTTTGTAAACAACTCTAATGTAAAAAATTGTAGTGTTCTAAAATTCTATTCTAATGCTTGTATTATACCTATTTTCATATATTTTAATTCTAATATTCTAAAAATCTATAATAATTTTCTATAAATATAGATGTTTTAGAATTACAATTCAAAAATAACTATTGTTCTATTCTAATTCTAATGTTCTAAAAATCTATACTACTAATCTATAAATATATACTAATGCTCTAAAAATCTATACTAATGCTCGTAATATACATATTATTCTATATTCTAATTCTAATGTTCTAAAAATATATAATATCGTTCTAAAAACCTATACTAATGCTCTACCTATTATCCTACCCTACATTCTAATTCTAATGTTCTAAAAATCTATACTAATGTTCTATGAATATACTTATTATAATCTATTCTTCTGTTTTACAAATATATTGTAATCTATTTTTATATCTATTGCATTTTATTCTACCATATAATATTCGACTTAATACATTATAGTGTTCTAGAAATTGAATTAATACATCAAACATAACACGATTAGTTTGTTTTGGAAATAATATGTGCATATGATTCAAGGTTCTAGTAAGATATAGCCCAATAAGATAAGTTAACAATTACAAAAAAAATTTAAAAACACTCGTAAATTTGAAAATAATCTATAAGATATTCATGCACTTATCATCATATTACACACAATCCATATGGTATTTATGATGTATTAAAACATTGAATTAATTATGAAAAAGAAATGGAAACATTACCTTATTTTTGAATTCAAAAACGACAAAAGTAGGCTTCGAATATGATATCTAGCAAAAGCAGCATTCGAATATTGCAATTTGAATATAGAGTAAAATAAAGAATATGGAAACTACTGATTTTTAGGAAATATAAACAAATGTCTAGGAAACTTCCCAATAATCATGGAAAAGAATCTTTCTCAACTGCCAATTGATTTCCAACTTTACGATAATTAAATTTTGTCATTAATGTAGATTCAATCACAGCCATCTAAATACATTAAACCAATGATATTAAATGAGTTCATATATAAGAAAGATTCTTATATAACTAAGGGGTTCTCACATGATCCCATATATATATATATATATATATATATATATATATATATATATATATATATATATATATATATATATATATATATATATATATATATATATATATATATATATATATATATATATATATATATATATATATATATATATATATGATCCAATGAGAAGAGTGTTAAAATAAGAAGAAAAAGAAGAGATCTTGACCCTTCAAATAAGATCCAACGCTAGAAAATTTACGTAAAAAAAGTTACTATAACAATAAAAATGGTCACTATAACAATAAAAATGGCCACTATAATAATAAAAAGAGTCACTATATGCGAAAAAAAATTACTTGGTCACTATGAGTTAAAAAATGGTCACTATATATATATGTAAAAGTTAAAATAAGTAGAGTACTTAAAATGAGAAGGATGAGAAGACATCTTGACTCTTCATTTCCTAAATCTAACACATGATATTTTACATACACATAGTGACCATTTTTTAACTCATGACTAAGTAATTTTTTTCACTTATAATGACTCTTTTTATTTCTATAGTGACTCTTTTTATTATTAAAGTAATCTTTTTTATTTTTATAGTAACCATTTTTTTACTTGAAATCTATAGGGTTGGATCTTACCATTTGAATGAATAAGATTTGTTCTTATTCTTCTTATTTTAAGCACCCTTCTCATTGTTATAGTAGCCATTCAAATGGTAAGATCCAACGCTAGATATTTCATGTAAGAAAATGTTACAATAACAATAAAAAGGGTCATTATAATAATAAAAAAAGTTATTATAAGTGATAAAAATTATTTGGTCACTAGAAGTAAAGGGTTACTAAGTGTGTCTGTTGCATAAATACAAGTTTTATAGAAAAATCATTGAAAAAATAAGATAAAATACAACTCTAAGAGATAAAATTGAAAATATGTCTTAACATTTCTATCAATTATTAGAAATTCACAAGAGAAATTATAATAACTAATTAATTTTATATTTTAAAATTTAAAATATGATAACTTTTTAAAAACATTCATAAAGTTTAAGAATTCAGTATCATAAATGATGAGGGTGAAATCAACTCTTAGTTTTCTAACAGGTTGGTATTAAACATGTTGATTGAAATCAGGTTGAGGGCCACTATCAGTTGGCATTACTTTTTCGTTTTATAATCAAGATAAATCAATTTTGGATTATTTATAGGTCAATTTATGTCATGTTAGGTTGTAATCGATCGAGTCAATGCTAGATTGTGTTATTTTCATAATTTGATAGCATGTCTAGTTCTGATTCAAATTAAATTGGTTTTTGGATAGGGTTGGATTGGATTACAAGTTTCACTTTTCGGGTTGTCAAGCATGTTGAGTTCGTTTAAAATGGGTCGGTAACAAACAAGTTAGCTATTTGGGTTGATAATTTACATATTTTATGTAGTTATATGTGGTTCTATATTTTATGAGATCAAAATCCTATCTTAATATTTTGAAGGTTGTGTTTGGTAATTTGGATTTTATTTCAATTCTTGGATTTTCAATTAAGAATCTCAAATCCCAACATTGAGTTCCAAATCATTTGTTTAGTAAAACTAGGAATTAGAAATCCATTATTTAAAATCCACTATAATGTTTGAAAGGACTCTCAAATTTCATTTCTAGAATTCTAGCGTTTTCAAGTACTTATTTCACTAATTTGAAGAAACGCAAAAATCACACGAGAAACAGATTTATGGGATTGGATTCCAATTATTCCTTCTTTAATTTTTTCAAGAAAGAGTTGATTAAAACTAGTAGAAACCAAACATGGAAACAATCAAATTCACACAGACACTAAAAACCAATTTTCATGCATGGCTGCTACACGAAGTCTAAATGAATGCGCAAATAAAAAGTTGATTTTTGCCTCCAGAGTGGAGGAACAACCAAACCTTTTGATTGCATTATTTTATAAAGGAGTTGGTTGGTGATGGTGGAGGAGAAAGGATAGATAGAGAAAGTGAGATAAAAATATTAAGAGTTTTTAGATTTTATGGGTGAGATTATCAAAATAAAGCAAACTAAAGATGTGGGTAGTATTTCTAACTGACAAATTTTAAGATGTCTCTTAAAATTATTTATTTATAGGATTTTCTTACTAATGTGCTAGAGTTTGAGTGCAAATTCAAAACTTGATACTCTTACTTCATCCAAGAAAAGGAATTCCTCAAAACTAGAAATCTTAGATGAAATACCATAAATAGATTTGGTGAATTATAATTTGATTAAATACTTAAATAATACTAGGTTAGGTTGGGCTATGTTAGTCAATGTAAATGCTATGTTAGTCAATGTAAATTTATGACTTCTTTGATGCTTTTATTATATGGCTTTTGCTAGATCTATATATAGTTTCAGATAGAGTAGATTCATGGTATAACATTTCCACAAATCTCTAGTGGTCAATGGTGTGTAGTTTTATATGGTCTTGTAGTTGGTTAGGTTAAAGCTTATTTACATTAGTATCTTTTGTATTGTACCTTGAATATTTCAATATATTACTTGAACTATGATCCAACTAGAAATTTCAACTTGGATCCAAGCATAATATAGCATGACACGTTACTATGTGGGTTGTGTAGTTGGTTGAAGATGTGCAAAAACGGACATAATAGAGAAATTAAGATTAAATTAGGTATGTGGACTCGAACTGCACCATGACTGGCTTCTGAAGCTCAAAATTGATGAAAGTAAAGATACAAAGAGAATGTGCCATACCTTATTAAACAATGCATGTAACTTCAACACGAGGCACAACACAACAAAAAACATCTCAATGTGATCTTCACTCAAGAATAGTTTGACAAAATTGGGTTGTAAACATGAAATTTGGATTTGGAAAAAGAATGGATCAAACAAAAAAAAGAAGGGGTCCAACTTGATCTAATATGACTTGTTCGATTGAATTATCAAATTTGAAATTTTACCTATATATAATTTCAAACCAAATGATAACTCATTTTTATCTATTTTTATTATCATATGAGATTTTCTCAAACTATTGGTTAATGTACTTTTGAAAACATATCTTAGAAGGATAAATATTTTAATAATTTTTATATTCTAATATCAATAACTAACTATGGTAGCTAATAATTAAATTCTTTCATACTTTTGTAGCATATCTTTTCAAAATTGGATGTATATTCTATATATGTTGATTATATCACAATGTAATAAAGAAACTACTCTTTTAACTAAGCTACAGACTTATTTATATATGTTTGTAAATTTTAATCAACGCACAAGCAAATACAAAAAGAAAAGGGAAAAAAGTAGAGTGTAACCTTACAAGTACTACAAAAAAAAAAAAGCACACACACACATAAAGGAACAAAAAAATCCATCCTCTTCATTTTACCATATTGCCTTTTATCCACGATGATAACAAAGTTTCCAAGGTCTTTTGACTAAATAGAAGAGGATTGTTGATTTATCTCAAATAAGAAATGAAACAAACTTTGATGAATCATTTGGTTAAGCTAATCATCGATATGGAAATTATTAGTCCAACCACTAAAATGGTGTGTAATTTGAAAATTTTAAATTTTCTTGCAAACGAATGTACAAAGAAATAGATAAACTAAATCAAAATTTTGCCTTTTTAGATAGCTTCAAATAAGAAAAAAATGGGTCCAATAGGGAAAAGAAGCATTAAAATAGCCTTGGGCAGTTTTTCTCACAATTTGCATATAGCAACAACATGACTACATAAAAACAACATTGACACAAAGTGTGAACACATATGGATTTACTTTTCTAAGAAGGGTTTAAACAGTTAAAAAATCTTGTGCAGACCTATTTTATACTAAATTTTGTGTAAACCTGTAAAACCCATCCATGCAAGTAAAATCCCTCATTCTTATAAATAACAATACCTCTCTATCTCTAACCTAACTTCTCTCTCTCAAACCTTAGATGTACATCTCTAGAAAATAAAAAAAGATCTTGACAACATTAAATTTCATGATTAATGGGGGCAAAATCTAGGTTTAACGAATGAAATTAATCACAATCACATAATTCAAGAGAACACAATAGCTTTGGTTAATCTCAATTATGCAATTGAGGATAATACAATACCTTTGATTGATGATTGCATTTTAAGAATTTTGTTTTATAACCCAACCTTTCCTTCTCAGTGAAGAGAAAGGGAAAAGGCCTATCCACTAGTGCCCTATATATTGTGCGCTTAGTTAAGGATTAGCCACATAGGTATTTGCTATCCTCATATGAATTGGGTTTGAAAGATTAAGAGAATTTGCCACCAAACCTTTTAGGAAGGATTGAAATCCCGATTGTGTTGGAATCCCAAAATAACTTGCTATAGCGGTCTATGAAACAAAGGTGAGTTTGGGAATGAGCAATCTGCGTCTTTTCGAAAATGATATGCAAACAATTTCAATAAGATGGAACAAGTATGATTTATTTGTTCCTAGGAATTCATGCATAATCAAGAAGGGCATATCTCTTGATTAGGTTGACTTTAAAGTTAAGATTTATGCAAGTAATCTATATTAAGGTGACCACTTCTTAAAGTCCTCAAGATTTATGGATCTTAGACCAGTTGTCCATGCTTATCAATAAGTCTTGATTTAGTACATAAGATAAACGTGACCAAACAAAATCTTATTAGGGGCATTTTAATAAAAATGGTGAAATTAAATTAAGCGATTAAAGGCAATGTTCAAAGGTGTAAAGTACGGATTATACATGCACATGGTAAGATATAGTCATCAAATAAGGAGTGGAGCTTAGGAATCTACTCCTCATGACATACTTCAACCAAAGAATGAGTTTAGTTTTAAGGGTCTTGTGTGACTTAGCCTAAAAAAACTTATTCCCTTTAAAACAAAAAGGACATCAAAGTATGCTTTATAATGCTAGGAAATGAGTTCTAGGAATAACACCTAAATAACCGTTAAAGTTTGATGAATATTTAGGGTTTTACTTATGTAAAAGTGACATTGAAATAAGCCTAGAGAGATTGAAGATTTTTAAATATCTTCATCATAGGCTAAGAAAATATAAAAAGATGCATAAGGTAAGATGCATTGCAAGAAGGTATGGATGCAAGGGGAGGGGTTGCATCAAGCTTAAGAGAAGTCCATCTCATGAGAGTGGATCCTTGAAGAAAATGCTCAAAATAAGGCCTATAAGACTTAACCTAGGGTGAAGGAAGGTGTTGCTCCTTATCAATCACATCATAAGTCCATAAAGAGACTTAAAATTGAAAATGTGTTAGTTGATCACAAGAGTTCATGAATGGTGATGTCTCTTTATTTGATCAAGGATTATCAAAGTGCTTGAAAAGTAAATAAAGAGTTCATGTAAAGGAGGTTTGCGTCCCCTACAATCATCACATAAAATTAACTCAACTTGGCACCTTGAGTAGATAAAAACCACTAGGGGTCAAGAGGAGTTGTGAAGGAAGTTGACAATGTCAAGAAAAATAATTATAGATTCGAGAGGGTCCTCGGTTAGTTTACCGTTGAGGATGAGCCCTTTGCTTGAGCCTTAGATGAGTGCTTAAAGAGTTTATGTCTCCTTGGGTTAAGAGGGAATGATTTACCTTAGTTTTGGATTTAGTAGGGACTAAGGGAGCTTTGAGAGTGTTTGAGAGTGTATTTTGGCAGAATAGCAGTGCTTAAGATTAGTAAATTTTCAAACCTTTTGCTCATAAAATTTTGGGATATTTATAGGCACAAAGTATCTTTATATAAGCAATATACACTGAGTTCATGCATCAAAGAACAATCATGGGCACTTCAGACGGCTAGAAAGCATCTTTTGCTCAACTACTTCTTAGGTTGCAATAGGCTAAGAGGCGATTTTAGGGATGCTCCAAACCCTGGTGCATCCAACGTTGGAACTGGGCATTGGAAGCCTCTAGGCTTATCGCTGAACGTTGAGTTTTGGCATCTGATGCCTATGCTGCTCAGTACCTAACACTGAATTCCAACATTAGTACACTGAGGGATTTTTGAATAAAGTTAGATGTTTAGGGAATCTTGATGGTTAAGCATGTGCTTAAAGGTTTTTTGAGAATTTTGTGTGATTTGAAAGATTTTATGTGTTTGGGCCAAATTTGTATTTGGGCTTAATTTGTGCTTGAGCCTTTGAAGGTTTAGGGTTGTTTGAGGGCTTTTTAGGACTCATCATCGAGGTAAGTTGGTCCCACTTGCAAGGGTTGGTTTGTCATGAAACTATGACACGAGGAGACACGATTTCATGTATACAAAAGTAATGCATTATTTTAACAAAGTAACCCTTCTTTTAATACTTACAAAAATATATAGATATTACTTCAGCTTAGTTATCTTTTACTTTATTATAGTAACCATTGTTCTAATACTTACAAAATGCCATTCTAGAGCAAAATTCCATCAAAATAATTATCAATTTACACAAAAATACTAAAGATTTGAATACTTCGTTTGCCTGTGTCAGAGATCTTGAAAATTTGCCTAAGTTACTCCTAACCAACACATAACCAAGTATAAGGAAGTTCTGCAAAAATAAACATCACTAAATGTAGTTACTGATGGACTTCTTTATGCTCAGCTAACATCTGCTTAGCTACAATAGTCTGCTTAGCTACATCCTTTGCAAGCTTTCTTCTTTTTTCTTAGAACTTGGGAGGCTCACCTAGCACCCTTGATCTTTCGACATTCATGTTACACAATACTAAAGGTGCAGCAATTTGTACTCGTAACACATATGTGTTTATAGCCTAATATTCAAACGCCAAAATACAGCTCATGGTGGCCATTGCATAAATAGCACAATAAAAACAACACAAATATTATAGAAAGGTATTAACTATTTTCAAGAGTGGACACATTTGATCCTTCAAACAAATGCATGGTGGCCATTACATAAATAGCACAATCATGATTCGGTCATACATATTTTTAATTAATAAAAATTGGCTCCATTTTTCAAATTAACATCCCATCAGCATTCACAATTTCTTCATGAAGAAAAGTAGCAAGATTGTCCACCTCCAAAACAAGGAACAAATTATCTCAGTAAAACACAAAACATCATGTTATTAGTATGAGGGAGAAATTACAATATTCAGCATTAGGTATACCATAGTTTAGAAAGCTTTGCAAAGTTCTTAATCTATTTAGAAGGTAATGCATATTATCAGTTAGGGATGACAATTGGTCGGATTTGGGTAGAGTTTGATTAGACCCAAATTCATACCCATTTTTTTCAAATTAGACCCATACCTGCCCTATATCCACCGGGTTCTAAAATTATAGACCCTTACCCAAATCCACTTGATTTGATGGGTTTTGGGTTTAAAATGGGTCCTTAACATATTTTTATTTTTATGTGCTTATTATTTTCATGTTTTATAATTAGATTTATTTTCGGAATTGTTTTAGTCAAATGAATCTAATGATGGTAACCCTTGACAAAACTATTAATTGAACAAAAAAGAATCATAGATTACAACTCAAAAAATAATCTGCCATATCATATTCTTAATTTCAAAATATTAGAAGTTTACAATTCACAGTGTCAGTTAAGTACACAACAAAATGACAAAATATAATAAAGCTTCCATTTTCTAGCCCTCCTCCTTTTCATTATCAAAGTCCTACAAAAATTTAAATTATGAAATTAACAAATATTAGTTTCCATACAATATATATACATTTTCTAGTCCTCCGTTTCATCATCAAGATCCTCCATGTTTTTATATCAATGACATCTCCGTCTTCTACGTCGTAATCATCGTTAACCGTGGAACAAGCATGTGTGTTTTAGTATCTTCATCAAAGATAATATTAAAAGATAGTGACATCAATTAAATTAATAAAATTTCAACATAAATTAAATAAAAAAAGAATGTGTATGTGGACATTACCTCTAATATCTTAGAGGCTTGCAAGAGTGGAAAATACAGGATGGAGACTGAAGAGTAGAAGAGGAAGACGGTAAGGCAAAGTGAAACTAAATGAAGAGTAGACGAGGAAGACGGTGATTGCTAATGTGAGAAGATGGTGGCTACTTGGGTTCTTTGCTCGTGCGTGATCATGAACATACTTTAAGCCTTTTATTTAGTTAAAGTTGTTTAAAGCCGGAAAGCAGAAGAGGCGCTCGCCTTTAATTGACCAGCGGCTTCACTGAAGGCGCTAGGAGGAGCTTGCCTTGAAGATTCGCATCACCCATCATTAGTAAAGCGCCAACCTATACTAGCGTCCTCCTTCACCCCAGCGCCTCAGGCACACTTTTTAAAACTAAACCTAAAACCCAACAAAATTTCTATCAAATTTTTGGCACAGAGAGACATTGGATTTACACAATAGTACTGTAGACTAGGTGTATACTAAACTTCTACTTGGACAATAGCCTCTTCAAATTAAAAACATCAAAGGGGCTCAATGGAATCACCAACAAGCTGAGGATTTGTCTCTGATATGACTGATGCCACTTCTTATAATTGATCAAATCAACTGTTAGTCCAATGACACCTATAGTGATCAATTTCATATCCGAAACACTGATTGAAACACATGTTCATAGAAGATTACGCTATTCACTTTGAGAAAGAGAGGGGGGAGGGAATGATGATAACTTGAAATTGAAAATCAGGAGGATAAGTTTTGGTTACCATACATATAATATTACACCCTCCGATAAGCATATACAGAGATAGAGCACCTAGTCCCACTCCTATGACATCAAGGGCAAAAATGGGAAATGCCAGTTACATACAACACACGGGAAAATATCAAAAAAATGCTTAATCTACTTGAGCATAGCTTCAATTGCCTTCCCTAGACTTTCTTCTGCTGACTTGGCTTTGCAAGCACCACATCCTGTGATCGCATCAGTGTTTAAAAATTAAACATATGCATGCTGATGCTCTCCATCCAGAGCAGGAAAGGGAAAACAGAAGTGTCCATTGTCCATGATAAATTATGATATGAGCAGCTAGATAACAGCAGCTAAATATTAAGTAGAACTGATGCTGCGCACACACACACATTGATAAGATGCACATTAGTTTAGTCCTACAGTCCCTCAATGACACAATTAAGTACAGATAACAGAAAACAAGTAAATCATCTGTGATCTTTCAAGTAAACATATTACTGTGTAGCAATTAATTAAGAAAGAAACCAGAGGAGCCATTATACAGAGGACCAAAAAAAATCAGATGTCAGCTGTACCAATTTATATCAATTAAGGTTCACAACTGATAGTCAATCAAGGCTCTCTAACAAAGTACCAGACATACATAAATAAAGAATTACAGAACGTCTACCTAGTACAATCCAGGCATATTCAGGCCAACGCTTGTATACTTATCCAACTAATTTAAGAAACTTATTCAAGCACAAACACACAGAGTTTGTACCTCAACGCTTTGAAAACTGAGGAGCTTTACGCGCTTTCTTGAGACCAGGTTTCTTCCTCTCCACCACCCTGGCATCTCTTGTCAGAAGGCCCTCTTGTTTGAGAGGAGATCTGTGACTAGCACTGATCTTCAGTAGTGCCCTGGCAACACCAAGTGATATTGCTTGGGCTTGACCAGAAAGCCCACCACCATGAGCTTTGACAAATACATCATAGTTTGATTCGTAACCTAAAGTAGCCAATGGGGTTTTCACATATTGGAGCCACAGTGGGTTTCCTTGAAGATATTCCTACACAGGTATGGAACAGAAGTCAGAAGTCAAAAAAGTACTAACCACTGCCCCACCTCTGCAGTCAGTGCAGACTATTCTCCAAGTATATGTGAACATAATTTGCGCAATATGAAGATATGTATTTGCAAAAAGACACAATAATGCTGACATTACCAATTCTCCTATTCTCCATCAAACTGGACATGCAAAAGTCATTGACATCCAATATCAAGTGATAGGTCCTTTCCAGTTGTACAATTACAATATGTCCTGTAAGTTCTAAACACATATAACTTAGAAGAAAGCTTCAACTAAGCAGTTAAGAAGCTACCCAATTATGACTACATTCCCAGAGGACAACAACTTCTTTCAGTAATACGATGTCCCTCCCTCAATCTCAGAATTTTTGAGGCTTTTGAAGAAACAAATCATCAGAAGCTTTGCTGTAGACTTGCATTTATTACAAGCCTACAACGCAATAAGTATGCATGTCCTTCTTGCTCTCAACACTTGTCAGATTGCCACCCTTAAATCATATGGTCATGTACATTGTTTTTTACTAGTCATCTTCCCACTGACAGTAAATCAAGAGGCATACCTACCCTTAATTCATCACCATTGTGCTACACTTTATAGGTGGCTAGCCAGATTATATAAAAACTGTAATTTACACCATTTTACCTCAGAAACTTAGGCATACAACTCTACAAGTTTAAAAGGAAAAATTCATCACCCCAAAATCTGATGACAGGATTGTTAACTAGAACAATATCATCTTAGCCAGTCTTCAACATTACAAAGCAATTCACATTTAACACAGTCATAGACTTTCCCAATCAATCAGACACTTCTTACCAACTTATTAATGACCTTTAGCTTGACCACCACTAAGTCACCATGCCAAGACGACAAGGTAGCCTCATGACCACATTGACAGCGATTATCATCATCATAGTCACATATTTCTTTCTTTTAGAACATTTGATTTTAACCAGATGAATCGACTTTTGCAATTCAGGTATCAACATTCAGTTTCCAACACCGACCAATGTATCCCGAGCCTCTTATAACAGGAGCACTATCAGGGTACTAACAAACGATGTTTAGCCTACTGAAGATATCATTTTTCCACGCATAAAATTGCAACGCATTACTCCCCTGCTAAGAACCTCCACTTACCTAGGGACACCAAGTAAGCCTCTTCCTCGACTTCGCTGAAAGTATCATATTTCCTATCCAAATCTTTTTATACTTTTCTACTCCATACTTCATATGTAATCTTATGTAAACCAAACAAGCATAATTACAAAATGTTTGGGATTTTCAATCCGAAAATCGTGTGCTAACTACCGTTTAAACAACAACAAAATTCATCAAACTAAGCACTCAATAAACATTAGATCATTTAATACATAATTGCACAAATTCAACCAATAAATCACTACAGAAAACAGGAGAAAAAAGACGCAAACCTTGGCATCGCGGTAATTGATGATAAACTTCCCAGTTCCTTCTTGAAGAACAACTCTAGCAATAGCACACTTCCGCCTTCCGGTCCCGAGAATCGACTGCGCCGCGAACCCACCAGGGAGTCGAGACTTGACATACTTCTCAAGGTCAGCAGTCTCAGAAGCTTCGACCGGGGTAGTAGCTGATGTGGCGGTGATTGAGAGGGGTTTGAGAATGGATGGGTGGGTTAGTGAGAGCGGTTTGACGCGGGAGATGGGTATGGTTTGGAATTTGGGAGTGAGGTTTGAGGTGAATGAGAGTGAGGCGAAGGACGATGTGACGGATGAGATTGACACCGCCATTTTGCGAAGAGGGGTGTGAAGGTGTGAGCTGTTGATGGTGCTTGTTGAAGAAGCTGAGGTTCTAGGCTATGGAGGACTGACGAGAGGGAGTTCCTCCGTTTTCCGAGAGAGGATAACGTTTGTCGCAATTTCTTGGAAGGATTTGGCTTTGACATTGGATAGATAAATAGTTTAGACATACTATTACTAGTTAAAATAACATATTTCTTTAACTTTTAGTTATGTTTAACTCAATTTTCGCAATCATAATTAATCCTAAAATTTTAATTTTTGGATTATATACTTAATATGAAAATTGAATTAGTAATTTATAACAATACCATGATATGGAGTACTCCATAAATTTAAATGGATTATATATCTAATTTCAACAAAATAACATATACTACGTACTAGTTTATGCATGCGCCAAAATACGTAAGTCTTGTATAAGTCCAAACAAGATTATACACAAATTAGATTATATTATACATTCGGGTGCACTATGCTCAGGGTGCACCTGGGTCTAGCTTGCAGCATGCATTAACCTTTTAAATAGAGATTTAGCTGGTAGCATACAAAAATAAATTACAAGTGCTTGTTTTTGTTGGGAAAATAATAATAAAAGACCTTTGACATTCTATTTGTTTTATTATAGTGTTGTCTTTTTGGATTTGAAATACGTCAAGCCTATTTTCATTCCATTTTATTTCTTTCGATATTTCATTTCGATTTATACATTATAAATATACGTCATATATATTGTGAAATCAATATGTTTAAACAAGTCCTCAGATGTCATTTTATTTTCTATATTATATGATATAAATATGTACATACCTCATCTACATTACACACATATGCGATGTACATCATGTTTATTATGAATTAAGTATGTAAAAGTATATTACTAACAATTCTTTCATGTTTCCAATATTACTCACAATGTATATGACTCAAAAAATAAATATACATATCATTCTTATACATATATATTTTACATTACAGAAATGAACTAAAATGTACATAAATATTTAAATGTAAATCTTGTACAATGTCAAACTGAAAGAATTATTGTTTACTAACGTCAATTCTAATACAATATTCATATACATCTTATATAATTTCAATTTACTTCATATGTAATTTCAATAAACATAACCTATTGTTTTGAGAGAGAAAAAACTAAAAAGTTAGTGTGTTGTATGGGGAGAGAAAACATATGCTCAGCAATTTGGATTTGTGAAATCATAGCAATTTGATGGGAAACATTTATTTTTCTCGAGTACAATACGCAACAACGTCATATACATTCCGTATAGCACAGGTTAAATACTCTTTGCGTTTAATGCTTTTCGACCTGTATTTCGGTTTGGGTGCTCTAATGGAGTACTCCATATGTTTAAATGGAGTATATATATATATAATTTTAAAAAAATAACATATACTATGTACTACTTTATGTGTTCGTTAAAATACAGAAATCTTATATAAATCTAAACTAATTAACCTATATAAAGTAATAGATCCCCCTTTCTCACATCCATTTGAACTCTACCAACCAAAAGGAAAGGAAACAACTAACAAAGGAGCAAACCACTAAGACTTGCAAAACCGACTTGCAAAGGTACTCATTTATTCATCCATTTTGAAAAATAAACAAATGGTTGTGTCTTAAGAATGAATCCAGTTGCATTGAGTTTCAGAGAGAATGCTTCTTGTAGGCGCTTTTTGGATGTGTATAAGGGTCGGTGAACTCAACTAGGTCTCGGGTGGATGAGTAAATCACCACTAGAGAGACTTGTTTATCAACCCAACCTTTCTTTTTCGGTAAAGAAAAAGGAAGGGACTCTCCCCTGCTAGTGCCCTACTTAATTTAGGCGTCTTTCAAGATCGACTATGCAATTTATTTCAATTCGAGAATGTGTGCAATCAATTGGCATAGAGATGAAGAAAAAAAAATAATTTTAGCTCTAGGAAAGCATGCAAAACAAGTGTAAACACACTCTAGATTTAGTTGGTTTGGCAAGTTAAGATTCATACATATAAATATAGATTAGGTGACCACTTTGATAATTGTCCATAAGATTAATGGGTACCTATGTCCGATTGTCCATTGATTATCTTTTTAGGCGTGGCATTCAATCAATAGGTCTTGATTTAAAGCATAAGTAAATGGTGATCATGCACACTCATTACCAAATAAGGATTATGCAATAAAATACAATAATCAAAGTAAGAGGCATGAAACACAAGACAAGAGCCAAGAAATAAGGTTTGTATAATGCAAGATAAGTATGATGCATGATAAGTTGAAGGGTTTGTATGATCAAAAAGAGAAAGAATCCTAAAGAGTCTTTTCCTTATGATACTCTTTAACTTGAAATGAGTTTAGCCCATGATGGTATATGTGATTTAGCCTTAGAATATCATTGACTTGAATGTGCAAAAATAGAAATCAAAGTATGACTTATGAAATCTAAAAATAAAACAAGCCTTAGGATAATTCCCAAGCATGTATTCAAGTATGATACATACCTAGGTTTTGCTCATGAAAATGGGTCAAAAGTTGAGTCTAGAAAAATTAGAGATGTCTAAAACATTGCATCATAGACTAAAGAAAACGATGCAAGAGTGACATAAATAACTTACAATAAGTAAAATTCAAGGAAAAGGGGTTGGTAAGATGTTGAGAGGAGACTAATCTATGGAGATAGTTCCTTGACTAGAATGCTCAATATTAGGGTTTTGAGACTAAACTTGGTGAAGTAGGAGTTTCTCCTAGCTCTTCACATCATAGGAAAAAGAGACATTGAAAATAAGATTTTGGAGTTGATCACAAGATATCATCAATAATTATGACTCTTTGGTTGATCAGGGTCACAAGTAAATGCTTAAAAACTGAAATAGATATTCATGTAGAAGGGGTTTGCACCTTCCACGATTATCAAAAAAATAGACTAATCTAAGACCTTAGATGAATATAGAACCACCAATATCAAAGACTAGAAGGTGGATAGAGTAGAAGTAGATAAAAGAATAAATAAGATTGAATTTGAGAAGGGCCCTCGGTATTTATCATTAAGGATAGTTCCTTTACTTGACTCTTGCTTGAGTGTATGTTGAAGGAGTAATGGTTGCTTGACGTTGGAAGGCAAAAGGTATGCCTTAATTTCTTATATTTGTATTTGATTTGTGTTTTGGAGTGTTTGAGGGTGTATTTTGGTAGAGTAATGATCTCTAAAATTGTGAAAAAATGTCGACACCTTGCTCATGAAATGAGGGGGGTAGTTATAGGTAAAAAGAGTCAGTTTTCGAAGCATTAGACGCCAACATTAGGCTCAGTTTCTAGTTGACTCAATTGAAGCAACCATAAATCTTTGCAGGGTTTACTACCTTCTGCCTCGTTAGAGATAGACAAACTCCATTGGGGAATTTTTCTGTTAGTGCTTTTGCTAGGGTGACTTCTCTTGAGGGATTTAAATGGATTCTAAGGACATCTCCCGTTTTACTCCTTTGGGAGTTTACTCACTTGGGATATTTGTCTCTTTGGAATTTTTATCCATTAGAGATTATTGCTAGGGATCTCCGTGGAGAGAAATATTTTGCCTGATTCCTTTAGGGATTAATGGGAATTTCTGAGTGTACTCATTCGACTTAGCTGGGGATTTTGTTGAACTTGGAGATGCCTTAACTTGCTTAGCATATTATTAAGACGCCTCTCGAGCTAACGGATTGGCTTGATCCACTCCGCATATTATAGGAATGGCTCCCTGGTTTAAGGGTCTGCTTGACCTGCGTGTATTATTGGGATGCCTCCTGGGTCTGAGGATGGCTTGACCCATTCTACATATATAGGGATGCCTCCAATGTCTTAGGGTCATCTTGACCCATTTTGCGTACTATAGGGATGCCTCGCGAGCTAAAATGTCAAAATTACTAAGTCATTGAGGTTCTTATGGGATCATTTGAAGTGTTTTGGTGTCATGTGGGATCGACGCTTTTTGAATTTCAAAAAATGGGCATCCGTAATGCTTATTTGCAGCAAAGGGGCATTTGGTCTTTCTACCACATATTTAAAAATCTGTTTTCCTTCCCACACAATTTTGAGAGAAAACGACCAAGAATCCTTTTTTAGTTTTGCCCAACGTCTATCTTGGTTGGTCCCTAGTGCGCACTGGAACACAGGATCAAGCATTAGACGCTGAAGTGCTTGGGTGTTTGACGCGAGGGTTTGCATGTTGGATGCACGTGTTGGGCATAAATATAACCCCTCTTTTGAGTTGTCGAACACCATTTTGACATTTTTTACTTCTAAAAAAATGCTCTAAGGCTTTACTCTCCCGTTTTAGCTTCCAAGATTTTGTTCCTCAAGGCTTCTTATATCACCTTTTGGATAATTTAAGTAAGTTTACTTGAATTTATCTTGATTTCAAGCCTGAATTTATGTTTTTGGTATGAATCCTAAATTAATTTAGGGGTTTTGATTTTATAGAGATTTGTGATAATTGTTTGATTTAATTGTTTGGTATATGTATGTAGATAGTATGAAGGTTAGTTTTTTTCAAAAAATTTGGCAAATTTGATGAGCTTTCAGTAGGTTTTAGTGAGGTTTGATGAGAAGGGCCGAAATTTTGTTAGTTTTAGTGGTGGTCATGGTTTGGCTTGATTCTGTTTGCTTGGTTGTGCTTAATAATGCTTGTAGATGATGAGTTGTGTGATTGGGTGTCATGAATTCCCATTTTGGTTGAGTTTTGCAAAATAGGTCTTAAGCCCCTAGTTGTTTCATGCTAGGGGGGGGGGGGGGGGGGGGTGATGGATTAAGTTTTCGGTACCAATTTTGTTGTTTGTTGATGTTAGGTTATGAATCTAGGCTTTGAGATATGTTTTATGTGAGAAACAACTAAGTTTTGGTTTTTCTAGGAAAATTGGGTTTTTGACCATTTACGGACATGCTGGCCTTGTAGGGTTCATGTAAGCTTATAAATTGTCTTTTAGGCTATGTAATGAGGTCATTTCTCATTTGAAATTTGAGAATTTTTTGTGTTTTGGCAAAAAATTGTGAATTTTTGATGTTGCTTGCCTTGCTCGGGCTTTGATAAGTCATTATGTCTATGAAAAAGTCTGTGAACTTTCATTGAACTTGTGCTCGTGGTTTGAATGGATGTTAATAGAATGAGCTCATTTGTGTGGTTTAGACTTATTATAGTGGAATATGTTAATTCTCGCGTTTGGTGCATTCTTATGCATTCATGCTCTTTTGGAGATCTTGGAACCTCTTGCTTTATGATGTTGTAGGCTTAGAACCTTTGTATTGGGATTTGATGTTGAGTGCCTTTGTTGGTTGCTTTGGCAAGATGACATCTCGCACTAAGCGCCGAGCGGTGGCAAAGACAATTGTGTCTTCTAAGGGTGAGGGATCACCCGAGGAACAAGCGGTGTCTGAGGGCCTCCATATGTATTGGTGTTGGCTTGGGTGGATGCTAGATCAGTTAGTGTTCCTCTCGTCAAAACACCTTTCTTATCGCCCAATGATGGGCATGATGAGGCAACTTCTTCTTTGTTTTTAGAAGCTTGATTCTTATCAAGTTTTGATATACATATTGATTTGATCTCAAGATGATGATTTGTATATGTTGATCTTTAGCTCTGCAAAGATCTTCCCCTCTATTTAAAGAGGGTAGAAAGGACAAAGAGGTAGCGGGTTTTATGGGCTTGTAATCCCCCATAAATTTACGAAATTTTGACTATGTTTTATCAAGAATATTTTTCATACATCAATATAAATTTGACAATTTATATACTTTATATATATATATATATATATATATATACATACATATATATATACATATACATATATATATATATATACACACACACACACACACACACACACACACACATACATACATACACTCAATATAAATTATACATTATTTTTTTTAGTATGTAATTAATTTTTTTAATAAAAAAAATCTAAATGTTTACTAAAGATATTTTCCTAAGTAACAAATCAAGCCTAAAACTCTACCTTACCCATTAAACCTAGTACCCCTTTTAGTTAAACTATATATATCTTTTATAAACCCTAAATATCATTATTCACATAATCACAAAAAAAGAGAAGTCTAGCAGCCAGCGTGCTTTTCCTCTACTTTGCTTTGCTCTATGCCATCTCTCTCTACACACCCTTGCCGTCAGTAAGCCAATCACCAGCCATGACTACCCTCCTTCCTTCTCCTCCTCTCTTCTAATCATAAATCTTATTTTGCAATCTCTCTATTTTTTCCTTTTTTATGATATTTGATTATCCAAAGTTTTTCTTTTAGTTGTGTTTTTTTTAATTGGTATGATTGTTTAGTCATTCGGGGGTTTATTAGATGTTATTGCATATATACTTGCAATTATGGGTTAAAGGAGTTGAGTCTCAGAACACCCACATGCTAGCATTGACGGGTTGGGGGCAAAGCTCTGTGTAGTTCATCATCTTGGGTCTTGACGCAGTGACTTAGATTTATATTGTCCTCAGTATTTTATGCACCTGTTACTTCTTCAGATTATGTTTTATGTTAGGAATGACTTTATATATCTGAGGACTTATGCACTTGAATTTCGGTTCTAAAATAAAAAAAATTTATATATATCTGCAAGTCGAAATCGGGGTGAAGTTTAGACATAATATTATGAGCTCTTGAAGGTTGACTTTGCTATTGGAAAATTGTGTGGTGGTTTCTTATTAGTGACGAAGGTCTGTATGTAATGTCTAGATTAAGGAATGTTACTGGTATATAAGGTGTAATGATTAAGGCCTTATCACTTTGCATTAGGCTTTGCTTATCTTAATGTTTTGTTTTTTTAAAAAGGTCAAAGGGCGAGGAGGATTAAGTTTTATATTAACATGAAAGTCTTTGAAATTTTTATTCACACCTTCAGTTAGTGCTAGTACATTTTCAATTGTGTTATGTCAATATAGGAAGTGAAGCATGAGCATGTAAGCAACATTGCCAGTAATAGCAGTAATTTTGCTAAGAAAAAAAAATAGTTGTTGGTGTATTAATTTAGGTTGTGTTATTTGGTGTAGGAGAACACTTTATAAAAATTGCTAAATAGTGAGGAAAGTGGCCACCCGTGTATTTTATTCCAGGTATGTACAAATTACGAAGAACATTATTTTTAATTAGGAGCATGATTTAAGGCGAAATATAAAAGTAGTATCATGTTTAGGGAACCCTTTGAATGAGAATGTTTGGTTATCCATTTGAAAGAATTCATGTTCTTCGTATTAGGGGCATGTTTTGGTATTATTTGTGAGAAACCGTGATTTATTAAATTGGTATTAATTGTTAATTAATCCATGAGGTTGTTTATTATTACTCCTTCATTACTGATATTATGATTGGAGTAAAGGTGTATTTAACAAGTCTTAATGACGAGGGTAGTTGACTTGGTTCAACAGTTTTATCAGTTGAGATTGAAATTAAAAAATTAAAAGTTACAGTATAACAGAGATAAATTGAATAACTGCAATGTTTGCATATGTGTGCTGCGGTGACTGTGTTTATTGAGTTTAAATAGTAAATCACTTAAAGAGAAAGAGGATAAGCAATAAAACTCTAGGCTAGTGCACGTCTAGAGTATTGACAATCAGGGGTTGGAGTTCATGGGTATTATCCGAGGCTTTTCTTGGACGCCGTGTGATCTACGAGTCTCTCTTTTATAAAGTTTTAAACTTAAAATTAAGGTTAGTTGAGATCTCATCTAGCTATAGTAACGGAGTCGCGCCCCGTTTACCATCTGGATTTTTTATACTGTGTTTTGATGCTCTCCGACGGGAGTGCATGGGTTCTTTATTTATTTGATGTCCTAATCAGGATATGGGGGAGACAACCTAGTCTATTGCTTAATCTAAATCATTAATCAATTTATTGTGTCAATCGAGTAAAATGTTACGTAATACGTTCTTACACTTTATAGTTATTTAATTATTAGTTCAACTTTTGTACTTTGTAATTTGTATGTACTCAGTTGCTGATTATGTGCCTTGTGTATTTTTAGTCATGACTTTCGCCTATAAATGACACTGTAATGATCCAATACTTACATTTGTATTATTGGGGAGCAGATTATTAACAGGTATCTAAACAAGCATTCATGCATGGGCAAGTTGGAGAGAAACGTTATTTTAATTTAGATTTCAGAATAAATTATGGTGTTTTGATTTGGTTTTAAACTGTTGGATTTGAATTAGAGGTAAACGTTATTTGGTACATTACAGTAAGGGCCGTAGAGGTTCTAGTTTATTACATCAGGAGTTAATTTATGTTTAATGTTATTTCAGAAGTCTTTTGGTTTTCCGCTACAAAAAATCTCTGTTTTATAGCCTTAACGTTTGAACACGTGGCGGTAGCACACCGATAGTTCCTAAAGGTTTGGGTTTTGGAAAATTGGAAATTATCGGGGTGTTACAGAGCTAGTGTACAACTGGGTGACTTTTGGTTGGTTGCCTAGTCATATATTGATTGGAGTGGGTCCTGGATTCTGACCCATAGCTTTTTAGAGTGGTGGTAGGACATTTTCTTTGGGGTGAACTAACTATCACCCCTACAGACATTACTATGATTTTGGGCCTACACTTTATTAAGCGGCCCATAGAGTTAAACTTTGACTGCTGCTTTAAGCACACGGAGGTGACTGACTTACTTGGCCCTGTTACGGCCACCATACCTGGCGAGGCTGTGAGCATCAGGTTATGCAAAGATCGCTGAAGGCCTTAAGATAAGAGGTACAATTGGTGAGCAGATGGTTCAGATTCTACTCCTCATGGTGAGCTGGCTGATTTGCCCCGATAAGAGTAGTTAGTCTTTGCGAAGGTTCTTGCTCTCGTTGTTGGACCTTGATGCATTCTCCAGTTATGCCTGGTGAGGCTTAGCATATGCTCACCTCCTATATGAGATAAAAGAGGCAGTAAGGAGCCGAGTTGATACTCAGTTCTCGATTGGTGGCATGTGGCAGGTCGTTGAGGTATTTTCTCGATATTTCCCTCTTTTGGCTTGTTTTGACACTTTTGCTTTAACTTGTAGCTATAGGCCTATGAATAGTTCTCGGATCTTTCTCTTGCCAGACTAGAAGATCAGGATTTCTTGGTAGGAGCCTCATGGGCTAGGCGCAAAAAGGAGGGGGTCTCCTAAGGTTGGGTCCGAAAGATCTTCTACTCCACCTCAGAATTGGTATGCTTTGTTCTCGCAACTTTGCTTGCTAGCTGATATTGAGAGGGCCTCCTTCTGATGCCCCTAAGGACTCTTATATGAGGATCATGGAAGTCCATATGGTATATGGGAGAGCGAGTGACCAAGCATCACTCGAGTGACCTTGGAATTTTTTACACCGGCGGACCTTCCAGCTACTATGATGGATCTATTGGGCTTAGATCAACTTTTTCATTAAGCCTCCGTTGAGAACCCGAGTGCTTCATGGGGATCTATGGTGAATTGGGCGGTGGAGTATTCTGTGGTGGTTGATAGGCTATCTCTCCCTATGAGGCATATATGACACGAGGTATGGTGCTCTATTAAGTTTTGATCACACCTTTAATGCTCTTTTTGGTAACAAGTCTTTCTGTTTTGCTATACTCCTGGTGACGAGGGTCTAGAATTCCATCATGCGAACTTGGTTCTCTACTATGTGAATTCGCGAGGAGATAGGGTCAATGAGCCCGTAGAAGAGGCCCCAAAGGCCGAGTCTCATGCCTATAGAGGCATGCTCATAGAATTCTCGCCGGCACTAGTAAAATAATAATCATTTGCGGTTACAGAATTGTGGCGTAATACCCAAAAAGCAGCAATTTAATTAGAGAAGTGTATAATATGCGGCGTATTGTAGTATACCCGCCGCTTTTTAAATAAAAAACATATTAATATGCGACGTATTATATATGACCCACTGCTTTTTGATTTGGACCCTAAATAATATACGGCGTATTGTTGTATACCCGTCGCATATTTTCTGCCCTAATTTTAAAAGAAATCCATGCACCGGCATTTCTTCGGCTCACGCACGCAACTTCTTTTCACTCACTACTTCATGTACTCGTTCTTACGCCCTAATTCCCTAAAGTAATACTTCGTGTTCTTGCGCCCTAATTCCCTAACTACATGTACATCTTCGTGTTTGTTTTTGCACCACTTCTTCAGTGCCTTGCCCTCGTCATCTCCTC
This sequence comes from Dysphania ambrosioides, assembly GCA_026401315.1. Lineage (NCBI taxonomy): Eukaryota > Viridiplantae > Streptophyta > Magnoliopsida > Caryophyllales > Amaranthaceae > Dysphania > Dysphania ambrosioides. Next base: position 12,975,479 of record CM048659.1, read on the forward strand.
CCTCTCATCGTGTTCGCTTCTTACGCCGCCATCCTTCGAAGGTATTGGGTTTTGTTAATTTATTTTGTTCTTTCATTTATTTGTAAATGTGAATATATGTGCATTTGTTTGTTTAATAGAATACTATATTCGTTTATTTTGTTTATTTGTATTGGGTAATTTCGTTTATATGTTCTTTCCATTCGTATATTCAAGCCCCACTACAATACATGCGTATATTTGTAATATGTACATATGTTTGTTCAAGTTTTGGGGATTAAAACAAAAATATGGAGTAGTATGAAGGGAATAACCCATTAGATATTTCGAGAAACATAATACTTTGGGAATTATAACAAAAATACGGAGTAGTATGAAGAGAATGATCAGGAGTATTTGGGAACCAAAAGTAGTGGCTATGTATTGGTACCATTTTCATCTTGATTCTTAGTACTAAGTAAAGTTAATATAATAGGATTGTATCTGATAACCGGCTTTTAGCATCGTTTTACTAAAAGATTAGTTATGCAAAAAATATTTATAAACACCCTAATACTACTACAACTAGTGTAATAGTGAGTCGGGGGTCGAACCATAAGGACAAGGGATGCTAGTTTCTAGACTTGATGTAAAAGTTTATTTGGGATTTAAATTGATCAAACTATACTAAAAACAGGAAAGTAAAGCGAGAATAAAAACGATGATAAGCAATGAAAGAAAAACGGGGATAGATTAGTTCCACCCTAGGAAGGACAATCGAACTAACAAATACGCTAAGTTAGGGGAAATCGATCAACAATCAATCAAGACACTCAAGATAACGAGAGGAAGTTTGTGACCCTATAAATCACATGAACAACCTATAATCGCCCTATGTCTCCTAAGGAGTGGAAGGATAAGATTCGCATCTAATGTCAATCAATCAATCATCAAAAATCTCAAACCTAACTCTACGCATGAAGAACAAGCCAACCTAGGGTTTCACCAATCAAACCCCTAAGAAAACTAGTCACTCAAAGTAATAAAAACTAGGGCATAAACAATAAACAAGAACATGATTGAAAGCATAAACAATTTGAACATAAATGAACAAGAGAAAGAAAAGGGGAAAATGAAGAACTATAACAAAACCGACAATTACTCTATCAAAGCCATAAATGGAACAAGGATAATAAAGAGAGCAATGGAATTAACAAAAGCAATAAATGAAAGCATTAAACGAAATAGAACAGTAAAGAATTAATACCTTACGTGAATGAAATTGCGTGAATGAAAGAGATTTTTAATCCGAAATACAATGCTTGAAAAGAAAAGCAACAAAAGCCTTAAATCTAAACTAAAGCATGAATGAAATCAAAAGCAATGAATGTGATGTTCTAAGTTAAAGCACAAAAGTTCCCAAAGTAGGCATGAGGGTTTTTTTTACAGAGCAAGGGGGTATTTATACCCTAGGGACATAAGGGGGTAAACCCTAGAAAAACTCTCGAGGGCCGATTTAAGAAAGAACCAAAAACTACGGAAACAGGGGCCATTCGGCCGAATGAAGAGTATATTCGGCTGAATGAGTGGCCATTCGGCCGAATGAAGAGTGTATTCGGCCATTACAGAAGCTTTGAGTTTTTAGAACCTGTCCTCCATTTGACTGAAGGAGAGCACCCATTCGGCCGAATGGGAGTTCATTCGGATATTCCCAAGAGCTTGAGTCATATGCTTGAGTTCCTGTCTTCCATTCGACCAAATGGATGTCAGATTCAGTCGAATCTGAACCTAAACGTTGCTGAACAGCTTCTTTGAAGTGTCTAATGGCTTATGGAGTTTGTGGGATCTTTGAGAGTAACTTGGAACGCGTACCCAAGCTATGATACGCGCATCTAAACTCTTGATAAGAGTGTCAAAGCCTCGAACACGTCACATTTTACCTTGAAATCATCGAAAGTATCTGAAATGACCTAAAAACAGCTCGAGGACAATATCAAGGTAAAATCAAATGTAATATGCATAAAATCAATCTAAAACCGTGAGACTCAACACTAAAATGGAGTTGTAAACGTGCTCTAAAACGAGCACATCAACTTCCCCCAATCCAAACCTTTGCTAGTCCCTAGCAAATGAACTAACAAGGCAACACCATGAGTAAAGCACATGAAAAGCAAGGTGAGCGGAAAACAAGACAATGCCATCCGTGTACGCACAAAACTCTTCCATAGCCATGGGTGTGCAAGTACAATGGGCTCAAAAGCATAACACCTAGATGAACAACGTTTTCCATAGACTCGGGATCACTGGAAAAGCTACAACACAGGCCATGCCACCTACTATCTAATGAGGTCACAAGTCCACGCTCCCCAGGGTAAGGTCGTGTGTTTAATAAGGTATGTGTTTCGCTCAAAATCATCCGACTAAAGAGGAGTCAGGAATTAAATACCTAAACAGGGAGAAATCTTGGGAATTGTATCTTATCTACTCTCCAGCGTGGAACTTGCTAATCAGGCTGTTGAGTCCCTTAGGTTTTGATTGACAGTTTTGAATGATGACAAACAGCTAAGGGAAACAGGTCTTTGAAAGTGTTCAATACAGTTGGGGGAACCAGCTAAAATAGAACACTGTTTCCCTAGATAAGTTATTACTTATATGAGATATTTGTTGAACTAACTTGTCTTTATACAGGGAACAACTAGATGATAAATGAGCTATGCATCTAAGTTGAGTTCTAAGATTGGAAGCTTGAAAGGATTTTCGATCAACTTAAAGGAAGGTCCTTGGTCAATAATTGAGTTCATTCATGGAAGCTTTCAAGACTTAACGAATGCATGAAGGAAGACTACACTCGAAGAGTTATTTAGGATCTTCATGTAAATGCTTCATAGTACGACTTATATAATTGAGTATATAAAGTGCTTTTAGTATATTAAATATCGTTATGAAATTTGGTACAAGGTTTGGAACAAATTTCATAACATATTCAATTCAGGGAACCAGGTCAGGGAACCAGGTTAACTGAACAGATTATTCAAGCTGCGGTTTTTACAAAGATTTTACAAAAAGGATATTTTCCGAAATATATTGATTTAAGATATATCCAAGCAGCTAAAAGATAAGATGATATTTTTGGTTAGCTAAAAACCAGGAAGTATCTTATCCTAAGTTGATCTTATCTTGTGATCAAATCAATTAGGATAAAAACTTATCTTAAAATCGCATATATCTTATATGCATGATTTTAGGGTTTAGCCAACTAACCTATAAATACATCTTGCTCTGAATAATCACATGGATAGCTCTCATGCATTTTTAGTAGAGTTTGATCTTTGAGAGCTAAAAGCACTAATTCAATTATTAAGTGATACACAAGAGCATAATAGTGTTTTAACGTTTTTCTCTATTTGACTTTTGAGAGTTAGATCATTAGAGAGTTCTTGATCTTGTATCAAGTCTTTGACAGAGGGGTTGAAGACTTGGTGAGTGTTTGTGAGTTCAAACGCACTAGGAACTTACGAGGGTAAGTTTAAAGCACATTCGGAGTAGAGTGTGGGGTTTACTGGTTCCTGGAGTAGGGAAACAGTAGAGTGTTCTTTATCTTTATTTTTCGGAGTAGATTAATAAAGGACGTAGAATAGGAGGACGTAGGCCAGAGTTGGCTGAACCTCGTTAAATATGTGGTGTTCTTTATTACTTTGTTTTATTCCGCTGTATAAGGGAACCAGCACAACTGGTTCCTTACACATAATCCGAAAAGAAGTAAAAATTGCCAACGATTACTTAACACTCAATTCACCCCCCCTCTTGAGTGCCCATTGAACCTTCACAGGCCAAGTTAAACAGGTTTGGAAATGGTTGCAATGTAGGCTAGGATCTAGGTAGGGTAAAATTTTGGGGATGTGGAGTTAAAATAGAGGATAGTAAGCAATCCAAGGTAATGAAACCAAGGACAGCTACGACTTCCAACAGCAATGCCACTCCCAAAGTCCTCAAGATACGCATAAATGAACTCTAATACATTACACCAACTTTATTCTCGAATTTTTCTTTTTCCTATTTTATTCCGTTTCTTTTCTTTTTCTTTTCTTTTTTTTTTCTTTTTGTTTTCTTCTCTCTTTTTATTTTCTCTTATTTTCTTTTTTTTTTGTGTTTTTCATGCTAATGTTTCTGAAATATACTAAGAGTAATGTATAGAGTCATATCATCTGATTACGACTTTTCCAACCGAAATCATTCACCATAATGCAATGGACACCACTTCACTGTAATCACTTGATTATCCTCTAGGTAAGGAGAGGGAATATTTGGCTCATGTGGAGTTAGGTAGTGTAGCTACGAAGAAAAGGTAAAGGTACAAAATTGGCTTACCCTAAAGTCAATCAATATTCATGGTAGGCAATTTGGCCATGTAGCTGTAACTACAAACGTGTTATCATCCCTGACCTTTAGAAAAGCAGACTATGCTGGAGGAGAACAAACACAATACTTAGATTCTCTAACTAGCACTCGATGACATGGGACTCATAATGGAGTCCTAGAAGGCTCAATCCTTACTAGGCTAGTCCAAATGTACCTCAATAAGTAGTCATCCAAGCCACAAACCAAGCAAGCCCAGATCCCCCAAGTCAGGTGGAAAATAGTCAGTCGTTCGGTCCCAAATCAGGCACAAGGCTAGGAAAACATGAGTATGCATAGGACCACTAGAATGTACTCGTCAGAAGCTTACATGTCGGTTTCACAACTCAAGCACATCAACTTGACACAACTAATCATGCAGAAAACTAAAACAAAAACCAAGGCAATAGTTTCAATAATGCGGATCTTTCGAAACTTTGAAAACACAAGGACCCTCCCCCAAGCTAGCTCAAGAGCCATCTCGGCACTTAGGAAAGATGGAGAAGAGAGCCAAAAGGGAGAAAGATCAGCATTATGGGAACTATTTCTATATAAACAAACAAATAAAACAAACATCGGGTTATCTCCAGTAAGTACTTTTGTTTAACGTCGGTAAGTTCAACACAGTTAGCCACAGGTTTATACGGAAAAAGAAAAAGAAGAAATTATACCTGTCGTAGGAGTGGACTCACTCCTAGCATCTCTATCACCTCCAGCATGGGGAGTCAAAACTCTCCACCGAGCAGTTGTAGCAAAAGTAAGCAAAGTAGAGCTGGGGTCATCGAGAGGTGGGCTATAATGTGGGACTACCCCAAGCCAAGGTGGAGCAATCAGTCTCTTTTTAAATTTTTTTCTTTTTCAAGCCCTCAACATTTTGCGGGCTGGCTTGTCAGCTCCCTTAGACTTTTCACAGTTATCTTCCATCCAAACAATCTCCTTTTCGACATCAAGAACAACGTTCTTTATCGTTTCCTCCTCCTCTATCACCTTAACCACTATCGAGGCAGCATAAATATCACAACCATCACCCTCTTGTTCAATAATATTCTCAAAAACATAAAAGGAACACATCTGCTCGACCATAGGTTCCTTGGAAGACTTAGAAAAGGCAAAGACAACCTTTTCTTGTGCCACCCTCACAGTGATAGTCTCTGATTCACATTCCATCAAGGCACCCAAAGTCTTCAAAGCGTCCTTCCCAAAGATAGGGGGGGGGGTATAAGGATCCTCAACCATATCAAGCACCACGAAGTCACATGGAACCACAATATTCCCTACTTGAATCGGAAGGTCCTCAAACTCCCCACATGGCACTTTTATACTACGTCGGCCAGTTGGAGGGTTTTCTTCGATGGCTTGAGCTCAAAGGTCAGCTGTTTGGCAATGGACATCGGTATTAGGCTAATGGAGGCCCCAAGGTCAGCGAGTGCTCCCTTAGAATTGAGTTTTCCAAGGGTGATAGGGAGCACAAAGGGTCCTCTAGCCTTTTCTTTCTTGGCCCAAGTGCCCTAAATGATGACACTCACCTACTCTAGAAAGCTAATCACTTCGCCCCCAAGCTTTCTCTTGTTTTTTAAGAGGGTTTTCAGATACGTAGCATATTGAGGCATTTTCTCCATGGCTGTTAAGAATGGTATCTTTATTTCAAGATGCCGCATATGCTCTAGGAATTTGAGAAACTTTTCTTGCAGTTGTTTCTCTACTTTTTTGTAAGGAAAAGGTAGAGGCGGAGCATGTTGACGCTTAAGTTTCCTCCTTTCATGTATCTCCCTCTATCTCTCTTCCTCATCCTTCTTCTTCCTCTCATGCCCATTTACCTCAACATTGTTTTCCTCATCCTCTTCACTACCCTCCTTATCTTATCTCCCCTTAAGGTCCTCCTTAAGCTTAGTTTCTCTTTGAAAACCACTATCCTTTGAGGACCCTTCCCTTAAATCATCTCATGGAGATGCAACTGGACCTGAATAGGAGGTTCCTGATCTTAGGAAGATTGCCTTACATGTGTGGTGTTTGGGGTTGCAGTCAGGAGTGTTTTGCAGTGGAGGTTGGGTGGATGGGTTTTGTTGAGGGTGAGATGGGAATAGCAATGGTGGAGGTGGACTGGCCATCTGAGCAAGCTGGGACTCAAATAACTTCTGTTGTGCTTGAAGTTATTGCATTTGAGTGATCAAGGTCTGATTTATCTAGGAGAGGGTTTGATTTTACTACGCAAGGGAGTTCACTTGGGTGGAAAGGTAATCATGATTCGAAGGTAGGTTTGGTGGTGGCTGTGTAGACAGATAGGGTAGATTGAGGTTGGGCCTTGGCACTTGAGGATAAGGCCTATTCCCATTTGGCCTAGGAAAACTCCTATTTGCTTGATTGTTGGAATTGTACCCTTGGTTGAAGTTTCCTTGGCTAGAATTTGGATTGAAGGGAGGTCTAAAGGGTTGATTGTTGTAAGGAACTTATTGAGAAAACCCTTGGTTTTGACCACCATAACCCACAACTGCCACATAATCGGGATTGTACCTATATCTATCATAGTTCATGACTGGAGGTCCTTCTTGGTTGCACCCTCCATAATTCATGGTTGCCACATGTTTAGAATTTGAACCCCCACAATAGGATGTATCATGATTGGTGCCTCCACAGATTCTACATGAGAAGGGCTTCTCATTAACCGATGATACATTGGCACTACCTTGAGCTAGTTTAAACTTGGACAGTTTCTTATCCATGATAGCCTCAATTTTCGAGCTAATCATGTCCAAGTTTCTTGAATCAATTGTTCCCCTCGGTAGTCCATTACCTCTCACTCCTCCCCAAGAGCTATTTTTGGCCACCTTTTCAATCTTAGCCTTCACCTGATTGCATGGGACCTTTGAGAGTTGACCACCAACTGCCGAGTCTAGAAGTTCCTTGGTGGAGTCATTTAAACCATCATAGATGAATGTATTGAGATGGTTCTCCCCATACTCATGATGAGGACATGCTCTAATCATTCTCTTAAATCTACTCCAAGTAGCACTAAGGTTCTCATCATCTTCTTGAGTGAAGGATGCAATTTTCTTACGCCAATCTTGTGTTTGAGCTGTAGGATATAACCTTTCTAGAAAAGCTGTCTTTAATTGAGCCCAATTAATGATTGAGTTTGGCTCTAAGAATTTATACCAATCCTTAGCGTTGCCAGCTAGACTCAAGTGAAACAAGTGCATTCGCACATAGTCTGGACTGTTGGGGCTTGGAGGAATGAGACCGCAAATATCTGAGAATGCCTCTAAGTGTTGGAGGGTGCATTCATTTTTCAAACCGCAAAAAGGGGTCTCCTTCACCATTCGGATGAATTGTGGATGTATGTGATAAGGATTTGGAGCTATGGGTAACACTAAACGTCCTTGAAATTCTTGGGACCCAGGTGCCCCAAATTAACTAAATAATTGTTGAGTTTCATCCATTAGTGGTGTAGGAGGGTTGGAAGTATTTGGTCGTAACAGGGTTTGGGGTGGAATTCTCCGTTTACTATGTTCAATTTCAGGATCGTATAGTTCTAGCTGTTGATTTGATCTATGTGTGCTATAGGACATGCAACAATACTAAAAACCAAGCGTAATCACTGACAAACAAGATTAAAAGACAATAAATAAAACAAAAATGAATTACAGCAAGACTATAATCTAAACATAAGGCCTTGTCCCCGGCAATGGTGCCATTTTGATAACCGGCTTTTAGCATCATTTTACTAAAAGATTAGTTATGAAAACAATATTTATAAACACTCTAATACTACTACAACTAGTGTAATGGTGAGTCGGGGGTCAAACCACAAGGACAAGGGATGCTAGTTTCTAGACTTGATGTAAAAGTTTATTTGGGATTTGAATTGATCAAACAATACTAAAAATAGGAAAATAAAGCGAGAATAAAAACGATGATAAGCAATGAAAGAAAAACGGGGATAGATTAGTTCCACCCTAGGAAGGACAATCGAACTAATAAATACGCTAAGTTAGGGGAAATCGATCAACAATCAATCAAGACACTCAAGATGATGAGAGGAAGTTTGTGACCCTATAAATCAGATGAACAACCTATAATCGTCCTATGTCTCCTAAGGAGTGGTAGGACAAGATTCACATCGAATGTCAATCAATCAATCATCAACAATCTCAAACCCTAACTCTACGCATAAAGAACAAGCCAACCTAGGGTTTCACCAGTTAAACCCCTAAGAAAACTACTCACTCATGGTAATAAAAACTAGGGCATAAACAATAAACAAGAACATGATTGAAAGCATAAACAATTTGAACGTAAATGAACAAGAGAACGAAAAGGGGAAAATGAAGGACTATAACAAAACCGACAACTACTCTATCAAAGCCATAAATGGAACAAGGATAATAAAGAGAGCAATGGAATTAAAAAAAGCAATAAATGAAAGCATTAAACGAAATAGAACAGTAAAGAATTAATACCTTACGTGAATGAAATTGCGTGAGTGAAAGAGATTTTTAATCCGAAATACAATGCTTGAAAAGAAAAGCAACAAAAGCCTTAAATCTAAACTAAAGCATGAATGAAATCAAAAGCAATGAATGTGATGTTCTAAGTTAAAGCACAAAAGTTCTCAAAGTAGGCATGAGGGTTTTTTTTACAGAGCAAGGGGGTATTTATACCCTAGGGACATAAGGGGGTAAAACCCTTGAAAAATCCTCGAGGGCCGATTTAAGAAAGAACCAAAAACTACGGAAACAGGGGCCATTCGGGTGAATGAAGAGTATATTCGGCCGAATGAGTGGCCATTCGGCGAATGAAGAGTGTATTCGGCCATTACAGAAGCTTCGACTTTTTAGAACATGTCCACCATTTAACCGAAGAAGAGCACCCATTTGGCTGAATGGGCCTTGATTCGGCCGTATGGGAGTACATTCGACTATTCCCGAGAGCTTGAGTCATATGCTTGAGTTCCTGTCTTCCATTCAACCGAATGGATGTCAAATTCGGTCAAATCTGAACCTGAACCTTGCCGAACAACTTCTTTGAAGTGTTAATGGCTTCTGGAGTTTGTGGGATCTTCAAGAGTAACTTCGAACGCGTGCCTAAGCTATGGTATGCGCATCTAAACTCTTGATAAGAGTATCAAAGCCTCTAACACGTCACATTTTACCTTAAAATCATTGATAGTACCTGAAATGACCTAAAAACAGCTTTAGGACAAGATCAAGGTAAAATCAAATGTAATGTGCATAAAATCAATCTAAAACCGTGAGACTCAACACTAAAATGGGGTTGTAAACGTGCTCTAAAACGAGTACATCAGTACCTAGTCCTTTTAAGATTCCTATTACTAAGAAATATACATTGAGTTGAAAATCGACTAAAATACAATATAATTTGCATTTTCTAAACCTAATTATGTGTACGTCATTTTCTAATTGTAGAAATAACAAAGCATCAAACTATAGAGCTATTTGCATTTTAGATAATTTCATTTGTGTTTACATTAGAGTTCAATCTTGTTCCGTATACATCTTCCATATAGATCCTTGTTGTGATTTCAGCTCCTTTAAAATTAGTTTTACTTGTATTAAACTATGGGGTTGCTTTAGTGAACTGTTGTATAGAGAAATAAAGTCTGAAATAGCTTAGTATGAAAGAGAAAGATCTTGAATATGATCTATAATTTGAGAGAATTAATTATGAGAACTAATTAAAATAAATTTACATTGATTAAAAGTAATCACTAAAATGAATCGAGTAGGCTTTTAGTGAAGAGAATTTGTCAAAAACCTAGGTGGTTGATGTTGCAATTATGGTAATGAGCTAGGAGTTTTTAAGTTTAGTGGTTTTCTCATTTTAATTTATGAATCTTCTTAAAATTGTTCTAGTTGTCACCTATATACTAGGCAAGTATTATAATACTGAAATTTTCTCTTTCTTGCTCATATACCTTTCGTGGCAGCTCTCTTTGGTGATATTCTTGTTCTCTAAAGCCTTGATCCTAGTAGTAGCTGAAGCCGTACTCTCTATTTAGGTATAGCATTGTTTACTTTCTTTGATGGGCTTTTTAATGAATTCTAGTAGGAGATAAATTACTAAACATATTATTAGAAATTCCTTAAGTTACCTAGCTAGATGTAAAATGTCATTGTGTGTTGGTTGTAGTCTTATTTAAATGCATATAAATAGGTTTGGAAATCGATTTTCGAAAATGGGAAATGTTGGGTTTAAAAAGGAAACTCTGCCCAATTTTGTGTCATGATTTGTGTCATGCCCTATTTGACATGAAAGAAATCAAATAACAATTTAATCAACACTCAACTTACGCATGATTATATACATATATATATGTATATAATATATATATATATATGTATGTATATATGTATATGTATATGTATACATATATATATATATGTATATATATACATACATATATACATATGTATACATATATATATACATACATATATACATATGTATACATATATATATACATCCATATATACATATATATATATGTATATAATATATATATATATATATATATATATATATATATATGTACATGTATATGTATATATATGTATATGTATATGTATACATGTATACATATATATATGTACATACATATATACATATGTATACATACATATATATACATATATATATATATATATATATATATATATATATATATATATATATATATATACATCCATATATACATATATATATGTATATAATCATGCATAAATTGAGTGTTGATTAGATTGTTATTTGATTTCTTTCATGCCAAATAGGGCATAACACAAATTATGGATCGTAATTGGATGTACGGTAATTGTGCTTCGTTGGAGTTCATGAATGGAGTTGAGGAGTTCAGTAGACAAGCGTTGAAACACCTAAATAATATTAGAGATGATGAGGTGTGTTGCCCTTGTGTTATGTGATAATGTGAATACAGTTTATAGTATAAGAGAGTTGAGGGACCATGTGATCTGATGTGGGTTTAGGCAATAATACCATGAATGGGTATGGCATGGTGAGGTTCCTGCTCTTAATGACATGGGGTTGTGTTCTAACGAAATTCCTATTCATCATGTTAATTTAGAGCATCATGGCCAATTGGAATTTGATAACGGTGAAGATGTTGATGCCAGGAAGGAAGACGATAGGGAGGATGAATTAGAGGATAATCACCCCGATGATGAATATCGAATGGATGAAATGATTGAAGGGGTTGAGGATCAATTTGGTAGTGAATCTCTTACTTTTGAGCGTTTGTGGGTTGCTCTTGAGAAACCATTGTATCCTGGATGTTCCAAATACACTAAGTTGTCTGCCATATCAACGTTATTTAAATTGAAACCGAATATAATTGGACTGAAAAATGTTTCACGGCCTTGTTAAAAGTATTAGGGGACATGTTTCCAGAGGGAAATGATTTGCCTATATCAACGTACTAGGCAAAGAAGCTAACGTGTCCCCTGGGTTTAGAGTATAAGTAGATTAATTCTTGTCCAAATGATTGTATAATGAATCAAAATGACATGCACAGTTCATTCAATGTCCTGGATGTGGGCAGTCATGTTACAAACTCCCATAAGGGGTAGAACCTGAAGTGGGGATTAAAGATCCTTCGACAATGGTGTTATGGACTTACGGTACCTTTCCATAATACTGAGGTTCAAACGCTTGTTTTCGATTAAGAGCAATGAAAAGAATTTGAGATGGCATGCAAAGAAGAGGAAGAAAGATTGGATGATTCGAGATCCTGCTGATTCCCTCCATAGTGGAAAGTAATTGATGAATCTTTTAGTGATTTTGGAAAGGAAGACAGGAACCTAAGACTTGGCCTCTACATGGATGGAATGACTCCTTTTGGTAACTTAAGAATTCACTATAGCACATGGCCAATTTTGTTAGTGATATATAATTTGCCTTCTTGGTTGTTCATGAAGCATAAGTATGTTATATTATTTCTTCTAATATCAACTCCCAAGCAACCTGGGAATGACATTGATGTTTATCTTGCTCCCCTTATATAAGATTTGCAACTGTTGTGGGATGAAGGTATATATGTGTACAATGTATACACTGAAGAGACTTTCACACTCCGTGACATGTTATTCCGTACCATTATTGACTTTCCAGTGTATGGGAACTTGTCGGGGTATAAGGTGAAGGGAAAGAAAGCTTGCCCGATTTGTATGGATGATATCGACTTAACATACTTTCCATATTATGGAAAACATGTGTATCTCATGCATCGGAGGTTCTTGAATAGGTTTCATCCTTATCATAAGAAAAAGACCTCATTTGATGGTAAAGTTGAGCAATATAGAGCTCATATATCATTGACTGGCAGTGAGGTTTATGACCTTGTGAAAGTAATGGATAATGTGTTCGGGGAAAAATAGAAAATACAGACATGCTTAGGGGTTATGGAAGAAACTATCAATCTTTTGGAAACTTGAGTATTAGAAGTATTTACCCATTCCTAGGTGTTATGTATATAGAAAAGAATGTTTATGATGCCATCTTAGGGACACTACTGAATATACCTACTAAGACTAAGGATGGTCCTTATATTAGGAGAGATATGTAGACAATGAAGATTCGATCCAAGTTGTGGCCTGAAGACAGAACACCTAGGAATGGAAAAGGTAAATTCACATATCTTCCTCCGGCTTGTTACACTTTGTCCTGAGCAGAAAAAAGGATATTCTTTGAGTATTTGTATGGGATCAAGGTTTCGAGTGGTACTCATCAAATTTGAATTTTTTTATGTCCATGAACAATTTGAAATTAGTTGGTAAGAAGTCTCGTGATTATCATGTTATGATGCAAGTGTTTCTACCCATTGTCATCCGCCATATTTTGCGAGAGCATGTTAGGGACTCTATCACTAAACTTTATTTTTTTTCAATACAATATGTAGCAAGGAACTTCATCCATCATGTTTAGATGAGTTACAGGCTAATGTTGTTACGACCTTATGTCAACTAGAGATGTATTTTCCACCTTCGTTCTTTGATATTATGGTATATCTAGTTGTTCATTTGGTTCAAGAAATCAACTTATGTAGTCTACTGTTCCTAAGATGGGCTTATCCTTTTGAGAGATGCATGGGTACTTTAAAGACGAAGGTGAGAAAGCCAACACACCCTGAAGGTAGTATAATTCAAGGTATAACAACAAAGGAGGTAGGTGAGTTTCTTAGTGAGTTCTTATCTAAGGGGGAGGCAATTGGGTTATAAAAAACGATGCATAAATGAAGGCTCGAAGGGCACGACACTATGGGTATTAAGGAGGTCTTAATTCTATTGCCAAAAGAGAGACAAACTCATTTATTTGTTTTGCACCATATCATAGTGGTTAATCCTTACTTAGAAAGGCATTATGAATTGAAGGTGAAGTACCCTTCTAAAGGTGAACGAGCATTAATACAAGAACACAACAACACCTTTATTGATTGGTTTCATGAATAAGTTATGCATGAATTTTATAAAATGGGTTATAACATTTCTGATACAATCAAGTGTGAAGAATCAATAGGGAGATGGAATAGGATTAATTATACTCTAGAGAGGGGGTGAATAGAGTATAATTGATTTTCGCATTCAGGATCTCAAGGTCTTAAACTGACTTTCAAAGGTGGAATATAAGCGTTGAGGCTTATCTTTGAATATGGATGTCAAAGCCTTGAAATTGGTTTCAAAGGCTTTTGCTTAGGCTTTGACTGTTCGCTGCTTTGATCAATGAACGAAACAAACATATAACGTAAGCAATAAAGATAGAAATAAGATGAGATAAAACACGGAGATTTGATACGAAGTTCGGCAACTAATTTGCCTACATCTCCGCCTAGGGTTGTCCACCCCTTAGGATTTAACTCTCTCTTTTATTACTTCCCTTAGAGACCTAAAGCACCCTAGAAGATCTTGATCCCCATCTTCTATTCCATAGCACCCCAACTACTCCATAGCATCTCAGATCCTAGTAATAAAAAGCTTTCTCTCTTTTTCTATACGTTTGAGTATTATGGGTATACTCTTAGTATAACACTCTCTCAAAATATTCTTTTAAACACTCAAGAGATTATACTTTGGTTTTCTCTCAATCTAAATACAAGATAAAGTTTATGGAACTAGAGAAAATAATGAAGCTTTGTTGATGTAGCTTGTGACTGAAATTCACGATTAAAGCTTCTGTTCTTGTCTCACTTTTTATCTCGTTGTGTCTCTCTACTTTTTTCAACTTCAAAGCTTGGAATATAGTCTGAACTTGATTTCAAGCCGTTGAAAGGAGGCTCAAAATAGGCTGCTGAAAATCTGATTTGCCTTTAATACTTTCAGCAAGATTTCCTCCAATATGGCTATAGAGAATTGTTCATTTTGGCTGTTGAAGATTGATATCATTTGAATATTTTACAGCAAGAATCTTTTCACTTTATTTGCTACACTTTGAAGTTTCAACATATTTCTTTTTCCATAACCACAATGCTTGAATTTTGGTAACTACCAAAATTAACTTGAAGAATCTTCAACATATATGAGCATCATTTATTTGCTGAAATTAAGAGATATCTTTGACAATAGAATCATGTCTAATTAAGTTAGGTTAGAGAATAAAATAAGTGAAATAAGGAAAGGATAAAACACAAGATTTAGGCAATTAGAATATTCTTATCCTTTGACAAAAGTGTTTAAACTTTGCTGACTTCTTTGAGGACGTGGCTCAAGCTTTTATAGCTTCCATTACTTCCATCACATTATCAACTCTATGTATTTTAGTTTACATGATGTTTTCAACTCTATTTGACTTTGTATTTTGGCTTCCATCATTAGACATAAAAACGTTAGTAATCAAGGTGGAGTCTTCAAAGTGGTTAGTTTATGGCCCTCAAACAATTGTTCAATCTTTTGAGGGGTAAGATGTCAATGGATATACCTTCTACATTGAATGTTAGGATAAGAAATCAAAGTCTGTTCAAATTAGTGGTGCCTCAATAGTGGCTTCTTCTCGAGAATATGCTAGCTCAAAAGATAAAACACCAGTTGATGCGACCTTGTCTTACTATGAGATAATTCAAGAGATATGGGAATTTGAATACTATAGCTTTAAGGTTCTCCTTTTTCAATGCAAGTGGGAAGATATTAGTCGATGTGGTTCGGAGAACATAGATGAATCGAATAGGACTTTAGTCGACATGAGTCAGATACGTGATACGGAGGAACCATTTAAACTTGCATAACAAGATAAATAAGTATTCTATATCAATGACACAAATGACCCTTGATGTGTTGTTATTGTCCCTAGTAAATGATAGATCCTTGGAATTAATGATGTTACTGATGAGGAAGACTATGACGACTTTGATGATCTCCCACTGTTGGATCACCATGGAGTTACTATAGATGACTGCTATTCATTTTCTAGGTATTATTTTGTAGTTATATTAATGTTTGCTTTATTTCCTTTTTGGCCTTAATGTTGGACAATTTAGTGACCCAGTTTGCATTGTACTATTGTTCTTTGATGCAATTTTTGTCTTACATCATGGCTAGTGACAAAAATTTCAGTGTTGATGAGGACGACGTTGAGTACGATGTTCACCTCAAAACTTATCGGGGTGATCCAAAAGACATAGCTACTGAGTTAGAAGCTCAGAGAATGGATACCCCACACTCTACTCCGAATGTGCGCTCGACTTACACTAGTAAGCCCCTTGTATTTGAACTCACAAACACTAACCTAGCCTTTCAATCCCTCTCTTGAAGGCTTTGACAAAATCAAATGTTCTCTTTTAATCTCACTTCTAAAAGCTAATTAAGAGAAAATATTTAAGCTCTAAGAGTTCTCTTGTATATGACTCGATGAATAGGCTTTTGTGCTTAAGTGTATATGGCTCTCAAAAATTACTCCTTTTTTATTCCAGAGAGACTCACCGGAATATGAGAGACTAGATGCGTTTATATACTTGGATACAAAAACCCTAGTTTCCTTAAATCACATAATCTTGATGAACAAGCAATAATGTGCTTTTAAGAAAGTATTTATCTTATTTGATTTAATCATTAAGATAAAATCAATTAAGATAAATACTCCTAGTTTTTAGGTAACTATAATATTCTCATCTAATTTCTAGCTGCTTAGGTTATTTTCAAAATAATTCTTTGAAAAATATTTTTACAAAATCTTTTTTTTTTCAAAACACGCAGCTCGGATATTCCGTACAGTGAACCTGGTTCCTCAACCTAGTTCCCTAAATTGAGTATGTTATGAATTCTGTTCCAGCTTTGTACCAGAATTCATAATATTACTCAATACACTTATAAGCACTTATTTTACCCAAACATGCAAGTCATACTACGGAGCACATTACATGATAAAACTTGATTAAACATTAAAGTACAGATCTTCTTTTCTTCATGTAATCTTCAAGACTTGAATCTTCCTTTAATACTTTCATTATGAGCAATGTATCTTTCTTCGAATGTCTTCGAAAGGCCTCCATGCTCCAAGTCTTGGAATCAACTTAACTACTGCACATGTAACATGGTTAATGTACATTAAAGAGTATGTGTCTGCTTTTCAGCATAGCAGTCCAGGAAACAGTTCCTACTGGTTTCCCACCAGTACATGGAACAATTTACATCCAACCATTTCCTACATATAGACAAATTAGTTAAATGAATAACACAAATAAGTAATAACTTGTCTAGAAAAACAGTGTTCAATTCCAGCTAATTTCCAACCAACTATTTGCAATACTTATTGTAACTTTCCTGTAACCGTTTGTCATCACTCAAAACCTAAGGGACTCAACAAATTCCCCCTTTTTGATGATGACAAACTAATTGAAGTTCCTGCAACCAATCAAGTTAAAAATAGAGAAAAATTCCAATTAAGTACTTAAATAGGTTTGAGTAGAACTAACAGACTCAAGACTCAAATGAACAAGTTAGTGAAGTTAACTGGTTCCAAAAACTAACTATCAAACTGACTCCCCTAAATTATCAAACTGAACTACTTGACACAATCTAAACTATCATAGGCTTTCGTACACTACTTCCCTCTTTTGGCATCATTAAAAAGTACTCCTAAGTAAAAGTGATGTGCACAAATTGTTAAATGTGCTCATCCATACAGTGGCATCAACCACCATTCAAGTATTATGCTATATGAAGAGATTAGTTAAACAGTTCATACCATAGTGGAATTAATGATCCATACAAGCCAACAAAGTTCAACAAAAGGAACCCAAATCCACATCAAAAAGAAAGTTCATGGATTGGTGAAAAATATGCAGTCCAACAGAATCAATTATTTTAGAATAGAAATAAGGAGGAGGGGAAACAAGAGCAGAAACCAGCATCACTCCTCATCATCATTCTCTTCCTCTTCCTCCTCCTCGTACTTAGCATCGTCTTCTATATCAACAATTGGTTCCTCTTTATCCTCCTCATCTTCTTTACCATGCTCTTCTTCCTCAGGCTAAGTCTGTGGAGGAACATAACCTATACCCGGAGCCATCTAAGCTTGAGTTTCAGCTAACTTTTTCTCCATCTACTCCATCCTGGTACTGAAAGAAGTTGAGAAGCCTTGAATCAAACTTATTATCTTTCTTAGCATATCCTCTTGATTCTCCAACCGTTTCAGAATCACTTCCTGACTTGCTGGTTCCCATACCTTCTTCTTCTTCTTTGATGGAGGTCTTATCTCCTCTGCTGGTTCCTCAATTTTAAAACTTAACTTATCACCACTAATGTCAAGACCCTTTAGCTTTAGGATTGCTTTTGTGAACACTGTGACAGGCACAGTGGACCCACTTATAGTAACATTGTTATTTATAAGCAATTGAGTAATGACAGAACCATAAGGCATAGAATGGTGAGATGAACCATAACAATTCTTAATGTGATCCAGCATCAAGGAGGGGAGATTAATCTTAATTCTCTTCATCATGAGATACATCAGAATCATCTCCATGATGCATACTGTTCCCCTTCCTTGAGTCCTTGGGATCAAGACCTTGTTGCATAACGAATGTAGAACCAGCATTACTGGTTCCTTTAAATTAGCAGATTTAAAGACACCAGGTTTCTTGACATCTTTCCTCTAAACAAATACTCATAAATCTCATTAGGAGTGACCCTTACCAACACGGGCCACCAATCACTAGAATACTTATCAAATCAATCCCTGGGCACCCTTAACATACTAGACAAAGTGGCAACATACAAGCTTACATCCACATCATTCACACGAGAACCAACAGACATATCAGGCAACTGTTTCAAATTCACATAAAAATCTCTAACTCTAGACACATTAGCAGCACTACAATCAAACAATGGCATCCATCCTTGATACTGAATAAAACTTTTAAACTCAGAAAAACTAGGCACATCAAAATATCCCTTCTCAACACGACAACTAGAAAGAGCCAATCGAGCATCTAAGTCAGCAGAACTAGTAGTTGGAGATTCTACAAACGTACCTTTTGTAGTGTGAGAGGTTCTTGCTAGTACCCGTTTCCTCTTGGTTCCCTAAATAGAACTAGTGGACTGTTCCTCCTGAACTTCCTCAATAACCTTCTTTACTGAAGACTGAGTTACCCTACCACATACCATGACTTCTTTAGTGAGTATCCCCTCCTTGTGACCAGTGACCTCTACTTCATCATCTCCTACACTCCGACCTTCATTACTAACGTCTTCCAACTCCTGGCTTAGGGTTCTTTGTGCTTCCTTTTGATGTTCTGATGTGCTCATTTTAGAGCACATTTATTAACTCATTTTAGTGTCAAGTCTCGTAGTTTTGTATTGGTTTTATGTATATTATACTTGATTTTACCTTGATCTTGTTTTCGAGTTGTCTTAAGTTCATTTCAGGCACTTTTGATGATTTCAAGGTGGAAGGCGATACATTCGAGCCTTTGACACACGTATCTTAGCTTGGGCAAGTGTTTGAAGTCACTCATGAAGATTTTACGGAGTTTAGAAAAGAGGGAAGTGAAAAGAGGAAAGAATGCTCTCAGATTCGACCGAATCTGAGAGACATTCGACCGAATGGTTGCAGATTCGACCGAATCTGAGACTCATTCGGTCGAATGGATGACTGTCTTTTGAGTTCTTGAGCCTTGCCACTGGAAAGGCTGAATGAAACTCATTCGGGCGAATGAGCCTCCATTCGGCCGAAGCACCCTGTACATTCGGGCGAATTCTTGACAGGGATCGATTCCTCGAAGCCTCTGGAATGGGCGAATGGAAGACCATTCGGGCGAATGGGATCACATTCAGCCGAATGATACCTATATTCGGGCGAATGACAGTGTTTTCCTCCGGATCAACTACTTCTTTTTAGGGCCGGCTCCTATGCATTTTAGGGTTTTTCGTAGGTTTTTAATACCCCCTTCCTGTGATGAGGAGGGGGAGAGCTAGGTTTTATACTTTTATGCACTTTTAGATTTCTTAGCCTCCAAATTCTTTTAGTTTTAGCTTTCGATTTTCAGTTTTTCTTCAACGCTTTGTAGTTTGATTTCTTTTCGTGGATATCAAATTGAAGCTTTTGTAAGTTTAATTCCTTCCTTTAATCTTAATTCATTGCTTTATTTCATTGCATGCTTAGTTCTAAGTTTATTATTTATTAGTATAATTTCTGATTTTGCTTTCATTCTCGTAAATTCCTTCCATGTTCGTTTCTTATAATATCTTTATGTCTTTAAGCATGAATATTAGTGAGTAATTCCTTTAGGGGTTTTGATTGGTGAAACCCTAGGAAAGCTATGATCTTTATTGCTTGAGATTGTAGAAACGATGTTAATAAGTAGTTTCGGATTCCGATGCGAATCTCGTCCTGCCACTCCTTTGGAGACATAGGGCGATTATAGGTTGTTCGTGTGATTTATAGGGTCACAAACTTCCTCTCGTATTCTTGGATATCCATGCTAGTTATTAACAGATTTTCTGTAATCTATCATGTTCGGTTTTTGAAAGCTTCATTCCTAGGGTGAATCCAATTTTGTCCCCGCTTTTCTCTACTTGCTTTACTTCGTGATTTACCGTCATCTATTTTCTGCTTATTAGATTTAATTGAATTTCCAACCCCAACTAGTCCGGTTGTGTTAAAAGTTGAAGTCTTGATATCCCTTGTCTTCGTGGTTCGACCCCCTACTCCACTATACTCGTATAGTTTGTAGGTTGGAATAAATATTGTTTGCATAACCTGTCTTTTAGTTAACGACCTAAAAAACCGGTTATCAAAATGGCGCCGTTGCCAGGGACAAGGCGTAATATTTAGACTTAACTTGTTTTAGCATAACTATATTTCATATCCTTTCTGTTTTTTTTGTTTTTCTTTTTGTGTGTGGTTGCCTTTGACTTAGGTGGTTGCATGCCCCATAGCAGGCTTAGGTCAAACCAGCCAATTACACCCTTAAATCCTGAAATCCAACGTGTTAGTAGACAACGCCCTTCAAAGTATACCTTACAATCTGTCCAAAACCCTACCATATCCATAATGGCCGAAGAACATCAATTGTTTGGCCAATTCGGAACTCCTGGCTCACAAGAGTTCCAAGGGGGTGTAGTACTTCCTGTTGCTACTACACCTTACCAAATTCACCCTCAGTTCATAAGAATAGTTAAGGAAACACCATTCAGTGGCTTAAGAAATGAATGTCCTCTTCAACACCTAGAGGCATTCTCAGATATTTGTGGACTTATCCCTCCTTGTCCTAATAGCCCTGATTACGTACGAATGCACCTATTCCATCTGAGTCTAGCAGGAGATGCCAAGGATTGGTATAAATGCTTAGAACCCAATTCAATTATTAATTGGGCTCAACTAAAAATCGCATTTCTAGAAAGGTTCTATCCTACGGTTCGAACGCAGGATTGGCGTAAGAAAATTGCGTCATTCACCCAAGAGGATGATGAGAACCTTAGTGCTACATGGAGTAGGTTTAAAAGAATGATTAGAGCATGCCCCCACCATGAGTACGGGGAAAACCATCTCAACACATTCTTTTACGATGGTCTTAATGACTCCACCAAAGCACTTCTAGACTCAGCTGTAGGTGGCCAGCTTTCCGAAATTCCTTGCACCCAGGTAAAGGCCAAAATAGAGGAAGTTGCTAAGAATAGTGCCTGGGGAGGAACTAGGAGTCAGGGATTACCTAGAGGGATGATAGACACAACTAACTTGGACAACATTAGCGCCAAAATAGAAGCCGTTATTGATAAAAAGTTGTCCAAGCTAAGCCTAGCCGGTAGTTCGAACAACCCCCCAGTGCGTGAAAAACACTTTGCATGTGCCATATGTGGGGGTACCAACCATGATACATCTTATTGTGGTGGTTCGCACTCCGAGCACGTAGCTGCAGTTGACTATGGAGGGTATAACCTAGAACCGCAGGTGATGAACTATGACGGTTATGGGTATAACCCTGATCATGTGGCAGCCCTTAACTATAGTGGACAGGGCCAAGGAGTAGGGTATGGGCAGCAACCTTTCCCGAACAACCAACAGTACAAACCTCCCTTTAACTCCAACCAAAACCAGGGAAACTTCCACCCGGGATACAACAGAAATGGTCAAGGTGGATTTAATAACCAAGGTTTCCAGGGGAACCAGACTAATGGGAACGTACCTAGGGCCAATGTGTATAGACCCCCAGGGTTTCACCAAGGACCTAGAAATAGTTCAAACCTACCTTTTCCCCCTAGTCAGCCTCATCATGTGGCTCCTCAACCACAACATGGTCACGCTTCAACCAATGACCATTTAGCCTCCCAAGTAACAACTCTTGCTCGGCAGAACCAGAGTCTGACGCAAATTAATCAGACTCTCATCCAACAAATGCAGCAACTTCAAGCTCAGCAAAAGTTGTTTGAAACTCAACTGGCCCAAATGGCTAATCCTCCCGCACCTCCGCTATTCCCATCTCACCCTCAACCTAACCCCTCTATACAGCCTCCACCTCAGCACCCGAACCCAAACCAGCACACTGCTAAGGCTATCCACCTGAGATCAGGGACTCAATATAACAGTCCTTCATATCCGGTTGATACACCTTTGGTGCGGGTGAGTGATGAGACGAGAGTACACAAAGATGAAAAAGAGGAGGAACATGGTAAAATGCCAGAGGTTGAGGATGAAAGAGGTAGGGAGGACGTCAATGCTAAGGCAGGGAGTGAGAAGCCAGTAGAGAGAGAGGAGGAGAGGAGGAAGAAAGCTAAGGAAAGAAAGAGGTTAGAACGGTTATATGCACCACCGCTTCCTTTTCCCTACAGAAAAGTTCAGAAGAAACTTGATGATAAGTTCAAGAAGTTTCTTGAACATCTTCAGAAGATGGAGATGAAAATCTCATTCCTCGATGCTATGGCACAAATGCCAAAGTATGCTAAGTTCTTAAAAGACTTACTGTCCAATAAGAAAAAGCTTGAGGAAGAGGTAATCAGTCTGCCCCATCAAGTTAGCTCTATACTGCAAGGGAAAATGCCTATGAAGAAGCGAGATCCCGGTCCTTATAACCTCCCTGTGAAGTTGGGAAACCTTGATCCTAAAGGGGCGCTCGCCGATTTAGGGGCTTCGATTAGTCTTATGCCTCTATCGATCGCCAAAAAGCTCCCCTTTGCCCTCCGACCTTCAAGGAAAACAATCCAACATGCTGATAGGAGCATTAAAGTGCCATGTCGAGAGCTTGACGACATACCTATACAAGTAGGAGAACTAGTGGTCCCTTGTGATTTTGTGGTAATGGAAATGAAAGAGGACCCTTATACTCCACTTATCTTGGGCAGAGCCGTTCTGAAAATGCTTCGGGCAGTTATTAATTGCCATGATGATACCATAACGGTAGAAGTTGCCCAAGTAAAGGTAGTTTTCAAAATCTCTCCCCTTTTAAAGAAGCCTATGGTTGAGCAGGTCTGTCGCCTTGAAGAAGGTGAAAGGGAGAGTGAGGTTTGTTATGGGAACAAGGAAGTAGAGGTTGGGTGTCAAATGATTGATGAGGATACCCCTACTATAAATGAGCTGTTAGAAGGCCGATTAGATACGGCCCAGGATTCTGAAAAAGAAGCAGAGTATGAGCACCTTTACGAGGTAGAGGAAAGTATTACGCACAAAAGGGAAAGTCCTAAACCTTTCCCCAAAGTGGCTTTGAAACCTCTACCTCCTAGCTTAAAATATGCCTATCTCGATGAAGATGAAGGAAGCCCTGTCATAGTGAATTCTGAGTTTGATGACATTTCTTTGGAAAAACTACTTGTTTTATTAAGGAAATATCGAGATGTCATCGGGTATTCACTAGGTGATTTAAAAGGGATTAGTCCATCCCTTGTTATGCACCAGATTCATCTTGATGATGAACAATTTTCCTCCGTTGAGCCTCAAAGACGGCTGAATCCCAACATGAAAGAGGTTGTTAAGGATGAAATCCTCAAATTCCTTAAGGCCGGCATCATCTACTCAATTTCAGATAGTAGATGGGTTAGCCCAGTTCATGTTGTTCCTAAAAAGGGAGGAATAACCATCGTCGAGAATGACAGAGGAGAGATGATCCCCACAAGAGCCACCACAGGATGACGAGTTTGCATTGACTATCGCAAACTCAATAAGGCAACCAGAAAGGATCACTTTGCCTTACCCTTCATCGATGAGATGCTTGAAAGACTGGCGAGACACATGTACTATTGTTTTCTAGATGGTTACTCGGGTTTCTTTCAAATCCCAATCCGCCCCAAGGACCAACAGAAAACAACTTTCACCTGCCCTTTTGGGACTTTTGCCTACAGGAGAATGCCCTTCGGTTTATGCAATGCTCCATCCACCTTCCAGAGGTGTATGTCGGCTATATTTGCTGATATGTTAGAGGACTTTATGGAAGTGTTCATGGATGATTTTTCTGTTGAAGGGTCCTCTCTTGACACGTGCTTGACACATCTTGAGAAAGTACTATTAAGGTGTCAAGAAACGAATCTTGTACTAAATTGGGAGAAATGTCACTTTTTAGTTCAAGAAGGCATCGTCCTAGGCCACAAAGTGTCTTCCAAAGGCATAGAGGTGGATCCTGCCAAAATTGATGTGATAAGGAATCTTCCTGTACCTACCTCAGTTACAGGAGTACGATCCTTTCTTAGACACGCAGGATTTTATAGGCGTCTCATCCTAGGATTTTCGACTCTAGCAAAACCCTTGAATGAACTTCTTCAGAAAGATGTCGAATTTTACTTCGATGAGAGATGCATGAATGCCTTTAACAAGCTAAAAGAGGCTCTAATTTCTGCGCCCATCGTGCAAGCTCCGGATTGGAGTTTGCCATTTGAATTGATGTGCGATGCCAGTGATATTTCTGTTGGTGCTGTCCTTGGGCAGAAAAAGGAGGGAAAGCACCATGTTATATGTTATATCAGTAAAACACTGGACCATGCACAACATAACTACACTACAACTGAAAAAGAAATGCTGGCAGTAGTCTATGCTTTTGAGAGACTGCGCCAATATCTGATCTGTTCAAAAGTTGTAGTGTTCACTAATCACTCAGCTCTGAAGTTTTTAATGACCAAGAGAGATGCAAAGCCGAGGTTGATCCGTTGGGTGCTCTTATTACAGGAGTTTGACTTTGAGTTAAGAGATAAGAAAGGTAGCGAAAATGTGGTAGCTGACCATTTGTCTAGGCTACCCAAGCTTAATAACGACGCCATACCTATCCAAGACGAAATGGTCGAAGAAACCCTAATGACAGCAATAGTAGTTGGGAAAGCCCCTTGGTTCGCAGATATTGCGAATTATTTAGCTTGTGGAGAACTTCCAGAGTTCGAATCAAGGGCTATGAAAAAGGCTTTCTTTGGTAAAGTCGGGAACTTCTTTTGGGATGATCCCTATTTATTTCATGCTTGCGCAGACGGCATAATCCGCCGCTGCGTCACTGAAGAGGAAGTTCCAAAAATCCTAACTCACTGTCATTCATACGCGTGTGGCGGTCACCATGGTATAATGAACACTGCTGCTAAGGTTGCCACCTCAGGTTTCTATTGGCCAACGTTACACAAGGATGTTGAAACTTTTGTGAAAAGCTGTGAGAGGTGCCAAAAAGTTGGCAACATCTCAATGCGAAATGAGATGCCTCAAAACTACATCCTTGAGTGTGAAGTGTTCGACTGTTGGGGAATTGACTTTATGAGCCCATTTGTTTCATCTCATAGGAACCAATATATTTTAGTAGGAATTGATTATGTGTCTAATTGGGTGGAAGCCATCGCCTCACCTACGAACGATCACAAAGTGGTTATTAAGCTTTTTAAAAGCATAATCTTTCCTCGATTCGGTGTTCCCAATATAGTCATAAGTGATGGGGGATCACACTTTGCTAAGCACGAACTAAATAAATTATTGAAAAATTATGGAGTCATGCACAAAGTCGGATCGCCCTACCATCCCCAAACTCAAGGACAGGTGGAAGTAGCTAATAGGGAAATCAAGAGAATTCTCGAGAAGGTGGTAAACCCAAATAGGAAAGATTGGTCTCTAAAGTTAGATGACGCTCTTTGGGCCCACCGGACGTGTTACAAAACCCCTATTGGCACCACCCCGTTCCGGCTTTTATATGGGAAATCCTGTCACCTACCGGTGGAACTGGAATGCAAATCTTGGTGGGCGATCCAAACTCTAAATTTGGACCCTACCTTATTCTGCGAGAAGCGAGCCGCCCAATTACGAGAATTGGAAGAACTACGGCTCGATGCATTCCATAACATGCACATCTACAAGGAACGTACTAAGCGTTGGCACGACCAACGTATCATCCAACAAGAGTTCCTTGTAGGAGATAAAGTGCTGCTCTTTAATTCAAGAGCTAAGTTATTCCCCGGAAAGTTAAAATCACGGTGGTCTGGGCCATTCGAGATTTCACAAGTTTTTCCATATGGAACGGTAGAGCTGAAAGACCATCATGGAGGACGTTTCGTTGTTAATGGACATCGGTTAAAACTCTTCCATGAGAGCAGCCTTCACAATGTCAACACCATTGAGCTTATAAAGTTAGATGATGTCAAAGTCGAATGATTGGTATAATCATTGACCCTTATTGAATATCCCTACTTTGAATCATCGTTCTTTAGCGTTTTGTTAGGTTTTAAATACTTAGTTTCACTTTTGTCTTTGTTTAATTACCCGAGCTACGTCGAGCTAAACGACGTTAAAAAAAGCACTTACGGGAGGTAACCCGGTTTATTTGGATTTTCAAACAACTTAATCATAGTATATTGATTGATTTTGAGAGGGCACAAGTGATTTGATCTAAAAAGTGCAAAATCGCTGCCCATTCGGCCGAATGATAAGTCTATTCGGCCGAATGAAATTGAAGATGGAGCTAAACCCAATTTTGGCCAAGTCCCTGATAGTGCCGAATGAAGGTTCAATTCGGCCGAATGAATCTCATTCGACTGAATGGAGTGATCCATTCGGTCGAATAGATCTAATGGGAACATTTACGAGTCTGCTGATAACCTCGAATGAAGCCAACATTCGATCGAATGTAGTTACATTCGACCGAATTACGAAACCTATTCGGTAGAATGGGAGCGAAGATTTTTTCGTAACACTACTCCATTCGACCGAACAGGTTATCCATTCGGGCGAATAGGACACCATTCGACCGAATGGAAGCTCCATTTGACCGAATGGAAGTCAGTTCTATAAATATCAGCTCATTCCATGTAAGACCACACCATCCCCCTTCCCTGCCCTCATTTACCTCCCCTGGTCTAGTTTGGGGCCTCGTATCTCTTAGAAGGCGATGTGCCGAGATACGCTGTCGAATCCCCACTTGTACCACCTCTTCGCCCTCACACCCTCTCTATGAGTGACCGACCTAGAGCCTCTACCTCGGTCTTACCAGACCATGAAGATTCAGACGATGAGTCTGAATCTGACATTATGTCCTCCCTAGGACGCATTGAGAGAAGGCTTGATCAGGTCCTCACCACCCAAGCCCACCACACCGCCCGGCTCGAACACCTCGAACAAAACTTCGAGCGGGCGAACTACCCATGGTATGATATGGCCTACCGCTCCCACATGGTCGGCGAAAGCATGGCCACCCCTTCATGGTACCCTCGCCATGACAACTATAACGAGATATCACTAAGTCATGGGTTTGACCGGTTGCGGGTGGGTAGGCGTAGGTTTAATAACTTCACTCCGCCGACTCCTAGAAGAGCCTTGGACGACTATGGGATGGACTACACGGGTGGGGAGGAGGAGGTTAATGAGGAGGATGACCAGGGGTTGATGAGGAATTTATGGGGGATGAGTAGTGGTGGACCTAACGGCCTCCCTTAGCGCCGAAGACGGCTTCATCCTAGCTTGGGGGGGATATCCATAGTCCACCACTCATTCTTTTGCGTGTCCTTTGGTCTTCGTTGTCAGTTTAGTGTTGTGTAGCATTTCGTTGCTTCGTGTTTTATTTCTAGGTGTTATTTTGTGCTTTGCGCTTTGCTTTTTGGTGTTGTTTTCAGGTATATATACAAGAAGTTCCACATGCCGCTGCACCTAGTACTGGTATGATCTCTTATGCGAAAATCCAAATTTATGTATTTTAGTTATTTTTATATTTGTTTTTACCCTTCTTTGCATCACATGCCCCCTTTCCCATCATATATCCCAAACAAGCATGCAAGCCTCTATTGTGCACCGACTTTATGCAAACTCGTATTCTCGTAGCCCTATGCCTGTTTTGGGTATGAGTTTATCAACTGTTTTTCACTTAGCTTGGAGGGATCTGAGCTTGCTTGGTATGTGGTTTGGATGACTACCTATTGAGGCGCATTTCGACTAACCTAGTAAGGATTGAGCCTTTAGGACTTTATTATGAGTCCTATATTGATGAGTGTTAGTCAGGGAATCTTAAGAATTGTGTCTGTTCTCCTCCAGCATAGTCTACTTTTCTAAAGGTTAGGGATGATAACACGTTTGTAGTTAAAAGCTACATAGCCAAAGTGCCTACCATGAAAATCAATTTACTCTAGGTTGAGCCAAATTTGTGCCTTTGCCTTCTTTTTTGTAGCCACGCTATCTAAACTCCACATGAACCAAATGTTCCCTCTTTTTACCTAGAGGATAGTCATGTGATCATAGTGAAGTTGATATTTGTAGCATTGTAATATAGGATTTCGGTTTGGGGAAATGATCATTGGATGATTTGACTACGTACACTAGTCTTAGTGCATTTCAAAGAAGTTTGCACATAGGAAGTTCAAAAAAAAAAAGCTTGAAAAGCAAAAGAAAAAAAAAGAGAAAAAAGAAAGAAAAAGAAAAAAAAAGAGAAAAAGAAAATAAACAAAAAGATATTAGAAAAAAAAGAGTTGAGAATAAAGTCGACATAGTGTATTAGAGTCTACTATTGGGAACTTTGGGATTGACATGGTTGTCGGAAGGCGTAATCTTCCTCGGTTTTATTTCCTTGGATCACTTACTATCCTCTATTTCAACTCCACATTCCCAAATTCTACCATACCTCGATCCAAACCTACATTACAACCCTTTCCAAACCTGTTCGACTTAACCTGATTAGTAAGATCAGTGCTGGAGAACAGATAAGACATGATTTACGGGATTTCTCCCTGCTTAGGTGTTTAATTCCCGACTCATCTTTAGTCGGATGATTTCGAGTGAAACACATATCCTATAAACACATGAGCGTAATGGAAATTTCCCACACCTCGTGGGAAATAACCTTGGGAGCGTAGACTTGCGACCTCATTAGGTAGTGGGCGGAATGAATTATGATGTGGCTTGCTCGGCAATCCCGAGTAGGTGTAAAAAGTTGATTATGCTCTTTAAATCCCATTGTACTTGCACACCCATGGCTAGGGAGGAGTTTCGCACGTGCACGGCTTGCATTGACTTGAGCTTCACTTCCCATGTTTTTCATTAGTCTCTTCATTCATTTCTTCATTCATATTGCCTTAAGCTGTCATTTCACCTTTCTATTTCGTTTGCTAGGGACTAGCAACGGTCTAGCTTGGGGGAAGTTGATGTGCTTGTTTTAGAGCACATTTATTAACTCATTTTAGTGTCAAGTCTCGTAGTTTTGTATTGGTTTTATGTATATTATGCTTGATTTTACCTTGATCTTGTTTTCGAGTTGTCTTAAGTTCATTTCAGGCACTTTTGATGATTTCAAGGTGAAAGGCGATACATTCGAGCCTTTGACACACGTATCTTAGCTTGGGCAAGTGTTTGAAGTCACTCATGAAGATTTTACGGAGTTTAAAAAAGAGGGAAGTGAAAAGAGGAAAGAATGCTCTCAGATTCGACCGAATCTGAGAGACATTCAACCAAATGGTTGCAGATTCGACCGAATCTGAGACTCATTCGGTCGAATGGATGACTGTCTTCAGAGTTCTTGAGCCTTGCCACTGGAAAGGCCGAATGGAACTCATTCGGGCGAATGAGCCTCCATTCGGCCGAAGCACCCTGTACATTCAGGCGAATGCTTGACAGGGATCGATTCCTCGAAGCCTCTGGAATTGGCGAATGGAAGACCATTCGGGCGAATGGGATCACATTCGGCCGAATGATACCTATATTCGGGCGAATGACAGTGTTTTCCTCCGGATCAACTACTTCTTTTTAGGGCCGGCTCCTATGCATTTTAGGGTTTTTCGTAGGTTTTCTTATTTTGTTATAAATACCCCCTTCCTCTGATGAGGAGGGGGAGAGCTAGGTTTTATACTTTTATGCACTTTTAGATTTCTTAGCCTCCAAATTCTTTTAGTTTTAGCTTTCGGTTTTCAGTTTTTCTTCAACGCTTTGTAGTTCGATTTCTTTTCGTGGATATCAAATTGAAGCTTTTGTAAGTTTAATTCCTTCCTTTAATCTTAATTCATTGCTTTATTTCATTGCATGCTTAGTTCTAAGTTTATCGATTATTAGTATAATTTCTGATTTTGCTTTCATTCTCGTAAATTCCTTCCATGTTCGTTTCTTATAATATCTTTATGTCTTTAAGCATGAATATTAGTGAGTAATTCCTTTAGGGGTTTTGATTGGTGAAACCCTAGGAAAGCTATGATATTTATTGCTTGAGATTGTAGAAACGATGTTAATAAGTAGTTTCGGATTCCGATGCGAATCTTGTCCTGCCACTCCTTTGGAGACATAGGGCGATTATAGGTCGTTCGTGTGATTTATAGGGTCACAAACTTCCTCTCGTATTCTTGGATGTCCATGCTAGTTATTAACAGATTTTCTGTAATCTATCATGTTCGGTTTTTGAAAGCTTCATTCCTAGGGTGAATCCAATCTTGTCCCCGCTTTTCTCTACTTGCTTTACTTCGTGATTTACTGTCATCTATTTTCTGCTTATTAGATTTAATTGAATTTCCAACCCCAACTAGTCCGGTTTTGTTAAAAGTTGAAGTCTTGATATCCCTTGTCTTCGTGGTTCGACCCCCTACTCCATTATACTCGTATAGTTTATAGGTTGGAATAAATATTGTTTGCATAACCTGTCTTTTAGTTAACGACCTAAAAAATCGGTTATCATGTTCCCCCTGAGACTGAGCTGGTTCCTTGATGATGGAACCACCAGCTTCTGAAGGATCAGTAACAAGCACGGTTTGTTGTGATTTTGGTTGGGTTGATTTTGGTGGTGAGGTAGATTTTTGTGGTGGATCGAGGGTGGTGGTTGGTAATTTTGTGGCTGATGAAGTTTTGGAAGTGACATTGGGTGGTGGTTTAGTTGGGTTTTGATCGAGTTGAGGAGAATGAGGAGCCACATCAGTGTTTCCCTGAGATTATGAGGAATCACTTGCATATCCCCTTCCCTTGCCTCTTTTCGTTAAGGATGAGCTTGATTTCCTACCCATGGCGATATGCAATTGTAGATCAAAAACTAAAAACGACGCTGATGAATAGTAACCGTTGTGAACAGTGATGTTTTTTTTTTGAATTTTGAACAGAGCACAAGAAAGAGAGGGAATTTCGAGTAATGATGAGAGTTGTGAGCTGCACAAAGGGTTAGAGAGCATATATTTATAGCACAGAAACATGAGAGAAAAAAAATAAGTCGGTTAAGCCAAAGAAAGAGCAACGGCAAAATTCAAAAATTGAAATCAATTTTGGGAATGTTTATTTGCCTTAAATATCTTAACCGACCTAAAAATTAGGCATGTGATATATTGCCTTGATCAATAAGTCAAATAACTAAAATAAGATTATTTCTTTCCAAAAGGAAAATATCTTATAGTAATCTTCCAAAAATATAAAAATATTAATCGGATGACATATCTGAGCTGATCTGCTGTTTCCCTTTGCTGGTACCTATACAGAACCACGTCACCCTGTTTTTGGCAACTTAGCTTGATTTCACCTGTTTCTTGCACCAATGATTCTCAACCCTTTTGGGATCTTGAACCATTTACACAAAACTTGAAGGATTTCGACATATGTATATACACATACTATACAAAAGAATACCATTCTAACCAATCATTGAGGGAAGTAATTGAAGCCAAAAACCTAAAATCTAACTAGACCTAATAAGACTCTTAAATTACAAAAAGACTCTCGACACAAAGGTTTTGTGAAGATATCAGCTATCTGATCTTCACTTTTACAAAACAACAACTCCACCAAACCTTTCTCCACATTGTCTCTTAAGAAGTGATGTCTTATCTCAATGTGTTTGGTTTTCGAATGTTGGACAAGATTCTTTGAAATATTAATTGCACTAGTGTTGTCACAAAAGATAGGAACACAGTCATAAACAACACCAAAATCCTTCACCTGGTTCCTTATCCACAATAACTAGGAACAGCATAAAGCTGCAGCAATATACTCTGACTCTGCTGTGGATAAGGCCACTGAATTTTGCTTTTTAGAACCCCAAGAAATTAGGCATGAGCCAAGAAAGTGTGCCATACCTGAAGTGCTCTTCCTATCAACAAGAAAGCCAGTATAATCTGCATCTGTACACCCAATAAGATCAATTGAACTACCTTTGGGGTACCACAAGCACAGATCTGTTGTTCCCACAAGATATCTAAGTATCCTTCTAACAGCCTTCAAAGGAGACTCTTTTGGATTGCTTTGAAACCTAGCACATAATCCAACAGAGAACACAATGTCAGGCCTACTTGCTGTTAAATAAAGGAGGGAGCCAATCATCCCTCTATATAGTGAGGCTTCAACATCTTTTCCCTTTAGATTAGAATCTAATTTAGTGGATGTGGGAATAGGTGTATCATAAGCCTTGTTGTTCTCCATGCCAAATTTCTTCAGCAACTCTTTCAAGTACTTTTGCTGATGAATCATGATTCCATTTTCCATTTGCTTAATTTGCAATCCTAGGAAGAATCCTAATTCTCCAATCATGCTCATCTCAAACTCACTCTGCATAAGATTAGCAAACTCATCACATAGTACCTGATTAGTAGCACCAAATAAAACATCATCAACATAATTTGTACTATAATCAAGTGGTTCCCTCTGGTTTTGATGAACAATGTCTTATCCACTGTTCCTCTCTTATAATCATTCTCCATAAAAAATGTAGACAATCTTTCATACCAAGCCCTTGGAGCTTGTTTCAATCCATATAACACTTTGTCCAGCTTGTATACATGATGGGGGAACAACTTTTCCTCAAAACCAGGTGGCTGCTCTACATATACCTCTTCCTTCAAGTAGCCATTCAGGAAGGCAGTCTTTACATCTATCTGAAACAATTTCATATTCATGTGAGCAGCATAAGCAATCAAAATTCTAATGGCCTCTAGTCTAGCTACAGGTGCAAAATTTTCACCATAGTCAATTCCTTCTTGTTGATTATAACCTTGCACCACTAGCCTTACTTTATTTCTAAAGACCCATTTTGTACCAATGACTGACCTCAATGACTGACCTGTTCTTTGGTCTAGGTACAAGATGCTAAACCTGGTTCCTATGGAACTTATTTAATTCATCTTGCATTGCTAGAACCCAATCAGGATCAGTCAAAGCCATTTTATAGTCAGTTGGCTCTACACTAGACAGGAAAGAATAAAAAGCACAAAAGTTTTAAAAAACATTTCTTCTCGTTTGAATTCCCTTGTTAATGTTACTAATGATCTGATCTGGGGGATGAGAGGATAGGTATTTATAAATTTTGAAAGTGAAATCATTTTGTGCTTCTTCATTAGGTTGGGAACCAGCATGATCGTGAATTACTTCTTCTTCTGTAGAACCAGAAGAATTCATGTTCACGCTGTTTCCATTAACATCACTTACCTCAGGTTCAGGGGAGGCCTCTTCATCCATTCCCCCTAAACTTCTTACCTATTTGTCACTTGGGAAGCCATTAGGTCTTGGTTCCCCTTCTGAATTTTCGTTGTTCTCATTTTCTTCTCTAGGCTCTTCACCATCATCATCTGGTTAAGCATTAGGAGAGCCTAGATCTACTTGTACTTCACTTAGAGAACCAGCGTCATGGTTCCCCGTAAGTTCCATCAGTCCAATCATTTCATTAGGTTGTACCTACGCAATCTCAGAAGACATGTTAAATTTATCAAAAATGACATGGACACTCTCCTCAATACACAAAGTCCTTTTATTAAAGACTCTATATGCTTTGCTTTGAGCAGAGTATCCAAGAAAGATTCCTTCATCACTCCTAGGATCAAATTTATCTAGATGGTTCTTCCCATTGTTATGTACATAACATTTGCATCCAAAGACACGAAAGTATGCAATATTAGGCTTTCGAACTTTAAGGAGTTCATAGGGAGTCTTATTTAACTTTGGTCTAATGAGACCTCTATTCAGTATATAGCAAGCAGTGTCAACAACTTCACTCCAAAATCTCTTAAGAAGACCACCCTCAATGAGCATCGTCCTCGCCATTTCCTCAAGAGTTCTATTCTTTCTTTCAACAACACCATTTTGCTGTGGTGTTATGGGGGCTGAGAAGTTGTGACTAACTCCTTGTTCCCTACAATAATCAACAAAGTTAGAATTATCAAATTCAGTACCATGGTCTAATCTTACCGAGACCAGCTTGTGAGAAAGTTGGTTCTTAACCTGCTTCACCAATGCTACCCACTCTTCAAATGTTTCATCTTTTGAATGTAGCATTATCACCCAAGTGTACCTAGAATAATCATCAACCATAACACAAATATATCTATGACCTCTTTGACTTTGTACTCTCATGGGACCACATAAATCAATGTGTACAAGTTCGAAGGGTCTGCTGGTACTCAAAACTGTTTTAGGCTTAAAAGAGATCTTGACCTATTTCCCCTTGACACATTCTGAACAAACTTTATTTTCCTCGTACGTGATGTTAGGGAGTCCTACCACGAAGTCACGAGACTTTAGTTTATTCAAGAGTGTCAACCCAGCATGTCCAAATCTGAAGGTTCTATGGGCACTCAAGAGGCGGGGGGGGGGGGGGGGGGGGGGGGGGGGGGGTGAATTGAGTGTTTAGCAACCGTTGGTAAATTTTAACTCTTTTCGGATTATGGTTAAGGAACCAGTTGTGCTGGTTCCCTTGAGCAGCGGATTAAAAGCAAAACAATAAAGAACACAACAATTTAACGAGGTTCAGCCAACTCTGGCCTACGTCCTCCTATCCTAAGTCCTTTATTAATCTACTCCGAAAAACAAAGACAAAGAACACTCTGCTGTTCCCTACTCCGGGACCAGCAACCCCACACTCTGCTCCGAGTATGCTAAAGACCTACACTCGTAAGTCCTAAACGTGTTTGAACTCACAAACACTCACCTAGCCTTCAGCCCCCTTGCCAAAGACTCACGTTACAATGATCAACACTCTCTAAATGATCAAACTCTTTAATAAGTGAAAATAGAGAAACTTATTTAATCTAAGATGCTCGTGTATATGAAATATTAATAGACTTAGTGCTTTTCTCTCAATGTATTGCTTCTTAATAAT
Source organism: Dysphania ambrosioides (assembly GCA_026401315.1). NCBI lineage: Eukaryota > Viridiplantae > Streptophyta > Magnoliopsida > Caryophyllales > Amaranthaceae > Dysphania > Dysphania ambrosioides. The sequence continues at coordinate 13,010,766 of CM048659.1, forward strand.
GTGTGAGAGAAGTGATTGATTATTAGTTAAATAGATCCTATTTATAACCCTTAAGTAACCGAAACCCTAGTTACCAAAAATCATGCCAAAAGGATAAACATGACTTTAGGTAAGTATTTATCCTAAATTGATTTTATTATAAGATAAAATCAATCTAAGATAATTACTCTAGAATTTAGGTAACTTAAAAGATTATATCAAATCAGTTAATAGCTGTCAAAATATTTTCCAAAACTTAATTTTCGAAATAAAATCTTTTTATAAAATCTTTTTTTTTTTTTTTTAAAATCGCAGCTCTAATAATCAGAACAGTTAACCTGGTCCCCTGACCTGGTTCCCTGTCTTAAACATGTTATGAAATTTGTTCCAATCCTTGTACCAAATTTCACAACGATGTTTAATATATTCAAAGCACTTTATATATCTATTAATAAAACATACTACGGAGCATTTACATGAAAATCCTAAAACACTCTTTCTTGAAGTGGATCTTTCTTCATGTAAACTTCAAGTCTTTGAATGCTTCATTCGAATCATCTCATCATGAATAATGGCTCTTTAATAAGCTTCAAAGGACTTCAAGATTCAAGACTTGGTACAAACTCAATTACTGCACACGTAACACAGTTAAGGTACAATATCAAGTACATTACAGAAACAGTACATACTGGTTCCCTACCAGTACATAGCATAATTATTATTAAACTGTTTCCTGTATAAAGACAAGTTAGTTCAATATAAAAGCTCATGTAAATAATAACTTGTCTAGGGTAACAGTATACTGAAGTCAGCTGGTTCCTACCAACTGTTTTAACACTTATGTAGAACCAGTTTCCCTTAGTTGTTTGTCATCATTCAAAACCTAAGGAACCCAACAAATTCCCCCTTTTTGATGATGACAAACATTTTGAAGTTTCTGCACCTGTTATCATACTCAAAATAAAATCGTCAAAAACTTCAAGGACTCGAGACACACTGGAACAAGTCAGTTAAGCCAACTGGTTCCCTAACTAAAACAGAACAAATAAAATAAAGAGAAAAAGACTCAAAAACTAAAACAGAACAAAAAAAAGACTCAAAAACTAAAACAGAACAAATAAAATAAAGAGAAAAAGACTCAAAAACTAAGACTCAAACTACTCAACCTAAACTAGGAACTAGTAAAGATCCTAGGCTTCAACTTCAACTATTTTCCCCCTTTTGGCATCATTAAAAAGATATGCAATAGTAGAATCATATGCACAAGATAATGTGCTAAACCAATCAATGGTACCAACCATTATACAAACAATATGCTGCAAAGATAATCAAGATCAATCAAAGTCAAAACAAACCATCAACAGTAATAAAATAGTTTAGTACATATCAAGCAAAAGTTAACCAAAAGGACCCAAATCCATAACCAAAAGAAATCTATGGATTGGGTGGAATTAAAAACAGTTCAACATAATCAGTTATTAGAGAAATAATAATAGTAAGGCAGGCATAAACAAGGAAGAATCAAGCTCATTCATCATCCTCATTCTCCTCTTCTTCATCATCTTCCTCGGACTTTTCTGGATCAGCTGTTGCATCCTGGTCCTCCTCTGCCTCATCCTCACTTTCTTCAGCTGTTGGTTCCCCTGCAGCCTGAGCCTCAACTGGAACTGGTTCCTTACTGCTACCAGCAACCTGTTTCTCTAAAGCACTCATTCTGATAGTAAAGGAAGCAGACAAACCCTCAACCAAACCCATCAACTTATGCAACATTTCCTCCTGAGCCTCCAGCCTCTGTAAGAGAACCGTCTGACCTGCTGGTTCCTCTTTCCTCTTCTTGGCTGGCCTAGGGGTTTCCTCTACTGGTTCCTCATCCCTGAACCTTAGCTCACCAGAGCTGATGTCCAATCCTTTCTGTTTCAGGATTGCTTTGGTGAATACTACAACAGGAACAGTAGATCCACTCAGACTAACATTATTTTCTTTCAAGAGCTTGGTGATATAAGAACCGTATGGAAGAGAATGGTGAGAGGAATTGTAACTGTACATAATATGTTCAATCATAAGAGATGGAAGATTGACCTTAATCTTCTTCATAATCAAGTAAATTAGCACCATTTCCATGATGCGTACCATTCCTCTACCTTGGGCCCTAGGTAATAACATTTTGTTGCAAATGGAATGAAGGACCAGCATTACTGGTTCCTTCAAGTTGACAGTTTTGAATGTTCCAGATTTCTTTGGAACTCTTCCTCCAAACACAAAGTCATGAATGTCATCAGGAGTTATCCCAATGAGTGTTGGCCAACCATCACCAGAGAACTTATCAAACCCATCTCTAGGGACACTCAACAAAACAGATAGGCTAGCTACTGACATATTAACCTCCACACCATTAACAGTTGAACTTAAAGACATATCAGGCTGCTGTTTCAAGTTCAAAAAGAAAGACCTAACACCAGCGGTGTTTGCATCACAGACATTAAATAAGGACATCCATCCTTGGTATTCTAGCAGACTTTTCACTTCATGTAAAGCACGTTCATCAAAGTAACCATCCCCAGTTCTACACCCAGAAAGAACTACTCTAGAGCTTAAGTCAGTGGAACCACCAGAAGGTGATTCTAAGGACATACCTTTTGTTGCCTTTCGTGCTGTTCCTCTTTTTCTTTTGGAACCAGCAGCAGAATCAACGGACTGTTCTTCCAGTACTTCCTCCTTGATCCTCCTTAGAGAAGATCTTGTTGCCCTGCTACGAACCATGGGCTTGGGTGTTTTCTCAGTAGACCTGAGGATTTTTAAATCCTCTTCCCCGCTCACAATTTCTTCCTCTTCCTTTCCACCCTCAGTATCAAAGAATTCCTCCGTGCTTCTGGGCTGTTCCCCTAGTGAAGAGGCTGGTTCCTTCACAATCTTCTCCTCAACCTCAGGGGATTTTGGTAATGGGACTTTTGTGGAAGGTTGAGAAGGTGGGGATTTTGTGGATGATGATGATTTTGGTGATAAGTGTTTTGTTTCAGTGGGTGGTGAAGTATTAGAGACGGTTTTTGGAGATGATGGTTCAGCGGTTATAGAAACAGGTGGAATCGAGGTCTCTTTCACCTTTGATTGTGATGAATTGGAAGCACTACTCTTCTTCTTGCCTTTCTTAGTTGATGCAGCAATAGCTTTCTTACCCATTGTGAGATTTGAGAGAAGAACAACCAAGAGAAATTGAAGAAGAAGCGAAATTGAACTCGGATGAACAGTGTTTAGGGCACAAGCACGAGAGAGAGGAGAGAAAGAATTGAATGATGTGATGAATGAACTCTGCAATGGGTTAGTGTATTTATATCAACGTTGCACAATTAAGGAAGTTCAAAATTATAGCCGGTTGAAGCAATTAAAACGGAAAGATATGATTGCAAATTTGAAAATCAAAATATGGTAATTATCTTGTTACCATAATTTTATCAACCAACTAAAAAATAGGCAATAAGATATATTTGCCTCTTAGATAGGAATTAATAACTGAAATAAGATAAATCTTTCCAAAAAGAATTATCTTATATTAATCTTCCAAAAATATTTTAAATATTTTTGAATGACATATCAGAGCTGAACTGCTGTTCCCTCTTGCTGGTACCTGTACTAAACCAAGTTATGCTGTTTCTAGCTTATCTCAATTCGACATCTCCTGTTTCTTTGCACAACCAATTTTGCAATCCTTTTGAGATCACAAATTAGGTTACATAACATTTGTAAGCCAGCATCATAGTTATATACATAATCAATACAAAAGCATACCTAATCTAGCCAATCATTGAAGGAAATAATTGAAGCCAAAGACTAAAATTTAACTAGACCTAGCATGACCCTTAACTTACAAAACGACTCTCTACACAAAGGCTTAGTGAAGATATCAGCTATTTGATCTTCACTTTTACAGAACAACACTTCAACCAATCCTTTTTCCACATTGTCTCTTAAAAAATGATGCCTTATTTCAATGTGTTTGGTTTTGGAGTGTTGAACGGGGTTCTTAGAAATATTAATAGCACTGGTGTTATCACAAAATATAGGAACACTTTCATAAATAACACCAAAATCTTTCAGCTGGTTCCTTATCCACAGTAGCTGGGAACAGCATGAAGCTGCTGCAATGTATTCTGCCTCTGCTGTGGATAAGGCTACTGAATTTTGCTTTTTAGAACCCCACGAGATTAGACAAGAGCCAAGGAAGTGTGCCATACCTGATGTGCTCTTTCTATCCACAAGGAAACCAGCATAGTCTGCATCTGTATATCCAACCAGGTTGATGGTACTACCTTTGGGGTACCACAAGCACAGATCTGCTGTTCCCACAAGATACCTAAGTATCCTTCTAACAGCTTTCAAGTGAGATTCTTTTGGATTACTTTGAAACCTAGCACACAATCCAACAGAAAACACAATGTCAGGTCTACTAGCTGTTAGGTAAAGAAGAGAACCTATCATTCCTCTATAAAGAGAGGCTTCAACATCTTTTCCCTTAAGATCAGCATCTAATTTAGCAGATGTGGGAACAGGTGTATCATAAGCTCTGCTGTTCTCCATGCCAAACTTTTTCAGCAATTCTTTTAAGTACTTTTGTTGATGGATCATGATTCCATCATTTGTTTGCTTGATTTGCAGCCCTAGGAAGAATCCTAGTTCACCCATCATACTCATTTCAAATTCACTCTGCATCAAATTAGCAAACTCATCACACAAAACTTTATTAGTAGCACCAAATAAAATATTATCAACATAGATTTGTACTACAATCAAGTGCTTCCCTTTGGTTTTGATAAATAAGGTTTGTCTACTGTTCCCCTCTTATACTCATTTTCCATCAAGAAAGTGGACAACCGTTCATACCAAGCTCTTGGAGCTTGTTTCAATCCATACAAAGCCTTGTCCAATTTATATACATGTTGGGGGAACAGCGCATCTTCAAAACCAGGAGGCTGTTCCACATACACTTCTTCCTTCAGGTAACCATTAAGGAAGGCAGTTTTCACATCCATCTGAAACAGCTTAAAGTTCATGTGAGCAGCATAAGCAATTAAAACCCTAATAGCCTCAAGCCTAGCTACTGGTGCAAACGTCTCATCATAGTCAATTCCTTCTTGTTGATTATACCCTTGCACCACTAGTCTTGCTTTGTTTCTGACTATAGTACCAAGGTCATCTAACTTATTTCTAAAGACCCATCTAGTACCAATGACTGATCTTTCTTTGGGACGGGGAACCAGGTGTCAGACCTGGTTCCTCTGAAATTGATTCAATTCATCTTGCATAGTTAATACCCAATCAGGATCAGTCAAAGCCATCTTATAGTCAGTAGGCTCTACATTAGACAGGAAGGAATAGAAAGCACAAAAGTTTTGAAAAACACTTCTTCTCGTTTGAATCCCTTTATTAATATCACTAATTATTTGATCAGTGGGATGAGAAGATTGATATCTATGAGATCTAAAATTTACACCATTTTGTGCTTCTAAATTAGGTTGGGAACCAGCATAATCATGAATCTCTTCTTCTACTGAAGAACCAGGAGGATTCACATTCATGCTGTTTCCTCTATCATTGCTTACCTCAGGTTCAGAGGTGGTTCCTTCTACTGTTCCCCCTGAACTCATTACCTGTCTATTGTTTGTGGAACCATCAGGACTTGGTTCACTTTCTGAATCCTCGTTGCCACCATTTCCTTCTCTAGGTACATCATCATTGTTATCAGGTGGAGTATTTGGTATACCTAGATTTGCTTGCTCGTCATCTGAGGGACCAGCAGCCTGGTTCCCCGTAAAGTCCATTAGTCCAATTTCTTCATCAGGTTGTACCTGCGCATTCTCAGAAGACATATTAAATTCATCAAAGATAACATGAATACTCTCCTCTACACAAAGAGTCCTTTTATTAAAGACTCTATATGCTTTGCTGTGAGAAGAATATCCAAGAAAGATCCCCTCATCACTCCTAGGATCAAATTTATCAAGCTGGTCCTTCCCATTGTTATGAATGAAACACTTACATCCAAAAACACGAAAATAAGAAATATTGGGCTTTCGACCTTTAAGGAGTTCATAAGGAGTTTTATTTATCTTTGGTCTAATGAGACCTCTATTTAAAATATAGCAAGCAGTGTCAACAGCTTCACCCCAAAATCTCTTAGGAAGACCACTTTCAATTAGCATCGTTCTGGCCATCTCCTCAAGAGTTCTATTTTTTCTTTCTACAACACCATTTTGTTGAGGTGTTCTAGGGGCTGAGAAGTTGTGACTTACTCCATGTTCCCTACAATAATCAACAAAGTTAGCATTATCAAATTCAGTACCATGGTCTGATCTTACCGAGACCAGCTTATGAGTGAGCTGGTTCTCCACTTGTTTCACCAATGTTACCCATTCTTCAAACGTTTCATCCTTTGTGTGTAACATCATCACCCAAGTGTACCTGGAATAATCATCAACCATAACACAGACATATCTATGACCTCTTCGACTTTGTATTCTCATAGGACCACACAAATCAATGTGTACAAGTTCGAAGGGCCTGCTGGTACTCATAACTGTTTTAGGCTTAAAAGAAGTTTTGACCTGTTTCCCCCTTACACATTCAGAACAAACTTTATCAGCTTCGTGCTTAATGTTAGGAAGACCTACCACTAAGTCACGTGCTTTAAGTTTGTTTAGAAGTGTTAGGCTAGCATGTCCAAACCTCTTATGCCAAATCCATTGATTATTATCAGAAACAGCTCTCAAACAGATGGACTTGTCTTGAGGAATTTTATCTAGGAAGGTAATGTAAACATCATGCTTCCTGGTTCCCTCACATACAAGTTCTCCTGTTTGTGAGTTAACTATATGACAAAGATTGGCTTGAAACTCGACTCTATTGCCTTTGTCACATAATTGAGAAATACTCAAAAGATTATGTTGCAAGCCTTCAACATAATATACATCGTCTATAGCATGAGAAAGTGTCTTACCAACCTTACCTAAACCAGTGATGGTTCCCTTACTATTATCTCCAAAGGTGACACTTCCTCCATCGAAGGCCACTAGTGAAAGGAATTGATCTTTATCCCCGGACATATGTCTTGAGCAACCACTGTCCAAATACCAATAGGTGTCTCCTTTCACTCTAGCCTGCAAGAGCAAATCAAACATTAGATTTGGGAACCCAAACAGACTTGGGTCCCTTTTCAACAATATTTACATTTTGTTGATCTTTTCTTATCCAAACATATTTAACATTCTTGCTGTTCTTATTAGCACTAAACCTCTTAGCTGGACATTCATGAATCTTATGTCCATTCTTACCACAATGAAAACACACATGCATCTCTTTAGTCATGACATACTTACCTCGTTGGTATTCTTTGATCCAGGTGGTTTCTCTGGGAGACTAGTTAGTCCTGGTTCTCTGTCTAGTATAACCAAGACCAGCCTTTCCTCTGTTTCCTCTCGATAAAGTCAGATGATTTAAGGATTCTTTAGCATTCAATAATTTGTCCATATGTCTATGACTATCATTAAGTTCCTTTTCTCTAGTTTCAAGTGTCTTAGTCAACAATTCGTTTTTCTCTTTAAGAAAATCAAAATTACCTTTTAAAACTTCGAATTGTTGATTAAGCTTTGAAACCATATTGTCAATAGACATGTCAACAACCACTGGGTGCTTGTCCTTTTTCAATTGATTGATTTCCGCATGCAAATAACAAATATCACTTTCATATTAATCAATCATATTACTGACTTCTATACTGGTTCCAGTAGGGGAAACAGTGAGCTGAGCAGTTTTAAGTGAAGCAATTTCTTTGTGAGAATTTTCAAGGTTAGAAGCTAGTATTTCAAAAGCCTCCAACAAAGAGTTTCTACTACACGAATTTGCTTTACTCACAACTGCTGAAAGATCAAGAGCTTCATTAGTAGTTGATAAGTCTCTGGGGAACCAGGAGGTCAGATCTTCTTCACCGTCACTTGAGTAATCAGGTTTAGAAGATTTTGTCCTTTCTAGTTCCACCTTACACTTGTCCAACTCAACTTCTAGTTCTGCCACTTGATCTTTGAGCTCATGGCACACTCCTTCTAAGTGATCACAACTAGCAATAGCAATTTCACATTTACTGCGTTTTTCTTTTAAATCTCTTTTGCAAGTTATGTATGTTTCACTTAGCTTATAACATTCATCTAACAAAGAGTTTATACATGCAAGCAAGTTATCTCTATCATATTCAAGCATATCTTCTCTAATTTGTTCTAAACTTACCTTGCGTTCAAGTAGTACATCCTTCTTTGCCATAAGACATTTTTCGAGTGTGCTGGTTCCCCCTCTGGTTCCTGGACCAGTGCTGTTCTCCTCGATGTTTGTGAAGGCAGTTAGGCAAACATCCGAGTTAGGTGATCCTCCTTCATCTTCTGATCCTGAGTCAGTGTCTCCCCACATGGAAGCTATCATGGCATTCTTGTATGCTCGTTTATCTACGGTCTTAGACTGTTTGTCATTCCATTTAGGGCAATCTCGAATAAGATGTCCTTTTTCTCCACATTTGAAGCAACCTGAAGAAGAGGAAGAGTTAGCCTTTTTAGAATTTTTAAAATTCTTACCTTTGAAGTTTCTCTTTTGATCACGAAGAGATTTTTCAAATCTCCTTGCAATCATGCTGATCTCATCTTCTTCTTCTTCTACTGTTCCCTTCAGTGCAATGCCTCTAGCTGGTTCCTTCTCGGACTTGGAGTCAATCAGCATCTCATGAGTCATGAGGGAACCAATCAGCTGTTCCAGAGACAATGTAGACAGATCTTTTGCTTCATACACTGCTGTTACCTTAGCTGTCCAAGCATCTGTTAAACTACGTAAAATTTTTCTCACAAGATCTTCGTCAGAAAAACTTTTACCAAGTGATCTAAGATCATTAACAATAGTCATAAACCTACGAAAGCAATCATTGATTTTCTCATTTTTGTTCATAGCAAATAATTCATATTTAGACATGATTAAATCAATTTTAGACCGTTTTACCTCGCTGGTTCCCTCAAATGCAAGTTCAAGGGTGTCCCATATCTCCTTAGCACTACTACATCCAGAGATACGGTTTGTTTCAGTCTCACCTATTGCTTGTTGTAGTATAGACATTGCCTTGGCATTCTTCTCCAGCAATTTGTAATCAGCCGTGTCCAACTCACTGTCCTTTTTAGGTACCTGGTTCCCCTCGGCATCTTTCTTGAGGATGACATTTGGACCGTTCTTAACTATGAGCCAGCATTCATAGTCAATACCCATGATAACATTCCTAATTCTATTTTTCCACCAAGCATAATTATTTCCATTAAACTTGGGAGTCTTGTTGTCATAACCGATTGCACTATGTTCTTGAGTACTCATTCTTAACTCCTCTAGATGTTACTCTTTCGAGAAGCTTAGGCTCTGATACCAATTGAAGGTTCTATGGGCACTCAAGAGGGGGGGGGGGGGGGGGTGAATTGAGTGTTTAGCAACCGTTGGTAAATTTTAACTCTTTTCGGATTATGGTTAAGGAACCAGTTGTGCTGGTTCCCTTGAGCAGCGGATTAAAAGCAAAACAATAAAGAACACAACAATTTAACGAGGTTCAGCCAACTCTGGCCTACGTCCTCCTATCCTAAGTCCTTTATTAATCTACTCCGAAAAACAAAGACAAAGAACACTCTGCTGTTCCCTACTCCGGGACCAGCAACCCCACACTCTGCTCCGAGTATGCTAAAGACCTACACTCGTAAGTCCTAAACGTGTTTGAACTCACAAACACTCACCTAGCCTTCAGCCCCCTTGCCAAAGACTCACGTTACAATGATCAACACTCTCTAAATGATCAAACTCTTTAATAAGTGAAAATAGAGAAACTTATTTAATCTAAGATGCTCGTGTATATGAAATATTAATAGACTTAGTGCTTTTCTCTCAATGTATTGCTTCTTAATAATGTGTGAGAGAAGTGATTGATTATTAGTTAAACAGATCCTATTTATAACCCTTAAGTAACCGAAACGCTAGTTACCAAAAATCATGCCAAAAGGATAAACATGACTTTAGGTAAGTATTTATCCTAAATTGATTTTATTATAAGATAAAATCAATCTAAGATAATTACTCTAGAATTTAGGTAACTTAAAAGATTATATCAAATCAGTTAATAGCTGTCAAAATATTTTCCAAAACTTAATTTTCGAAATAAAATCTTTTTATAAAATCTTTTTTTTTTTTTTTAAAAATCGCAGCTCTAATAATCAGAACAGTTAACCTGGTCCCCTGACCTGGTTCCCTGTCTTAAACATGTTATGAAATTTGTTCCAATCCTTGTACCAAATTTCACAACGATGTTTAATATATTCAAAGCACTTTATATATCTATTAATAAAACATACTACGGAGCATTTACATGAAAATCCTAAAACACTCTTTCTTGAAGTGGATCTTTCTTCATGTAAACTTCAAGTCTTTGAATGCTTCCTTCGAATCATCTCATCATGAATAATGGCTCTTTAATAAGCTTCAAAGGACTTCAAGATTCAAGACTTAGTACAAACTCAATTACTGCACACGTAACACAGTTAAGGTACAATATCAAGTACATTACAGAAACAGTACATACTGGTTCCCTACTAGTACATAGCATAATTATTATTAAACTGTTTCCTGTATAAAGACAAGTTAGTTCAATATAAAAGCTCATGTAAATAATAACTTGTCTAGGGTAACAGTATACTGAAGTCAGCTGGTTCCTACCAACTGTTTTAACACTTATGTAGAACCTGTTTCCCTTAGCTGTTTGTCATCATTCAAAACCTAAGGAACCCAACAAAATCTCTTATGCCAAATCCATTGGTTATTTTCAAACACAACTCTCAAACAAATAGACTTGTCTTGAGGAATTTTATCCAGAAAGGTAATGTAAACATCATGTTTCCTGATTCCCTTACACACAAGCTCGCCTGTTAGATAGTTAACTATGTGACAAAGATTGGCTTGGAACTCAACTCTATTACCTTTGTCACATAATTGAGAAATGCTCAAAAGATTATGTTGTAAGCCCTCAACATAATAAACATCATTAATTTCATTTGAAAGTGTCTTACCTACTGTACCTAAACCAGTGATGGTTCCCTTGCTGTTATCTCCAAAGGTGACACTTCCACCAACTTCATACATTTATTGTTCTTATTCACACTGTTCCTCCTAGCTGGACATTCATGAATCTTATGTCCATTCATACCACAATGATAGCAAACATACATCTCTTTAGTCATAACATACTTACCTCTTTTGAATTCTTTAATCCATGTGGTTTCTCTAGGGGACCAGTTAGTCCTGGTTCTTTGTCTGGTATATCCAAGACCAACCTTCCCCTTGTTACCTTTCGATGAGGTTAAAAAACTCAATGTTTCCTGTGCAGTCAATAATTTTTCAACATGTCTATGGCTATCATGAAGTTCCTTTTCTCTGGTTTCAAGAGTCTTGGTCAACAACTCGTTTTTCTATTTTAGAAAATCAAAATTACTTTTTAAGGCTTTAAGTTATAAATTACACTTTGAAACTATAAAATCAATAGTCATGTCAACAACTATTGGCTGCTTGCCCTTTTTCAATTGATAGATTTCAGCATGCAATTCATAAATAGTATTTTCATATTTATCTATCACATCACTAATTTCTACGCTGGTACTTGAAGGGGAAATAGTGAACTGAGCAGCTTTAAGTGAAGTAATTTCCTTGTGAGAATCTTCCAAATTGCAAGCCAATATCTCAAAGGCTTTCAACAAAGAAGTTCTACTACAGGAATTTGCTTTACCTCTAGCTGTTGAAAAATCAAGAGATTCACTAGTGGTTGATAAGTTTCTGGGGTACCTGGAGGTCAAATCTTCTTCACCATCACTAGGATAATCAGGTTTAGAAGATCTTGCCTTTTCTAGTTCCACTTTATACTTGTCCAATTCAACTTTTAGCTCTGCCACTTGATTTTTCAGTTTATGGCAAACTTCTTCTAGGTGATCACAGCTAGTAACAGCAATTTCACATTCAACATGTTTTTCTTTAAGCTCTCTTTTGCCAGTTATGTAAGTTTCACCCAATTTATAGCATTCATCTAATAAAGAGTCAATACAAACAATCATATTATCTCTATCATATTCATGCATATTTTCTCTAACTTGTTCTAAGTTTACCTTGTGTTCATGTAGTACATCCTTCTTTGCCATCAAGCATTTTTTGAATGTACTGGTTCCCCCTTTGGTTCCTGGATCAGTGATGTTTCCCTTAATGTTTGCAAAGGCGGTCAAGCAAACATCAGAGTTAGGTGATTCTTCATCCTCATCAGACCCCGAGTCAGAATCACCCCACATGGATGCTATCATAGCATTCTTGAAGGCTTGTTTATCTCCAGATTGGGACTGTTTGTCCTTCCACCTAGGACAATCTTGAATAAGATGTCCCTTATCACCACACTTGAAGCATTTTGCAGAAGAAAAGTTAGACTTCTTAAAATTCTTACCTTTGAAGTTCTTCCTCTGGTCTCGAAGTGATCTCTCAAATCTTTTAGCAATCATGCCAATCTCATCTTCTTCCTCTTTTACTGTTCCCTTAAGAGCCATGCCTCTGGCTAGTTCTTTCTCAGACTTAGAGTCAATCAACATATCATGAGTCATGAGGGAGCCAATCAGCTGTTCCAGAGACAAGGTGGATAGATCTTTTGCTTCATAGACTACTGTTACTTTGGCTGTCCATGCATCTATCAAGCTGTGCAAAACTTTTCTCACAAGATCCTCATCAGAAAAGTTCTTACCAAGAGATCTAAGATCATTGATAATTGTCATAAATCTACAAAAACAATCATTAATCTTTTCATTTTTATTCATAGCAAACAACTCATACTTAGACATAAGTAAATCAATTTTAGACCTTTTTACCTTGCTAGTTCCCTCAAAAGCAAGTTCGAGGGTATCCCAAATCTCTTTTGCATTGCTGCAACCTGAGATCCAGTTTGTTTCATTCTCACCTATAGCCTATTATAGAATTGACATTGCTTTGGCATTCTTCTCCAGCAGTTTGTAATCAGTAGATACTAATTCCCTGTCTTTCTTGGGAACCAGGTTTCCCTCAGCATCTGTCTTGAGGATGATGTTGGGACCATTCTTGACAACTAGCCAACATTCATAATCAATTCCCATGATTACATTCTTGATCCTATTCTTCCACCAAGCATAGTTATTTCCGTTGAACTTTGGTGTCTTGTTGTCATAGCCCATAGCATTTAGATCTTGAGTACTCATGCTTGACTCCTCTAGATGTTACTCTTGTGAGAAGCCTAGGCTTTGGTACTAGTTGAAGGTTTTAGAGCACTCAAGAGGGGGGGGGGGGGGGGGGGGTGAATTGAGTGTTAAGTAGCCTTGGCCTATTTTTCTTCTTTTTTGATCTATGAAAGGAACTAGTTGTATTGGTTCCTGTAAGCAGCGGAATGTAAGAAAAGTAATAAAGAAAACAAAAGATTTAACAAGGTTCAGCGAACTATGGCCTACGTCCTCCTACCCTATGCTTGTTTATTAATCTACTCCGAAAAATAAAGAACACCGACACTCTACTGTCTCCCTACTCCGGCAACCAGTATACCCCACACTCTACTCCGAATGTGCACTCGACTTACACGAGTAATCCCCTTGTGTTTGAACTCACAAACACTAACCCAGCCTTTTAACCCCTCTGTTGAAGGCTTTGACAAAATCAAATGTTCTCTTTTAATCTCACTTCTAAAAGCTAACTAAGAGAAAATGTTTAAGCTCTAAGAGTACTCTTGTATATGACTCGATGAATAGGCTTTTTTGCTTAAGTGTATATGGCTCTCAAAAATTACTCCTTTTTTATTCCAGAGAGACTCACCGGAATATGAGAGACTAGATGCGTTTATATACTTGGATACAAAAACCCTAGTTTTCTTTAAATCACATAATCTTGATGAACAAGCAATAATGTGATTTTAAGAAAGTATTTATCTTATTTGATTTAATCATAAAGATAAAATCAATTAAGATAAATACTCCTAGTTTTTAGGTAACCACAATATTCTCATCTAATTTCCTGCTGCTTAGGATATTTTCAAAATAATTCTTTGAAAAATATTTTTACAAAATCTTTTTTCTTCAAAACACGCAGCTCGGATATTCCGTACAGTGAACCTGGTTCCCTGAATTGAGTATGTTATGAATTCTATTCCAATTTTGTACCAAAATTCATAATATGACTCAATACACTTATAAGCACTTATTTTACCCAAACATGCAAGTCATACTATGGAGCACATTACATGATAAAACTAGATTAAACATTAAAGTACAAATCTTCTTTTCTTCATGTAATCTTCAAGACTTGAATCTTTCTTGAATACTTCCATTATGAGCAATGTATTTTTCTTTGAATGTCTTCGAAAGGCCTCCATGCTCCAAGTCTTGGAATCAACTTAACTACTGCACATGTAACATGGGTAATGTACAATAAAGAGTATGTGACTGCTTTTCAGCATAACAGTCTAGGAAACAGTTCCTACTGGTTTCCCACCAGTACATGCAACAATTTACATCCAACCATTTCCTACATATAGACAAGTTAGTTAAATGAATAACACAAATAAGTAATAACTTGTCTAGAAAAACAGTGTTTAATTCCAGCTGGTTTCCAACCAACTATTTGCAATACTTATTGTAACCTGTTTCCTGTAACCATTTGTCATCACTAGAAACCTAAGGGACTCAACAAACCTCGAACTAAAAATGCTGTTTCTATCTACAATTGCTAATAGATTTCGGGACTTAGATCAAAGTTGGTGACTGGTTGGATTACCAAGACAAGAAAGGTATCCAAAAAAGAAGCTAACAAGCTGCCCTGAAATCTGGAAACATATTTAGGAAGGCGATTGGGCAACCTTTGTTAAGAATAAGACTTCTGAAGCTACAGTGGTAAGTTAAATACTTTTTTGTATTTAGTTTTGGAAAATTCTTTATGTTGTACTTTTGTATTTAGTTAAATACCTTTATGGTGTTGACAGGACAAATGCAAAAAGGCGAGTAAGAGTGCCAAGATGAACATTCATCCCCATTACCTTGGACAATTAAGCTACAATGACGCAAGGCAACAATATTGACATATTAAGATTAAGTTCCTTCATAATGACCTATAATATTGACGTATTATATTAAATTTTTAGGGTCCTACCAGTTGCTGTCTACTCCTAAAAGATCCAAGTACAGGAATGATCTAAGATGTGGCTGGTAGTATCGCATACCTAGGTTACTTAGGATAGCAGTTTACACAAACTCACCAAAGAACAAGAATTGAAGGACATGAAGTGGTGAAGGTTAAGACTATTCCTGACTTCTTCAAAGGAGCAATTCTATCGGTCCTGATTCCATATTACGACTTGGAGACATTAAATGACACAATTGTTACTTTTGTGCAATGGCCTCTACATTTGATCAAGTTCATAAGTGAGGTAGAAATTAAAGATTCAGTCGAATTTTATCTATAATTATATTTTGATATGACTAAAATTGTGCGATTTATGCCTTTTTAATTAGGTAACTCCACAAGCTAAGATGATGAAGGGGATATCAGTAGATGAGGTTATTAAGAGAAATGAATCAGCCTCAAAGAAGTCAGTGGTAGAATATCGACCTCTTCTCATTAAAGATGTAGCGGCTTCTCTTAATTCTAAGTATAAGTGACTACTTCAATGTGCGGCCATGATGAAGGAAGATGATACCATTTCTTTGTTGTTGGATCGAGCCTTATTCCACTACTTCGAAGATGGAACAACGTGGCTTGACAAAGGTGACATTACCCAATTCTTACAGGGAGCTTAATTGAACATTTTTGTTATTCAATGCTTCATGAGGTATACATAATTTGGATATATGTTAACTTATGTTGTACTGTTAATAATTTCTAAACCATTTGTATATATATATATATATATATATATATATATATATATAATGTTTTTTATAATTATGTAGGGCACTCCAAGATGATTATGTAGGTGAACGAAACAAAGGAAACCTTATGAATTACTCCTTTAATAGTTTGGAGAATATAATGCGATAAAGACATCATTTTGAGGAGTGAAGAAATAAATATAGGTAGGTTTAGGGTCGATATTTACGTATTTCTCCTAGAACATGTCCTAAACACTTCGAATTGGATGATTTGAGTCAAAACAAGTAAAATGGGAGCGGTTTTGGGTAGAAAATGAAGTATTTACCCTATAACATGTCATAAACACTTGAAATACATCGAGTTGAGTCAAAATCAGTAAAATAGGAGCAGTTTTGGGTAGAAAATGCCCTAATTACTAGAATACATTGATATGAGTTAATATAGGTCAAATAGGGCGGTTTTGGGTCGATATTGGCGTATTTCCCCTAAAATATGGCCCAAACACTTAGAATAGGACAATATGAGTCAAAGTAAGTCAAATGGGAGTGGTATTGGGTAGAGATAATGACATAAAAAACTTAATAACATCGATTTGAGTCAATATATATAGGTCAGATTCGTAATTGGGACCATATGCCATACGTTAGTGTCATATACAACTTTGGGTGGAAAATGGCATGTTTGAACTTTAATTTTCAAATACAATGCATTATATAAATACTTTAATGATATGGTAATCAATCTCAGGTATGCAAAGGATTCAAAGAGGAGCCCTTCTCCACCGAAGAAATCGATGTCGTCCGCAACAAATTGGCTAAGTATTGGACAAATAACTTTTTTTAGATTATACACCTTACTTTTTTGTGTACTTTCAGGATGATAACATGCATTTGGTAGTTTTTTATACATTAAGTTTATTTATTGGGTCGTAATTTTAATGTCATTAAATGGGTGATTTACGACCCTAGTATTATATAAATGAATTCAAATCATCATATGTATATGTACGTTGGTTGGTAATTGCAAATGTAATAGCAGGTTTTAATTTGGAAATGAAGTTGTGTATATACTTTAGGCATAGTAAATATATCACTTATATGCGGCGGGTCTTAGAGACACCCACCGCTTATTAATCATTTGTAGCATTTTTTAAATACTGAAAATGTATTAATATACGGCTTATAATACAAGATACGTCATATATTTATCAATTAGTTTACGGCGTATTTTTTACGCTACAAATTAAATTAATTAATTTGTTTCCATCCAAAATGCTGCTAGCCTTTAAACGTCGTATATAGTACTAAAAAAACCCGCCATAAATCAAATAATTTCTTCTAGTACACGATATGATAATGCTTTGATGAATATGAGTGACATTTTCTGGGTGTTTTGTGATTCACAGCTTAGTCAGAAGAAGTTCGACCTCTTCATGAAGGTGATAAAAGGCTTGAAGAAGAAATGTATCTAGTGACGGATGGCAATTCAATTCGAATCTAAACTACGTACGACCCGATCTAATACAAAAACTCCCACTCCGAATAAAAGATGGGCCAGATTTGGATATTGCATTACATCCGACAAAATATGATCCGAGTCTAATACGAATGAATAGTCTCAAGGCAAATCAAGGTCAAACCCTTACACCAATGGTATTTATGCTTGTGTTGTATAATTTTTTAAATTACTTTATACATTATAAATGAATTATAGTATTAGTATTTAAATTAACAAAAAATTAGGTAAGAAAAGTTCAAAATTTAAAATCGATTAAATTTTGGGTTGTGATGGAGGTCCGACAAATTGGATCGGATTTAGAGGTGCAAAATCCCTAATCGAGTCAAATTTGGAGTCAAAATATGTGGATTCGGAGTGGGATTTGGATCCTATATTAAGATCTGCAAACTTATCGGATCAAATTTGAAGTTTAATGGGTCCAGTTTGACTCTGATCCATTGCCATCTAACATCAAGTTGACTCAGAGGCTAGCATGTTGACACATTGAGGTAAGGATCTCGAATTGCACTTGATGCTTTTCCAATCCTTTTGGCTCTTATTTAGACCTATTCGGAAAATAGGTTGTGCCTCGGGTCAATATATCGAGGTCTTACTCTCAAACGCAGCCTCGAACGGTGACTTATCCTTAGGAAGAAATCTAGGCCTCGAGGCCAAGCATGTGGATAGTGGGTCATCCCTGGCCCTTGATAGAGGTGGGTAAGCACTCTATTGGTAGTTTTGGGGGTGCTACCATGGCTAGGGCGACTCAAGTGCCGGTTATGGACCCACACTTCTTCTTGCAGATATGGTGTACTGATAGATGCAAATATAGATACAGATGGGCACTGGCGGGATGCCTTGGAAGGGTGTTGGGGATGGCTTCTACCTCAGAGGGGAGTGGACTGCATATTACTCAAATGATGAAGGAGCTAAGTCAAGAGTTGTTTGGTCCCACTCACTTGTCGATTCCCTACACTTCGACTGCCGATTCTATCTCAAGGGCCAAGGATCCTGTAAGATCAGAGGAGGACTAGCTTTGTGTGGGTCTTAGGGTCATTTTGATTTGTTAAGATAGATTTCAACATGTATTAACATATTTTTTAGGATTTTGTTTAGTTTGAACTTGGACTTACAACTAAATCTAGAATTTTTACTATTTTTTACTATGACTTAATGCTAGAATTTGTTGTGCATATGTGTGTGCATGCATGCTATGGTCGGTTTTATAGCTCATATGATGCTTAAGTCTAGTGTATAATGCACTATGTGATGCTTGTATGCATAGCTCGCTATGTGTGAACCAAATTTTAAAAATGCAGACTTAGGGATGCTTTGCAAAAATATGCCTTATTTTTGGGTCTCGGAGGGTATTGATTCTCTCCCAACAAAAGAAAATTTTAGGAAAATTCTTGCAAAAATTTTGATAGGTTTAGTGAATAGGCGAAATTAGTTCTGGGTTCAACTTGTGTTTGAAAGAAATGAGTCAAAATTGGTTAAGGGTTTAATTTATAGTTTTTTAGTTACATAAGTCCAGGTGTGCCATGTCCTTGATTGGTTGACATATGACCATTTTAGGATGCGTGGGCAACTTAGGCTTGGCCAAAATGGGGACCAAAGAAGCTTGAGACCTCAAGCTGACAAGGAATTAGAGGGTGTCAGGAACACAAGCTGGGCATTTGACGTTGACTTCATGCGTCAATCGCTGGCAAAAAGTCAACTGCTAGAAGTTGGAGTTTAACACTCAAAATTGGCGTCCAACTATTGAAGTTGGCGCTTGACGCCTTAACTTGGTGTTTGACTATCATGCTTTTCCTGGATGTTTTGGGAATAAATACCCTTAGGCGGGATTCCATGCTCTTTTGCTACAAAAACACAATCCCTCACAGCACATTTGAGGCCTTTTCTCTCTAAAAAAGATGGCATCCAAGTTTGAGCTTTCTTTGAATGCACGATTTAGCTCTTTGAGTAAGAGTGAAAAACTTGAGGTTGACACCATATGTCTAGGGGTACTCTTCACTTTAAGGTTTCGGAAGGTTGATACCACTATCCTTATTGCTGCCACTAGGTGTTAGGATCCTATCTCCCACAACTTTAAATTCAAAAATGATGAGATTAGGTCCACACCCGAAGAGCTCGGGGGCTTTAATTGGGTGGCCAATCAACGAGCCTCCTTGCCTTCCGTTACCCAAGAGTACTATTATGCGAACTTTGAGTGGTATCTTAGCCTTAAAGGTAACTCTCTTGAGGATGTTGTATATGGGAGCCGGGTTGATTTGGAATGCTTGGTTACTCTTTTTTCACCATTTACCCAAGAGCCTAGAGCTTTTGCACAAGGTCGTTGAATTTTTGGCTTTTTTCTCATTTCCTTTTTGCCAACGAGGGAAACGAAGAATAGTTTTCCTTTTTCTCCTACCACCCTGGTTAGCCTCTTCCCTAAAGAAAAGGAGAAGCCAAACATATCATTCTAAGATAATGATTTGCCTATCAAAGGGACATCTCACAAGGCCCTTTACTTGGTCATTATCACATGCAACAAGAACACTCCAATGACTTTAATCGACATGGGTCTGTAATTAATGTATGTCCTCTCCATAAAGCACAATGGGTTTCTCCAAGAAGGACTTCACACTGTCATCTTAGGGACTTCGTGCATACGGCAACTATCGATGTCAATCAGTAGGGATTATTTGCTTGTCCCTCATCTTGAGCCCGATTGAAAGGAAGGTCACCCTCCAAGTTCTCAACATCAAGGCTAGATTTAATCTCCTTCTACGATTTGGGGGTTCATAATTTGGGGGTCGTCCCATCATCTCCCCACTAGAAGGTAAAGCTACCCTTCAAAGGAACCTCAATCGCAATTGATGCCTCAACCGTCAAAATTCAAATTGTTGACAAACCCTCATTAACATCGAGCACATTGAGGAGGACGAGGAAATCTTTGGCTTTACCGCCAAAGTAGCTATGCTCATACCCTAAAATTTTCCTTTTTATTCTTTGTCTCATGGCTCACACCATGATCAAGAATCAAGGTTACTTTCCTGGTTTGACTCTGAGGAAAGCTAATGCTAACTACACCCTTAAAGGATCCAAAGGGGAAGCATAATCTCTTTGGACTTGGGTACGAGCCAACGGAGCAATAACTTTGAGAGTACGTCCTTAAAGAAGTGGCCTGCAAGATGGCTAAGGCTCAAGGCTAGTCCAAGCACGAATTGAAATCATATCTCCCCACATTAAACAGGTAATCGTCAAAGAAGGTGTGAAAGATATCTACAATTGCTATTTTTTCAACGATTATGAACCCAAAAGAGTCATCTAAGTCACCCGAATGCATCAACCACCAAGCTCATTCCATGTTCTTTGGGCTTGAGAAAACTAAACAAGAAGTCAAGCTATAATCCATATCTATGACTTTGATCCTTTTGAGATAATCATGTGTATTCTAGACATGGTATAAGGATGGAGGAAATCCTTGTAAATAACAAACTAAAGATCGTCGCTGAAGAAGGCCCTAAAATGGATGAGGCAGAGTCGTCTAACTCTAAGTTTTAGTATGAGTCTAGATTTTTTGAGTCCGAGTGTATAGAGTTTAGGCCCCTAATGGTTACTCCACCAAAGAAAAACCTTAAGATATCACTTTATGTAACCACCTCTTAATTCCATACCATTTTTATTTCTTCTTAATCCTCTTTGTCCAACCCCAATCCCTACCACTAATTACTTTGTCTCGAATGAAGCTGAATATGAAATCATTAAAGAAATGGAAGAATATGAAAATAAATCACCTATATTCAAAGAAACTAAAAATATTAACATAAGTACCGAACAAGATCAGAAGTATGTGCAAATTGGTCAAACACTATGTCTAGAAGAATGTTAAGGGCTAACAGAGTTGCTCAAAGAATTTATCAATATCTTTGCTTGGTTGTATAGAGATATTGCACAACACACCATTCCAATTCTCCCGAGGTTGAAGCCGGTAAAATAAAAATTATGAAGAATGAAACCAGACGTAACTCTGAAAATAAAAGAAGAGTTGGAAAATCAGTTGGAAGCCGAGTTCATCAAGTTGTAAATTACCCTAGCTAGATTGAAAATATTGTCCCCATTTTGAAAAAGGATGACAAAGTCTAAATGTGTGTAGACTAACGAGATCTAAGTTGGCCTAGTCCTAAAGATGGTTTTCCTCTACCCTACATCGATGTTCTGGTTGATAACACATAAAACCACGTGTTGCTCTTGTTCATGGACGAGTATATAGGCTACAACTAGATCAGAATGGCAGAAGAGGATATGGAGAAAACAATCTTCATAATCAAATGTTATTTTGGCTATATCACCCCCTAATAATAAAAATGAGATCCAAGGTAGTTTGGGTCACCTTTAATACATTAGTAGAGTCATATCTATACTGACTATGATTTGTTAGCTCGTATTCTAGAAACTAAAAAAGGATGCACGTAAGGATTATGATGAGAACTACCAGAAAGCTTTTGATCGGATAAAAAGCTTTCTCCTAAAAAGCTTTCACCTAAAAAGCTTTCACCTAAATCCTCTTGTGCTTTATCCAACATTGTCAGTAATTCCTCTTCACCTATACCTCATAGTTACTAACTTAGCGGTCAGGGTTATGCTTGCCCAAGAGGTATAGGGAAAAGAAATTGCAATTTATACCCTTGATACCATGAATGGTATACCCAATGGATTTCTTATGCTTCCTAAGAACTCTTAGTAACTTCTCCGTTTACTCACCATTAAGTGCATCATTAACTATAACAGGGTAAGTCTTATCAGGGCCAAGAAATTCATACCTAGGTGTAGATAGGAGTGGCTTGAAATCTACCTGTGGAGGGGCATCTATAGACTGCTATGCAATTTGAGCTCCTTTTATGGTTTCTCTTTCCCAATGCTTAGCACATATTCCAAAAGGCTTTCATATTTTAAAAACTCAAGAGTTTCTAATTCATCCCCTATCAAAACTGCTGCCAAAGGATCTTATGGTTGGCAAAAGTTATTATGTTACGATGAAGTTAGGGTTTAAGGGTTGGGTTTAGCATATTTTGGGTATTCTTGTAGGAGAAGTTAGGGTATCGCTTCCAATCTTCATTGTAGGTGTTAAAAAATGGATTCAACGTCCAATTCTGGTTGTTGTAGATGGCGTTTCCTTTCTTGCTACCTATATCACGCATAGTGTATTGACACTGGCTTATGCCATGCCTTGTAATACCACATACTTTGCAGGATGCAAGTATAACAGCCTTCCCATGTATCTTTCCCAGACTTTTAGTAAGAGCTTTCATGAAAGCTACCAGTTAGAGATATCAAAATTAGTTGATGAAGAAGATGACTCCTTTCTATAGTCTTCTCTCAAAGAATGCAAATTATTAGCAGCATCCCTCTTTTCTATCAATGCCAAGGTACCCTCTACAGCATTCATTTGGATGTTACCCCCTAAAGCTGTATTGATGTACAACTTAGTATCATGGTTTACACCATTGTAAAATGTTAGAAGTAAGAGCTAATTTGGTAACCTATGATGAGGATAGCGTTTTAACATCCTTTTAAACCTCCTCCACTTCTCATAGAGGAACTCATCACACAATTGGTAAAATTTATTTATCTTAGCCCTTAACTTAGCCTTTTTATCCTAATCCAGAAACTTCATGAGAAAGCCCTTAGTCAACTTATCCCTTGTATCATATGTACCCAAAAATTCATCCCTCAGCAATTCCCGCGCTCTATTCCTTAAAGACGGAAATAACCTCAACTTCACCATATTTTTAAGTTATCTTTCATTTTCATAATAATAGGGTCTCCAGAAAGCTCTCAATGTGTGAAATGGAGCATTCCATAAAGAGCCCTGCAAATGAATCACTTAAGATGAACTAAATGAATGTCAGCGTTGGTTTGAACTATGCAACAATAACTTGTGGTCGAGATATGCATGACATTGTGTAAGGATTAGGGATGCCATACTCAAATAGTGTTTTTTGAGATGGATTCTCAACTATGTTTCCTGTCTTCTTTGCTTTCTTCTATTATTTCCTTCGTTTCTTTGCTAATTCTCAATCTCGGGATCTATGGAAATAAGCTCCTCAAAACCTATGCTTTGAGTGTCCATGCAAAGAAAAACTAAAAAAAAGATCAAATAGACAAA
Organism: Dysphania ambrosioides; assembly: GCA_026401315.1. Lineage (NCBI taxonomy): Eukaryota > Viridiplantae > Streptophyta > Magnoliopsida > Caryophyllales > Amaranthaceae > Dysphania > Dysphania ambrosioides. Next base: position 13,034,356 of record CM048659.1, read on the forward strand.
TAAAATAGTTAAAGAAATAACCTAAGAAAATAGAAAATGCTATCAGAAACTAAAACTAAGATAACAAAAATCAAATCGTTAGTCCCCGGTAATAGCCAAATTTTGACGAGGCTGTCGCTACGCTATCAAAAATAACCAATCCACCTAAGCTATATAGTTTCAATAATAGGGTTGAAATCTTAAGTGACTATAAGGGATCTATTACTATCTACTGTTTTAATTTTTATTAGGAAGGTCATAAAACAAAAGAGGAATTATATCTAAATTGAGCTAAAACATAATCTATGCTAAGTCTGATATCAATATAGAAACAAATATCTAGGATAATGAATTCCCACTAATATGGCTATATATAGATTTCTATCCCAATCCTTTGAATTTAATATATAATACAAATCCTATGACGAATGCGCCCTAAATAGTACTAAGGATCTCTCTAGAGTATCAATAGATTCCCCCTATAACAGTCATACCTACTCTCGTGGACTCATGGAATAAGAAAACATTAAACAGAGTATTCTCAAATTATTAATGGTTGTGATGTCAACTTTCGTGATCATTACTCATACCTTAACCTTTGATTCTAAATCAGATTATAAACCAACTCTCAACGTAAAATCTAGTCCATTCCATTAATCAGCTACATCTTGTCTCTTAATGGTGTAAAAGCCAATAATAAATTAAAAGAATTGATATATGCATTAAGATTTAGGTTTTACAACTCATCTATACCTACCCTATATTAGGGTTTATTGGGATCCTAGATTAGAAAAAGACTCACACATGTTGAACATAGAAACAAAGAAAAAAATATAAGTAGACATGGTTAATAACAAAAAATATGCTAAAAAAAAGAGAGAACAAATACTAAAAACTAAATATAAAACAAACTGAAATTCGCAATCAATAAGGCTAGAGTACTACTTTAAATCTAACTACTTGAATGAAATCTAATAGAATAATAGAAAAATCTAGAAATTATTTGAGAGAAAATTAAGGAAAACTAAATAAAACTTAGAGAATAACATCCTTTAAAACCTAGAAAAGCATTAAGTATATATATAACGTTCAGGCCAAAATAAGAATCACGCAAAAAACAGGTCTAGTAGAGAGGACTCGATCAAGTGTGAATTACACTCGATTGAGTGTCTTCTCCTTAAGAAAATTCTAGAGTAGGTTAGAATTGGTTGAATAAGTAAGGACTTGATCGAGTCCTCTGCACACTAGACTGAGCCTCTCTGTTTCAGACTCCTATTCTGCTCCTTTACTTTATCCTTTATTTGGATTCTAGTAGCTTCATGTTCTTTATCTAGATTAGGCTTTGTAGGATCCTTCAATAGATCTTGAAATCGTCCTCATAGACCTTGAACTCATCCTATGACATTGAGTCCTCAAGGATCCTAAAAAACATCACAAACACTATATGAAAACCTGTGAATGCATCATATGAAAGGAAATAAGCAGAATTTTAATAAAACTAAACTAAAATGAAATTAGATACATGTAAATAGCCCTAAAATAACCTATCTATTAGTATAATTAAGACTTATCAAGGATCTTTAAAGGAAATCTTGAACGAGCAACAATACTCAAGAGGGACCTTTCTAAATTTAATCTCTTTATTGCTTTTGTATACATCTATTCCCTTCTTTTCTTACTTTAATCTCTAGTGATCATATTAACTCATGAGGGATGCAATTAGTGTATTGAAATGCAAACCTCCCTTTACATAAGACCCTTTTTTTTATCTAATGATTTTATTTTTAGTTGTGGTCAACCAAGGATGTATCACCATTGATATAAACTTATTATCAACTCCCAAAGTTTATGCCTTACTTTATTTATATTTAATCAATGGTGTTCTTCTTTTAATAGATTCAAGCATCAAGACTCAAATTTTGAGCATCAGTGCTCAAGTAATCATCTCTATAAGATTATCTCCTCTTGACTAAAGCAAACCCCTCTACCTTGCATTTTTATTTATATCTTGCATTTTATTCATATGCCTTTTCTTACTTTTTTTTTCTTCTTTTACTTAGTCTATGATGTAAAAGATGAACATCTTTTCTTTTAGTAGACGACACAATTATCAATTAATCAATCCATTACTGAGAAAACTTTAGGCACTCATTGAGCTTGAATCATTTGTTTTAATTGTTAATCAAATATTCATTTCTTAAATGAACATCATGAATCATACTTGATGTTTTCCTATTTCATTTTACAATTAATAATGTTTGAGGTCCAATATAATCCAAATGATTCCTCTAAACTAGATTAAATAGCTTAAGTTGGAGTAAATCAAGGGAAGAAGTTTCCTTGAAGTCTCTTTTCATTAGTTAACCATCAACTCTTCATCTAAAATCATACTTTGCATATTTCTATGTTGCATCTTTAAATATTACACTTTCATTACTCTATTTAAATTTCCATATTTTATTATAGCAAGAATTATGCTTTGATGTAAATTTTAAGATCACATTTCATTTTTACACAAGTGGAGAAAACCTTATAACATCTGCTCCGGTACTCCATATTACTGAAGATATTATTGGATTTTATCACAAAAGAGTAGGGGCTATGATTTTTATGGGAACCTGATGATTTGTCTACTAGTACCTTTCTACTTTAGTTTAAAGAACTGTAGCAAATTCATGGCACCATATTTCACTACATAATGCTAATGAACTCAAACTCTCATTCGCGCTCCCAAAACTCCTAAAATCCATCACAATGATTTCTCTTTCATTACTCATCCCTCTCTTGCCCTAATTCATAGTTAACCTTTAAACTTCTACTTTTCACGAGGCCATAATATCTTAGAACTTAATAAGAAATACCACTCTAATTCTAAATTTCTATAATATTTCACCTGACCTTGATGGAGAAACCAATAATTTTCCAAAAATCAACAACCACTACAATTCCTAGAGCATTTCGTTGCCTCTCTTACCTCCCTGTAGGGGCTTTTGTATGTGCTACGGGTCAAGGGACCTAACTAGGTTTTGGATGGATGATTTAAAGAATAAAACACTATAAAGCACAATTTTTTACAATCTAACCTTCTTTATTTGATCAAGCGAAAGGGACTCCCACCACTAGTGAGCTACTACATTTGCGTGTTAATAAGGATCGGCTAAGTGCTTTGTGACATTTAAATGGGTTAAGTAGTCACCACCAACATTTATGGGTTTTTGATAACCCTTGGGGTTTGAATCCTAAAATTGACTCACATAAGTGGTCTATGAACCATGAGAAGGTCCAGGAATGAGCAAATTATTTCAATTTAAGAGTGTGTGCAAGCGATTACCATAGAGATGAAGAACAAATAAGTTTTATTTACTAGGTAAAAATGAAAAACAAGGAAATACCATACTCTAATTTAGTTGGTTGGAAAGTTAAGTAGTATGCACATAAGTTTAAATTAGGTGATCACTTTGTTAATTATCCATACGATTAAGGGTTCTTATGGCTAGTTCTCCAAATTTATCTTATTTAGCGTGATTACATTTTAATAGATCTTGATTAATGCATAAAATAAATGTGATCATGAAATCCCTATACAATATATTAGTTATGTACATAAATTACAACAATCACAATAAGCAATAAGAGGCAAGAGACAAGAGACAAGAGTCAATAACTTAGGGTTAGTTAAAATGCAATGTAAGTATGATGTATGATGATGATAAGTTGAAGATTTAATAATCAAATGAATATTGAGCCTAAAGAGGCCTTTCTCCATAATATACTCCAACTTAAGAAAATTGGTTCTCGTTCATAAAGACTTATTTATGTTAGTCTTAAAAGTTCATTGACTTGAATATGTAAAATAGAAATTAAAGTATGGATTGTGAAATCTAAAGTAAGAAATATGCCAACAAATTACTCCTAAACATGTATTCAAGTACGATACATAACTAGGGTTTTCTCATGAAAATGGGCCAAGACACAAGTCTAGTAAGATTAGAGATGTCAAAATCATTACATATAAACTAAAAGAAAAATAAGCTTGCATAATGTTAGAAGATTGTAATAAATAAAATGCAAGGGAGAGGGATTGAAAATATGTTAAGAGGAGACCAATCCATAATGATGGTGCTCATCATTATGGTTTTGAAACTTAAGCTAGCTCTTTACTTCATAGACTAAAGAGACATTGGAAATAAGTTATAAAAGTTTATCATAAGAGACCATCAAGAGTGATATAAAATTTGAAACAAATGTTTATCTGAAAGGGATTTGCACCTCAAACAATCATCACTAGAAAAAGGGCTAGACTAAGACCCTAGATGGATGTCGAACCACTAAGGTCAAGTACTAGCAAGTAAATGGGGTTAGAAATAAACAAATAAATGAAAATAATTAAAGTAGAGAGGGGTCATTGTGCGGTGTTTACCGTTAAGTAGAGTCCTTTTGGTTAAGTGTTGATTGAATAGGTGTTGAAGGGGTAATAGTTCCTTGTTTAATTATGTCAAAATGTGCTTTAAATGACCCTTGGTAAGTATAGAGGATGTTTGAGAGGCTTTTACTGTGTTTAAAGGTGCTTTAGGAGTGTATTTTGGTAGATTGATGAACCTTAAGAATGTGAGAAAAGATGATCCTTTGGTCATCAAATGAGAGTGTATTTATAGGCAAAAAAGTTGATTTCTTGAGCACTAGCTTAGTGCATTTGATGCCAACTTAGTGCGTCAAATGCTAGGGTTGTGTGTCAAACGCTTAAGAAAAGGATATTTGCTTGGTTGAAAAGAGGCTTGAAACAAGACAAAAGCGCTTTCGGCCGTGTAATCCCCCAAAAATTATTAGATTTTGATCACATTTAATATAAAATATTTTCTATACATTAATATGAAAATTGGCAATACATATACTTTATATATATATATATATATATATATATATATATATATATATATATATATATATATATATATATGTATGTATATATATATTCTCAATATAAATAGCAATGATTTATAGTATGTGAGTATTCATTTAAAGCATAAAACTAATTTTCTTCTACTAAAGATATTTTTTTAAGAAACCATCAAGCCTAAAATACCTTGAAACCTAGTACTCCACATTTACTAAAACTACACTTGCCTAACCCGAATCCCACTTTAATTCTCATACCTAAAATCAAAAACTCATTTATGGGAAGTTGCCCTTCCCTTGCCGTGAGCCTTACTATTGTCGCCCTATCTCCTTTACTGCCCCCCTGCTGCGACCACCAACAACCTCCCCCCATCGTGGGTGAGCCACCGGCCAACCCTCCCCTTCTTCTTGCTTCGTTCTTTTCTCCCTTAATTCTTATGCTGTAGTATGCATCCTTAAAAAAAATTTATATGATATTGTATTGATTTTATTATGGGTTAAATTTATATTGAAATCTTATAAATTTTTTGTTCTACAAATTATGTTATACATCTTACAAAGTGCTTAAACAAAATAACAAGGTAAATAACCAGATTAATACAGAATAAGGATAGATTGTTCCGTAGATTAAGGAAGTTGAGCTTATCTTGTACTCTAATAGATAACTATAAATACCCAAGTGGTGAATATTGTAAATTATACAAAAAAAAAAAAATCAATCAATACAAGAAACCAGTTCTTTTCTAAAAAATCTATTTCTTCCATACAAACCAAATTAACTAAGGAAGCAATATGTTCTTCTTATAGCATATGGCTTGAAAATAAGTAATAAAGCAAGAGACATGATGCTTTCTAATTTAGGGAACTTTGGCTAACTGGCTAGAATTAATAGGGAACCTTTGCTCACTAGTGTCTAAGCCTACTTTCCTAGCCTACTGGTTCCTACAGCGCCATTCAACCAATTATTTTATTACATGGTTAGTGGATAGAACAAGACTCTGATCAAAGGTTATGAAATTAGTCAACTAATGTAAATTATTATGCCTACGCCTACAATGAAATTAGTGCATTTACTATAAGATGAGAGAACTCATTTCCCATTTAAAAGTCCATGTCACATATAAAAGCACTAGATTATCAAAGCTAACATTATCTAGGTAATCAAATTAGGGTCTGAGCTTACATATAAAAGCACTAGAGTATCTAAGCTTAAACATGAGTGATCTGCTAAAGAAGGGTCTGATGGAAAATGTCCTTTGATAAAGTGTAACAATTAAATATAATATGGATAAATTAACGAAATAACTATAACCAATTATTTTAGGTACTCATAGTGTTTTCTTAGAAACCAACTATGATTTGAGAACTAATTTGATTAGTGCACTGCTAATAATATATCGGTCCTATGAGGACACATATATAAGAAAAAGATTGGATTAAAGTGCAAAAGAACCTAAATAGTCATGATTATATAAAGTATTAACTAATGAGTTTATTTTATAATAAAAGGATGTTACGTATAACTAAACCAAGGTAAAGAGAAAGGAAGGACTACTCTTACTTATCCTTATTCTCTCACAGATTATTCATCTACTTTTTCCATACTAAGAATAGCAATCATTGAGAAATTTCCTTCTCAACGATTTAAGAATTTCCGTCGAATTAGATTTATGGGGAGTAGTAGGAGATTCATCCATTGAATTCTTTTCCTCAAGCACAAGGTTAAGTATGGGAATAGGGTCATGCATTGGATTCACTACATGTACTATAGGCAATGGAATAAGTACTTCAACTTCTGACATGGATTGAGCCATATCTATTTGTTGAGCTTCTTGAACTTCTTTGAGAAATATATTATGGAGGCCATATTAGGATCATATTTATATTTCAGCTTTTATTGTTGTAATATGCTTGACTAAGTGTATGTTGTTTATTTATTGCAAATGTTCACTTAATAAATAAATTCGAGAAACGCAACAAACGAATATGGTTCAACCTATGTGAGAAGCAAAATCACTTTTGTTACTGCCTATGGTAGAGATATTGCATCCAATACATGACCCCTATCCCATGCCTGACCTTATGTCGGGGGAAGAACATTCAATTATTGAACATCTTACTACTCCACTCAAATTTGATTCGAGCAAAAATTCTCAAATCATTGAGAAGGAAATTTCTCCTGTTATTGCCCCTCATATATCTAGTAGACCAAGAAATCTGCCAAAGAGGTTTATGGACTTCTTGTTTACTAAAAGTTCTAAAATAATGATTTTAGAAGTTGAGGAACCTACTAATTACAAATATTCCTTGGCGAGTCAAGACTCCAAAAAATGGCTTAAAGCCATGAAATCTGAAATGGAATCCATGTTTGTGAATCAAGTATGGGACTTGGTTGATTTGCCTGAAGAGGTTACACCTATCGATTGCAAATGGATTTTCAAATTAAAAACAGACAAAGATGGAAACATTGATGTTTTCAAAGCTAGATTGGTTGTGAAAGGGTTTAGGCAGACTCATGGTATTGACTATGATGAAACCTTTTCACTAGTTGTGATGGTTAAATCCATTCGGATAATCCTAGCGATTGCTACCTTCTTTGATTATGAAATTTGGCAAATGGATGAAACCGCTTTCCTGAATAGGTTCTTGAAAGAGGATTTATATATTACACAACCTGAGAGTTTGTGGATCCTGAGAATCCTAGGAAGGTATATAAGCTTCAAAAGTCCATTTATGGACTGAAGTAAGCATCTTGGAGTTGGAATCTTTGATTTGATGAGGCTATCAAACAATTTGGTTTTCTAAAAAAAGAACAATTTTGTGTATACAAGAATTTTAGTGGGAGTAGCATTGTCTTCTTAGTTTTATATGTAGATGACATATTACTTATAGGAAACGATACTCCCATGCTTGACTCTATCAAAGAATGGCTAAAGAATTGTTTCTCTATGGATGACCTTAAGAGGATGAGTACATATTGGGGATCAAGATCTATAGTGATAGATATAAACAATTAATTGGACTTAGTCAAAGAACATATATTGATAAGGTTCTTACTAGGTTCAATATGGAAAACTCAAAAGAGGTTTCCTCCCTATACAGCATGGTTTGTCTCAAAGAAAGACTCAATGTCCTTCAAAGATTAATGAGATTAGGCAAATGAGTAATGTACTTTTTGTCTTAGCAATAGGGTTCATTATGTATGTCATGATTTGTATTCAGTCAGATGTCTCATATGCTATGAGTATGTGTAGCATATTTTAATCAAATCTAGGTGATGCGCACTTGAATATAGCTAAGAATATCCTTAAGTACTTGAGAAGAACTAAGGATAATTTCTTAATGTGTGGAGGAGAAAGTAAGTTGGTTGTTGAAGGTTACATGGATGCAAGCTTCCAAGCAGACAAAGATGATTTTCGATCTTAATATGGGTTTATCTTTCATTTGAGTGGAGAGGTACTGAGATGGAAGAGTTCAAAGCAATGAACCATAGCTGATTCTACAATAGAGGCTGAGTACATTACTTCAGCTGATGTAGCAAAGGAAGCTGTTTGGATAAAGAAATTTATTTTTGAACTAGTATTGAAAATGGTATTGTCTTATATTGTGATATTAATGGTGCCATTACTCAAAGTAACGAACCAAGATCACACCAGAAGTCCAAACATGTACTTAGAAAGTTTCACATCATTCATGAGATTATGGAAAGGAATGATGTGATGGTTTGCAAGATTCACACGGATGATAACATCATTGATCCGTTAACTAAATTATAGCCTTAACCCAAGTGTGAGAGTCATACTAGGGCTTTAGGGCTTAAGAATATTAGAGAGTTGCTTTAGTTGTGTACTATTTTATTGTTAAATTTATCAAATACATAAAACACTTAGATATGTATGTTTATGTTTATCAATAAAAGGATTGTTCTTATTTAACTATGGTTTGGTTTTAAATGAAATGTCCAAAGTATTGTATAACATTCAATAGATTTGTTAAATACGTGATTTGATCAATGAAACCCTATTAAGTTAACCAAAGTTATAAATACTATTAGTCCCTAGTCTGAATCATTACATTGGACATAAATGATTCATTCAAAGATTAGTTTGTAAGTTAATTGATAGTGCAGTTTCATGGGCTATAGGGACATAGAGATGTCTAGTCATTTACATGGATATGTTTATGGATACATATTGGATAGACCTACTTAATATTATTCAAAACGTTTTAAGAATTTCATTTGTTATATTTAATAGATTCCTTAGACATGAGTCAACAATGTTCTCATTTAGTGATTAGTATGTCTTTGACATTCTCAAATGCTATAATGTAAAAGGAGGTTATTAAGGGAATATTCGGGTCTGCTAAAAGTTAAGAGGGAGTTTTGGTTGTACAAGAATTAATAAGTCCTAATTATTAATATTGGCGTCTTGGGCCTCTTGAAGAGTAAGAATTGAAAATGCATGGCCGTGCTCAAATGGATTAAGAGTTAATATTAGTTTTGACAGTTTAAGCTCGAATTTCAAGAAATGATTTGAATATTAGTATGGATAACATGGGATGTCATCATATTATCAAATTTGACATTAAGAGACTTAAGGAATTTGTGGTTACACACTTGTTTTAGGATAAGTGGGAGATTAAAGTAAAATGCCCTTTGACCAAGTGTAACAATTAAATATAATATGGAAAAATTAGGGAGATAACTATAATTGGTTATTTTAGGTAGTCATAGTGTTTTGCTAGAAACCAACTATAATTTCTGAACTAATTTTATTAGTGCACTGCTAATAATAATAAACTAGTCCTATGAAGTCACACATATAAGCAAATGATTGGATTAAAGTGGAAAAAAACCTAAATAGTCATGCTTATGTAAAGTATTAACTAATGACTTTATTTAGTAACATAAGGATATTACTTGTAAATAAACCAAGGTAAAGAGAAAGGAAGGACTATTCTTACTTAGCCATATTCTCTCAAAGATTATTCATCTACTTTTGCCATACCAAGAAAAGCAATAAGAAAGAGTTTTCTTATTTTGTATTAGCATACGTAGAGATTCAATCATTACTTGTGGACCAACATTAGAGAAGCAACATTTGGTGTTCTAAATATCTCCATTTAGAAGTGTAAAGTGCCCCTTTCCCTTATGTTAATCACGCTTTGATGGTATGGAATTATATTCCTATAATTCATATTAAATTGTGCATGAAATCCTATTATAGATACAAGAAATTATTTCTTGAAATTCTGCTATATGTATCTACATTCCTATAGGGTCTATATATAGGCAGCAACTCTGCTAATATTCCCCTCTAAACAAAACTGTCAATATTCCCCTCTAAATGAGTTGTCCAAATATATTATATTCCTATCCTCTTTCCTTTTTATCAAAAAACATCTTCAGTTCAAGATTTGATTCAAGTCTTTAACTTCCTCATGAATTCTAGTCATTAGATTTGTCATCGTAAATTCCACTAGAAAATCACCTTCAAATGACACTCTCTTTAATGATGGGAATTAAGAATAAATTCCACTTACAAACTTGTATTTTCACTAATTTCTAATACCACTCTTTAGTCATTCCCTTCTCAACTCTAGCAAATATGTGTTCTTGTTCAATAGGAGATGATTGTCCTAATATTTTCATTTACTTAGGTGTGGAAATTTTTTTTTGAATGATATCGGATGAAAGCAATTTTGAGAAATTAGTTATACTATCTCAGAATGTTCTAAGATGTCTTTGTAAGTAAAGGTTTGCAAAAGATTAAAACTTATTTTATTTTTACTAGAGTAGGAGATACCACAAATGCAAGTACAAGATGTCTCAGAATGTGTTGGCTATAAGTGGAAGTTTGTAAGTGACAGATTTTAAAGGCTGGGACAATATAGGGTTGCATCAGGCATAAGCATTTCTGAATTGCCTTTTCATTCTCGCTAAATTATGAATTTTTTGTATCTTTTTTCTCTTGATCAGAACTAGTTGATGATGAATTTCTATGCATAGACCATTACCACTTTGTTCAATCTTCTTGTTGAAGCTACAAAGCTAGAGTCAATAAATGCAAATACACACTAGGGTATAACCTTAGAGAATATTAGAGCATGGTGTGAATAATTAAATGGAATATTCATTCTATAACATTAGTTACATAAGAAGTTTGTTTTCAAGAACGCCTATTATACACTTTATTGCAATTATTCTAGCTCAACATGATTGAATTTGGAATGATGGACAATTGATTTGATGCACTCCACTTTTATTCACAAATAAAATGTAGGTCTCTAACCTATATGATAATGAAGAGTTGACTTTCTAGCACCATAAAAAAACCAATAAAAGAGTTAATTTTGAATCTATATGAGTTAAACACTATGAGATTTTATTTTTATTAATATGTGCATTAAAGGTTCTTTAAAAACCTTACAAATTCTCTATGCTCAAGTTCTTTAAGAATCTTAGTATTTTACTATCAATCATGTCAAATAATGGGAAGTTTTTTCGAGAAGCAAAGATTTGATATTTATAGCAACCATTCACATGGAATAAAAAAACAAAACAATACAAATTGCAAATTCAGTTAACAACAACTGTCAAATATACAAAAATTAAGAAATCTAAAAATAAGATAAAGTCATAAATTAGGGCTAACCTTGTAATTAAAGGTGGGAAACATAGGACGTGGGAAGGGAAATTGGTGGCTAATTCTGATTATGATAGGATTGATAGGTTTTGGTTCAATTGCTTCCCCTCAATTGCCTCCCCTTAATGTTTCGGTTAATGTATAGTCGAAGTACTTCTACCTTTAATGCTTTAGTTATAAACAACCGAAGCACTTATACCCTTTATTGCTTCGGTATAAACCAATCGCAGCACTTATACCCTTTAATGTTTCGATTATAAAACAACCAAAGCACTTATACACTTTAATGCTTCGGTTATAACACAATTGAAGAACTTATACCCTTTAATGCTTCAGTTATAACACAATTGAAGCACTTATAACCTTTAATGCTTTGGTTGTTGTCTAACCGAAGCACTTATACTTGGCTTTGTATTGCAAATGTAGGAGGTGGGCATCATATCCTTGGATTAAATAGTGTTAAATGATATATAGATCCTTTCGCTAAATGTAGAGTCATACTATATGTAAGTACACTAGTAGAGAAATGTCTATTTGCTGCGGTTTTTTAGCTTTAAATGTTGCGGTTATTGATACGAAGCACATATAGGCGAAGCACATAAAAAAACAACAAATGCTGTGGTTTTTTAGACGCAGCAATAAAAACAATAAATGTTGCGGTTATTAGAAAAACCGCATCAAATATATCTATTATTTGCTGCGATTTCACCAAAAAACCGCAACATATATATTTTTTTTAAAAATAATTTTTTTAGCATTATTTACTGCGCTTTTTTGGAAAAACCGCAGCAAATAATAGATATATTTGCTGCGGTTTTTCTAATAACCATAGCAAATAATTGATTTTTTATTTTTTTATTCTAAAATTTATATGTGTTGCAATTTTCTAATATAATAGCAGCACATATAAATTAATTATTGCGGGTTTTTGGAAAAACCGCAGCAATTTATGGTTCCAGAACAAAAAATAATTTAATAGATCATTTTATGTGTTAATTTACATACATATAAAAGTATATTATTAATAATTAATATCTCTCAAAATTATTATATTTGCAAATCTAATTGTTATATACTATTACAACACAACACTTTCAAGAACATAATATGATGTAAGGTAAGAATATCATGCATAATGTGTTAAATAATATGTCATAAAAGATAAGAAAAGCTAAAAAATGATCAACCGTGAAGCATATAAATCTAAAATTCTATTATGACAACTCGTTTTCACACGCAAAATCACGATCTACAATATTTTACACTCAAAATAAACAACCAATTCATTCTTCATAGATTTCGGGTGCTATTCCAATGTTTCAGAAAGTTCGGAGAGGCATATCTCTTAGTCCGGCAGTCCGAATGGTGTAATTTTTTTTTGAAACCCCTTATTTTTAGAGGTGCTACACAACTATGTTACCTTTAGCAGCCTCAGTGACATATTATTTGAGATATTGAAAATAAACCTTGAGAAGCCATAAAATTGGCTACGGGACTCCAAATGGGGCTTATAATATGTCTAAGTTGTATATTTCTTTGAGATCTATAAGGGGAAAATCCCCTGTAGGAGATTTACCACTTACAAGGGGAAAAACCGCATTAGTTGATGGTTTCCATAACAAAAAAAATTAATAGGTCATTTTATGTGTTAATTTACATGCATATAAAAGTATATTATTAGTAATTAATATCTCTCAAAATTATTATATTTGCAAATCTATTGTTATATTTACAACACAACACATTTAATCAAGAACATAATCTGATCTAAGTTAAGAATATCATGCATAATGTGTTAAATAATATGTCATAAAAGATAAGAAAAGCTAAGAAATGATCAAACGTGAAGCATATAAATCCAAAATTCTATTATGACCACTCGTTTTGGCACGCAAAATCGCGTTCTACAATATTTTATACTAAAAATAAACAACCAATTAATTATTCATTAATTTCAGGAGCTATTTTGAGGTTTCAGAAAGTTTAGAGAGGCATATCTTTTAGCCAAGTAGTCTTAATGGTGTAAATTTTTTTTGAAACCCCCTATTTTTAGAGGTACTACACAACTATATTACCCTTTATAGGCCTTGGTGATGTATTATTTGAGATATTGAAAAAAAATTTTGAGAAGTCATAAAATTGGCTATGAGACTCCGAATGGGGCTTATAATATGTCTAAGTTGTGTATTTTTTTGAGATCTATAGGGGCAAATCGTCATTCAGGGGATTTGTCCACTTATTTTCTCCATAAAAGGCCTCTAACACCCTAGAATACATGAAATTTGATTTTTAAGGGTTATCCCTTCATAAACACAACATATAACATGCAGATCTGAACATATAAAAGTTTTTCATCTTTGCATTTATATATTAACAAATTATGGAAATTTTTTTAAAAAAATATATATACTAGGGTTCAAGGCATATACAAACCGTTAGATTTCGAACTTTAGAGTATGTAGACTTCATCAAAATGGGAGAGATGAGTAAGCTTCAAAATGCTTCACTACGCCAAATCCATGGAGGCACGAGTGGGAGAGAGGCAAATGGGCGACTACCAGCGGCCTCCACAACAACTAGGAGTGAAGAATGTTGCCAGAGCCACTACCAACGGCAAAATAGCAGATGGCAGCGGGTCTTGCAGATATACGCGACTTTAGTGTTTTCTAGCGGCTTTTTCATTAACTAAGCTCATGTTTTGGGCCGTCTTAGGTTAGGTATTTGTAGTTTAGGTTAGTTAAGGAAGGTACCTATAAATAATGATTGTAATCTAGGGTATTGGTGGAACTTTTCAAAACTTTGAGAAAGCTTTAGTTTGGAATTCTTCTTTGATCTTTGGTGGAGAAAAACTCTATGAAAGCTTAATTTGCATATTCTTGGTTAAAGATTGAAGCTTTTGACTGTAAGTTATGAGGTTTCTCTTATCTTAATACATATTGAACGTTTATTATTTTATTGTGTTATTTTATGATTTGCTTTAATCATTTGTTAGGTTTGATTATTTGGATTCGCTTGCATCTAGGTAGTCTTACCAAAGTAGTGACTTTTGGTTGTTAATGCATGCTTTATGATCAATAACTTAAAGGGAGAATAGTATTATTGAAGAAATTAGACTGCTTGTGTTAATTTGTCAATCCTTGTTGATTTCTCAGTCCGTTTTCTTCTTGTGAATGATTTAGAGTACTTGTATTGAGTTGTTCACTGGAAAGGGTTAGAAAGGAACACTTTGTTATTTCTAGCTATTCATGAGAACATAGAATTTAGGAATTCTACAACAAGGTATTCAATGGTGTTAATTAAAGAGACTTCTATGATCAACTTATAGTTCATAAGTGAATATCGACTAACCAAGATTGCTCTACTCATTGATTTGTTATTCGATTAGTTTTGGTTCTAATTAGGTTATTGAGTCTATCTTGCTGTTGCAAACCCCTATCTTTATTTAGCTTATGGTTTTACTAAGATAATTTTACATAGATTTTTAATTATTAAGTATCTCTTCTCCGTGGATACGAACTTAACTTCCCTAACTACATTCATTTGAAGTTAGATAAGTTTTTATTTTGTTTAGTAGCATACGACAAGGCTCACCAACTTTTGGCGTTGTTGCCGGGGAAGGGCATTGTTTTTAATTATTTAATCTTGTAGTATTCATTTTAGTATTGCCTTTGGTTATTTTCTTTGTTTTTCTCTTCTTGGGTATGATAAGTACTCGTCCTACTAATAAAGAAGTTTTGCAGTTAAACTCGGAAATCAAAAGAGTTCTTTCCAGGTTGCGAAAGGAGGAAAGAACCAAATCTAGTGAATAACCATCTACTTTTGACAATCAAGAAGAGGAGATGGCAAAAAACCAAACATTAAGAGAACTCACAGCTTATAATTTGAACCAACAATCGTTATGCATTGCATATCTGGAGTTGGGAGAAGGTGTAAATGTCGAGATTAAATCTGGTTTAATCCATCTATTATCGGCATTCCGTGGTATAAAAGGTGAAGATCCAAATAAGTACCTGGTTGAATTTCATGTGGTATGCACAAGTATATAACCAAGTGGAATGACTGATGAACAGATACAACTAAGAGCTTTTCCTTTTTCTCTCAAAGATACAGCTAAGGATTGGTTTTATTATCTTCCTCCTGGTAATATAACAACATGGGCAGGTCTAAAAAGGTGTTTCCTAGAGAAATACTATCCAGCCACCATTTCTGCAAGTCTCGAGAAAGTTATTAGTAATGTAGGTCAAAAGGAAGATGAAACCTTATATGAGTATTGGGAGAGATTCAATAGACTTTGTGCTAGTTGTCCTTATCATGGATACTCTAATCAAGACCTTATTCTATATTTCTATGGAGGCCTAACCGATGATGACTTGAGAATGGTAAATGCAGCCAGTGGAGGAGGTCTAGTGAACAAAACTCTAGGGGATGCAACCAAATTAATTGCAGAACTAGTAGAGAATTCAAGGCAGTTCAGTCAAAGAACTTCTACATGCCGAGTGAGTGCAGCTAACTCAAATACCTCTGAATTGGAAAGTAAAGTAGTTGGTTTGACCTCTATGATGCGTGAGTTCATGGTGAGTTCGAAGAATCAACAGCAAGTAAAGGCTTGCGGTGTATGCACTTCCATGGAACATTTCACTGATTCATGTCCCACATTCCTAGAGGAACATAATGAGCAAGCTAATGCTCTAGGTTTCTAAGGACAAGGACCTCCGAGGAGATATGATCCCTTCTCAAACACCTATAATCTAGGATGGAGAGATCATCCAAATTTGAGATATGGAAATCCTCAAGGAAATCAACAACACAACTCTCAAGGTTAACAGTATAGAGCTCTATTTTCAAAACCTCAAGGCCAAAGCTCTAACTCGGGAAATATGTCAACTAAAGACATGATTATATCCTTAACTTCTAATGTCTCAAACATGCAGCAGAATATGGTTCAGTTTCAACAAGAAACCAAATCAAGTATTCAAAATCTAGAGAACCAGGTTAGTCAAATCTCTAGTGCAATAAGTCGACTTAAAGCTAAGGAGTCTAGGAAGCTTCTATCTCAAATGGATCTAAATCCTAAGCAATAAGCCAATGCAATAACACTGAGAAGTGGCAAAGAGTTGCAAGAAACTGTGGTTGCAACTAAGAGAGCTAAAGATTTGATTGGAGTTGAAGACGAAGTAGAGGAACTTAAAACTGTGGTAAACCCACCTACCTTTCCTCCTTATGAGCCTACACCACCTTTCCTTGAAGCTTTGCAAGAAACTCGAAGGTATAAGAAAGACAAGGACATTTTTTTAAACTTTCAGCAAATGTGAGGTAAACATTCCCCTTTTAAATTTGATAAAAAGTGTCCCTTATTTTGCTAAATTTTTAAAAGAACTTTGTACTATCAAGAGAAAGCATAGGTTGGGAGGAAAATAAAAGGTAAAAGTAAGTTCTCATGTTTCTACAATTTTTCAGAAGAAACTCCCAGAAAAATGTAGTGATCATGGTATATTTATTATTCCTGTTACAATAGGAGACACTACATTTCACCAAGCCATGTTAGACTTAGGTGCATCAATCAATGTCATCCCTTATTCCTTGTTTAAGTCTTTGGAACTTGGACCTTTACATAAAACTAGGGTAATAATTTAGTTAGCTGATAGGTCTAATGTCTATCCTAAGGGGGTGGTAGAAGACGTGCTTGTTAAGGTTGATAAATTGATTTTTCCTACTAATTTTTACGTTCTTGACATGGAACATGACAAACACGCAGTCCCTATCTTGTTAGGAAGACCTTTCTTAAAGATATCTAGAATAAAAATTGATGTGTTTATCGGTTCCTTAAATATGGAGTTCGATGGGCAAACAATTGTGTATAACATTTATGATTCCATGAAATATCCTGCGGGACACTCATTCTTTATGTTCCATAGATGTTATCGATCTAATAGTGCAAGATGTATTTAACATTGATGGTGGAGATGAGCTCCTCACATCTATTGTTAATGATTTATCTGGTGATTAGTTGGATTTTTCTTTGCCTATTAACATGCAGGTAATGGTGATAAAATTGAATGAACATTCCAAGTTTCCACTTATACCACCAGGTTCAACACCATCCCACTAACATTGCCTGTAGAGAAAATTTCACCATCTGTTTTGCAGGCACCTCAGGTGGAACTCAAACCACTTACCTTAGGTTAGCCTATAGATCTGTCTCCTGTACTATTATGAGTCAAGGGGAGGCAACCAAGGTCCCAAAGGTAGCTATGTCTTACTTATGGGCTATGACTTCGTCAGGTGTCGGTGTTCCTGATTGGGTTGATATATTTTTTTGAAAGTGTAAAGCAATACTAGTGGTCATATAAGCATGGGTGGCATGGTTACTTTATTGGCTGAACATTTGGGAATTTCACCTCCACAGAATCTTGCACTATTAGATTCCACCTACCTAACCTATAATGTTTCTACATTGGTGAAAATAGAGCTACTTTCGTGATCTACCATTGTAGGTAGCTATTTCTAGCGCTATGGGCCACAGGGATTGAACTACTTAAGAATTCCTTGGTTAGAGGGCAGGGAACTCCCCTATGGTCCTGAAATTGCGATTTCTTTTACCTATTGATCCCAATGTTGCACCCTACTTAGGTGAGGTTGAGGTTATCATTGACAATACGGGCGAGGAGAATCCCGATGAGAATATGGATGAGGGGCATGATGATGAAGTTGGGGATGTGATTGGCCTAGATGGAGGGCTCAGGTAGATGATCGTTTGGAGGAGGTTTGTGATGGAATGTAAGAGTTATTGGCTTACCAACGAAGTATGAGTCGGTTTTACACTGCTCAATATACCGCTCTTTACGAACCTCCAAGTGAGGCTTTCATGGACCATCTTGCCTCTCCAGCCTTGCATCATTCTGAAAGGCGTACTTCCTATGAGAATCCCAGACCTTCCAACTCTGGGAACCCTTCTACGTGATGGCTTGATGCAGTCGGCCTTCTCCCTACTTTTCTATACGTCATCTATTCTTAGATTGAGGACAATGCATCATTCAAGCATGGGGGAGGCTAATTTAGCTGTTTTAACTTTAATTTTTTTGTATAGTTATTTCAGTTTTGAAAAAAAACAAAAGAAAAAAAAAAGATGATAAAAAGATACCCGCTAAGTCAAAAACCTGTAAAGGCGGCTTATGCAAGAATTGGGGGCTCGGTTAGGTTAAAAATCCAAAAGGGCAAACTAAGCAAAAATGCGACTATTGAGCGAGTATGGTGGTGATATTTGAAAAGAAAAGAAAGGCTAGGATGAAAACCCGAAAGGGCTCCTAGGAAAAATGAGAGAAAAAGAGAGAAATTTTCAAGAAATTTTCACATGATTTTGCTCGAGTTGGTGTCATAAGTTGGAGGAGATATAAGGAGGTTTTGGGTAGGTTTCATCTTGATGTTTTTGGTGTTAGTTGGAGGTTGCGCGGATCTATTGGTTCATCTTAAAGATTTTCGGGGCGTGAGTTGTTTCCTTGTGTTTAATGTGGAAGTGTTTTATCATTGAAGCATGGAAAAGTTGAGTTGTTCCCAACTTTTTCAAGCTTTCACTTATTTTGGTGGTTTTAGAAGATTCACATACCCACTTCTAGGAATTAGTTTGTTTTAAGGTGGATTTGACATGAAAAGAAAGAAAAGAAAAAATAGAAGAGAAAATCAAGGTGTGAAGGTTGGAGAGGTGATTTATTGATGAATGCTAGAAGTGTTTTGTTGATTTGAGTGGATATGATTTATTGAATTTCACTTTGCTCTTATTTTGAACCTTGTTGAGATTAATGTGTTCTCCAAGCTTACTCGAGGATGAGAAAAGGTTCAAGCATGGGGGAATTTGACAAGTCATCTTGCAATGTGTTGATAGAGATGTTTTAGGATGGTTTTTGATGTTCTTCATGGAGTTTTATTGTTTTTTTGGAAGTTTTAGCCATTTCAACTCCCTTGGGTGCAACTAAGTAAGATTACGGAGTGAAACGACATGTTCAAATTGGAGGAATGAGGAAGGATGATTCCCCTTTGAGCGAGGAAGCTTTTGATGATAAGTATCAACACCATTCGGGTGGAGCAGCTACTAGAGGCAAATGGGCGACTACCAGCGGCATCCACAGCAACTATGAGTGAAGAATGTTGCCAGATCCGCTACCAATGGCAAAATAGCAGCTGGCAGCGGGTATTCCAGAAATACGCGACTTTAGTGTTTTCTAGTGGCTTTTTCATTAAGTAAGCTATGTTTTGGGCCGTCTTAGGTTCGGTATCTATAGTTTAGGTTAGTTAAGGGAGGTACCTATAAATAATGATTGTAATCAAGGGTATTGGGGAACTTTTCAGAACTTTGAGAAAGCTTTAGTTTGGAATTCTTCTTTGATCTTTGGTGGAGAAAAATTCTATGAAAGCTTAATTTGCATATTCTTGGTTAAAGATTAAAGCTTTTGACTGTAAGTTGTGACGTTTCTCTTCTCTTAATACATATTAAATGTTTATTATTCTCTTGTGTTATTTTATGATTTGCTTTAATCATTTGCTAGGTTTGATTATTTGGATTCGCTTGCATCTAGTTAATCTTACCAAAGTAGTGACTTTCGGTTGTTAGTGCATGCTTTATGATTAATAACTTGAAGGGGGAATAGTATTATTAAAGATATTAGATCGCTTGTGTAAATTTCGTCAATCCTTGTTGATTTCTCAGTCCGTTTGCTTCTTGTGAATGATTTAGAGTGCTTGTCTTGAGTTGTTCACTGGAAAGGGTTAGAAAGGAACGCTTTGTTATTTCTGGCTATTTCATGAGAACATAGAATTTAGGAATTCTACAACAAGGTATTCAATGGTATTAATTGAAGAGACTTCTATGATCAACTTGTAGTTCATAAGTGAATATCGACTAACCAAGATTGCTCTACTCATTGATTTGTTATTCAATTAGTTTTGGTTCTAATTAGGTATTGAGTCTATCTTGCTGTTGCAAACCCCCATCTTTATTTAGCTTATGGTTTACCTAAGATAATTTTACATAGATTTTCAATTATTAAGTATCTTTTCTCCGTGGATACGAACTTGACTTCCCTAACTACATTCATTTGAATTTAGATAAGTTTTGATTTTGTTTGGTAGCATACGATAAGGCTCACCATTATCCAAAGTGAGATTTTATCTTCTTTCCTAGGGATTCACGTGTATGTATTAGAGTCAACATTGCTTAGACTACTTATTATTCACGTATTTAGGTCGTTATCCACGTATTTGGCTAGAGTCTTAGTGTTTTTTAACTTCTTGTGAATCCTAGGGAGTTCCTACTATATAAAAGAGTCGAATGACATTTAATGAAATCAAATTTTGATGAATTAAACCCTTTGTCTTTGTGACTTTTCTGAATTCTCTAAGCTTTTGGATTAAAGGTTAATGTGTTTATCCTTTGTTAGCCTATTGCAATTTGTTGAGGACACTGGTGGTGTTCTAAGAAAATTTTTTGGATTCTTTGGTGGTGAATCTTTATCCAAAAAATCCCTTAAGTTAATCAACAAAACTATCCTTTTGCTTTATTCCATTCACGTACAAAACACTCAAAAATACAATCAAACACATTCCTTAAATCAGTTCCTTTGTGGCGCATATTAGTTTGTTAATTATTTTTCATTAACAATTTTTATTTTTTGGTTTAAATACCCAAAAATACAACATCTGGTATCAAAGCTAAAAAAAGTCTTGGGATATTAAACTCACGCAAATCCATGGCGTCTTCAAGTAGTCATCATCACCAAAGTGAGAACGATGATTACATGTCTTTGGGTGAGAGGAATGGACGTTTGGAGCGTGAAGTTAAGTTGTTGAGGGCGCAACTTAGAGACCTTCTTACAAGGCATATTCGACAAAGAGGGGATGGTCCACCTTCACACCATTCATAGGAGGAGATTCTAGTGTTTCCTATGCACAATCGATTCAGTAACTCAAACTCTAACTCTTTCTTTTTTGATATAAAAATTCGTATACCAGAGTATGATGGAAGATTAGATGCTAATGAATTTATGGAATAGTAGAAAGAGTGTTTGATTATAAACAAACACCTGATGAGAAGAAAGTAAAGGTGGTTGCCTTGAAGTTACGCAAATATGCCTCCACTTGGTGAGCAAACATGTGTAACAAGAGGGAAAGGATGGGGAAAGATAAGGTGAGGACATGGAAAAAGATGAACAAACTATTAAAAGAAAAGTTCCTAGCTTCCTACTATATTCAAGAGAATTTCATGAGATTTTGATCATCTTAAACAAGGTGGAAAAACGGTAGAGGAGTATTCACGTGAATTTGAGGGATATTTGGTGAAGTGTGGTGTTGGTGAGGATGAGCCATTGACATTGGTGCATTTCTAGGAGGTTTGGAGGATCAAATTTCTAGGGTGGTAGAGTTACATCCATATTTAACCTTAGAAGAGTTAATCCTTTTGGCGCATAAGGTGGAAAACCAATAGAAAACCAAACCCAAACATGAAAACACCATATCCTATTTTAAACCCACACAAAATATATGAACAGACCCTACTCAAACACGCCTAATCTTCTTAACCCACCAAAAATGAACCTTACTCCACAAAATAACCCAATCTAACCCCAACACAACCCCAGAAGGTGGTTTAGATGTCAAGGCCTAGGGCATATTGCATCTAATTGCCCTAACAAAAAGATTGTGTCACTCGCTAAATACTCCATGCATAGCAATCCCTGTTTTGAGGAGGAAGAAGAATTTGAAGAAGGGGAGTATATAAGAGAGAATAAGGAAGATAAATCAGGGAGTTTTGGGTCAAATGAGGGGGAGTGTCTAGTAGTAAGGAGGGCGTTGAGTCGTGTGCCCTAAACAGAAGATCAACTACAAAGAGAGGCCATCTTTTTCACAAAATGCACTGTCAAAGGAAAGGTTTGCTCTTTGATCATTGATGGAGGAAGTTGTACTAATGTTGTATCTCAAACGTTAGTAGAAAAGCTCGAATTGCCTACCTCACCACATCCACATCCACATCCACATCCATATGTGATTCAATGGCACAATAATGGCAAGGGAATTAAAGTAAGTTCTTGTGTTTAAATAAATTTCAGTATTGGTAAATATAAAGAAGAACTATGGTGTGATGTTATACTTATGGATGTGTGTCATATATTGTTGGGAAGACCTTGGTTGTTTGATAGAAAGGTGATACATGATGGATACAAAAATATATATGCCTTTACCAAAAATAATCACAAAATCACCCTAACCCCAATGACACAAAACAAGCCTAACACCACAAAAAAAAACCCTAGCATACCCAAAACTGAATCACATACCCTTACCACCATTTTAAAAGATGAACAACATAAACATCAGTGTATTCCATCCCTTATATTGGCGAGTCTAGAGGAAGAGGAAGAACTAGTTAAGGAGAAACTTATTCACCATTTACTCACCCCCTTGATCAAAACCATTGATCACGTGTTCCCAAAGGAGATTCCTCTGAGCTTCCTCCTAAACCTAACATCCAACACAAAAGAAAACTAGAACTGAAAGTTTCTGGTTCCTAAAAGTGTGCAACAAGTTCAAAGCTTTTATGGTCTTACATCATTCTATAGAAGATTTGTTCGTGATTTCAATACTATTATGGCTCCTCTTACATATATCACAAAACTGAAAAGTTTGAGTTGAACCCTCAAGCTCAGAAGGCATTTGAAGAGATCAAGCATCAATTGACTTTAACACCAATCCTAGCACTTCTAAACTTTGAAGATATCTTAGAGGTAGAGTGTGATGCATCAGGGTCGATATTGGTGTAGTATTATCTCAGAATGGAAGGCCTTTAGCCTATTTCAGTGAGAAGCTTAATGAAGCCAAGTGCAAGTACTCTACCTATGACAATGAGTTCTATGCCCTAGTACCTACAATTGATCATTAGCGCCACTATTTGGTCCTAAAGGAGTTCATCCTTCATTTTGATTATGAGGCCTTAAAGTATCCACAAAGCCAACAAAAGTTACAACCTCAACATGCTTAATGGGTTGAGTTTCTTCAATCTTTCCACTTCATGATAAAGCATAAGTCTAGAAAACTCAACAAGGGAGCAAATGCACTTTCAAGAAGGTATCTTCTTCTAAATTCTTTATAGACTAACATTGTTGGCCTTGAGATCTTGAAGGAATGCTATAAGGAAGATGCTGACTTTGGAGAACTCTATGAGAAATGCTCAAAGAAAGAATGGAGGAGTATTATCTTTTTGAAGGGTTTCTTGTCAAAGGAAGCCAAGTTTGTATCTCCAAACACAGTTTGAGAGAGTTCTTCATCAAGGAAGTTCATAAAGGAGACATGGATGGATACTTTTGGTGTTGAAAAAACCAAAGCCCTTCTAGCTGAACATTTCTTTTGGCCCAAAATGGCATGTGATGTGGAATTCATAGTCAAAAGGTGTCCTATGTGTCAAAAGGATAAAATTCACTCTCTTCCCCAAGGACTTCATATGCCTTTACCAGTGCCTCAAGCTCCTTGGGAAGATATCAATCTAGACTTCAACACTAGAATACCTCAAACTTAGCACAATAAAGACTCAATCATGATGGTTGTGGACAGATTCTCTAAAATGGTGCATTTTATTTCATGTTACACTACTTATGATGCAGTTTAGGTTGCTAATCTTTACTTTAAAGATGTGGTTCGTCTACATGGGATCCCTAAGTCTATGGAGAGTGATCATGATTCAAAGTTTCTTAGTCATTTTTGGCTAACATTATGGAAGAAGATGGGTACAAAGTTGAAATTCAGCACTTCTAGTCATTGTCAAACTTATGGGCAAACTAAAGTGACTAATCGCACCTCAAGAACGCTTTTAAGATCGTTGATCACTAAGAACCTTAGGGAATGGGATGAAGAGCTACCCCATGCAGAGTTTGCATACAATAGGGTTCTAAGTAAGACAACAGGTCTTAGTCCCTTCAAAGTGGTCTATGGGTTCAATCCTTGTACACCTATTGATTTAACCTCATTTACAGTAAAGGCTAACTTTAGCAAAGAGATAGAGGAAACTAAAGAGATTAAGAAAATGCATAAGCAAATTCTTTCCAAGATTGAGAAGATGAATGAACAAGTCAAGGCACAAATTGATAAAAAAAAAAAAGAGGGATTCAAGATTCAAAGTGGATAATTACGTATATTTTCATCTAAGGAAAGAACGTTTTCCATCGAAATGATGTTCCAAACTTAAACTTAGATCTAACAGTCCATTTAGAATCTTGGAGAAGATCAACAACAATGCTTATAAGGTAGAGCTTTTAGGAGATTATGGAATATCTGCTACCTTCAATATTGCTAATCTTAGTCCTTTCTATGAAGCTTATGAAGATTTGCCAATTTTGAGAGAAAACTTTTAAGGGAGGATGTTGGGGATTTAGGAGCTATGCAATTAAAGATTACAAAAGATCCCTTAATTATCAAAGAAGTATCCCAATGCATTGCGAACATGGTGGAACGCCAACAGAAAAAACATACTTATTTTAGTATGGTATTCTGACTTGGATTGACTTTCCTAAAATAGAAACTTTCTACTTTGGGAAACTTTCTACTTTGGGAAAGTGGTAGCTAGGGAAAGAGGGAATTTTCTTAATAGGGAATTAGGGATTAAATAAAACATGATGAACGCATAAAGGTCTAAACTTTAGAAGTAGGGCTTGAATTCATCCTTGCTCAAAGTTGCTCTAAAGTTGATGATGCGTGCATCAATGTGAATGACGAGCATGTTGAAGATTATTCCAAGAAAGTCAAGAAAGCATGAATCTATACTTGAAAGCTTCTTCAATAGGTCAAACTTACTATCGGGGGCATCAAGACAAAGCCACGCTTTGTATGGTGGCGTTCTTGGGAGTTCTTGAAGCTTCTTGATAGTTCTTTAAGGTTCTTTAAAAGCTTTCTTAGATTTTTGTCTAAAAGTTTTTACCTTTCCCTTGAAAGGGTTTTTCTTGGTTTAGACCCTAGGTTTCTTTATTTTCTTTATGTTCTTGATTATTTTTGTATGTGTGAGTTAGTTAATTAAGTTAGTTAGAAAACCGTGTAACGTTACTTGGCGCCCAAGGTTACGTTCCTATTTCAAGATGGATTCCTACCCAAGGTTAAGTTTCCTATTTCAAGAGGGATTCCTACTCAAGATTGAATTATAGGTGGCGGCTGCTTGGAGATCAAGGCAAAGTGAAAGAGTTTTACTGAAGCTAGAACTCTAATATGTTTAGGAAATGTAGGAGTTTTATTCAAGCTAGAATTCTAATATGTTTAGGAAAAGAAGGAGTTTTATTCTAGTTAGAGTTCTAATATTTTTAGGAAAGGATTGCTATAAATATTCCATGTAATTCACGGTTTGGAGACATTCACGAATTTGATCAATAACAAACACATTTATTTTCGAGTGATATTTTGGTTGGATACCTAAATATTTCTTTGGCTAACTTGCGAGTTAGTTGCTGTTTTGGGTGTTTTAGTTAAAACATTCATTAGTTTGATTAATTAGGTGGACTCTTAATTAATTAAACTCAGTTCTTGCCTAGTTCTTGGTGATTTATCTGTATAGGACGAAGCTTAGAACATATCCTTGTGTAACTTGGTTTTCGGATCAAGAATCACATCATCGTGGTATCAGAGCTGTTGGTGACGTTTGGCTTGGAATTTTTGGCTAAAATTTTGTGGGAAGATTCAGAAAATGTAGATCAACATTATTTCAAAATTTCGTGTCAATTGGACACGTAACGAAGTCTTTGCAACCTCAAACTTTTGAGATTGTTACACGGAGTTGCGATCTGGAGAATGGTTTTTATTTGCTTCAAGAATCAATCAAGATTCAATCTTTTAATCAAGATTTTGCATAAACTAACCTTGTTTGTGTAGGAGCAATGAGTGACGAAGAAATCCCAGGGATTCCAAGGGGTTTGAACCTTGATCAAGCGCATAACTTGCGAAGGGATCGTCAAATAGAGCGATTGTCACAACAATTGCAAGAAGTATTGGCTAGGCTTGACGAACGTGACAAAACTTCTTCTTCAAGGAAGAACAAATCAGTTGCAAGTTCTAGTTCAAGTGAAGACGAATATGAAAGGAGAAAAGCAAGTAGATCACGCCATAAAGATTCATCTTCAAGTGATGAACCTAGAAGGCATAGACGGAAGAACAAGGCCAAAGATGATGACCGAAATATAAGGTTAGATTTTTCGGAATTCGATGGGAGTATGCTAGACCCCGAAAAATATTTTGAGTGGGTTAGAAGAGCGAAAACACTCTTTGATTACAAGGAGTATGATGAATGAAAGAGGTGCAAAATTGCTGAATTAAAACTCACGGGTTATGCGAGTTTATGGTATGATAATCTCAAGAAAAAGAGACGCAAGGAGGGACGATCCAAGATCACTACTTGGACACAATTAAAGAAATATATGAAGCGTCAATTTGTGTCCCATGAGTACGTGCAAGAAGTGTATCTCAAGATGCAAACTTTTAAGCAAGGAAATCAATCCTTGGAGGCTTATTTGTGTGAATTTGAGAAACTATGTTTATTGTGTGATTTAGAAGAAATTCTAGAGCACAAAATAGCACGTTTTATTGCAGGTTTGAACGAAAATATTCAAGAGAAGATTGAATTGCACGAATATTATTCATTTAAAGAAGTATGCAAGGCGGCCATTAAGGTTGAAAAACAATTCAAGGCCAAGAAGACCTCAAGTGTGAAGCCGTTCACACGCACGTTCACAAAGGCTAGTGACAAGCCTACCTTTGATAGGACTTCTTCTAGTTCGTATGCTAAAGATAACAAACCCAGAAACGAAGCTAGCAAGAAGGTGACCAAAGATAGAAAATGTTTCAAATGTGGGAGTGTTGGCCATATAGCAAGCAATTGCTACTCAAAACGCACTATGACGGCTCAAGAATGGGAAGAAGAGAAAGCTAGGTGCGAGGGAAGTAGTGACATGGAGATGGTGGTCGAGCAAGAACATGATTTTGAAGAAGAGGAGGGTAGTGCCGAAGAGGTTGATGGTGAAACGCAAGGAAAGAGCTTGGTTCTAAGGAGAGCTCTTCACTCTAAACCTATGCCCGTTGAAGAGAATCAAAGAGAGAAAATCTTTTTAACAAGGTGCAAGGTGGAAGATCGATTGTGTGACGTAATAATAGACTCAGGAAGTTGCATAAATGTGGTGTCTATAACTTTGATCAACAAATTAGAGTGGCCTACAACCGATCACCCAAAACCCTACAAGCTACATTAGCTCAATGATGCTAGTGACGTAAAGGTAACGAAATAAGCCCTAATCACCTTTTCAATTGGCAAATATCATGATAAAGTTTTATGTGATGTATGCCCCATGGATGCTTGTCATATCTTATTGGGTAGACCATGGCAATATGATAGATTTGTCAAGTTTAATGGTAGGACAAATGTGTATATAATTCGAAAAGGGAAGGGGGAAAATCATATGCATTGAAACCACTAGTTGATCATAGAATAACTAAATGTAACCCTAGTTCGAAAGGTGCATATTTAATTGGGGAAAAGGAGTTAGAGAAAGAGATCAACAATAACAATATAGTATATATTATGGTGGCTAACAATGTGCAAGTGAATGAGAGTAAACAAGAAAAGAGGCCCGTGGAATTAGAAGTGGTATTGCAAGATTATTGTGACGTTTTTCCTAGTGAATTACCATCGGGATTACCACCAATTCGTGGTGAAACACCAAATTGATCTTATTTCGGGAGGTCCACTACCTAACAAGGCAGCATATAGAAGTAATCTGGAAGAAACAAAGGAAATGCAATGCCAAATAGAGGAATTGATGCAAAGAGGCTACGTGAAAGAGAGTATGAGCCCATGTGCCGTGCCTACATTGTTAGTTCCAAAAAAAGATGGGAGTTGGCGTATGTGCATTGATAGTAGGAGTGTGGACAACATAACCATCAAGTATAGATTTCCTATACCTAGACTTGATGATTTGTTAGACGAATTGCATGGTTCAAAGCTATTTTCCAAGATTGATCTTATGAGTGGCTATCATCAAATACGCATGAGAGAAGGAGACTAATGGAAGACGGCTTTCAAGACTAAAGTGGGGTTGTATGAGTGATTAGTCATGCCTTTTGGTCTAACCAATGTGCCTAGTACATTTATGAGATTGATGAACGAGGTGTTAAAACCATTTCTTGGAAAGTTCATAGTTGTTTATTTGGATGACATATTGATTTATTCTGAAAATTTCAATGATTGGGAAGACGTGTCTATGGATTTTATAGTTGGTTTGCCAAGGACTCAAAGAGGAAAGGACTCAATCATGGTTGTAGTGGATCGATTTTCCAAGATGGCTCATTTCATACCTTGTCACAAAGTGGACGATGCTATGAAAGTGGCGGAATTGTATTTCAAGGAAGTGGTGAGACTACATGGGTTGCCGAATAGTATTGTGAGTGATCGTGATACAAAGTTCATGAGTTTCTTTTGGAAATCACTATGGAAATTGGTAGGAACGAAGCTGTTATTTAGTACATCATATCACCCACAAACGGACGGACAAACGGAGGTAACAAATCAAACTCTTAGTGTGCTTTTACGTGGACTAGTGAGCAAAATGCAAAAAGATTGGGATATTAAGCTTGCTCATGCCGAGTTTGCTTACAATAGATCACCTACTTATGCCACAAAACACACGCCATTTGAAGTTGTTTATGGTGTCAATTCAAGAATGCCCATTGATTTGATTGAAATTCCAAAGGGGGAATTAATTCATAAGGATGCCGGGGCTAAAATCAAGTACATGATGAAGCTACACGCACAAGTTAGAGCTAGGATTGAACGTGTCAATGAACTCTACAAAGCACGAGCTAACAAGAACAAAAAGCCATAAAGTTTTGAAGTTGGCGACTTGGTGTGGTTACACTTGAGAAAAGAAAGATTTCCTAGCAAACGAAAGAATAAATTGATGCCAAGAAGTGAGGGGCCGTTCAAGATTATTGAGAAGATTAATGAGAATGCATATAAGCTTGAATTGCCGGGAGAATATGGTGTAAGCGTAACATTTAATGTTGGAGATTTGGTGAAGTATTTGCCAAATGATGCTATTGAAGATTTGAGGGCAAATTCTTTTGAAGAAGGGGAGGATGATGTGTGCATCAATGTGAATGACGAGCATGTTGAAGAATTATTCCAAGAAAGTCAAGAAAGCATGAATCTATACTTAGAAGCTTCTTCAATAGGTCAAACTTACTATCGGGGGCATCAAGACAAAGCCACGCTTTGTATGGTGGCGTTCTTGGGAGTTCTTGAAGCTTCTTGATAGTTCTTTAAGGTTCTTTAAAAGCTTTCTTAGATTTTTGTCTACAAGTTTTTACCTTTCCCTTGAAAGGGTTTTTCTTGGTTTAGACCCTAGGTTTCTTTATTTTCTTTATGTTCTTGATTATTTTTGTACGTGTGAGTTAGTTAATTAAGTTAGTTAGAAAACCGTGTAACGTTACTTGGCACCCAAGGTTACGTTCCTATTTCAAGATGGATTCCTACCCAAGGTTAAGTTTCCTATTTCAAGAGGGATTCCTACTCAAGATTGAATTATAGGTGGCGGCTGCTTGGAGATCAAGGCAAAGTGAAAGAGTTTTACTGAAGCTAGAACTCTAATATGTTTAGGAAAAGTAGGAGTTTTATTCAAGATAGAATTCTAATATGTTTAGGAAAAGAAGGAGTTTTATTCTAGTTAGAGTTCTAATATTTTTAGGAAAGGATTGCTATAAATACTCCATGTAATTCACGGTTTGGAGACATTCACGAATTTGATCAATAACAAACACATTTATTTTCGAGTGATATTTTGGTTGGATACCTAAATATTTCTTTGGCTAACTTGCAAGTTGGTTGCTGTTTTGGGTGTTTTAGTTAAAACATTCATTAGTTTGATTAATTAGGTGGACTCTTAATTAATTAAACTCAGTTCCTGCCTAGTTCTTGGTGATTTATCTATATAGGACGAAGCTTAGAACATATCCTTGTGATAACTTGGTTTTCGGATCAAGAATCACATCAGTTGATCAAAGTTAGGTCAACGTGAGAGTCGAAGTTTGACCAAAGGAGTTGGTCCATGTTCGTGTATTCCTGGATGGCGTGGGAATTAAAGACTTTTGCTAATTTGTAATGACTTGATAAGTTGGATATGATAAGAAGACTTAAACAGTTTGATGGAGATGGAAGGCTTGAAGATATGCACGCCCGTCAAAGGATAAGAGAGCCATTTAGTTCAACTTCTTCAAGAATAAAGCAGATAAAGTTTTAGCTAGTTAGCAAGTCTTATCTTATGAGTCTTTTAAATTATAATGTAACTATATCTAGCCAATCATAGGAATTTTGAATTTCTATGCTTTGTTCTCTTAGGATGTTGGTTCTTTAATGTTTTTAGTTAAGTTTATTTTAGGGATAGTTAGCCAAAACCAGATTTTTTGTTCTTTCCTAGGGATTCACGTGTATTAGAGTCATCAATGCTTAGACTACTTATTCTTCACGTATTTAGGTTGTTATGCACGTGTTTGGCTTGAGTTTTAGTGTTTTTAAACTTCTTATAAACCCTAGGGAGCTCCTACTAAATAAAGGAGTCAAATGACATTGAATAAAATTAGATTTTGATGAATTAAATAAACTCTTTTTCTTCGTGACTTTTCTGAATTCTCTAAGCTTTTGGATTAAAGTTTAGTGTGTTTATCCTTTACTAGCTTGTTTCAATTCGTTGAGGAAACTGGTGGTGTTTTGAGGAAGTTTTTCGGATTTTTTGGTGGTGAATCTGTATCCAAACAATCCCTAAAGGAAACTATCCTTTTGCTTTATTCCATTCACGTACAAAACACTCAAAAATACAATCAAACATGTTCCTTTATAGCGTATATTAGGTGGTGAATCATCTTTCATTAACAATTTGTATTTTCGGTTTGAATACCCAAAAATACAACAGTTAATGCACTAGTTAAGGTTTTTGAGTAATTGATTTGTATGCCCGTCAAGTGTTTGATGAAATGCCCAAGTGGGTAATGATAACTTGATTAAATTAGTAAAAAACCATGCAAATAAAAACAATTGTTGGATGCAAGGTGTAGTCATGCGAGGATTATGAGTAATGTGTTTGTTTTTTTGTTCGGTAAGTGAATCATGTTGTTCCTGCATGCTTCTTCCCAAAGTTGTGATCCATATAAAACCTTCTTGCCTACACCATTTTCTAAAATGTTGTTCTCTATGAGACGTGTTTTTTATGATAATTGAATTGTTATGTTATTGAACCTGTTTTTCAGGTGAGCTTGCAGGGGAAGCATGTCCTTTAGTATGTGATAACAAATATCCTATTGTTCAGAAGAACAAGGATGTTTTAGCTATAGCTTATAGCTGATCAGAAAGCTTGTAACACTTTATTCTTCGATGTTTATTTTTTCGTTTGAATACAAAGTAGACAGTAGAGTATATTTGTACCCTTTATGGAGAGCTCTAGTACTTTAGCACCTCCTCCCCAAACATTTATCAAAATCTGGAAATGAAAAAAAAATAAAGGTATATTATTCATTATTTCTCCTGTGTCTCATATGGTTGTCGGATGTACAGGAATCTTCTGGTAGGATGCTTGGTGTGGCATTTAGGAATTTTTTAGTCTTACACTTCGAGGAATCTCCAAATCCAAACCTTGTAGCTGAGAAAGCTCTGTGTTATGTTGCTTATAACATTGTATTCCAGGGGCTCATTTTTAAAATTGCTTGTTTCAAGAAATATGATGATTTTGAGAATATCCCTATTTCTCTGGATTTGAACAATGTTAAGCAGGATGCTAAAATATCTTAAGGGTTTTCTGCCACTTGTGGTCCTGTCAATGCTATCATCATTTCTTCACCTCACACATTATACTCTCAACACAGGTATGTATCGGTTGGATGAATTCGTACTTTCTTTCTAATTTGTTTATCTTATAAGGTAGAGAGTATGTATGTATTTGATGATGTTAATAAAGTTTAGTTTCGGCCATCTTTTTTTTTTTGGCAAAATGATATTAAGGTTGAGATTCTAGGGGAACATAGGTAATTGGCAACAAAATTTAGAACAGAGTAAATGGTTATATGAGATTTAACATAAGAAATCATCTACTTCTTATATGAGGTCAAAACCCACTAGCTAGTAAAGAAATTGATTGATTGTATAACATCTAGAGCAATGATATATATCTTATAAGAAATTGATTGATTATTGTGATTACCCCTCTCATATTTCTGCAGGTGTTCAACCTAGAGAGTTTTATGAATAAGGGGAGTATTGGAAAACAACCCTTAGAAACTATTGGTCTTTGCTTACCCCCTTGGTATTTTCTAACCATCCTAAACGGCCTGGTGATGAAGAACCATTATCTCCATATAACATGGTTCGCAATGTGATGGACATAAAAGCTAATTATGGGGGTTTTAATGCTGCACTCTTGGATGGGAAGAAATTAGCATGGGTTATGAATGTAGTTCTCGTCGGGACTCACAACACACTTCCCCATATTCTTGATCAAGGTTTTGCTGGTGATTTGCACAACTGGTAAGAATTTGTATCTGCAAACATAATCTTCAGTAGGGAACCATCATGATGATATTTATCAAGAGGTTAAACTTTGAACATTTATTGATCTCAAAATATTTTTAAAGAGATTAATGAAAAAATAACAATATTATGATTTTACTTCACATTTTTGTAAATATTTTATGTTCATGGGTACATTTCAAAAATTAAACATTTTTATAGAGTTTAATTTCAATAACTTGTGGTATATAGGTTCTTTATTTATATGTTCATAGTGACAATCTACTATTAATAAAATATTTTATGTTCTATTCTTGTTAGTTAATTATTCATGCATAAGTTTCATATATTATATATTTTACCATTTAAAATATTTTAAAAAAAAAACAAAATCCATTATTTGCTTTGGTTCCATGCAGAACTGAAACACTTGGTACACTAAGTGCTTCGGTATTACATGGAACCAAAGCAATTGTACCATTATATAAGTGCTTCATTTATAAGTGTTTTTCCTAGATAACCGAAGCATTTAAGCTATTTGAACCAAAGCAAATGAACGTTTTTTCTACTAGTGTTAGTATCTTACTATCATTCATGTCATGTAAGGAAGTTTTTTCGGGCAACAAAGATTTGACTTCTACAGCAACCATTCACATGAAATTAAAAACAGCAACCATTCTCATTGAATTGAAAAAAAAAACATTATAAATTCCAAATTCATTTAACAACAATTTTCAAATCTACAATAATTAAGAAATCTGAAAATAAGATCAAGTCATAGGGCAAACCTTGTAATAGGAGGTGGGAAACATAGGACGTGGGAAGGAAAATCAATGGTTGTTTTAGATTATGATAGGATTGATAGGTTTGGGTATTACCTTAACACCAAGTTTGGGAGCCAAATATACCCAATGTGGAAATGAAATTTGAAGTTGCAGCGGCGTAGTCATGTAGTAGCTAAGTTAGGACCAAATTTACATATGCTCTGGTTCTTAAAACAAGAGTATATTCTCTTTTTGCTAATATATTGTATCCAAAGGCTAATTTGCATATGCTTTGGTTCATAAAACCGGAGCATATGACATGTAGTATATGACATTTTTTCCACTAGTGAAAGGTCCCTTCCTTTTCTCTTCATTAAGAAAGGAAGGTTATATTGTGAAAAACTGGGCTTGTAAGTTGTAATAACTAAATTATCCACCCACATTCTAGTACATACTTATTAAAATCTCCTTGCATGTGCTAGTATCCTGAATCATTACAAGTTAAGTTTTTTTATATTGTTTATAAATTCATGGATTTTAATTAATTTGAGCAATTTAGTAGAATGGATGCATTAATAAGCAATAATTAGACATAATTAGTATTGTAGACAAAAAATTATGTCTCTCTGAGTCGCGGTCCTATGATGAACTAACCCTTGCAAGTGAATCTAACTTGGCTTGAGGTTGAGTGCACGAAAACTTGAAAAACTTTCAAACAATCCTAAACCCTCAAAGCCTCAAGCATAATTAAGCCAAAATACAACTTTGGCCTAACCACAAAACCTCAAAAAAAAAACCCTTAAAATCACATCCTTAATCCCCAACATTTCTAATAAACTGACAAGAGCACCTAAGAGTAAGGCTCCAGAGCAACATAGGCGTCCAACATCCAATTCTAGTATTTGGCGCCCTAAAGCTTTGAATGCCCTCAAAAGTTCTCTTGGTACCTTGTAACCTCAAAAGCAGTTGAGAAAAAGATGTCTTATGATTGTTTGACACTCAGCATTATCATTAGATACCCATGCATTGTGTTGGATTCTTGAACTAGGCGTCTGACGCTCAGTTAAAGGTGATGCGGTTATGAAATGGACGTTGAAACTGATTAATTTAATTAATCTATTCAATTTTTTGGCATGGTTCATCCTTCAACAAAAGTTTATAATCAACATGTTGGGATGCCTTATATATAATCCACTTAAGATTTTTAAGTTTAGTAAGTTTTTATTATTATTTTTGAATCTAGATTTGGCTTACATGTTTTTTCCTTTCACTTAAAAGGGTTTTTCAAGTTTAAAGCAATTAGGGTATTTTTGGGCCTAAAAGGTTCCAAGTTGTATTGAGCCAAGTCCAAAAATTATTTTAGAACATATTTTGGGATTTTCAGATTAATAGGCTATTGTTAGATAATCTGAAAATCATTAGAACAAAAGACATTAATTTTGGATATTTAGGAATATTAGATTAGATAAGATAAGGTTAGTTAGGGTTAATAGAGTTAATTAAACTCTAAGTTTGATCTGGTCCATGTATTTAGAGTCCTAGATAAGTCTTAGTGTTCTAAAAGAATCCTAGTCTAGTTCAATAAGGATTCTAAACACTTTGTATGAATAGGCCCTTTAGGCCAATGAATCAAAGTAGAGTTGATCGAGTTGATAAAAAAGAGAGTTTTCTCTAAGTTGAGCTTTTCTTGCGATTGATTTTAAGTAAAGTGATAGCCTTAGAGCTAGGAAAATTAGTTGTTTACCGTTTTCCACCTTAAGGAACGTGTTTTCCTTAAGTTTTCCACCAGCTTTCCACATTAAATGATCTTTTTCTAAATACCCTGAATTTTTATGAGAAAAAGGAAGAAATTTTTGAAATCTTAAACACTACTACTCTGCTCAAATATCTCCTTAAACATCCTCAAATCTTCATTAACCCTAATGAAGGCCTAAATCAAGGCAAATCTTTACCGCTTAACCCAAGGTTCTTCAAGAACTCATCCAAGACTCAAGGAAATGACTCATCCTCTATGATAACTTATCAAGGACCCTCTTAAATCTACATCTATTTTTCTTTACATTGTCTAGTTCTACTCCAATCACCACTACTTTTGATCCCTAGTTGTTTCCATCCACTCAAGGGTTCATGTTGAATCACTTTTATGTAATGAATGTATGGTTTACAAACCTCCTCTACATGAGCTTCTTATTTACTTTTTTTACACTTTGATTAGCCTTGATAAAATAAAGAGGAATCATCCTTGATGTTCTTTTGTGATTGATAACCGGTTTTCTAGGTCGTTAACTAAAAGACAGGTTATGCAAACAATATTTATTCCAACCTACAAACTATACGAGTATAGCGGAGTAGGGGGTCGAACCACGAAGACAAGGTATATCAAGACTTTGACTTTTAACACAACCGGACTATTTGGGGTTGGAAATTCAGTTAAAACTAATAGGTGGAAAATAGACGACGACAAATCACGAAGTAAAGCAAGTAGAGAAAAACGGGGACAAGATTGGATTCACCCTAGGAATGAAGCTTTAAAACCGAACATGATAGATTACAGAAAATCTGTTAATAACTAGCATGGACATCCGAGAATACGAGAGGAAGTTGGTGACCCTATAGATCACACGAACAACCTATAATCGCCCTATGTCTCCAAAGGAGTGGCAGGACAAGATTCGCATCGGAATCCGAAACTATTTATTAACATCGTTTCTACAATCTTAAGCAATAAAGATCATAGCTTTCCTAGGGTTTCACCAATCAAAACCCCTAAAAGAATTACTCACTCATATTCATGCGTAAAGACATAAAGATATTAAAAGATGCAGCAGAAACGAACGTGGAATGAAATCGCGAGAATGAAAACAAAATCAGAATTAATAAATGATAAACTTAGAACTAAACATGCAATGAAATACAACAATGGATTAAGATTAAAGGAAGGAATTAAACTTACAAAAGCTTCAAATTGATATCCACGAAAAGAACTTGAACTACAAAGCGTTGAAGAAAAACTGAAAATCGAAAGCTAAAACTAAAAGAATTTGGAGGCTAAGAAATCTAAAAGTGCATGAAAGTATTAAACCTAGCTCTCCCTCTCCTCATCAAAGGAAGGGGGTATTTATAACAAAATAAGAAAAACCTACGAAAAACCCTAGAATGCATAGGAGCCGGCCCTAAAAAGAAGTAGTTGATCCGGAGGAAAACACTATCATTCGCCCGAATATAGGTCTCATTCGGCCGAATGTGATCCCATTCTCCCGAATGGTCTTCCATTCGCCTATTCCAGAGGCTTCGGGGAATCGATCTCTGTTAAATTCGCCCGAATGTACAGGTTGATTCGGCCGAATGGAATATCATTCGCCCGAACGAGTTCCATTCGGCCTTTCCAGTAGCAAGGCTCGAGAATTCTGAAGACTGCCTCTCATTCGACCGAATGAGTCTCAGATTCGGTCGAATCTGCAAGCATTCGGTCGAATGTCTCTCAGATTCGGTCGAATCTGAGAGCATTCTTTCCTCTTTTCACTTCCCTCTTTTCTAAACTCAATGAAATCTTCATGAGTGACTTCAAACACTTGCCCAAGCTAAGATACGTGTGTCAAAGGCTCGAATGTATCGCCTTTTACCTTGAAATCATCAAAAGTGCCTGAAATGAACTTAAGACAACTCGAAAACAAGATCAAGGTAAAATGAAGCATACTGTACATAAAACCAATACAAAACTATGAGACTTGACACTAAAATGAGTTAATAAATGTGCTCTAAAACGAGCACATCAGTGATCAACTCACATACTTTCAATTTCCCTTTTATATACCTATGATATGATTTACACGGAGCAACACCTTCCTTCACTAGGTCAAGCCTCAATAACCTTTCTTTGAGCACCATCTTCAAGGATCCACTCTCATGAGATGGAATCCTCTTAATCTATATCCCTTTCCCTTACATCTTTATGTCCTTGCTATGTATTTACTTTATGCACCTTTTTATTTTTACTTTGCCTATGATAAAGAGATTTGAACATCTTCAATCGCTCTAGACTTATTTCAATCTTACCTATACATGAGCAAAACCCTAATGTTCATCATAGTTGAATGAATGTTTAAGAGTTTTCTTGAAAGCTTATTTTCTAGCATCATGAAGCATACTTTAATGTTCCTTTTTATTTCCAAGCCAAAGATATTTTGGGGTAAAACCACATAAGTCCTCTAAAACTAGAATCCATTCCTAGTTGAAGTATGTCATAAGGGATAACTTCTTTAAGCTTAATTCCTCATTTGATGAGTAAACCTTCAACTTATTTGCATGCATAATCCATACTTTATAACTTTAAATATCTTTGAATCTCCACACTTTTATTACATGTTCTATATTATGTTGTAATTGTGTGACCATATTTATCTTTTTCCCTTAATCAAGACCTATTGATTATCTAGGACCCCTTAATCTTGTGGACTCTAAGAAGTGATCACCCTAATTTAGATTTATGTGCATAAATATTAACTTGAAAACCCACCTAATCTAGAGGTGTGCTTCTATTGTTACGCGAGTCATTTTGGGACTATCAAATATTAATTTGTTTCATCTTAATGAGAATTCTTGCATATCTTCTTTGAATTGATGTAGATTTGGCATTCTTGAACCCAACTTTGATTTGTAGACCATTTATGTGAGTAATTTTGGGATTCCAACCCAATTGGGTGTCCAAACCACCGTTAAAGGTTTTCTGGTGACTCCTCCTTACTCTTCGGGCCTCATCCATACGAGGATAACAAAAGTCACGTAGTTGTCCTTAACGACACGCACAATTAGTATGGCACTAGGCGGAAGGGCACCTTTCCCTTTCTCTTCGTCGAGAAGAAAATGTTGGGTTGTAAAAAAAAACTAGTCCCTCTAGTGGCGGCTCACTCATCGAGTCGTCCACCCCAAACCTTGTTGGGTTCATCTCAACCTCTAGCAAACAAAAAAGCCAATACAAGTACACTATTGAATTTAATTTTTTCATGGGCTTTAATATTTTATTGGTTTATTAGTTATGAGTAATTTGGTAAATAAGTTTTTTTAGGTTATAATTATGTCATTTTTAGACATAATTCACTAAAAAATACAGTAAGGTAGTAAAAATAATAGAAACTGGATATATTTATGTATTACAATATACTAAAAGACAACTAGAGAGAGAATAAATTTTTTGCAAAATGTCTTTTTTCCCTTTTCTATTAAAATAATTCCATATTTACATTAAGACATTGAAAAATATCACATGTGATCTGTATCTTGTTATTTTTTAGGAAAACGTCCTTTATTTATATTTTAAGTTTTATTTCTTTTATCTTTTTTCATTTCCTTTTTTTAATTTTGTAGTCTTGTATATATTTCTACGTAATTTTTTTATTATCTTCTAATAATGCGTCTTATTATTGTTCAAAGTTTCTATTTTTTGGTCTTTATCGATTAGTTTAAAATTTTAGAGAATAATTTAAACACATGTCTTTAATTTTAAAATTTATCATATTTTCTAAAGTTGACATGACAAAATTCAAATCTATTATGTCTTTAATTAGATTTTTTTACCAAATTATTAGGTATTAAACTAATTGTCAATTGTATTTATTAATATATGTGCATTACACGAGACTTAATCTAGTTAGATAGTAATTCAAACAAATGAATATAAAAGGTAGTAATTTATTGTGATTTTTCCATGAAGAACCCTAAGGTTTTAAAAAAATCATGAGTTAATCTTGAGTTTTTATAAATTCACTGGATAATCTTTTTAATATTCTACCAAATACCCTTGATTATTATAAATACTATCTTTAATTATTTGAAATCCCTGAATTATTTTATAACCTAATTTGAGTCCTTAATAAATAAATTTCAACCTAAAACATATGAAAAAAATACCCAAAAAGTAATTCCTTTAATAGATGGATTAAAGCTTTAATTAGTAGAATTTTGGGGATTTTTTGGGGAAACATGTTAATTATCTGGTACCTTCCCTACCAATGATGGGCTGTTTAGAACTCATGCCATAAAGTCATGTCATAGTCGCTCTTATTTGTCAACTTTGTAATCATTATTTTTAAATATTTCACACCTTTTTTTAATTATCCCTTGATGGTAGAAACAATTATTACACTTTTAACTCAAGGTTTCATTCCTAGCAACCCATTAGACCTAACAAAAAATTCAATAGGTAATATTCAACATATTAGAGATATTCTTGGCTAAAAGTAGTACAAAAAATTGCTACTGAGTGGTGGATAAGTTGATTTTAAAAAAATGTTGTTGTTTTAAACAAAGAGCCCTACACTCTTCATGAGAATTGTCGTTCCATAAAGAAACTTGTAAAGGATTGAAATACCTCTGACCTGGATGAGGGATCCTATAGCTTAAATCTTTCAAACTCATAAATTAGAAAACGAAAGCCCCTTCTAAGTAGGTTTTAATAGCAGAATTTGGTGGTTTTAATAAGGGCCAAAATGCTCCTAGTTTAGACATTGTTATTGGTAATCATTGTAGTTCTTTTATGAGCAGGTGTAATGTTCTTCCACCCAAACCTGCCAATCCTTCTAGTTGAGGACAATGCTCTTCATGAGGGTCTCAAATGTGCAACAGGTTGTGTATGGCTATCAGCTTCTATCTTTAGGTGTTGGGTTAAAAGTTGCAACAAGCGCAACCCTACCACACATAATTGCAAGATTATCATTATCGAGGGTGACAATTTGGTCTTGACCCGAATTGGACAAATTTCATGAGAAAATAATTCTCTTATTCTTGATTCAACTTTAGATTTGTTAATATTCGAGTATTATTCCGTAAATCATTATTTTCAGGAAAGCAAATTAAGTGACATACTTCATACTCCTTGTCTATTTGACATTCATATGTTAATCCTACCCTCTCCCAATAAATGAAATTAACTTATAAGTCAAATGCATATTGCAAACTACTAGGCAAATTAGTTTGCCATTAAGATAGGGGGTTGTTATTCTAAATTTGTAAAATTTTAAGGTAATAATTTACCAAACAATTTGGAACTCTGTGGAATAGGGTAGCACCTTCGTGTGACGTTCATATCAAACGCAACAGACTTGACTTTTCCATCCCCAAGCCGCCAAGGGGCCCACAACAAATCAATAATCCACCAATACTCTCCACCTACTTTCGGTTAACTCATAGATAGTTTCATACCCACCTTCCTCCCCTCAAACCTCAATCCCATCTCATTCCCACCTCCTCCGATTCTCTCGCCGGAGCTCATTTCTCCTCCCGAAATCAGCTCCTCCGCCTCATACACCACCCTAATTGTCATAATTCTACCCCCACGCCGTCCTCCCTCCGCCCCTCCGCCTTATTTACCACCCTTCAATTCCTCGAGGCCCTAACCCGTCAACCAATCAAATCTTCAAAAATGGAATCAATTTTTGCTTAGGGTCCCATCCCTCATTTCCCTGCCACCTCTCTGACACCAACCTGCTCCGTCTCCTCCTCGATCTCTCAATATTCTTCATCATGGCTATCCGATACACCGTCAATTTCTCCGCCTCTGTCGCGCAGAATATCGCCTCCTCCGCTTCCCACCGCCTCACCAACTGCCGATGTATCAGCGAATTCGTCTCCAAACCCCGCTCTCCCCCCATTTCTTCCAACTCTAATAGTCAACCCCCGGAACCTCGCCGGTCAAAGCCGAGCTTCCTCCCTAAACCCAGAACGGCGTCGTTTAGCACTCTTTCCGTGGACTTGATCACAGGGAATACTAGGTCTTGCTGTAGTCCAATTGCTGCCGGGTTGATTTCTTTGGTGAATTCCGCTGTTTTCGGGGGTTCGGGCTCGGGTTCGGTTTCTGGTCCGATGGGGGCAATGGGCGTTGCGCCACTTCGAGGCGCTTCGATTATTCCGTTCCTGCAGGTATCAAAGTGGCTCCCATGTAATGAGCCAGCGTTGATACGGTCGACAAGTAGTGATGTGGATAGAGGAGGGACAAAGAAGGTTGTGGAAGAGAGTAAGATTAAGAAGGACGAACGGGAGGCGGTGGCGGCGGCTACGGCTACGGCGGCAGCTTCTGTGAATGTTACTAAAGTAATTGAGCAGCAGAAGTTGATTGTTGATGGGAAGAGCTGGCTGTCGAAGATGTTTAGTTTTTCGTCGGATGATGCAAAGGCGGTTTTCACGGCTTTTACTGTTAATTTGTTGTATAAGTCGTCGTTGGCTGAGCCAAGGTCGATTCCTTCGTCGTCGATGTGCCCCACGCTTGATGTTGGTGACCGGATTTTGGCTGAGAAGGTAGTGATGTGTCTTGTCATCTTTAAGTGTATTGGTTACATCCAGATTACAATGTTTGTTAGATAGATGATCAGCTTTAGTGTGAATGATGAAAATTCTTGTTTTCGCGTACAATTCGCAGATATTGTTGGTTTTTTCTTTTTTTGATATAGGTTAGGGTGTTATTTTTGTGTTACTAATAGTAATTCTGCTTCACATTAGAGTTCAATGAAGAGGTTGTTTGAACCTGCGAACTTGGTGGTATGAATAGAATCTAGTAAAAGATTAATGCTACAAATTGTGAGAAACGAGGAAATAGCAACATAATTTTATCTTGTATGTGAAGTTCTATTGTTTTATGTTTCACTAGGAAGTTAGAACTGACTGATTTTAATTTTTTACACTATTTGCAAAAATTTCTATTAGTTTGCAGTCATTCAGTATATACTTGATAATGTCCCCTATATAATTAGGAATCTCTTGTATGATTAAGCTTAGCGTGGCGAAAAGAGTGTATCACTTTGTGAAGGGTTGTTTGATCTTATTGGGCTGTGGTGGGTATGTACTATGTTAAGGCTGGCAGCTATCTGTGCAGGCTCACATCTAATGCAGCTAATTTCCTGCAGAGAGAACCTAAGCTTATTGAGAGTTTGTCAATGATGCATTTTCCACTGGTTTCTAGCTTAGATTGCTGTTTTTGACGTTCAAGATACATTGGATTACTTTTTACGGGGAAAATGTATTTGAACAATAAAAAATGTCATGTAATTCACTGGTGCATTTTTGTACAAAATGTGATTTGCTGTTAATGGTTTACATTAAAAAAGGGTTTGGGTTTATATTCTTTTGCTAGTGCTGTTTGTGATGTTAAACATACTTTTTTTTTTTATATAGTATATGTCTGATTTCTATAAAAGTATGGGGTTGAGCTGGTATTGTGTGTCAACTACAAAGAAGAATTGTTTAACATGATTACTTTCATCAATAAATAGATATTATTGTTTTGGATTTACATATATTTTCCTCCAACGCAAGCCTTCAACTGCTTGTTGCATTTTTTTTGTTTAAATCTGATGTACTTATGGAAATTATATTGATATGTTCCTTTTTCCAGGTTTCTTACATCTTCAGGCAGCCTGAGGTTTCTGACATTGTTATATTCAAAGCACCTCCTATTCTTCAGGTATTGCATAAACTTGAGAGACATCCTGATGTGCTGAATGTTCCTCGTTCCATTTGTTCTTTGAGTGATTGGCATATCATTTTTTTTTTGTAGGAAATCGGCTTTACCACTGGGGATGTGTTCATTAAAAGGGTTGTAGCAAAGGCTGGTGATTGTGTCGAAGTGAGTATTTTCTGTAGTTGACTGTACTTAAAATAATTTTACCAAATTGCATTTTCTATCTTAGTATAACCTGGGCTACCTATGGAACAGGTCAAGAATGGCCAATTGCTAGTAAATGGTGTTGTCCAAGAAGAAGGATTTATATTGGAGCCCTTAGCTTATGAAATGGATCCTGTGGTATGTTCCAATTCTCAGCTTATGTGACGTGATGCTTCATCTTTCCTTTTGATTCTCCAATGCATCCATTTGCAAATACTGTATGCAGATTGTGCCTGAAGGCTATGTCTTTGTGATGGGAGACAACCGCAACAACAGCTTTGACTCTCATAACTGGTATGTATTTGAGAATGGTTGGGGGGC
Organism: Dysphania ambrosioides; assembly: GCA_026401315.1. Classification (NCBI taxonomy): domain Eukaryota; kingdom Viridiplantae; phylum Streptophyta; class Magnoliopsida; order Caryophyllales; family Amaranthaceae; genus Dysphania; species Dysphania ambrosioides. The sequence continues at coordinate 13,078,174 of CM048659.1, forward strand.
ATCTTTGAAGTGTTTGTCGTGTCTTCCTAAATTTATTGGCTAATCTGGCTGCTTTACTCTTACTACAGGGGTCCACTTCCTGTCAAAAACATTGTTGGCAGATCTGTATTTCGCTACTGGCCTCCTTCCAAATTGGCAGACACTATATATGAATCACAAGCAGGAAACTTTAATGTAGCTGTTTCATGACAAGTTTCCTCATCTGCCTGTTAGATGTGGAGGAGAATTCGAGGCGCCATCGTTTTAGCCACGGAAGGCGTCGACTTCCCTTGCATATTTTTAAGGGTTTTTCTCTGATTTATGCCAACAAATGTGAATATTTAACTCTCTGGGTGCTTATATGCTTTGTGTAAGCTATATAGCACAATTTCTGTTACAGGTTATGTTGTCCATCGAGTATGACATCAATAACATCATTTTAATTGGTTTGTATGGTTCATTATTTATGACAACATTTTACCATTCTTGCTTTGGATATACTTGTAAAAAAATGGCAATTCCATTGTAGTTCCTCTGCGTCACTAATCCATCTTGTATTTGCCATCCTTTGTGTGCATGATTTCGTTGGGAATACTCATTGGATGGTTAGCTCTTTTAAAGTTTTCCTTGCGTTTTCTAGAGCCAACTTGGCTACAGAGGTGAGTGATGTAATAAGTTGAAATCCAGTGAGAGTTGATTTGTGCAAGCTTTGAAAATATGAGAATGAAATGTTAACCGTTCCCGTTGACTATGAAACGCTCTCTTCCTCTAACTTGTTTGCATGTTCTTACATTTTGGTACATCCTAAATTGTTAAATATTTTGATTTGATCAAACTTTCATCGTAGCATACTAGCAGTGAGCAGCAATAACTAACCGAAACTGTCCATCACTCTCTTATCATCTATGATTATTGGAAAGTCCCATTGGCAGTTGAACTGGTGGTGTAATGATTATGATTGCTATAGCCTCGACGTTGTATGAGTGATTTTGGTGAGTATTTATATAATTAGGGTTGATTAGAATCTAATTGATGAAACTAATTTACAACAAGTTAATTCAGCATTTCCCAATAAATTCAAAGCTAGCAATGAATTGAAGTAAACTAGATAGCGTGTTGATTACGATCTAGTTGAGGCAACCATTTCACACCAAGTAAATGCAAGCCAAGTTGATTCAACAATTCCCAATTGCATCAAAGCAAGCAACGAATTTAAGTAAACTAGAGTGCATGCTCAATCAATGGAAAAGCTAAGAATCGTGCGCAAGAAACCCCATTCAAATTTTGCAGCCTAGATGATTATGTGAATTGAGGCTAATACTTAATCAATCCACAAAGCACCTAGAAACACAATCTTCAATAATTCATATCAATCAACAAATACGTGTATCAAAGGAACAATGCACGAAACAACTTCTCACCAAGAAAACCTAATACACTTACTTAGAAACTCAACAAACTACGAATAAGTAGAATTTCAACCCACAATACATGTATCAAAGCAATACAACAACCTTTTGCAATTTCCCTCAATCACGAATTGATCTAGCTACAAATTTGTGAGCTTATGGCCAGATCAATTCATGCACACAAACCAACACCAGTTATATTAATGTGCATCCAAGGATTGATTCTAGGGATGACAACGGATATTGGACCCGACCCGGATCCGTGGATCCATATCCGTTTCTGCGGATATGAGTCTTCAAAATTTAGACCCGATGAATCCGGGTCGGATCCGGGTCCTATGAATGAAAAACGGATCCGGGTACGGGTCCAACCATAATACCCGGATCCGGATCTGTTTACCCGTTTTTTTATTAAAATTTTTTTTGTTATTCTTAAAGGCCCAAATTCAAACCCTAAATCCCTAACTTGATCTCGGCTCGGCGATAATCTCATTTGTCTGGTACTTTGGTTGTCTCTCTCACAATCTCACATTTCACTAGTCGACTCCACAACCAGGAACACCGAATACTGTCTTTGCCGATGCTCCCGCTTCGCCACAACCTGGTCCGTGGGTTCCTGAGCCATTTGATTTTATTCATTTTTACTTTGTTATTTTGTAATATTTGATTAGTTATATGAATTGTATTCAACTATTGAACTTATATCATTCATTGGAGTATTGTAGTATATGCAAAATGTAGATTTATAAATTTAAAATTTATTATTATTGCAAAAAAATAGGCAAAATATGTAGGATCTGTTTTGGACCCGGATCCGTTGGATTTGGATCTGGATTCTTACTTTTCATACCCGGCGGATCTGGATCTGAATCTGGATCCATCCTTGAAAAACGGATCTGAATCTGGATCCATAAGGATCCGGTCCGTTGCCATCCCTAATTGATTTCATACGCAACAATCAAATTGAAAACACAAATTGATAACAACAAACCAAGATAGATCAAAGGATGAATTTACCTTACCGATACACCTAATAATTTTGTCCTAAGGGAAACCCTAATTGATGCTAGGATACAATCTCACCACCAATCACAATTAAGGTTCCTTAGACACCACTCAAAGAGCCACCAATGAACTAGCAAAGGGTTCACCTTTCAAAACTCTCGCACAAGAGAATAAGAGAAGAAAAGAAAACTAATTTTCAAAACAAACATCTTTTTACAAAGCGAACAACTTCATATTTATATAGGTTAAGAACAAGATCTTAGTCATTATCTAGTTAAGCAAATTTTAATCCAACTAGGATACATGTTGGACGCCAACTAAGCTAGAAAACAACATAAAATTCACACCTAAAAGAAGATAGCTTAAACAAGTTATTTAGCTAACTAAAACACCTTAGATTTAAGGAAACCCAAACTAAATTTTTTAGAATTAAGGAAGTTAATTAACCTAAATAATAAGATTTTAGGAATTAGATTAATTATTAAGTTAAAACTCTAAAAAAGACTTCTAAACACTAAGAACACCCATACAAGTGTTTTGCTAACTTTTACATAGCCACCTTTGCTTTACCCATGCACGAGCTCAGTTAACATGTTCCATCCTCGCTTCAAAGATTTGATTGTCTTTTACGAGCTCCCAAACTTATTTAAAACCCTTTATTATGCATGAGCCATAGGTCAACAATCAATGAGCTTAGAACACGAGGACTTGGCTAATATATAACATGGTGGTTATGTAAAATATTCTTCTCTAGCCTGACATTATCATTATGTTTTTTATATTTACTGTGATTAGAGGTGGCCATGGGGCCAGTCAAGTTGGCTTGCGTTGGAATAGTCTAATTTGGACCGAGACACAATCGTATAAGGGTGAGTCGAGCCGATTATGGGCTGGCCTGAGGGAGCTCATCCTGTAACGAATAGGATTGGGGTCAGCGGCCGAGCCATTTAGGGGCCAAATCAGGCCGAACCAGTCTTAGATTGGGCTAGGGTTGGGCTTGGTCTCCTCTTGACGATTTTACAACTTATTCACAAACGTATATACATTTAGAAGAACTCAATAGTTACAAAAATAATTAAACGTATATATTCACATAATCACATTCATTATAAACTTTTATATTCACATTATCTCATTCATTTTTCATACATATTGTTGATATTTATATATTTTATGTATATTATCGATATTTATTATATATTTTCAAGAAATACATAATCATATGCAATACTTTATTTCAGTTTTGTGAATTTCTTTTTAGAGGGAGGGGAAAAAGGGGTTTACGCTTACTTTTGAAATTCAAATTTTAATTTTCAAAAATAAGTTGCCTACATATTGATGAGCGGATGGATCGGTCGTTGACAACACCCACTATTAGAAAACCTCAACTTTACCAATTACAAATAACGGACAGGTAAGGGTCGTGATCTATAGGGAATGACTTCTAATAGACATAATTCAGCTATGAGCTAATTTTAACAAAAATATAGAAAGGTTGCTAATTCTAATTAAGATTATGAATGTGAGGTTTTAAAGCGGCTAGTGTAGGATAGGTAAAACGCAAGGGGTTTTAGGATCCAACACTAACCATACATGAACAAGCTAAAGCGAGAATTTGGACATGAGAATGAAACGAAATGGGGATCATAAACTAACCACTAACTCATGAACCGAAAACTATGTTACCGGGAAGTGGGTTTATCCAAGAACTGATCTTTCAATCATCTTCAAGGAAGCATGTGCCATAATCGGGATTTCTCGCCTAATTGTTTATCTAAAGCTACCCTAGAAACATAATAAAGATTGAACGATGAATTAGCAGCTCATTATTAACACTCCAAACACTAGGCTCAATACCCAAATCATCATTTTCAATGACACGGTCGAGGAACATGAAGGGTAAAATCTATATGGCCAAATCTAGATTTCCACCAAAATCTAAAATCGGAACCCCAAATCAAAATCAATCAAGCACCAAACCCATACTTTAGTCAATATCATGCTTGGGATTGGGTTTTCATCCTCTTCCCTGACTAATCTAACTAACTTGGTTGCACTAGTAGAGAAATGTTTATTTGCTGCGGTTTTTTAGTTTTAAATGCTACGGTTATTGGTACGAAGCACATATAGGCGAAGCACATGGAAAATCAACAAATGCTGCGATTTTTTAGACGCAGCAATAAAAACATCAAGTGTTGCGGTTATTAGAAAAACCGCAGCAAATATATCAATTATTTGCTGCGGTTTTACCAAAAAACCGCAGAAAATATTTTAAAAATAAAAAAAATATTTTTTAGCATTATTTGCTGCGGTTTTACCAAAAAGCCGAAGCAAATAATAGATATATTTGTTGCGGTTTTTCTAATAACTGCAGCAATTGATGGTTATCAGAACAAAAAAAAAATTAAAATTAATAGGTCATAAAAGATAAGAAAAGCTAAGAAATGATCAATCGTGAAGCATATAAATCGAAAATTCTATTATGACCACTCGTTTTTGCACGTAAAATCGCGATCTACAATATTTTGTACTCAAAATAAACAACCAATTCATTCTTCATAGATTTGGGGTGCTATTCCAAAGTTTCGTAAAGTTCGAAGAGGCATATCTCTTAGCCCGGTAGTCCGAATGGTGTAAATTTTTTTTGAAACCACCTATTTTTAGAGGTACTACACAACTATGTTACCCTCTTGCAGCCTCGGTGACATATTATTTAAGATATTGAAAAAAAAACTTTGAGAAGCCATAAAATTGGCTACGGGACTCTGAATGAGACTTATAATATGTCTAAACTGGGTATTTTTTCTAGATCTACAGGGCAAATACTCTTACGGGGGATTTGTCCACTCATTATCTCCAAAAAAGGCCTCTAACACCCTATAATCTATGAAATTCGCTTTTTAAGGCTTATTCTTTCATAAACACAACATATAACATATAGATTTGAAAATATAAAAGGTTTTCATCTTTGCATTTATAATCTAACAAATTATGGACAAAATTTTTTTAAAAAAAATATATATTAGAGTTCAAGGCATAAACAAACCGTGATTTTGAGCTTTGGAGTATGTAGACTTCTTCAAAATGGGAGAGATGAGTAAGTTTCAAAATGCATATACATATCCATGGAGGCACAAGAGGAGAAACTTAGGTAGTGGGTGTTATAAGGTTAGGGTTAGAGACGAAATAACCTGGGTTTTTAAACTTAGGTAGTGGGATGTTAGGTTATGGGGTTAGGGGTTAGGTTTTTTTCCGTGCGCTAAAGTGTTGGGAGTCTGGGAAAGTTTTCGTGTTTTGAATGGCCTGGAACAGAAAAGGCTGGGTTTATATATTAATGAACAAGTGCTGCGGTTATTTGAATAACCGCAGCACTTATAAATCACAAGTGCTGCGGTGAATATAATATATGACTGATTAAATGTTGCGTTTATTTGAAATAATCGCAGCACTTGTGATTAGAAGTGCTGCGGTTATTTCAAATAACCGCAACATTTAATCAGTCATATATTATATTCCTGGGGGAAGATTAAATGCTGCGGTTATTTCAAATAACTGCAGCACTTGTGATTTATAAGTGTTGCGGTTATTCAAATAACCGCAGCACTTGTGATTTATAAGTGCTGCGGTTATTCAAATAACCGCAGCACTTGTGTTATAAGTGCTGCGATTGTTTGAATAACCGCATCACTTATTCTTATGTGCTTCGAAATGTATTTAACCGCAATAATTGAGGCAAAGCAATTGAACTGTTTTCTACTAGTGTTGTCTCCCAAAATTGCTCTTTTATAGCCACTAGCTTAACTATGCTACGGATTTTCACTTGATTGGGAAAGGCTCAGACTCCGAGAGTGTTATAGGAGAGATGTTCCCATTCTTGTGGCGAGTAATGTACACAAGGATATGATCTCCAACCCCAAGGTTACAATTCTCAATGCATTTCTCGTGCCAAGATGATAATAGGCTTTTAGGTCGTTTACTAAAAGACTAGTTATGCAAACAATATTTATACCAACCTACGAACTATACGAGTATAGTGGAGTAGGGGGTCGAACCACGAGAACAAAGGATATCAAATCACTCAATTCTTAACACAGCTGGACTTTATGGATTGAAAAACAACTAAAACTAATAACGAAAATATAGATCACGATGAATTAAGAGGTAAATCAAATAGAGAAAAATGGGGACGAGATTAGATTCACCGTAGGAATGAAGATTTCAAAATAGAACATGATAGATTAGAGAAAATCTAACAATAACTAGCATGGAATCACAAGCATGCGAGAGGAAGTTGGTGATTCCACAAATCACAACAAATGACCTATAATCGCCCTATGTCTCCAAAGGTGTGGCAGGACAAGATTCGCATTGGATTCTGAAACTACTTATTGTCATCATTCCTATAATCTTAAACAATAAAGAACATAGCTTTTCCTAGGGATTCACCTATCAAAACCCCTAAGAGAACTACTCACACATATTCGTGCTAAATGACATGATGATATTCAATAAAGCAAACAAAACGATCATGAAAGGAAATCAGCGGGAACAAGAGTAAATTAGAAACTATGCTAATAAATGATAAATACTAGGCTAAAAAAGGAATGAAATATAACGAATGAATTCTAAAGTAAAAGATGGATTAATACTGACAAACGCTTCAATTTGATATCCACGATCAGAATTCGAATGACAAAATCCAAAACTCGGAGTACAAATGTTGAGAAAACCGAAAACTAAAAGCTAGAACTAAAAGAATGTGGAGGCTAAACAAAGCTAAAAGTGCATAAACTAATAAAAACCTAGCTGCCTCCTTCTCTTCCGAGAGAGGAGTATTTATAACAAAGAGTAAAAGGGGTCCGAAAACCCTAAAATGTCTATGGGCCGGCCCTAAAAAGAAGTAGTTTTTCGGAGAAAACACTGTCATTCGACCGAATTCAAGGCCAATTCGGCCAAATGCTTCATCATTCGCCCGAATACGCTTCCATTCACCCATTCTAGCAGCTATTCAGAATTGCTCTCTGTCAAGCATTCGTCTAAATGAAGTCTCTGATTCGGCCGAATGGAAGCTCATTCGCCCGAATGAGTGCCATTCGGCCTTCTCAGTGACCACGGAACATATGCTCTGAAGACTGACCACCATTCGACCGAATCACCCTCAGATTTGGTCGAATCTGTACCATTCGACCAAAGGACTATCAGATTCGGTCGAATCTAAAGCTCTGCACTTCTCTTTTCAACTTCTGATCCTTTCTGAACTCCGTGGGATCTTTATGAGTGACTTGAAATGTTTGCCCAAGCTATGATACACGTGTCTAAGGGTGTCAAAGACTCGAATTTGTCGTAATTCACCTCAAAATATCAAAAACACCTGAAATGACCTTAAGACAACTAGAAGACAAGATCAAGGTGAAATCAAGTATAATATGTATAAAATCAATATAAAATCACGAGACTTGACAATAAAATGAGGTAGTAAATGTGCTCTAAAATGAGCACATCATAAGACTTCAAATTCTCAAACACATTAAGTTAAAACCTCCTCAAGTTGGTTGAAATCCAGCAAATACATCTCTTTAGTGGCACTTGAATTAAAATTCAACGTCCTTACCACCCATATAACTTTGGTTGTTGGCTTGGCCTCATCTTCTACACATGATTTATGAGCACAAAAATAAGGGCTTATCCCCTTTATATCGTCAATTGTTTATCCAATGGCCTTTAGGTACTCGTGTACAAGGTTCACAAATTGAGTCAACTCGTTGCCATTGAGTGTTTTATTTATGATAATGGGGTAGGTAGAATTCTCACCCAATTAAAAATATTTCAAATGTGAAGGTAAAGGTTTAATTTCTACCTCATGAGGTGTTGTACACATCTACATTGATGCTCAAGATCTCCATGTGGGAAAGAGGATCATTCAAAGGAGCATTATTAAGTAGGCATTCAACCTTGAGGGTTTCAACACTAGTCTATGCTCTCCCCCTCAAGCATAGCCACAAGGAATCAACCTCAACTTCCAATGTAGATTTTAAAGCTTTCTTCTCTACCACATCAATGCTAAAGCATTCATTCAAGGATGATGGGTTGTCATTGCTTTTTAGAGTTTAAACTCCACCTTGTCATTTCCTAACTCAAAGGATAGTTTGCCTCTCTTCATATCGATCAATGCACTTATAGTAGTAAGACAAGGTCTACCCAAAATATTAGGTGTTTGAGTATCTTCAAGGATGTCCATAACTATAAAATCACATGGGAAGACTAACTTTCTAACAAACATAGGAATTTCCATGAGAATACCCATGGGGTGTTTGATACTTCTGTCAGCAAGTTGTAGTGTTATCTTGGTTTGAGATAAAGGTGCCACATTACATAGCCTCTTATAAAAATATAGAGGCATGAGACTAACACTAGGCCCCAAATCACATAGTGCATTATCAAAAGATAAATTACTAACTATAATAGGGATAAAAAAACTATCTAGATCACCCATTTGGGTGGAAGTTGGTTTAGAATCACGACGCTGCATTATTGTGACAAGTTTACAACTCCCTTAGTTTTTTCCTACTAGTAGCCAAATCCTTTAAAAATCGAGCATTAAATGGTATTTCAGACACTACATCAATGAATGGAATATGAAGTTGAACATCCTTCACCATCTGGAGGAACTTATCATCTCTCCTTGAGCTTTCCATACGCTAAATTCTGAGGAAAAAAGATAGGTGGAATGTAGGGTTGGGGAGATGATTGTTACTTGCTAATATCTTCCTTGGGATCCTCAACCTTACACTCATGCCTTTCTTATAAGTCTTTTCTCTCACAGATCCTCTAAAGTCTTACCAATCCTAGTGACTATGGCATTGACATGTTCAGTGGGATCGATGCCTTGGTTAGGGATAGAGAGTCTAGAGCCATCCTTAAGATCATTAGTAAGCTCAACAATTTGATTATCAAGAATCTTATTATGAGTTTATATTTGCCTCAGACTTTCCTCAAAATCATTATTCTTCTTAGTTTGGATGGCTACAAAACTCTTAATTAAAGACTCTAAGTTATACTTTTGCGGAGGTGGTTGCATATTGAGATGGGTGGAGCATTAGGCTTTGGAATTAAAGTAAAGCTTGGTGAGTTGTGTGAGGGAAGGATATTCAAACTGGCCTTGATTTTGGTTTTGATCACTAGTGGAAAAAAGCTTATATGTTCCGGGTTTTTGAAGGCTTTATGCTCCAATTTTGACCGGAAGTAGATTTAACCAGAGCATATTGCAAATGACTTTATGCTCCGATTCAAACCAGAGCATAATAGAGACTTTATGTCCGACCCTTTGAAAACTGGAGCATATAATGAAGACTTTATGCTCCGATTTTTAGAGGATTTGTGCTCCAGTTTTCAGAGGATCAGAGCATAAAGTCTTAATTTTTTTTAAAAAAATAGACTTCATGCTTCGATTTTCAAAGAAGTCTCAATAATTAGCATAAAGTCTCAATTTTTGCAAATGTTAATTATTGGTATTGGAAATATTATTCAATGCAAATATTATAACAATACAAGCTCAAAGGCTTTCAATACTCTTCATTTATATAAAGCTAAGTTATATATATATATATATATATATATATATATATATATATATATATATATATATATATATATATATATATATATATATATATATATATATATATATATATATATATAGGGGTGGGTTCATGTGAGAACCCCCCCTAATATGAGAACCCTTTTAAGGGTGAGAACCAATCTAACACCACACACATTGACAGATCTAATGGATGGCATTTAACTGAACATAATGGCAAATCTGTAATTAACCCAAAAACTGACAAAAGCATGTTTTTCAAAAATGTGACTGACACTTCGGTAAAAGGAAACACACATCACTTTTCATTCACTTTTCATTCACTTCGGTAAAAGAAAACATACTATAATGGTTAATTTCTAATTCTAAACGCTAGATAATTAGTTCAAAATAGTTTGGTGGGCATTTCCAAAATACTGAACATCATGTTCTAAACTAGTGAACATCATGTTCTAAAGTAGTGAACTTGATGTTCTAAAGTAGTTAACTTGATGTTCTAAACCTTAATGGACTGAAATTACTAAATGTTTTATTTCCGTAATTCTTGACTAATGTTCTAAATTAGTATACATAATGTTCTATAAGAGTCAGCATAATGTTCTAAACTATTAAACATATAATTATACTCGTATAATTTCATAAATTCACTCATTTCAAAACCAACCTAATATACTATAATGGTTAATTTAGAAAATATTTAGTAATCAACATAATATACTATAATGGTTAATTTCTAATTCCAAACGCTAGGTAATTAGTTCAAAATAGTTTAGTGGATATTTCCAAACTACTGAACATCATGTTCTAAACTAGTGAACATCATGTTCTAAAGTAGTGAACTTGATGTTCTAAACTAGTGAACTTGATGTTCTAAACCTCAATTGACTGAAATTACTAAATGTTTTATTTCCGTAATTCTTGACTAATGTTCTAAATTAGTATACATAATGTTCTATAAGAGTCAGCATAATGTTCTAAACTATTAAAAATATAATTGTACTCATATAATTTCATAAATTCACTCATTTCAAAACCAACATAATATACTATAATGGTTAATTTAGAAAATATTTAGTAATCAACATAATATACTATAATGGTTGATTTCTAATTCTAAACGCTAGGTAATTAGTTCAAAATAGTTTGGTGGACATTTCCAAACTACTGAATATCATGTTCTAAACTAGTGAACATCATGTTCTAAAGTAGTGAACTTGATGTTCTAAACTAGTAAACTTGATGTTCTAAACCTCAACGGATTGAAATTACTAAATGTTTTATTTCCGTAATCAAGTTCACTAGTTAAGAACATTAAGTTCATTAATTTAGAACATGATGTTCACTAGTTTAGAACATGATGTTAAGTAGTTTGGAAATGATCACCAAACTATTTTGAACTAATTACCTAGCGTTTAGAATTAGAAATTAACCATTATAGTATATATTATGTTGATTACTAAATATTTTCTAAATTAACCATTATGGTATATTATATTGGTTTTGAAATGTGTGAATTCATGAAATTATACGAGTACAATTATATGTTTAATAGTTTAGAACATTATACTCACTCTTATAGAATATTATATATACTAGTTTAGAACATTAGTCAAGAATTACGGAAATAAAACATTTAATAATTTCAGTCCGTTGAAGTTTAGAACATCAAGTTCACTAGTTTAGAACATCAAGTTCACTAGTTTAGAACATAATGTTCACTAGTTTAGAACATGATATTCAGTAGTTTGGAAATTCCCACCAAACTATTTTGAACTAATTACCTAGCGTTTAGAATTAGAAATTAACATTATAGTATATTATGTTGATTACTAAATATTTTCTAAATTAACCATTATAGTATATTATGTTGGTTTTGAAATGAGTGAATTTATGAAATTGTACGAGTATAATTATATGTTTAATAGTTTAGAACATTATGCTGACTCTTATAGAACATTATGTATACTAGTTTATAACATTAGTCAAAAATTACTAAAATAAAACATTTAGTAATTTTAGTCTGTTAAGATTTAGAACATCAAGTTCACTAGTTTAGAACATAATGTTCATTAGTTTAGAACATGATGTTCAGTATTTTGGAAATGCCCACCAAACTATTTTGAACTAATTACCTAGCGTTTAGAATTAGAAATTAATCATTATAGTATATTATGTTGATTACAAAATATTTTCTAAATTAACCATTATAGTATATTATGTTGGTTTTGAAATATGTGAATTTATGAAATTATACGAGTACAATTATATATTCAATAGTTTAGAACATTATGCTCACTCTTATAGAACATTATGTATACTAGTTTAGAACATTAGTCAAGAATTACGGAAATAAAATATTTAGTAATTCAGTCCGTTGAGGTTTAGAACATCAAGTTCACTAGTTTAGAACATCAAGTTTACTAGTTTAGAACATGATATTCGCTAGTTTAGAACATGATGATGGTCAGTAGTTCGGAAAATAAGAACATGATGCACAATAATGAAGAAAATGATGAAACATGCAAGTCTAATAATAAAGAAAAGGGTGAAACACGTAAAAATGAATAGCATGACTTGTAAGTTTAATAATGACCGAAATGGCAAACACGCAAAGTCACTGTCCAACAAAATAAAAGTACAAAATTTTTCTGAAGCACTCTGCCAGCCTTATTTTTTACACAATGTCTGGATATTTACAGATTTGCCATCCATTTCTTAAGCATTTTCAGCCCTAGATCATCAACCATCCAAGGGTGTAAGATGAGTTCTCACCAAAAAGGAGTTCTCACATAAGGGGAGGGTTCTCACATGATCCCTATATATATATATATATATATATATATATATATATATATATATATATATATATATATATATATATATATATATATATATATATATATATATATATATATATATATATATATATATATATGAATATTCATACAATAAGTTCAAATTGAAACTAAAAATATATTTCATATAAAACTAAACTAACATTCATATATTCTAAACTATATTCAATTAAATTAACATTCATATAAAGTTATAACTTAAACTATATTTAAATAAACTAACATTCGTTTAAATTAAACTACATTCAAATCAATTAATATTCATATAAACAAAACTATATTAAAAAAAACTAACATAGTATCATTCATATTAACTAAACTGTATTAAACTAAACTATATTCAACTAAACTAACATTCATATAAACTAAACTATATTCATATCAATTAATATCTTTATAAAGTTATAGACTAAACTATATTAAACTAAACTAACATTCTTATAAACTAAACTATGCTCAACTAAACTAACATTCATAAAAACTAAACTATATTCACATGAATATAATTTTATGAAATTAGAAGTTTAGAACTTACAATGGCCACCAATTGGAGGTCTCATCCTCGAAGTTGGTGTTTACGGAATTTGAGTTGTCGAAGTAGGATCTCTAAAAATATGTTACTCCAACTGGGGAGTAAAAGTATCGGTGTTCATTTCATATGATTGAAACGAATCATTAAACGAGTTGCTAGCATTACTAGCTCTTTCTATTAAAGCAATTATTTTTAGATTATGAATTAATATTAATAAAGCAAATACAACTAATTAAGAAAAATAGTTAAGATTAAAAGAGTTATTAGGAATAAGATTAGTACTAATTACTAAACTAATTATATTTGAGAGTAATTAAGAGATTGAGATATTGAGAGAATGAGAGATTGAGTGAGTTGAGTGAATTGTGAGGATCGAATTAAGGGGTATTTATAGGGGAAGATCAACATCTAGTTTAATGGTAAAAAAGACTAGTTTTAGCTAGGCCGAACTGAGTCGAATCGGTTCAACTAGATGAATCATATAGAATCAGTTTAGCGGGCCAGGATGAAAATCTAAATCGAATTTTTGTTTGAACCAACTTGATTAGGGTCCGGATTCGAATCTAGGTGGGGAAGTTGGGCCGGGCTGAACCGGGCCACTAGCCACCTCTAACTATGATGAGTGAAATCAACGGTCCATTTTGTTGGAACCTGAAAGCTGTGAGTTTAGAGTTTTAACGTACTGGTTGAATTAAATGCAGTCCCTCTTGACTTGTTTCTCTTCATCACCTTGAAAGCGAACTAGCAAATCGAAGCAATCAGAAAAACAGATGTAATACTGAAATAACGCAAACGAAGCTGCACATTGTATCATATCTTACTGTTATACATTATGAACTGGGGATTTCTCGTTAGCCTACTATGGTTACTCCCAAAAGGTCTCATTCTATTGCCTTGTTCAAGGAAACACTATGAACCTTGGAGATTTATTCATCATCGGTCAGTGTTACTAACGAGGGCGTAACGAATAGATGACAAGGGAAGTGCCTTTGAATCACACTTCTACCTGACTTTGACAAGTCAGATATCAGACCTGTTCTAACGAGGTCGGGGAATTGAGGATTAGGTCTTCTTGCCAAGTACTTTCTGCTAAACCAGTACTCTATACAGAGATCAACAGTTCTCAGACCAGTTCTGTTAAACTCTGAGTATAGGGTGTTTTTGCAGAGTATTTTCCACTTACCCACCTTTCAGTATAGAGCCTGTCAGATTTCACCTGTTCTAATGAAGTTGAGGTTGAGTCTTTTTGCCTAGTGTTTTCTGCTAAACCAGTTCTCTGTATAGTGAGGTCAGATTAACTTTTCATTCATATTTAGAACTGTCAGTTGTCTACGACCAATGCAAACAAACTGCATGCCAAAGCTCCCTTTCCTCTCCAAAGGTCAATGGACCTGACCTTGAGCAGTATCTCCAGAGAACAGAGGATCTTGACCAATATTTCCAGAAACCTACAGTCCTTAAGCAATCAATCAAAGACCAAATGGACTTTTCATTGACTCTCTCGGCACACGTGTCGTTATCCGAGGCGAACAACTCGAACTTGGTTCTCTGACCTCTCTCGATTCGTATCGTGCTGAATTTACTCATCGCCAGGTTATCTGAGTCAATGTGAACAGATTGTTTCGTTCCTCAAGTGCAAGTCCTGTGATGATCTTAACAAGGTTTCTTCAGAAAACTTGTATCGCTTGTCTGCGCCGATGGCAGCACGGCTGGTGGGCCCAATTTGAACTTTGCTAATGCAGCTTGGGTTGATCAAAGTCTTCCTCTTAGATCCACTTTCAAATATGTGGTTGATGATTCTTAACGTGCTACTTCAATCAAGTTGATTGTGCCAACAAAGTCAATCTTTTTCTTCTTCAAATTTTTTCTTTTGTTAAAGGTTTGAATTTAATATATTTGTTATGTTCTTACTCTCTCAGTCCCTAAAATATTGTCACAATTTGACTTTTACGGTTTCCAATACACTTCTGTAAACTTTTTTATCTCCAAATTCATAAGGCAAAAAATTATGAAAACTTGATATTCTAAAAATTTACATTGAAATATATCCAACAAGATCCCACTTGAATATATTATTTTTTATAACATGATAAGAATTCGTGGTCAAACTTTGACTCCAAATAATGAATTGTGGCGATCTTTTAGGAACGGAGGGAGTATACATTGTTAGGGATGTTGTACATTGTAATATTTGGATATCGTAGATTGACTATGGGAGGATTTGTTCATATATATGTTTCTTGTAGTTTGGTAAACTATTTTCCGTGTTGAATCAACGTCTTTTTCACATGACAAGTAATAATGATAGGAAACATTACATTGAGAAGCTTATTAGTGGTATAAACTAATAGCGCTTTTATCTACAGGATAGGTATAGGGATAGGGATAGTAATTTGAAAAGGTTATTTTCTTGTTTTCTCAAGGATCATAGGATTATTTGTAGAATTTGGAATATATTTCAATACATAAATATTCACATCCAATCCTATCCTATATTATCATTGGAATTGAGGAGCATAGTGTTGGCATCAACTTAGAGTTGTTTGAATATAATTAAAAAGCTCTCAGCTTGTGAGCAGTTTGACCTTCCTAAACTTGATTTTTACTTTTACAGTAGTTGAACTTGGCTTTTCAATGACCTTGTTCTTTAGTTTTGTTTATAATGTCAGTGCAAGGTGATTTTTTATTTTAATCTTGGTCAAAGTTCAGGATATGACATAGAAATTGCTTTTTAAGTCTTGTCATATATATATGCCACAGCTGTTGATGACATTAAATTTCCACGATAAACTATCTGTCAGTCAGTAGTGGATTTAGGGTTTTCCACATGATTAGTTTTAATCGATAATCAAATATATAATAATTATGTTTTACCAAACAGCTGAATAATAATATTAAAAAATACATCTATAATTTTTTTTTGAGCCGACTAGTGAGTTATTTAACCCACGAGGATAACATCTATATCCACCACTATATGCAGTATAGGAGAAGATAACTTTCCATACCGTTGAGGTATACCGCCGTGTTGCTTTGTTTGTGTTGGGAACTAAAAGTAGTCTGAACCACTATAACTCTGTCGATGAACACTGCCTACACTGGTTGAAATGGGTTGAACTGGATATTACTCGATAGGAATCTATAGGACGTTTATTGTCTAGTCCGCTTATATGTTATGTTATCTGTTAGAAGTGGGTTACTAATTACTACTAATAAAAAAGCTGAATTATCGATGCATTACAATGCTAGCATGGAATTGTTCGAGTACAATCTTTTTTTCAAGTCGTTCAAGACCTTTTAAGTGACGATGAAAATAACTGGGAATAAGTCTCACAGGCTCTTTTTCAACTTTGATACTCTCCTTCCTTTGATGCTCTAGCTTTTGAAGGGATCACACTTCATCCGTAGGGGGATCGGAGTTCAAATACACTCTGACGATATTAAGGCTAACAAAGCATGGTCATGGAACTTAAGTTTCGGGCTTTGGTGAGGTGTTTCCTAGCATGCACAGTGGTAGCGTACATGAGTCTCAATGTGTGGACAGTGCACCCGGGTGTACCATACTGGGTGTACCATGAATATCCAAAAAAATATACATTACGTATATAAAAAATGTATATAATACATATGTCAGTTATGTACATTTTTCAAATACGTAATGTACAGTTTTTAGAGCAGGTGTATCATGAACATGGTTCACCCGAATACACCATATAAAGGTTACCTTGCTTGCTGACAACTGACTATTGTGTCTTGGAATATGCAATGATTTTGGTCAGTTTTTCTTGAGTATATGTTAGGATTCTGCTAGGCTACATATAGCTTGTTCCCAGGGATCAGATTGTCCTTTCGTCTTCTGCAAGTACACGTTGTAATTGTTAATAGTGCTCTGCGAAGTCACACCCCTATAATCTACTATGATTTGAAGTTATTACAAATAACAGTCATACAGATTATAACGCTAAATAATTTGAGTAACACAATGATATGTTGTAATTCTGCTCAAGGTAAATTAAATATTTACTAACTTCAGCTGCGGGTCAAATGAAGTTTCTGCTGTCTGTAAGCAGATGAAGGGGCCTTATGAAAACATGTTGCCTCCAGCGTCTGCTAATGCTTCAACAGGACTCGTCTTTACAAATGCCATTTACTTTAAGGGAGCATGGAATGGCTGCATTAGGAACAAAGGAAGATGACTTCTATCTTTGAAATGGTTACCAAGTGATGGACATGCGACTATTTCCCATGTCTTTCTTTAATCCGAATGTGAAAGATGGGCTTCCAGTCTTGATTGAGAAAATAAGCTCTCAGATTGGTTTCATGAATGAATACCGTCCTTGTGAAAAAGTCGAATTTGGTCTGCAAAAAATAGCCATTGCAATTCACTCTATAAATACTCCTTTTTTCAATCTCACAATTCACTCTCAATCTTTCAATTACTCCAAAATATAATTAGTTTAGTAATTAACATTAATCTTCTTTTTAATTACTCTTTTAATTTTAATTAGTTTCTTTCTTATTCTTAATTAACAACTACAAAAGAAAGAAAATTTTTAACCTATTTTCTTAAAAAAAATTCAAAAACTAATCTTCTAGTGAAAGTATTTCGAAATATAACCTTAGGCTAGGTTCGGAAGAAAGTCACTGTCGACGATAACAACTTTAGTTGGACCTAGTTAAGGGTTAGGATTCAATATGGGCCAACATAGAGTCGCTGTCTAGGACAACTTTCATACCAAGACTGGGTATGATAATCGCCTAGTAAATTTCCTCCCCTTTAGCTACTTTCCCCTTCTCTCTTGTGCACCACTTCACTTCTAATTCACCCACCATATATTCCCACTTCCTAAAAAATTGCTTTCTTTAACTTCAAATTAATAAGTTAGGTTGTCCTTAAATTCTTTAATCCTCCTTGATAATCTACTAGAACAAATCTTAATTTTTAAGGAGTCTAGTAAGATATCATACTTAAATATCTAGGATTAGGAGTGTCATGACATGTGAAATCAACATTCTAAACTATTCCTAGCCTTCTCTTTACATAAGTTTGGATTACTTAAACATTTCTAGAAACTAAGCGGATATGGGCCAGTACATACTCTTCATTGCTACATGCAATTCAACCTTGTAATATAATTGTTATACAATTCAATCCACAACTCACAATCCTTCATTATTGTATAGATCATCTACTCAACCCATATATCCATAAAAAAAAAGATATGCAAACCACCATTTACCAATAAACTAAACATATACACATAATAAAGGGAATTCATTTTATATATACAAAAATTTCCATATATACATAATGAAGAGAATAGAATCATATATACAAAGTCAATGATACCATGTAAAGAAAAATATCTAAACCTAACACTAAGACTACGAGTCAAGAATGTCACACTCTTCCATGGTGTCTAATTGAGGAAATGAAGTACTCTAACTCTGATGTGTGTAATTGCCACTGAGTTGTCCCGTAAAATGCACAAAAGGAGCTGTAGGAGATGTGTAAAACGACTCACCCTAAGTGCCAAAGGTAGTGAATTGGGGTCATCTCCATGCTCAAAGTGACAGGGATATTGTGGTAAGCCTGAGACGACGAGGGCGAGTAATGGGTGTCCTACGTCGTGCCGACACTCTATAATGGTTGAAGTCAACCCTTGGCTAATGGAGACAATACCTTTTGTACGCATTTGGACGACTCTATCAGCGATAATAGGACCTAATTCTTGATTATCGTGACAATAATCACATCAGTCTGAAATAACAAAAATGTTAGAATTACAAAGCAAAAGATAATGGAATGAAATAACATTATTTGAAAAGGTAATCATACCATAATGGGCAAGGGGATGGATACATGTGCATAATCATTAGGTGCCACCTCTTGGACAGACGATAGACTAATGTGACATCTCGTGATCATATAATACCACATGAGGTATGGATCATAGTAGTCCATGGCACCCTAAGCTAGTGCAATGTTGAATACGGTCTCTAGTTGACTATCCCACTAAGTAATCCACCTCTCATGTATCCTCGTTTCCGTTGTAGATTTCCCCGATGATCTATATCATGATGTTGGATCGAATTTTCATCCTCGGAAGGCACCTCGTGCTGAAAACCGAATAGTCGAGCTACTCGCATCGGCAAATGTCACCACATCAAAACAAATAAACAACTCAATGACTGGCCAATCCACCCGGTCGCACTAGTCAGTTGGGTATGTGTCCCAAGTCATCTGCAGATATGAAAAAATATTTACAATTAGTATACATGGGTAGCAGCGGTGAATTAAAGTAATACAAATTATAATGGACATTGTTAGTTAAATTACTTGCTTCTCAGTCATCGTACCCAATAAATCTTGGTATGCCTTCACCCTTGTGGCAAAGTGAATACGAGTGACCCTGTCTACAACCCACCTTGTTTTGTACGTCACTCCCACCATGGGGTTCTCAAGCAGAAGGAAAGCCATGGCATAACCCCTCCCTTCTCCCGCACGTCGTCGCCGCATAAGAACAGCTGGACAACAAAAAGAAATATACTCTAAAGCCCATACCTACATGTTAATACGAGTTAAAATGATTGTGTTCCATGATGATTGAATTATATAGACTAATAATAATGAATGTCTTAAATAAAGAATGATTATAGGCCCCACAATATCTATAGGAACGACATCGCACTTCACCATGACTGTAGGGCATAAATTCCTATATAAATGTGCTAGAGCTACACTATCCCAGCTGTACGAATTAATGGTGTGCAACCCCTCATCAAAAAGCTGCAAGTACATAGTCAAAATCTTGTATCCATACTTTTCTCTGAAAACTACAGTAAAGACAAGTACCCAGCAGTATAACCGAGCATATAACTCTATATTGTTATCATCTGCATCATCTTTTGGGTGATCTCTAAAGGTATTGCGTAGCAAGCTGAGCTTCACCGTGTTCTCGCTCACCACGCCAGTGGCAGGAATCTCAACACTAAAGACCCTCTCTATTTCCATAGGTGGACGAGGAGCTAGGAGTCATGTAATCGCATGTCCCTCGATCAGCAACCCCGTCAATAGAGAAACATCTTAATGTGTCACTATCGCCTCTCCAACATGTAGGTGTAAGGAGTGCGTCTCCTACCTTCAATGCTCCGTTAAGGCCATGAGTTTGCGGTCAATATGTATGGTCCTTAAGTAGTGTATACCAAGTAGACCAACATATTTGACATATCGTGAATACGAACTAAACGGTGCTCATAGGTATACAAATAACTATTGGAATTAAAATGTCTATCAACAAATGTTACCTCTAAGATATGATAGTGAGAACAAACAACTAACACATGAGAACAGTGGTAGTGGTACACTTGGATCAATTTGCAATTCTAAGAGACAATGTCAAAGTTTATAGTGTACTTCTTACCACCCTTATGCCTCATCCTCTCACCCTTCCCACTAGTTACCTCATACAAATCTCTGCTAATATCAAATGGTTCAACAGTGTGAAATCTTGCCTTATTCATATCTCTTCTTTATTATCCATCATATAATTTATGTATGGATAATTTGTTGTGGATCGTTGTCTAGCTATTTCTTTATGGCTAACAATCCACTTATTAACTCGATAAAATGTTAACTCCATTATCGTAGTCATAAGCAAGGATCTCACACCTTTTAACACACTATTGAACATCTTTGCCATGTTCATTATTGTATAACCATACATGTCACCATACATGTGCTATGGACCATTTATTAATCACCATATCAATGATGTAATCAACTGCTTTAATAGAGATTCGTGCACTTTACCTCAACCTTTCAGTGCACTTCACCATTTTGCATTGGAATGCTACCCGAATAAATGCTTTCTTAATTTTTGAGTTCTTTATTTGAGTATTCAAGTTTGATACTACATGTCAAATGCAAAACCAATGTTATGCATTCGATGTCAACTCATTATTCTGCTCATTCATGGAAAATACTATTCCAGCATGCCTATCTCAAATAACATAGAGACTCTATCAGCGAGTGACACAATGCCTACGACAAGCGATAAAACAAGACCAGCTATTAGAATTATCTTCTTCAAGTAAAGAAAATGAAAGATTAAAGAGTTGATTGTTACCATTAAGACCAATTATAGTCAGCATTTTCCCATCTATTTTCCATAAAGATGGGTACTGTCAATGGTAATGACTGGTAAACAATACTAAAAACCATTTATGATTAGCTTGAAGGCCCTGAACACCCTCTTGAACACCCTCTTGAACACATTTACACCAAAATTTTATGACTCATAACACCATTCAACAACCATTCCTAAATAAGTATCTTGTAGTTCTTGCAAATAATGTGGAAGTCATTCATAAGATTCTTCTCAGTTCCCATAGATCTCATCTACCGCTACTTGTTTAATGTAGTTTAGTTTATAACTTCATATGAAAGTTTGAATGTTAGTTAAGTTAATGTTATTACTTGATATGAATATTAGTTTAGTTTAGCTTATAACTTTATATGAATATTAGTTAAGTTTAGTTTATAAATTTATATGAATGTTAGTTTAGTTTAGTTAATAACTTATATGAATATTACTATGTTAGTTTAGTTTAGTTTATAAATTTATACAAATATTAATTATATTTAGCTAATAACTGATATAAATGTTACTACATTAGTTTAGTTTAGTTTTTAATTTAATAAGAATGTTAGTTTAGTTTATAACTTTATATGAATGTTAGTTAAGTTTAGTCAATCACTTGATATGATGTTAGTTTAGTTTAGTTTATAACTTTACATTAATATTAGTTTAGTTTAGTTATAACTTTATATAATGTTAGTTTAGTTAATGTTATAACTTTATATGAAGGTGATGGTGATGTTGAAGTTCCCAGGATTTCTCATTGTAGAAAGAAACTTCCCTGGTATGGCCGTACTTTGAGAAAGTTCTAATCACCAACCCTTCTCCCAAAGGAAAGAAGTTCATGTGTTATTTCCTCATTTGCAAACAAACAGGGAAGAAGTTGCCTGCAACTTATGCATGGAAGACCAGATTTGGGATGGGGATATTATCTCGTCACTTGATCGGAGTACACGGAATCAATCTCGAAGGAGTTGAATGGGGAGGTGAATCTTTAAGCCCAATACAACTTAACAGATTCATTGGTAACATGCCCAGAGGAGGTATGCCTTTTATCTATAATAGAGATAGGATGATTGATGAACTCGCAAACTTTGTTATTGTTGATGAATTTCCGTTTAATCATGGTGAGAGCCCTAACTTTGAACATTTTACTAGATTAGCCTTATAACCCACATTTAGACGTGTCTTTAGGAACACCCTTAAGTGCTATACCCAAAATGCATATTACAAGTTGTAGGGGCTTAAAGTAGTTCAAAGGGTCAAGAATCCAACTAGGTTTTGGATGGAAAATTCGATAAGTGAACTTCCACTAGAGAGCCCGGTATTTTACAACCCAACCTTCCTTTTTCGGTGAAGAGAAGAGGGACACTCCCTCCACTAGTTCCATACTATATTACACGTCAATAAGGATCAACTACACAACTTTGTGACATAGAAATGGGTCAAGAAGTTGCCACCAAACATTTATGGGTTGTTTGGAAACCCTTGGATTTGAATCCTAATTGACTCTTGCAAATGGTCTACAAACCATAAGAAGGTTTAGGAATGCGTAACTTATTTCAATTTATGAATGTGTATAAAGAAATTGGCTAGATATGAAGAATAAGTAAGTTTTAATTCCTACGCAAACCTGCACAAACAAGAGAAAAGAACACTTTAATTTTGTTGGCTGGCAAGTAAAGTATATTATACAGACAAAGTCTAAATTACGAGATCACTTTGTTAATTGTGCATAAGATTAAGGGTCCCTATTGCCAATTTTCCAAGTTTATCTTATTAGGCATGATTGCATTTCAATAGGTCTTTGATTAATGCATAAGATAAACATGGTCATGTAATTGCGATACAAACTAAGGATTATGTATGAAATCACAACAACCAAAACAAGTTATAAGAGGCAAGAGTCAAAGAGACAAAGTGTTAGGGTTTGTAAATAATGCAAAGTAAATATTATACATGATGATGATGAGTTAAAGATTTACTAATCAAATGAGATTAAGGCCTAAATATACCTCTCTCCATGACATACTTTAACTTTAGCAAAATGGATCTAGTTCATAAAGACTTGTGTGTTCTAGTCTTAGGACATCATTGACATTAAGAGGCAAAATTAAGATCAAAATGTGCTTTATGATGCTTGAACAAGAAATGAGCCTTAAGGATAACTCCTTAATGTATATTCAAGTATAATGTACACCTAGATTTTTCTCATGAATATAATATTGCCAAAGATTGATTGAGTCTAGCTAGAGAGAATGGAGATGTCCAAACCTCTTCATCGTAGACCAAATGAAAAAGAAATTTCCATAAATATAAGTAAATTACAATAAATGAAATGCATGGGAAAGGATTTGCTTGAGATATTAAGAGAATATTGATCTATAGAGATGGTTTCTTAACAAGGTGCTCAAAGTTAGGGTTTTGACACAAAACCTAGTGAAGTAGGAGTTTCTCCTAGCTCTTCACATCATAGTAAAAAGAGGCATAAATATAAAGACATTTGAGTTGATCATAATAGATTATCAACAGTGATGACTCTTTGGTTGATTAAGGCTTATGAAAAAGTTACATAGAGATTAAAATAGGTGTTCATGTGAGAGGGGTTTGCATGTTAGGGCTAGATATCGGTTGTCACAACACCTACTATCAATAAAACCTTGACTTCACCTATTATAAGTAGTGGGCAAGTAAGGGTCGAATCCACAGGGAAGGACTTCTAATAGCTAGCAAACTCTACAAGCTACCTCAAACGAAAGCAAAGATTGAGGTAAAATCTAACTAAAATCTAATGCGGGGTTCTAAAAAGGTAAAAGTGCTAGGGGTTCACGATTCAACAACGATTCCTAACATGAATGAGCTAAAACTAGGAGTTGGACTCAAAATAAGATAATATGAGGCTCACTAACTTACTATCAAGCTATGAATCGAATCTAAACAGGCTTTAAGGAAGGGATTTTAACCAGAAACCAACCTCTTTATAATCTTCAAGGAAGGTCTTTACAATTGGGATTTCTCGCCTAATAATATTCTAAAGCATCCAAGCATCACAAAAGATTCAAATCAACAATCAATAGCTTGCAAGTCAATGATATATAATATCGGGTAACTACCTAAATCTGCATTTCTCAGTGTCTTTGACCTAGGATCACAAATGGAAGAAATCTATATGGCCAATCTAGACTCCAACCAAAACCCGACATCAAGTCACACATAAATCATTAAGAAACCAACTCCATAATTTAAACATCATCCATGCTCGACATCGAGTTTTCACCCTATCCCCTAACTAATCTAACTACTCATAAGTAGAATTAATTAACATCACAATATAGACAAAGATGGACATATTACTAATTTATGAACAAAGATTAGCTATTATATACGAAAATCTTAAAATCAACAAGCATAAACTAAACAAAACAGAAAATATAGGAAAGTACAAAACATAAAGAGAGAGAAAGGATAGAAAATACTGAATTTTATAGATGAAACTGATGCGCAACAAGCCTTGATGCAAACATGTTGATAACAACAAAAACCAAGAATAATTCTTCAACTAATCTAAGAAAATTTGTGATGGAAAAGTAAAACTCTAAACTATGCTATCTACTCTCTAAACCTAGGCTAGATTAAGAATAATATATACTAATGAATGAGTAATGTGTCGCCTTTTGCTATCCCTTGCATAACCCCCGTAGAAGAGTTTGAGTTCTACAGGAAATTGCCTAGAATCGGCTTGAGTGGATGCTTAGTACAACTTATGAGTGCCTGCTCATAAGAGGAATTGAGACTACAGATTGAACTGAGCGGCTGCTCAGTTGAAATTGTAAGCACCTGCTTAGAAGGATTTTAGACCCCACAATGAACTGAGAGGCCGCTCAGTTATAATCTAAGCTCCCTCTTAGAAGGAAACTTTTCCTTCTAAGCGCCCTTTAGTGCCCCTCAAAAGTTTCTGTCTCTAATCTTCATTGAACTAAGTGGCCGGTTGGAATCCTTTGAGTATGAAAACTTTGCTAGGAAGGCAAAAAAGAGTGACATAAATGTCACTCATTAAATTCCCCTAAGCTTGGCCCTTAATCATCCTCGAGCAAGACTCTAGGAAAAAGAAGAGAGAACATCAATGCAATAACTCTTCAAACTACAAAACTAAAAACCTAACTCACTTTCATAGGAATCACGGTTGATTTTAGAATCAATCAACAAGCCCTCTAAACCCCCTAATCTCTTAGGAGGACGAGTGTCCTCTCATAAGGGTTTCTTGGGAGGTAACCCATAACTCCGAAAATGAAATAAAACCAAGGCAAGAAATTTAATGACTAAAAAGAGGAAAATTAAAATAAAATGAAAATAAGTTAAAAGAAGTTAAAAGAAAATGCAACGAGTGGGCTTCCATGAGACACCATTGTGATGGATATTAAACTTTCTAAACAATAAGAGAAAATATACTAAAGAATGCATAAGAATGAATAAAGAATAACTAGGAAAGAGTAGGAAACTATAGCTTTCATGCACCAAAGTTGAAACACAACCACACTCTTCCAAAGCTTCATTTCCATTCTTAGAGAATAAGCTTCTCATTACTCTTTGAGGGAGTTGAACAAATAAAAAATATGGGTAATGACATATGATTCGACATCTTAATTGTCATGCTCGCTTAATAGGCTTGACCTTTACCTCCCTATACTAACAATGACTCAACTTCCTAGAGTTGAAAGGACTATGGGATAGAATATAGGTAAATTAAGGAAAGGACTAGAATAAAATAAGGAATGTCTTGGGTAATGGTATGAGGCTTAGCTTCATGAACAATGGATTTCTTATAATCTTAATTTTCACCTCATTTCAAGGCCTCGAGCCATCATATTCAATGGAATACTAAATAGTCTCCTCTCCCAAGCTCGTTAAAGATCATAAATGAGTTTTTTGTTCTTAGATTCCCAAGAAAACGACATAAATCCTTTTCATCCCACTTATTCTCTTCATTATTTCTTTCCCTCTTTTTTTTCTTTTTCTATACAACTTTTTCTAAATTTTTTTCTTTTTTTTTCTCTTTCTTTTCCTCTTTTTATTAATTAAAGAGTCTACAATAGATGAGTATCTCTTAAGAGATGTTATTTGAAAAGAAACTATCGCTACCCTAGCTTTGAACCTTCTTAACTCCTAAATCACTATCAACACATCCATAAAATTTTCTTTTTAAAGAATCCTATTAAAAACGAGGATTTGAAGGTTCATATTAGGTCAATGGCTATCAATTGGTAATTTTTTAAGAGAAATATAAGCTCAAGAAGGTAATAATTTATAGGAAAGATAGAATATAAAATAAATAAGGAAATGTCAATGGCTAGGGAGAAAGGAAATGGGTTCAAGAGTTCTATATCTTTCCCTAAGAAGTTTGGTCGCAATCTTGGGTAGGTATAAGTCAAGTTCTTGATCAAAGAATGACAAATTAAGGATCCTTGTCACTCAATGTAAATTATGTTGAAGGAATCAAAAGATTTCCTCACCATGGGGTTTGCAAATACTAATCCTAGGGATTTCACTTAGCTATGGAAAAGGTGGGAAGCTTAGCTAAGGTTCATAGTTACAATTATTTCATCTACCTTTATAAAAGTCCATCATAGACTCTTTCTAGTGTAATTTAAGTCTAAACCATGGAAACTCTTAAAGTTTAGGAAGGAAAATATTCAGTTTAGGAGTGTTTTGGGAATGTATTATAGAGTGACAACCCTTTGGAAAGTGAGAAAATTCCACCCCCTTTGCTCATCAAATGAGGGGGTATTAATAGAAAAAAAGGATTCAGTTTCCTAAGCATTATACGATAACTTCATGCGTCATGCACCAACTTAGGGCATTAGACAATCAAGAAAAGGAATCTTTTACTTGGATGAAAAGAATCTTGAAAGGAGACAAGAACGCTTTTGGGGTGGCGCACAAGGGTGGGTGTAAAACGCACAAAGTAGGCATCATACACTTGTAAGAGGATGAGTTAGAAAGAAGCCGAAAGCCGAGAAGCACTGAGTGTTAGATTCACACTACGATTTAGACACCTAGAGTGGGCATTGGACGCCAAATGATGTGGCCATCTTCACTTCTTCCATTTAATGCTTACTTCAAGCGTCAAATATAAGAGCACTTAGCCTTCATTTTGCACGGTTTAAGGGGTTTGTTTTTGGTGTTTGATGATGTGATATTTGTGACTTTGGTAATGTGTTTGGGCAAAGGTAAGTGACTTGGGCTTAGGTTTGTGTTTAGGGATTTTTGGGGGTTTGACTTTGAGGTGATTTTGGGTTCACACATACTCAATCTCAATCTCAACCTAAGCTAAGTCTACTCGTCTGGGTTATTTTATCATCGTAACGCTAGGTGGAGTGACACAATTTTATGTTTACACTCATCCTTTTAAATTTAAGCGCGCTGAGATTCTTCTCATACATGAAGAGCTAGGGAAAATCATAGTGTGGTTGGTCAACAAGATACCAACATGCCTCCTGCAAGTCAAAAAGTATTTCTATGCCAATTTTGGGAGGTACTTGGGCCATTGACGCAAGCACCTAGATGATATAGTTTTGTATGTAAGGTACATCTAAAGAGGTTGGTTTCTCATTTTTCTCCTCCTACCCAAGAGCCAAGAGCTCAAATGTTTAGGAGGAGGGCCTCACAATATTGTTTGTTTGCTTATTTTCTATTTCCTAATAGGATCAACAAGGAAGGGCTTTCCTTGGTAAGATTGTGAATCAAAGTTAGGACAATAGTAATCTGATGCCCATAATTGTAGGCAAACTCATGGTTGGCCTAGACTTCCATCATGCCAACTTATCTCTTACTATTGGTGGGTTCCCCATTTGTTTACAAGTAAGTTGTCTTATACTTGCTCTTACTATTATTTTAATTACAATGTCTAGAACATTGATTCATTTTTTCTCTTCTTCGTCCCTTTTATTTTTTGAAAGGTTTGGTTTATGGAGAGGTTAATGCTTATGGCTCCTCTGGAGAACCTTGAGAATTATAACCAAAAAGGGCTTCATCATGTGGCGGAAGCTCCTGCACTATTCCTCCTTAGAATAATAGATGAGCTACTTTGCCAAGGGAAGTTCTTGGTGAGATGGTTCCTTGGTAGCAACTCATTGCCATGACTAAGGTTAAAAATGGTTGTGTCATGTGCATCCCAAGCCTCACGGTGCTCACTTTTAATGCTTTGTTGAGAGCTAAGGCAATTTGGGCAAAAATAAGTTGTTTAGGACCAAAAAATGGACAGTTCTAAGACCTTAGTAGAGGATGAAGTTATGGGAGTACTATTTAAATCCAAACCCATGTGGTTTATCCAAGACCACTATGCCTTACTAGAGCTCCATGTCATGGATGTAGGAGTAAGGGGGAAAAGTTAAACTTCATGCATCTTCCTCTAAGCCACATCAAGCTTAAGAGACTAAGTTTAAGCCTCTAATGATTCATGACCGGTTGGGTGTGAAGGTTGTTCCACCAATGAAAACATTAGGGAAGAGGGTGAAGTCAGCAAAAGAAAGGCTCATCGAAGGTAAGAAAAGGGGTTAACTAATTTGGGATTAGATGGGAACTAAGTCTTTATAAAAATAAAAAAAAATGGTTGTTAGGTTTAAACAACTTGTTTTATCTCCTTAGAATTGGATTTTTCCTTTCATTTTAGCATTTTGATTGAAGGTACTAGGCCACAACTTAGGAGTTTTGTAACTTTTTATCTTCAATGAAAATGAAGGAAAGTTTGTTCCAAGCTATTAGTTACCTTCAAATGCTTAAAGATTACATTTAATTTGCAATAATTATAAACTTAAAGTTGATCACTAAAGCCTAAGAGAGCCAAAAAAATCATGGAAAAACATGCTTAAGCTTATTTTCAAATTTAAGAAAATCTTTGAATTGAACATATTGAAAAGACAAACAAGGAGCTAGAGCACTTTTGTTAGAAACTGAAATAATCAGGATTAGTCAGGAGCCTTTTGATGATGTTAAACATTAAGCATCAAATGCTTCACCTAACGTCAAATGCTTTCTATAAGGCAAAAAGTTCAAGAGCTCTGTTAGAAGAGTGTAGGAAGTCTAGCATCTGACACCTGGATTGGGAGTCAGACACGAGGATGTGGGTGTTAAACACTTGAAGATGTGCGTTTAGACTCTGTCTTTGCTTCTAGTTCTCATTTCAGGTAATTTGGAGCTTTCTAAAGGTGAAAAGCTTGTATATTTATTATGGATAGGCCTTAAAGAGGTAGCTTTTGTATCCCTTTCAAGAATTAGGCTAAACATAGCTCTTAATGAGTTGAATTTGATTATCGAAATTGTGTTTCAAAATTCTTTTACATGATTTAAAACTTTGGGCTTTAGAAGTCTTATTTAGGATTTTAAAACTCGTACTGGTTGAACCTCTAGTGAGGCCGCTATGGGAATTAGGATTTTATGTAGCTTTTAGCATAGATATTGTTTAGCATAGAATTTCTTTAAATGATCTAGCTTCGTTATTGCCTTCCATGTCAATGAGCTTTACTGTTCCTCTGGATAGGGTCTTCTTGACAAGACATGGCCCACCCAATTCAGTCCTAATTTACCCCAAGGGTTTATAATGGTCTTTAGAGTACTTTAAGCACTTTGTCACCCTCTTTTATGAATCATGTGCAGACCTTTTTATAATAATGATTGGAGATAAACCATTAGTCCAACAAAGTCATTTCATCATATTTAGTGTCAACCCAATCTACTTTAGGTAGTTGACATCTGAGAACTATCCTCAATCAAAATAAGTAGATTGGGTAGTTGGAACCTTAACTAATACAAATCCATATCTAGTGTTAACTATCCTTCCCGCCTACTAGTGAGTATGGATTTGTATTAGTTGAGGTTCCAACTGAAGTTCTTGATCATTTTTATAATTAAGACCTTGATGTTTTTGTTGGTATTAGCGCCATTTTTTTTAGGTTGATATGATGACCGATGGTGTTAAATCTTGTATTTATTGAGGATTTCTATGCATCCTCCCTAGAAGTACATGTACTTCATGGTCACTGATGAGGTCACAAGGAACAACATATCTGTAGATAATGCATTCCTTTAAGAATTGGACCACTTGCTTGGAACCTAATGACTTGTAAGACTTTGCCTCGACCCACATAATGAAGTAGTCGATTGATATAATGTATAAACTCATGGCCTCCAATGCCATGAGATGTTATAAACTAATTATGTCTATGCCCCATGTAAAGAAGGGCCAGAGTGATGAATAAGGGTGCAAGAATGATTGAGTGATATGATGCAAGTTTGCGTACTTCTAACAAGTTACACGTTTCTTGATGTACCAAATCTAATCAAGTTCCATGGTTGTCCAATATAACCCTAATCTTAATATTTTCAAAGCAAACATATGGCAGCTCATGTGTGTAATATACTTCCATATACACCGCTATAGACTCAACTCATTACATTTTTGGCTTCTTGTTTGTCAACACACCTATAATGGCCCTAGCGGTGTGTTGACAAACAAGATCACATAGTTAGACTAGAATGCTTGGACAAATGCAACAAATACAAGTCTTCACTAAGCCAAGGTTCTAAGTTTTAGCATGAACTAGGGTTGGGTACAAGAGTTTAAGGATCCATGGCCTTGAGGAAGATCCATTTACCAAGAGCCACTAATTGAAAGAGTCAAGGTAAGAGGAACCCCCCCCCCCCCCCCCCCCCCCCCCCCCCCCCCCCCCCCGCCAAACACAACACAGAGCGCTTGGATATGATCCTTTATCATTATTGGCTAATCTTCCACTCCTAAGGTGTCTCAAATGTAGAACACATTCGTATGAGATGGAGACCTAGGGTGTAACTTCCACACTTGGAGAGTTAAAAACATGAATGCAATTATGCCTAACACAATCTCTAGCTAATTACAAGCATAAAAACCATATTTTTTTGATTGCTCATTCGCACACATAGCCAAGTAAGCTTTAGGCTTATACCTCCCCAACAGAGTCACCAAAATATACGGGGCCATTTTCTATGATGGTGTAAGTGCTATGGTTCTAGAAGCCAACTAAGTTTTGGATGGACAACTTGAAGAGTGAATTTCCACTAGAGAGCTCGATTTTTGCAACCCAACCTTCCCTTTTAGGTGAAGGAAAAAAGAAGGATATCTCCACTACTAGTGCCCTATAATTTTGCACATTGTTAAGGATTCTCTATGCGGCTTTTAGAGACATTGAATGGGTCAAGGAGTCGCCACCAAGCATTTCAAGGTCTGTTTATAAACCTTGAGGTTTGAATCCCTATATGACTCTCGTAAGTGGTCTACAAACCATGAGAAGGTTTGGGAATGAGCGACTTATTTCAATTTGAGGGTGTGTGCAAAAAAATCTTAAAGATGGAGAACTAATCATTTTTAGTTCCTAGTTAAACATACACATATAAGAGATAGCACACTCTAATTAGATCTAGAGAGACATTTCCTTATGACATGCTCTAACTTTAGAATTGAGTATAGTTCAAATGACAAGTATGATTTAGTGATGAATGTTATTAACATTGAATATGCATGTAGAAATCAAAGTAAGGATTATGAAATTTAAAGAAAGAAATGAGTTATAAGGATGGCTACTAAACATTTATTCAAGGATGATATAAATTAAGGGTTTGATCATGAAAATGGGTCAAGAGACAAATCTAGCTAGTTTGGAGATGTCTAAATCTTAGCATCATAGACCAAATGCAAAAGAGATAAAGATACATAAAATGACTTGTAATAAGTAAGATGCAAGGGAGAGGGGTTACTTGAATTATTGAGAGGAGACCAATCTATGGAGATGGTTCCTTGAATAAGGTGCTTAAAGTTATGATTTTGAGGCATGACTTAGTGAAGTAAGAGTCGCTCTTAGCTCTTCACATCATAAATAAAATGAGACATTGAAAATAGAGTATGTGAGTTAATCACAAGGGAAGATCAAGGGTGATCTCTATGCTAGATCAAATTTCATCAAGGTTACAAGAGGTATTAAAATAGGTGTTCATGTGAAAGGGGTTTTCACCTCACACAAACATCACAAAATAGGTCTAATCTAAGGGTCTTGAGTAGATGGGAACCACTAGATCCAAACAATATAAGTAGAATGGAGTAGGAGTAAACAAAGCATTAAAGGAAAAGAGTACATTGAGGGGTCCTTGGTGTTTACGTTGAGGATAGTTCCTTTTCTTAAGTTTTTGTTGGGTGATTGGGCAAGATTAAGAGGGGTCCTTAGGTGTGCAAGTTGTGCCACCAAAGGACCAATTGGACAAGAGGGTGAAATTGGTTTATGATAGGTTAGCACAATAACTTTTTAATAAAATCATATTTTTTAAGATTTAGACCAAACCATTATTGTAGTAGTGGTAAACATCTTCGATTAGCAAGGCATTGTATCAAGAAAATATTCAATCATTTTTATCAAACAAGACTTTTCATATAAATACTACTCTCTCTGTCCCTTAATATTTGTCCCATTTGACATTTTTTATGCAAACTTTTTGGTCAAAATAGAGCAAACATTAAAGAACAGAAGGAATATAACAGTAATATTTAACAAACTAAGGTATCATCTAAAAGTCTATGAGATTATGTTGATCTTTTTCTTCATTTAACAACTAAAAAATATACAAATAATCACAACGATAATATAAATTCTTATCAAAAGGAAGGAAGAAGAAGAGAAGGAGAGTAATACCATGGCTCCTCAGCCACGACGTCCGGATGGTTGAAGATTTTCTCAGCATTGTACCTCTTGTTCGTTGGAATTGGTTCTCCAGATGGAGTGTATGCATCATATATAACCTACAAATTATATTTTATTTTATTTTTAACTATATACAAATCCATATGCATCAATCAAATACATCTCATGGATTAGGATCTTATGTAACCTTTACTTCTTTTAAATGGAATTAAGTTTGCTTTGAAACTTTATTGTGCCAATTTACATAGTATGAGTATCACATTTATACAATATTTACAAACTTAAATCCGATTATTAAGAACAAATGAGCCAAAATTATCTTAGATGAACATGATTAAACCAATTACAAAGTGTAGATACACTTTTAAGAGCCAAATGAGCTGAATATTAAGCCCTTTAAACATGAATCTTTATGCTTGGCGTTAAAACTTTGAACCAGAATCAGGAGCCCTTTTGCTCGGCGCTCAACGGGAACTAGGCAAGGCAAGAGCCATTTTGGATGGTGCTCGAGGTTTAATGTCAAATGTATATCTTGTGCCTCAAACCCATGGATGGGTGCTCAATGCATGAGACCTTATTCTTGGAAATTGC
The DNA here is from genome assembly GCA_026401315.1 of Dysphania ambrosioides. NCBI lineage: Eukaryota > Viridiplantae > Streptophyta > Magnoliopsida > Caryophyllales > Amaranthaceae > Dysphania > Dysphania ambrosioides. Next base: position 13,112,003 of record CM048659.1, read on the forward strand.
ACAGCTGTAGGAAAGTAGACAAAATCATTTTGGCTGGTGCTCAAGCTTGGGTGCTCAGCGCTTAAACTTTGGGCATCTGACACTTTACTTAGGCGTTCAGCGTTTGGGTATGGACCTAGGACAATTTCTTAGAGTGCGAAGATTTGTGATATTTATTGCGATGAGGTCTCGGGAGAGGTTGCCTACATATCCTCATAAAGGAATTAAAGCCAAGACATAGCTTTAGGATCAGTGTGAATGACACGATTGCATTTTAGAAGTTTCTATCAGATATATAACTTAGGGAGTGGTGTAGTAAAGAGGTTTCTTTTCAGATTTCGAAACACATGATTATGGTCAGGCCTCTTGTAAGGTTGCCTACGTATCTGCTATGGGAATCAGGCTCGAATATAGCTTTGAGAATTGACTAGAGTGAATCAGCTGCATTTCAGAAGCTTCTCAAGGATGGTATTATTTAGAAGTTTCTCTTTAGATTTCTGAAGACTCCACCTTGACTACTAACGTTTTTATGTCTTATGATGGAAGCCAAAATGCAAAGTCAAATAGAGTTGAAAATATGATGGAAGCCAAAATGCATAGAGTTGACAATGTATTGGAAGTAATGGAAGCTATAATGCAAAACTTTATGCATTCTGTCAAAGGACGAGAATAACTCTTGAGCCACGTCTTCAAAAGTTTGAGCCACATCTTCAAAAGCTTGAGCCACGTCTCAAAACAGTCAGCAAAGTTCAAACACTTTGTCAAAGGATAAGAATTTTCTAATTGCGTAAATCTTGTGTTTTATCCTTTCCCTATTTCACTTATTTTATGCTCTAACCTAACTTATTTATACATGATTTTACTGTCAAATATATCTCTTAATTTCAGCAAATAAGTGATGCTTATATATGTTGAAGATTATTCTAGTTAATTTTGGTAATTACCAAAATTCAAGCATTGTGGTTATGGAGAAAGAAATTTGTTTGAAGTTTTAAGGTGCAGCAAATAAAGTGGAAATATTCTTGCTATAAAATATTCAATGATATCAATCTTTAACAGCCAAAAGGAATGATTCTCTACAACCATATTGGAGGAAATCTTGCTAAAAGTATTAAAGGCAAATCAAATTTTTAGCAGCCTATTTTGAGCCTCCTTTCAACGGCCTGAAATCAAGTTCAGTATATATTCCAAGCTTTGAAGCTGAAGAAAGTAGAGACAACGTGAGACTCAATGAAACAAAAAGTAAGACAAGAGCAGAAGCTTTAATCGTGAATTTTAGTCATAAGCACATCAACAAAGCTTCATTATTTTCTCTCTAGTTCCATAAACTTTATCTTGTATTTAGATTGAGAGAAAATCAAAGTATAATCTCTTGAGTGTTTAAAAGAATATTTTGAGAGAGTGTTATACTAAGAGTATATCCATAATACTTAAACGTATAGAAAAAGGGAGAGCTTTTTATTACTAGGATCTGAGATGCTAAAGTGTAGCTGGGGTGCTATGGAGTAGAAGATGGGGATTAAGATGTTCTAGGGTGCTTTAGGTCTCTAAGGGAAGTAATAAAAGAGCGAGTTAAATCCTAAGGGTTGGACAACCCTAGGCGGAGACGTAGGCAAATTAGTTGCCGAACTTCATATCAAATCTCCGTGTTTTGTCTCATCTTATTTCTGTCTTCATTGCTTATGTTTTATGTTTGCTTCGCTCATCAATCAAAGCAGCGAACAGTCAAAGCCTGAGCAAAAGCCTTTGAAACCAATTTCAAGGCTTTGACATCTAGTTTCAAAGATAAGCCTTAACGCTTATATTCCGCCTTTGAAAGTCAGTTCAAGACCTTGAGATCCTGAACACGAAAATCGGTTATACTCTATTCACCCCCCTCTAGAGTATAATTAATCATATTCCATCTCCCTATTGATTCTTCAATTGGTATCAGAGCTAGAATCACAAGGAAAAGATTTAATTATCTGTGAGGAAAAATGAATTCGATAGGTGATGGTGGTTTTACTCAAGGAAGGTCTACCAATCGCCCTCCTTTATTTTGTGGTAATAATTTTTCTTATTGGCGTTCATTGATGCAAATGTTTGTGATTGATCAAGATTTGGAACTCTAGGATATTATCAAGAAATGTCCTAGGGTGCCAATGAAGACTAATGAAAGCGGCACAATGGTTCCTAAAGAAGACGATGATTTTACTCAATCGGATTTGGAAAGTGTTGCTAAAAAATATTGAGCAATGAACCTTCTCTATTATGGTTTAGATGCAAATGAATTCAATAGAGTTTCTTCTTGCAAAAGTGCTAAAGAGATATGGGATAAATTGGTGGTCACATATGAAGGAACGAGTCAAGTCAAAGAGAGCAAGATAAGCATCTTCCTTCGACAATATGAGTTGTTCAAAATGATGCCTAATGAAACCATGAAAGAGATGTTCACAAGATTTACCCAAATAGTGAACAATCTGGACTCTCTTGGTAAGGTATTCACAAATGAAGAAAAGGTGAGAAAGATTCTACGGTGTCTTCCAAAATCAAAGTGGGGTCCGAAGGTAACTGCGATAGAAGAAGCTCAAAATTTGAGAACCTTGCCTTTGGATGATCTTCTTGGAAAATTGATCACACGTGAGATGTCTCTTAATGAAGAAGATGGTGAACCAGCATCTTCAACCAAAATTTTAGCACTTAAAGCAAAGAGAGAAGAAGCTACAACGGACAATGAAGATAGTGATGATAGTGATGATGAAGATCCATTTGCTCTCATTTCTAGAAGTCTTGCCAAGATTCTAAAAATGAAGAAGAATTTCTCAAGAGGCAGAGACTATCATTCAAATAAATATAAAGGTAAGTCATCCAACTCAATGAATAAAGTTAATACACTAACATGCTATGAGTGTGGTGAAACAGATCACTTAGTGAAAGATTACCCTCAACGAAAGAAGAAGCCTTTCCACAAAAAGGATTATAAGAAGAAGGCTATGGTTGCTTCATGGAGTGATTTAGATTCATCTAGTGAATCAGAAGATGAATAAGCAAACCTATGTCTTATGGCTAATCATGATGATACAAAGAAAGAACATCTTGAGGTAATGGTGGAAAATTTAATCTCAAGTCCAATTGATGTTCTGTCCGAATTCTTGCAAAATATGATTATAAATGAAGAGAGTTTGATTCTTGAATCCAAGATTCTCAAGGAGAAGCTAAACCAATAGGTAAGTATTTCTTAAAGTCTCGCTAAGGAACTAACTAATCTCAAAGCCTCTCAGTCAGCTTTTAAACTCAGGGTTCAAGCCTCAGAGTCATCCTTTGATACCCAGGTCAAGGCCTTGAACACAGAAAACACTGTTTTAAAACAAAAGCTCACCTCTTTGAGTTATTGTAATGATAACTTGGAGAAGGAAAAGAAGCTACTGGCTGGGAAATGTAGAGAGCAACATAATTCCTTGGTTAGATTTGCTCACTCTGAATCTACTCTTGAAAAAATTCTAGGTGAGCACCAATAATCCTTGAATAAAAGCGGTCTTGGTTACAACAAAAATTATCCAAATAAAACCATGACCACGTTTGTAAAAGCAAAGGATAATTGGCGAACACCTACATGTTTTTACTGTTGCAAAAAGGGTCATACTAAGCTAACTTGTCCTTTTCGTAGGAATGACCCTCAAATTCTTAAAAATTCATTTCCTATTTTTCTTCGAGACTAGATCAAGCAAGTATGGGTTCCTAAAGGGACTAGACCACCTAACATGGGCCATCCCGATTATGAATCTATATTTGCAATTTGGTCTAGTCGAAAGGTTTGATGTTTTTTTCTTTTGTAGGAAATCACCAAGAGCAAAGATTATAAGTGGATTTTAGATAGTGGATGCTCATGGCACATGAGTGGGAAGTCCTCTTTATTTTCAATGATCAAAGAGCAACTACTGGAACAATTACACTTGGTGATAAAGGAAAGTGTAGAATAATTGGTATTGGAAAAGTTAGAGATAATGCATCAAACACCATTGATGATGTGTACCTAGCTGAAGGTCTTAAATACAACTTGCTTAGCATCTCTTAATTATGTGATAAAGGTAATAAAGTCATCTTTGATGAAGAAAAATGTGAGGTACAAAGAAAGGTGGACGGTAAAATTATTTTAATTGCCCCTCATTGCAATAATGTTTATGCTTTTCATACTAACCAAGTTGCAAGTACTAGCTTAAAATGTCTTAAGGCCTTGACCACCGACTCAAGGCTTTGGCATAGAAGGTTAGGTCATATTAATATGCATACCATGAAGAAGCTTTTCTCAAAGGACTTAGTACGTGGACTACCAAAGTTAGATTTCAAAGAAAAAGAGCTTTGCAAAGCATGTGCAAGAGGTAAACAAACAAAAGGATCCTTCAAAGCCAAAAAGGTTGTAAGTACCTCTTGCCCAATAAAGCTTCTACGCATAGATTTATGTGGTCCTATGCGTGTTAAATCACCTAAAGGTAAACAATACATCCTTGTTGTTGTTGATGATTTTTCCCGTTTTACTTGGATTTCATTTTTGCGTGAAAAATCAGAGGCTTTACTAGAGTTTTCAAAAATTTGCAAAGAATTACAAATATTAAAAAACCTACCCATAGTTGCTGTGAGAAGTGATCATGATAGAGAGTTTGATCAACTAAAGTTTGATAACTATTGTGCTAAATATGGTATTTCTCACAATTTTTCAGCTCCTAGGACACCTCAACAAAATGGAGATGTGGAACGAAAGAACAGCACTCTTAAGGATATGTCTAGGACAATGCTTTTGGAAAATGATTTGCCAAAATACTTTTGGGCAGAAGCTATTAATACAGCAAACTATAATTTAAACCGTTGTTTGATTCGCCCTATTTTAAAGAAAACTCCTTACGAATTGTTTAAAGGTAAAAAGCCTAATATTTCCTATTTCAAACCTTTTGGATGTGTGTGCTTTGTTCATAATAATGGTAAAGATAACCTTGGTAAATTTGATGCACGTAGTGATGAAGCAATTCTGTTAGGTTACTCTTTGAATTCTAAAGCTTATAGAGTTTTCAGTAAGCGTACTAAAGTTGTTGAAGAAAGTATACATGTGGTCTTTGATGAAACCGAGAACGGTATCTTGAGTGATGGTTTTACAGGTTTAAACTTGAATAAGCATGAAGGATATTCATTTGAGACAGAAGGAGAAGAAAGTTCATCAGATAATGAAATGGAGAAATCTGCCCAGAATATGCAAGAGCCAATTTTAGATGTAGATGAATTAGATCAAAGCCTTATCCAGTAGCCTTAAGATCTTGAAACTCCATCTCAAAGCCTTGAACAAACGGACAATATTATATCAGAAGCCACTCCAGGGCCTTCAGACCCATCTCAAGGCCTTGAAAGGATACTTCAGGAAACTACATCAGCTCCTTTGATGCTGCCACGAAAGTTCAAATACTCCTCATCTCATCCAACAAACAATATGATTTCGGATCCAAAAGCTGGTATACAAACACGCTCTAATGTTAAAAATTTGTGTGCATTTCACGCTTTTGTTTCTCTTGTAGAACCAAAGAATATCAATAAAGCATTTCAAGAGCCCGATTGGATTTTAGCTATGCAAAGTGAGCTAAATGAATTTGAAAGAAATAAAGTGTGGAAACTCACACCAAGACCAAAGGATCATTCAATTATTGGAACAAGGTGGGTGTTAAGAAATAAGCTTGATGAGAATGGAAAGATAGTGAGGAATAAAGCAAGATTACTAGCCTAAGGTTATAATCAAGAAGAAGGGATAGATTATGAAGAAACATTTGCTCCCGTGGCTAGAATGGAGGCTATTCGAATGCTCCTTGCCTTTGCTTCCTTATGCTAATTAAGTTATTTCAAATGGATGTTAAATGTGCATTCTTGAATGGTTATTTACAAGAAGAAGTATATGTTGCTCAACCCCCCCGGTTTCGAAAATGAGAAATTTCCAAATCATGTTTTTAAACTTGACAAAGCGCTCAATGGTTTGAAACAAGCTCCAAGGGCTTGGTATGAGCGTCTTTCAAAATATCTTTTCGAAAATAATTTCAAAAGAGGGTTGATTGACAAAACTCTTTTTGTGAAAACCAAAGGTAAAGATTTATTAATAGTTCAAGTTTATGTTGATGATATTCTTTTCGGTGCTACTAACGATTCCCTTTGTAAAGAATTTTTTGAAGTTATGTGTAGGGAATTTGAGATGAGTTTAATGGGTGAGTTGAACTTCTTCCTTGGATTGCAAGTTAAACAAGAGAAAGGAGGTATATTTATAAATCAAAGCAAATACGCAAGAGATCTCCTTAAGAAGTACAATATGACTCAATCTAAAGAGGCTAAGACTCTTATGAGTTCGTCATTACTTTTAGATCAAGATGAAAATGGTAAGTCAGTAAATCAAAAGGAATATTGAGATATGATTGGATCTCTTCTCTATCTCACGGCAAGTAGGCCAGATATTATGTTTAGTGTGTGTATGTGTGCTTGTTTTCAAGCTAACCCCAAAGAATCTCATTTGAGTGCAGTTAAGAGGATTTTACGCTATCTCAATGGGACAAAGGATTTCGATCTTTGGTACCCTTGTAATAGTAACTTTGAACTTGTTGGATATTCAGATGCTGATTTTGCAGGTTATAAAGTGGATAGAAAAAGTACTTCAGGTTGCTGTCAATTCTTGGGATCATCTCTCATTAGTTGGCATTCAAAGAAACAAAATTCGGTGGCACTCTCTACTGCCGAAGCTGAATACATTGCAGTCGGTGCTTGTTGTTCACAAATTTTGTGGATATCTCAACATTTAAGAGACTTTGGGTTAGACTTCAAAGGCATACCTATTAAGTGTGACAACACGAGTGCTATATCCATAACGAAGAATCCAGTTCAACACTCTCGCACTAAACATATTGATGTTAGACATCACTTCATACGTGATCATGTGGAGAAAAGAGACGTATCTATATCTTTTATTTCTACTGATTTGCAACTCGCTGACATCTTCACCAAGCCTTTGAGCGAAGAACGATTTAACTTTATTCGTCTTGAGCTTGGAACGTTAAATGGGGAAGCATCCTCTTAGGGGGAGCTATTTGAGTAAGTTATATATGTTTATTTTTGCATGTGTATGTCAGTCTTGACACTCTTGTCATTGCCTTGACGTACTGTCACTTTTTAATATTAATATTGGATCAAAATGTTTGGTACTTATCCTATAGATAATTATCAAATATTTATTAAATGATTTTTGAAATGTTTTGGATACATAAATAGCAGATGGATTTGTTGCTTTTGCTTTCAATGTTTTTAAAATCTCATTCCATTCATTTTTAAAAATTCTCATGGCCTTGAAGTTGTTTTCAAAGTTTTCCGCATCTTTTATTTTTAGCTTTCAAAGCCTTGACTGTTTGACCTTTTTTAAGCAACGCCTTTTTGTTTTCATGTCTTTAAAGTTTTTACTGTTTTATATCTTGTTGTTATTTTGAACAAGTCTTCTTGTGATCCAACATTTATATTTTCCCACCTTGTCGGAAGGCAAAAAGGGGGAGAGTATTTATGTATTATCTATATAAAGGGGAGAATATTTTTTTGTTTATGCATTTTATTCTTTGACATTTGCATATAATGTTTTGTCTTCCATCAAGGGGAGATTGAAGACTCCACCTTGATTACTAATGTTTTTATGTCTTATGATGGAAGCCAAAATGCAAAGTCAAATAGAGTTGAAAATATGATGGAAGCCAAAATGCATAGAGTTGACAATGTGTTGGAAGTAATGGAAGCTATAATGCAAAGATTTATCCATTCTGTCAAAGGACAAGAATAACTCTTGAGCCACGTCTTCAAAAGTTTGAGCCACGTCTTCAAAAGCTTGAGCCACGTCTCAAAACAGTCACCAAAGTTCAAACACTTTGTCAAAGGATAAGAATTTTCTAATTGCCTAAATCTTGTGTTTTATCCTTTCCCTATTTCACTTATTTTATGCTCTAACCTAACTTATTTATACATGATTTTACTGTCAAAGATATCTCTTAATTTCAGCAAATAAGTGATGCTTATATATGTTGAAGATTATTCTAGTTAATTTTGGTAATTACCAAATTTCAAGCATTGTGGTTATGGAGAAAGAAATCTGTTTGAAGCTTTAAGGTGCAGCAAATAAAGTGGAATATTCTTGCTGTAAAATATTCAATGATATCAATCTTCAACAGCCAAAATGAATGATTCTCTACAACCATATTGGAGGAAATCTTGCTAAAAGTATTGAAGGCAAATCAGATTTTTAGCAGCCTATTTTGAGCCTCCTTTTAACAGCCTGAAATCAAGTTTAGTATATATTCGAAGCTTTGAAGCTGAAGAAAGTAGAGACAACGTGAGACTCAACGAGACAAAAAGTAAGACAAGAGCAGAAGCTTTAATCGTGAATTTTAGTCACAAGCACATCAACAAAGCTTTATTATTTTCTCTCTAGTTCCATAAACTTTATCTTGTATTTAGATTGAGAGAAAATCAAAGTATAATCTCTTGAGTGTTTAAAAGAATATTTTAAGAGAGTGTTATACTAAGAGTATACCCATAATACTCAAACGTATAGAAAAAGAGAGAGCTTTTTATTACTAGGATCTGAGATGCTAAAGTGTAGCTGGGGTGCTATGGAGTAGAAGATGGGGATTAAGATCTTATAGGGTGCTTTAGGTCTCTAAGGGAAGTAATAAAAGAGCGAGTTAAATCCTAAGGGTTGGACAACCCTAGGCGAAGACGTAGGCAAATTAGTTGCCGAACTTCGTATCAAATCTCCGTGTTTTGTCTCATCTTATTTCTGTCTTCATTGCTTATGTTTTATGTTTGCTTCGCTCATCAATCAAAGCAGCGAACAGTCAAAGCCTGAGCAAAAGCCTTTGAAACCAATTTCAAGGCTTTGACATCCAGTTTCAAAGATAAGCCTTAACGCTTATATTCAGCCTTTGAAAGTCAGTTCAAGACCTTGAGATCCTAAATGCGAAAATCGGTTATACTCTATTCACCCCCCCTCTAGAGTATAATTAATCATATTCCATCTCCCTATTGATTCTTCAATTTCGATACACATGATTACGGATGGGCCTCTAGTAAGGTTGCTTATGTTTCCGCTATGGGAATCAGACCCGAATATAACGCTGAGAATTCATAGGTGCTTAAGAGATGAATTTCTTTAGCTAATTGAGGTTCATTAGTGGAAAAACTCATCACCATGTATGTCTGCTAATTACACAGCACCTCTAATAAGATTTTTTTTACTATATAGGGTCTGGCCAATTTGGTCTAAATTTGCCCCGAGGATGCTTAACTTTTTTTTAGATTATTTTGAGTACTAGGTTGCCCTCTTTGATGAATAGGGTGCAGACCTATTGATTAAAGTTCTTTGCGATCCTTCTTTGATAGAGTTGAACATGATGCGCGGCCTGGTGCTATGTTTTTCATCCAACAGGATCAATTCATCATATGTGGATTTAACCCATTTAACTTCTGGTAATTGGCTTTCAAGAGAAATCCTCAATGAAGGAAGTTTGAGCTCAATAGGCTGGACAACTTCCATCCCGTATACTAGAGAATATGGGGTCATGCCTATTGACGTCTTAATTGACATTCTATAGCCCCATAGAGCGAAGCGTGATTTTAACTGCCAATCTTTGTAATTTTTGGTCATTTTCTGGATTATGACCTTGAAATTTTTGTTTTCTACTTTAACTGCCCCATTTGTCTACGGTCTGTATGGAGACGAGCAATGGTGTTGAACTTTGTATTTGGCCAATATGTCTGCGGATTGACCCTGATAGTGGGATCCTTGGTCACTTATGAGTTCATGAAGCACACCGTATCTCCAAATGATGTTTTCCTCTAAGAATTAAGCCACTTGCTTGGAACCTAGGGACTTGTATGATTTGGCCTGGATCCACTTGGTGAAGTAGTCGATTGCGACCAGGATGAACACATGACACCCTATTCCCGGAGGAGTTATTTTGCTGATAACATCAATAGCCTATGTTGAAAAGGGCTAGGGTAGCTAATATGGATTCAAGAATAATGGAGGTATGTGTTGAAGGTTTGCACACTTTTGGAAAGTTATGCATTTTACTATGTATCGAGCACAATCACCTTCTATGGTGGTCCTATAATAGTCAAGTCGTGCTATTTTCTAGGCTAGCATACGAATGCTCATATGAGTCCTCAAATACGATCATGGACTTGAGACATTATAATGTTAGCTTCTTGTTTACTTATGCACCTAAGATAGATGCCCTTAGGGGTGCACTTATAAATTTGATCGCCTTGAGCGATAAACTGAGGTTCAAGGAGCCTTAAGGCTCTCTAATCTCTTTTAGAGGAGACTGGAGGGTACTCCTTCTACTGTATATATTTTAGGATATCGGCGTACTAGGGTTTGCCATCCACTGTGTCAATGTCAAGAATGTTGATATGCATCGCTTCAGACCTCCTCTCTATGACGAGGGGCATTTCGTTCAGATTTAATGGAATATTAACCATTGATGCTAATCGAGCTAGTGCATCAGCGAATTGACTCTCATCTTTGGGAAGATAAATAAATTCGATTTCTCGGATATGCTTGGTTAATTATTTGAGGTAAGCCTGGTAAGGAGCAAGACTTTCACTGCAAACTTTCCATTTCTTAGATATTTGGTTGATTATCAAGGAGGAGTCACCATAAACTCAAAGCTTTTGAACGTCTAAGGATATTACTACCTACAGACCCATAATGCATGCATATTCAGTGGCATTGCTAGTAACCTCAAAGTCTAGCTTGACTGATATGGGAGTTCGCTCTTCTTTTGGAGATACCAATAGTATCCCCACTTAGTTACGAGTGAGAACGGTTACATAATGGGCCTTATTATGAGAAGTCCCTTTAATTGGCAAATCATCATTTGTGGATTCTCCTTTTCTAAGGTAAGAAGGGTGACCAAACCCTCAAGAGATGCACCAAAGGAATGTTGACTGTTGTTAATGCATTTAGAGAGTATTTTTATGCTCATAAGAAGTAGTGACGAACTCCTAGATATAGACATAGGATTGGATTCTAAATTAGATTCTGAATTCTTCCAGATCAAGTCAATGCATTGGTACCGGGTGCTAGGACCATGACATGAGCGATTTGATTGAGGTAGACGTCCTTGTCATCGCTAACCCAAATTCCATTCACCGAGCCTTTTCGAAATCAGATTGTGATTTTAGGGGATGGAACCCTAAATGGAGTGATGAGGGATGATGATTCAAAGGAGGCCATATCTTCATAAATGAAGGGAGTGGTAGCCCTCTATCATCCACCATATCCTGAATAAGGTGCTAAAGTCTGATGCACACTTCAATGACATGGCCCTTACCTCGGAAGTACTTGCAATACTTGTTAGGGTCCCACTTTAAACTCCTCTTTTCCTCCATAGGGTCCTATGTTGGACGAATGGGTTCGATGTGACCACTACTAGTGAGGTGGTTAAAAGCACTTGAGTAGGTCATCCCTAGGTTTAAGAAGACCCTACGAGGAAAGTTTTAGAAACCAACTCATTTTCCATTGTTGTTTATACCTTGGGGCCTCTAAAGAGTTAACTTCATTGGCAGTTTTAGAGGTAGAGTACTTCTTAGTTTTCTTACCCTTCCATCCTTGATTGTTTCAAGGACCTAGATTCCTCATCAAATCATCTTCAATGTACCAATGTTGTATGCACATTCAAAAGACTTAAGGCCCAACTACTACACTTATGGTTATTATACTTGGGAAGGAGACTAGAAATGAAAGTTTTAAAAGGCTCTTTCTTGAGTGGCCTCTAGACCATATGAGAGGCCATCTCTTACCAGCGGTTCAGGTAGGTTGTGAACCCCTCAATTTGGCCCTGTTTAAGGACCTCCAACTCCCTGATTGTTTGGTTAAGTTAGACGTTAGGGCAATACTGGTTCATGAATACATTAGTCATATCCTCCTAGGTTTTGGTCTCCTTGTTCTTTAGAGCATAGAACCATTTCTGGAAAATTAGTTCTAGGGACATTGGAAAGATGACAGGGAATAACTCTGGCTTTACTCCCTTGATGGCCATGGTGGCCTAAAGTTGCGCAAATGATAGCGAGGATCATCTGTAGAATTAAACTTTGGGATGTCGTTCGCCAAAAAAAAATTCTGGGTGGCTAACCTTTTCCCTTCAGTTTGTCATTATTTGCAGTATCAAAGTATTATCCACTAATAGTGAATTGGTGGACTATTCATTCAATTTTCCATGCCAAGTTAGTAGGAGATTTGGTACTTTTGACTTGCTCGAGATGAGCATTCATCCCCTACAAGGACTAGGTGATGTCGTTGACCACAGCCAAGAGCTGGGCCATTTACTTGGGAGCTGACATGTTCTAGAAAGGAGTTAAAGGAGATATGGGAGGTAGGGTGGATATCAGCTCGAAAACTGGCAATTTTTGTTGTGGAGGCTTCCTCTTTAACCTTCTGCCAAGCCTTCTAACCAAAACAGACAAAATCCCGAGAAAGATATAATCTTTAAGACTTTGCACATGGGACACTAGGACTTGACTCAGTTAAGGGATGAGGGTTTTGGGTCTGTGTCAAGAAAGATGATACACATGCATGATGTAATTACAAGTATGATGTAAGTACACGATCACCAATAATGCATATGGATGCATGGCTCAGTTTAGGGATTCGGCCTCCATTACAAAATGATTCTAAATGTATGAGACAAACTCAATATGCATGTAGTCAATACATAATGCCTGTATCAGGGTTTAGAATTTTGTGGTGCTCGAGGGTAATTCTGGAAATTTACCCAATGAGGCAATTTCAGGTTTTATCTTGTAAAGGATAGTTTTGGAATTTCACCCCATATAAGGTTTCGGTGGAAAGGTCAAATTTTTGCCAATTGGGTAGGGCAATTTTGGATTCTCATCCTAATAGGATTTCAAAGAAAAGGTCGAGAACTTACTAGTAGGATGGGACAATTTTAGATTTTCACCCCAAAAGGATTTCGATGGGAAGATCAGGATGTTACCAGTACGACGGTTTAGGGGTAAGTTCAGGTTTTTTCCAAGAACTAATTCAGTGGTAAATTTAGGTTTTTACCGGAGACTTGAGACATTTCAGTGATAAACTTAGGGTTTTACTAAGGACAAGAGGCATTTCGGAGGTAAACTTGAGGTTTTACTAGGGATATGAGGCATTTTAGAGGTAAACTTTGATTTTTACCGATGGCATAGGACATTTCAGAGGTAATTTTAGGGTTTTATCGGGGACATGGGACATTTTAAAGGTAATTGTTGGGGTTTTACTAGAGATAAGAGGCATTTCGGAGATAAGGTAGGATTTTTATCAAAAGTAGAGAGATTTCAGAGGTAAGGTTATGATGTGCTCATTTTAGAGCACGTTTACTACCTCGTTTTAGTGTCAAGTCTCGTAGTTTTATATTGGTTTTATGCATATTATGCTTTATTTCACCTTAATCTTGTCTTCGAGTTGTCTTAAGCTCATTTCAGGTATTTTCAATGATTTCGAGGTGAAATACGATGCATTTGAGCCTTTGACACACGTATCATATCTTGGGAAAACGTTTCAAGTCACTCATGAAGATCTCACGGAGTTCAGTAAGGATAGGAGTGAAAAGAGGAATGCATGGTCTTAGATTCGATCGAATCTGAGACACATTCGGCCGAATGATGCAGATTCGGTCGAATCCAAGACACATTCGGTCGAATGATGGACAGTCCTCAAACATAATTTCCATGATTTATGGGAGCCAAATGGAACTCATTCGGGCAAATGACCTTCCATTCGGCCAAATCAGACCCTTTATTCGGGCAAATGGATGTGCATTCGGGCGAATGGAGCTGAATTCGGCCGAATGGGTCTTGAATTCGGGCAAATGACAATGTTTTCTCCGAAACAACTACTTCTTTTTAGGGCCGGTCCATAGGCATTTTAGGGTTTTCATAGTTCTTTCATGCTTTGTTAAAAATACCCCTCCCTCTGATGAGAGGGAGGGCAGCTAGGTTTTTAATAATTTATGCACTTTTAGTTTTGTTTAGCCTCAAAATTCTTTTAGTTTTAGCTTTCAGTTTTTCGGTTTTCTCAATGTTTGTATTCCGAGTTCTGGATTTTGTCATTCAAATTCTGATCAAGGATATTGCATTGAAGCTTTTGTGAGTATTAATCTATTCCTTTGCTTTTAATTCATTCGTTTTATTTCATTCCTTGTTTAGCTTAGTATTTATCGTTTACTAGCATAATTTTTTATTTAGTCCTGTTCTCGTTAATTTGTTTTCATACCCGTTTCATTTTCTTTATTGAATAGCTTTATTGAATATCTTTATGTCGTTGAGCATGCATATGTGTGAGAAGTTATTTTAGGGGTTTTGATTGGTGAAACCCTAGGAAAAGCTATGATCTTTATTGCCTACGGTTGGAGGAATGATGATAATAAGTAGTTTCGGAATCCGATGCGAATCTTATCTTGCCACTCCTTTGGAGACATAGGGCGATTATAGGTCGTTCGTTGTGATTTGTGAAATCACCAACTTCTTCTCGTATTCTTGGATGTCCATGCTAGTTATTATTAGATTTTCTCTAACCTATCATGTTCGGTTTTGAAAGCTTCATTCCTAGGGTGAATCTAATCTTGTCCCCGTTTTTCTCTATTTGATTTACCGCTTAATTCATCGTGATCTATGTTCTCTTTATTAGTTTAGTTATTTCTAAATCCAAATAGTCTGGTTGTGTTAAGAATTGAAGTCTTGATATCCTTTGTCCTCGTGGTTCGACCCCCTACTCCACTATACTCGTATAGTTCATAGGTTGGTATAAATTTTGTTTGCATAACTAGTCTTTTAGTTAACGACCTAAAAGCCGGTTATCAAAATCCACCTCGGTCTTACCAGAACATGATGATTCAGATGATGAGTTTGAATTAGATATCATGTCCTCCCTAGGGCGCATAGAGAAAAGGCTTGACCCAGGTCCTCACCACCCAAGCCCATCACACCGCCCGACTCGATCACCTCGAGCAAAACTTTGAGTGGGCGCACTACCCATGGTATGACATGGCCTACCGCTCCCATATGGTCGGCGAAAGCATGGCCACCCCTTCCTGGTACCCTCATTTTAGAGCACGTTTACTACCTTGTTTTAGTGTCAAGTCTCGTAGTTTTATATTGGTTTTATGCATATTATGCTTGATTTCACCTTGATCTTGTCTTTGAGTTGTCTTAAGCTCATTTCAGGTATTTTTGATGATTTTGAGGTGAAATGCGATGTATTCGAGCCTTTGACACGCGTATCATAGCTTGGGCAAACGTTTCACGTCACTCATGAAGATCCCACGGAGTTTAGTAAGGATACGAGTGAAAAGAGCAATGCATGGTCTCAGATTCGACCGAATCTGAGACACATTCGGTCGAATGATGGACAGTCCTCAAACATAATTTCCATGGTTTCTAGGAAGGCCGAATGGAACTCATTGGTGCGAATGAGCTTCCATTCGGCCGAATCAGACCCTGCATTCAAGCGAATGGTGGATAGAGGGCAATTCTTCGGAGCCTCTAGAATGGGTGAGTAGATGTGCATTCGGGCGAATGGAGCTGTATTCGGCCGAATGGGTCTTAAAATCGGGCAAATGACAGTGTTTTCTCCGAAACAACTACTTCTTTTTAGGGCCGGCCCATAGGCTTTTTAGGGTTTTCGTAGTTCTTTTATGCTTTGTTATAAATACCCCTCCCTCTGATGAGAGGGAGGGCAGCTAGGTTTTTAATAATTTATGCACTTTTAGTTTTGTTTAGCCTCCAAATTCTTTTAGTTTTAGCTTTCAGTTTTTTGGTTTTCTCAACGTTTGTATTCCGAGTTCTGGGTTTTTTCATTCAAATTCTGATCAAGGATATTGCATTAAAGCTTTTGTGAGTATTAATCTATTCCTTTTCTTTTAATTCATTCGTTTTATTTCATTCCTTGTTTAGCTTAGTATTTATCGTTTACTAGCATAATTTCTGATTTAGTCCTATTCTCGTTAATTTCTTTTCATGCTTGTTTCATTTGCTTTATTGAATATCTTTATGTCGTTGAGCATGCATATGTGTGAGTAGTTCTTTTAGGGGTTTTGATTGGTGAAAACCTAGGAAAAGCTATGATCTTTATTGCCTACGGTTGTAGGAATGATGATAATAAGTAGTTTCGGAATCCGATGCGAATCTTGTCCTACCACTCGTTTGGAGACATAGGGCGATTATAGGTCGTTCGTTGTGATTTATGGAATCACCAACTTCCTCTCGTATTCTTGGATTTTCATGCTAGTTATTATTAGATTTTCTCTAACCTATCGTATTCGGTTTTAAAAGCTTCATTCCTAGGGTGAATCTAATATTGTCCCCGTTTTTCTCTATTTGATTTACTGGTTAAATCATTGTGATCTATGTTCTCTTTATTAGTTTAGTTATTTCCAAATCCAAATAGTCCGGTTGTGTTAAGAATTAAAGTCTTGATATCCTTTGTCCTCATGGTTCGACCCCCTACTCCACTATACTCGTATAGTTCGTAGGTTGGTATAAATTTTGTTTGCATAACTAGTCTTTTAGTTAACGACCTAAAAGCCGGTTATTAGGTTAGGATTTTACTGTGTTTGGGTCATTTCTAAAGCATGAGGCTAGGATTTCGGGCGACATGGTTTGGCATGACATGGGCTTAATGAGACTTGGGATGAACATGACACGGTTCTGATGCTTGGAATGATGCAAATGATCCTAATTAGCGATCATGACCAAGGATGCATGTAATTCATGTTTTTAGGGTTTAGTTTTACCTAGAGTTTTTGCTAGGGTTTAGTTTTCCCTAGAGTTTTTGCAAAGCTAGATCCAGCGTTAGTGAGAAAAGCACGGCAAGAGCACGCACGATCACGTAGTCACACTAGCATGCCTGGATGAATGCGACAACTTCAAGGCTCCACCTAGCCAAGGTTCTATGTATTAGCAAGAACTAGGGTTAGATACTAGAGTCAAAGGGTCCATGGCCTTGAGGAAGATCCATTCACATAGAGCCACTACTTGAAAGAGGCCAAGGTAAAAGGACAAGCCACAATTTGGTAAGTTTCGGAAAATTCAAAGGTCCGGCCAGGAGCCTTAATCGTTAGTGCCTAATCTTCCACTCATAAGGAGTCTTGAATTAAGAACACATTCGTATGAGATGGAGACCTAGGGTGTAAATTCCACACACCGAGAGTTACACGCATGAATGCAAGTATGCCTAACATAATATATAGCCAATTGTAGGCACACAAATTGAATTTTTTCGGGTTGCTCATTCGCATGCATAGCCAGGTAAGCTTTAGGGTTACACCTCCCTAACGAAGTGGCCAAATTATAGGGGGCCATTTTTTGTGATGGCATAAATGCTAAGGGTCTAGAACCCAACTAAGTTTTGGGTGGACAACTTAATGAGGGAATTGCCATTAGAGAGCTCGGCTTTTGCAACCATACCTTACCTTTTTGTTGAAGAATAGAGGAAGGAACTCTCCCCCACTAGTTCCCTACGATTTTGCGCATTGGTAATGATCGACTATGTAGCTTTTAGAGACATTGAATGGATCAAGGAGTCGCCACTAAACATTTCTATGGTTGTTTGGAAACCTTGAGGTTTTAATTCAAATATGACTCACGTAAGTGGTCAGCGAACCACGAGAAGGTTTAGGAATGAGAAACTTATTTCAATTCAAGGGTGTTTGCAAACGAATTATCTTAGAGATGGAGAATAAATCAATTTTAGTTCACAAGAAAACATGCACATACAAGAGATAGCATACTCTAATTAGGTCGGCTGAACAATTTTAGCTTTGTGCACGTATCACTAGTAGAAAATGGTTCAATTGCTTTAGTTCAAATATCTTATTTACTTCATTTATATAGGCAAATCACTTATAGGTGAAGCACTTATGAAATGGTGCAATTGCTTTGGGTCAAGAACTGAAGCAAATAATAATCAATTGCTTCTGTTATAAAACTGTAGCAAATAATAGTCAATTGCTTTGGATTTAAATTTGAAGCACTTGGACCAATAAGTGCTTCGATTTCTGAATAAATCAAAGCAATTAATTCTTGATAGCTAGAAAATTATCTCTAATATAAACCATTATTTTCTTCAGTTTTAAGCAAAACCGAAGCACTTAATATTAAGTGCTTCGGTTTTGCTTGGAACCGAAGCAAATAACGAATTTAGTTGATTTTGAAAAA
Source organism: Dysphania ambrosioides (assembly GCA_026401315.1). Taxonomy (NCBI): domain Eukaryota; kingdom Viridiplantae; phylum Streptophyta; class Magnoliopsida; order Caryophyllales; family Amaranthaceae; genus Dysphania; species Dysphania ambrosioides. The sequence goes on from CM048659.1 coordinate 13,130,228, forward strand.
AAACATTTTCAAATGATAAAATATATAATATATGAAGCTTATGACTATTTAATCAACAAGATTAGAACATAAGAGAAATATTTCATTATTAATAGATTCAATGTACATACAAACAAAGACTCTTGATAACCGTTCTTTTAGGTCGTTTGACTAAAAGAATAGTTATGCAAACTAAATTTATAAACACCCTAATACTACTACAACTAGTGTAGTGGTAAGTCGGGGATCGAACCACAAGGACAAGGGGCGATAGCTTATAGACTTGATGTAAAGGATTTAAATGGGATTTGAAAGAATTATACTAAAAACAGAAAAGGAAAGCAAGAATTAAACGATGTTATGCTATGAAGGGAAAACGGGGATAGATTAGTTCCACCCTAGGAAGGACAATCAAACTATCAATACGCTAAATTAGGAGAAATCAGTCAACAATGAATCATGACACTCAAGATGACGAGAGGAAGTTTGTGACCCTATAAATCACACGAACGACCTATAATCGCCCTATGTCTCCAAAGGAGTGGCAGGACAAGATTCGCATCAAATATCAGTCAATCAATCATTAACAATCTCAAATCCTAACTCTACGCATGAAGAACGAGCCAACCTAGGGTTTCACCAATAAACCCCTAAGAAGACTACTCACACATAGTAATAAAAGACATGATTGAAAGCATGAATGAATTGAATGCAAATGAACAAAAGAACGAAAACTAAGAATTATAACCGAACCGACAACTACTCTATCAAAACTGTAAACGAAACAATGATAATATCTAGAGGAATGAAATTCAGGAAAACCATACTTGAAAGCATTAAATGAACTTAAACAGAAAAGAAATAATACCTTGCATAAACGAAATTGTATGAACGAAATAGGAACCGAATCCGAAATACAAAGCTTGAAAACGAGAACAACGAAAGCTGTAAATCTAGACTAATGCATGAAAGAAATGAAAAGCTTTAAAGTGATGTTCTAGGTTGAGGCACAAGAGCTCTCAAAGTAGGCATAAGGTTATGTATAGAGAAAAAGGGTATTTATACCCTAGGGACAAAAGGAGTAAAACCCTAGGAAAAACCCTCGAGCGCCGACTATAGAAAGAACCAAAATATGCGGGAAAGAAGGCCATTCGGCCGAATGCATAGTGGATTCGGCCGAATGGGTGTCCATTCGGCCGAATGGTGTTCACATTCGCCCAAAACAGAAGCTCGATGATTTTGCGATCTGTCCACCATTCGGCCGAATGAGTGGAACCATTCGGCCGAATGGGTCTTGATTCGGCCGAATGAGTCTTCATTTGGCTATTCCCGAGAGCTTGATTTATGTACTTGAATCCCTGTCTTCCATTCGACCGAATGGATGTCAGATTCGGTCGAATCTGAACCTAAACCTTGCTGAACAGTTCCTTTGAAGTGCCTAGTGACTTCTAGAGTTTATGGAATCTTTGAGAGTGACTTGGAACACATGCCCAAGCTATGATGCACATTTAAACTCTTGATAGAAGTGTCAAAGCCTCGAACACGTCTCGTTTTACCTCGAAATCATCGAGATCACCTGAAATGACCTAAAAACAGCTCGAGGACAAGATCAAGGTAAAATTGAATGTAACGTGCATAAAACCAATATAAAAGCACGAAACTCGACACTAAAATGAGGTTGTAAACGTGCTCTAAAATGAGCACATCAACTTCCCCCAAGCCAAACCTTTGCTAGTCCCTAGCAAATGAACTAGCAAGGCAGCACCGTGAGCAAAACTCATGAAAAGCAAGGTGAGCGGAAAACAGGACAATGCCAGGCGTGTACGCGCAAAACTCTTCCCTAGCCATGGGTGTGCAAGTACAATGGGCTCAAAAAAAACATAATACCAAGATAAACAACGTTTTCCACAGACTCAGGATCACTGGAAAAGCTACAATACAGGCCATACCACCCACTACCTAATGAGGTCACAAGTCCACGCTCCCCATGCTATTTCCCAAAAGATGTGGGAAATTTCTAGTACGCTCGTGTGTTTAATATGGTACGTGTTTCGCTCATAATCATCCGACTTAAGATGAGTCGGGAATTAAACACTCAATCAAGGAGAAATCTTAGGGATTGCATCCTATCTACTCTCCAGCATAGAACTTGCTAATCAGGCCAAGTCGAACAGGTTTGGAAACGGTTGCAATATAGGCTGGGATCAAGGTAGGGTAAAATTTGGGGATGTGGAGTTCAAATAGAGGATAGTAAGCAATCCAAGGTAATCAAACCAAGGATGGCTACGACTTCCGAAAACCATGCCACTTCCCAAAATTCTTCGGATATGCATAAATGAGCTCATTAACCAACTTTATTCTCGAATTTTTCTTTTTCTATTTTTTTCTTTTCTTTTTCTTTTTTTCTTTCTTTTTTTTTTTGTTTTCTCTTTTTTTTCTTTTTGTTTTCAAGAAAATGTTTCTGAAATAAACTAAGAGTAATGTAAAGAGTCATATCATACGACAACGATTTTTCCAGCCAAAATCTTTCAGCACAATGCAACGGGCACCACTTCACTGTAATCACTTGACTATCCTCTAGGTAAGAAGAGGGAATATTTGGCTCATGTGGAGTTAGGTGATGTAGCTACAAAGAAAAGGTAAAGGCACAAAATTGGCTTACCCTAAAGTCAATCAATATTCATGGTAGGCAATTTGGCCATGTAGCTGTAACTACAAACGTGTTATCATCCCTGGCCTTTAGAAAAGAAGACTATGCTGGAGGAGAACAGACACAATACTTAGACTCTCTAACTAGCACTTTATAACATAGGACTTATAATGGAGTCCTAGAAGGCTCCATCCTCACTAGGCTAGTCGAAAATGTGCCTCAAAAGGTAGTCATCCAAGCCGCAAACCAAGCAGGACCAGATCCCCCAAGTCAGGTGGAAAACAATCAATTATTTGGTCCCAAAACAGGCACAAGGCTAGGAAAAGCATGAGTATGCATAAGACCACTATAACGTACACGTCAGGAGCTAGCATGTCAGTTTCACAACTCAAGCACATTAATTATGATACACCTAGACATGCAAACTAAAAAAAGGCAATAGTTTCCATAATGCGGATCTTTCAAAGCTTTGAAAACACAAGGAACCTCCCCCAAGCTAGCTCAAGAGCCGTCCCGGCACTTGGGAGAGAAGAAACAACAGGGAGAAAGATCAGCATTATGGAGGCTGTTGCTATACAAATTAACAAACAAAACAAACACCGAGTTATCTCCCGTAAGTACTTTTGTTTAACGTCGGTAAGTTCGACACATTTAGGCACAAATTTATACAGAAAAAGAAAACAAAGAAATTATACCTGTCGTAGGAGTGGATTCACTCCTAGCATCACCATCACCTCCAGCGTGGGGAGTCAAAACTCTCCACCGAGCCGTAGTGGCGGAAGTAAGCAATGGAGAACCAGGGTCATCTGGAGGTGGGTTAGAATGCGGGGCTCCCCCAAGCCAGAGTGGAGCCATCAGTCTTTTTTTTCTTTTTCTAGCCCTATTCCGTTTACGGGCTGGCTCGTCAGTTCCCTCAGATTTATAATATGTCTCCGTTGGCGGAGCAATTCCATTTGCAACCCCATAAATAAGACGCTTTTGTGTGTCCTCCTCATCTGACACCTCAACTGTTATTGGATCAACAGAAACACTACACCTCTTGACTTCTTTTGCAGCATCATTCTCGACTACCCCAAAGGAACAAATCCGCTCAACCATGGGTTCCATTGAAGACTTAGAAAAGGCAAACACGACCTTTTCTTGGGCCACCCTGACGGTTATAGTTTTTGATTCACAGTCGATCAGGGCACCCAAAGTTTTCAAAGCATCCCTCCCTAAGATGAGAGGAGTATAAGGATCCTCAGCCATATCAAGCACCACGAAGTCACATGGTACTACTATGTTCCCAACTTGGATCGGAAGGTCCTCAAACTCCCCACATGGCACTTTTATACTACGGTCGGCCAGCTGGATTGTTTTCTGTGATGGCTTGAGGTCGAAAGTGAGTTTTTTGGCGATGGACATCGGCATTAGGCTAATGGAGGCCCCAAGGTCAGCGAGTGCTCCCTTAGAATTGAGTTTTCCAAGGGTGACTGGGAGCACAAAGGGTCCTCTAGCTTTTTCTTTCTTTGCCCACGTGCCCTGAATGATGGCACTTACTTGCTCTGGCAAACTAATCACTTCGCCCTCTAGCTTTCTCTTGTTCCTTAGGAGGGTTTTCAGATACGTAGCATATTGCGGCATTTGCTCCATGGCTTCTAGGAATGGTATTTTCATTTCAAGCAGCCGCATATGCTCTAGGAATTTAAGAAACTTTTCTTGAAGTTGCTTCTCTACCTTTTTGTAAGGAAAAGGTAGAGGCGGAGCATGTTGACGCTCAAGTTTCCTCCTTTCCTGTATCTCCCTCCATCTCTCATCTTCGTCCTTCTTCTTCCCCTCACACTCATTTATTTTGACTTTTGGTTCCTTAGTCCCTTCACCACCCTCCTTTTCTTTTCTTCCCTCAAGGTTCTCCTTGTGCTCAGTTTCTCTTCGACAACCACTACCCGTCGAGGGATCTTCCCTTAAATCATCTCCATTGGCTACAGCTGGATAAGGATGTGAGATTCCAGATCCTAGGAAGATCGCCTTACAAGTGTGATGCTTAGGGTTAGAGTCAGGAGAGTTTTGTGGTGGAGGCTGGGTGGATGGGTTTTGTTGGGGGTGAGAAGGATATGGCAATGGTGGGGGTGGACTAGCCATCTGCGCAAGCTGTGACTCATACAACTTCTGCTGCGCCTGAAGTTGTTGCATTTGGTTCATCAAAGTTTGGTTGATGTGCGAGAGGGTTTGGTTTTGTTGCGCAAGGGAGTTCACTTGGGTGGAAAGGAATTCATTAGTTGGAGGCGGGTTTGGTTGAGGCTGTATAGATGGATAGGATGGGTTGGTGTTGGGTCTTGGCATTGGAGGGTATGGCCTATTCCCATTCGGCTTAGGAAAACTCCCATTCGCTTGATTGGTAGAGTTGTACCCTTGGTAGGAGTTCCCTTGGTTAGAATTCGGGTTGAAGGGAGGTCTAGAGGGTTGATTGTTGTAAAGACCTTGCTGAGCAAACCCTTGGTTATGACCACCATACCCTACTGCTGCCACATAATCGGGATTATACCCGTATCCATCATAGTTCATGACCGGGGGTCCTTCTTGGTTATCCCCCCCGCAATTAACAGCCGCTATGTGCTCGGAATTTGCACCCCCACAATATGATGTATCATGATTGGTGCCCCCACAGATTCTACATGAAAAGGGCGTCTCTTTAACCGATGATACATTAGAGCTACCTTGGGCGTATTTGAACTTGGACAGCTTTTTATCCATGATAGCCTCAATTTTAGAAGTAATCGTGTCCAAGTTGCTTGAATCTATCCCTCCTCTCGGTAATCCACTACCCCTTGCTCCTCCCCAAGAACTATTTTTAGCAACCTCCTCAATCCTAGCCCTCACTTGATTGCATGGGACTTTCGAAAGTTGGCCTCCAACAGCGGAGTCTAGGAGTGCCTTGGTGGAGTCGTTTAGACCATCATAGAAGAATGTATTAAGATGGTTCTCCCCGTACTCATGATGGGGGCATGCTCTTATCATTCTCTTAAACCGACTCCAAGTGGCACTAAGGTTCTCATCATCCTCTTGAGTGAATGACGCAATTTTCTTACGCCAATCCTGCGTTCGAACTGTGGGATAGAACCTTTCTAGAAACGCTGTCTTTAATTGAGCCCAATTAATGATTGAGTTGGGCTCTAAGCATTTATACCAGTCCCGAGCATCACCAGATAAACTCAAGTGAAATAGATGCATCCGCACATAATCCGGGCAATTGGGGCATGGAGGTATGAGACCGCAAATATCTGAGAATGCCTCCAAGTGTTGGAGAGGGCATTCATTTCTCAAACCGCAAAAAGGGGTCTCTTTCACCATCCGGGTGAATTGAGGATGTATATGATAGGGGTTCGGGGCTATGGGCAACACTACACCTCCTTGAAATTCTTGGGACCCAGGTGTCCCAAATTGACCAAAAAGTTTTGGTGGTTTTCATCCATTGGTGGTGTAGGGTGGTTGGAGGTATTGGGCTGCGATGAGGTTTGGGTTGGAATTCTCCGTTTGCTGCGTTGAACCTCAGGGTCGAATGGTTCTAGTTGTTGATTTGATTGACGTGTGCTATATGGCATGCAAACAACACTAGAGACCAAGCGTAAGTACTGACAAGCAGATTATTAGACAATAAAATAAATAAAACTAAAATGAATTACACCAAGACTATAATCTAAACACAACGCCTTGTCCCCGGCAACGGCGCCATTTTGATAACCGTTCTTTTAGGTCGTTTGACTAAAAGAATAGTTATGCAAACTAAATTTATAAACACCCTAATACTACTACAACTAGTGTAGTGGTAAGTCGGGGATCGAACCACAAGGACAAGGGGCGATAGCTTATAGACTTGATGTAAAGGATTTAAATGGGATTTGAAAGAATTATACTAATAACAGAAAAGGAAAGCAAGAATTAAACGATGTTATGCTATGAAGGGAAAACGGGGATAGATTAGTTCCACCCTAGGAAGGACAATCAAACTATCAATACGCTAAATTAGGAGAAATCAGTCAACAATGAATCATGACACTCAAGATGACGAGAGGAAGTTTGTGACCCTATAAATCACACGAACGACCTATAATCGCCCTATGTCTCCAAAGGAGTGGCAGGACAAGATTCGCATCAAATATCAGTCAATCAATCATTAACAATCTCAAATCCTAACTCTACGTATGAAGAACGAGCCAACCTAGGGTTTCACCAATAAACCCCTAAGAAGACTACTCACACATAGTAATAAAAGACATGATTGAAAGCATGAATGAATTGAATGCAAATGAACAAAAGAACGAAAACTAAGAACTATAACCAAACCGACAACTACTCTATCAAAACTGTAAACGAAACAATGATAATATCTAGAGGAATGAAATTCAGGAAAACCATACTTGAAAGCATTAAATGAACTTAAACAGAAAAGAAATAATACCTTGCATAAACGAAATTGTATGAACGAAATAGGAACCGAATCCGAAATACAAAGCTTGAAAACGAGAACAACGAAAGCTGTAAATCTAGACTAATGCATGAAAGAAATGAAAAGCTTTAAAGTGATGTTCTAGGTTGAGGCACAAGAGCTCTCAAAGTAGGCATAAGGTTATGTACAGAGAAAAAGGGTATTTATACCCTAGGGACAAAAGGAGTAAAACCCTAGGAAAAACCCTCGAGCGCCGACTAAAGAAAGAACCAAAATATGCGGGAAAGAAGGCCATTCGGCCGAATGCATAGTGGATTGGGCCGAATGGGTGTCCATTCGGCCGAATGGTGTTCACATTCGCCCAAAACAGAAGCTTGATGATTTTGCGATCTGTCCACCATTCGGCCGAATGAGTGGAACCATTCGGCCGAATGGGTCTTGATTCGGCCGAATGAGTCTTCATTCGGCTATTCCCGAGAGCTTGATTTATGTACTTGAATCCCTGTCTTCCATTCGACCGAATGGATGTCAGATTCGGTCGAATCTGAACCTAAACCTTGCTGAACAGTTCCTTTGAAGTGCCTAGTGGCTTCTAGAGTTTATGGAATCTTTGAGAGTGACTTGGAACACATGCCCAAGCTATGATGCGCATTTAAACTCTTGATAGAAGTGTCAAAGCCTCGAACACGTCTCGTTTTACCTCGAAATCATCGAGATCACCTGAAATGACCTAAAAACAGCTCGAGGACAAGATCAAGGTAAAATTGAATGTAACGTGCATAAAACCAATATAAAAGCACGAAACTCGACACTAAAATGAGGTTGTAAACGTGCTCTAAAATGAGCACATCAACTCTACTACTAGGTTGATTGAAATCATACTCTATAAAATTTTGCAATTATTTATTATATTCACATATCCTATTTCCCATTACATACCATAATGTATACTTTTCATCACTTAGCAATTACTTTTGATAGTGAAGGTCCAAGGTGTAGCCACAAACGAAACACATATTCCTTAGGGTTTTAAGATAAAAAGTTAGGCAGAAGAATCATATGACGCAGATCAGACACAGAGCTATAGCATGCACTTTCCCAGAGTCGAAACTACTAAGTAACTGAAATAATAAGGCAAAAACCAACTCATTAGCTATGTGTTTAATCTTATTAAGAGTGAATATTGTAAAACCACATTAATGACAAAATTTTGTAGAGTTGATGAGTTTGTTCAAGATCTAAACATGCAAGTCCAATAGCAATTTTATTTCATCAAGTCCAATAGGAGGATGCCATGTTTTTTCAACTCCTCCTTCCATCTTCCTAGCCTAGGTCCAAAAAATAATATTCATCTTATACAGTTTCCAGCAGCAGGAAGTCACAAGTATAGGGAACAACATATGTCCAAGATACTAGAAGAATATATCAAGAATGAAAAATGATCTCAAGGTCAAAACCACTCAGTTTATACATAATTCTAGTCATCACTTGCGATTTCATGATATTAAAGGTCAAAATAATCATATATGTCAACTGGAGTTAATTCAAAAGCACCATTATCATTTACCGTTTGGAAGTCAAATTAAGAAATGCTCCATTATTAAGAAAATTCAATGCCCATTACAAAGAACATAGACATAAATACAAACTTGTTTTGCCCATCCATTAAAGAAGCCTGCCAATAGTATCTCAGATCTAGAATTAGGCTAGACTATACAGGTAGTATGAAGAAGCTAGAGAGCTCTATGAGCTTCATTAATCCTTTCATGAATCTTGTCCAATATATTCTGAGCGTACCTATAGTTGAGAACCAATATAGCAACAAGAGCTTTGTTTATCATGCATATAAGAAAGATCAAAAGGGAGAAGAAAATAGGCCACATATACTTTTGATGTTAGATACTTCTAGATACTATACTTAATTAGTAAGGGTGATTCAAAGCTGACCATATCACATCCACAAAGCAAAGGGTAAGTCTTAAACATATTGTCATTTAACTATAGAAAACATTATTAAACTTGTGTTCAACAATATTGTATTTGTTTATAATAAGTTCAAGGTGGATACTATTAGGCATCAGACTAAAAGGATATGGAGTTTTTGCATCTAACTAACAGGGTATGGAGTTTTTGCATCTGACTAATAGGGTATGAAATTCAGTAAAAAAAAGGAAAGAAATTCTCATTCAAAATAACGTATCTGGTTCTCTGTGCTATCCTTATTTTGTTACCATAAGCACATGACGTTATTTCTAGTGAAATTTTCCCTTCTAAAATTGCTAGCTTCACACGCAGTGTCCTCAACTTGTCCTGAGCATTCATTATCTTAATTTCCTGGAACTTTGAAACATTAGAAAGTTGCCTCAAGTCTTTAGATAGGATAACCTATCATGGAATTAATATAGAAGTAAAAAGTAAGTAAACTTAGCATAAACATTCCAAAACAAGCTTGAAAAGAAGTCACATTATCATAAGAAAATGATGTATGCACCTGAAAGATAGAGGTCCTATTGCAAGCTAATAACCATGAATATTCCCCATTAGTAAGAAAGACAATACTTAATGTGCAGAGGAATCTAACTTAGTATTATAAGAATGTAGATACACAAAGCGGAATTTTAAGAAATAATTTCTTGCATCTACAACAAGATCTCATGCACATTTCAATATGAATTATTAGAATAGAATTCCATACCCTTAAAGTGTGATTTCCACAAATCAAAGACATCTTCACACTTTTGTATGCAGATCCTTAGTACACCAAATGTTGCTCCTCTAGTGTTGATCCATAAGCAATGATCGAATCCCCATGTATGCTAGTACGAAATAAAGAACGATTCCTTATTGCTTTTCTTAGTGATGGGAAAGTGAGGGAGAATAAGCTTTTGAGAGAATATGGCTAAGTATGAGTAGTACTTCTTATCTCTTAACCTTGGCTTATTTATAAGTAATATCCTTATGTTATAAAATATAAACTCATTAGTCAATACTTCACATAAGTATGACCATTTAGCTTCTAAACCTCTTTTACACTTTAATCCAATCATATACTTATATGTGTGACCTCATACGACCAGTTTATTATTATCCGTCCACTAATCAAGTTAGTTCACAAATCATAGTCGGTTTCTAGCAAAACACTATGATCATCTAAAATAACCAATTATAGTCATGTCTATAAGTTGTCCATGTTATATTCAATTGTTACATTTAATCAAAGAACATTTCCCACTTGTCTTAGAACAATGTGTAATCACAAATTCCTTAAGTCTCTTAATGTTAAATTTTATAATATGATGATATCCCATGTTATCCATACTAACATTCAAATCATTTCTTGAAATCCAAGCTTGAACTGTCAAAACAAATAATTAACTCTTAATTTATTTGAGTATGGCCATGTATTTTTCAGTTCTTACTCTTCAAGAGGCCCAAGACACCAATCCTAACAATTAGGAGGACTTATTCATTCTTTTACAACAAAAGCTCCCACTTAAATATTAGAAGACCTAAACATTCCCTTTATAACATCTTTTTACGGCACGTCATTTGAGAATGTCAAAGACATACTAATCACTAAATGAGACTAGTGTCGCACTCATGTCAAGGAATCCACTAAATAACAAATGAAATTCTTGAAAAGTTTTGAATAATATCAAGTAGGTTTATCCAGTATGTATCCGTATACATATCCATGTAAATGACTAGACATCTCCATGTCCCCATAGCCCATGAAAACACGCTATCAATCAACTTACAAACTAGTCCTTGAAAGAATCATTTATGTCCATTTTAATGATTTAGACTTGGGACTAACCATATTTATAACTTTGATTCACTTAATAGGGTTTCATTCATCAAATCACGCATTTGACAAACCTATCAAATGTTATACAATACTTTGGATATTTTATTTAACACCAAACCATGGATAAATTAGAATAATTACTTTATTGATAAACATAAACATACATATCTTAGTGTTTTATGTTCTTGACTAATTTTAGAATAAAATAGTACACAACTAAAGCCACTCTCCAATATGCTTAAGCAGTAAAGCCCTAGTTTGACTTTCATGCTTGGGTTGAGGCAATGGTTTAATTAACGGATTGGTGATGTTATTGTCTGTGTGAATCTTGCAAACCATCACATCCTTCTTTTCCACAATCTCACAAATGATATGAAACTTCCTAAGTACATGTTTGGACTTTTGGTGTGATCTTGGTTCCTTGCTTTGAGCAATGGCACCATAATGCAAGACAGTACCATTTCCAATAATAGGTACTACTCCTAGTTCAAAATTGAATTTCTTCATCCAAACTGCTTCCTTTACTACATCTGCTTAGCGACAAACCATGTTGCATGGGGAGGAAACCTCTTTTTATGTTTTCCATATTGAACATAGTAAAAACCTTGTCAATATAAGTTCTTTGACTAAGTTCAATTAATTTTTTAGATCTATCTCTATATATCTTGATCCCCAAAATATACTCAACCTCTCTAAGGTCTTTCATAGAGAAACAATTCTTTATCCATTCTTTGATAAAGTCAAGCATGGGAATATCATTTCCTACAAGTAATATGTCCTCTACATATAAAACAAAGAAGACAATGCGAGTCCCACTAAACTTCTTGTATACACAAGATTATTCTTCAATTTTTAGAAAACCAAACTATTTGATAGCCTCACCAAATTAAATATTCCAACTCTGAGATGCTTGCTTCAGTCCATAAATGGACTTTTGAAGCTTACATACCTTCTTAGGATTCTCAGGATCCACAAAACCCTCAAGTTGTGCCATATACACATCCTCTTTCAAGAACCCATTCAAGAAAGATGTTTTGACATACATTTTCCAAATTTCATAATCAAAGAAGGCAACAATCAATAGGATTATCCGAATGGATTTAAGCATCGCAACTGGTGAAAAGGTTTCATCATAATCAATACCATGAATCTTGCTGAACCCTTTTGCAACCAATCTAGCTTTGAAAACATCAATGTTTTCGTCCTTTTTTGTTTTCAACTTGAATATCCATTTGCAACTTATAGGTGTAACCCCATCAAGAAAATCAACCAAGTCCCATACTTGATTCACAAACATGAATTCCATTTCAGATTTCATGGCTCCAGGCCATTTTTCGGAGTCTTGACTAGCCAAGGTATTGTTGAATCTAGTAAGTTCCTTAATTTCTGAAATTATTATTTCAAAACATTTAGTTATTAAAAAGTCCACAAACCTTTTTAGTGGATTTTTAGGTCTAATAGATCTACGAGGGGCAATAAAAGGAAAAATTTCTATTTCATCTATTTAAGAATTTTCGCTTAAATTAGATTTGATTGGAGCATTAGGAGGTTCAGCCATTGAATTCTCTTCTTCCACCACAAGGTCAAGCATGAGAGAGGGGTCATGCATTGGATGCACTACCTCTACCACAAGCAATGGTACATGTACTTATGCTTCTGCCATGGGTTGAACTATATCTATTTATTTTGCTTCTCAAAATTATTCAAGAAATATATTACTCCCACTTACCTTTTTGGAAATGAAATCCTTTTCTAGAAAGGTATCATCCTTAGCAACAAACACTTTGTTTTTATAACGGTTGTAGAAGTGATAGCCCCTTGTTATTTTAGGATAACCTACGAATAAAAATTTGTCGGCTTAGGGAGTGAGCTTGTCTGGCTGTAAACATTTTACATAAGCCTTACTACTCCAAATACATAAATAAGACAGGCTAGTAACTCTTCTTCTCCATAGCTCATATGATGTCTTATCAACTGCCTTAGATGGAGTCCTATTTAGTGTAAAAGGAGTAGTTTTGAGAGCATGTCCCTAAGAAGATATTGAAAGGTCATCAAGACTCATCATAGATCAAACCATATCTAATAGAGTTCAATTTATCCTCTCAGAGACACCATTCATTTGAGGTGTTTTAGGTGGAGTTTGTTGTGAAAGAATCCCACTACTTTTCAAATGATCACTAAATTCTTGGCCTAAATATTCATCACCACAATCTGATCATAATGCTTTTATTATCTTACCAAGTTAGTTCTCTTCTTCATTTTGGAACTCTTTGAACTTTTCAAAGGATTCTTACTTATGTTTCATTAAGTAAATATAACCATATCTACTTAAATCATCAATAAAGGTTATGAAGTAGCAATAACCTCTTGAGCTTTCGTACTCATTGGTCCATATACATTTGTATGTATTAGGCTTAATAGTTCAATAGCTCTTTCACCTTTTCTAGAAAAAGTGATCTTGTCATTTTTCCCCTCAAACACAACTTGCATACATCAAATGATTCAAAATCAAAAGATGTTAGAAGCCCATCTTTACGTAACTTCTGAATACTATTTTGGTTTATATAGCCCAAACGACACTGACATAGACAGGTTGGGTTTATATCATTTGATTTATGTTTCTTACTTTCTATGTTAAGGATGTACTTATCTTGGTTAAGTATATATAACCCATTAGTATAGGTATCACTAGCATAAAACATGTCATTCTTATAGATAAAGAAACAACCTTTCTTTATCATAAATAAATATCCTTCATGATCCAAAACATAAATTGAAATAATATTTTTATTAATATTATGTACAAAATAATAATTGTAGAGTTCTAATACTAATACAATAGGTAGAGGTACATAATAAGTTTCAACTGTTGTGGAAGCAACATTTACTCCATTAGCTATGTGCATGTCTACCACCCCTTTTTCTCGCTTCCTACTCCTTTTGAGTCCCTGCACATTCAAACAAATGTGAGAAATAAAACCGGTATCAAATACCTAATAAGAAGTAGAAGTTATTAATTAACTTATATAACAAAGATACCTAAAGTAGAAGCACCAGACTTCTTGTGCTTCAAGTACTTGGGGCAATTTCTCTTCCAATGACCAATCACGTCACAGTAAAAGTATTTTCTCTCAGCAGTCACCCTTGGCTTTGATGTAGCCTTTGGCTTAAAAGAAGCTTTGGAAACAACTCCTTGTTTACCTTTATCATACTTCTTTTTTCCAGCCCTTACCTTCTTAAACCCTCTTCCTTTTTTAACCATGAAAACATCTTTCTTAGGTTCAAATTGGATGTTTTGCTGAGCAGTAATGAGCATCCCATGTAACTCAGCTTGGGTTTTCTCTACTCCATTCATAAGGAAATTCAACATGAAGTTCTTAAATCCATCATGAAGTGAGTGGAGTATGATGTCAGTAGCCAACTCTTGCCTATAAGGGAAGCCTATTCTTTCCACATTTTCAAAATGACCTATCATCTTAAAGACATGTTCTCCCACTAGCTTGCCCATCTCTAGCTGACACTCAATGATAGCCTTGTGAGTCTTATACCTCTACACTCTAGCTTGCATTCGAGACATAGTTTTTAACTATTGAATGATGTTATATGCATCCATTTTCTCAAACCTCTTTTAGAGGGAAGAGTCCATGGAGGCTAGTATAAGGCAGGTAACAATTACAGACCTCTCTAAGATAGCCTTGTGAGAAGCTATCTCAACATCCGTAGGAGTTGAGCTCAAGATTGAAATAGGGGTTTCAAGAACATCCTCTCTTCCTTCGGACCGTAGAATAATTCTTATGTTTTGTTCCCAATCAAGGAAGATTTTCCCATTCAATTTATCCTTCTTAAGGATCAAACACATATTAAAAAGTGAAGAATTGTTGTTATTGTTACTAGACATGATATCTACAATAGAAATATGCAAAATTTCATTATGTTTATCATAAGCTTTAAGTATTTAAACAATTTAAATAACAAAATCCAAGCATGCTTAATTCAGTTTAAAATTTGTCCCTTTTTGAATTAAGTGAATCCAAGATCCCTTTTAAAATAATTTTAAGTGGACTTGGGCTCTACTCTTAAAGTTATTTTATTAAGGTAAAAAAACTCTATACTAATCACAACATTTGTAATTCTTGGTTGATAGGTGGTAACTTCTTACCCAATACCCATCCCTACGCTTCAAAATCCAAAACCCTTTTGATGATTTTGTTGAGTATAACCAAAAAAACATATGAATTTCCAAAATTTATCCTATTTAATCCTAAATCAATTAGTGACACCCTGCGTAGGCAGAACCTACGACTAATGACTAAGGCTTTAACTGGTGTTTGTATTGGAAAACCAAATT
The DNA here is from genome assembly GCA_026401315.1 of Dysphania ambrosioides. Classification (NCBI taxonomy): domain Eukaryota; kingdom Viridiplantae; phylum Streptophyta; class Magnoliopsida; order Caryophyllales; family Amaranthaceae; genus Dysphania; species Dysphania ambrosioides. The sequence goes on from CM048659.1 coordinate 13,145,439, forward strand.
AACTCAATATTATATTAGGGACCTAAGTGACTATGTTGGTTTATTTGATAAGACAACTCATTGATGTGCTCATTTTAGAGCATGTTTACTGCCTCATTTTAGTTTTAAGTCTCATGGTTTTATATTGATTTTATACATATTACACTTGATTTCACCTTGATCTTGTCTTCGAGTTGTTTTAAGGTCATTTCAGGTGTTTTTGATGATTTCGAGGCGAAATGTGATGTATTCGAGTCTTTGACACTCTTAGACATGTGTATCATAGCTTGGGAAGACATTTCAAGTCAATCATGAAGATCCCACGAAGTTAACAAGACATTAGGCACTTGAAGGAGCTGGAAAGAGGATTTCAGAGTCAAATTCGACCGAATCTGATAGTGATTCGGTTGAATGGAAGCCCACTAGAGATCCTATGTTCCATGGTCACTAGGAAGGTCGAATGACACTCATTCGGGTGAATCATAATCCATTCGGCCGAATGGATATCTCCATTCGGGCGAATCATGCACAGAGAGGAATTCAACAGAACTGTTGGAATGGGCAAATGGTGGAGAATTCGGGCGAATGATGCTTCATTCGACCGAATGGGTCATGCCTTCGGTCAAATGGAGGTGTTTTCTCCGAAAATTTTACTTCTTTTATAGGCCAGCCCAAAGGCATTTTAGGGTTTTCGGACTTCTTTTATTCTTTGTTATTAACACCCCTATCTTTGAAGAGGGGGAGGCCCTAGTTTTTGATTAGTTTTATTATCTTTAGCTTTGTTTAGCCTCAAAAATTCTCTTAGTTTTAAGTTTCCATTTTCTGTTTTCTCAACATATGTACTCCAAGTTTTCGGTTTTATTGATTGGATTCTTATTGTGGATATTGCATTGACGCTTTATTGTAAGTATCAATCTATTCTTTACTTTTGAATTCATTCGTTTTATTTCAGTCAATGTTTAGCCTAGTGTTTATCGTTCATCTAGAATAGTTTCTACTTTGCTTTTGTTCTCGCTGATTTCTTTTCATGATTGTTGCGTTTGTTTTATTGAATATCATCATGTCGTATATCTTGAATATGTGTGAGTAGTTCTCTTAGGGGTTTGATTATTGAAACCCTAGGAAAAGCTATGTTCGTTATTGTCTAAGGTTATAGTAATGATGACAATAAGTGGCTTTCGAAACCCAATGCGACCCTGCAACTCCTTTGGAGACATAGGGCGATTATAAGTCGTTCGATGTGATTTGTGGAATCACCAACTTCCTCTCGCATGCTTGGGTGTCTATGCTAGTTATTGTTTGATTTTCTCTAACCTATCACGTTCTCTTTTGAAAGCATCATTCCTAGGGTGAATCTAGTCTCGTCCCCATTTTCCTCTTAATTCATCGTGATCTATATTTTCATTATTAGTTTTAGTTGTTTTTAATCTAAAAAGTTCAGTTGTGTTAAGAATTGAAGTGTCTTGATATCCTTTGTCTTCGTGGTTCGACCCCCGACTTACCATTACACTAGTTGTATTAGTATTAGGGTGATTATAAGTATTTTTTGCATAACTAGTATTTTAGTAAACGACGCTAAAAACTGGTTATCACTCATGTAATAAATAAACAACATAAACTTAGTAAAGCATATTAAAGCAATAAAAATTGAAATATAATTTTGATCCTAGTATGGCCCCCAAACCCTAAGACTACTCTTCATGGGCTTCATCCTTGAACCATCATGAATCATCATCCTTAATCATCATTGGACCTTCACTCCTAAGATCTTTATCCATAGTGAATACATAAGATTTTTGAAATTTAAAATAACAAATTAAAATAAATTACAAAAATACAAATGATACTCAAACCGTATTTAGGATACAAAAAAACTTTAACGATACATAGATCGTATTTTCAATCCTAACTTGGGCCATACTAGTCACCGCATGCATTTATAGCATCAAATATTATAAAAAGCATAAAATAAATAATAATAATAATAATATCACATATTATTAAACATGATGTATGATAACCATTATTAATCATCAAAACTCAATTATGCCATTAAAACAATTAAGAGGGCATATATTAAGTCTAATTTAATTAATCAAAATAATAAAATTAAATATTAATGAAAGCATTTACTTTTAAAACCATTACTAAACCTTATTAATCATATTAATAAAATCAAGTAATTACAAAATAAAAGCAAACCATTAACTATCCAATTCATTAATCATATAAATAAATAAAAAAAAGGTAATTAAAATACAAACATTAACTCCCTCACTTTATTAATCAAATTAATAAAACTTAGTAATTATTTCCATAAAAAAAATTAGTCAATCAAATTAATTAAGAATTAATTAACCAGAAAAAACTTTTGCTTTTCCCAATTACCAAGTTTTTGATTCAGTTATAAGTTTAAGTGTAGTATAAACTCAATAAATTAACTAAATTAAACAGCAAAAAATAACGCCCAAAACTTAAAGCATGCAACGTCTAGGCTTGGAGCCCAGGCCGGCCCGTCGTGTCTCGCACGTCCATGGTGCAGCATCACCCCAGCCCCGCAGCGCACCCACGCACAAAAAGCCCTTCACCATCAACAATTGCCGATGACCAACCAAAATTTAACCCCACCCCTACATTTCCTAGTGACCGGCGAGCCTCCCAAGACCATCATTATCGCCGGCCAACCACCGGAGCTCCGCCATGGCCACCTCAAAGGGCCAACGAAAACCACTTGATTTCTTAGCTTTTGGAGTGAAATTATAGCAACTTTTGCTTGAATATTTGACCAAAATTAAGGGGAAAGCATGTGATTGTTATATAAACATAGTTTGGGATTGATGAATTATGAAAATTCATAATTTTCATGAGATTCAATCAATTTGGAGAAAATTTTTAGGGTTTATAATTTATGTGCTTTTTAGGCCAATATTGAACGATTTTCAAAGTGAAATTACAATCAAATTGTGATTACATGCTATCAAACAATAATTCACAAGAATTCAAACATTAATCATGCCAAAAAACACATTTTCATGCTTGATATTTTCGAATTTTGGGGCTTTGCCATGAACACGAACGCTTAACGAAACAATTTCTGATTAAATTCGTGCTAATTAGGATTAATTTTAACATCAAAAAGCATTAAACTAATCAATCCCGATTGATTAAAATCCAATTTCAATCATGCATTTCAATACCACATATTAAACCTCCCCTAATTGAATCAAAATAACCAATCATAAACATATCAAAATATGCAAGAGGCTAACTGATACAACTGTATGAATGTAGATACACAAAGTGGAATTTCAAGAAACAATTTATGCATCTACAACAAGATCTCATGCACAATTCAATACGAATTATAGGAATACAATTCCATACTCTTGAAGTGTAATTTCCATAAATCAAAGAGCACTTCACACTTCTGTATGGAGATCCTTAGAACACCAAATATTGCTCCTCTAGTGTTGGTCCATAAGCAATGGTTGAATCCCCACGTATGCTAGTACGGAATAAAGAACAATTCCTTATTGTTTTTCTTGGTGATTGCAAAGTGAGGGAGAATAAGCTTTTGAGAGAATATGGCTAAGTATGAGTATTACTCCCTTTCTCTTAACATTGGCTTTTTTATAAGTGACATCCTTATGTTACATATTATAAACCCATTAGTCAATACTTCACATAAACATAATCATTTAGCTTCTTAACCTCTTTTGCACTTTAATCCAATCATATACTTATATGTGTGACCTTATAGGACCGATTTATTATTAGCCGTGCACAAATCAAATTAGTCACAAATCATAGTCTGTTTTTAGCAAAACACTATGGTCACCTAAAATACCGATTATAGTCATCTTCATAAATTTTCCATATTATATTCAATTGTTACACTTGATCAAAGGACATTTTCCTTCAAGTATAGTAAAGATACTTTATGATGGGATCATGACAAAGTAAGGGCATAGCAGCCAAAATGGTAGCTAACTCAAACACTAATTAGTCTATGAATACTAGCTGGGAAATCTCAAAGTCGCGACATACGAAAAAAGATATAAGTGAAAAAAAGTTTCATACAATGTGAGAATAGTTAACACCAATATAAAGGATTCTCTGGCACTATAGCAGCAAAAAAATTTGACTCGTCATGAGCTCCCTTAAAATCAGAAGTAACTACTTAATCTGTTAGGATATGATCTATTCAACCCATTACCACTGGTCAGAGTGTTCTATCACGGCTAGATGGCACAGATTTACTTGTTTGAGTATGGCAACTGTCTTTTACAATGAAAGAGATTCATCGACTTTTCTTCAGAACATTAAGCAATGAAGATATAAGGAGCCCGCAAACTATGAAACCCCAAGAAAGACGTGCTTCAAATTATCAACTTCTAAAAAAAAAAATTAAAAACATCTATAAAGCAAGATTAACTCTCCACAATAGGATAATATGATCCCACTAATGTTTATGAACAATTCAGTTGACCATCATAGCATAGATTAAAAAATTAGATATTTTGAGACATATGTTGGTGTACCTATCAAATATTGTCAAAAAAAACACGTAAATTAAGTTTATAAAATATTAAAATGAAATATACGAGGCACTACTAGACTAAATGTTATATTGAGGATTACCGGTTTTTTCTTCACATAATGTATATCAAATAGCTTAAATGATAAAACTATCTAAAATTTCATAATGACCTAAAATACCATATAAATATGATTATAATTGGGACTTTTAGCAATTTTTAGAGTTTTTTCCCCAAATTGAGTTTATGGGAATCTCGATTTTTTGCCATATAAGTGGGGTAGTTTTAGAGTTTCTACCCCAAATGGAGTTCAAGATCAATTTTGGATTTTTTGTCAACTAGGTGAGATAATTTCGGAGTTTTACCCCATATGGAGTTTAGGGGAAATTTTAAGACTTTTGCAAGATAGGTGGGGTAATTTTGAAGTTTTACTCCCATATCCCGTTTAGGGGTAATTTCTAGGTTTTATTGATTTGGATTTTAGGGGTGCTTGGATTTCAGGGGTAAACTCGATATTTTATCAGCTTTGATTTCAGAAGTAAGCTTAGGATTTTACCGCTTCAAAGCTCGAACTTAAATCTCGAGGTTTTATCAGCTTTAATTTTAGAAGTAAGCTCAAGTATTTATCGTTTTGGATTTCATGGATAAATTCGAGATGTTATTACCGGTTTTGGAATTTAGGGGTAAATTCAGGATTTTATCGGTTTAGGAATTCATCCGTAAAATGAGCTTTTACCGTGGTTAAAATTTGTATGTAAGTTTCTCTTTTTTGGAGAGGAGAGGCATAATTCTATCTGATTTTTGGAAATTTTTGAGGGGTAAAAGCAAGGATTTTTACCAAGGTAAGGTTTTTTGGAATTTTGTGGCACTGAAGTTAACTTTTGCCAAATTTTCAAAGATCATGTTTTTTGAAGGTTTGTAAAGTGAAGTAAGATTTTCACCGTATTTGGGAATTTTGAGAGGCGAGGTTAAAGTTTCTAAGATCATGTTTTTTGAAGGTTCGTCTTTTTTCGTGTTCGGGAAGTTTGATGGGTAAAGTTTGAATTTTACCATGTTACGGTCGTTCATGGAGTCATGTTTTTGGACTGCATGGTGATACATGATTGATAACCGGTATTTTAGGTCGTTAACTAAAAGACAGGTTATGCAAACAATATTTATTCCAACCTACAAACTATACAAGTATAGTGGAGTAGGGGGTCGAACCACGAAGACAAGGGATATCAAGACTTCAACTTTTAACACAACCGGACTAGTTGGAGTTGGAAATTCAATTAAAACTAATAAGCCGAAAATAGATGAAAATAAATCACGAAGTAAAGCAAGTAGAGAAAAACGGGGACAAGATTGGATTCACCCTAGGAATGAAGCTTTCGAAACCGAACATGATAGATTACAGAAAATCTGTTAATAACTAGCATGGACATCCAAGAATACGAGAGGAAGTTTGTGACCCTATAAATCACACGAACGACCTATAATCGCCCTATGTCTCCAAAGGAGTGGCAGGACAAGATTCGCATCGGAATCCGAAACTACTTATTAACATCGTTTCTACAATCTTAAGCAATAAAGATCATAGCTTTCCTAGGGTTTCACCAATCAAAACCCCTAAAGGAATTACTCACTCATATTAATGCTTAAAGACATAAAGATATTAAAAGAAACGAACATGGGAGGAATTTACGAGAATGAAAACAAAATCAGAAATTATACTAATAAACGATAAACTTAGAACTAAGCATGCAATGAAATAAAGCAACGAATTAAGATTAAAGGAAGGAATTAAACTTACAAAAGCTTCAATTTGATATCCACGAAAAGAAATTGAACTACAAAGCGTTGAAGAAAAACTGAAAACCGAAAGCTAAAACTAAAAGAATTTGGAGGCTAAGAAATCTAAAAGTGCATAAAAGTATATAACCTAGCTCTCCCTCCTCTCATCAGAGGAAGGGGGTATTTATAACAAAATAAGAAAAACCTACGAAAACCCTAAAATGCATAGGAGTCGGCCCTATAAAGAAGTAGTTGATCCGGAGGAAAACACTGTCATTCGCCCGAATATAAGTATCATTCGGCCGAATGTGATCCCATTCGCCCGAATGGTCTTCCATTCGCCCATTTCATAGGCTTCGAGGAATCGATCCCTGTCAAGCATTCGCCCGAATGTACAGGTTGATTCAGCCGAATGGAAGCTCATTCGCCCGAATGAGTTCCATTCGGCCTTTCCAGTGGCAAGGCTCAAGATTTCTGAAGACAGTCATCCATTCGACCGAATGAGTCTCAGATTCGGTCGAATCTGCAACCATTCGGTCGAATGTCTCTCAAATTCGGTTGAATCTGAGACCATTCTTTCCTCTTTTCACTTCCCTCTTTTCTGAACTCCGTAAAATCTTCATGAGTGACTTCAAACACTTGCCCAAGCTAAGATATGTGTGTCAAAGGCTCGAATGTATCGCCTTTCACCTTGAAATCATCAAAAGTGCCTGAAATTAACTTAAGACAACTCAAAAACAAGATCAAGGTAAAATCAAGCATAATATACATAAAACCAATAAAAAACTACGAGACTTGACACTAAAATGAGGTAATAAATGTGCTCTAAAACGAGCACATCAACTTCCCCCAAGCTAAACCGTTGCTAGTCCCTAGCAAACGAAATAGAAAGGTGAAATGACAGCTTAAGGCAATATGAATGAAGAAATGAATGAAGAGACGAATGAAAAACATGGGAAGTGAAGCTCAAGTCAATGCAAGTCGTGCACGTGCGAAACTCCTCCCTAGCCATGGGTGTGCAAGTACAATGGGATTTAAAGAGCATAATCAACTTTTTACACCTACTCGGGATCGCCAAGCAAGCCTCATCATAATTCATTCCGCCCACTACCTAATGAGGTTGCAAGTCTACGCTCCCAAGGTTATTTCCCACGAGGTGTGGGAAATTTCCATTACGCTCATGTGTTTATAGGGTATGTGTTTCACTCGAAATCATCCGACTGAAGATGAGTCGGGAATTAAACACCTAAGCAGGGAGAAATCCCGTAAATCGTGTCTTATCTGCTTTCCAGCACTGATCTTACTAATCAGGTTAAGTCGAACAGGTTTGGAAAGGGTTGTAATGTAGGTTTGGATCGAGCTATGGTATAATTCGGGAATGTGGAGTTGAAATAGAGGATAGTAAGTGATCCAAGGAAATTAAACCGAGGAAGATTATGCCTTCCGACAACCATGTCAATCCCAAAATTCCCAATAGTAGACTCTAATACACTATGTCAACTTTTTTTTCTCTAATATCTTTTTGTTTATTTTCTTTTCTTTTTCTCTTTTTTTTTCTTTTTCTTTCTTTTTTTTCTCTTTTTTTTTCTTTTTTGTGCTTTTCAAGCTTTTTTTTTTTCTATGTGCATACTTCTTTGAAATGCACTAAGACTAGTGTACCGTAGTCAAATCATCCAATGATCATTTCCCCAAACCGAAATCCTATATTACAATGCTACAAATATCAACTTCACTATGATTACATGACTATCCTCTAGGTAAAAAGAGGGAACATTTGGTTCATGTGGAGTTTAGATAGCGTGGCTACAAAAAACAAGGCAAAGGCACAAATTTGGCTCAACCTAGAGTAAATTGATTTTCATGGTAGGCACTTTGGCTATGTAGCTTTTAACTACAAACGTGTTATTATCCCTAACCTTTAGAACAATAGATTATGCTGGAGGAGAACAGACACAATTCTTAAGATTCCCTGACTAACACTCATCAATATAGGACTCATAATAAAGTCCTAAAGGCTCAATCCTTACTAGGTTAGTCGAAATGCGCCTCAATAGGTAGTCATCCAAACCACATACCAAGCAAGCTCGTATCCCCCCAAGCTAAGTGAAAAATAGTTGATAAACTCATACCCAAAACAGGCACAGGGCTACGGGAATACGAGTTTGCATAAAGTCAGTGCACAATAGAGGCTTGCATGCTTGTTTGGGATATATGATGGGAAAGGGGGCACATGATGCAAAGAAGGGTACAAACAAATATAAAAATAACTTAAATACATAAATTTGGATTTTCGCGTAAGAAATCATACCAGTACTGGGTGTAGTGGCATGTGGAACTTCTTATATATATACCTGAAAACAACACCAAAAAGCCAAGCGCAAAGCACAAAATAACACCTAGAAATAAAACACGAAGCAACGACACGCTACACAACACTAAACTGACAACCAAGACCAAAGGACACGCGAAAGAATGAGTAGTGGACTATGGATATCCCCTACAAGCCAGGATCAAGCCGTCCTCGACGCTAAGAGAGGCCATTAGGTCCACCACTACTCATCCCCCATAAATTCCTCATCATCCCCCTAGTCATCCTCCTCATTAACCTCTTCCTCCCCACCCGTGTAGTCCATCCCATAGTCATCCGAGGCTCTTCTAGGAGTCGGCGGTGTAAAGTTATTAAACCTATGCCTACCCACCCGCAACCGGTCAAACCCATGACTTAGTGATATCTCGTTATAGTTGTCATGGCGAGGGTACCAAGAAGGGGTGGCCATGCTTTCGCCGACCATGTGGGAGTGATAGGCCATATCATACCATGGGTAGTTCGCCCGCTCGAAGTTTTGTTCGAGGTGTTCGAGCCGGGCAGTGTGGTGGGCTTGGGTGGTGAGGACCTGGTCAAGCCTTCTCTCTATGCGTCCTAGGAAGGACAAAATATCGGACTCAGACTCATCGTCTGAATCATCATGGTCCGGTAAGACCGAGGTGGAGGCTCTAGGTCTGTCACGCATAGAGAGGGTGTGAGGGCGGGGAGGTGGTACAAGTGGGGGCTCGATAGCGTATCTCGGCACATCGCCTTCTAAGAGATACGAGGCCCCAAACTGGACCAAGGGAGGTAAATGAGGGCAAGGAAGGGGGATGGTGCGGTCTTTCAAGTACCGCCATCGTATTGGGTCCGCAAAAATAAAACCAGCCCGTACGAGACATTGCTCGTGAAGGGTAGTGGAGCTGGCATAACGTTCGCTGAATTCCATAGGATTCATGACGTTCAAGAATTCAGCAATGCGGAATACGTGTCCCCCTAAACATAAGTCAGTAGTAGCATTCAGGGTGGCTGTGTTGTTTAGAAACTTCCACAGCGTCATTGGCAGGCTTAGTGCAGTGTCGTCCTATGGTGCAAGATAACGGTGTAAGATGTGCACCTCGTGTGTTCGTACTAGGTGAGGGCTAGGGGAAGGGAACAAAGTCTCCCTAGCAAATTTAAAGAACATGCGCAAAACCGGGTGTTGCACATCAGAAGCATAAATGTTCCTATTCGGATAAACAAGCCGGCCAGCTATTTTAGGCCATAGCTCGAAAACCCGAGAGTTGTCCGGTTGTTTATCCGGAATAGGCTCGTTATTGAAACCAAATACGGCACAAAATGCAGCATAATCAAGAAAATAGGTTGCATTCCTTAGCCTAAAAGATAAATGCAACCTACCATCCCGTTGGCACGGGGTTAGGGAACTAAGAAACTCATAAGTTAAGAGCTTATGAGTCGGGTGCCACATGTTTATCCAGTTTTCTAACCCACATGCAGTTAATAATGCAACAAATTATTCGTATATACCCATTCGTTGCGAAATTAAAAGGTCTAAATAACGAGTAGAGTTGATTTTTCGTACCTTAAGCCTTTGGAAACGCTCATATTGCTCCAAAGATATGAAAATTACCGTAGGATTGTCCTCATCGAACCATAGTTCCTGGCCGGGAAGTCTTTGTTGGCCCTCCGGTTGTTGAGAACCGGTTTGTTGAGCTTCCTGAGCCGCACCCGAAGAGGAACCCTCTCATGCTTATTGGACCTTTTGAAGGGGTTCCTTAAGGTTCTCCTTGGACCCATGGTAATTGAAGATGATTTGGAAGGGAGTAAAGGAATTTGAGAAAGAGCAAGAGTGTGGGGGAAATCGGCCGAGTGGAAGGAGGAGAAAAATTTCTGTGCGAATTTACGTGGAATGAGCTGATATTTATAGAACTGACTTCCATTCGGTCGAATGGAGCTTACATTCGGTCGAATGGTGCCCCATTCGCCCGAATGGATAACCTGTTCGGTCGAATGGAGTAGAGTTACGAAGAAATCTTCGCTCCCATTCGACCGAATAGGTTTAGTATTCGGTCGAATGTAACTACATTCGCCCGAATGTTGGCTTCATTCGGGGTTATCAGCAGCCTCGTGAATTTCCCCAGTAGATCTATTCGACCGAATGGAAAACTCCATTCGGTCGAATAAGATTCATTCGGCCGAATTGATCCTTTATTCAGCACTATCAGGAACTTGGCCAAACTCGGATTTAGCTCCTGTTCAATGCACATTCGGCCGAATGGATCTATCATTCGGCCGAATGGAAAACAATTTCGCACTTTCTTAGATCAAATCACTTGTGCCTTATCAAAATCAATCAATGTACTATGAGTTAGATTGATGAAAATCCAAATAAACCGGGTTACCTCCCGTAAGTGCTTTGTTAACGTCGTTTAGCTCGACGTAGCTCGCTACAAGTTTAGATAAAAAAAAGAAACAAAAGGAATTATACTAGCTATAGGAGTGGACTCACTCCTAGCATCTCCATCACCTCCGGCGTGGGGAGTCAAGACCCTCCACTGAGCATCGGTGGCAGAAGTAAGTAAGGTCGAACCAGGGTAATTCGGAGGAGGGCTATAATGCGGGGTTCCCCCAAGCTAGGGTGGAGCCCTCGTTCTTTTTTTGGACTTTTTCTTTTTCTTAGCCCTCTTCCTCTTTGGGACTGGCTCGTTAGGACTGTCAAAATTCTGACAAATATCCTGCATCACAACGAATTCCTTCTCAACTTCGAAAATAACACCCTTTGTTGTCACTTCCTCCTCCGTCACCTTAGCAGACTCTGGCCCAGAAAAACCATCACACCCCTCAACTATGCCGTCAAGAATATCAAAGGAACAGATTTGCTCGACCATGGGTTCCCTGGAAGACTTGGAAAAGGCAAACACCACCTTCTCATGGGCTACCCTCACAGTTATAGTCTCTGATTCACAGTCGATCAGGGCACCCAATGTCTTCAACGCATCCCTCCCTAAGATGAGGGGGGTAAAGGGATCCTGAACCATATCAAGTACCACGAAGTCACATGGAACCACAATGTTCCCGACTTGGATCGGGAGGTCCTCAAATTCCCCACATGGTACCTTTATACTACGGTCGGCAAGTTGGATGGTTTTCTTTGATGGCTTGAGGTCGAAAGTTAGTTGTTTGGTGATGGACATCGGCATTAGGCTAATGGAGGCCCCAAGATCAGCGAGTGCTCCCTTAGAATCGAATTTTCCAAGGGTGACTGGAAGCACAAAGGGTCCTCTAGCTTTTTCCTTCTTTGCCCACATGCCTTGAATGATGGCACTTACCTGCTCTGGCAAACTAATCACTTCGCCCTCAAGCTTTCTCTTGTTCCTTAAGAGGGTTTTCAGATACGTAGCATATTGCGGCATTTGCTCCATGGCCTCTAAGAATGGTATTTTCATTTCAAGTTGCCGCATATGCTCTAGGAATTTAAAAAACTTTTCTTGAAGTTGTTTCTCTACCTTTTTGTAAGGAAAAGGTAGAGGTGGAGCATGTTGATGCTCAAGTTTCCTTCTTTCCTGTATCTCCCTCCATCTCTCATCCTCATCCTTCTTCTTTACCTTATACCCATTTACCTCGACATTTGGTGCCTCTGTCACTTCACCAACCTCCTTCTCTTCCTTTCTTTCAAGATCCTCTTTGTGTTCATTTTCTATTTGAAAATACCTATCCCTTGAGGATCCTTCTCCTAAATCATCTTTTGGAGCTATAGCAGGATCTGAATATGAAGTTCCTGATCTTAAGAAGATCGCCTTGCATGTGTGATGTTTAGGGTTAGAGTCAGGAGTGCTTTGTGGTGGAGGTTGGGCGGATGGGTTTTGTTGAGGGTGAGATGGGAATAGTAATGGTGGAGGTGGGTTGGCTATCTAAGCAAGTTGAGTTTCAAATAACTTTTGCTGAGCTTGAAGTTGTTGCATTTGTTGGATTAGAGTCTGATTAATCTGAATTAGACTCTGGTTCTGGTGAGCAAGAGTTGTTACTTGGGAGGCTAATTGGTCATTGCCTAAGTTATGGCCTTGTTGTGGTTGAGGAGCCACATGATTAGGTTGACTAGGCGAGAAGGGTAGGTTTGAACCATTTCTAGGCCCTTGGTTGAACCCCAGGGGTCTATACACATTAGGCTTAGGCATATTCCCATTAGGTTGGTTCCCCTGGAAACCTTGGTTGTTAATCCCACCTTGACCATTTCTGTTGTATCCCGAGTGGAAGTTTCCCTGATTTCGGTTAAAGGGAGGTTTGTACTGTTGGTTGTTCGAGAAAGGTTGATGCCCATACCCTACTCCTTGGCCCTGTCCACTATAGTTAAGGGCTGCCACATGATCAGGGTTATACCCATAACCGTCATAGTTCATCACCTGTGGTTCTAGGCTATACCCTCCATAGTCAACTGCAGCTACGTGCTCGGAGTGCGAACCACCACAATAAGATGTATAATGGTTGGTACCCCCACATATGGCACATGAAAAGTGCTTTTCACGCACTGGGGGGTTGTTCGAACTACTGGCTAGGCTTAGCTTGGACAACTTTTTATCAATAACGGCTTCTATTTTGGCGCTAATGTTGTCCAAGTTAGTTGTGTCTATCATCCCTCTAGGTAATCCCTGACTCCTAGTTCCTCCCCAGGCACTATTCTTAGCAACTTCCTCTATTTTGGCCTTTACCTGGGTGCAAGGAATTTTGGAAAGCTGGCCACCTACAGCTGAGTCTAGAAGAGCTTTGGTGGAGTCATTAAGGCCATCATAAAAGAATGTGTTGAGATGGTTTTCCCCGTACTCATGGTGGGGGCATGCTCTAATCATTCTTTTAAACCTACTCCATGTAGCACTAAGGTTCTCATCATTCTCTTGGGTGAATGACGCAATTTTCTTACGCCAATCCTGCGTTTGAACCGTAGGATAGAACCTTTCTAGAAATACGGTTTTTAGTTGAGCCCAATTAATAATTGAATTGGGTTCTAAGCATTTATACCAATCCTTGGCATCTCCTGCTAGACTCAAATGGAATAGGTGCATTTGCACATAATCAGGGCTATTAGGACAAGGAGGGATAAGTCCACAAATATCTGAGAATGCCTCTAGGTGTTGAAGAGGACATTCATTTCTTAAGCCACTGAATGGTGTTTCCTTAACCATTCTTGTGAACTAAGGGTGAATTTGGTAAAGTGTAGTAGCAACAGGAAGTACTACACCCCCTTGGAACTCTTGTGAGCCAGGAGTTCCGAATTGGCCAAACAATTGATGTTCGTCGGCCATTATGGATATAGAAGGGTTTTGGACAGATTGTGAGGTATACTTTGAAGGGTATTGTCTACTAACACGTTGGATTTCAGGATTTAAGGGTGTAATTGGCTGGTTTGACCTACGCGTGCTATGGGGCATGCAAACACCTAAGTCAAAGACAACCACACACATAAAAAGAAAAACAAAAAAACAGAAAGGAAATGAAATACAGGTTATGCTAAGACAAGTTAAGTCTAAATATTACGCCTTGTCCCCGGCAACGGCGCCATTTTGATAACCGGTATTTTAGGTCGTTAACTAAAAGACAGGTTATGCAAACAATATTTATTCCAACCTACAAACTATACGAGTATAGAGGAGTAGGGGGTCGAACCACGAAGACAAGGGATATCAAGACTTCAACTTTTAACACAACCGGACTAGTTGGAGTTGGAAATTCAATTAAAACTAATAAGCCGAAAATAGATGAAAATAAATCACGAAGTAAAGCAAGTAGAGAAAAACGGGGACAAGATTGGATTCACCCTAGGAATGAAGCTTTCGAAACCAAACATGATAGATTACAGAAAATCTGTTAATAACTAGCATGGACATCCAAGAATACGAGAGGAAGTTTGTGACCCTATAAATCACACGAACGACCTATAATCGCCCTATGTCTCCAAAGGAGTGGCAGGACAAGATTCGCATCGGAATCCGAAACTACTTATTAACATCGTTTCTACAATCTTAAGCAATAAAGATCATAGCTTTCCTAGGGTTTCACCAATCAAAACCCCTAAAGGAATTACTCACTCATATTAATGCTTAAAGACATAAAGATATTAAAAGAAACGAACATGGGAGGAATTTACGAGAATGAAAACAAAATCAGAAATTATACTAATAAACGATAAACTTAGAACTAAGCATGCAATGAAATAAAGCAACGAATTAAGATTAAAGGAAGGAATTAAACTTACAAAAGCTTCAATTTGATATCCACGAAAAGAAATTGAACTACAAAGCATTGAAGAAAAACTGAAAACCGAAAGCTAAAATTAAAAGAATTTAGAGGCTAAGAAATCTAAAAGTGCATAAAAGTATATAACCTAGCTCCCCCTCCTCTCATCAGAGGAAGGGGGTATTTATAACAAAATAAGAAAAACCTACGAAAACCCTAAAATGCATAGGAGCCGGCCCTATAAAGAAGTAGTTGATCTGGAGGAAAACACTGTCATTTGCCCGAATATAAGTATTATTCGGCCGAATGTGATCCCATTCGCCCGAATGGTCTTCCATTCGCCCATTCCAGAGGCTTCGAGGAATCGATCCCTGTCAAGCATTCGCCCGAATGTACAGGTTGATTCGACCGAATGGAAGCTCATTCGCCCCAATGAGTTCAATTCGGCCTTTCTAGTGGCAAGGCTCAAGATTTCTGAAGACAGTCATCCATTCGACTGAATGAGTCTCAGATTCGGTTGAATCTGCAACCATTCGGTCGAATGTCTCTCAAATTCGGTCGAATCTGAGACCATTCTTTCCTCTTTTCACTTCCCTCTTTTCTGAACTCCGTAAAATCTTCATGAGTGACTTCAAACACTTGCCCAAGCTAAGATACGTGTGTCAAAGGCTCGAATGTATCGCCTTTCACCTTGAAATCATCAAAAGGGCCTGAAATGAACTTAAGACAACTCGAAAACAAGATCAAGGTAAAATCAAGCATAATATACATAAAACCAATATAAAACTATGTGACTTGACACTAAAATGAGGTAATAAATATGCTCTAAAATGAGCACATCAATGATGCCGGCATTACGACAACATGACTGATGTGCTCATTTTAGAGCACGTTTACAACCTCATTTTAGTGTCGAGTTTTGCTATTTTGTATTGGTTTTATGCACATTACATCCGGTTTTACCTTGATCTTGTCCTCGAGCTATTTTTAGGTTATTTCAGGTACTTTTGATGATTTCGAGGTAAAATGAGACGTGTTCAAGGCTTTGACACTTTTATCAAGAGTTTGGATGTGCGTATCATAGCTTGGGCATGCGTTCCAAGTCACTCTCAAAGATCCCATAAACTCTAGAAGCCATTTGACACTTCAAAGGAGTTGTTCAGCAAGGTTCAGGTTCAAATTCGACCGAATCTGACATCCATTCGGTCGAATGGAAGACAGGGATTCAAGCACATAAATCAAGCTCTCGGGAATAGCCGAATGAACACTCATTAGGCCGAATCAAGGCCCATAACGCCGAATGGTTGCACTTATTCGGCCGAATGGTGGACAGGGTGCAAAAACGCCAAGCTCCTGTTTTAGGCGAATGGCCACCCCATTCGTCTGAATCCCCTCTTCATTCGGCCGAATGGTATTCTTTCCCGCAGTTTTTGGTTCTTTCTTTAGCCGGCGCTCGAGGGTTTTTTCTAGGGTTTTACCCCTTATGTCCCTAAGGTATAAATACTCTCTTGCTCTGTAAATAACTCTTATGCCTACTATGAGAGCTCTTGTGCCTCAACCTAGAACATCACTTTAAAGCTTTTCATTTCATTCATGCATTAGTTTAGATTTACAGCTTTCGTTGCACTTCCTTTCAAGCTTTGTA
The DNA here is from genome assembly GCA_026401315.1 of Dysphania ambrosioides. NCBI lineage: Eukaryota > Viridiplantae > Streptophyta > Magnoliopsida > Caryophyllales > Amaranthaceae > Dysphania > Dysphania ambrosioides. The sequence goes on from CM048659.1 coordinate 13,161,910, forward strand.
TTTCGGATTCAGAATTACTTTCGTTCACGCAATTTCATTTATGCAAGGTATCGATTCTTTTCTGTTCTATTTCGTTTAATGCTTTCATTTATTGCTTTTGGTTATTTCACTGCTTTTGCTATTATCGTTGCTTTGTTTACGCTTTTGATAGAGTAGTTGTCGTTCTCTTGTTTACATACATTCAAATTGTTCATGCTTTCAATCATGTCCTTTATCGTTGTGTATGCCCTAGTCTTTATTACTATGTGTGAGTAATTTCCCTAGGGGTTTGATTGGTGAAACCCTAGGTTGGCTCGTTCTTCATGCGTAGAGTTAGGGTTTGATATTGTTGATGATTGATTGATTGTTATTCGATGCGAATCTTGTCCTGTCACTCCTTTGGAGACATAGGGCGTTTATTGGTTGTTCATATGATTTATAGGGTCACAAACTTCATCTTGTCATCTTGAGTGTCATGATTTATTGTTGACTAATTTCTTCTAATTTAGCGTATTGATAGTTCGATTATCCTTCCTAGGGTGGAATTGATTTGTCCCCGTTTTCATAGCATATCATCGTTTTAATTCTTGCTTTATTTTTCTGTCATTAGATTCATTTAATCAAATCCCAAATAAACCCCTTTGCATCAAGTCTAGAGACTATCGCCCCTTGTCCTTGTGGTTCGATCCCCGACTTACCACTACACTAGTTGTAGTAGTATTAGGGTGTTTACAAATATTGTTTGTATAAATATTCTTTTAGTTAAACGATCTAAAAGAACGGTTATCAATGACATGTACATGACGCAATCTTGACGCAATTTTGGCATGTAAATAAGGATGACCCTAATTAGTGATCATGAACCAAGGATGCATAAGATATGGAAAGATTTTTTTTTAAATGTTAGATTTTTCCTAAGGTATCACACAGTTAGATTCCCAATGTTAGTATAAATAACATAGAGATGCGCAAACAAATTTATGTATTCCCACTAGCATGATACCATAAATGCAAGATGCAAAGATTCCACCTAGCAAAGGATCTAAGTTTAGGATCGACTAAGGTTGGCTCAATATGGTCAAAGGGCCCATTACTATAAGGAATATCCATCCAATTAGAGCAACTACTTAAAAGAGGCCAAAATGAGAGGACAACCTCTATGACACAACATTGAGAGCGTGATACAAATGTCATGGTTTGGAAAGCTTTGACAAAGCCAAAGCTTAGTCCATGAGCCTTAATCAAATTTTGTCTAAACCTCTACTTCAAATTTGTGTCAAATGTAGAACACATTTGTATGAAAAGGTACCTTAAGGTGGAATTTTCCACATGTGAAAAATCACATGCATGATACAAAGGATGTCTACATATAATATCAAGAAATTACTATCATATTAAATCAAAATTTCTCGATTTTTCATTCACGCGTAGCCAAGTATGCTTTAAGTATAAGTTCCTAGTGGAGTCGTCATTTTTTTTGGGGTGTGGAAGGGAGTTTAAAGGCTTGATTGAAACCAACTAGGATTTAAGAGGATGTTTTGATGAGTGAATAGCTACTAAAGGGCTCAATTATCACAACCCAATCTTCCCTTCTTGGTGAAGAGAAATGGAAAGAGCCCTTTCCCTTCAGTGCATACCTTATTTAATTGAGCATGTTGTTTAGGTTTGGCTAAAAAACCATTCAGCAATACTCATATAATTGGGTTTGAAGGTTCAAGAGGAGATGCCACAAAAATATTTACGGTGGTTTGAGAACCCAATTGGGTTTGAATCCCAAATTAACTCACGAGAATGGTAATTGAACTAAAGGTGGGTTCAAGAATGAGCAATCTATGTTAATAAATAAATGATATGCAAGTAATTTTCATTAAGATGAAATAATATTGGATTTGATAGTTCCTAAGCACATGTGAAAAGCAATAAAGAAGCACATTCTAGATTGGTTGGTTCCAAGTTGAGGATTATTCAAATAAATCCAGATTAAGTGATCATTTTTTTAAGAATCCACAAGTTGGGGGGCCCTAAAACCTATTATCTAATTTATCTTATTTAAGGCATAATTGCACTTCAATAGGTCTTGAATTAGGTGTAATAAGATAGGATAGAAGTGATCATGTAAATTACAAAAAAAAAATTTAAGAATTATCCATAATTAAAAGGTGTAGAATCAAAATTTTAGAAATAAAATAAAATATTTAGATGTGCAATATATGATTTATTCATGAAGTAGTTGAAGATTTACTTATCAAATGAAGGATTGAACCTAAGAAGGCTATCCCACATGACATACTTTAACTAAGAGGGGATATTAGTTTAAGAGGACTTGGTATGATTTTAATCCCAAAATATCATAGAAAGAAATTAAAATAACACCAAAATGTGTCATGATGCTAAAAAATGAGCCTTTAAACAACTCTTAAATGTTATTCAAGCAAGATGAACACCTTACAATTTGCTCATGAATAGGATAAAGTTTAAAGAAATTTAGAGAGGTTAAAGATGTTCAAGCCTCTTCATCATAGACTAAGAAAAGGTGTAAAATAATAAGAATTCATATCTTGAAGATGAAATACTTAAAATAAAGTGCAAGGGAAGGGTCATTGAAAGGCAAAGGTCATGATCAAAATATCACACAAAGCATGTAATCAACAAAGCTAAGGACATAAAGGTTACAAAAATAAAATAAAATGTGATGGCTTTATAACAGTATTATGCATGGCATACCTACTCATTTACCACAATCCTTAACTAAAATTAACTCATTGTTTGATTAATTAATAATTTAGATTAAGCAACAGACAAGGTTGTCTCCCCATGTCCAAATCAGGAACATAAAATAAATATATAAACCTATGCTCTCTCATCAGAAGGCATAGAAAACATTATAAATATAATGGTAACGAGCACAACTCTGTCACCATGACTAGATGAAATCTCAACTAACCCAATTTAAGTTTAAAAGTTTATAAAGAAGTTCGTAAATCACACAACCTCTAAGAAAGCCATGGATAATACTCCGTGAAGCCCCAACCCCTGATTGTCAATACTCTAAAAGTGTACTAGCCCAGAGTTTTATTCCTTATCCTTCTTTCACTTTACGTGATCAACTATTTAACACTTGGGTTCCAAATCATCAAAGGACACAAATGAAACATATCACAATTACACAATCTACCTCTTTTATATTGTAATTTTAACCCTTTGATTTTCTTCTACAAAATTTTTAGTCTGTTGGACAAAAACGACTAACCTCGTCATTAAAACTTAAAATCACCCTTTATTCAGTTCATACTATTAGTGATAAAGGAGCAATAATATACAATCTTATGGATTAATTAGCAAATTAATTCCACTTAAATCAATTAGGATTGCTCAACCATACGTAATTTTTTCCTGATTAGTACTAACAAATCATCATTCATAATTCACCGACAATACCAAGTTATGCTTCTGAAATAAAGAATATGAATCCTTTCAAATACATAACCAAATAATTTCACCCAAAAGGTTCCCTAAACATGATATTAAGTTTTCATTTTTGGCATAGACCATGCTCCTAAAGACAAGGTTTTCGTAAATTGTACGTACTTGTATAGAATAATCGGGTTGTCACTTTCACAACTACGAATCGTCTTCTACAAATAGTTTTCCTAAACCAAATAACACAACCTTAATCAATACCCTAGCAAACAAGTTTACAACAACTATACCCATCTAAAAGTCTTCTAAAAATCATGTGTAAGTGCTTTAAACCTTTGTTTTTAATACTTAAATCCATGAAATACATAAAAATTATATTTATTTAATTCGAAAAAATCCCCAAAGCATTCAAAATATTAATCACAATGTTCAAAGCATGTTGTATATTGATCAGGAACATATACTACACATAAAATAAAAAATGCTTTAAATAATCAACATAAAACCCAAATTTCATAACCCATAAAATCTAAAGATTTATTTTGAATATAACATCATTAATTTAATCACAAAATAATCTTAGTTTCTTGAATTAATCAATAGTATATAATTATAAACCCTAAAACATGAAAATTAGTATTTTTAACCCATAATTTCATGTATAAAGAATCTGCAAATCTATAAAACATATATAAATTCATAAAATTTATGATTGTAAATACATTTTAACATATAATCAATCATTGAAAACAATCAAAACAACCATTGAAATAACTCTCCAAAAATCATGAATAATAGGCATAAAATTAAGGAAGAAAGGAAGGGAAAAGAAGGGAAGGAGGGGAAGGATCAGCGGTGGGTGGCGGTACCAAGGGGCAGCAAAGAGGGTCGGCTGCTTCTAGGGTTTTCTACCCCTCTTTTTTGATTTTGTGAGTAAATGAGCAATTAGGATTTTATGAAGGTGTGTGTGTGTGTGTGTGTGTGTGTGTGTGTGTGTGTGTGTGTGTGTGTGTGTGTGTGTGTGTGTGTGTGTGTGTGTGTGTGTGTGGATTAAAGTGGTTTGGGTATATTTTGGGCTTTTGGGTTTATGAAAATAATCTTTTACTGAAAAAATAAATAATTATTTTAAATAGACTAATAAACCCTTTGTAAAAATAAATCTTGTTTTGTTTAAACTAAAATTATATTCTGAATAAAATGTAATTAAAATTTATTATATTTATGGGGGATTACATTGTGTATGTTTAAGGAAGGATTTTGGTAGAGTAATAGTATTTGAGCTTTTGAAAATTTCAAAACTTTTACTCATGAATTTCGGGGTATTTATAGGCAAAAAAAATCATTTGAATGACATACACAAAGTTCAAGCATGAAATGCAAGTCATGGGAATTCTATGCCCATGTTAAGAGTCAAACAACCAAAAAACATGTATTGCTCAACTGCTTTAGAGGTTTCAAGGGACCACGAGGACTTTTGAGGGACCGCTGAGATTTAGGGCGTTGGATGCTAGGCTTGAATGTTCAACGCTGAAACTAGGCATTGGACGCCTAAGCTCGTGGGTGTCTAGCACTTAGTTTGGGTTGGACTACCTGCTCTTGGGTACCTGACGTGGAGTTTTGACATTAGTCCTTGCATTTTTAGATTAGGTTGACTTAGAGGTTTGCTAAATAGGTTAGCATATGGTTTAGGTTTTTCTTAGTTTTGTGCTTAGGCCTTTTGAGGTTTTGGTCTTAATTATGTTTAGGGATTTTGAGGTTTTAAGCTTTAGGTTATTTGAGGGCTTTTTGGGATTCCCCACACTCAACCTAGAGCGAAGCTAGATCCTGTGAGGATCGGTACTTCATTATACCATAACATGGAGAGCCATAATTTTGTGTCTACGGTTTGTTCTTAGGCTTGCTATTTTTTTTATTATTGCATCATACTTTTAGTACCAAATGTTGTAATTAAGTGTATATTATGTTCATTAAATCACCTTCTTTGTTAGACCTTAAATAGAAAACATTAATCGGGAAGCGTGTTTCTCACCATTTAGTATATTCTTACGATACTTTTGAGAATAAACTTGTTCTATTTTTACTAAAGTATTGTTTACTATCTTAAGGTTCCATTCTTGGTGGAATATTCAAACTCATATTTGACAACTCCATTCGAATTCAAGTTATGTTCATATCATGTTAAAAACAACATCGTCAATGTACAAACCAAAGGATGGTTACAAAATCAAATGAAATGAAAAAGCAATGGATTATGGGACCATCGTTTAAACTAAAGACAGGAAAGGGTATGAAGACCACATATATGCCTTGGGTATTAATTCTCTCTCAGTACTTATTATTTTTTGAGGTTTTAAAAATATTTCAATTTATCTTTTATTTTTGCCAAATACATAGTTTTAATCATCGATAATTGTAACTATAAGTATTATTTATTTTTTTTAAGAATGAGAAGTGTGTATGGATTGTCTGAATGGATACACACGTGAAAATATTAAGTTTATTTGGTAATTAAATATGTATATCATTGTTAATCAAATAGTTGTCTAACATGAATAACACAAATTATTTTTAAAAAAAATTACAAGATTAGGTAAAAACAAAAATGACTCCTTTATGCCACTTCATAGAATAACTTATGTTCTACTCCATTATACAAAGTCCTATTTCCAGATTCACACAAACTATGGAATACACAAATATAAATGATCCTTTTTTATATATATACTTTTTTGGGTAAAATCGAGAAAATTATTTAAAGACACGTATATTATTAAATAGACAAAAGTAGTTCTTCAAGTGGAAAATTAGATGATGAAATAGAGAAATCTTTTGCCATAAAAAATTTAAAATTAGACACAGTTTCATCAGATTTCTTTGGTACTTACTATTTGTTGCACAAGAATCCCTCAAACTTTCCCTACATTTTACCCATATACCCTTATATTCTTTTCATTCTCTCATCCCCGACACCACCACCACCACCACCACAATAACAACAACAACAACAATCACAACACCACCACCATCAACAACAACCACAACAACATCAACAACCACAACGGCAATAAACAAAAACAACAACAACCACAGCGGCAGTAACAACAACAACAGGTCCATGGGTCCTTGGTTTAGATTTGGGTTGGATATGGGTGTAAAATTTTTAGACTCAAACTCACATCCGAACGAATGATATTTAGATCCACATCTAACCCCGACTCAATAAGTTTCAAAAAATTAGACACAAACCCTAAAAAATGAGTCGGGTATGGGTTGAATTTTAGACACATTGCCATCCCTTGTGGGGTAGTGGTAGTAATAATAGTAGTTGTAGTAGTAGTATTAGTAGTTTTATACATCTTAATAAATGTCTATCTAACTATAATGATTCTAAATGATAATGAACTACTCCATATAAAAAAAATTTCATGGAGAATACAATACACTATAAAATATATCAATGTCCAAAAAAGGTTATTTATATAAAAAAGTTACCAATATCCTATAACAAACTTTACTAAAAACATTTTTAAACGTCCAATAGTCAAACAATCAACCTGAATAACAAATTCAAATAAACAATACAAACAACTAGTCAAACTATTGATCAATCAACATTTAAAAGCCAATTGCCAGACACCCCCTATATGTACATTGAATTTTCAATCAAATAAATGTCTTAATTAAATAATCAGAAGAGTTTTTTTTTCAAATTTTACAAGAAAAGGTAATAACAAAATTTGCTCTTTTTTTACACCACTATCAAATAATTTGATTTTTATAATAAATATTATACTATTGTCTTAATTCTTTCATTAGATGGACAGTGGTTCGGTTTAGTTAGCCCAGCCTTAAACCTACTCGTTTTTTGTCTATCTAGCCCAGCCCATGAGAAGCCTGACCCAAATTCATTTGGGCTCACTAGCTGAGTAGGCCGAATACGAATTCGAATTTCCAAACCCTCACCCAATTCAATTCGGACTACAAAAAAGTTTATTTAAATGTAGTTTAGTGTATATGAATGTCAGTTTAGTTGAATATAAATTAATTTATATAAATATTAGTTGATTTCCATATAGTTTAGTTTATATAAATGTTAATTTAATTGAATATACTTTATTTCAATTTATATTAATCAATGAATGTTAATTTAGTTGAATATAGCTTAGTTTATATAAAATTAATGAATGTTAGTGTAGGTTAATTTAGTTTAATTTATATGAATCAATGAATAATATTAGTTTAGTCAAATATAGTTTAGTTTATATAAATATTAGTTTAATTATATATAGTTTAGTTTATATAAATGTTGATTTAATTGAATATACTTGAGTTTAATTTATATTAATCAATGAATGATAGTTTAGTTGAATATAGTTTAGTTTATATGAAATTAATGAATGTTAGTGTAGTTGAATTTAGTTTAATTAATATGAATAAATGAAAATAAGTTTAGTTAAATATAGTTTAGTTTATATAAATGTTAGTTTAATTGAATATAGTTTAGTTTATATGGATATTTGTTTAGTTGAATATAGTTTAATTTTTTTTGAATCAATGAATGTTAGTTTATTTGAATTGTATATAGTTTTAGTTTATGTAAATCAATGAATGTTAGTTTAGTTGAATATAGTTTAGTTTATATGAATTAATGAATATTAGTTTGGTTAAATATAGTTTATTTTATATGAATGTTAGTTTAATTTAATATAGTTTGGTTTATATGAATTAATAACTGTTAGTTTAGTTTAAAAGTATAGAGTTTAGTTTTTTGTTGAATTGTATATAGTTTAGTTTATTTAAATTAATGAATGTTAGTTTACCTAAATATAGTTTAGTTTATATAAATTAATGAATGTTTGTTTAGTTGAATGTAGTTTAGTTTATATGAATGTTAGTTTAGTTGAATATATTTTAGTTTATATGAATCAATGAATGTTTAGTTGAATTGTATATAGTTCAATTTATACGAATCAATAAATGTTAGTTTAGTTGAATATATTTTAGTTTATATGAATTAATGAATATTAGTCTAGCTAAATTGTATATAGTTTAGTTTATACGAAATAATAAATGTTAGTTTAGTTGAAATAATTTAGTTTATAAGAATCAATGAATGTTAGTTTAGTTGAATATAATTTAATTTATATAAATGTTAGTTTAGTTGAATATAGTAATTAGTTTATATGAATGTTAGTTTAGTTAACTATAACTTAATTAGTTTATATGAATCAATAAATGTTAGTTTAGTTGTTGAATATAGTTTAGTTAATATGAATGTTAATTCAGTTGAATATAGTTTAGTTTATATGAATCAATGAATGTCAGTTTATATGAATGTTAGTTTAGTTGAATATAATATAGTTTATATGAATCAATGAATGTTAGTTTAGTTGAATATTGTTTAGTTAATATGAATCTTAATTTAGTTGAATATAGTTTAGTTTATATAAATGTTACTTTAGTGGAATATAATTTAGTTTATATGAATAAATTAATGTTATTTTATTTGAATATAATTTAATTTATATGAGTTGAATATGATTATGTATTTTTTTTGATTTTATGTAATTAATGTATTTATGTAAATAGGTTATGAATATGAGAATATCTCTCGATATTATTAAAGAATTATAAATATGGACAAAATAAATGAGAAATAAATATGATTAGATGAAAATAAAAGTTTATAACGAATGTGATTATGTGAACATATACATTTAATTGTTTCGTAACAATTGATTTCTTCTAATTTCTAAGTGCTATTATATCATTCAATTCAATTCGATTCGTTAATTCGATTCGATTTTATACGGGGTGAACTTTCTAAGCCCTATTCGTATTCGGTTCTGCCCACCTTGACCACCGGTCCGAACACAAGCCAGGCCCGTTGCTAGGCCCGACCCAACTCATCCCGCCAGGCCCAATTCGGTGCCCACCTCTTACACAAATCATGAAATATCGTTTTAAACAAATGTAAGTGAGTTTTTTTTTTCTTCACTTTTTGGGTTGAAATAGAAAAATATTTCACGACACATTATGGTTAACTAGATAAAGTGGACCAATATAATGAATTTAGGTCATAAAATTGAACATTAATTTCATGGTTATAGAAGAGACAAAGTAAATTAAAAAATGTCACTACCAAAAAATTTCTAAGATAATACGGTGTAATAGAATATTTTTTTTATAAAAAAAAAGGAGTATTTAATATTAACAAAGTAGTCCAAAACTGATAATGGCAAAAGGGAGGCAAAGTTACATCCTAATCTTAAGTTAATGAAAAAGGCAAATCTCGAATACTTATCAAACCTTGGTCAAAATAATATTAAATTCAAGTAATACAGACGTTACAAGTTCCAAGTTCCAAGTTCTCGAACTTCGTACAGCCTCCGTCTCTGTTACTCACTGTCTTCACACTGCCCATGCTTTCACCTTACTTTTATCACAAATCCCATCCCCCCTCTCTCTCCTCAATAATCATATTTAATTCCATTCTTAACCCTGTTTAGCTTCCGTAATCAAACAAAATACAATTAAATAATACAAAACACCTAAGCCTAATTTACTTCATTTGCATAAACTGACTGAGTGAGAGTAGTCATTAAACAATCTTGTGTTCCCCTCTCCTCTTTGGTTTGCTCTCGTTGTCGGTTAGTGATTTATTACTATGACGGGAAACCACGGCCATGACCATCACCACCCTGCGCCGCCACAGACGATGGCGCCACCAGCTCCACCACCTGGGTCACATCTTCCGATGGGTGCTGCAAGGGGTCCAATCTTTCAACCTCAAGAGCAACTTACTAATCTTCATTATTGCATCCACTCTAACCCATCTTGGCGTCAGTCTGCCCCTCCTTTTCTCCTCATTTTGCATGACTTATCAATTTTATTTATAATATTAATTGCTAATTTATAATATATGATTCTTTATTACAGTTAATTTATTTTTTATGATGATCGTTATGAATTTAAGTTGACCCACCTTTCTATTCATTTTTTCATATTAGTTATATAAACTTTAGTTAAAAAGGTGATGAATTTTCAATGTTTTTTTTAAAAAAAAATTTCTTTTAGATTTTTAAATCTTGTTGGATGAGCTTTTAGCTGATACGATTTGTGCTTTTTACTGGGATTCTGTATTAGAATATGCTGATTGGAGTTGATCAATTTTTTTTTCCTAAAGAGAAGTTATTTGATATTACAATATTTGAAGATATAATTATTATTTAATTATTCAAAAAAATATGATTATAGTCAAACTGGGTTATTTAATTATCCAGTTAAGTAATTAGTAATGAAATTGAATAGGTTATGAATTTATTGTTTTTTTGAATTATAACCTTTTTTTTTTGGTTAATGGATACACTTTGATTCTCCTTTTTGCTGATATGATTCCAGCTTTTTACTGATAAACGTAGTATGCTACTAGAAGATGATGAAGTATTGCTAATTAATTAATATATTCAGTTTAAAAACAAATAAAGTGAAGTTGGTCTATTCTGTATTCAGATTGGATGTAACTTTATAATTCGGATTAATTTATATTTTTTCTCTAAGAAAACTAGTAAGTCCCCCCCCCCCCCCCCCCCCCCCCCGAAACTGAATATCGTTTTTCTTTTAATGAATGTAGGCAGTAAAACTTTACATTTTTGTGTAGTATGATTCTATGATGGTAGAACATGTATTATGGTCTGTTTGAACGATTTCCTTGCGTAATGCAAGAAAAAGGTCAAAATTCCAGTTATGTAACTTTTATGAAAAATTCCCAGTGTATTATCCATGTAAGCTATCTATATCAAATAATTTTTAATTACAATTTAATGCAAAATGGCTAATTAAACTAGCGGTTTATTAGTGAATACTAGGTACGACACTAGAAGTTTATAGTGTTGTATAAGTGAACCACTAATTGAATTAGTAGTTTTGGTCTAAAATTCAATTAGCAGTGTATAGTTGAACTCTGATTATTTTTTTTTATTACACTCATATTGCTTATGTGGTCAATTATTTGTAATAGAGGAACATATTTGGAATTTTGATTTCTTTCTACATTATTTATGGAACTCGTTCTGTATTTTTGTGTATATGATTCTATGAGGTTACACTTGGTTTGGATTTAGGAATTTGATGTGGAGATTCTTAAGTTGAAGTTAGAAGAAGGATATGATTGAAAGTGTCTAAGGTTATCGTGTGGCGGTTGGGATCTTATTTTTGGTTGATTTGAGCGGTTGGGAATGCATGAAACGAGGAATGAAAGGCAGGTTTTGGGATCTATTTTTTTTAATGGCCTAGGTGTCAAAGTCTAAAGATACTAAATGAAGTAATATTCTTGCTTTTTACTGAAATTGAACTCTCTAAGTGCTCATACCTAATTTTCTAGTGTTTGTTATGCAACATAAGAACTAAGTTGAAATGATGAGTTGAAGCATCATATGCATTTTTTAAGTAGTCATGGATGGTCATAATATGTTGAGAATAGAGGAGTCTCATCAACCTGCCTTGTTTGATTCTCAACGTGAAGGTGGGGGTGTGGGTGAGTGTCAACCACTTATTAAGACCATGAATTTGATATCCAGGTGGGGTTTTATTACATACACCTTGGGGAGGAGGTGGAGAGAATTAGAGGGAGATGGAGAGAGTTTTGAATCTGAGAATCCCCTCTTGTTAAGCACTTTTATGGATTTAAAGTGTCAAGTGGAAGAGGTGCTGCCATGCTTTTGTCCTAATGAATATTCTCGTTGTATCTTATACCCACTTGTTGATTTGGATAACTTGAATACTAGGTCACAGGTCTTAAAATCCAGGGGCAGGGCACACTATCTACCTAGGGCAGTGGGACATGCAAGGTCAACTATAATTAATAAAGACATGATCTGGGTTGAGTTTTTCTAACCTGAATCGCCAAGGAGCCTATAGCCAAAGAATACTGTAAACTTTCTTGGTAAAGCCTAGGTGAAAATTTGCTTGTGGACATAAACAAATTCTTTTAGTAATCCATGTGGCATTGTGTGTGGATATCTCATTGTTCTTTGTCTTGTCACGTAAATAGGAATGTTAATTTTCAAATAACTCATTAATAAAATATTTTAGAGTATGCTAACTTCGGCATCTCTCTTCTTTCTTTTCTTCTGAATATACAATGTTTGCAGACCAAACATGCATACTGGCGTTTCAACACTACATTGTAATGCTTGGAACAACTATCTTGATCACCAACTCCATTGTCCCAGTTATGGGTGGTAACCGTGTATGTTTTGATCACCTTTCTACTTTTGTTTGAATAATATATTCACTGTGTATTGAGCTGAACATAATTATTGTTGCATGAACTTTTAAATAGTTATTTATTCATTTCATTAGGGAGATAAAGCCCGTGTGATACAATGTTTGCTCTTTATGTCGGGAATCAATACACTTATTCAAACCTTGATTGGGTCTAGACTCCCTGTGGTTATGGGTCCATCGTACGTGTACCTCATACCTGTTATGACCATCATCAACAGCAATATGTCAGGAAATTATGATAGTGAACACCAGGTAAGAGGCTACAAAACTCAGATTCCAGTAATTGATTAAGATTTGTTTCTTGCGTCTATAATTCAATCATATACTATGAGAAGTGTAGTTTTTCTTTTCAGTTGTAAATCATATTTATAAGGATGCTTCTGCTGGATTTGGTTGGCTATATTGTAGCTACTATCAAGTAGGGCACTAAGGCTAGTATGGGAAAGACACTACTCACAAACATATTTTTTGTAAAAGTGACTTTCAACTTATATTTGCAATTATATTCTGAAATGAATGATGAAAAAACCATTTACAAACAAAAAGACTGTAAAGTTATGCTATGAGAAGTCTTAAAAAACATGATTTTATGGCATGCAGATGGAATAGTGGTTATGCTTCGTTGCTAATACTTAGTTTGGATCTGAGTTGGCCATTGTAATCCAGAATACAAAAATGTGAAATTGCTAGAATGTGTGATTTGAATAATGTGTTGCATTCATGTGGTAGAGTTGCTTCTTTTGCTATCTCAATCCAACTAACTCCTATGGTATCATTGTTTTCCTCATAAAAAAGACACATTCTTGGCTTGTTGATGTTTTGACATCTGTGAATATTGACTGTTTTCTGCATTTTGTATAGCTCCTAACTAAATGTTACACTCAAAGCAGGCGTTTGTCTAATTATATATCCGATTTACACTTAGCCATGAGTAATCAACATTCTGTGTTTGTGTCTCAATGAAAGATTTTAAACATGCTTAGGGCTTTTTGGTTGGATTTTGCAGAGATTTATCCAGAATATAAGGACTGTTCAAGGATCTTTGATTGTATCATCTTTTGTCAGCATAATTCTTGGATTTAGCAAAGGATGGGGAAATTTCACTCGGTGGGATTATCTTTCTTTGTATATACTTTCCTATTTTAATCTTCGAAAATGATGCTCTGAATTCACTAAAGCTGAATAAATTTATTTGTGTCACATAAATGGAAGCTTTTATTTAGATCTGTAGCCTGGATTTTTGTAGTTATCTCTTTTTTATGCATAATATATTACTGGCAGGCTCTTTAGTCCAGTTGTCATCGTGCCTATAGTTACACTGATCGGGCTTGGTCTGTTTGCAAGAGGCTTTCCACAGGTACTATCTTCTTTTGAGTTTTATGAAAATTTATTTGAGTTCTAACATCAAATGTGGTTGATGAGATCTTTTGCTTCGCATTCTTTGTTACAGCTTGCAAACTGTGTAGAGCTGGGACTACCAATGCTAGTTTTGCTAGTTCTTGTCCAACAGGCAATTTTTCCATTTGACTGATATCACTTTTGTTCATCATTAAAGGGACAAATATCTATGATATAATTTTTTTTATATTACTTTTCCAGTATGCAAAGCGGCTCCACTCAAGAGCCCACTCCATTTTAGAAAGATATGCACTACTTTTATGTGTGGGATTTGTCTGGGCTTTTGCGGCCATCCTGACTGCTGGTGGCGTCTATAATAGAGTCAAAGAGCAGACTAAGATGAGTTGCCGCACTGATCGCTCCTTTCTCTTATCAGCCGCTCCATGGTATGTCCAAAGAAGTTCAAACTATTTGAATGCTTTGAGTTTATGTTTTTTTTTTCATAGAGATTGGCTTGTTTATTCAGATCTTTAATTGACCATGTTCTTATATTCATGTGCAATATCTAGGGTAAAATTTCCATACCCTTTCCAGTGGGGTACCCCAATATTCAGTGCTGGCAGTGTATTTGGGATGATGGGTGCCGCACTTGTTTCGTCGGCAGAGGTTTGATCTTATTTGCTTGAATTATTGTAGTTTGCTTTTGTTTTCATGATTTGAATAGTATGATATCTGATTCTATAGCTAATAGCTCTTTTGGGTAAGTAATGGATGAGATGCATTTTAGCATTAGGATGTTGTCATGTTTATAAAATCCATCTTCTTGAATGAACTGTTCTCTGCTGCAGACGACTGGAACATTCTATGCAGCTGCCCGCCTATCTGGTGCTACTCCACCTCCAGCTCATGTTTTGAGCAGAAGCGTAGGGTGGCAGGTTAGGGCTGAGATAATATTATTACTTTGGCAATTCAGCTTGGACAATATGGACTAAGGAAATATTTATGTTCCTCTGGAATGCAGGGTATAAGCATGCTACTTGATGGGCTATTTGGTACGGTTGTTGGTACAACTGCTTCTGTGTAAGTTCCCTCATATGCAGTGTTCAGATGCATTTTCCTGTAGTCAAGATGAACCTTGTTTGCAAATTTAGGGTGCTATTACAGTCAATTCTTTTTGACAAGCACTTGTTGAGAATAATTGTTGTGTTTTGTCTACCAATTGGCTCCTCTATTAGACTCTGTATTTTGGCATTCTAAAAGCTAATGGAGTGCTATGGGAAAGATTGATGGTGAATGATGGCCCATGTTGAATTCTTCTCTTGTGAGATACACTGTAATTTAATCAGTTTCTGAAACATGGGGAGAACAATATTTAGACTGTCTTTAGTTTCAGTGGCAGGACCACCTGTTCTCTTCTGTCTCCTGTTGTGAGGGGTAATGCTGCATACATCTAGATCTCTCAGGCCTCTTTCCACAGGGTAGAGTTATATGCATGGTGGTTGTTGTTATTAAGGCCTTCAGTTGAAGTCTATAAATTTTCAAAGCTCAGAGCTTTCTACGTTTTGATTTGACAGTTTCTGCTCCATCACCTCCCATCCCCTGCGGTTGGGGTATATCTAACTTTCAAAGGTTATCCTGAAGTTGTCTCTAAGTTTTTTGCTGCCACATCATGTCTCATACAAGTAATATGACTTACCTTGCAGGGAAAATGTTGGGCTTCTTGGACTGACGCATGTAGGAAGCAGGAGAGTTGTTCAAGTCTCCACAACTTTCATGATATTTTTCTCCATATTCGGTGAGAAGTTCTGGTCTACAAGCTACAACTGAAGCTTTGATGAAATAAAATAACATATTGGTGTATTTGTAAATTTAATTACTGTCTATCAAATTGCTGTTTCAGGAAAATTTGGCGCCTTCTTTGCATCAATCCCTCCGCCAATCTTTGCTGCCACATATTGTATTCTGTATGGAATAGTTGGTTAGTATCAATTTTTAATTACCTATCCTTATAGCTTGCACATTTGTTGATTTCAGGTATGAACCTACTAGTTCTCATAAATTCTTCTAACTAGTCATTCTCTTGTAGCTGCAAATGGGATATCCTTTATTCAATTTACGAACAATAATTCGATGAGGAATATGTATGTTTTGGGAGTGAGCCTTTTCCTAGGTATATCGATACCTTATTACTTTATGAGTTACACCATGACAGCAAATCATGGACCTGTTAATACTGGTGGTGCATGGGTAAGTTATTCATACCAAAGTGATGATTTTTTTTGCTTCTATGGTTAAAATTCCCGGTCTTCATTTCAATATTATTGCGTGGGGATTAATAGTAAATTGGATTAAAATAAGAAGCTACTACAACAATCATAAGGCGTTTGTACGATGTAACTAATTCGATGACATTTCTCGGTAGCATGTAATTTTAATTCTGTAAATGTGGTATATTCACTCTATTAGCTATGCTTGTTGATTTTCTTGTCAACAACAAAAATACTTGTTGGATAGAAAAAGACCGTTAGAGCTAGTGTGGAGTCCTGATATTTATAGATTAAGATTGATATTTCTGGTGGTTCTTTTGTGTTTGTAGTTCAATGACATACTGAATGCACTTTTCTCATCACCTGCTATGGTGGCCATGATTGTTGGAACGCTGCTTGATACGACATTAGAAGCAAGGGATACCGCTGTTGATAGAGGTGTCCCATGGTGGATTCCTTTCCAAAACAGGAAGGGTGAGGTGAGGAACGAAGAATTTTACAGTCTTCCTCTCAGAATAAATGAGTTCATGCCCACCAGATTCATGAAGTAATAATGTAAAATCTTGCCTTGTACATTAAGGTTTCAATTTCCTCATTTGAATCTTTCGTTTTAACCCCTTTGCGTATGTGATATAGAAATGATATTGATTGTAATGTATAAGAATCTCTCAACAAAGTGTTTGTAGGAAGTTTTGAAATTTGAAACATAACCTGTATTTCCTAATTTTATTTATCCTTCTTCAATAACATTGACAATGAAGGTGCAAGGCTATACCTGAGGCTGAACTGCCCAGTATTTCTATTAGCTAAGCATAGTTTTCTGCTCCTAGAAGGCATTTGGAGAACAATTCTTAATATTATCATTTTGTATAGATAAAATAACTGTAGTGTGATCCTTATTTGAAAAGCTTATTCTATGTTTGAAAGTGCAATACCGGTGCAGGCATTTGAGTTGAGAATACTCTCTTTGTTAACTAGCCTGGAGCATGTCGAGCAATGGGCTGTTCAAAGTATAGACTGGACTTTCACACTTTGTTTCAAGTTTTATATGCTTTTAAATTGTAATTGAACTGAGTGGAAAATATATTAATTTCTAAACCTTTTACAAAATAATACTCCGTATGACTTAGAAGGGTCGTCAACTCGGGAATTCGCATATGGCTTGTCATTTTCCATACTCATATCCGTATTCAGATTAATAACATATTCGTATCCGTATCCGAGAACCCGTATGAACCATATATCTTGCGTTTCCACCTACAAGATTCTAACATGAGTGCATAAGTGGAATTACCGTACCGTAAGCTCTTTACACCCGATAAAAGTTATTTGAAAGAAGGAAAAATATCTTTTTCTTGATCACTTTTCTGCTAAATTAGATGTAGTATAGTTGTTCCCACTGGTACAACTTTTCGGCAATTATTTTGCTGAACAAATATGATATTTATGTAATGCACTTGGAGTTGGATGATTGGACCCACATCCACAATTCAATTTGATTACGAGGGCTAGAAGTTCTTACGCCATACATCTGGGCAATGTCTAGGCTTTCGTCGACATGCCAAAAGAAAAGTTGAACCCAAGCCTAATATGTCTTCATTACTCATTACCACTATTTTCGGTGAAATTTCCAAGTCGTTGAAAATGTCTTTAAGCTAGTGTCAGCTGCCCCTTAATATTCCTCCAAAATTAACGCGTAGAGTTTAGAGTCACCAAATTTGTTTGGTACTCTTCTATCCAAATATTATACTCCCTCCCTCCTAAATTAGTTGTTACATTTGACTTAAAACGTTTTTTCCTCTAAATTCGTAAGATAAAAAATTATAAAAAGTTAATATTCTAAAAATTTACATCGAGACGCATCCAACAATATCTCACTTGAATATATTATTTGTTATAACATGATTAGAATTTATAGTCAAAGTTTATAAAATTTGACTTCCAAAATGAAAATGTAGCACATAAAAAAAGACGGAGGGAGTACAATTTTTCAATCGAATCGTAACATTTTGGTATGTTTGCCCTACTCCCTTGGGAAAAAAACGTCCTCTTTTCAAAGCATAAGAAGTAGGAAAACAAAGTGGAGCGCTAAAGATCGAACCGCCCCCCTAATTGACGATTTTTCCCTTTGACATATTTTAAATAAAATCGAACATCTTATATTTCAATTCTTATTTCCCACTTCACTTTCTCGTAAAAACAAATAAAAAACGTTTCATAATATAAAAGTTATTACTTTCATAATTTACTAATAATTTGATAATTTCACTATTCATTTGATAATATATTATTTTTAAAATTTACATTTAATAACTTAAGTTAATATTCCTACATTCTAATTTTCCTAACTTAAAATATTCCTAACTAAGTTAATATTTCTAAATTATAATATTTTCCTAACTTAAAATATTTATAACTTAAATTACTTACTTAAAATTTTCCTAACTTCAAATATTACTATTTTTTTCCAAACCTAACATAATCCTAATTAACTATTTTAAAATTATAATCTAAAACATGAATAATATCATTTTAACAAACTATTAACATGAATAAAAAATAATAATATTAATTTATCAAATAATATATATTAACTAACAAAAAGTAACAATAATACTAATAAAAAATAATTAAATAATACTTAATACTTAATTAAAATCGAGAAATCTTGCCGTCGATAGGGGGATGCCGGCCGAAATTTTCGGCAAGCCCCGGGGCTTTACGGAAAAGTAAGACGGCAAGCCCCTTTTTTTAGATACAACACTTCCTTTTTGTTATTTACTTAGTAATGTCAATTAATTATCGCTAATTATTGTCAATAAATTAGTGATAATAATAATAAATTAATAGACCATATAAATTAACAATAATAATTAATACTAATTAACATGATTAAAATAAAATAATATGATTTAACTTTTCAAATGACCAGAAAGGGAATCTTCTCGCAAGATATGATTAAGCGGACACTAAAAAGAATAACACATAGGTCAAAAATAAGACTTAGCAAAGATACAAATTAGAAATTTATACATGAAGGCAGGCAGCCAAATTAGTAACATAGAAGGATAATAGAAAAATTTTGAAAGATAAAGAGGTAAGAATCAACACATAATCACAACACGTTCAAGTAATAAAAGAAGATACTAACCTGTGGAAACATAGAAAAAGCCAGAACAAAATAGATGATTCCACCAATGAAGTCAAATTATTATTGCTAACATTCACGCCTTTCTTCGTACTCATCTGTTTTTTTTTTTTTTTTTGAAACTCATGAAAACTCAATCATTAAAGAAGATCTAACTCAGCAAGCTCGGTTATCCCCTGCGGGAAATTTGAGAAGAGAACAACATCCACCTCATTTGGACATGCTAGCCAAGCAATAGAGTGGGCAACAACATTCCCCTCCCTCCTAATATGACTGCATTCAAACACGTCAAAACCCTCCCCAAATACCTAATAATATCAAAAAACAAGAAAGCTGGACTAAGTCCTCTCAACTTATTCTTAATCTTTGAGATTACGCGCCATTTCACACCCAATCTCCTCGCCAATTCGAGCCCCAAACAAGTAGCTGCAGCTTCCGCCTTCTCTACCTTCTAATGCACCATCATCCTTCGACTCGCTATTGCCAAGATATTTCCCATCTTATCTCAAACTACCGCTCCAATACCCACCCCCAACTTGCCAAATACAACCACATCCGAGTTTACCTTGACCATTTCGACTAGAGGGGTAGCCCGACTAGAACAAGTAACCATCCTCTGTACATTATCGTTACTAAACACCTTCCCTGCATATTTTTTATAGTCCTCCACCAAATTCCTATACCACTTCATAATATCTATCCTATCCCTCACATAATTCTCGAAAATTTCCTTATTTCTAATACTCCACGAGGCCCAATGCAATCGAGAAAAAATTACACAGCTAAGCTCTAGACAAACTTTGGATCTTTTCCTTAACAATCTGGCCAAATGTTCCTTTTCGACTATCTCCAATGACATCAGAAAATTTCATTAATACTAGTTAGGTTGTTCAAAAGAAAGTCATTAGAATCCTATCAAAGTTCGGATTCACTTGGATAACTCCTATACCAAAGTGATTTAAGACTCGACTCAAGGGAGGTGGCAGAGGAAGCCTAAGGCATGCCCGGGCTAGTGTAACTGATCTCGCTACTCAATCCATATCGTCTGGTTGGATTGGGGACACAAAATCAAAGCATGAGTGATGTTTTATACAGAGTCAACACATCTCTGGCATCTATCATTATCACAAACCCTCCTCTTATGAAGATTCTCCTTTGCTACAAGCACATTTGACCTAGCTCTCCAGGCGAAGTGGCATAGCTTAGGCGGACCACCTAAGCTCTAGATTCTCTTTCAAAAGATCTTCTCCTCCTAATCTATCATTTGGCTCCTCCCCCCTCTACAACTAACTTCTCAAGCCTATACGGGAATTTAACCGTAAACAACCCATGTTCACTTGGTCCCCAATATCTGGTGTCCTTCAAAAAGAAGAAACTGAGGGAACATTCGGCACTGATTTAACATCTTCCTCCACTATTACGACCCTAATTTTCTCCTCGTTCCAGCCTCCTCGCTCAACATTGATCAACTCCGCGACCTTCAGTGTCTCATTTCCTATGACCTTATGTCTAGGAGCCCTCCTTTCTCTATCCAAGGAAAGCCATCTCTCCTTCAAATACTCCGCGACCCTTACTCGCTGACCATTACCAATTTTCTAACACAACCCTTCTAATAGTAAGCTTTTTTCCCCCCAAATACTCCTCCATGAATAGCTTGAATTAAAACCCCTTTTTGCTTCTATAAACCTAGAATTCTTATGGTATCTAGCTTTGAAAATATGAGCTATCAATGATTTTGGCTTTTGAATTAGTCTCCAACCATATCTAGCAAGCAAAGCTAGATTAAACACTTTTAAATCCCTAAACCCCATCCTTCCCATAACTTTTGTCAAATACATCCTCTCCCAAGACATCCAATGCATTCTCCTTTTCTCATCATCACCACCCCACCAGAATCTTGCTACCATGGAATGAATCTCCTCTATCATCCTATCAGGTAAGCAAAATATGCTCATCACATAAGTAGAAATCGCTTGTACCACTGCCTTAATTAGAATTTCTTTCCCTAGCTTCGATAGGAGCTTTTCCTTCTACCCCCTCAGTTTGCTCCAAATACGCTCATTGATTTTCCCAAACACTACTTTCTTTGAACTTCCAACTGTAATAGGGAGACCTAAATACTTATGGTGCTTGTCTACCTCTAGCACTCTCAATAGCTTGTAAATCTCCTCTAACCTAATGAGAAACACCTATTTGCTGAAAGTCACTTCCGATTTGTCAAAATTTATGATATGCCCGGATGCCCCTCATATACCTTGATAATATCAGCTATTTTGGAACATTCTTGAGAAGTCTCTTTCGCAAACAAAATACCGTGATCAGCAAAAAATAGATGGGAAATTCTCGGAGCTCCATTGCATATTCGGGCCCCATGGATTTGCTTACTTCTTACTGTTTCAGAGAGAAGGCCTGAGAAAGCCTTTGCACATAAAACAAACATATAAGGGGAGATAGGGTCCCCCTTTCAAATTCCTCTCTAAGGTTTTAGCTTCCCTATAATCACCTTATTTATCTTGAAAGAAAAGCACACACTGCTGAGACAATCCATCACCTTTTTCCCTCCACCCCACCGAAAAACCCATCTTGCTCATCACCTTATCTAGGAACGCCCATTCCACCCTGTCATAAGCCTTACTCATATCAAGCTTAAAAGTCATCGATCCCTTCCTACCCTCCCTAACCACCTTCATACTATGGAAAATTTCATATGCGATCAATGCATTATCTGTAATGAGTCTTCCTGGAACAAAAGCACTTTGACTTTCAGACACCACTGTAGGAAGCAAAATTTTCAACCTGTTTGCCATAACCTTCGACACCACTTTGTATAGGACATTTCATAGACTAATTGATCTATATTCTCCCATTATTCTTGGTTCTTTGCACTCTTCTTAATCAAAAAATAAGAACAACATTCGCTATTGTTAAATATAGTGCAAATAAGGTTTTTTTAGCTGTATATTATTTGCTTCCTATTCTAGTGCCTTATATTAAGGCATTTTTGTGTAATCATATCATTGTAATCATGGTATTAGTTAGGCAATTATCTTTGTACATATGCTAATAGTTTTAATAAAGAAGAGGGTAAGGAGTTTCATTCATCTTTCATGGTATCAGATTCTAGGTTTTCTTCCTCCTTCTACTTGCCTAGCTTTGTCTGTTTTCTTTGCCCACCATGTTCCTGCTTTGTCTCCCTTTCTATCCTCATGTCATACACTAAATCCTCCTTTCACCCCGCTCTTGCCATCTCTAACATTAGGAACAACATTTTCATTATTTTAGAGATGGAAAATGTTCAATACTTAACGTGGGCAGAACTCTTTAAAATTCACGTCCAATATCAAGAAGTTCTTGATCATATTATACCTCAGGCTAAAGACAAAGAGAAAGTTCCTTCTATCAAGGAAGATAAGGAATTATGGTCGACTTTGGATGCCACGGTTCTATCGTGGATTTATGCAACCATCTCAAATGACTTACTATCACTATCATTGAGCCTGACTCAATGGCCATGAATATCTAGAATAAATTACATGATATATTTCAGGACAATGAACATTCTCGTGCCATTGCCTTGGAATAGGAATTCTCTCATACTGATACGACCGATTTCACGAATGTCTCCTCTTTTTGCCAACATCTCAAGTCTCTCGTAGATCAATTGAAGAATGTTAGGGCTCCGGTGTCTAAAAGTCATTCGATGTTGCAATTGATTGTGGGTCTGACAACGCCATACAAAGATGTAGGTAAGTTAATCCATCAAAGAAACCCTCTTTCTCCCTTTTATAAAGCGTGATCTATGTTGATCCTTAAAGAAGCTGGTTTGGCTAAAGACGCAGCCACTTCGAATGATTATGTCATGTTTGTCACTTTGCACGATGAGTCTCTAGTATAATATGACAAGTCTAGTTAACATTCCAAAGGAAACAATGGTGGTAAAGGTACGTACTAGTGACCGCCGTAATTCTGGTGGTGCTTAAAAGCACAACAACCATAATCAATGCGGTGGAAAATATGGAGGTCGGGGTCATAATAATGGCGGCGATAAAGAGCACTCATCTACTTGGTTTGTGAGAAACAACAACAATTCTCATTCTTAGAGTCAGCATTTCCAAACAATGCAATGGGGTTGGTATAATAATGGGTGGTCCGTTCCACCGTGTCCTTTTTCAACTCAAAGTTGGGCCAGGCCCAATGCACCTCAACTCACTAGGTAGGCCGGTCTTCTTGGACCCATAATACGATAGTAGGCTTATGTATAGTAGGTTTAGCCCGCAGGTCCATCCGTTTAACGTCCTACGAACATCGAGGATGCTATGCATACTATGTCTCTTCAATCACCTGATATGTCATGGTACATGGATACGGGTGCTACATCTCACATGACCTCTTCTACCGGTTATCTCTCGTCTTATTTTAATTTGAACAATCATCCTGCTAATAGAATTATTGTAGGTAATGGTTATTCTATTCCAATTCTTGGACATGGTCACACAAAATTATCTTTCCCTTGTCAATCTCTTAGCCTCAACATTGTTCTTCATGCTCCTCATTTAATTAAAAATCTCATCTCTGTTAGAAAGTTCACTAAAGATAATTCTATGACTATTGAGCTTGATCTATTTGGGTTTGTTGTGAAGGATTATCTGACAAGAGTGTCGCTGGTGAGATGTGATAGCAAAGGGGACCTTCATCCTTTTTCATCTTTTATACACAATCTAGCTTCTAATTCTACTTTTGTAGTCATCACCTCTAAGCTTTGGCATGATCGTCTGGTCATCCAGGGTCTTTTAGATTAGAAGTGCTTAGGAAAAATAAAAGCATTGATTGTACCAAGAATTTCCCTCATCTTTGTGATTCTTGTGTTCTTGGGAAACATATTAAGTTGCCATTCATTTCTTCTTCTACAAATACTATTATGCGATTTGATATTTTGCTAAGTGATCTTTGGACATCTCCTATTTTGAGTTCATCGGGACATCAATACTATGTTTTGTTTCATGATGATTTTTCTAAATATTTATGGACTTTTCCTATAGGTCAAAAATATGATGTGTATGATATTTGTTTGTCCTTTAAAGCCCATATTTATACTCCATGTGAATGTAATATAAAAAATATTCAATGTAATAATGATAGAGAGTTCGACAATAAATATTTTTGGGAATTTTGTAAGAAAAATGGCATGCCATTTTTGCTTTCTTGTCCTCATATTTCCTCTCAAAGTGGGAAGGCCAAACGCAAAATTCAGGGTATATAAATAATATTACTCGGACTCTTCTTACTCATGCATCTCTTCCTCCATCTTTCTGGCATCATGCCCTTCAAATGGAAACATATCTCCTTAATATTACTCCTAGTGAGTTATTGGGAAATAAATCAACTCTTGAGGTTCTTTACAAAAGGGTTCCTTCTAATAATCATTGCGGGTTTTTGGGTATATATGTTACTCTCTCTTTCCATCCACTACTATTCATAAATTGCAACCCAGATCCACTCCTTGTTTTTCTTAGGATACCCCACCAACCATAATGGTTACAAATATTATGATATGACATCTCATAAAATATTTATTTATCGTCATGTTTTATTTGATGAAGAACAATTCCCTTTTGCTAAGGCTCATTCGCCTATTTCCCATAATTATGATTTTTTAGATGATGGATTATCTCCTTATGTAATTCACCATTTATAAAAATCTAATGCCTCCAGCTTGTCCTCTGGGCCTAGCCTATCTTTCCCTCTTGCTTCAGTAATCTCACCAACCATGTCACAACAACTCCCCTATGCTAGGCCGTCCTAAGCTACTAGCTTGTCTCACACTCAAACTTCTCAAAACCCACCTCATGAGTCTAGTTCTCCACTCCTCACGTAAACCTAATCATCTATTTCACCTACAACAACCCAAACACATTCTCCACATCATTTTGGTCCATCAAATTCTATTCCTACCCCTATTCCCCAATCCTGACTGCAAGTTGTTACTTGTAGTCAACATGGCATATTAAACCATATACAAAATATTCCATGTTAACCACGGTGCAGAGGTCTCCTTTACCTACTAATCCAATAGCGGCTCTTCATGATCCAAATTGGAAAAAGGCCATGGATGATGAAAATGATGCTCTTATTAGAAATATGACATGGGAGTTAGTGCCCGTCCTCCAAATATTAATGTGATACATATGTGGATTTTTGCTCATAAAGTCAAATCTAACGGTGTGCTTGAAAGGCATAAGGTCCGTCTTGTAGGTAATGGGGAAACGCAGTGAGTTGACATCAATAGTGGTGAGAATTTTGGTCTAGTGATTAAGACAGCTACCATCCATACTACTCTTAGTCGTTCTCTTTCGAAAGCATGGCCAATTCGTCAATTGGATGTGAAAAATATTTTTATACATGGTGAGCTTCAAGAAACAGTATATATGCATCAACCAGTGGGTTACAAGGATCATGATCATCCTGATTATGTGTGTCTCTTGCATAAGTCACTCTATGGTCTTGAGCAGGCCCCTCGGTATAAGCGTTTTGTTAATTATGTCTTGTCTCTTGGGTTACTAAAGCAAGTGTGATCATTCTTTGTTCATTTTTCGCTAAGGCACAAAGATGGCCTACATTTTATTATATGTTGAGGATATTATTCTCACTGCTTCATCTGATGCTCTATAGTGCTCTATCATGACACTTCTCATGATCACTTCTGAATTTGCTATGAAAGACCTTGGTCCTCTGATTTATTTTCTTGGTATTGCGGTGACTCGACATAAGGGTGGTATGTTTCTTTCACAACACAAGTATGCCGAAGAAATATAGAGCATGCTGGGATGTCTTCGTGTAAGTTGTCTCCTACCCTAGTTGACACAAAGCCCAAGGTCGTCCTTAAGTCTAGTGCTCCGTTTGATGATCTTACACTTTACCAGAGTCTTGCCAGGGCACTACAATATCTCACTTTTACACGGCTAGACATTTCGTATGCAGTTCAACAAGTGTGTCTTCATATGAATGATCCGCGAATTGATCATATGTCTGCTCTCAAATGTATTATCAGATATGTTAAGGATACAATGACTTTTTGCCTTCATTTATATTCATCTCCTACATCTACTCTATCTCATATACTGATGCTAATTGAGTAGGATGTCCTGACGCACGACTATCTACTTCTGGCCATTGTGTTTTTCTGGGTGATCGACAATTTGATTTCTTGGTCGTTCAAACGATAAACTACATTGTCTCGTTCTAGTGCTGAGGTAGAGTATTGTGGTGTGGCCAATGTGGTTTCCGAATCATGTGGGATTCGAAACCTTTTGTTAGAGTTACATTCTTCAGTTGATCTGAAAAAGCGACCCTTGTGTATTATAACAATATGAGTGCTGTGTATTTATCCGGAAATCCTGTTAAACATCAGCGTAAAAAACACATTGAAATGGACATCCACTTTGTACGTGAATAGGTTGCTGGCGGACAAGTTCGTGCTCTTCATGTGTCGTCGCAATATCAAGTAGCGGTTTTTTTTTACAAAAGGCCTACTGCTAGTTTTATTTAAAGTTTTTCGGGATAGTTTCAACGTCTGTAAACCTCCCACTTCAACTGCGGGGTGTGTTAAATATAGTGAATATAAGTTTTAGTCAGCTGTATATTATTAGCTTCCTATTCTAGTGCCTTATGTTAAGGCATTTCTGCGTAATCATATCCCTGTAATCATGGGATTAGTTAGGCAATTATCTTTGCTAATAGTTTCAATGACGAAAAGGGCAAGGAGTTTCATTCATCTTTCAACTATTACTGTGTTACATGGGATTGGATTCCCTACAAAAGTGCATTAGATGTTGCTAAGATGCCCAACTTAAGGAGCCTTCTGTTCGGACAGATCCCCTTCCCTCAATTGCCCAAGAGTATCTTACCATCGTTATAATTACAGATTGTTAGTCTTGTGCAAAGTTGACAGTAGTTTGGACACAAGAATGATCCGTTCTTGAGAGATTTTTTTTTGGTGGCGTACAGAGTGCTGTATGCAATCTAGTCTGTCAGCCAATCTAGATCAAAGTATTCCTCAGCAACCTGAACCCGGAGTCCAGGCAGAGCCATTTCCAGCTCCTTCCACCTCCATGAAATCTCTTCATCACATATCACATGGCGCAAAGACTGCAGATACACTACAGACTGTGGCAGTGTCATTATGTAGGAACACTCACGCATGTCAATCTTCTCCAATCTGACTAGTCTACCGAAGTTTTCAGGAAGAGATCTCAAATTGACGCATTGAGAGATGTCAATGTACTTCAACCAAACAAGCTGGCATACCCCAGGAGGCAGAGTTTTCAAATTTGGGCATGCATAAACTCTCAGGATTTGAAGAGCATCTAACATACCCAAATCAGAAGGTAGCTCTTTAAGGCCGTGGCAATTAGTGATGCTCAGAGTCACGAGTGAACGAAGCCTGCATATACTCAATGGCAACTTCTCTAGGTCTATACAATGATCCATTGTTAGCTCTGAGAGATGGGGAAAAAGGCATGGAAAATCCATGTAAGAATGGTCAATGTGATTGTTAATTTTGCACAGCACTAGTGATAGTTTCCGCAGTTTTAACAATGGTAAGGTAATTTTGGGAAACTGAGGAACTGAAATCTTTTTGAACCAAAGGCTCCTCAAGTTAGGCATGTTAGCAAATGCCAATAAATTGAGGACTGCGTGTGTACTGCTGTCATTGATTATGATTAATGCCCTAAGCCTCAGCATGTTGGATAAGAAGGGCGGAAGAAAATACTCGCTTGAGGAGAAATTCAGTATAAGAACTTCAGCCTTCGGGAAATCCATGGTAAACCAATCTGTTTCCTTCATTTCGCCTGCATAAGGAAAAATAAAGTATCAGGAACATATAGTAAAGCATCATAACAATTATAAGTATGCTAGGATAGCCTCGATGAAATCGGCCACCAATGCAGGAAAACCTGCAACAAAGATTGAAGTTTATACCTGTAGAGATTGAAACAATCTGGGCATTGAATGGATGATCTACATTTCTCTCCCATTCTTTTGGAAGACTTAGTTCTCTTCGTGCCATAAGCAGACGTTTATGCTGATTGATATTCCCTGAATTGCTTAAATGCAAAGCTAGGTCTCTCAATACATCATGCTGCATCACAAAGGTGGTATAATAGCTACTATACAGATCTCCAGCCCTGTCAGTTGAACATATTAAATATGACCAATCAATTACTTGTGCAAGTTATCATACAGAAGACAACTCTTGCTAGATAATTTCCTGGCTTAAGAAATACCTTGCATCTTTCACCATTGTAAGAAGATTCTTCTCTGACAACTCAACAAGAATAGCAAAAGCCTCTTCTTCATCAATGTCATGAACCTCTACCCACATATTAATTAGAACATCAAGGGGGATCTTCTTGTCCTCGGGAAAGCAAGCCAAGTCTAGGAAACACTCCCTAACCTTCTCCGGCAAGAAAAATAAACTTGTTTCCATTCGCTTAAGCAAATTAACCTCATGAGATTCACCGATAGGCTTGCCCCGTGAAAGCCTGTTCTTTGCACTTATCCAAAACATTGGTGGTTGCCCACGCAGTGAAGCTCCGATGACTTTAAGAGCTAAAGGGAGTCCCTTACATTCACTGACAAGCTAATAACCAGCCAACTTCAGCAAAATGTGTAGAGCAGCAGATACACAGACTAACAGATCAGAAAATATCTAGATAGTTAAAAAATTAAGACATTACCTGTTCGACCAACTGTTTGTCAGCACAAACAGGAACAGAATTTTGTCCAAAAGCACATTGACAAAACAGGGCCATAGCTTCAGTACAGTTCAACAATTCAACCTCGTAAGTCTGGTTAGCAACAGTAGGAAACTTTGACCTCGAAACCACTAGGGTTATGCATCCAGGCACTCGGAGAATAAGCTGCTCCAGCACTGATAGCGACCAAACGTCATCCAAAACCACGAGAGCACGAGTGTCGAATTTAAATTCACATTGAAGGTTCCACTGAGAAACATCAGAATTGGTACTCACATACTCAGTTTCTGACAAAAACTTCCATATTATTAATCTAAGTTCCTTCACATTAGGAGACTGAGATACAGTCAGGAACAAGATCCGGTTGCTGAAGTAAGCTGCATGAGTATGATCATAACAAAGTCAGAAGTAAGAACACCCAAATACAGACTGAAACTTCAACAAAACATTGTCAACAGTTTGGTCAATAAGCCTAGTCTACTCATCTACTGAGCTATGAAAGTTAAGACCTCTATTGACAAACCCAATTCCTTTCCTTTTGAATTCAATATTAGCGACAAATTTCACAAGAATTCCTTAGCGAAAAAAGAAAAAAAACGTAAACCATCACAAAAATTTTTTGGCAACACTTGACTCACTCTTGCTTTGGGTGAAAATTCTCAAGAATTTCATGTAGCTATATCCAAATGACTCAAATCATACAACTGATATTAAAAGCGGCGCGTACAAGACGGATCATGAGTTAGCGACATTTGGCGTTCAAAGTACTTACATTTGAGTTGATCATCCTTACAAACTTCTTTAACAAGAGTAGTTTTACCACTCCCACCAATCCCACAAATCCCAACAACACCATCACACTTTTCCATAACAATCTCCTTCACTTTTCTAACTCCAACCTCCAAACTCACAGCCAAACTCCCCAAACTACCCTCAAGCATCCCTCCTAATTCCTCCACTCTCTTCATCTCCTCCTCCAACCAACCTCCACCGCTACCACCGCCTCCAATCTTCAAAGACCCAAGTTGCATCTCAATCCGACTAGTCGATCTATCAATCCTATCAAACCGCTCAGTGGTCTCGAACCTAAGATGGTGAACATCAGCAAGAATATGGGCTTGCATAGGACCTTGAACAAACATGGCAACTTTTTTCTCAAGCTTCTCCATCTTCCTAGCTAGAAGCAAATTCTTGTAGACGTTCCATCTGTTCGATGAAAGCACCTTGTTCATGAGCTGCATGCCGGAGCGAAGCGTTTCAGAGAACTGATCGAGCTGAATCTGCCGAAACTGTGTCAACTCAACGCCAGAGTACTTGATTTCTTGGATGATAGGGAGGAGTGCATTTATGTGGTTAATGAGCTGCTCAGCGCTTGCTTTACATAAGCTCGATTTGCGAGCAATCACAAAGAGTTGTTTAAGGAGCTCAGTGGCGATCTCGCCGGCGAAGAGATCAGTTAATGCCATTGTAGGTGGAGTTTGTGGGTGAGGGAGTGAGTGGGATGATCAGATATAGCGGGGGATAGTAAGCCAATTTCCAATGGGAAGACTTGGAATAGTTTAAACAAGTCAATTTGCATCATTTTTTTATTTTTTTTATTTTATTAGTTTTTTTGTCTTTTGGGTAGGTCCATTAGGTAGAAGAAAAGTGTTGGTATTCTATTTCACCTTTAATATGCGTAAATATTATTGATTCTCCATTGAAAAGGACTCTATTTTAGTCTAATTTTGATTTTTTTTAAAACTTTACATGAATAAACTAATTTCAAAGGGTTTTTCTCTAATTTTTATTATTTTACGGTAATTTTTAAAAAAATTTGAAAAATAAGCTACTATTCAAACTATTTTAAAAAATAAGCCGAATTTAGGGTCGGACTAAAAACGATGCCTTGGACAGCATTATACCTAATAAAAAATGCTGTCTAGGGCAGCGTTTTGCATGGGGCTGGATTTGGATAGAAATTTTGGGCCATATAAAAACGCTGGCCTAGACAGCGTTATAGGTGAGAAAACAGGGCAGGGTTTTTCTTTAGAATAATTTTGGATGTAGGACGGTTAACTGGGCAGCGTTTTTCTTTAGAATAATCCCAAGGCAGCGTTTTTCTTAAATAAAAAAAAAATTGGGCCTAAGATGACTGACTTACTGACCAAATTCCTTGCACAGATTCCTGAAAATATTCTAAATTTCTTTTACCTAAAACGTTGTCATAAGCAGCGTTTTCTCCTGACGCAGATTAACCCTCCTAAATCCAGTCCCATGCAAAACGCTGACTTGAACAGCGATTTTGCATTAGGTAAAACGCTGTCGGGGCAGCGTTTTTTTATTCGAAGCTAAATCAGCTTATTTTTTAAAATGGTTTGAGCAATAGCTTATTTTTCAAATTTTTTTAAAAACAGCTTAAAAATAAAAAAATATCTCCACCCGGCATGGAAACAACCTTCCTCGAATCTAACAATCTAATTCAAGTTCCCATATTGAGAAACCCATTAAGATCCTCTAATACGTCTCTTAACCTCCCCCTACTTCGTCCCTCTTAGTCACCCCTCTTCTTTCATCTTGTTACTCCCCCTTTATTCTCTTAGTCCCCCTTCCATTTTCTGCCAAATATCGTATGGATAAATAAGCTTTCGAAACTATTAGCAAAAATCCAAGAGGCCCCTGGCAAGTTAGTAGACCGGAGAAATGTCTACTTCAAGGAGAAGGAGATTGAAGACTGGATCCCAAACTTCTAGGTCTCAGAGGAAGTCATTTCGGTATCTAAGGTGGGAAATAATTTCCTCTTAAAATGTCATAGTGGGCTAGATTTTAGTAATCTCCTTGACAGAAGAATATTAAACTATGAAGGATTGTGCCTTATCTTAAAGCATTGTCAATTCCATCATGTCCTCCACACTTTAAATTTCTCGTCTCAGTTTATATGGGTAAGAATTGAGGAAACGCCGATTCAGTTTAATTTTCCATCTATAATTTCTCGAGCCTTTGAAAGGGTAGGGCCGATTATCCGGTTTGTTGAGGACTCTGTTTCACCAGGCATCAAGGACTCTATCTGGGTCCTGGTTAAGTTCCTGGTTTCTGAACCAATGCATTCATGAACTAATATTGGACAAATGTTTAGTTGCAGACTAGTATCCAAGAGCTAGAGGTCCCTCCTCCAAGGAGCCAGCAAAGGGTTTATGACCTATTTTAATTGTTGGAGAGAAATGGCTTTCCAAATTGTCACTCAACAATCAGAAAAAGAGTTTATGAAGACTCTCATCTCTAGTCTCCTATCCAAGTACGAGGGACCATGTGAAGTACTTTGGCCTAGAATCCTTCAATTGTGACTACAATACTGGCACAAACATCAAGGATGATTAGATTAAGAATCCCATCGCTCAAGGCAATGTGCGATAGAAGGGAAAGAAACCTGAAACAAGTACTAAAGTGTCATTTTGAATAATGTTCTTAAGGCTCCCAGCCTTAGAATAATTTTCGCAATAATAGCAACAAAAGGATGGTTTCTAGAACTATCCTCAACGAGTCTTCTCTAACCAAGGGATATCTTATTCTAAAGCATTAATTATCTCAAAATAGTCACGTGACTCCTATTAACCCTAGCAAGGATTCTTTACCCAGCGAAAGAGGATCCAAGTGAGACCAAATTAAATTTTGCAAATTTCGCCATGGAAATGGCCACGACATTGAGGTTTACATCCATTTTAAGAACTTATTATAAGATAAGGTTGATGAAGGAAGGTTGCCAATCCCTCCAAGGGATAAACCTAGTAACCAAACCCGTCCTCTAGAGGTCTTATCCATCTATGAGGACACTCCTACATTTGATCCATCTTCATTGATCACATCAATGGACTCCCCATCGCCAAACGTGACAATCTTGTTGTCACAAGATTCTATTAATGATGTATGTGAAGCGACAATGATGATGTCTATATAGATGAAATTATGCAAGTGATGACCTCATCCAAAAGTATCAACCCCTATTGGTACATGAAAAAAGCCGCCTATGTCAACGCCATTACCATATATGGAAGGATTCAGATTCTCATTCCAAATCATATCCCCAACATGGCACCCTTAGTGACACAACCTATTTAAGGGGAGTGTTTCCTTATTAAAAATTCAAGAGGACCCGGTCCGAGGTAAACGTTTAAAAACTCATCACCACTTCTTTCAAACATCACAATGCTCTCGTGAACGCATTGAAAAAAATCAACATTCCATCTAAAACATCTCCTGATATGTTGGTTAATTTCCTTACCTCCAAAAACAAAAGCCTCATATGCAAATCTTATCTCTGATAAAGATTTTGCATTTTGAAGAGAGTTAACA
Organism: Dysphania ambrosioides; assembly: GCA_026401315.1. Lineage (NCBI taxonomy): Eukaryota > Viridiplantae > Streptophyta > Magnoliopsida > Caryophyllales > Amaranthaceae > Dysphania > Dysphania ambrosioides. The sequence continues at coordinate 13,195,434 of CM048659.1, forward strand.
CAATAAGGCTCTCTACTTGACCATTGTGGCATGCAACAAGAATATTTCGATGACTATTGTTGACAGTAGGTTCGCCATTAATGTATGCCCTCATCGCACAGCCAAAAATTTGGGCTTCACAGTGAAAGAATTCACTGCTTCATATAAGGGATATGAGTATATGACGTTTCTTACTGTCAATTGCTGATTAGTCCCATCTGAATGCATGATTTAGGGATGTTTTAGGGACTTTTACATAAAGTTTAGGTACATTTTAGTGTAGATTTAGTTATTTTTATCTCCTTTGCTTTCATATGATGCGTTCATTGCTATTTTGCTTGTTTATTTGATCTTTTGATTTTAGTTTTTTTTGTACACGCCCACTCGGAGTACAGTTGAAGAAGACTTAATTCCTTTTGACCCTAAATTGAGACAAATGCACGCCAACGAAGAAATCAAAGAAGGAAGCTAGAACAAGAATAACAAGGATAAAATGGCTAATGATCAACCTCAGAAAACATTATTTGAATACGACATCCCTTATCCGGAGACGATGTCGAGTATCTCAAGGCCACAAGTCACGGCCACCAACTTTGACCTGAAGTTTATTTAGTTCATTTCTAGTGATTCATTCCTAAGGCATCCCACTGAATGTCCCATCTCCCACATTGAGATACTATGACATAATGAAAATGAAGGATTATTCGAAAGATACTATGAAATTGCATCTATTTCCTTTCTCTCTAACGGAGAGGGCAAGAGAGTGGTTAAGAGATGAAGGTCCTTCCATATATGATACATGAGATAAGCTTGCAAAGAGGTTCCATATGAAGTTTCTTGATTAGGATAAAATGATTAATCTAAGAGTTGAGATCAATAACTTCCACTAGTTGTATGATGAATCTCTCCATAAAACCTATACAAGGTATAAAAGGTTGTTGAAGTGTTGCCCCCACCATGGTTTGTGAAACTAGTTGCTTCTTTAGACATTCTATAATGTAGCCTATAGAGGAAATATTCAAACGAATGATGCTCAAGGTACATTTGCTCTGATCGAGAAAACGACAACAATTGATACTTCTCGGTCTTCAAGATTTAATGTAAGGAAGGATTCATCTTCAAGTGATGATATCTCTAAAGTAGGAGCTTCTATGAAGTCACTCACTTATATTTTGGGGAAGCTCCATGGGAAGCCTACTACAGTTGCATTATATGAAGTAAGTTGTGTTTAGGGGTATGATATGGCTTAGTATCAGTACACTTTGGGTGAAATCGGAAGTAAACAGGTGAATGCTTTACTCAAAAATATTAAGAGACCTTTTGATCCATTTTCAAACACTTACAATAAAAAGGATGGAAGCAACACCCATACATTCCTATCCTATATGAATAACCAAAATGTCTTGAATCCACCTAGAGCCTAAGCCCCACAATACAACAATATTTACCAACAGCAAGGACCACTTAGTGTTAGAGGAATGTTCTCGGTGGGTATTCTGACTACTGCTTATTTTGGATCAAGGATTAAAGCCTTAACAAAAAACAGTGCTCACGCAAATAACAATCAACCAAAATGGCTTTGAAACTAATAAAGAACTATCACAAGTGAAGACTCCACCTTGATGTATCTAATCTTAATCATTCTTATTTATATATGTATGTATGATGTAAGTCAAAAATCCTATCAAAAACCATACGTATAGTCTAATGCATGTACTCGTATATACGTTCGTAGTTGATGTTGCTATACACGTTCCTATGCTCATGTTTCAATCTTATACTAACATGTTATCTAATAAGTTTGTTGTTAGTGGATTATGGTTAAATAATTTTGAGGTATACAATTCAAATTTAAAATGGTTCCTTAAATAAAGGAATTTGTTATGCCATGGACTTTGAAGCATTTGAATTATCTCAAAACTCTATCAAGTTAAGGTTGAACAAACTTCAAATTGGTCTTCCTAAGTTTATGGACTTGAATTAAAGATATGCTGAGTTGAACAAAGATTGTTGGATGTGCTCATATAGAAGAACTTCAGTCAACAACCGAAATTCAAGTCATACGGACATCCTGTTACATTTCAAGCCCTTGAACTTGTCTTCAACGCAAAAAATGTGGAACAACCTTGAAATGGTCAGTCAAGAGCCTAAAGCAACGACATTTTGAATAAATCAGTTATGAAGCCTATCCGTTGCACTTGTGTCTATTTAAATAGATTGAAGCTGAAGCTTTGAAAAAAGAACAAGCTTTCAAACGTGATACACATTCAAGCTACAACAAAATAACTTTCCTCTCTAGTACTTACTCTTTATTGTAATTTAGAATTGAGAGAAAAGATTATCAAGTATATCTTGTGAGTGAAAAAGAAATTTCAAGAGAGAGATATACCTTGAGTAAAGTTTATAATACTAAAAGGTTCAGAAAAAGAAAGGAGATTTTTATTTCTAGGAATTGATATGCTAGAGTGTAGCTAGAGAAAGCTATGGTATAGAAGATTGGGTGATAATCTTCGAAGGTGGCTTTAGGTCTCTAAAGGAGGAAATAAAAATCATTAAATCCTAAGGGTAGGAAACCCTAGGCGGAGACGTAGGCACATTGCCGAACTTCGTAACAAATACACGTCTACTTTACTTTTGCATTTACATATTCGTTTTGCTTTACTTAATTCATTCATCTCGTAATAGCTTATTCTTATCAAAAGCCTGAAACATACTTCAAGCCCTTGAAACTTGTTTTAATTATTTTTCGTATCTCAAAACCCGTTTCAAAGCCTTGAAAGCCTAATTTGAAAAACGACCATACTCTATTCACCCCCCTCTAGAGTATATTGATCCTATCTTATCTCCTATTGATTCTTCAATTGGTATCAGAGTTTTACTCACTAAACAAAGATTTAAACATCTGTGAGGCATCATGAATCGAATAGGTGATGGTGGTTTTGCCCAAGGACGTTCCTCAAATCGTCCTCCATTGTTTTGTGGGAATAACTTTTCCCATTGGTGCTCCTTAATGAAAATGTTTCTCATAGATCAAGATATTGAATTATGGGACATCATAAAGAAAGGTCCAAAGGTACCCATGAAAAATGATGAAAGTGGTGTTCTAATCCCTAAAGAAGATGGCGACTTCACTCAAACCGATTTAGAGAGCATCACAAAGAACTATCGTGCCATGAACTTGCTTTATTGTGGATTGGATGCAAATAAGTTCAATAGAGTCTCCTCTTGCAGAAGTGCTAAGTAAATATGGGACAAGCTAGTGGTTACTTATGAAGGAACTAGCCAAGTGAAGGAAACAAAGATAAGTATCTATCTCCGACAATATGAATTGTTCAAAATGACGAATAATGAAAACGTGAAGGAGATGTTCACAAGATTTACCCAAATAGTGAACAATCTGGATTCTCTTGGAAAATCATTTACAAATGAAGAAAAGGTTCGAAAGATCCTTCGTTGTCTTCCCAAATCTAAGTGGGATCCTAAAGTGATGGCAATAGAAGAAGCTCAAGACTTGCGAACATTGCCCTTGGATAATCTTCTTGGAAAACTCATCAACAAGGAAATGTCCCTAAATGAAGAAGATGGAGAACCAGCTTCATCAACTAAGAATCTAGCACTTAAAGCTAAGAAGGAAGAAGTCTCCAATGAAAGATGGCGAAAGTGACGATGATGAGGATGATGAAGATCCTTTTGCTCTTATTTCTCGAAGTCTAGCAAAGATATTAAAGATGAAGAAGCAATTTCCAAGAGGAAGAGAAAACTATCGTCCTAATAAATATAAAGGTAAGTCATCTAACTCAATGAATAAAGTTAATACACTAACATGCTATGAATGTGGTGAAACAGACCATCTTGTTAAAGAATGCCCTCAATGACAGAAAAAGGCATATCCTAAGAGGGATTTAAAAAAAAAGGCTATGATAGCCTCATGGAGTGATTCAGAATCAAGTGACGAAGAAGAAGAGCATGCAAATTTATGCTTAATGGCAAATCATGAAGAAAGCAAAAAGGGAGAACACCTTGAGGTAATTGTAAAGAATTTAATGTCAAGCCCTACAAATGTTCTATCCGAATTTTTGCAAAGCATGATAATGAATGAAGAAAGTTTGATTCTTGAATCAAAAATTATCAAAGAAAGGCTTAACAAATAGGTAAGTGCTTTAAAAAGTCTCTCAAAGGAATTATGTGATCTCAAAGCTACCCAGTCAGCCTTTGAAAGCAAGATCAAGGCGACGGAGTCATCTCTTGAAACGCAGGTCAAGGCCTTGAAAACTGAAAACACCATTTTAAAAAGAAAGCTCGCCACTTTAAGTTATTGTAATGATAACTTAGAGAAGGAGAAGAAGCTTCTGGCTGGGAAGTGTAGAGAACAACATAATGCCTTGGTTAAACTTTCTCATTTGGAAGCAACCCTAAACAAATTGTTGGGTGTACACAAAGCCTCCTTAAACAAAAGCGGTCTTGGTTTTAATAAAAATTTTCCAAAGAAGAATTTGACCACTTTTGTCAAAGCCAAGGATACTTGGAGTACACCTACATGTTTCTATTGTTGCAAAAAGGGTCATACCAAATTAACATGTCCTTTTAGAAGGAATGATTCTCACATTATTAAGAACTCTTTTCCTATGTATTTTCGAGACCAAGTGAAGCAAATATGGGTTTAAAAAGGGACTAGACCTCCTAATATGGTCCATCCCGAGTATGAAACCAAATTTGTAAAATGGTCTAGAAAGGTTTGATGTCTTTTCATTTTGTAGGAAATCACCAAGAACAAGGATCATAAGTGGATTCTAGATAGTGGTTGCTCTCGGCACATGAGTGGGAAATCTTCGTTATTTTCAATAATTAAAGAGAAAACTTCTGGAACAATAACACTTGGTGATAAAGGAAAATGCAGAATTATTGGCATTGGAAAAGTTGGTGAAATTGAATCAAACTCCATAGATGATGTTTATCTTGTTGAAGGTCTTAAATACAACTTGCTTAGCATCTCTCAATTATGTGATAAAGGTAATAAAGTTATTTTTGACAAAGATAAATGTGAGGTTCAATGCGTGGAAAATGGTAAAGTCATTCTTACTGCCCCTCGTTGCAATAATGTCTATGCTTTTCATACTAACAAAGTTTCGAGTGAAAGCTTGAAGTGTTTCAAAGCCACGACAGGCGATTCAAAGCTTTGGCACAGGCGACTAGGCTATATTAACGTGCATACTATGATGAAGCTCTCATCAAAAGACTTAGTACGTGGCCTCCCTAGAATGGATTTCAAAGACTTTGAAATGTGCAAAGCTTGTGCTAGAGGTAAACAAACCAAAGGCTTATTTAAAGCTAAAAAGGTTGTAAGTACTTCTCGACCCATTGAACTTCTTCATATTGATTTATGTTGTCCTATGCGTGTCAAATCTCCTAAAGGAAAATAGTACATCCTTGTGGTGGTTGATGATTTTTCAAGATTTACTTGGGTTTCATTTTTATGAGAAAAATCCGAAGCTTTACAAGAGTTTTCGAAAATTTGCAAAGAGCTACAAACTATGAAAAACCTACCTATTATAGCCGTAAGAAGTGACCATGATAGAGAATTTGATCAACTTAACTTTGACAAATTTTGTGCAAATTATGGTATTTCTCATAATTTTTCCGCTCCTAGGACATCTCAACAAAATGGAGTTGTGGAACGTAAGAACCGAACTCTTGAGGACATGTCTAGGACTATGCTTTTAGAAAATGGTTTACCGAAGTATTTTTGGGCTAAAGTTGTTAATACAACTAATTACATTCTAAACCGTTGTTTAATAAGACCTATTTTGAAGAAAACCCCTTATGAACTTTTCAAAGGTAAAAAGCCTAAAATTTCGTATTTTAAACCCTTTGGATGTACATGCTTTGTTCATAATAATGGAAAAGATAACCTAGGGAAATTTGATGCTCGTAGTGATGAAGCAATCTTATTAGGTTACTCTTTGAATTCTAAAGCTTATAGAGTATTTAATAAGCGTACAAAAATTATTGAAGAAAGTATTCATGTGATCTTTGATGAAACCGAGAATGGTACTTTGAGTGACATTTTTACAGGCTTAAAGTTAAATAAACATAAAGGATTTTCATTTGATGAAGATGAAAGATCATCTAATGAAGAAAGTTAAGAACCTGTTCGTAATATGCAAGAGCCTATAAGAAATGCAGACGAGATAGATCAAAATCCTAATGTGCTGCCTCAAAAGCCTGACAAGTCGTCTCAAAGCCTTGAAACTCCACCTCAAGAATCAGAACAATTAATGGAAGTCATTTCAAGACCCTCAGAACCATCTCTAGTTCTTGAAGGAGTACTTCAACATTCAGATTCTACTCCTTTGATGATGAGACAAAAATTTAAGCACTCCTCCTCTCACCTAATTGACAATATCATCTCCGATCCAAAGTCTGGTATACAAACTCGTTCTAGTGCTAAAAATCTTTATGCATTTCACGCTTTTGTGTCTCTTGTAGAACCAAAGAATATTAGTAAAGCTCTTCAAGAACCGGATTGGATCATTGCAATGCAAAGCGAGCTAAACGAATTTGAAAGGAACAAAGTTTGGACACTCATTCCACGCCCTAAAGATCATTCAATCATTGGAACAAGATGGGTGTTCAGAAATAAACTTGATGAAAATGGAAAGATAGTACGGAATAAAGCACGTCTTGTTGCACAAGGCTACAATCAAGAAGAAGGCATTGATTATGAAGAGACATTCGCTCCTGTAGAAAGAATGGAGGCTATACGAATGTTACTTGCTTTTGCCTCATTCATGCGAATCAAGCTATTCTAAATGGATGTAAAATGTGAATTCCTAAATGGTTACTTACAAGAAGAGGTACATGTTGCTCAACCTCCCGGTTTTGAAAATGAACAATTTCCGAACCATGTTTTCAAACTTGACAAAGCGCTCTATGGCCTAAAACAAGCTCCAAGAGCATGGTATGAGCGTTTGTCAAACTATCTTTTGGAAAATGAATTTAAACGAGGATTAATTGATAAAACTCTTTTTGGGAAAACCAAAGGTAAAGACATTTTAATTGTTCAAGTTTATGTAGATGGCATTCTATTTGGTGCTACTAATGACTTGTTATGCAAGGAATTCTCTGAGATTATGTGTAGGGAATTCGAGATGAGCTTAATGGGTGAATTAAACTTCTTTCTCAGACTACAAGTTAAACAAGAAAAAGGAGGTATCTTTATTAATCAAGGAAAATATACAAGAGATCTACTAAAGAAGTACAATATGACTCAATCAAAAGAATCAAAAACTCCTATGAGCTCGACTTTATTACTAGACCAAGATGAAAGTGGTAAGTCCGTTAATCAAAAGGAATATCGAGGTATGATTGACTCTCTTCTCTATCTTACTGTAAGTAGACCCGATATTATGTTTAGTGTGTGTATGTGTGCACGGTTTCAAGCTAACCCCAAGGAATCTCATCTAAGTCCATAAAAAGGATACTAAGATATCTCAATGGGACTAAGGACTTCGGTCTTTGGTACCCTAGGGATAGTAACTTTGAACTTGTTGGATATTCGGATGCCGATTTTGCAGGTTATAAAGTTGATAAAAGAGTACTTCCGGATGTTGCCAATTTCTAGGATCATCTCTTATTAGTTGGCACTCAAAGAAGCAAAATTCCGTAGCCCTGTCCACAGCCGAGGCCGAATACATTGCCGCCGGTGCATGTTGTGCTCAACTCATTTGGATATCTCAATAGCTTCGAGACCTTGGACTTGACTTCAAAGGCATTCCAATTAAATGTGATAATACAAGTGCCATTTCCATAACAAAGAATCCAGTGCAACACTCACGAACCAAACACATCGATGTTCGACATCATTTTATTCATGATCATGTTGAAAAAGGTGACACTAATATTTCATATGTTTCTACTGAATTTCAACTTGTCGATATTTTTACTAAGCCCTTAAGCGAAGAGCGTTTTAATTTCATTCGGTTTGAGCTTGGTATGCTAAATAAAGAGGCATCTATTTAGGGGGAGCTAAGGTACGTATTCTGTACAAAATATTATCATGCGTATCAACTATGCTGCATTATTTGGCTTACGTGATTTCTTATGTTTGTTCATTGTTCCGTTTAAATAAAGGCGTTTTATTAAAAATTCCTTGACTAAAACGTTATTTCATAAAAATGGATCAATTGGTGTGATAATTATCTTTTTAGATAATTATAACACTTCTTTTAATTTTATTTTATTTTCCAAATTTTTATGCTTGTACGTGTTTTATGTGTGCTAGGAAACTTTATTATTATCTTTCTGCATTCCCTCTCCTTAATTGTGGTGCTTCACCGCTTTACCAATGCCTTGAACCGTCACTTCAATATCTTTCCAACTCTTTCCTCTCTTCAACCGTCACATCTTTCTCCTTAAATACCCCTTCTGGCTCTCCTTTCACTTCACCACTGAGTCTAGATATTTCTTTACTCCCTCAACCAGACCTCTCACATTTTAATGGCTCCCAAACGCAAAAATGTTACATCCAAAAAGCCGGTACCCAAAAGGCGAATCCTCCCGTCTTGGTCATCCAAGGTATCCATTTGCTCAGTCGAGTATTCGATGCCCTCTACATCCCCCACTCCTCCTTCATCTCCTCTTCTGGAACTTTCTCACTCCAGCCCTAACAAATCCCCAGAACAAGTGGCTCCATCTCCATTAGGTGCAAACATTCAGTGCTCCTCTCCTCCTCCACCGCCTCCTGTTGCCGAGCCCCCAATCGCTGAGGAACCCCTCGTTCCTTCTCCTCCCAGACTTGAGGTATCTAGTATAATTCTTCAAACCCCTTTTGGTTCCTTTCCTTAATCTTGGTTTAGGTCTTGTCAGCTAGCTGGTGTTTGGCAAGATGGTTTTCGTAATAGGCGTCTGTGTGTTTGTGAATTGGTTGACCCTGCCCTCTTAAGGTCCTCTAAATTGGGTGGTGTTTATCTGTTTTTGGGAACCTCTTTGGCTAGGATGTTGAATGTAGGTGATGTGTTTTACCCTCGCCTTACCCAATTATTCTATTTAAACATGCAATCTAAGCGTGAACAAGGTGTCCTGACCTTGAACACGATTGTCAAGGGTGTGCCCATTTCATTGACTCCTGAGGTTCTTTCCAAGGTCTTGAAAGTCCCTAATGAGGACTGGTCTAATTCGGAGCCTGAGTATTTTGAGTGTGTCTCCCAGTCCAAGCAGACCTTGTTTCTACTAAACCCTCCTCCATCAAAACAGTTAACCCACAATGTCTTACAAGTAAAAGCCAAGATTATTTATGCGTTGTTGGTTAGGTGTGTTGTCCCTAAAGCCAACTCTCGTGAGCTTCTAACCGATCAGTGTCTGGCCATGTTGTTCTTAGTGTTGAATAGTTTTGATGTCAACCTACCAGTCATCATCCTTTCCCATATGAATCATGCCATCTCCTCCTCTCGTGCAAACCCCCTGTCGTATGCATATTTGCTTCCCCTAATTTTTGCTTATTTCAAAATTCCGGTGCACAATGAAGAGTATGCGAGCTGTGCACAATACAGAGTGACCCTTGAATCCTTCAACAGACTTGGGATCTATGCTTCAAAGGATGAGTCATAGAACTTTCGTGAAGACTTGTCCCCTGAAACGTTGGCTACCCTGCCCCCAGTCAAAGGTGTATCCAGGATCACCGGTTCCTCTCTTGTGGATGTATCTTCAAGGCTCGAGAATCTGGAATTCGAGTTGGATTGTGTTCGACATGATTTATCAGACTTTCGTGCCAGGATGGATGATAAGTTTGATGCTTTTCTAGTAGCAGTCTAGTCTTCTATGTCCTCCAAGAAGAAATGAATCTTGTTTTAGCTTTTTATGTACTTATTTCTTGTGTTGAACTCTTTAATTGCGTTACATATTCTGGTTTGTAATGGATGATTTATGATTTCGTTTCTTTGAATTTCTTTTTGTGTTTTACAAATTTGTTTCACTTGGTATTTTTCAAATCCTTTAAACTTGATCCTACATTATTACTTACCCTTTATGAAAGTCAACAAGGGGGAGAATGATCGTGTTTATTTTGTTGCTTATGCTTATTGTTGTGCGTGTATGTTATAGATTATTATTCATATGTTTTGACTTCCATCAAGGGGGAGATTGAAGACTCCATCTTGATGTATCTAGTCTTAATCATTCTTATTTATATATGTATGTATGATGGAAGTCAAAAACCCTATCAATACGCTAAATCAGGAGAAATCAGTCAACAATGAATCATGACACTCAAGATGACGAGAGGAAGTTTGTGACCCTATAAATCACACGAACAACTTATAATCACCCTATGTCTCCAAAGGAGTGTCAGGACAAGATTCACATCGAATATCAATCAATCAATCATCAACAATCTCAAATCCTAACTCTACGCATGAAGAACGAGCCAACCTAGGGTTTCACCAATCAAACCCCTAAGAAAACTACTCACACATAGTAAGAAAGACTAAGGAATAAACAACAAAAAAGAACATGATTGAAAGCATGAACTAATTGAATATAATGAACAAGAGAACGAAAAACGAAGACCTATAACAAAACCGACAACTACTCTATCAAAAATGTAAATGAAATAATGATAATAGCAAGAGGAATGAAATTTAGAAAAACAATACTTGAAAGCATTAAATGAAATAAAATAGAAAAGAATCAATACCTTTCATAAATGAAATTGCTTGAACGAAAGAGAAACCGAATCCGAAATACAAAGCTTGAAAGGAAGTGCAATGAAAGCTATAAATCTAAACTAATGCATGAAAGAAATGAAAAGCTTTAAAGTGATGTTCTAGGTTGAGGCACAAAAGCTCTCAAAGTAGGCATGAGGGTTATGTACAGAGCAAGAGGGTATTTATACCCTAGGGACATAAGGGGTAAAACCCTAGGAAAAACCCTCGAGCGCCGACCTAAGAAAGAACTAAGAAAGTCGAAGATAGGGTCCATTCGGCTGAATGGATGGATGATTCGGCCGAATGAGTGTCCATTCGGCCGAATGCAGGGAGGATTCACCTAAAACAAAAACTTGGTGTTTTTGCACCCTGTCTACCATTCGGCCGAATGAGTGCAACCATTCGGCCGAATGGGTCTTGATTCGGCCGAATGAGTCTTCATTCAGCTATTCCCAAGAGCTTGATTTATTTGCTTGAATCCCTATCTTCCATTCGACCGAATGGATGTCAGATTCGGTCGAATCTGAACCTGAACCTTGCTGAACAGCTCCTTTGAAGTGTCTAGTGGCTTCTGGAGTTTATGGGTTCTTCGAGAGTGACTTGGAACGCACGCCCAAGCTATGATATGCGCATCCAAACTCTTAATAAAGGTGTCAAATCCTCGAACACGTCTCATTTTACCTCAAAATCATCAAAATCACCTGAAATGACCTAACAACAGCTCGAGGACAAGATCAAGGTAAAATTGAATGTAATGTGCATAAAACCAATATAAAAGCATGAGACTCGACACTAAAATGGGGTAGTAAACGTGCTCTAAATTAGCATATAAAAACCTAGGCGGAGACGTAGGCACATTGCCGAACTTCATAACAAATACACGTCTACTTTACTTTTGCATTTACATATTCGTTTTGCTTTACTTAATTCATTCATCTCGTAATAGCTTATTCTTATCAAAAGCCTGAAATATACTTCTAGCCCTTGAAACCTGTTTTAATTATTTTCCACATCTCAAAACCCGTTTCAAAGTCTTGAAAGCCTAATTTGAAAAACGACCATACTCTATTCACCGCTCCCCCCCCCCCCCCTCTAGAGTATATTGATCATATCCTATCTCCTATTGATTCTTCAACAAGTACTTTCAAATTAAAATCCATAAAACTGTATCAAATTAACAAGATTTAATCAAAAAAACATAAGCATAAGATGGCTTCAACAATCACGTAGCTTTCCTCAACAAACTAACAAAACACAATATGCAAATAAATGAACCAAAACAACAATGTAACAAAAATAAGAAAAGATACCAATTTTTCTACAGATAACACCAAGTAACAATACCTTTGGGCTTCTAATTGCTTTGAGATACAAATTGCACCACCCAAATAATTAAAGGCCTCCAAGATCACCTTTCAACTTGCTAAAGTTGAAATATCATGGAACACTTAAAGACTCACACTTTAAGTGCAAACACTCAAAGTAAGATCAAGTTTTTTTTAATCTTCAAATCTCTAAATTTCATAGCTACGTTTTCCCTTCTTTTTTTAAGGCTAAGTACAACAGTTATTAAGCACCTAAAGACTAAAAGAAGTATAGTAAAAGACTTATTCATAGACCAAAAACACACGCATAAAAGAGACCCTAAGTAGCTAAACAACTTAAGCTAAAATATGTTCAGTAAAAAAAAGATAAAACTTAGATAAACATAAACCTAATGCACATCCTTTTTAAGGACTTTGAGTGACTTTGCAACTTTTATTAAGGCTCACAAATAAAATAAAAAAGCACAAGTTGATTGATCTTGGACTCTTTATAAAACCATAAAAGCGAGGAGCTGAGTTTACGCCTTTGTAAATCTTTAATTCACACCTCTTGGACTCTTTAATCCACGCCTTTCCTTCAGCTTTATTCTACGCCAAGCCAATCGTTGGATCCACACCATCTTTTAATTCATGCTTAGCCCACATACACATACTTGGTTCAACAAGAAAAGCATTCTAAGTCCAAGTCTGAGTTCAAGCAAGTCCAAGCCCATATCAGGAAAACCAATTCCATGGGTCTAAGCCTAAGCATAAGCCCAAGCCAATATGTAAGCCCCAACCCATGTTTAGGCTAAGCCCATATAAGACCAATCCCAATAAGATTTAATGATTTGGGTCCATTAGCCCATATTTAACATCTATCCTTTTCCTCTTGAAAGAAGTTTATCCTGATATTCAAAGATTCAAAAGGAAAAATCTCCCATGAAAGATCTTAGAACCTATAATAAAAAGGTTAATAAAAGAAAATTTTTGAAGCCTAGGTAAGGATTCACTCCAAGTCACGCCTCCTTCTTATATGAGCCTCGAAATTCATGCAACTCTATGTGACCCTTCTGTAGGGCTTTTTATAAGTGTTAAGGGTCGGTGAATCCAATAAGGTTTCAGATGGATGGTTTGATGAGTGAATCACCATTAGAGAGCCCAGTTTTTTACAACCCAACATTTCGCTTTTGGTGAAAAGAAAGGTTGGGACTCTAATACACTAGTGCCCTACTATATTTGCACGTCAATATAGATCGGCTATGTGGCTTTGCAAAATTAAAAGGGTCAAGGAGTCGTCACCTAATATTTATTGTCTATTTAGACATCCTTGGGCTTAAATCCCAAAAAGACATAAGTAAGTGGTCTACAAACCACGAGAAGGTTTAAGAATGAGCAACTTATTTCAATTTAAGAATGCGTGCAAGTTAAGGTAAATACACATAAATTTAGATTAGGTGACTAAACTGTTAATGTTCTACAAGATTAATTAGTACCTATGTCCGGTTATTCATTGTTTATCTTATTAGGTGTGGCATTCAATCAAAAGGTCTTGATTTAGAGAATAAATAAATTGTGATCATGCAAAATTATTACAAGGTAAAAATTATATAATGATATGCACAAAGTTAGGGTTTTGAGACTAGACCTAGAGAAGTAGGAATTACTCCTAGATCTTCACATCATAAGCAAAAGAGACATTGAAAATAAATTATTGGAGTTGATTATAAGAGATCATTAAGAGTGATGATCGACGGGGCTATTGCTACCCTACCAAAAGTAATCTATCCACCTAAGCTAATATAGTTTAGTTAAGTAGGGACAAAATCCCAAGAGACTATTGAGATTTAATGCTGTAAGATGTTCTAATATCTACTAGGAATGTCATTGTCTAAAGAGAATTCTATTTTAAAATAAGAATTAAGCTAAACTAAATCTAGGACACGAATATGCTAAAGCTAATATATATATGAGACAAATATCTAGGACAACAAATCCCCACTAATATGACTTAGACATAGATTTCTATTCTAATCTCTCAAAATCCACACATAAAGCAATTCCTAATACAGATGTGGTGTTGAAAAAGGATATTTTGATATTGCTGCATTATCTAAGTTCAAGGAGTTGCTTGATTATCAAGGTTGGTTAATATTGTTTGATGTTTGTGCTGCAAATATGTCTGGAGTTAGGGAATTTTATGTTAATATCAAGAAAATGCCTAATATGTCCATAAATTCATGTGTGAATGGAGTTGATGTCAGTTTATCAGTTGCTTCTCTGTCAAGTCTGTTAAGTATACCAAGAGATGGTTTTGATAAGTACTCAGGTGACTGGTGGCCTATGCTTGTTGGGGTCACACCAGAGGACATATATGCTTTTATGTTTGGAGGGAAGATGCCCAAAAAGCCAGGGGTTCTTAAGTCTGTAAATTTGAAGGAACCAGTTATGCTTATTCTACACTCTCTGTGTAACAAGGTTTTAATACCAAGGGCTTAGGGTAGAGGTATTGTGAGAATAATGGAAATGGTATAGATGTATCTGATAATGAAGAAGGTGAAAATCAATCTTCCTGTATTGATGTTGGCCCATATGATGAACTGCCATGGGTCATCTCATCACTCCTTGCCTTATGGATCCTTTATAACCCACCTACTCAAATCTAACAATGTAACCCTAAGTGGTTCCACTGTCCCAGTTACAGTGTTTACCAGGGTCATCTTAAAGCAGAAGGGTTTAGATATAAGTGGGGATCAGCTGCTGTTTAAATCAGAGGGACCAGTGGAGGATGTGAGATCTCCAACAAAGAAGAATAAGAAAGTAGAGGAGCCAGTAGGTCAGGCTCTAGTTCTGAAAAGGTTGGAGGATCAGGAGAATTTGCTTAAAAACATCATTGGTCTGGTCCAAGATTTATTCTCTTCTATTGATTCTAGGTTTATTAATCTAGAAAAGAAACTTGCTGGATCTCATGATCAAGAAGCACCTGGTACAAGTGCTGCTGCTCCATAGTGTCCTCCTGAAGAAGAGATGCATGATGTTGAGGAAGGAGATGAAGATGAGTAACTAGCTGATGATGGAGACCAGGATACTGAAAGAGAAGAGGAGGATGAGAATGATGAAGATTGATTCTGTTTTCTATTTTTGTTTGCCTACCCTATCTCTTATGACTGATTCTGTTGGTTTGCTTCTTCCCACTCCATGAACTGTTCTTTTGATATGGAGTTGGGGTATCTAATGTGTTGAACTTTGTTTGGTATTTGTTTTGAACAATTTTATTTCTGCTATGACATCCTTGTTTGACTAATCTATTTTTGCAGCATTTAACTTGAATAGTGGTTGATGCCACTGCATGGATGAGTACATTTAATAATTTATGCATTTTATTCTTACTTGAGTATACTTTTTAATGATGCCAAAAGGGGGAAAGAGTTGAAGCTGAAGCCTAGGATCTTCTTAGCCCTTTAGGATTTTTAGATTAAGTCAAATAGGAGTCGAGTCAAGTTAAAGAAATTTTTTTTTCAGTGTGTGTTCATTTTTTATCTTAAAGATTGTTGATGTACTCAATCCTAGTTGAGTACTTTATTGGAGTTTGTATGTTTTTAATGTGCTTGGATTGCAGAATCATCAAAAAGGGGGAATTTGTTGAGTTCCTTAAGTTTTGATGTTTTGAATGATGACAAACAGTTACAGGAAACAGGTCACAAGAAGTTGGAACTGTCTCCTTGACTGCTATAATGTAAAGCAGTCACATATTATCTATTGCATGTTAACCATGTTATATGTGCAGTACTTAAGCTATCTCCAAGACTTGGAGCATAGAAGCCTTTCGAAGACATTCGAAGAAAGATACTTTGCTCAAGATGAAGCATTCAAGGAAGATTCAAGTCTTGTAGATTACATGAAAAGAAGAACATTTGTACTTTATTGTTAATCTAGTTTTTCATGTAATATGCTCCGTAGTATGACTTATATGAGTAGGTAATATAAGTGTATTAAGTGTGATAAGTCATGTTATGAATTCTGGTACAAAGCTGGAACAGAATTCATAACTTACTTAATTCAGGGAACCGGGTTTACTGAATGGAATATCAAGCTGCGTATCTTTGAAAAGATTTTGTAAAAATATTTTCTAAAGAATTATTTTTGGAAAATATATTGAGCAGCTGGTAGATTAGATGAGAATATATTTGTTACCTAAAAACTAGGTGTATTTACCTTATTTGATTCTATCTATATGATTAAGTCAAATAAGATAAATACTTTCCTAAACTCACATAAGGTGACAGCTCAAAAGATTATGTGATTTTAGGAAAGCCAGGGTTTTTGTAATCATATATATAAACTTATCTAATCAACCTAATAATACAAGTCTCTCACGTGAAGAAAACTGAGTTTATCTCTAGAGAGCATTATACACACTTAAGCATAAAAACCTTTCATTAAGTCATATACACGAGCACCATTAGAACTTATATTTTTCTCTCATATTAGCTTTTAGAAGCAAGATCAAAGGAGAGTTTGATTCTATAAAGAGCCTTCAACAAAGGGGTTGATAGGCTGGGAGAGTGTTTGTGAGTTCAAACACAAAAGGGCTTACTAGTGTAAGTCGAGTGCACACTCGGAGTAGAGTGTGGGGTGAACTGGTTCCCGGAGTAGGGAAACAGTTGAGTGTCTGTGTTCTTTGTTTTTCGGAGTAGATTAATAAAAGAGCATAGAGTAGGAGGACGTAGGCCTGAGTTGGCTGAACCTCGTTAAATTGTGTGTCTTCCTTTATTGCTCTACATACATTCCGCTGCTAATAGGAACCAGCAAAACTGGTTCCTCCCACAGATCGAAAAAGTGAGAAAAATAGGCCAAGACTATTTAACACTCAATTCACCCCCCCCCCCCCCCCCCCTCTTGAGTGCTCTAAAACCTTCACATGAAATAAAAATACATTAATCACGACATTCACAAGTCTTAATGGTCATGACGTTTACTTTCGTGATCATCACATGATTCTAATTCATATTTGAATCGACTCTCGCCATTGAACTTAATCAATGCCATTAATCAACTACGTATATCCTTTGAATGGTGTTAAATTCAATCATAGATTAAAAGAATTCATGTATGCATTAGGATTCAGGTTTTGGGATTCATATATACCTAAACCATATTAAGGTTCATCGTGATCCTAGATTGGAAAACTACTCACACATATTAAACATTAAAACAACATAATTAATAAAAGTAGACATGATAAATAACAAAAAATATGATAAAATAATATAGAGAACAAATATTAAAAACTAAATATAATACAAACAAGAATCTCGTGTCAATAAGGCTAGAGTACTGCTTTAAATCTAAGTTCTTGAATGAAATATAAGAGAATAATAGAGAACTAGAGAGTACTTAAGATAAAACTAGAGAAAAATTGATAAAAACCTAAAGAGGTGTTGTTCCTAATAACCTTGATAAGATCTAATATATAAACAAATCTTTTGGGACAAATTACAAAATACGCAAAAAATAAGCCCAGTAGAGGAACTCAATCAAGTGTGGAAGGCACTCAGTCAAGTGTCTCTTCTTTCAGAAATTTCTCAGCAAAGCTCAAAATTGGTTGACGAGGGAGGACTCGTTTGAGTGCTCTCCACACTTGATCAAGTTTCCTTCCTTTCTTCCTTTTTTCACCTAGAAGCAACTTTTTATCTTTTTTAGTGCGTCCACTTGGTCGAGTCATCTACATACTCGACAGAGTCTCCTTGTTTTAGACTTCTATTACACTTCTTTGCTTCATTCTTTATTTGGGTTCTCGTAACTTCATGTTAATCTAGATTAGGTCTCGTAGGATCCTCTTGTAGATCTTGAACTTGTCCTATGACACTAAGTCCTCAAGGATCTTGAAAACATCACAAACACTACAAAAACTCGTGAATGCATCATATGGTAGCAAAAGAGCATGATTTGATCAAAATTGAACTAAAACCACATGAACAATGAACAATGAATCATGACACTCAAGATGAACTAAAACCACATGAACAATGAATCATGACACTGAAGATGACGAGAGGAAGTTTAAGACCCTATAAACCACATGAACAACCTATAATCGCCCTATGTCTCCAAAGGAGTGGCAGGACAAGATTCACATCGAATATCAATCAATCAATCATCAATAATCTCAAATCCTAACTCTATGCATGAAGAACGAGCTAACCTAGGGTTTCATCAATCAAACCCCTAAGAAAACTACTCACACATAGTAATAAAAACTAGGGTATAAACAACAAAAAAGAACATGATTGAAAGGACGAACGAATTGAATGTAATGAACAAGAGAACGAAAAATGAAGTCCTATAACAAAACCTGAACCTTGCATAAATAAAATAGCAAGAGGAATAGCAATTCAGAAAAATAGCAAGAGGAATAAAATTCAGAAAAATAATACTTGAAAGCATTAAACGAAATAAAATAGAAAAGAATCAATACCTTGCATAAATGAAATAGCGTGAATGAAAGAGAATCCAAATCCGAAATACAAAGCTTGAAAACGAGAACAATGAAAGCTGTAAATCTAAACTAATGCATGAATGAAATGAAAAGCTTTAAAGTGATGTTCTAGGTTGAGGCACAAAAGTTCTCAAAGTAGGCATGAGGTTATTTACATAGCAAGAGGGTATTTATACCCTAGGGACATAAGGGGTAAAACCCTAGGAAAAACCCTTGAGCGCCGGCCTAAGATAGAACTAAGAAAGTCGGAAATAGGCTCCATTCAGCCGAATGGAAGAGGTATTCGGCCAAATGGTTACCTCATTTGCCTATATCAGAAACTTGACGTTTTTGCACCCTGTCCACCATTCGACTGAATGAGTGCAACCATTCGGCCGAATGGGCCTTGATTCGGCCAAATGAGTGCTCATTTGGCTATTCCCGAGAGCTTGAGTTATGTGCTTAAATCTCTGTCTTCCATTCGACCGAATGGATGTCAGATTCGGTTGAATCTGAACCTGAACCTTGCTGAACAGCTCCTTTGAAGTGTCTAATGGCTTATGGATTTATGGGATCCTCGAGAGTGACTTGGAATGCATGCCCAAGCTATGATACGTGCATTTAAACTCTTGATAAGAGTGTTAAAGCCTCGAACACGTCTCATTTTACCTCGAAATCATCAAAGGTACCTGAAATAACCTAAAAACAGCTCGAGGACAACATCAAGGTAAAACCGGACGTAATGTGCATAAAACCAATACAAAATAGCGAAACTCGACACTAAAATGGGGTTGTAAATGTGATCTAGAACGAGCACATCAGTACCGTATTATATACAAACATTGTGTAGGGCAACACCTTCTCCCATTCCCTAAGATTCTTTGTGATCAACATCCTTAATAGAGTCCCAAGAGTGTGATTTGTCACCTCAGTTTGAGGATGACTTGAAGTTCTTAATTTCAACTTGGTACCCATCTTCCTCCAAAGTGTTAGCCAAAAATGACTAAGGAACTTGGAATCACGATCACTCACCATAGACTTAGGGATCCCATGAAAATGAAGCACCTCTTTAAAATACACATTAAAAACTTAAACTATATTGAAGGTAATGTAACATGGATGAAATGTGCCATCTTTGAGAATCTTTCCACAACCACCACTATTGAGTCCTTGTTGCGTTGAGTTTGAGGCAAACCAGTGATGAAGTTAAGGCTAATATCTTCCTAAGGAGCTTGAGGAACTGGTAAGGGTATATGAAGTCCTTAGGGGAAGAGAGGGACTCTTAGCCTTCTAAAATGTGTGACACCTCTTGACAATAAACTCCACATCACGTGCCATTTTAGGCCAAAAGAAATATTTTAGCTAGAAGAGATTTGGTCTTTTTGATACCAAAGTGTCCAGCCATGCCTCCTTCATGAACCTCCTTCATGAAAAACTTGCTCAGACTGTGCTTGGGAATGCATACTTGGCTTCCCTTAAACAAAAAACCTTCGTATAGATAGTATTCTCCCAATGCCTTCTTCGATCACTTCTCATGGAGTTCTCCAAAGTTATCATCTCCTTTGTAGAAATTCTTCAAAATTTCAAGGCCAACAACATAAGTCTGTAAAGAATTAAAAGAAGATACCTCCTTGAAAGTTCATCTGCTCCTTTATTGAGTTTTCCAGACTTATGTTTGATCATAAAGTGGAAAGCTTGATGAAACTCAACCCATTGGGCATGTCAAGGTTGGAGCTTCTGTTGGCTTTACAAATACATCAATGCCTCATGATCTAAATGAAGGATAAACTCCTTTGGAACCATGTAATGACGCCAATGATTAAGAGCACATACTAGAGCATAGAATTTCTTGTCATAGATAGAGTACTTGCGCTTGGCTTCATTAAGTTTTTCACTAAAATAGGCTAAGGGTCTTCCCTTTTGTGAAAGTATAACACCAATACCAACCCCAGATGCGTCACACTCGACTTCAAAAACATTTTCAAAGTTTAGAAGTGCTAGAATTGGTGCCAAAGTCAACTGGTGTTTTACTTCTTCAAATGCCCTCTAAGCTAGAGGATTACACTCAAACTTCTTCAGTTTCATGATTTCAGTAAGAGGATCCATGATGGTACTAAAATCTCTAATAAATCTTCTATAAAAGGATGCAAGACCATGAAAGCATCAAACTTGTTAAATGCTTGAAGGAATAGGCCAACTTCAAATTGGTTCCACCTTTCTTTCATCCACCTATACACCTTGAGAAGAAATAATAAAGCCCAAAAACACAACTTATGAAGTAAAGAAATCACATTTTTCCAAGCTTCCATAGAGCTTTTCATGAGCAAGTACTTCAAACACTCAGTATAAATGCTCTTGATGTTCTTCCTTAGATTTGTTATAGATTAGAATATCTTCAAAATAAACCACAACAAAGGCACTAAGGATCGGTTTTAGACATGTGTTCATAAGCCATATAAAGGTACTAAGTGCGTTTAAAAGACCAAAAGGCATCACAAGCAACTCATGCAACCCTTCTTTAGTCTTGAATGCAATTTTCCACTCATCTCCATCATGAATTTGAATATGATGATACTCGCTCCTCAAATTCACCTTCGAAAACACTTTTGCACCATAGAGATCATCTAATAAATTGTTTAACCTATGGATGGAAAATGATACTTAATGGTGATCTTGTTTATGGCTCTAATACCCATACACATATGCTATTCTCCATTCTTCTTAGGCACTAATAACATAGGTACAACACATTGGCTTAAAGATTCCCTTATCATTTCTTTCTTCAATAATCCCTCTACTTGCCTCCTTATCTCCTTAGTATCGTTAGGATTAATTCTACAGGCAGGCTTATTGGGTAAAATAGATCCTGGAATAAGATCTATTTTGTGTTCATTTAGGAGGAAGCCCAGGTGGGATCTCCTTTGGGAAAACATGAGCGTAGGTCTCAAACAAGGGAATAAGTAAAGGGTGTCTAGGTTTCTCCTTGACTATATCCTCGTCCTCCTCCAAACTTGCTAAGTTAATGGGTGGAATCAGTTGATGTTCATGTTGTTCAGCCTTTAGGATTGTTGTTAGGGTATGTGTTTTTAGTTTTGGTTAGGTTAGGGGTTGTTTTTGTGGAGTTAGGATTTTTTAGCATCATGGGGGTTAGGATGATTTTGCAGTTATTCTTAGTAAAGGCATAGGTATTCTTATATCCATCATGTATTACCTTCTTGTCAAACAACCAAGGTCTGTCCAACAATACATGACACACATCCATAGGTATAACATTACACTAAAGTTCTTCCTTATATCTACCAATATTGAAATTAAGCAAAACACTAGAACTTACTTGTATACCCTTGCCATGATTGAGCCATTTAATCACATAAGGATGTGGTGAAGTAGGTATATTGACCTTCTCTACTAATGTCTGAGACGCAACATTAGTACAACTTCCTCCATCAATAATCAAAGAACAAATCTTCCCCTTTATGGTGCATTTTGTAAGGAAGATGGCTTCTCTTTGTATTTGATCTTCTATATTTGGCACGCTACTTAATGCCTTGCTTACCAGAAAACACTCTCCTTCATCTAGTCTAAAACACCCTAATTCATTCTCTTTGTTTTCTCCTACATACTCCCCTTCTTTGAATGCATTCACCTCTTCAAAACATGGATTATTATGCAAGAAGTATTCAATAAGTGACACAATCTTCTTATTGTTAATTAGATGCAATATACCCAAGGCCTTAACATCTAAAATAATGCTTAGGATTTCGTTGATTTTGGATGGGGTTGTTTTATGGGGTAGGGTTCATTTTTAGGGGATTAGAAATGTTGAGACGTGTTTTGGTAGGGTAGGTTCTTTGGGTTTAAGTGGGTTTAGAAAAGAGGCGTGTGTTTTCAGCTTTAGGTTTGGTTTTCTGTAGATTCTTCACTTTGTACGCTAGAAGAACTAACTCCTCTAGGGTTGAATATGGATATAACTCCACAACTCTAAATATTTGATCCTCCAAACCTCTCAGTAAATGCACCAACATCTGCAATTAATCCTCATCCACACCACACTTCACCAAATACCCCTCAAACTCATGTGCATACTCCTCTACACTTTTCCCCCCTTGTTCAAGATGATGAAATCTCATGAAATTCTCTTGAACATAATATGAAGGTAGGAACTTCTCTTTTTGGAGATTTTTCATGTTCTCCCACGTTCTCACTTTTTCTTTCTCCATTCTCTCTGTCTTTTTACACATGTTTGCACCAAGTGGAGGTATATTTGTGTAACTTCAAAGCAACCACCTTTACATTCTTCTCATCTGGTGTTTGCTTATAAACAAACACTCTTTCCACTACCCTCAACCATTCTATGAATTCATCAACATCTAATCTTCCATCAAACTCAGGTATATCAACTTTAGTGTCAAAGATAGAAGAGTTAGAATTTTAAATACCAAATCGATCATGCATATGAAATGTCAGGATCTCCTCTTCCAAATTGTGTAAAGATAGACCATATCCTCTTTGCCTTTTGAGATTTTCAGATAGATCTTTAAGTTGATCCCTCAACACCTCCAATTCTCCTTCTATGTGTGTATTTTTCTCACCCAACAACATGTAGTCATCGTTCTAGCTTTAGTGATGGAGACTACTTGAAGATGCCATGATTTTGAATGAATTTAGAACCCATAAACCCCTCATTTTACTCTAATACCAAATGTTGTATTATGAATATGAAAATCAAAAAATACAAGCTTCAAATAACAATTCTTGCTCAAGGGATCAATCGCAAAAACTGAGAAATGCAATTGAAGTGTTTTGATGCATTTTAGGGTTTATGCGTGAGTTGTATGTATTGAAATGAGTAAATGAGTTATCTAACTTTTAAGACTAAATGAATACAGATAAACCACCAATAAGTCTGAAAAGTATCCTTAGAACACCACCTAATTCACCAACACGAAACTAGGCTAGTAAATTATCAAATTAACTAAGTTTCAATCCAAAAACTTAGAGAACTCAAGAGTCATAAGGAAACGTGTTTTTAAGCTTCAAAAACTGATTTTATTCAATGAAAATGGCCTTCTTTATAAGGTAGGAGAGCCGTAGGGTTTATAAGAAGCCTAAGCAAATGAAATACTAGCTATAGTTACTTAGAATCCGAAAATGCCCTAAGATAAGTTACCTAGAATTATAAAAATCCAAAATTCCACAAGATAGACCAGCTAGGATTTCATAAAAACCAAAATGACTCTAGTATAATCTATCTAAACAAAAATATAAGATTAGCTAACAAGATCAAACCCTAATGCTTTATCCTTGAAGAAGTTAAGTCATCCTTGTTCTCTTCTCCACGCAATGCATGCATTATCTTCTCTCCAAGTCTTTAATTCACGTCTAATTCTGAAGTCTTCACTTCACTTCCAACTCTCAAGTCTTCAATTCACGTCCAACTCTTTAGTATTTCAACCCAAGAACAATCTTGGATTGTAAGAACCTTAACCAACTCCTTTTATCAAACGTTGATTCCTCAATTGACTAATCTTTACCAATTTTGGGCCAACTTTGACTAAGCCCTAACTTGAGCCCTACACCTAAAGTTCGAACCTTTATGGGCTCAAAACATTTTATTTTTTACCTACTTTTATTTTAAGCCAATTCAACTTATCCACATGCAACCACTTTCCCAAAATGGAAATTTTCCACAATTAGTAAGCTTTCCAAGAAAGTTAAGCACATTCTCCAACTCATCTAAACACCATACTAAGGTGAGTATGATTATCTTGATGAATTTCCACCATTTTATCCATGTATTTAGCCACACATTTTATGATCAAAGGATCCCTTGTGATTTTTAGTAGCAACGCCTTTAGATCCCCAACACAGTCTAAGGCTCAAGTCCTCACAGGTAAACATAAGTTCATAACATTGTGTGAGACTAATGGAAAAAAGGAGGAAATAGCGAAATTCCTAATAATCTTCCGCTCATTACTTTCAAAAATCAACATATACATCAAGGGAAAAACATTTTTAAAAAGAGGCATATGTGTCTAGTTAACCTAGCTCATTGAAAGGTTATCTAAATCATACAAATGGAGTAAGGTATATAATACAATGCTCTAAACTACAAAATAAATAAAAACTGAATAAGGAAATAATGAAAAGAAAAGAAAAAACTAAACAAGGAAATAATGAGAATAAAAGAAAAATTCAACAAAGAAATAATGAAAATAAAAGAAAAACGCATGCTCTAAATGATCTCTCCCCCTAAGTTAAACCTTGCAATGTCCTTAGTGCAAGCACAAGACATTTAAGAAAAGTTGAGAGGGAAAGAATGAAAAGACCTAAAGCTAAAAATAAATAAAGAAAAAGAAAAGCAAAAAACTAATGTTGACTAGGGGAGGGGAAGAATCATACCTGGGGTAGCAAAACATAAGGGAGGAGCTGGGACCGCCCTTGAAGTATCTCTACATACTCTCTTCCATCATATGGACGCTCGCCTACATAAGGCGGTAGTCAGTCCTCAAACCATCTTACAATGCAGTCATGTCCCTATGGGACTCCTGTATCAAATAATGGATTGATGAGAGACTCGTATCTCTGTGTTACCGTCGTGTATGCGCCAAAGTCAGTTTGTAAAAGACCAAAATGGTTCAGCAAGGAAGCCATTAGATCCTTGAGCGAGTATGACTGACTACTAGATGCCATATTCTCAGCAAAATTTGGCATGATGTCTTCTTTCATATGACCGGCAGCATCCAGATCATCATTCCCACCTTCCATAAGTAGTAGAACTCCTTCAGCAATCAAGGGAGGCTAGTGGAAGTCGAGGTGTAGTATCTAAGTCTCTTATTTACCTAAATGAAGGATCTCTGCTTAGGGTAAATAGGCGTAGGTGGCCAAAATATTAAGAGAGGGTCGCCTACTAACCACTTATACTCTTGGTTTTGACCTCTCCAAGGTGAAATCTAGTGCATGGACTGCATACTGCACAGAGTGATGCATGTAAGGCCAAGTACCTCATAGGTTATGGAACTTGAAAGATCAATATCATGAGATAACACAAGGTTGGAAAACCTCTTACGGCTATCTCGGTTAAACCCTTAGTTATCTAGGCTAGGTACTCTATAAACCGTGTCGCTGAATAAACAATCCTAGTCCTATTTGCCCTATCTACCCTGGGAAGCGATCTTGATTCATTAACAATCATATGCCATAAGAAATAAAGCTTGTGGGGCGAACAAACACCAACCTCAGCTTCTCAAGAGAAAAGAGTACAAGTCAGAACCCTATAAGCTCTGAGAGAATATTGGCCGGTGGTTATAAGAAGAGGTAAATGGTGGTATCTTCCTCTAGCTTGGTTCATACTATCAAGGAAGGAGAAGATCAGATTTTGTGAGTCTTTGCATGGACTTAAGGTTACAGCTGGGTTCTCTTTGAATTTTGCAAGACTTGTTTAAATGAATGATCTAAAGTTAGTAGGAATGAAATCTTATGATTATCATGTGTTGATGCAATAATTTCTTCCCATTACTATTATAGGGATATTGCCTCCACAAGTGAGATACACAATTATAAGATTGTGCATCTTTTTCAATGTTATTTGTAGCAAGGTAATAAATCCAGCGATGTTAGATGACTTGCAAGTTGATTTAGTTGAGACAATGTGTCGATTTTAGATGTATTTCCCACCTTTCTTCAACATCATGCCTCACTTAGTCATTTGTTTAGTTCATGAGATTAAGCTATGTGGGCTAGTTTAGGGGAGGTATATGTATCCCTTTGAACAAGAGATAAGTACCTTGAAGAGTAGAGTCATGAATCTAGCCAAACCAGAGGCTAGTATAGTACAGAGAACAGTTGCATCATGGATTGCACGGTATCTTACCCGAGCGCATGGAATTGGGTTGCCAAAATCAAGACATGCGGATAGGCTTGAGGGTAAAGGCACTATTGGTCGGAAACAGATTTCACTTAGTTTTAATTTGAAATATAAGGCCAAATTGTTTATTTTGCAAAACCTAAGTGAAGTCCATCCATACTTATATGAGCACATGAACACTCTAAGGAGTCTATATCCTTCTAAAGGGGATTTACAGTTGGTAAAGGATCATAATGCGATATTTGTTGAGTGGTTCAAAGAAAAGCTCATGGCTTAATTATCCGACACACCTAATGATGTTTCTAATACAATGAGATGGTTGGCATATGGTGCTAAAATTCAAGTTATGTCATATGAGGGATACGACGTCAACGGTTATTCCTTTTACACAAAGCACCAATATGAGAAGTTAACTTTGTAGAACAGTAAAGTAATGGTCATTGGATTGTCTTTAGAATTAATTAGTTTAAAGGATCAAACACTAATCGACAAATGGAGTTCATACTATGGGGTCGTTGTGGATATTTACGAGCTTGGCTATGTGTATTTCAAGATTCCTCTTTTTTATTGTAATTGGGTTGATAATAAATGTGGGGTAAAAAAGGACAAACACAAGTATTTAACCCTTTTTAATCCCAATTTCCAAAGACATTTTGTCGATCCATTCATCTTAGCTTTACATGGGAAGAAATTTTTTTACATGGTTGATCCTATCAATTGCAGTTGGTCGGTTTTTATTGAAGGGAAGTGATAGATTCTTAGCATTGAGGATATTGTTGATGAAGATGAATATGATGAATATCTTGATGAGACCCCGCCATCCACATGGAATATCCCCAAATTAGTTGTTAATTATGTTGATGATATTCTAAGATGCAATGACTATGATGAAGGATTCTACATCTAGGGAGTCCGAGTAATAAAGAAGATCCAAGAACATTGATTCAACATGTAAAATTGCAAATAAATTGTTAATAAGACCTCAGAAATCAACAAAATATAAGTTCATCCTTATTTATGTTTCTAAACAACTTGTTAATTAGGAATTTTCAAGATTTTAACAATTAACTTAGCTATCATTTTAAGATTCACATTGCATACAGTTTCTAAATCATTTTATTTATATTTGATTCTACTTGTTTATAAGATAAACTCATATTTATTTTACTTGTTTATTTATCACAGGTTTATAGAAATGGAAGAAGAAAAAGGTCCCGAGCCATCGTTTACCGTCAACACCCAATAGACGAAGAAGAAAAGAGTGAGGAGAGGTCCCTTGAAGGGATTAAGTTCATCCCAATATCTAGAGAGTTCTGGAGTGGGGACGCACTTGGACGCCCCTGTGAGACATATTATAAGGATTATAAGAACCATTTGGGGGAGATCATTCGTTCTAAGGTGTCTATCTTGATAAAGGACTAGAGCTCCATCCCAAAAAGTGTGAAGGATATGCCATGGGATGATGTGAAGGTAAAATTTGAAATTTGCAATATACCTTTGTCTTTAGCTATAACCATTTCACTAAGTTTCACTTTTTTCTTATATTTTTAAATCTAATTATGTTCTTTTTTGCTTATAAATCATACAGAAAAAGTTCTAGATTGAGGAGCATCCATGGAAGAAGCAGGCGGTTCTCACTTCTCGTGACCTCAAATGAAGAAACTTGAAGGCAAAGCTTGTGATTAGCTGGATCTCCAGTACAAGGAATAAGGAGGTCCAGACCAGGAAGTGACCTTGGGAGTTTTATAACTTCATCTCTAAGGAAGAAAGGAACTCATTCGTGGAGATGCATTCTACAATGGAGTTCAGGGTAAGCATCTCATAACATATGAACTTAGTATATAATATTGCCTAAACAAAATGATCTTTTCTTATACTCATATTTATTTACTTATTTCCTCTAACAAAAAATAAGCAAGAAGACAAAGAGAAGTGCAGCCCAGAACATGTATCCTTATCATATGGGTCAACACTCATATGATGAGATGAGTGAAGTCTGGCGGCAAAAGGGATTCATTCCTTCTATTTCTTCGTCATTGTCTAGTTGTTCTTCAATTGTTTTGAGTCTGCGAGACAGAACAATGAATTGGTTTCTTGCAAGATTAGTCCCCTAACAACAAAGGACATCTCATGGTGCGTAACTAACGGACAATAGTTGCCCGAGACTGCATTGTAAGCTACTTGAACTTATTTTAGTATCATATTTGTCCTATTACTTACTTATCATTCACTAATTGATTTTTCTTTCCTTTTGTTAAATACGCGAGAGGAATGGAGATGGAGAGAGGAATAAGAAGAGTTCATCTCTTAGTCATGAGATGACATCTTGTCTCATGTCCTCGAGAAGAAAGAGCACTCGAGTCGGGTGTTCGGTTAAGGAATCAACATAGGCCGTAAATCTGTGTATAGGTCTAAGAAGAGGAGCTTAATCCTAAAGAGGGTAAAAGACGTGGAAGCGTGAATTAAGAACGCTTTGAGAGAGGCTGAGTCGCGAGTTCGAGCGCAAACAATGAAGGAGAAGATGGATTATTACTTACAAGAGAAATTCAAGCTATTTGCTCCGCAGTTCGGTATCCCGCAACCACCTACTAAGGAACCCGAGCATAGCATCTAACTTGACCCTCCAGTCTTCCCATCCAGTAGCATCTTGAGCATTAGAGTTCCTTTTCAAGATCTACAGGTGTGTTTACTCATATTTATAACCTTATAATCACATATGAAATGAGTCATAG
Organism: Dysphania ambrosioides; assembly: GCA_026401315.1. NCBI lineage: Eukaryota > Viridiplantae > Streptophyta > Magnoliopsida > Caryophyllales > Amaranthaceae > Dysphania > Dysphania ambrosioides. Next base: position 13,224,494 of record CM048659.1, read on the forward strand.
ATTACAAATGCTTAAAATACTGACATCTTTGTGAATTATTATTGTAGGGGCAAGTTTCCTGTTAACAGTTGCACATGGTAAACAGGAATGAAGCAGTTATTTTTTCTTTAGGAACTATGCATCCAACTCTCACTCGAGACCACCATTCTGACATCCTTCTTGATCATGTTAAGGTCAGCATCAACGACTATGATCAGGTTTATAAGGATATTCCTGCCCCTTCTGCCTTCGTTTAAAGGCTTGAGCAAGCCCACGGGAACTTTATATAGTGGCCGAAACACTTAGTTTGGCTCTTGACGACCGAGGTAAATGCATGAAAACCTTTCAAGTTCTAGTGAATACCATATTATATTCTACTAGCATAGCTATATTGAATTATTGAATTTGTTTGAAGTAGCCACAAGGTACAGGTGGAAAGAAGGACACAACCGAAGGTGTTGCCAACGATCCCAAGAAAATTGAGTCTGTGAAGAAGGATGTCTCTCAGACCAACTCACCAACATGGCCTTGAGTCATCTCAGTGACAGATGCTGAGAAATGAGGACTCAGTTGTTTAGACTTCCACCAGACAGCTTCGTCGTCTTTGTTTATGGGAAGATGACATTCGGGTACAAAGATGACCAAGATATTATGGTCATAGAAGAGGATGCCACTCAGCTTCTCACTAGAGACGAGTTAAATGTATCTGTGATCCAAGTGTTTATGTTGTAAGATACCTAACCTACTCCTTAGTTCCTATAGTATGATATATTATATGCTTTCTATTCAATCTTTTTACTATATGTACATTGTTATTTGCAATTGTTATTATAGGGCTTGCTATGAGTTGGTCTAAGAAGAAGGGATGGGTTCCTTTGGTTTCGTGTGCCCTACTAGGATCTTTGCTACCATGATCTGAAATGACCATGATTTCATAACTTCTTACTAGGTATCTTCAATAACTAGACACCACAACAAGTGTTTCATCTTCTGCCCATACCATGAAAGGTATGAACGGAATTCTAAACCAATGGTTTGTATCTTTTCCCCATTTAAACCATTTTGCCAATCATTTCGTATGCGTCACTGGATATAATTGGTTCTTTCCTTCGAGAAAAGGATGGTATATGTTTTTGATCCTCTCCAAAGTATGAGCCAAGGATAGTTATTAGGGATGTATCAAATACGTAAGTATAAGTCACATACATTTTTTATTGAGCTAGAATAAGAGTATAGTATGATATTGACTCCACTCTTTTATTTTTCAACTGTAGTACTTTCAAGAGCTATAAGTTCAGTCCGGCCACCAAACAGGAGTAAAGTTGAATTGGATTCCAGATCAGGTATTCATATTTTGAATCATATGATTATTTTATTGAGTTAGAATTGACTAACTAATAGCCAGTTAACCTTAATCATAAATGAATACAGACAATCTCAAACATTTTATCTTAGATATCAATCCAAATAGATCAAATATGACTTTAAAATATGCCGAAATTATTTCAAATAGATCTGTTTGATTTACATTTTATCTGCTTTTCAAATGCAGTGTTCTCAGCAACAAGGTGGCATAGAGTGTGGCTCCTTTTTGATGCGTTTTGTGTTTGACATCCTCCACAACCATGCTACTTTGTGAAGATCTTTTAATAGTATATATGATTCCTCTTTTTCATAATAAATTTTTGAGGTCTAACTATAAATAGCTCGATTGAGAATGGATGGATGGAGCTGGATGGAGAATGGGTGTGAATAATTGAATAGAATTGGATCGGAAAGTTGTAAATTGTGGTGTGAATGAATTGTGAATGGTGAATTGTGTTGTGAATGAATTGTATTGGACTATAGACTTATTGATTGCGAAAATAGGTACCTTTGTATGATAAAAAATGAAAATAGACCTAATTATAGAGGAAACTTTGCCGAAATTTAAACTAGAAAGTTTATGTTTTTTAGATATGTTCTTGTTTTATAATACTAATAACCTATCTTTTCTCAACTTCTCAGGCAATTCAAAAAACAATGCAATACTCACCTGAGGAGCTGATGGAGATTAAGGAAATATGGGCTGAATAATGCATTGGTGTCAGACAACATTTCTAATTAGGTAGCTCTTCCCATTTGTTTTTGTAGATTAGGTCTTTATTGATTAGATTAGATTAGATTACTATGATCATCTCTAGGTTTAAATTCTTTTTCCATAAACTATTCTTATCTTAGATAGGATCTCAAAAGCTAACATTAAGTGTTGATGTAAATATTATTAGTTTAGTCCAAGTAGATTAGATTTGTAATTAATAACAATTTTGTAAAAATTTCATAATATATATTTTATCACCTTTCATCTCTAACATAAGTCCTCTATATTGGAAAGTTGGGTTTGGCAGCAATGTTCTCATATTGGCACCTATGTTTCCGTAAGTGTTGATGTATGGGTTCTCATATTAAAAAAAAAAAAAAAAAGATTATGCACTGCGGTTTTTTAATATAAACGCATCATCAAAAGATTAAATGTTGTGGTTTTCTAATATAACCGCAACATTTAATCTCTATATGTTGCGGTTATATTAGAAAACCGCAGCACTTATAGATCTCAAAATAAAATAAAAAATATTTCAAAAAAAAATCCAATAAATTTTGCGATTTTCTAGTAAAATAGCATCATTTATTATTCTTAGATGTTGCGGTTTTCTAGTAAAAACGCAGCATTTGATGAGAAAAGAATAATTTTTTAAATAAAAAAATAATATATGCTACGGTTTTTTTCTAAAAACTGCAGCATTTATAAGACTTATATGCTGTGGTTTTTGGAAAATCCGCAGCATTTGTAGTGTTTTATTGCTACGTCTAAAAAATTATAGCATTTGTTGATATTCCATGTGCTTCACCTCAATAATTGCAATATTTAAGGCTATAAAATTGCAACATATAGACCTTTCTCTACAAGTGAACCCTTAGCACCGAGTGAATGATCCAAGTTATCTTGGATCGGCTGGGGTCCTAGGTCATGAGCCTAGTAATGTCTCTATAGAAGACGCTATCTTGATAGTCCTCTAACCTAGGGTGACTAGGCATCAGTAACCCATTTAAGGGCAAGCCTAGAATGTCATAAATATCCTCTAAATAGAACAGCATCCTAATGCCAAAATAGGTAAATATATCCTAGAAAGGGTGTAGTCGGTATTATGGTAGGTTGGGGGATGAAGGTCTAAGAGGGACTCCCACCCAAACCTAGAGAATAGTTCACAAACTACTATATCAAATTCCAGGGCCCTAGCGGTCAATGGATCACATAAACGAATTTGGATTAGATTCCAATTGATGTCTCTAATGAAATTCCTCATATAGTCCTTGTTTTTCCTAAAATCTATCAAGTAAGTTTTCATTAGGGGCACTTGGACTGCAATGGGAGAAAGGGCTCCTCTGTCTTTTGGACGAGCTTTTTTTTTAGAGGCATTTTGCTAGGTAATAGGCACTAAGGAACACTAGGTAATAGGGAAAGTATGGGTTAGGGTTTCTAAGTCAACCTAGGGTTTACTACCAATCAAACAAACACTAATCCTATAACAAATCCAACAACCAAAATACCATTTACAACACAATTCAAACCAAAATAACATAAATCCAAGCAAAATATAATGACAAAATTCAACAAAATTACAAGGAATAGTGTAAATTATGGAAGAAGGGTTAGAGTATATGAAGTGAAATAGCATCAAGAACACTTGTAAACAACTTTCAAATTATGTATAAAAGCTTCAAATCCAACCAATTTGCACAATAGAACACCACATCAAACATCCCCAAATTGATTGAAAATTCTAAGGTTTATGGCTTTTGAGATGAAAATAGGAAAGGGGTAAAGGATTTCAGTGAATTTTGGGGTTTGACTATGTGGGTAGGGAGATTGAGTGATGAATTAGAGTGTATGAATAGAGAGGGAGTGCATGGTTATTGTGAAGAAGTGAACCAAAGTGAGAAAAATCTAGATCTCCCTAGAGTTCAATATGCCCAGATCGAAAGAAACTCGATCTAGTCCCTTACCAAAGTTGTGGTTTATGAGCTTTTGGAAATCGGGCAAAAGTGTTGTTTTTAAAGGGGACTCAATTGAGTATTCTCTATTTTTTCCAGATTTTAGATTATGCCAAATTGTTGATTTCTAAGTTTTCTTCATAGTTCAGCTGATTCTTCACAACCTTTCAACTTTCTTGCATAAACGATTTTCCTCAAGATTCCACAACACTCCAATTCATAGGATACACTCAATATCGGCCTCTAATGATCAGCATGACTTAAGACCTACAAAATAAATGCATAACCAAAAACAAAAGCAAAAATCACACCCAAAAACTGAGAAAAATCAGAAATATCAAAGAGAAAAGTAAGAAAAATGAATTGCTTCCTACTAAGCACTTGTTTTTCAGGTTATAAGCTCAACCCTCTTGACTTTTAACCAGCTCATGATGATGGATTATAAAGGCTAAGGCTAGCCTTCCCATGGATAGGGTCTCTATTATGGTAATGCTTCAAATGTGGACCCTTTCTAAACATACCCAGATACAATGTCCTCTTCTCATGAACTGAACCGGGATCTATCAGAGGTGGAGAAGACATGGATCTCGAGTCACCTAGTGATCCTAACTCACTCAAAATCTCCTTTTTCTCACCCTTTTTCACCTTTCTTAAAGGATCAATTCTCAACTCTTCTTTTTCATCTTTTGACGGATCTTTATATGGATCTACTCTATAATTTTGATCACTGGTGGGAGGTTTTCTGTCAAACCAACCAAAGCTAAGAACTCTACCTTCTCATTTCCTACCTCAAAGTTTATCTTACCTTCATATCATTGACGGCACCTGGTTTAGCCAAGAATGGTCTCCCCAATATTATGGGTTCTCGCTTATTCTCTTCCATCTCTATCACCATGAAACCACATGGTATATAGAACTTCCCTAGACGGAGAGGGTTATCTTCCAATATACCTATAGGTGACTTCATAGTTCTGTCCACTAACTAAACAGTGATGCGAGTGGGTTTCAAGGATAGAGGCATGAGGTTCACTCTAGCTCCATAGTCACATAACATGTTCTTAATCTTAATATCACCCAATGTGACTGGAATGGTGTAACTTTCTGGATCACCCCACTTCACAAGAACTGTGTTCTGAATCACTACACTTCATTCCGCTATAAGAGGCATCGTTATATCCTCCTTAACCTTCTTATTTTTCGAAAGTATCTCCCCCAAAAACTTAGCCTACAAGGGCATCTTGGAGATAACATCAAGGAACGGGGTTTTTAGACATAGCTTCTTCAGAATATCAAGAGAATTCCCATACTTCTTCTCAAACTTTGCCTGTGCCAAACTTTGAGGGAAAGGAGGAGGTGGCCTATATGATTACACAGGAGTACGGGAAAGTTCCTTCTCCCGTCTTTAGCATTTTTAACTTCTTCTTTGACCTTGACCTTGACCTCTTTTTTAGTTGCTATTACTCTCATTGGCAGATCTACCAATTCCTCGTCACTCCTCAAGTTCATTGCATTCACCTATTCCTTAGGAGGTGTTTCGGTGTTTCCATGAAACTATGTTGGAACCTTTGAGATATGACTTTTCTGTTGAGCGAGTTGATCATATCGAGTCCCCATAATCTTATTATGAGCTTTGAGTTTTACGAATTATTTCTCATTGTTTTTTAGTCTGTTAAGCTATAAAAGCTTCAAATACGGTTACATATTAGACTTTTGGAGTGCTTAGGGTTGTTGAAAAGGCAATGGGTTATAGGGGGGTCTCCTATTAAAACTTGATGGTTTGGTTTTGGGTTGGGTTCAACACATTCTAGGTGTTCTTGTATCAGAAATTCAAATGTTGCTTTCAATATTTATTATTAGTGTTCGAGAATGCGTTGAACGACCTCTTCTAGTTGTTGTAGATGGCATTCACTTACTCATTACCCAGATCACCTGCAGTGTACTGACACTGGCTCACGTCATGACATGTAATACCACAAACCTCTTATGATGCAACCATAATAGACTTCCCATGTATCTTTCCTAGACTTTTAGTAAGAACTTGCATGGAAGCTACCAGCTTGGAGATATCAGAGTTAGCTTATGAAGAAGATGAGTCCTTTCTATAATCTGTTCTCAAAGAACATGAAGTATAAATGGCAGCCAACTTTTCTAACAGCGCCAATGTACCTTGTGCATCATTTATCTGGATGTTATCCTATGAAGATACGATGATGTGCAGCTCGGTATCATGATTCATACCATTATAAAATGTTTGAAGTAAGAGCCAATCTGGTAACCCATGATGAGGACATTATTTTACCATCCTTTTAGACCTTAGCATAGGCGTTTTATCCAGATCCAAGAACTTCATGAGAAAACCCTTAGCCAATTTACCCTAAGCATTGAATGTACCCAGACCTTTATCTTTTAGCCATTCTCGTGATTTATCCCTCAAAGAGAACAAAAATAACCTTAACTTCACCACATCCTCTAAGCAATCTTTCATCTTCTAGTATCACAATTCTCAATAAAGCTCTCAATGTGTTAAATAGGGCATCCAATAGGGAGCCTTGCAAATGAATCGCTTGAGATGAACTAAATAAAAGCATGCCTCAGTTCAAACTATGCAGCAGTAACCTATGGCTAAGATATACTTGAGATCGTCTCAGGATCAAGGATGACATACTCAAATAGAGTTTTCGAAGGTAGATTCTCAGCCATGTTGCCTATTTTCTTTGCTTTCTTCTTCAGTTTCCTTTGTTTCTTTATTAAATTCTTAATCTCGGGATCTAGGGAATTCAGCTCCTCAGAACCTATACTTTGAGTGTGCATGCAAATAAAAGATTAGAGAAGAAACACATCAAATCAACAAACTAAATTTCGGAAGCAACTACCTAGGGAAACAAAAAATCCTAATAGTAACTAAAATAGAGAAAACAAAAATCAAATTGTTTGTCCACGGCAATGACGCCAACTTTTAACGGGGCTATTGCGATCCTATCAAAATAACTTATCCTCCTAAACAAATGTAGTTTGGATAAGTAGGGTCAAAATCCCAAGAGACTATCAGGGATCTATTGCTATCAATTGTTCTAACTTCTATTAGGAATGTCACAAAATAAGGGAGGATTATAACTAAACTATGGACCAGAATAAACTAGGCTAAGACACAAATTCTAAGACGGATATCAATATGAGACAAACATTTTGGACAACCAATCCCCATTAATATGACTAAATATAGATTTTTATCCCGATCCCTCGAATTAAATACACAATACAATTCCTAAGATAAATGTGCCCTAAATAATACTAAGGATCTCTCTCAAGTATCAATTGCTTCCCCCTAGAGAAATCATACCTACTCTTGTGGAGTCATGCAATGAGAAAACATTAAACACGACATTCACAAAGTATTAATGGTCATGACATCTACTTTCGTGATCATCATTCACACCATAACCTATGATTCTAATTCATATTATGAACTGAATCTCGCCGTTGAACTTAATTCATGCCATTAATCAACTATGTCTAGCATTTTAATGGATTTAAAGCCAATCATATATCAAAAGAATTATGTATGCATTGGAATTCATGTTTCGGGATTCATCTATGCCTAACCCATTCATGGGGATCCTAGATTGGAAAACTACTTACATGTATTGAATATAAAAACCACAATTAATAAAAGTAGAAATTATAAATAACAAAAAATAATCTAAAATAATAGAGAGAACAAATACTAAAACTTAAATATAAAAAAATAGAATCCAATGTCAACAAGGCTAGAGTACTACTTTAAATCTAGGTGCTTGAATAAAATCTAAGTGAATAATAGAGAACTTGAGAGAACTTGAGATAAAACTAGATAAAAACAAATAAAAACCTAAAGAAGCACGGTTCCTAATACCTCGAAAAGATCTAATATCTATACAAAGCTTTTGGTTCAAAATACAAAACGCCCAGAAAAATAAGCCTAGCAGAAGGAAATCGATCGTCGATTGTCTCTTCTTTCAGCAGTTTCTCAATGTGGGGCAGAGTTGGATAATGAGTGAGGACTCGATTGAGTGTTCTGCACACTCAATTGAGTGTCCTTCATTTCTTCACTTTTCACTTGGAAGCCACTTTCTGCCTGTTTTGGTGCATCCACTCAGTCGAGTCCTCCATATACTCGACCAAGTTTCTTTATTTTAGACTCATATTCTTCTTCTTCTTTGTTTCATCCATTGTTTGGGTTCCCATAACCTCATGTTCTTCAATTGGATTAGGCCTTGTAAGATCCTCTCGTAGATCTTGAACTCGTCCTATGACACTAAGTCCTCAAGGATCCTGAAAAACATCATAAACACTATGAAAACCCATGAATGTGTCATATGATAGCACAAGAGCATAATTTCATTAAAATTGAAATAAAATGCAAATAACTACATGTAAAAAGGCTAAATTACCTTAAATTTATAAGTATAATTGGGACTCTTCAATGTTTTCCTCCAAAAAATCCCTACAAAATTGGCGACTCTGCTGGGGACATTCTATGCCTAAGAATACTTGGCTATGCATGCAAATAAGTGATCAAAAAAATTTGGTTTGTGTGCTTGCAATTGGCTTGAGATTGAGTTAGGCACACTTGCATTTTATGCATTTAACTCTTCGTGTGTAGAAGCTACATTCTAGGACTCAATTTCATACGAATGTGTTCTACATTCGAGACAAACTGGGAGTGAAAGATTAGCCAAAAAACGATTAAGGCTCATAGCCTAACCTATGGCTTTTTCAAAGCTTACCAAACCTTGGCACTTGGCACACGCTCATGGCATTGTGTTGGGGGGTTGTCCTCTTACTTTGGCCTCTTTCAAGTAGTGACTCTAGGTAAATGGATCTTCCTCTAAGACATGGACCCTTTGACTCCTATTCAACCAACCATAATTCATGTTAAACATAGAACCTTAGCTAGGTGAAGACTTGTGTATGTCACATTCGTTCAAGCATGCTAGCATGACTACGTGAATTGTGTGCCATTACTATTATTTTTCCACTAACGCTTAGAATCTAGCTTTGCAAAACTCAAGGGAAACCTAATCCCCTAAAAAATGAATTACATACATCCTTGGTCCACAATCACTAATTAAGATCATGCACATCATTTCATGCATTAAACCGCATCTAAACTGCGTCATGACCATCCCTAGTCTCATTATATCCCATTGTGCCCACATCATGCCCTATCACGCTGCCCAAAATCCTAGTCTCACGCTAGAAAAATGACCTAAACACAATAAAATCTCAACCTTACCTCTCAAAAATGACCTAAATATGGTAAAAACCCCGACCTTACCTACAAAATGATCCAAATATGAACTTGCCTCTCAAATTTCCTCAAACACGATGAAAACCTATCTTTATCTCTCAAATGACTCAAAGCTATCAAACACCGCGGAAAAATGTACCTCTCCTCACAAAACACTTAAACAAATGGTAAAAATCCTACCTTACCTCCGAAATCTTCCAAGCAATGGTAAAAAGTCTATCTTACCTCTAAAATGTCCCTAGTAAAAGCCCGAAATTACCTTTGAAATGCCTCAAGACCCTGGTAAAATCTTGAATTTACCTCTAAATTGCCACTGCTTAAAAATCGAATTTACCTCTAAATTGTCTGCTATAAAATCCCGAATTTGTCCCTATATCGCCGCACAGATATGACCCTGATCTTCCCACCAAAATCCTATTGGGGTAAAATCTCGAATTTACCCCTACTACTAGTAAAATCCTTATCTTCTCACCAAAATCCTATTGAGGTCCTATCCTTCGTATATGTAAGGTCCTAACCTTCCCATGGAAATCGTATTGAGGTGAAAAACCTAACCTTCCCACGGAAATCTTATGGGGTAAAATTCAGAAATTACCCCTCACCGGCAAAAACCCAAAATTTTCCCGCCGGGTAAAAATCCGAAATTACCCTTAAGCTACACAAAAAGCCTTAACTCTAATACAGGCATTGATTCTAGTGAGTCCATTCATATCGAATCTGTTTGATGCATACAAAATCATTTTATAAAGGAGCTTGACTCCCTAATCGAGTCATGCATCATTTGCATTAGAGATGGTGGTGAAGTTACATCATACTTGTAATTGCATCATGCATATGTATCATCTCTCCTAACTCTAACCCAAAGTACTCAACCCTAACCAAGTCGAGTCTTAGTGTGCCATGTGCAGAGTCCTAAAGATTTTTCTTTTTCTCAGGAGTTTGTCAGTTTGGGTGAAGGCTTGGTCAGAGGTGAAGAGGAAATCACCACAGCAACTATTACTATTTTCTAGTTTCTGATGTAGCATCCACACCATCTCTTGATTCTCTACATACTCCTCTTTAGAACATGACTACAACAGAGAAGATGGCCCACCTCTTGGTTGCGGTCAACGACATCACCAAAACCCTCTAGGGAATTAATGTTTTACTAGAACAAGTTGAGAGAGCCAATGCTTCAGCTAATTTGGCACGAATGATCGAGGGAATGGTCCACCAATTCACTAACAGTGGCCAGTATTTTAAAACCGCCAGTGATGACAAGCTCAAAGGAAAAGTTAGCCTTCTTGAAAAATCCTCAGCTAATGACATCCCTAAGTTCAAGGCAACATATGGTCCTCATTATCATCTTCGTAACTTCCGAGCAATAATGGCAATCAATGAGGTAGAACCAGAGTTATTCCTTGTCATTTTCCCCATGTCCTTAGAGTCAATATGTTAGAAGTAGTTTTGTACTATAAAGGACAAAGAGGCAGAGACTTGGAAGGACATAACCAATGCATTCATGAATCAATATCGTCCAAATGTCCAGCTTCAAACAACTCTTAGGGAGTTGGAAGTCCTGAGGCAAAGCCCTAGCAAAGGGTTTACGACCTATTTGAATCATTGGAGAAAAATGACCTCTCAAGTGGACTCACGACCACCAGAAAAAGAGCTAGGAAGAACCTTTATCTCAAGCCTTCTCCCCAAGTACAACAACCACATGAAGTACTTGGGTCTAGAATCTTTCGAGCGTGCCTATAGCATTAGCACAAACATCGAAAATGATTTGATAATGAATCTCATCCCTCAAAACAACAAGCGATGGAAGGGTAATAAATTTCTTACAGCCTACAGTGATGTAGACTGGGATAATTGTATAAATTTAGGCAGGTCTTTGTTTGGTTACTACATATTTCTTGGGGAGTCATGATTTCTTGGAAGATAAGGAAACAGTTTTGTTGTCTCTAAAAGCTTAACAGAAGATGAGTAGATAAGCATGAGTTATACAACAAATGAGTTAATAAATTTGACTATTACTCTACTTTAAAGACTATCAATGAAGTTAACTCTAGAAACCCCAAGATCCTAGGGTAACCTTCGCAATAACAACCACAACAATAGCAGCAAATGGGGAGATTTCTAAAACCGTTCTCGCATGGTCTTCTCCACTATGGGGATGACCTACTCTAATGCATTATTTGACCGCTTAACAAGTAGTGGTCATGTTGAACCAATCGGTCCAATAGAGGATCTGCCCATGGAAAAGAGGAGTGTCAAGTGGGACCAAAATAAATTTTGCAAGTTCCATAGAGGCAAGGGCCATGATACCTAAGATTGTATTCGATTTAAGCACCTCCTCCAAGATAAGGTTGATGATGGGAGGCTGCTTGTCCCTCCTGGGGCTAAGTTAAACAATCAGACTCGCCCTCTCACTATCCTATCAATCTACGAAGATGGACCCACATTTGATCCGTCTTCCCTAATCACAATTAAAGTCCCATCTCCAAGAGTCATGATCCTATGGCCACAAGACACAGTGAATGGCATATGGGATATCAACGGCGAGGATGTTTCCTTGATGGAATCGCTCATGTAATGGACCTAACCAAATGTATCGACCCTGAATGGTACGAAAAGGGGTGCCCAACATCAATGTAATGACTAGGTCAGAAAGGATTCAGAATTTATTTCTGAATCCTTTCCAAATGTACCAGTCCTAGTGATTTTACCACCTTAAGAGAGCTCCCTAATCAAGCAACTCAAGAAGACCCAAGCTAAGGTTAACATTTAGGAGTTAATAACCACTTCCTTTTAACACCAAAATGTTCTCCTGAATGCATTAACTAAGATCAATGGTCCCTCGGGAACGTCTCCGGATGCCTTGGTTGTCTCCTCACCAAAGAAAAGGAGAAGCCGCAAATATCGTTCTCAGACGATGATTTTACTATCGAGTCTCACAACAAGGCCTTTTACTAAACTGTTGTCGCATACAACAAGAACGTCCCAATGACTCTAATCAATAATGGGTCTATAATTAATGTATGTCCTCTCCGCACAGCAGAAACATTGGGTTTCTCTGAGTAGGACTTCACACCGACAGCCCACGGGGTCTGAGCGCATGACAACTCTTGGCATTAATCGCTCAAGACCATTTGCTTGTCCCTCATCTCTGGCCCAATAGAAATGAAGGTCACATTTCAAGTCTTCAACATTAAGGCAAGCTTCTATCTCCTTCTAGGACGCGTGTGGATTCATAATTTAAGGGCCGCCCTATCATCTCTCCATCAGAAAGTGAAGCTACCATTCAAAGGCACCTTCATTGCAATCAACGCCTCGATTGTCAAAATCCAAATTGCTGACAAACCCCTTATCAACAACGAGCACAATAAGGAGGAAGAGGAAATCTTTGTCTTAAGCGCCGAAGTAGCTATGTTTGAACTTGATAGCTTTCCCTTTATTCTTCGCCCCACAGTTTATACTCTGATGAAGAATCAAGCCTATTTCCCTAACTAACTCTAGGTCAAAGGCCAACGCTAGCCAAGCCTTTTAAGGATCTAATACGAAAGCAGAACCTCTTTACGCTTGGGTATGAACAACCCGAGCAAGAATTTTTAGCGTACGTCCTCGAAGAGGTGACATGCAAAATGACTAAGGATCAAGGATAAGAAAAGCACGAATTGAAGCCTTATCTCTTGAATCTAAATGGGCAATTTATTAAATAAGGTGAGGAGGATATCTACAACAACTTCCCTAAACCTCTCTTAAATCATGATCACGGAAAGTTTACCTTGGCATTGAAGCTTTCCATGATTGCTACTTCATGGAAGATGGTGAACCTAAAGAATCATCTAAGTCGTCGGAATGCATAGATCACCAAGCTCTTTCCTTGTTGTTTGGGCTTGAGAAAACCGAAGAAGAAGTCCAAGCTATAATCTAGAGTATCTAAAAGGCCTCACAACATGTGCTAATATATCATAGACCTCTAAAAACACATCAAAATAAACACTATTAATCAATAAATTTACCCCTCATAAATCTTAATGTTGCCACTTATAAAATAAAAAAATTGAAATATTAGAATGTTTCACACCTTTTCTTCTTTTCCCCATTTTATCCAGTGTTAAGACCATTGCTAGTCTCACCACATGAAAATTCTAAAACAAAATGACAATTGTAATACACATAAAAAATACACTTAATAATAGATAATAAGAAGCAAATCAGTTATACTAATTACACCCTCTAATCTTTTTTGTTCTTCCCATTTAGAATCAGGGAAGAAACCAAAACATGAGTAAATATAGGTAAGATTCCTTAAGATAAATTAAAAATAATCTGAAAAGAAAATCAAACTTCCTTCAAAAGAAGCAATAAGTGAGACATGCATTAAATACTCATAGAAGTTTGTAATTGTGTAATTTAAGAGTAAATGTTGGTGGAAATTTTTAGGATTAGTGAGAGTATTTATGGTAGTTCGGTGGACACTAAGGTTATTTTCGTCAATAATTTTATTCGATTGAGGCTATTTCAGTCATAGTAAATTACACTAAAATAGAATGACTGTAAATTAGACTAAAACATAATATTTCTATGTGAGAAGATCATTTTGAAATTTCCGTATGGAAAATACGAAAAGTACAAAAAAGAATGGAGAGAGTACAATGAAGCTTCCCTACAAATTGAGAAAAGCTTATCAGTGAGCTTATCATTCAGCCAATCAGTTCTACAAATTCTTGCATAAAAGAGCTGAAAACCTAGAAAATATAATAACTTACAAAAACGCAAATTAATACCTTCATTAGCAATTATGTAGGAATTATAAAATCAAATTGTTACAATTTATGTCAAATTGCAACAACTAGGTACAATAAAAAATAAAACATAAACTAATTGAAAATAATGTCAAAAACTACAAAAATACCTCATTTTGTAGTTTGCATTGTAGTTTCCTTTATGATTATACCTCGCAAAGATGATAGAGTTGTAATTCAGTGCCAAAACGAGACTGTATGTGTCTCAATTCTACACAAAATTGAGTAAAAAAAAATTGATAAACACAAATTACTATGAAACAAAAAATTCACAATTCAACTAAGAAAATCGACATGCATTGCGTAATATACATAAAATAAAAATGAATTTAAAATTTTGCACGAGAAAACAACATAATTGCAAATTATACATAGAAAAGGAAAATTCAAACAAAATAAACTCATTAAATCACTAAGAAATGGCAAAATATTGTAGAAAACAACAACATTGCATAGAAAAAAGGAGAAAGAAGACATCATTTTTGCAAACCTAAATTGCTAAGATCAAAGCACTTGATAGAAGCAAAATCGGACGAAATTATTGAATAGGGTGAAGCAGAGGATGGCATTGGATCTTACCAAAATTGGACAAAATTGTTAAACAGCGTGGAGCAAAGGATGACACTATATCGTAGCAGAGGATAAATATAATATTGTAGCAATACCGGACTGAATTGTTGAACGGCGTGGAGCAAAGGATGACACTAGATCGTAGCAGAGGATAAATATAGTATTGTAGCAATACCGGACTGAATTGTTGAACAATGTGAAGCAAAGGATGAAGACGAAATAGTGTAAGATAAAGTTGGTTGTCACCTGTGAAAACAAATTAAAAAGGTTGGACTTTGGGCTATTCTTTGAAGAATTTGTGATATAAAAATGAACATTCAATAAAATGAAAATGAAAATTTTTAGAAGACAATGAAGGTATCTTATTATTTGTGATCTTTCATTAGGTAACTGTATTTTTCAAACAAAATAAAAATGAACATTTTGGTAACATAAAGATGAACATAATTAAAAGAGATTGGTTAAATTATAAGCTTGGAAGATATTGAATTTGCAAGCTACTCCTTATAGCTTAATTGTTCGTGTTTTTTCTTTCATTGAGCCAAAGTATTTCACCAGTACTCTTATGAAATCTGCTGCTTTTCATTATTCATACTATTCCGCTGGTCATACCACTCACATCTGGATTAGCAAAAAATGTTTGCCACGAAATGTAGCCTGTTATCCTTCTTTAGAAGCTAGATTCGCCTCACCTAAACATTCACCAACAAACACCCATAATTAAAGGAAGCTTTAATATATTACTATGGTGATCAAAGTTGAAGTTAAAAACATGAATGTGAATCTAAATAAAAATAAGAAAGTGATAATGTATTTACAAGTTGATTAAATATTAATGATGTGGTGAGGGCTAGAATAAGGAGAACTATTACCCTCATTTTGTGGGTAATAGTCACCCACCCTCCCCGTAGTGTAACTATTTCCCCCAAAATAAAGGTAATAGTTTCTATTTATTTACTTTTCAACACACCATCACTACATAATCTATTTCCAATCATACCACCACTCTCTATTTTTCTTTGTATTTACATTCATTTTCTTATGTTTGTCTTTTGTTATCCTAATAATATATTATTCTCATCCTAAGCATGCCATAAGCCTCAACATTCTTCCCTAAACTCCATGAATACACAATGCCTTTTAAACCCCAGATCGCAACAATTAAGCTATCATCCATCAATGCCTGCGACGGTTTATCAGTGGAACGAATATATATAAGATTATAAGGCTGAGGTATGTATGAGATAACAAACACATTAGACTAAAAAGATTACTAGAATCCAATCCGCATGCAACTTTTCTTTTCTACTTAAATGGGCAATGGAAGGAAATCTGAAGAATCATAAACATCTCCAAATAGGAGTATTTTGTTAGAGTAACTCACACCATGAACATAGGCTCATCGCAATGTTAACGAGTAGAATCAATCACTAAAAATAGTCAACAGGAATCTGAAGAGTTTCTGCGCCTGAATTATCAACTCTTAGGGAAGGATCTCCTAAGTTTAAGACCTTCAAGTAGCTTTAACATAATTCAATTGCTTTGCAGTACCTGCAAGAACCAATTGAGCAGGTTAATGACCCCGAGATTGAGATTACCAATGTGTGCCATGGATCAGTGAATGCAACTTTGAAACCTATCTCGGTTGCAATTCGTGGGTGGAAGGCACATTGTTGGAAGACATATCACATTCTAATGAACTTCACCACACTTTCACACAACTCACACTAGATTAAAATATGATCAGGCACATCAGCCTCTCTGTTATTATCCTATACGTTTGCAACATCCCATTTGTTCATGTTCCTAGTGAAGTTGAAGACAAAAAATTGGATCAAGCATTATGTTTCCCATCGAAGTTTTCAAATTGACGTGCTTGAGAAGATTCACAAGGTCCCAGCCTATTAGAAACATTAAAGATTATGGTAGCCACCATATTTGTAAAGAACAATAGTATTCAATCAATTAGAATTCTGAGCTGCACAAGCTTACACAGGCGGTAGCTGCAAGCACAATCACCACACAAGTAGAGTTTCTTAATGAAATGAAAGGCAATGACCACTTCATTCCTTTACTATCATCTAGAATATTCTTCTGCAATTATAGTCTACAGTATGAATACGCTAATCCAGGTCCATGATGGAACAGTAGACAAAAGAAGTCTTTAGCTGCTTCAGCAGCGGAACCAGGGGCATAAAGATGTCTATTTTAATAACAACTCTGTTTATATCATTTAGAATGAGACATGTTTGGAATGTAGTTGATTCCATAAAACTTAAGCTGATTGGTAAAATGCAATAATTGTATAAAATTTGCAGAGCACAGTTCTTAGGAAATGGAGGAAAACTAATGTACAGTCTGGAATGAGAGCCTAGATGCCTAGTCTCTCCCAGTTAGAAAGATAGGCATCAAATGGCTTGATGAGGTGACATACTGAAGCTTGCTTCTAGTACAATAGATGGTATGCAGGTAAAAATTTAGACATACATGGTCTTGGAGTAATCATAGAATTGTAGTTCGAATAGACATCAACGTAAAGAGATGCTATAACGAATGATGGAAACTTTTTTGCCCCAGAGAGAGCAGAGAGACTAATTTCAACAGTGCAGTATGTCGAGTGAATAAACATGAAAGCTCTGTTTGGTTTGACGAAAAACACTTGTAAAGAAAAATGATTGTGAATGAAAATCAGTTTTCCCTTGGTCCCTTACCAGAAATCTTACAGAGATAAAATAGGGAAGTGGAACGGAGGAAAGAAACAATAGTGAGGAAAATATGGCTTCCTTTCCTTCCAAAAGGAAAATGTTTTCCACCTTTAAGACAACTCTTCCATATTTGGAAAACTGATTTTCACCCCTTCACAAATCAAACAAAACCAAACACAACTCCCAAAGACCATGATATTCAAAAAGTGCAAAAATGAGGGAATCTATAGAGGGAAAGATATTTGCATTGGCTAAACATTGAAGCAAAGTAGAGATTTAGTGCAGGCAGCTGGAACAAATTTGGCTTCAAAAGGATAAACTGGCAAAGAGATTTGAAATGAAGCAATCTGGAGTCTCCAAACAAATCAAAATTGAATAAAGATGCCATTCTAAGTCATCTTTTTTCCAAGATTTTCCTCCTATTAGATGCCAAAACTTCCTAGAGACAGTAAAATCCAAAGAAAAGGGTCTCAGGTCACTCTGTCACCTTCTAGAAAAATAATGAGGATTGAAAAGAAGAAAGAGGAATTAATCGATTTAGAAAGATAAAGTGAACTTTAAGGAGAAGAAGATAAGAGGTAATGAGGGGTCTGAGGGCCATGCCTCTCTAATTCACAAAATCTAAACATGAATGATATCAAGGCAACTAATATGACTTTTCATGTGGTTGATAGATAGATTGTGATAGAGATTTTCTATTCCCATTGACTCTATGGTACTATCATTCTATGAACAACCTTTCCAAGCTCTTCAAAGCCATAAATAATGAGAGGGTTAGGAAATTACCTCGTATTCATGCTAAGAAATCACCACCTTTTGATGAGAGTTCAAGTATGTAGCATTGAAATCAAACAACACATCAAAGAGCACTTCTTAAGGATCTAGAAGCTAAGTGTCAGGCACTTCGACGTACAATTGGTAAGTGGTTTATCATTCAATGAACATAGAACTAAAATATATAAAATTCTTCCCGCTTCATGACAGACATCACTTAGGAAATGTACTATATGATTAAAAATGCATGGATTGTTTATTCTCAAAAAAGCCACATACTAAGATGGGTTATCTTTCATATATAAGGACAATTTACCACCATGATTTTGGAATATGTTTCTCTTGTCAAGCTAAACAAAGTATGTTTAATCCTTCCAAAACAATCACTCTATATTGTTAATCTAAGAGATTAATCTATTGTGTTTAACTTATGATTGACAATTTACATAGCTTACAATAGGGTTTAGCTCCTTACATCTCATTAGACACCCATCTGGCTGAGGAAGACTTGGAAGTCATATCATTACTAGCTCCTCCTGAAAGTTTGGAGTCAAGAGAATCAAGTTCTTTTTTAACCCATGAAGGATCACGTTCATTGAGCCAAATTGCTTCACCAGAATTCTTATGCTTAAAGTCTGGTTGCTTTGGATTCTTCTTGCTTTTCCTATTGTCATACCACTCATCTGGATTGGCAAAGAATTTTCGCAACAACAGAAGCCGATCATTGTATTTTTGAGAGCTAGATTTGGATAAATTTTCACCTACAAAAAATAACCCAAAAGACGGGTTGAGCTTCACCATTCTTCCCAAAAATCTTTTCATGCTTTTCCAGTTGACATAAATTGCTTAGAAGTTCAGGATTAAACAAAACCCCAGATCACATGATTAATTAAATGCACAATAAGTTAAATAATCCATGAAACATTATATCAGATAATTTAAACATCAGGCTGATGTGTGCATGGCAGCCACATTTGACTAACAAAGTTAGAGAATTCCAATCTACATATGCACTTTTACAACTTAGGCCAGACTAAAACAATTTCAAGCACATCATGTAATTCTAACTCCAATATAATTCCAACAAAATGGAATTATGCACCTAGGCTCCTAACTACAAACATGAACATTACCAGTGTCTCTTCCTGATTTCACACTTTGTGGGAAGATTTTCTCAGGTTCTACTGGTTGATCATTCAACTCTATTTCTGTCACCTGCAGAAACCAATCAAATAATTAATAAACCAATGAATGAAAAGGGAAAATATTTAACTAGAGCAAATATATTTGACTAGAGCAAATATATTTAACTAGAACCCCTGGCCAGAAAAAATTAGGATCCAACCCATCTCAACTGCAATCAAGGGGTGACAAGCACATAGCTGTAATGCAGAAATTTTAATGAGCATCACCCCTCTCACACTAAAATATGACCAAGCACATCAGTCTCTTACCCTTGCCATCAAATATCTTTTGCAACATGTCCTGTGTCTCAGAAAGATACAGACAAAATAGAAATTGACAAAAACAACAATATTCATGAAATCCAGAGCTCCAGAAGATTGCTTCAATCACAGAATAAATCAGGTTCACTTCAATTACATAGTAATATAGCACTTTTAGCTCTCCTCTCCAAAAAAAGGTTTAGTTCATTCCTTCTCTTCCAATACCTCCAAACACAACTTCCCACACTTCAGACACATGTAAATGGTGGTGTTGTCAACCAGATTAAGTGTGATACTAATCTTTACTCAATATTTCTATTCAATGTCATTTTTATGTTGGAAGATTTCTTTTTAGTTGATCTTTGTCTTGGCTTATGTAATTGATTTTCAAGGGATGTAAAAGACCACATAAGACCAATGGTAATCAAAGACCCAAACACATTAAATGACAGAAAACTATTTACTATCAGGAAAGAGAGCATGATGCAAAGGCACAAAAGGAAGAAGGGAAAGGAAAGCATCTATCAATTGGAATGGTAGACATCACATAAGTGGCACGATGAGGATCACAAATCTGACATGCTGGAGTTGGCTGCAGGTACAACAGGTGGTTTGTGGTATCTCACAACACCACAGGTGTAAATATGGAATTTGTAGAATTTCGATATTTCTTTAGCTTAGGCATTGTAATACTCAGAGTTACAGTTTGGATGGACATCCATGTGAAGAGATAATGTAAGAAAGCCAGGAAATTAGCATGGATATCAATTTGATAAAAGCAACCAAAAAGAAACTCAGTGAGGAGCAAACATGAGCACATCCATACAGAAAAAGCTCTTGTAGAAGTTACATTGAAGTAGTGTAGGAATCAGTACAGGCAGCGATGAACAGAAATTTAGCACAATTGAAAGAAAACTAGGAGGTTGTTTGGCTGACATATCAGTACACAGGAAGTATAACTTTTGATATGTTTGACATATCTATTATCATAGAACCATTGATAACCTAGAAGATGTGAGTTTCAAATAGGGAATTTCTTCATTCCAATTGACTTTGTTGTACTAGAAACTAAAACTAAAACTAAAACTATTATCATTCTAAATTTCTAAGATAGACCTTCCAAAGCTATTGTCGATGCTATTGGAAAATATTCTGTGAAGGTCACTGTTGAAAAACTTATGTTTAATTTGGTTTATGCTAAGAAATCACCTTATTTTCAGTGAATAAGAGAATGCTTGAATGCAGAATTCAGATCAACAAGCAATTCAAAATAGAAACTTTGGTACCCTGCTTTCCCCTTCCTTCCTAAGGACTTTAAGAGTGACAAGCAAGGGACCTCCACCAGAATGACTTATTATCCAAGGAAGATAAGCTTTGAAGGTATATATAAACCCTTCCCTCTTCACTACTGACACCACTCAAACTGTATTAAGTGTTAAGTGCTTGAATTTTTTCTTACAAAAAAACCTTAAAATAGAGATGGTCTATTGTTCAATGTAAGAAAAAATTAACACCATGAAACTACTATGTTCTGTTGTTAAAATGAATAAAAACTCTATTTCATCCTTCTAAAACACATTGGACCCTTCCAACAGAACAGATAAATCTTTTGTATTTCACTTGTATGAATGACAATCTACCTCACTTACAGTAGGGTTTGGCACCATCAACAGCTCGTCGGACACACAACTGGATGGGGTAAATTTGGAACTCATGTCATTCTTTAGTCCTCTGGATTGTCTAGAGTCGAGTATTTCAACTTGTTTTTTAACCCATGACGGATCAGATCCACTGAACCAAAGAGCTTCACCAGTACTCTTGTGTTTGAAATCTGGTTGCTTTGGATTCATCTTACTTTTCCTATTGTCATACCACTCATCTGGATTGGTGAAAAGTATTTGCCACAAGTGAAGCCGGTTGTTAGATTTTTTTGATCCAAATTCACCTAAATTTTCACCTACAAAAACATACAAAAAAAAAAGGTTAAGCCTCACCATCTTCTATACAAATCCTATCATTCTTTTCCAGTTAGCATTGAATTGTCAACTTCGAGTCAAAGATGAAACCATGCACTCCATCCAACCCATGTCAAAACGATAAGTGAAACAAGGCTAGGCAACCAACACTAGAACAACTTTATCAATAGATTGAATTATAAGGCTGAGGTACGCGTGACAACCTCATTAGATTAACTACAATGCATCATTCCAATCTACATATGCAGTCTAATATATATCCTACTTAATATGACCACATTTAAGAAATTTCAAGCACTAAATATTATAAGCATCTCAAAATATTTCCTCAAAGCGACAAAATGTACATAGGGTCACCGCAATGCCGATGAGAACATCAATCACTAGAAATAGCCTCCAAAACACAATCAAGAACCTTACCAGTTTCTATCTTTGAATTCACAACTTCTTGAACATTTTTCTCAAGTTCATATTGCTTAACATAATTTAATTCCTTTGCTGTCACCTGCAAAACAAATTGAACAGCTTAAAGACCCTTTGGTTGGGAATGACAAATACTTCCTCTGTTTTTATTCTACCAAAATGACTTTCACATGTTTGCCAACGCAACGCTCTCACCTTAAACTAACTATGACTATCAATTAGTAAAGTTAATAGTATAAAAATACATATCGAGACGAATTCCATAAGATCTCACATGACTATATTTAATATTATGAATATAATGGTCTAGAGGATATGAATAGTACAAAAAGTCAATAATGTATGATAAAAAATTGAGAAAGCATGCATGATTTGAACATACAGTGGATCCAACCCATCCCAATTATAGTTTACCTCTTTCCATTTTCATCATATATAATTTGCATTGTCCTCTGCCCATCTTCCCTAGTTATAGTCCGTGAAAAATGGAGAACAAATAATTACCTTTAAAATTGACATCAACTTCAACTCTAAGGGGACACAAAAATTTTATATTTTATTAATTAGTTTTTATCTCTTTCTGGAGAAGTCCAAAGCTCCCAACTACAATATTGAGGAAATATGCTTTTTGAGTTGAGTTGAGTTGATATAAAAGAGTTGGAAATCACATGATATAAGGTCGAAATGTTGAAAACTGAAAAATACCATAGAAAAAGACTATACTTTTAACCAAACAATTTAAAATTTTATCTCTCCTCAACCCCCACCCTCACCCCGGGTGTCCCTCATGCAACTCATGCTCTATTTTTCCAGCCCATTTCTACAACATCTTCATACCGCTCACAAACATCGAAAAAGAAAATTAACACCACCTTGAGAATCACCTCACTAGGGCAACCAATAGCCCTAACATTTTACGCCTTTTAACCAAGAATTGACATGTCAATTTACAGATTAAGGGCTAGCCGTGTCGGAGGGTAATCTGCTGGATCCAACCCAGATTTCATAACCATTTCAATTCCGTGTCACATCAACACGTATAAGTGAGGCAAACTGCCGAACCAGAGACTGTACCCATACTGACTATACTCTCTTCTATGGAATCCTTACTGCATCTACTCTACCCGCATGTCCTCCATCAGAAAATTACTTTTGCAAACTATAAAACTTGTATATCTGAGTTTCTCATTGTCAATGAATTTTTTAGATGATTTTTGCGTTGGTTGAGGGTAAAAATAGTCCTATAAATTAAGAATTCCTTTATCTTCTCATTGTAAATAAATTTTGAGAGGTTGGTTTTTTCTTTAGAGGAAGATGGCATTGGTGATAATTTAATGTTGTGGTTTTTTTTTCTAATTCCTCCGTCTTTTTTAGGTGCAACAATTTGACTTTTGCATTATTCACACACTTCATTTTGATTCTCTCTAGTCATTTATGCCTATGGAAAAACATAGTAATGGATCTTGTTATATTCATATCAATGTTTACTTTCATAATATCAAATTTTTATAATTTTTACTTAATTACAAATTAAAGATATTAATTTTTGAAAAGGTGCATTGGCAAGTGTGAAAGGTGACCAATTACAACTAAAAAGAAAGGAGGAAGTATTTAGTTTTAAGAAACAGACAATAGGTGGGTTGCTTTTGCAAATTCGATTCTAAAGAAAACTCATGATTAAAGGCAAGGAGTGACAACGCATGAGAATGAAAAATTAAAAGAGGGAATTGATTTGAAGGTAGTTTGTATAACATGGATGTCATTCTCATAAGAATTAACAATGAGAGGAGGATGAAGAAAATTGAAAAAAAAAAAGAAAAAGAAAAATATATTAGATAAAAAAAATATAAAAGTAAATGAGTAGAGGAATCATCAGACAATTATATGATGCGCCAAACGTGGTTAAACCAATTCTCTTTATTTAAAGTACTTCTAAGATTTTAAGGCCAAACAAATCTATTTCTCACAAGTTCTTTCATAGAAACAGTTTGTATAGAACTACTTTTGAGAAACTGAAGTTGTTTCTAGAAACCAGGCCAAACAGACCCTAAAAAACGATACAAATTAAATCTAGAGTCCAGAAGATTTCTTCTTTCGTACTCCATGGAAACTTTCAGATTCATATCAATTTCAACGCTAAAACAACAATATATTAAATCAAGAAATCCAGATTCCAAAAATATTTCAATTTATTTTCCATCAAAGTTTTATCATTGTTGTCAACTTCAACACTAAAGCAATAATAGCAATTGATTCAAGAGTTCCAGAAGATTTCTTTCAAAGGAAAAAAAAACACCAGAAGACTGCTTAACTTGTGCATAATATGATATTATTAGGTGGACTATAGTAAATAACATAGCAAGAATTTCTTCATTCCCCTCTAAAAACAGTTCTCTAACTTTAATTTCACATTTTTAGCACATTTTTCCATTCATTAAACTCTACTGAGCAGTGATGCTGTCAGGCAAGGTTAAGTGTCTAATACTATTAATATACTAATCATCAGTACTCTTTTCATGCAATGTCATGTCAACAAGGGACACAGATTGTAACAAGAGAAAACATCATAAAAAAAGAAATCTAAATTCCGCAAGCAATCTTGACTAATAATGTGCATCGCTATGAGGCCTATGGCAAACAAAAGGGATGCTATACTCTTCTCCCCCCACCCCCACCACCAGGCGACCGGCACTTATCTACACACAACCTAAAACAAACAAGATCGAAAAAGAGATACAAGTTCATCTGGCTAAAGACACACAATCCCTAAAGCATTCTGAATATCTTGAGTAAATTTACAAGATACCAACAATATAGACACCTTTAAAATTTTAAGGACGGAGCTAGAGGAGATGTAAATAGGGATAACATGCAGGGAAATCAGAATTCATGGCTACACGGTACTTGGTCGAATAAACTAATATGACGTATTTGACTGCAAAAGCATTCACCATATAAAAGAAAGTTTCTTTGGTGTAATAAAAGTGATGACATCTTGAATTTTTCGCCATCACCTTTAAAAATACTTTTATAACTACTTGCTACATGAGAATATACTACATAGTACATGAAAAAATTTCATAAAGCTACTTTGGCAATCGGATATAAATGTCTTCTTCTACAATTCACACTGTTTCCAAAATTTGGCATGAGACATGTGAGGAGTAAACAACTTCCTTCTCGGTCTCTATTTTGGTTGATATAATTAATTCCACCAATTTAATAGTGTTTAGCCAAAAGATCAACAGGTCAATGTTAGAACTACTGCAGAGCTTACAAGACCAATTCCAGTACATGTCCTAAAAAATAGGGAATCAAGGAGAACTAATACACTGACAGGAAAGAGAAACTATAGCAAAGTTGCAAAGGGAAGAGAATGGGAGAAAACTTGTCTATCACTAGAAAATATAAACATCAAGTATGTGGCTTGAAGAGGATCCTTAACCTGAAATGTGAAGTTGACTGTGGGCACAGGCTTCTTACACTCTTAGGCTCTTATCATGTAGATGGAAGCCCAGAATTTGATAAAAGTAGACCTTCCTTAAGCTGGGAATACTTAGGAAGTTGTAGTTCGGACGACATCTATGTGAACAGATATTGTAAATAAAGATGAATATTTTTAACATGAAAGAGAAGATAATGAGCCAAATTTTACCAGTACAGCATGTTGAGTGGCATAAAAGAAGGTTAGGAGTTTAATCTGGACATGGACTAGATAGTAGCAACCTAAAAGATATCGTACAGAAAGAAAACATTAGGCACTCCATAGAAGGCAAAGCAACTGCCGAACTGTAGTGGTTACACTGAAATAGTGTACAGACCACTAGAAGCAGTTAACTAGTTATAAACAGAAGTTTAGCATCATCAAATCAAATGACAAAAAATACAAATGAAGCATTAGGGACTCTAGGAGCATCCAAAGGAATCAAAACTAATTGAAGAAAGTCCTAATTTCCAAACATGTTTCCTCTGTATATTAGATGTCAACTCCTTCTAGAGGCACAGTCAAACCAAATAAAGGGTCTCAAATTACTTCTTGGCCTTGGGCAATAGGTTTGAACATATTTTCAAATAAAAGGGCAAATTGGATAAAGACATAGAGAGAGGTAGCAAGCAAAACCTTATATCTTAAGCTTTGTATCCCATCTGAAGTTACTTTTGTATATGATCCCAGTTCACCAGAAATGTATATGTAATCATTTTGCTTCAAATGCAGCAGAGCTCTCTCAGCCAACTCATCCCACATCTCCAGTGTTATACTGCACAAGAAACAGTGTATAAGCACCTCTACTATCAGACAATGCTTTGTTAAAAAATACAGTAGCATTCAAGAGGGAACAATAGAGATAAAAACTAAACTTTAACATGACAAAAACACAAATAACAGTGTAAACATTTTATATCTTAGGTTAATCCAGAAAAATTGCAACTTAGATACATCAAAAATAGTCTAGTACATTAGTGATCACAAGTTTAGGTTGAAACAAAGCTAGCTTCATGTGCTAAAAAATCAGTTCCCTATATAAATTTTAGAGCATTCCTAATTCATAAACAGTATAAATTATTAATCATATATCAAGGGTATACTCAGCATTCCACAGCTGTAGCAAGGGTTGCTATTGGTATTTCATAATGAATAAGTGTGAGATCATGCTCTACACAAGTTTTGACACAGTAAGACGTTTTGTTTCTGATTGATGGGTCCAACTTTAATGTCACAAAGCTGTTCGGTAGTTCAGTGAAAAAAAAATAATACGATAAATTCATTTTTTAATAATGCAACTTTATATTTTATTAGAACTTCATTTGAAAACAATACACAACTTCAATTCTCAAAAATACAACAACAAAAAAAAAATTGCAACAGTGTTTATAGTATTTATCTTGGATATAGATCCGGACACCCTCCTATATTTGAGATGTTAATTTTAATCCTAAGATAATAATTTCTATAACTGAGATCATTATTTCTATTAGATAACAATTTATATTCCTAGTATCATAATATTTATATCTGATATATTAGTTTCTAATCCTAAGATAATAAATTTTATACCCGAGATAACAACTTTTTATCCTAAGATAATGATATGATTAAAAGTTATGACTTTGAAGCTACGAAAAAGGACGCAATTATGGGGAATTATCAGACTATGGAGATACAAATCTTCTAGGTGCATCCACGGAAAGCATTTGTATGTGCATGGTAACATGCAATACTTAGCACACGTGAATGAGGAGGTTTGGTAGACATAAGGAATAAGATGGTTTTGCCTATGAGTTTTCTCCCACTTCATTTGATAGGGTTTTACTCATTTCAGGCATAGGTATTTTTTTTCGAACTTTCCTTTTTTAGATGTTATGGGTCTATAAGGTGTGGAAGTTTATGGAGTTGATGATTAGCAGAAGGCCTTGATCAAAAGCTAAAGTCTTTGAGTTATTTTCTAAGATTGAAAATTTTGACCAAGGGCAAAAATCGTTATTACATTAGTCGATGGGTTAGGACATTGGTCGATGCTCTGAAGTGATGTGGCATGCTGATTGGGCCAGGCAGATGACGTGGCTGGAGATTGGGGACGTGGCATAAGGATGGGCTAAGGTGGCATCCACGAAGATAAATAAACACAAGGTGATAAGGTGCGTCCTTGTTCTTAGGAACTAGTCTAAGGGTGTTCTAATGTATTCTAATCAAGAGTAGAGTATAAGTAGGATTAAAACACAAGTTAATCTTATACTTTGTAGAAGTAGACTCCTAATAAGAGTATGTAATAGCAAGGTCACAGATTCCTATTGGTTATTAGGAGACCTCTTAGTATTAGGAGTCCTAATTCAAGTAGTACTCAAACTCTCAAACTATGGGTATAAATAGATGTGCACCCAAGCTTGCTTGGAAAAATCAAATTTTGAGCTTATTTTTCTTGTTTTAAGCAATAAACTTCAAAAAGTTTATTATTCTCTTGTGCGTAGCAAGATTGTGAATTGTTGCTTTGCTTTAAATTCACGTGAGGAAGTGAGAGGAATTGAGGGTGTTTCTTTAATCAATTCTCCAAACTTTCACCCTAAATTGTAGCCTTTAGTGTGTTGCTTTAGAAAATTTAAATTCTAGTTTCTGTCCCTTGTGTAGATACATCTGAAAATAATTTCTATACCTAATATCATTACATTACGTATATACCTGAGGTATAAATTTCTAATCCTGAGATAATAAATAATATACTTGAGATAACAATTTCTTATCTTAAGATAATAATTTACATACCAGATATGATAACTTCTATACCTAAAAACATTATTCATATTCCTAAGATAACAATTTCTATTCCTAAGATAAGAACACTTATATCTAAAATATTAAATAGTTATTTCTATTCCTACGATAACAATTCGATTCCTAAAATCAAAACACCTATATCTAAGATATTAATTTAGAGATAATAATTTCTTCACCTAATATAATTATTTCTACAACTTATATACAATAATGAACATATCTATTGGTACAACTTCATTTACAATTTGCAATTTCATATCTATTTAGTACAATTTCAAAAAAAATGAATATTAAGAATATAATACCTATATCTAAGATATTAATTTCTAATCCTAAAATAATAAATTTTATATGTAAGATAACTCCTTATTTTAAGATAATATCCTAATACTTTCCTTACCTAAAATCATAATTTTTATATCTGACATAATAATTTATCATTATTTCAATTCCTATATCGTTATTTCTATTCTTGAGATAGCAATTTCCATTTTTTAAAATCAGAATACTATTCTAGAGATAACTTCTTATCTTCTTATCTTGATATAATAATTTCGATACCGATAATAATTTCGATTCCTAACACCGTTATTTCAACAATTTATTATTTCTAAGATATCAACATTGTATTATTTGCAAATAAAATTGTATTTAAAAAATATGAAGCTATATTGTTAGGAAATGAAGTTCTACATAATTTTCTTATTTTTGCATATTAGAAAATGAAGTTGTCATTTACATATGGGCCTCATTCATATACTTTTTCTTTTTTTGGAATTTCCCAGGAATAAAAGCCAATTTTCACACGTTTCAGTAAAGCATTTATTTTTCTTTTACTTTTTTCCCGTGAAATAATTACCAAATGTATATCAAGTGTAAATAAGGATTTTCTCTAAATTTAACCAAGTAATAAAAAAAGGTAGCATGCCCATATGAGCTATCTGGTGAAACTCTTGCCCTTCATTAACATGAAAACAACCAAAATGTGTTACAAGGAGTCTCTTTGATGTTCATAGGGATTCTTGGCTAGCGATCTTTTGGCCATTCAATGTTTAAATTTTTGTGCATGTATTTTGGAAATAGAATTGGTTTCTCTTATACCAGCTTGTGAGAATGTTGTATTCCCTAACATCCTACATAACCTGTGAAAAGAGAGAAGCTTTATCTTTCTCTTCTGGTTTTCACTTGGGAAAGGTCTGCCTTGCACATTTTAAAGAGTAATTTTGAGTATCAAGAGAATTTGTAGAAAATCATATCAAGAGGATACTCGCAGACTCAATTAAAGAGTCTAGCTGCAGCAAACATTTAAAAGTTCACCCTCAATGGCCTTTGATTGTCTTCTTATAGTTTGAGGATTTTTTGGAAAATGACAAAAACCCTCTCTATCTCATAATACTTGCGTCTATTAACAAAATAGCCATGATGGAAAAATACTCAAAATAGTGTTCATAGCCACTTATTTTACAACAATGTAATCCCAAGCTTCACTAACACTGCCGCATCCCAAATTCAAACAATCTAAACATAATCCCAATGTTTGTATCTTTCATTTCAAAAACAAATGGTCCTCACCAAATTCAAATCTCCACATAATACAAAACTACCATTTCCCTTTTGCATGAATAGAGAACATCATTATATGTAAGCACTCAAAATCTTCTTTGGAACATATTTTGTACTCCGTCAATCCGTAATAAACAATGCAACTTCAGAGTAGTATAGATGTACACGCAAAACAGGACAAGCTATCCTCTAAAGTAACTAACCTAATTCCTCCGAACCTCCCCCAACCGAGTACTCCTATAATGCCCCTAACGCCCTTAGTTTACCCCTCGAACACACACCAATAAAATAAAATCCAGAAACACTGCTCAGACAACACACACCACAAAACGCACCGTGCATACCATAAAAAACTTCTTCTCCTTACTCCAAATGGTCCAAAAATTGAAATTATTCAAGCTGTATTCTCCATTACACTACACTCGCAACCAAAAAATAAACCCTAAAAAAATCTAAAATGAAAATAAAACTTTAGTAATTACATATATAATAATCAATCACTGCATATAGTCAAGCAAAGTAAATATTCAAACAATAATCAAATTTCAAAAAGCAAGCGGGCGAGGAAGAGAGCAAGAAATCTCACAGGCAAGAGGACTCAGATCCAGGAGAAGCTTCAACACGAAGAATAGTATGACAACCACCACGACCATTGGCATACTGTTTCAACGGATACTCAACTGTACCAATCAAGCTGACGGAGTTATGCAGCCGCGGTGACCACGTCACAGTCGAAAGCCGGGCGGTTTTACGATTGCCAGAACCCTCGGATGCGGCGGCGGATTTTTGAGTGTCGGCGCTGCGAGAACCCTCGTATGCTGTGGAGTAGGAGGAGTGTGGTGGCGGTGTTGCATTGCGAGGGTTTTTGAAAGCGGTGGATGAGGAGAGGTGGTGGACGGCGGTGAAGTGGTGGAGGAGGGAAGAAGTGGTTAGGGGGCGGAGACGGAGGAGAGTTCGGGAGATCATTGGAGAGGCGTTTTGAGAATGGAGAATGGAGAATGGAGAATGGAGTGATGATTGTAGTTTGTAGAGGAACTGTACTGTGTAATCTTAGCAGTTTCTTTTGCTAAGTGTTTTTTCACCCTAAATACTACAGAATTTACGGAAATTTGAAGTTTATTAACGCAATGAATAAAGTCAGCGTCGTGCAAGCGGCTGCACAGCTAAGACTATGCGCCTGAATCAAAACGCAACTCATTAATACATAAAACGTGTGCAGAATCTAATGTGTGAAAAATGTAATGTACATGCGGGTCAAGTGCAATGAATATTGGTAGTTTAAAGTTCTCCCCAAAAACATGAATTATTATTGTGGGAACTGAAGCATTACTTCACTAATATTAACTGTCAACATATCTTTTCAGTTTTCCCATGCACTCATTATTAGCACAATTCTCGGTGATGTGACTCTTCAGTTTTCATTTTTACAAGTACATTGGTATACATTTGGTTCGATATGCTCACTGAAATTGCTGGCATATGAAATGAAGTTCAAATATTCTACATGTACATTTAATTTATAGGTAATGATCATTAGCAATGTGAGTAATGTATATTATATCTGAATAGTTTGTACACAATGTGAAATTGTTGCTTATAAAATTTTACATGTACATTTCATTTGATTATAATGAATATTAGAAGTATGAATAATGTACATTAAACATGTTAATGCACATGTTTAGTGGGAATTTGCTTGCAAATGAAATGTACATTGAAATGTATATTAGAAAAACTAGTATTGAAATGTATATTTGATCGAATGTTATGTACATTAGAAATGTGAGTAATGTACTTTAGAAATGTAAATAATTTAAACTAAGAAAACCTTGAGAATAATCTTCTTTAATGACCTAGGAAAGAAATAAATATATCTACAAAGCATTAGGGCTTGGCACTCAATCGAGTGTCTCTTCTTTCTTTAATTTTTCAGCGCTAGTCAAATTTAGCTAACGAGTGAGGACTAGATCGAGTGCTCTGCACACTCAATCGAGTGTCTTTCCTTTCTTCACTTTTTTACCTAAAAGCCACTTTCTGCTTGTTTTGATGCTTCCACTCGGTCGAGTCCACTACAAACTCGAACGAGTCTACTTGATTTGGACCTGCTTCTTTGCTTCATCCTTTGTTTGGTTTTTCGTAAATGTATGTTCTTCATCTGGACTAAGCCTTGTAAGATCTTCCCGTAGATCTTGAACTCGTCATATGACACTGAGTTTTCAAGGATCCCGAAAAACAACACGAACACTACAAAACCCGTGAATGAATCATATGATTGTAAGAGAATATAATTCAATTAAAATTAAACTAAACTGCAAATAACTACATATAAAAGGACCTAAAATACCTTACACTTATAAATATAATTAGGGATTTATTAGTAAAGTTAAGGGAAAAAGGTAGAGGCAAGCTCCTATGATGGAGGAAGTTGTAGGTTGTATTAAGATAGGAGGAGTTGTTGAGTTGGGAGGTGTGAGCAAGGCATGCAAAGGGAAGTAGGAGGTCCTTTAACCATCCCCCTACTCCACGATGCCATTATGACAGCCATGAAAGAGTCTTTCCTTTCTCCAACCATAGACCCCACATCCAGGACATCTCACGCAACTCTTCTTTCTTCTTTGGACAAAATGTATAGGTGCTACGATTTCCCCTATCCAGCAAATTTATTACTTTGCCAATGAAGATAGTACTTGAAGATATTGGCCCAAGTGAAGATAGTGATCCAAACGAGGTTGCAACAGTTTGGTACAAATCAAACGCATTCCCATCCTCTGAGGTGTCGAAACCCACATTGAGTGCCTTTGTCACTGCTCCAACATCTACTAGACCTTATCAATATGGATTTGAAGGCATCTTCAATGGTGGAAGACAACCCTCTATCCTTGGCAGACCCAATGGGAAATCTCTCAATCGCTTTTTGTAATCCCCCGAAAAATAGGAGATTTCGATTACATTTTATCGAAAATATTTTATATGCATTAATATAATATATATACTCTACATATATACATACATATATGTACATACATATTTTCAAAAAAAATTGCAAAATATTTTATTCTTTTTAATTAAAACTCTTTTCTACAAATTATATATATTTTTATTTTTCCTAAGAAACCTACTAAGCCTAAACTACCTAAATTTAGTACTACTATTTTATCAAAACTAAACTACCTAAACCTAGTACTACTATTTTATTAAAACTCAATTACCTAAACCTAGTACTACTATTTTGTCAAAACTAAACTACCTAAAGCTATTATTACTCTCTTATTAAAACTATACTACCTAACCCTAATCCCATTTATTTTCACAAGCTCACAAAACCCTAAACACTCTTTCTCTCCCTCTCCTTGTTGTGCACCCTCAGCAGCCGCCACCCAGCCAGCTGCCGCCGCCTCTCCCCTGCCGTCGTCCACCATCGTCGGTGAGCCACCGGCCTTCCTCCCTCTTCTTCTTCCTTTGTTTTCTCTTCTTTTATTCCTTAATTATTATGCCCTAGTATACATGTTTAATAAGTTTTTATATAATTTTTGTATTGATTTTATTATGATTTAAATTTTTATTGAAAGTGTATAAATCTTATATTCTAGAATTTATTTTATGCATACTACTAGTTTCATAAGATTTTTATGCATAAATTAATGCCTAGGCATGCTAGTGCCATAAATTAGAGTTTTTGATACTAGGTTTTTTATTTTCACATAAAATCTTAAATAATTTGTGGATCATCTATGTTAAATTTTATGGGGTTGTTATTTAAATGAATTTTCATATTTTATAATCATTTGTTTTGGTATAAAAATATTAGTTTTCATGATTTAAGGCTTAGAGTCTTATACTAGTATTTGGTTCATGAAATTTTGACTACAGTGTGAAATATTTTGTTAAAAAATTAATTTTAAGGTATTTAAAGTAAATTTTCAGAATATTATACATAAAAGATCATGGTTTAATTGTTAAAGATTTCATGTTTTAAAGTTTGAAAGTATATACTATTAGTATATACATTAGATTAAGACTATTCTAAGATACAATTGGGAGTAATTTGAGAATACTACTTAAAATACAAATTTTCATGTTTTAAGAGTTATATAAATGGAGTTTTATAACATATATTTTAATGAGTTTTCAAATAATACTTGTAGTATTGTGTTGGAGATACTAGATTATGTTTTGAGAGACTTAAAAAGATGTTTTGGAATTGTTTTAAAACCCTAGAAAGATTAGTATGATTGTTGTAAATTTTGGATAATGGTGTATTGATTTAGGTTGTATAATTTAGTGTAGGAGAGCACTTTGTAGAAGGTGCTAACTAGTAAGGAAAGTGACCACCCTTGTATTTTACTTCAGGTACGTACAAATTACGAAGAACGTTACCTTTAATTAGGAGCATGATTTAGGGTGAAATATAAACTTAGTATCATGTTTAGGGAACCCTTTGGATGAGATTGTTTGGTTATCCATTTGAAAGAATTCATGTTCTTTATATTAGGGGCATGTTTTGGTGTTATTTGTGAGAAACCGTGATTTATTAATTGGTATTAATTGTTAATTAATCCATGAGATTATTTATTATTAATCCTTCATTACTGATAGTATGGTTGGAGTAAAGGTGTATTTTATAGGTCTTAATGACGAGGTAGTTGACTTGGTTCAACAATTTTATCAGTTGAGATTGAAATTAAAAGTTAAAAATTATAATATAACGGAGATAGATTGAATAACTGTAATGTTTGCATATATGTGCTGCGGTGATTGTGTTTATTGAGTTTAAACAGTAAATCACTTAAAAAAAAGAAGATAAGCAATAAAACTCTAGGCCAGTGCACGTCTAGAGTATTGACAATCAGGGGTTGGAGTTCATGGGGTATTATCCGTGGCTTTTCTTAGAGGCCGTGTGATCTACGAGTCTCTCTTTTATAAAGTTTTAAACTTAAAATTGGGGTTAGTTGAGATCTCATCTAGCTATGGTAACAAAGTCGCGTCCGTTTACTATCTGGATTTTATACTGTATTTTGATGCTCTCCGACGAGAGTGCATGGGTTATTTAATTATTTGATGTCCAAATCAGGACATGGGAGAGACAACCTAGTCTATTACTTAATCCAAATCATTAATCAATTTATCGTGTCAGTCGAGTAAAATATTGCGAGATACGTTCGTAAATTTTATAATTATTCTTATTTAATTATCAGTTCAACTGCTGTACTTTGTAATTTGTATGTATCAGCTTGCTGATTACATGCCTTGTGTGTTTTTGGTCATGACTTTTGCCTATAAATAACACTGTGATGATCCAGTACTTACATTTGTATTATAGGGGAGCATATTATTAACAGGTATCTAAACGATCGAGCATTCATGCATGGGCGGGTTTGAGAGGAAAGTTATTTTTCAGAATAAATTATGTTTATTTGATTTGGTTTTAAATTGTTGGATTTGGATTAGAAGTAAGCGTTATTTGGTACATTACAGTAAGGGTCGTAGAGGTTCTAGGTTGTTATATTAGGAGTTGATTTACGTTTAATGTTATTTCAAAAGTATTTTGGTTTTCCGCTGCAAAACTTTGTTTTATAGCCTTAACGTTTGAACACGTGGCGGTAGCACACAGATAGTTTCCTAAAGGTTTGGGTTTCGGAGAAAGGGAAATTATCGGGGTGTTACACTTTTGGACTTTGGTTAGAAGCCCTCCACATGATAGTCACATGGGATTTCTTAAAATGGCAATCGCAAAGCAATTATAGAACAACAACATCAACATTCTCTTAATTCGGATGTGTTAAGTGGGAAGTCCATCTAAAAATATGTGGATTGGTTCTCGAAGAGGAGACGAGTCCATAAGAAAATATGGATGGCATAGGTTTCTTCTAGAGCAAAATGTTTGACTCAAGAAAAGATCGTATGCCAAAATGTAAGAACCTCAAGTTTCTTCTTCCTCAGTTAACAAAAGGCAATGTGTTCATGATAATACACTAGAGTCTAATGCATGCTTGGGGTTTGGGAGTTGGCCTTTCCCAACTTCCCCAGGTTCCATGAATCTAGTCTCTTGGAATTGTCGAGAGTTAAATTACATCTCCTCCCCGTCAATTCTTTATGTTTTTCGGATGTACAATAATTATAGTAATCTATTTCTGTTTTTTTTAGATAAAGATAGTTAGTCTTAAGTTTAGTTCCTTAGCCCCTTCTTTTTTTGTGGTGTAGACTCTATGGGGTCAAGAGGTGGCCTAGTGATCTTAGGGTGGTCATCTTTCGATGTATCAAGTGTGTTTAGCTCAAGCAATATCATAGTCTATAAAGTCCTAGAACCCTTTCATAGTTGTTGGTTTGTTATGTTAGTATATGGAGCTCTAATATTAGGAGAAAGATTGTTGTTCTAGAGTTTTATGTAAGACACGTTGAGACTTTAGTCTCCTTACCAAATAGTGGGTGATTTTAATCAGTTGAATTATTTCTCTGATAAAATAGGAGGTTTGTCAAATATTTAGGATTAGTAAAATTTTGTTAATTGAAAGCTTATTTTTGAGGTTATAAATGTTCCTTTTTTAGGTCCAAGATATATCAGGTCTAATTTCAGATATAAAAATGATTTTATTATGGAATAGTCGGATAGAGCTTACATGACTCCCCCTTAGTTTAAGCTATTTCCTAATACCAGAATTAAAAACCAACCTATCATAACTGTTGATTATACAACAGTTGTTGTCATTTTGCATCAACCTCAACTCCCTCCAATTCCTTTTAGCCTTACTAATAAACTAATGGTGCTTACTTTTTGTGCAAGTTTCTCATATGATTTTGCAAGATTTGTCTTTATGTATTTGTCGTTCCCCTCCATTTAGTTTGTCTAGAAGACTTGACCTTACTAGGCTTCATTTAAACATATAGTGTCTAGACCCTACAAAATTACAGGGAGTTAATTGGAGAGCTTATTCCCTATCTTTATCACGTATTGGGACTTTTGTGAGTTCTCTTCCTTCGAGCCCATGTTATGTTCATTCAATTTTTTTCTCAATAATTAAAGTGGAATCTCAGTATCATTATTGGCGTCGAAGGTAGAAATCAAAATGGGGAGCGAAAGGAGATTACACAACTCAATTAATGTATTCCAAGGTTAAGGCCTGCTCAAATAGAAAGCAGTTGCATTAATTAAAAGACATAAATGGCATCTGGCATCCAAGTTAACCGTAAGTTTAGGAGCTTTTGGTATCATCACTTAAGTCTACATTTGAATCAGATACTTTGGAATCCTCGACATAAGAAGTTCATATGATTCTTAAGGACATGAATATTCCTAGCCTTTCGGGGGATCAGATTCATGAGTTGACCCTACCTTTCTCTTTTCAAGAAATTCAGAAGGCAATGTTTACCATTAACAAAGGCTTAGCTCCAAGACAAAAGAGGTTTCGTTCGTCAGTATTTAAGAAATATTGGAATGATTTAGATTATGATATTTATCAAGCAATTCTCCATTTCATCTCAATAGGGTACCTTCTTAAGGAATAAAATAAGTCAATTCTAGTCATGATTCCAAAGGTAGATTTTTCAGAGGATATTGAACATTTACATCCAATTGGCCTTTGCAATGTTATTTACAAGTGTGCTTCAAAGTGTTTGGCTAACAGAATAAAGAAATACTTGCCTTCTCTAATACTAGACAATTAGTTTGCCTTTGTATCAAGAAGGTATATGAGTGACAATGTTATTCTTAGCTGATAAGTCCTAATTGTACTCATATTTATATGGTATTTTAGGTCATTTTAGATATAGTTTATTGCATTTTAGTTTATTTTTAAATATATTTTGCTCAATTATTATCATATGATGTGTTCACGGGCTTTTATTTATAGTATTTCTATTGTTTTTTATATTTCCTACGGACTCAGTGTCATTGGTCAAGTTCAAGACCAAAGGAACAAAGCTTTAACTACGTGAAGAATGCAACCCTAGAAAGCTCGAACAAAGGATGAAGAAATCTAAGACACTCGATCGAGTGTGTAGAGCACTCGATCGAGTCTCCTCTCTAGCAGCCAATTTTTCCCTATTTCAAAATCTGCAAAAAGAAGAAGAACTCAATCGAGTGCCTTGCTGTTGGGCCATTTTTCAGTGAGTGATTTAATACTAAATGTATATATGTAGGCTTATTTTCATGGTTTTTATAGGTAATCTAGGTTATGTTAAGTTAGTTTTTAGGGTTTTTCATTAGGTTTTACAGCATCACTCATTAGCTTAGATTAGATCTCTCAAAAACTATATCAAATTTTCTCTTAGTTTTTTCTACTTGTTAATTGTTTCGCATTGAAGTTTTTAGATTACTACTCTAGTGTGTGGACACAAATTTGGTTTATTGAATTTAGTATTTTTGCACTCTATATTTTGTTCTTATTTTAGTATTATTTATATTATTGCTTTTATATTATTCTAGCATAAATTATGGCTTTTATCATTGTTTGTATTGATTTTATTATCAATATGTGTGAATAGTCTATTAATCTAAGATCCCGATAAACCCTACTATGGATTATGTATTGATAAATCCCGAAACCCAAATATAAATGCATAACAATGATTCTTTTAATCTTTTATTCGCTTTAATTCCATTAAAAGGCTTGAGGTAGTTGATTAATGGCGTGGATTAGGTTTGCGGTGAGAGTCGACTCATAATCTAAATTAGAATCCCTTATCAAGGTGTGATTAATGATCATGAAAGTAGACATCATGACCATTAGGACTTATAGAATATTGTGCTTAATGTCTTACTATCACATGAATCCACGAAAGTAGGTAGGATTGCTTTAGGAGGAAGATATTGATACTCAAGAGAGATCCTTAGTATTATTTAGGGTGTCTTTGTCCTAGGAATTACTTATGTGTTGAATTCGCGGGATCGGGATACAAATCTATATGTAAGTCATAATGGTGGGGATTTGTTGTCCTAGATGTTTATCTCATATCGGTAATCCTATTTAGCAATAGTTCGTGTCTTAGCCTAATTTAGCTTAGCTAGTAGTTAGAATAGACTCCTTTTGTTCGTGACATTCCTAATAGAGATTAGAACTAGCATAGACAACATTTGAATACGATAGTCTCTTGAGATTTCAACCCTACTTAATCGAGCTACATTAGTTTTGGTGAACATGTTACTTTTGATAGGGTAGCGACAACTCGGTCATTAGCCACGACCTGTTGGACAGAATTGACAAGAGAAAGAAGGGTCTGGTTAAAATGGTGTTTTTGAAATTAGACATGAGTAAGGCCTATGATAAAGTATCTGGGGATTTCCAGATCATTGTTCTCTAGGCTTATGGGTTCCCAAAACACTTTATTCAAATAATCCATCAGTGCATATCGATAGTAACCTTTAAAGTTCTCCTAAATAGACAGGTATCTACTCCTTTCTCACCAAAGTGTGGACTTCGATAGGAAGATCCATTGTATCTGTTTCTCTTTCTCTTTTGTATGGATATTTTGGGTGTAATGCTTTATTTGGGTGAGAATTTAAATGTTTTTCAGGGTATACAGGTGTCCTATCAAGCCCCAAATATTAATCACCTTTTTTGTGGACGATGCCTTTTTTGTTTTTCAGAATTAATCAGCTAATGGTTTAAGATGTAACCTCTATTATAGCATGTTTTTGCAGAATTTCACGTTAACATTTGAAACCTTCATAAATCTTTATTTACCAGATTGCGCTTTATATAAAGGTATTTTCCATATTTCTTCTAGCCAACAATTTGGGAATCATCTAGGGGTTGTTATTGACTATACTGGAAATCGAAAGATTCATTTCCAATTTCTTATCGATAAAGTGCTTTCAAAGATCAGGGCTTGGATCTCGGTCATGCTCTCTATGCCACAACGTCATAATTAACTATATTCTTGTGTCTCTCGTATCTTCTATCCTTTCAATAATGGAAATTCCAGCTTTAGTATTGTCAAAAATTGATGTTATAGTGATTTAGTTCTTATGAGCGAAACAATTCAAGGAGGAATCCACTAGGTTAAAAAATCGGTAGTTCATCAGCTGAAAGGGATGGGCGGTTTAGGAATTTGATGGTTTTTGGATCTCAACAACACCTTTTTAATAAAGCAAGTGTGGTGCATGGCGCATAACCCACATCTCCTGATATCGAAAGTTTTTTTCGGTGATATATCCCTTCGGCCTAGTTTGAACGACGTAAAAAATACTACACTATCTTGGGGTTTGCAAAGAGCAGAAAATTTCATTCTAGAAGGATGATGCTAGAAAGTTGGAAATGGAAATTTAATTCAAGCTTATTCTGATAAATAGGTCAAGGGTTATGTTTTGATTTGTAAATCCACCCTCCTTACTAGATGCCTATCACATTCGGGTTAGTAATTTTGTTGATCAAAATTCTGGCAATTGGAAATCGATCAGGCCATTTCAAGTGTTCAAGCCAAATTTAGTTAAGGAAATTCTAAACCTTGACACTCCTATTCCTATGGATAAGGATACTCTTGGTTGGGAGTTCCACAGATCGGGAAATTTAACAATGAAGTCTTATTATGACTTCCTCGAAAAGCGTAAGGCCTCTTAGGATTCTATGTCTAAGTGAACGGATGACCAAGATTTCTTTCGTCTTCTTTGGCACATTCTAGTAAGACCTACCTTACTGATATTCTTATGGAAATTAGCCTATGAAGCTCTCCCAATTATGATTCATCTATCCAAACGAGGATTGAATTTGTATGGAGTGCGGTTCGAAAGAAGAAAGTGTTAACCATGTTTTTTTTTTGTCTTTACCCCTTTGCAATTCAAGGTTGGCATAGTAACTCATTAATAATTAAGTCAGATCTTGATAGACATCGAACCTTTACAGAGTGGGTGTCTACTAATATCCGGCTTCTCCATAGCACAGATGGAGTGAGCAGTTCAAAACTTTTACGATTTGTTGCCATTCTCTAGGCATTGTGGAATAGAAGAAAGGATATGGTTTGCAACAGGAATAGAAAGGATCTCTCCTCTTGTGTTAGCCTTAATTATGATTAGCATGCTTCTAGGACGGGCTTGCTAATAGACATTGTTTCTTACATCTTCTAGAGCTAGTTAGTCACCCCCAGTAGGCATGGCCAATGGGCCGGTTCATCTCGGCCTAACATTGAATCAACCTTCCTTTCCGCATGTTGTTTGGTTTTGGTGATGACAAGATTTGCAAATGTATTTGATGTTTGTTTAATGTGTGATCATATTTTTGGAGTAGAAGCAAAGGGAAGTCTAAAATCGTCAAGTACCAAAAGTCAAATACAATCAAGAATTGGACCGAAGAATTGCAAATGTTGATTGATAAGTTCCGGAGTAAGTACTTCCATTGAAGAAATAATGAGGTAGCTTCAAGCCAAGAGGACATGAAGACGAAGTAGGAGTATACTTAAGATTTATGTAAGTGACAAGGATCTAGCTGATTGGAACATACAATGAATAAGCTTAAGTAAATGAGTCAAAGTTCCTTTGGTGCTTTAAACGGTTAATTAGGAAAGTTGATTTTATGAAAAATGATTTTTGGAAAATTCAGCAAAAATATTTTAAAGTGATTTTGTGAAAACTAATTTTCCTATTTTCACTCTAAATGTTTTGTTAAAGTTTGGATGATAAAAAGACTCTCCTATATTAAATTAATTTATTTTTTGGTTAAAATGAATTTTGAAAAATTTGGAGATTAAGTATCCTAATTTAACTCTACCTCTTTAGTCGATACTTATTTTTTTGTCAAAACTATTTTATCCATTATCTTTATAAAAAATTTTGCTGAACAAAAAACTTAAGTTTCACGGCAATCTTGCTCAACATTTACCTAGTTGAAGAAATCAAAACACTTTGTGGCATTATCTTTCCTTAACTTAAGGAAGTGGATGAATGCAACTTGGTTGTTACCTATAAATAAAGGGTTTTGCTCACTCATTCAATGAATAACTGACTCACGCATAAAAGCTTTCTAGAGAGAAAAATTATTTTGTCAGTTATTAAGGCTTAAAAACGCGAATTCCTTTCTACTAAGTTCCAAAATCACGAAAATATTTTTTATTGTAATCTTTGAGAGTAGTACTGAATTGTACTAGGGTGGTAAGATTGAGGGATCTTGTATAGAGTTAGAGTTAAGTCTGAGAGAGAGTAGAGGAAAAGAGAAAGAGAGAAAGAGCAAGAGAGACCGCTTTGACTTGAGAAAGTCATTGCTAAAGAGAACTCCAGTTCTGAGTGAAACTTGAGTTGAGAGTAACTAATAGATTGTAATTGAGGATTGCCCTATTAGTGAAAAGAGTTGAGAAATCCCGAGTGGGTCATGATTTTTTCCTTTGAGTTTGGCACAAAGGGTTTCCACGCTAAAATCTCTTGTGTTCCTTTCGTCAAGTTCCTTTCTGCTTACAAGTTCCAGTTTAATTCCGCAACTCTAGTCTCAAGAAATGTATTCTTTTTGGCTAGAAGATCATTCATGGTGCTCTTCCTATAAAAGCTACACTATGGAAAAGAGGAGTACTTCAAGACCTGCTTTTCCCCTTATGTCTCCAATAAACAAAAATAAGAAAACCTGTTCAGAGATTGTGATGTTATTCGAAGGATCTGATAACATCTTGCTTTGAAATCCGAATTAATGGCTTGGAACCACACTTGTCCAAGTGGGTCATGGATTACTTGCATCTCTTATTGAAGATGTAGTCACATCCCCAGAGTCAAGCAAAAGAGTTCCTTATCATTCTTTGGAGCATAGGGGTTCATATGAAAGAAGTGGTTTTCAAGAATTCATCATCCATTCTTTCTAAAATTATAACCTTAGTTGAGGAGGGGAAACTAAGATCCAACCACATCCAATATAGGATAAATCAAGACAATGTCGAAGCCTTTGGTTGGAGGAAAAAGCACCTATTGGACCAGAGGTAACTTGGAAGGATGACCTTGTCAGTTCATAGAAACAGATGGAGCCTGAAAGAATAGAAGACCGATACAAAGGAAAGACGCAAATAGAAGTAGGTGTAGGCTAGGTGACATGCAAGAACATTGCTATCTACTCGCAAGGTGCTGAAAAAGTTTGGACATTATAGTCTCTTCATTTATATTTTTTGGCAATATGAAAGGATCTATGTCAAGCATCTGACTTAGGTCAAGCATGAGTTGTAAGAACAAATAACATGCTAGCAATTGAAACTCTTTGTAATACAACAACAGTTCCGACATAACTTCA
Organism: Dysphania ambrosioides; assembly: GCA_026401315.1. Classification (NCBI taxonomy): domain Eukaryota; kingdom Viridiplantae; phylum Streptophyta; class Magnoliopsida; order Caryophyllales; family Amaranthaceae; genus Dysphania; species Dysphania ambrosioides. The sequence goes on from CM048659.1 coordinate 13,267,505, forward strand.
AGTGCTTGTGAAAAATATCTTTCAGCTCGCTCAATGTTTTTATTTTATTTTTTGTATCAAAACCAATATATCTTTTATAGTTAGAGTTCATATTGTTCCTTGTAAAAAAAAACAACTATTCTTATCTATTTTTTTTAGTACATTATTTCAGACCGGGCCTAGCAACATATGCCTATTTTGTCCCCACTCATACCATAGCAAATGTTAGAGCACTACCGGCAGTGAGTAAAATTTTCCCCACGAGTAAAAATGGTGAGTAAAATGAGTGAAAAATGCATCCCGGCAGTGGTCACCCATGAGAAAACTCATGAGGAAAACTTCAGGTGGGCCCCATATATTTTTTTATTCCGTTTTACACTTTAACGACTATTTTCGGCATTTAAACAATTTAAAAAAAAATATTAAAAATCACCAACGGTCATAAAAAAATTTTCTCTATAAAATGACACCCATTTTGCTATATTTTTCCACAACTTAAAAAAAATACATTTTCCTAATTGAATTCGTTTTTCACCATTATCTACTTCCCAATTGTTATCATACACATTTTTTTGCAAATCTTCGTTAAAGTAAATTATTCTGCTGTTATTTTCATAAAAACGATAATAAAGACGTTAGTTAAGACGTTAATTTAAAGCGATTATCAAAAGTGATAATTATTTAAAAACGCAATTAAAAACGCTAATTAAAAACTATAATTATTATAAAAACGCTAATTAAATGCGATAATAAAATAGACGATAGTTTAAAAAGGAAATTAAAAAACGATTATAAAAAACGATATAAAAATACGATAATTAAATACTGTAGTTAAAAACGATAACTATAACTGCTAATTAAAAATATTAAGTACATTACAAATTGATTGAAACACTAACTACACAATAATAACATAAATTAATTAATAACGATACAAAATTATTAATCATAATCCTGTTAAACGATAATTGGTGAATATGGAAGAGAGAGAAAGTGTGGTGGGGTATTGGAAAAAGTAAGAGAGAGATTGGTGAGGAAAAAGTGTGGTTAGAGAGATAATTAAATAGCAAAATTTTGCCCACTGCTAATAGTGGTCTTTTTAGCATCCTGTTGCCCACATGCCTACTTCTCTAAACATGTGGGTGAAGTAAGGTATGGGTATGGCTTTATCAACAGTTACTACCGGTCTAACCATCTCCCTTCTCTACTCATCTCGCCTCAGCCATTCCCGTCCAACACTCTCCCTTTTACACTCTGCTCTCTCTCCTCTCTCCCTCCGCCGCCACCTCAGCACTCTCTTCGTCGCTTCTCATCACCGGTGCCGGAGCTTTACAAAAATGGCGGCGACGCCCGATATCAAGATTACCTCACCTTACGGCTCGTGGAAATCGCCGATCACCGCCGATGTTATCGCCGGCGGCCAGAAGCGCCTCGGTGGAATCGCTGTCGACGGTAATGGTCGTCTCATTTTGCTCGAATCTCGTCCTACTGAAGGAGGGTAACTCCTCTTGCCTTTATTGTGCTACTAATTTTGCTGCTAATACTTGTGTCACATATGTAGTGGTACGCTTATCGGAACCCAATTGGCTACCTAGTTGTACTATTATACTTGTGTAACCACTGTAACATGTACTATTCTTTGATACCTAGTCTTGTTATAGTATCCTACCACAGTACCATGTACTGTCATTCCGCATGTTTCGGGGAATCGGGGGGCTAGCGAATTAGGTATCACTGGCTTAAACCCTAAGTCCCTAATACTTGGTGTGATCGGAGCTACTAAGAGGAAATTTATAATGAATAAGGAATAAGGAATAAGGAATAACGATGTTCAAGTATGGCATGATCATGTGATCTTTCGATTTGGAAAAGCTGATCAAATCAGAATATTGATAAGTATGAGGTGTACAATGTTATGGAATTGATTTGAATATGGGGACTAGTTTCGTTTACTTTCTCAAGCTTTATGAAATTGAATTTCTGGTTTTAGAAATGATTTCTATTGGGTTCAAGTGTGGATTTCTCTCATCGCCTGAGAGATTATTTGGTGGAGGCAGTGAAATAAGTGTGAATTCTGTTATGAGGGATGTTGTAGGGAATGTCTATATAAGTATATTTATGATGGTACATGGAATATGGAAATTCTTGCTTTGTCAAAGTACTATGATTCAATACATTTTTATTATCAATTGGGCTCTTCTCTGATTTTGATTACCTCAAGTTCTCAATGGCTCAAACATCATCTTTTTTCACTGTGACAAAACATGGAAATATATGTATCATTTGACAACTTAATTCTTGTAGTTATGACGTCTGTATCTGTTTCGTAGATAATAGTGTCAAAAGAGACGATTATGTTAACATGGGACCGTAAAGCTTTTTCCATGCTTCGCTAACTTGGCCTGTAATTTTTCTATTTGATAAGCTATTTTATGATCGCCAGTAAGTGTTTTTAATCCATCCTCTTATTTGAAGCCGATTACAGCGTCAATCAATTTTTTCAGCATTTACATATCAGTGGGAAGGTTGAATGAGCTTTGGGCAAGTACATATAAAGGGGGATCCATTTCCTACTTTATCACGCTTTTGCTTAGTTTCCTTTGCTAATTTGCAACTCTTTAACGTTCTTATCTAGTGACTTGTTCATAAGCTGTTAGAATTCCTGCTTAAATAGTTGTAGGGAATCTATCAGCTGATTTCATCCTCAAATTTATTGAGTCATCTTTAGAGATTGACAGTGAATGTAACTTACTATAAGAGGATGAGCTTTGAAAGATCAGTGTTACACTTAGAGAAGCTCTCTTAGCGAAAGTGTTGCGTAATAATTGAAATAGCGTATAATCTCTCTTATGCTTGTCAAGATGCTTGGAATAATCCTTTTGTTGTCAGATGTCATGCATTTAATACATTGATTTCCTTAATGTTATTGTTAGTTAATGAACTATGGTGATTGTATTATGGGCTGTGCTGGGCCCTCTGTTTGTGAGGCTATATAAATGTTGAAAATTATCTCATTCTCATCTACCATACAGTAATTATGCTATCATTCTGCAAAAATTGAAATTAAAAGTATTCCATATTTCTCCTGTTCAATGTATCTCCATTTTCTTTTTGTGCTTATATTTGACTGCCTTGCCTGTCACTAAAAGTTCTATGGTTATTCTTTCTTCTGCTATGTTTTATCTTTGATGATAATTTAAATTTGACTGTTAGACGAGGCGTCCTTGTTAGAGAAGCTGATAATCATGAATTGGCACCTATAGACATAACTCCAAAAGATTTTTCTGTCCGCTCACGTGCTCAGGAATATGGAGGTGGAGCCTTTGGAGTATCTGGAGATACTGTAGTGTTCTCAAACAACAAGGATCAAAGACTCTACCTGCAGTCAATTCTTCCTGGAGGTAGCCTGTTTGGCTCATTACCCATTTAGTTTTGTGTGCAACTTGTAATTCGTACTTTATACATCTCTAACGAGAATATCACTTTATGAATATCTAATGTACAAGGGGAATGCTCTTGCCTCATACCTCATGTTATTTAATTTAGCTTAGGCCCCTTGTGATGTTAAATAAATTGTTTAAATGCTTCCTATTGATGACTGAGAGTTTAGGGCTACAGGAAATAAGTTCTTTAGTATTTGTTTCAACAAAATTATTTTCATTACAGACTAACCCATTTTGTGCAGGGCAGTTGGAGGAGATGCCTTGTCCGTTGTAGTTTAGTGATGGTTGGATGTTATAATTAACTTCTATATTTGTTACTCTCTGATGACGACCTGTTATAAAGTAATGTAATTGTTGCTTTTCCTTATGTAGATTCTCCTCCCTCTCCAATTACTCCAGATTATAGTGGGCCGGCAGTTTGCTTTGCGGATGGAGTGTTTGATCCTCGCTTTTCTCGTTTTATTACTGTAATGGAAGGTACAAGATCCATCATCACATTTTCTTTCTTAGTCTGTGATTTTTGAAAATTTGGGGTTTTAATGGGTTGGGAGGAGGTGGGTGGATGAGGGATTTTATGTTGGTTTTTGATCATGTTGTACTCAGATATACTGATTATTTTCTTTTCATTTATTTTCAGATCAACGTCTAAGTCACTTAAATCCTACCACTACAATTGTGGCTGTTACTCTTGGAGGTAGTGATGTGCAAGGTAAGAAAGAAGGGAACATGATTCTTAGAAGTTTTGGTGGAGTGATCATTGTCTGTCTTGTTTATGTGTTTTTGTTCCCATGTACTGGTTGTTCTTTTCCGTACCTAAAATCATCTATGTCCTGTGAATTATCTGTCTGATTTTATTCAGCTTTATTATGTTTTTATTGGAAAGGAGTGCAAGTATCATGCATTCATGCTGGATATTGACTATCATTCTACTGGGTTGTTTCTTACAGAACCTAAAACTTTAGTTAGTGGTAATGATTTCTATGCATTCCCACGCTTGGATTATGAAGGGAGGCGAATTGCTTGGATTGAGTGGGGTCATCCCAACATGCCATGGGACAGATCAGAGCTTTGGGTTGGCTACATATCTGAAGAAGGGTAAGACAACATTTTCTTATTGGACTTGCTACTATATTAGAAGCCTCATTTTTAGTTAGAAAAGAGTGAATTCCTTTACTTGTGCATTTATTGTATGCAGGTATTAACCTTGACATGTATATGGTAAATATTTGTGTATTGTTTTGGGCTTCAGAATGATCATGTCTATCTGTAAATCAGGGGGGAGGTTTTACTTTAGAGTTAGAGAAGAGGATTTTAGAATATGCTTCAATAAGTATTATTGGGAATGCAAATTGAAGGTCTTCTGCTTCATGGAAGGCTCACCTCTTATACTCTTTGTTTGCAACGTGTAGTTTAGTTCTTGGGTTGACAATTTTACTGAAGGCACCATTTCTTTTTGGTTTAATCTGAGCTTGGGCTCAGATTAAGTACAACAACCCAAAGTAGTTCCCTCTCTCCCCACTCTATCAAACAAGATGCTTTCCTTGTTAATTAAACAAATACCGAAGAAAACAATGTGTAAGATAAAATTTCCCATGGGTTATACACACTAATTGATTGTGGAGTTTGATGTGGGGTTGCTGGGAATCTTGGAATTAACTCAAAGAAAGAAAGTCAATATGATCCACAGTGTGCTATTCTTTTATTTGCAAGAGCTACCATGTGAATAAATTGCAGTCGTCTTTCATTTTGCACTTGGCATCTTTGTTTATATATGTGATTGAGACTAATAGAGGTTAAATTTTTGTGATAAAACTTATGATAATAGGTGAGATACTTTCCCAATCTGGTGATTCCAGTTTGAATTATTTTTTGTTCTGTATGAACGTTTTGTTTGATTAAAATTTATAATCTGGATTTTTTATTGCCCTTTTGATCTCAAAAATTCATATAATTTAATAACTAGACCTCTGGCATAAGTATATACATATTTATGGGAATATATAACCGATGTTGCCTTGTCATCAGTTCTGCCTAGTATGCTCGTGTTCTTGCATGATCTTTCCCTTTTATGCCTGGTGTATTGATAGAAGTCACTTCTTTACTGATTAGCAATTCAAGAGTATGAAAAGGTTGATTAATGCATTGGCAAATATTATTTTATGCTAGATATTATGTTGACAGTGTGATGCAATGTTGTTAGTCTCTTACAAAAAATTTTGTTTCTTGCTTGCTACTCTACAAATTACACATGATGTGCAATTAATCTAGCAATTTATTTTCCTTGCATCATTGGCTTACACATCCTCCCTTACTCTTATGTAGTCCAATTCCATACTTGTAGCATCTTCACAGCTCTTATTTATGCATATAACTTGGCCCATGCTTTTGTGTAGAGATATCTACGACCGCATCTGTGTTGCTGGTGGGGATCAAACTCTTGTTGAATCTCCAACTGAGCCCAAGTGGACACCTGAAGGTATAGAAGTTGTTCATAGAGTTTTGTCTAATGAGATACTGATTAATATACGATTGCCATTTTTATTTCCTGGAGAATGTGTCAGAAACTACTTTTTCTAAGTCTAACTTTGTGAAGATTTGTCTTTCTTAAGTTGTCATGTGATGCCTGACAGTACATTAGGGGACTTTTCTGCATGGGCTCCCATATGCGCCTCATGCCTTCTTATTTTTCCCTATTCTCCACCAATTCCATAAAATTTACTCCCCTTCAACCCTGCCACTCAGTTTCGCCCTTTTCTTTAACTCGTTCTCCCTCCTTCTACTTGCCTGGCGCGATGGTCAAGTATTTATTTGCTATCCGTTAGGTCATGGGTTTGAACCTTGAAAGTGGCCTCATTATGATAATAAGGGTAAGGTTGCATACAATTGGACCTTTCCCAACACTTCTCTAGCATGAGGCTGTGAGCTTTGTGCATTGGGTATGACCTTTTTATTTTTGCTCTTTCTGTTGCTCATAGTTTTGGCCAATTATGCTTTTAACTTGCATAAAATTCTTTGGAAATGTTTGCAATACCTTTGAGATCTATTTTTGTACCTTTACTAAGTCCAAAAAGTTTGATTCCTCCCTTTTTTGGCTCAACTTTCTACAGCAATAATTACAAGTTTACTAATTGAAATCACCATTTTAATGTAGCCTTTATGACAGGGTAGGTGTTGATCTATATTTAACACGGAGTAATCTGTTTCTCTTTACTCAAGACAGGAGGGTGGCTGAGAGAGAGGATAATTGATCATGTCACATATTGCTTCCAAATATTTCCATGTTATAAACTACTGTGCTGTTTTCAGAATCCTGATATATAAGAGTTCTCTCTAAGCGCTTTCTTATCTTACTTGAATTTAGATATTTCATTGCATTGATTTGCCTATTTTAGATAGCAAAGGCATAGCTGGTAGTGTTGCTGTAATAGTTGACTTGTAACGGGTCTTTAATCATTGTAATGCATGAACTTAAGATTTTTCTGGTAATGGTGTAAGCAAGTCAAGCCAGGCTAGGTGAATAAAAGCTTGGTTTTGGATTCTTGTTACTTGATTTTTTTTTTTTGGCTAGAGAAGTGCATGTAACAGTTATAGCTGTAGTCTTGAATCAAGCCACTCTTCATTTGCTGTTACGAGACAAAAGTGTCAGACAATTAAGAAAACTAGCAGCAATTAGTTCTAAATGTTGATATTATATATTGGTTTATGCAGGTGACCTACTTTTCATTACTGACAGGAAAAATGGATTCTGGAATCTCTATAAGTGGGTAAGACTTTGTTTTGTATTTTGGATGTCTCATATTATTAACATTAGCAGCTTTTTATAATTTTCCAAACTCCTGTCTTGTGTTTATAAGATACTTGTGTGGGATGTAATATCGAGGTGGTTGAATCAGAAATTGATTAGTATGGGATACTACACCGGTAATGCAACATACTTCTTTTTATACATAGGAGACCACATTCGTGGTCCGGTTATCCACCCTCTGAAGCTTAAGTGAATAAGGAGGTTTGGAATATTTTAAGAGAGGAAGTACAGAGATTTTATCAGTATAATGGCTCTGATTGTGAGGTAGATGTGTCACTGTTCACAGTTAAAAGGTTATTTATATCACTTCAGGGGAGTTTGTGCCCCTTTGCTTACTGAGCCAGTATTGCTGCTCATAATTGGCTAATTGGCTAGTGAATCTTAATGTTACACTTGACATCATTACTTGGGTTATAGTTATTGTCCAATAGAATAGGATTTTCTATAGAGCTACCATAGGTGATTGCAGAGTAGTTAAGCCCACCCGTTTGTGCTAACTTTGTGGAAATATTTTCTTGGGAGAGGAGATAAATAATACCTAGTTTGCTTTGTGAGGATAGCAGCTTTTTTTCTTCACTGTTGATTTGGCTTTTGTCATGAGGTGCCAAGTATCTTTTTTTTAGGGGTAGGTACACATGACCATTTTTTCCTTGGAGTATTAGTATTTGGTTGTTTTGTAAGTTGGAACCATGTGTCATGATATGTGCAATAGGGATGACAGGAATAGTAGGCCATTAAGCATTTTTGTAATAACTAGGATCTTGTGGCAATGATAAAAATGTGTTGTGAGTTAATTTATCTTTATCTTGTATATGTATCAAAATTCTGTTAATATGAGATATGAATGGAGATCTTATCACATTCACATTCAATTTTGTCCAATAGCTGGGTAAGATGTTAAGGGTATTAATATGGATATTATTCCGTGATTGATCTTTGTAGAACAAGTTGACATGGTAGTTGATTTAGGGCTATAACAAAAGTTGCTAAAAAAGGTTGAAGTTTTAAATACATTAACTATTTGAATGGAGGAGCTCCAAAATGTTACTGTAAGGAAAAAATATTGAAATTTTGTTGGTAAAAGCCTACTATTAGGACATATAGTGACAATATATTTTCGAGATAATTGTTATGAGGCTGGTAACAACTAACTAGTGCCTGCCTGTAACAAACCAGGCATGGTAGGGTCAGGTGACATTGGTGTACTAACTTGTCTTGTAGTTCTTGCTTTTCTCATGATGTCAAGGCTTGGTGGAGCTTTGGTGAACTTGATTTACATGAACTCTATAGAGTAGAGGCAAAGGAGCAGTCTAGATATTTTCAATTTTATACCTGTTTGGCCAAAATTTTAAAACTGTTTCTCCACCGTATAAGCTGATGCTAGGCCAGACATGGGTGCATGAAAAAGCAATATCTATTTCTGGAGAAGCCCAAATCAGCTATTAAACTCCCCTAGAAACAGAAGCTTCATTATGTAGCTTTTGCAACTTTCATGGGGAGCAGTTTTCTCTCTAATTTTATGGAATTTCTAAATACAACAAAGCCCTTGTTGAAGAAAGAAAGAACCCTTTGCCCATCAAACTTAACATTTCCCCATTCGTTCCCATCTGCACTTTCCTCAACACCGTTCTCTTTCATCTTCCTATTGTGCCACACATCTCTCTCTCGTAGATCATAACTTATCGCTAATTTCTGCACTTATTATCTTTTGAGAACCATTATGTCAATGATTTTCAAATGGTTTGAATCTAATCTTTTATTTATGGGTATTTCATATATGGATTTGGTTTTTTCAGGTTGCAATTTTTGTGGGATTTCTATTTGTACTTATTTTTCTTCAATTTGATTCATAATGCTACAACTTATTTGTCTGGTTCATATTTGTCCCACTTTTTTCTTTTTATTCTCTAATTTTGATTTATGGGTTAATTGGAAATTTTTGCTTACATTTATTTTTAATTTGATATGGGGAATTACTTTCGATTAAAAAAGATTTTTATATCTGAAACTGCAAGATTTAGCAATCATACAGGAATTACAAGATTCTCTGATGGGGCATTGGAATATTTGATGATTAAAACCAAATTTTGTTGGGTAGTAGCAAGATATTCTACTAATACATTGATGGTAGTATGGTTTATCTTGGTTTCATTTTTTGGGAATTTTTTTATTTGGTCTTGCCTGAGGGATTTTTTGTCCTGTTTGTGTTATTCTTCATTACTTAAAAATGTAGCTTGTTTTGAACCTATATAATAATGAAAGGAATGAACCACCACATTTTTCTCCTGGAGGTTTTTTTATATACATTTGCTTTACGGGGTAGATTTTTTTTTTCATCGGTTAAAAAAATGATATATTAGGATCTTTTCTTTGAATAAATATTTAATATTGTTCACCACTTTCTCCAAAGGCTTAATAGCAACTGGAATTAATAATTATTTATTTACTTGTTGATGACAGATAGAATCTAAAAATGAGGTTATAGCTCTTTATTCCATGGAAGCTGAGTTTGCAAGGCCTTTGTGGGTTTTTGGCATGAGCTCTTATGAAGTCATAAAGAGTCCTGATCAAAAGAACTTAATTGCTTGTAGCTACAGGTATGTCTCTGACAGTTGAGCAAAATTTTTCTGGTATATGCTTGTTTACTCATGTGTGTACTCTCTTTAATGTCATTTTTCTGTAAGACTATAGAGTTCAGACGCTGCTGTATTGAAATAGATGTAAAAAGTGAAACTATATAAGCTGTATTATTGTTTGATTGTTTGGCACCTAAAAGCTAAAAGTCACTTAGAGATTTTTTTTTTGCTTCTTCGACGATGATGGGATTGCCTAAATTGTTCAGTTGAGGAATACTGATTTGTCCTTGTTATTTTTATGCAGGTTGAAAGGAAGATCATATATTGGAGTCCTTGATGATGCTCTGAGCTCTTTATCTCTACTTGATGTTCCTTTCACAGATATAAACAATATTGTAGCATCCCGTTCCTCCATTTATTATTCTTTAATGATTGAGAAGTTCCATCTAGAACTGTTGTGTGATAGTTTATAATGTATGCCTTATTTTATGTGCAGATATTAGGTCCCAATTGCTTGTATGTTGAGGGAGGATCTGCTTCCCATCCATTGTCAGTGGCAAAGGTGTACTATGCATTTTTTTTGCGCTTTCCCTTTTTCGGCTGGCCTTAATTACATAATGTCTACCATATATTGGGAAACTTGATTATTCATAGTGTTGTTTGTTCATTATTCATAGTGTTGTTTGTTCATTTACTGACTTATTGTGTTTGCTCGCTTTCTTCTTTTCTTATTGGTTTTGCTCTTGAGCAATTTACCTTATTTATTTATTTATTTATTTTGTGACTAGGTGACTTTGGATGAACGGAAACTACAAGCAGTTGATTTTAGTATTATGTGGTCATCATCACCAGAAAGTTCGAAGTATGACCCATATTTTAGCTTACCAGAGTTAATAGAATTCCCTACTGAGATATCAGGACAAACTGCTTATGCAAACTTCTATCCTCCCACCAACCCTGCACATCAAGCTAGTATTGGGGAAAAACCTCCACTTTTGTTGAAAAGTCATGGTATGTCTATATTTCTTTGCATTTTATGGATAAAACTTGATTAATTGAGAAGCTGGTATATGTAATGTGCTTAAATAGTAGATACTATGATCGATTGATGCATTCCGTTTTTTCTTTTATATATTAACTATGATGCTCAGATTTAGGATACAAGTGTAGATCTGGAATCAAGAGCCTCATCAAGTGTCCAAATGTAGGATATGGATTTGTGAACAAGGACACTTTTTTTTCTAGTATACTATAATGTAATGAATTGGCTTAATTTGGAGGGGTAGTTTATGCATTGCATAAGTAGCCAGTTAAGAGTAGCTTGACAAGGAAGATAAGTTATAAGAGCCAGCAAAAAAGGGAAGAATAAAAGCAGATTTATAAATGTCAGGAGAAAGGCAGTGGTTCACTATGATTATATAGTGGTCATGCCAGCTGTATCTGCCTGTATGGATATGCACTGGTGTTTGTGAATTGACCCATCAGCTGCATTGGGGCATATATTGGGCCTTTTTGAATCTCTGGAGATTTTACTTTTTGGCCGATGTGTCATGTGCTGGTGCAAGAAGCTGTTTATTGCTGTAAGTTTGAATATCTTTCCATTCTTGAGTAGAGAATACTTCCTGTCTTTCAAAACACTTGCATCCTAGCTCCTTGGCACCCAGTTTAAGAAAGTGAATGCATTGGGTCTATAGAAAAAGTAATCAATATACTTATGACCTTACCTTAATTATCCAACCCATCTCTTCTACCAGTATTTCATTAGTTTTGATTATCTTGTCTATTTCTCTGTTGTATTCTCATTCTTTTGTTACAACCCAACAGCTTTGTTGTGAGCACTTAGATGAGGAGGAAGTAATTATATATTTACTCAAATTTTCACACTAGAATTCAAATACTAGTTAGTCTCCATGTACTTGGGTTAAAGCAACACACCAAGGCTTAAATTAAGCTAACATATATTCCAAAGCTCTTAAAACAAGTTTTTTTCAAGGACAAATATCCCATTTATTACATATCTTCAAAGTCATATCTTCTTTTCCCATCTACAGTTTGCTTTATTTTTATTGCTTGGGCTCTCCTCCCCTCACTTTATTTTCATTTGTTTCAGGAAAAATATGCTTAGCTAAATTAAGATAAGTCAAGTTCAAAGTAGATTAGGGCTACCCAAGTTCCATTCACGGCTACAGTTAGCTTTGATAGGCTCTGAGATGTAGAAATAAGTTAAAAGAGGCTACTGTAAAGTTAAGATATGCTCAAAAGGGGATTTAAGGGAAAAGAACACATAGGTAGAGAGAACACATGCTAAATGATTTGCGTTTTTTATGTCAAAAATTTTCACTTCTTCTTAGGCATGATTTAATTTTTTTCTTAATTCTTAAGCTCTTGTACTGGTTACCATGTTTAAGTTCCTGTTCCTTTTTGTTTCTTCTAATTGCGACTGTGAAATAAAGAATAAATCTAGGACTATCTTCAACCTAACCATGTAGGAAGTAGACTTATTATGTATTTCCTTCTATCTTTTCCTAGATTCTCCTCTGGCTCCTGAACTTATCATACAATCATCTAGAGAGTTTTTTTTTTTCTTGGAAAATGTTCTGCTCGTCTTGCTGTGAGTCCATGAGGCATCTACCTTATGTAAGGTTGGAGATGCATTATGGATTTGGGTTGTGATCTTCAGGTAATTAAATTTTTCAATTTCCATGATTTTCCATTTTCTTTTGGTCTCAGGGAGAATGTCGGATAGGGATCCTTGTGTGCTCTGTCGTGTCATCCACATATCTCTGTTGTATAGTCAGATGTATCTTTACCTGAGACATGTTGTCATTTTTCTGTATGTTTTAGTGGGCTTTTTGTACTTGCTTTTTTGGCATTTCATTATATTATTTGTCTCAGAAACAGTAAAATGTGACGCATAGGTGTTTTCCGTGCCTAGTTATTGGACATATCAATCAAGAATATACTTCTGCTTGTATGGTTGACAAAATAAAATGTAGGAACTGGAAAATCAAAGGAATAGGGGATCAAAGAGTTGTTTGGTTGACTACAAAAAGTGAAAATGTATGAATTGGAACCTCCACGGGCATTGGCAATTCCCACAAACAAGGGAATTTGAGTGCCAAGTCCTCCCATGGTCATTGGATGTTCCCATGATGTGATATATAGGGCAAATACATAACTACTCTCCAAAAAGTAGTATCAAGTATTTTTTTGGGCAAATAGTAAATTGACATAAAGTAGTTAAGATTGACGGGAAATGTATTAAAGTCAACCAAACATGCCATATGAATCAATTTCATAGGTATTGCATATTACTTCATGTCAAGATTGAAAACCAAACCAGTTAAGGATAATTCTTAGGGATTTGACATGGGTATAAAATTCACATGATATACAAATTCCTACGGGAATTTAATTCCCATGTTAACCAAACAAGAACATAGAGTATGCTATGGTGTATTGTTTGTTGAACTTTTCTTTATGAGATAGAAATATCCTTACATCAAGGTCTGTATAAGTGATGATTTATTTTAGTTACTTTTGAAATGAATTTTTGATTTATGTGGAATAAACTTTTTTCAAAATACCTCCAGAGATTCTAGTTATTGCTCTATCTTTGATATCAGAAGCTAATGCGTAGTGAGGCTCTGAAAATTGTTTTTGTCCAACCTTTCTTAGGAGGACCCACTGCAGAGACTCTTGGAATCCTCAATCTTAGCGTCCAGTACTGGACCAGTCGTGGTTGGGCATTTGTGGATGTTAATTACGGTGGAAGTACAGGTTAGGCCTGCCTTTTCTCTATCTTTCCTGTAGACTGATGCCTTTTAATTTGTTTTGTTTGCCCAAAAGAATTTATCAGCCTATCAGACCTATTAGACCATTTTCCCTTATATATTAGCCCTGTTGGGATGTTGGGAGTGGTCACGTTGATCCCGTGTATTGTAACTGAAAGTCATCTTTTTCTAATTTCAGTTTTATCTTATCTTTTCTATAGGTTATGGAAGAGAATACCGGGAGCGTTTGTTGGGAAACTGGGGTATTGTTGATGTTAATGACTGTTGCAGTTGTGCTAAATTTCTGGCAAGTTCTATTTTTTCTTTTCTAGTTATCCCAAAACTGGCGCCTAAATCCGTCAAGACTTACTTCTTTTTGTTTGATTTGGCAGGTGGACAATGGAAAGGTAGATGGTGATCGACTCTGTATCACTGGTGGTTCTGCTGGTGGATATACAACATTAGCTGCTCTTGCTTTTAGGGAGACCTTCAAAGCTGGGGCTTCCTTATATGGTGTATGTATGGCAATTTTATCAGAGCAACAAAAAGAGGTGTATCTCCCCCTCTCTTTTGATCTTTACTGAAGTAGTTGTCATTGATCTCACTTGTACATATTTTGGAAAAAGATTATCCGGGGGAGGGGGGCGGGTATTTCATTGAAGAAACAGAGACTATTTTTTACAGTAATTGTGAGTTCACTGTAAAATAAATCAATGTTGAGAGAATTATACTAGAACCTTCCTAAGCCCAACAGGAAGTAAAATCCTCATCCTTGTCTGATTTTGACTGGACTCTTTCACTATAATAGTTTGTTCAGCTGATCAGCTCTATTACAAGTTTTACAAATTACAACCTATATCTAATTTGGGCCTACTCCTGAGTTCCTCTATGAACTCAAGTTCCCAACATGGTTCCCTCATGCTATTTTCCTCAAAAAATCTAAAGATTCTCTATCTTGACTTGGACTTAACTGAAAGCCTCCATACATCAATAGTTCTCTCAAAAATTCACTCAAATCTCAAAGTTCAGACTTATGAATAATCAAACTCTAGAAACTTAAACTGTTAATGATGCAGACACTTAGAAACTTTTGTGGAACTGACTCAAAATGTTGAACTTGGAATTATATTTATGCAAACAATTCCCATTTATTTTTGATATGATGACCTCCATTAGTCATAACTTGACTAAACTATTACCTATCAGACACCACTATAAGTCCATGAATAATACATCCTAAATATTAGGCATGACCTCTATGCTCCTATGCAACTTGTATGCCTGTTAAGTAAAAGGTGCAACTATTTTGTTCTTTCCCTATGATTCCTTTTTTTACATCAGTTTTCTAATTTTTAGGGCTCCAGAAGATAGTTAGAATTAATTCTTAACGGAAAATTCTTAACTTACTACTAATATGTAAATTTTGGTTGATAGCTGACAACTAACAGAAATCAAATCTTTAGTCAATTTTATCCTTAACTAAGGCACATAGTATTTGGTGACTTTTCTCGGGAAACTGACGCATTACATTGTACTCATGGCTCCAAACGTAGTTCCATATACCTCGATTTAGTTTGCTTACAAGAAGCCTAATAGTACTCTCATACAAATTAGACTTCATTCTCTTTTGGAGTTCTCACTCAAAAACATTAGGTTATTAGTCATATTAAAATGGTTTAAGCATCTCTATTGTTTTTCCATCAACCTTTTAAGGTTTCTGCAAAAGTATCTTGCATGTAAACCTTTTAAGGTTTCTACAAAAAGTATCTTTCGTCATTGATTTACTTTTAATTGTCCACTCTTAAAATCCTGCAAAAAGTTGTTAACCCCACTCTTAAAATCTCTCTTCTTAGTTTTAATCATTCATAATAGGCTGTCTCATCATAATTGTTGACTAACTTCAGAGAACTTCAATACTGTTCTTAGTTTACCAGTTAATGTTTCTTTAAGAGTAGCTATCTAAATGATACAATCTTAGAATTTGGATGTTTTATTATCTTTCATGTAACAGACAGAACTATGTTATTAAACTACGGTCACAAAGAATTTCGGAACACCATTTATGAATGGAGTATTACAGTATTATTAAAGCTTACTAAGAACTTTAATCAAGCTCCTGAAATTCACTAAGAATTTTAGAGTGGTTCTTTCCTACTTTAACTAAGTTAAGAGTAGGATATATGTTGATGACATCACAAAAATCTTTCATGTAGACCGATATTATTTGAGCTTAACTCGTTAAAAAAAAAATTAGCAAACGCTGAAGAAAAATATTATTCTGTTTTCTTGAGTTCCATTCACTTTCTGTTTCCATCTGTATTTCTAAGCTCTACTCGGCTTAACGTATGTCCCCATGATATTTGTTTATTTTATCATCTACTTCCTGAAAATGTTAGACCATTGTATATTTCATAAATTCTGTACTTATTATCTTCTCCTCCTTTGAAAAAAAGTGTTCTCACATGTGGTCCCTTTTAATGAGTTCTCCTTGGTTTATGTTACTACGATAGCCAAGTAGAACTAAGACAAACAGAGGAAGTAGCATAACTCACCTAGGACTTGAAATAAATAGTAATAACACTATGGGGCTGCTTGGTTGGCAGAAATCGAAAAAAGGGAAAGGAACCTAGAATCTGGTGGTTGTTTAAAGATGTTTATTTCCTTTCTCTGGATTCCTTCCTTTTCCTCGTAATGAACCAAACATCCCCTAAGTATATGACTTAGCCTGACCCCTCTTATACTCTTAACAAAAAATGAAAACTATCATTCTTCCAGCAAACGTCACCAAAAGAAAATCATACTATAATATGAAATGTTATCAAGCTCTCTTTTCACATATAATTAAAGGATTAATGAACTTATGGAGTTAAAAATGATCTCTAAACACGATTGACTGCTTTGACATTGAAATATTTTCATGGTGATACATATACCAATAATATCATGATTCCAGCGTTAAACTTCAGTATGCATTTGCTGAAAATGCGGTGAGGCAAATGAAGTGCTGATGCACTAGTTCAAAGATAACAATTCTTTGCTTTCGAGAGGCAACGATTCTCTCCAAATACTTTTTGTATTAATTTTCTTCTGTCTATTACAATAACATTCTTCCGTCTATTACAATAACATTGTTCCCTATATGTAGCCCGTAGGCATAACTGTATTCTAACATATTCCCTTTGTAACAAACTCCATACAATTTATTGATATTACTATATATTGCTATATTTTGTTGTCTATATATTCTTTGTAATTTCTTCAGTGCACGATTGGCTTGTTTGTTCCCTGTTCCTCTGCCTTCTTCTTTTTGCGTGTGTACACCTGTGTTATAGGAGGCTTGAATTGGTTCACAACATTACCCTGGTCTAAAAAGCCACCTTATCCTAAAGGTGGAACTCAAATGTACAATTGTCTGATACTCTTCCCAAGTGGCCTCAAAATTCGGCAGATTCTTCCATTTAATGAACACCTCTCCCTAACAGCCCAACTCTCACATTCAAGAATTCTTCGGGTATGGATTCTAAGTATAATTCCGGAGAGAATACCTCAGGAGCACCGGGATGGCCTTTTGAAGCTGTGAGACATGAAAGACAGGATGTACTCTAGCATGCGATGGAAACTTAAGTTTATAAGCCACTGATCCTTTGCGTTGCACTATCTCAAAGGGTCCATAAAAACGGGGAGCCATCTTCTCAAAAGGTCTTGAAGCTAATGATCTTTGTCTGTAGGGCTGTAATTTCAGGAAAACCACTTCACCAACCTTATATTTCACATCCCTCCTGTGTAGATTCTCCTGGACTGTCATCCGTTGCTGTGCCTTGAGCAAATGTGCCTTAAGGTCATCAAGAATTGCATCTTTTTCGATCAGTTGCTCCTCTAGAGATTGGACAATTGTGGTGCCTTAGTGGAAGGATCCCTGCCATACACAACCTTGAACAGAGAACATTGTATGGCTGAATGGAAAGTTGTGTTATAACAATACTCTGCCCATGGTACCATTTAGCCCACTCTTTAGGCTTCCTATTAATGAAACAACGCAACGTCAGTTTGGGGATGGTAAGCTGTATTTCTCTTGAGGGCATCCCCTTGCTCCTTGAACAACTCTCTCCAAAACATACTCGTAAAATTCCTATCCCTATCCGACACGATGGACTTAGGAAGCCCATGGAGTCTGACAACCTCCCGAATGAAAACTTTAGCCACCTTAGGAGCTGAAAAAGGGTGTTTCATCCCTAAATAGTGGGCAAATTTGGACAACCGGTCTACTACCACCAACACACTATCCATACCACGAGAGCACGGAAGCCCTTTAACGAAATCCATGGAAATATCTTCCCATATCTCAGTAGGGATGGGAAGTGATTGCAAAAGTCCTGCAGGAGATAAAGAGGAATGTTTCTGTCGTTGGCAAACCGCACAACCCTTGACATACCTTGTCATAGCTCTCCGCATACTAGGCCAATACCACTGTGCCGCAAGATGTTGGAATGTCTTAAAGTCTCCAGCATACCCCCGCGACTGGTGTATCATGGTACTCATAAAGCAAGGACTGGGTTAGATCTTGCGAACTGGGTAGGACAATTCGATCATACTTCAACACACCCATGTCCACCGAATAGCCCTTATGACCAGTTGCTAGTTCGTTTTTGAGATGTATGATGAAAGGATCCTTGTCTAATGCTTCCTGACTCTCCTTCCATACTACCCCTTAGCACTGATCAAAGTACTCATCTCCAGACTGCCCCGTAAACTCCCTTGATAATGCATCTGCTACTGAATTTGATGAGCCAGAATGATACACTATGTCAAAATTGTATCCAAGCAATTTGCTCAATCATCGCTGATACTCAAGCCCAACCTCCCTTTGATGCATGAGAAACCTCAAACTTTGGTGGTCCACCTTTGAATCGCCAATACTAATGCCATTAGTTCCTTTTTGTATAAAAGGCTTAGACCTTGCCCTAACCCCAACACTCTACTAAAGTATGCAATCGGGTGTCCCCCTTGAGTCAACATAGCTCCAACTCTACTATAACTAGTGTCTGCCTCTATTATGAAGGATCTAGAGAAATCAAATAGAGCTAAGACTGGAACGCTTACCATTGCCCTCTTTAAACACATGAATGCCTCATCATTCCAACAGAAACTCTCCTTCTTGAGCTGCTTGGTTAGGGGCTGCCATCCTAGCGTACCCTTCTATGAATTTGCGGTAATACCCTGTCAGCCGAGGAACCCTCTTAATTCCTTCAATGTCTTCGGTATTGGCCAATCTATCATAGCCTGAATCTTGGATGGATAGAATTCTACCCCATCCTATGATATTATATGGCCTAAATATGCCACTCGTGCCCTACCAAACTTACACTTCTTTTTGTTGGCATATTGTTTATGGTGGGCCAACGACTCCAATACCACAAACAAATGCCTAACATGTTCTTGCTTGTTAGTACTATAAACCAGGATTTGATGATAACTCGAAGAAGACCAGGACAAATCTCCTCAAATATGGCCGAAACACGTCATTCATTGACGCTTGAAAGGTCGCCAGGGCATTAGTTAACCCAAATGGCATTAATAGGAACTTGTAATGACCATCATGGGTCCTAAACGCCTTCTTGGGTACATCTTCACTTCTCACTCGGATTTGATGATAACTCGATTTAAGCATCTTTGAAAACACCTTAGCACCCTGCAGCTCATCCAATAGTTCATCAATAACTGGTATCAGATACTTGTCGGGACTATAACCCTATTAAGAGCTCTATAGTCTACACAACCTCTAAGAGCCATCTTTCTTCTTGACGAGCGGAATTGGACTAGAGAACGAGCTGCTAGAAACTTGTATGTTCCTGCCCTCAGAATATCATGAATCAAACATTCAATCTCATCTTTTTGTGTCTATGAGTACCTATAAGCTCTCACAATAATTGGATTGGTCCCTTCAAGCAGTGTAATCGCGTGCTCATGCCCCTTGCTGGGGTAACCCTTTTGGCAATTGAAAAACTTCCGCAAATTGATCCATCACTTCTACCAAAAAATCAGGCACCTTCGGTTCTCCCCTGTTCTCCTCTTCTACCTTGTTCAAGTGATCAAATTCAACTAGATAACCCTCTTTTTCGTGGTACAAAGCCTTCACCATTTCCTTGAGTGAAACCAAGGATCTTCCTAAGGATGCATCTCCTTGCAAGGTCACCATCCTTCCACCCACCTCGAACCTCAGTATTTGCGTCTTCTAATTTGTTGACATTGTACCTAACTTCTCTAGCCATTGAACAAGTATCAAATCAAAATACCGCAATGGAAGCACTAGAAAATCTTCAACTACCTTCAAGCTTGGGAGATGTAATTCCACCAATCTACATTCACCCGACCCTTCCACCTTATCTCTTGTCCCCAATGACACCCCAAATGGCTTCACCTCAAACATTGGTACTCCAATCTTCTTTGCTGTAGCCCATGAGATAAAGTTAAGAGTCGCACCTGGGTCTATCATAACCGTAACCTCATGGCCATTGAAATTCCGACAACCAAATTCAACGAAATCTTCAAGCCCCTCTTTTCAAAATCTTGTGGTACCACCTCCTCCGGTGGTGCGTCCTCTTCCACCTTAGGTTCACCCTCTTCGTTATCCTCAAGGGCCAACATTACGCTAAGCTCCCTTCTCTTTCATCTATGTCCCTCCGACCACTTCACATCACACCGAAAGCACAACCCACACTCCTTTTTCTCCTTGATTTGTTTGTCGGTGAGACAACGAATGCTACCGTTGACACTCCCCTCCAGCCGTCGGTAGTTGTTCACCAAAGCATTAGAAGTAGGGCTAGAATTGGAAGGATTTCGGTAATGAAATGAATGGATGAAAGTACTCTTGGGAAGCTGGACTCATGGGTCCAGTGTTGGTGCTGCATGAGTTTGTGTAGTGGAATACCCCTTGACTCCTGAACCCACTCCCTCTAATTTCTCCAGATCTCCTGTCTCTAAGCCAACTCCATCGCCTGATCCAATGACCAAGGCCCATGAAGCCTGACTTTAGCACTCACTACTTCCTTCAGACCGTTAATGAATTGGCCTTTGGCCCCTTCCTCGTGTATATCCAAGTATCCAACAATGGTGCCATGAGTTCTATGAATATTCTATGATACTCATACACCAAAGTGCTCACTTATGCTCGTATAAGGATCCGGCTGTTGAAGCTCCCATTGATACCATCTTCTCATTGACCGTCTCTTATGCTCCCATTGATACCATAATAAGGCATATCCCTCTAGCGAGACCACCGCCGCCTCCAATTGCTCCTTCTCCGACAACCTTGCAGCCCTCAAGATCCACCCGTCCGGGTTCTCGCCTCTAAACAAGGGTAGGTCTAACTTGATTCCCCACTTATTCGCTCCTCCAAATACCCATTTGTTTTCACCGTGTACCCCCTCCATTTTTTCAGACGAGTGCCTTGGTGGTGGTGGTCGGTTTAACAATTCTTCACGCAACGTTAACTGGTTCTCCCTCAACTGATTCATTAGTTATTCTTGTGAGGTACGAGATTGTTGAAGGCTAGCAGCAATCTGTGCCATCTGCACAGCCGTTTCTCCCAACTTCTCTGAAATCTGAACCTTAAAGCTTCCACGTCCTCCTCTAAGCCATCATCACCCTCCTCCCACGATTGGTGCTCTGATACAATTTTCTGCTTTCGAGAGGCAAAGATTCTCTCCAAATACTTGTATTAATTTTCTTCTGTCTATTACAGTAACTTTCTTCCCTATTTGTAGCCCGTATGCATAACTGTATTATGACATATTCCCATTTGTAACAAACTCCATACAATTTATTGATATTACTATATATTGCTATATTCTGTTGTCTATATATTCTTTGTAATTTCTTCAGTGCACGGTTGGCTTGCTTGTTCCCTGTTTCTCTGCCTTCTTTTTGCGTGTGTACACCTGTGATATAGGAGGCTTGAATTGGTTTGCAGCAGCATTTGTTTAGATGTTTTGGAGAATGGTTTTCTTTTGCAGATATGCTCTTGATTGATGTTAGGTGGCATGTGGTTTTAAAATTTAATATTATTTACATCCCTGTCAAAAGAAAAGTATTTTTAGCTCCGCATCTTTCGTACAGCCCTAAATGTGTTTGATGTACATTTTCTTCTGCTCACTAGCCTGTTGTATATGCTTCTGTCGATGAACAGGTGGCCGACTTAAATTTACTCAGAGCTGAAACACACAAATTTGAATCACATTATATTGACAATCTTGTTGGTAAGTATTCTGTTCCATCTGAAACAAAAATTTGTAAAGATGAGTTTGCTTGCCATTCTGTTTGCTCATTTGGTAAATATTTCAGAGTGACTAGATTTATAGTAACCTTTTTGCCATTGTAGGGGATGAAAAAGCTTATTTTGAGAGGTCTCCCATCAACTTTGTTAATAAATTTTCTTGTCCAATTATTCTTTTCCAGGGATTGGACGATAAGGTATGTGTTAGCTTAGAGCCTAAGATTATTACTCTCTGCTGCATGTCTATTTGAATATCATAAAATGCATAGCTGATTTAGATACAAACTGTAACTGCTGATATAGTAACATTTGATGTTAAATTCACATACACTGCGGCTTCCCTGACTTGACAAGTTGAAAATCTTTCACATAACACCATAATGGCCATTATGTAAGTTATTCACTTATTTGGATCAAGTCCACAATCAAATCCACAATGGAAGTTATTCACTTGTTTGGATCAGTCCACAATCAAATTAAACCCAATCCAAAATAACAATATGAATTTGAAATTTTTAGCAGTTTTGCTGAAAAATTGGATTTTAAGTGAAAGATTCAAGCTTTTGGAGCTCAAAGGCCAAAAGAATCTTATTATTCAATGCTTCTAAAGTAGTCTAACAAATAATTATCTGATATGTTTTTGTATGGTCTACATCAGGTATTTGACCTAAGTTTGCACAATTGTAATAGTTTGGAATGCGAAATTGTCATGTATATGACTATGCTTGAGGTTTCGACCATGTGATGGGCTTGAAAATAACAACAGATTTCTATGTATACATTATGAAAGGGCTCGATTATCTAAAAACTTTAGGTCCTAATATTTATGTAGGGTTGCGTTACATTTGGACCTGAGCAAAAAGATTCAGATTGAATTGGGTTTACTCTTGTCCTGTTATAATTTGAAGTTAATGAATGAAATAGTATTTCAACTTGGAATTGAAATGGTACTGATTCATTTCAAACTGTCCAATTCGCACCTCTGGTAACTGGAAGAAGAAAACTTAGATCAAAGATTTGCATCGCAGTGATAGGCACAATGATGGGCTCAGTGATTGGAACATCATGCTACCTAAACACCCTTAAGATGCCGCATTAATAACCTTCTGATTGAGACCTCTACTCTAACCATGAATTTGTTGTTCATCATTGTTTTCATTGTTTGTCGACTCAGTGATTGACAGTAATTTTTTGTATGCATTTGCAATTTTATATCTTTTCTATTAATTTATTATTCAATCTAAAATCTAGTAAATATCATGAACACTTCCCAGGTTGTACCCCCTGGTCAAGCTCGAGCAATCTACAAAGCATTGAAGGAGAAGGGTCTGCCTGTTGCTCTTGTTGAGTATGAAGGTGAACAGCATGGATTTCGAAAGGTATGACAATCTCTTTTTTTTTCTTAATTTTTTTTTATAGCATATTAAGTTTTGTAATCCCAGATGGTGATGTTATTTTTGAATGACATACAGGCTGAAAACATCAAATTCACAATTGAGCAACAAATTGTCTTCTTTGCACGCACAGTTGGAAACTTCAAAGTGACTGATGATATTAATGCAATCAAGATTGATAACTTTGACTAATCAGCTTGTTGCAGCGTATATGACACTTTTGGGGGTGCATTTTACTCAATCATGGCGTAAGCAGTGATCTTGATAATCTTGTGATAGTAACTACGGTTGATCTCTGGTTAGCACACTGATAGTTGACATGCATAGATGCAAGATCCCGAAAGCTTGGCTTAGAGGCTTTGTCATATGTTCTATAAGGAGCAGTTTCTTTTCCTTTTCTTTTGGGGGAGGTAAGTTGTATTACTGGAAAAGCATGCCCTGTAGTTTGCGCTGTCTCACTGAGTTTGATTGGATGATCATACAAAAGTGCTTTCTGGTTCTGCTGTTGCTATATGTTGCTGGGCATGATACTTATGTTAGAGCTTAAAGATTAAAATTATAAAAACACATGCTTCCTACAGGCTAGACAACTAAACACTATTCCATCAGTTTTAGGCGTTTTAGCTATTGAGCACTTTCAAATATTATTATTCTGCAAATGTTGACAAGAATTGTTGCTGAAAAGAACATTTTCATTTTTGGCAGGTGTGTATAGCTTCTACAATGTAGTTTTTTTTTTATATATATCTTTTCTTTATTAAGCATCTATATCGTATTAGGCTGTCTGCAGCATATGTATGCTTTCTGTGCACAATTGATGTCTTTTGTGATTACCCTCTCAACATGAAGTTGTGAAGTTTATGAAAATATTAGTGAAAATCAAGATGGGTATATTCCCTTTCTGAAATCTTCATTCATAATCATTTTCTAGCATATACCCAAACACAGTGCCTCAGGAATTCATCATTCATGACGATGCTTTCGTGTTCCTTCTGGGGCTTGATAGTAACTCCATGGAAGCAACGGTTTCCTCACACCATCATCTATTTGGGAAAGTTGAAAACTATGTGAGATGCTGAAACCTGTTTTAAACAGTGTAATTCATTATGTACTCTGATCCTACTTAGTCTAGATGTAATCTCAGTATTGTTTACACATTTCTTCGTCAACCCCAACTATGATGAAATTGTGGTGGCTTAACAGCGATTTATTAAAGCTAGACGATGAATTTCATTGATGCCTCACTTTCATATTCCATGCCTCTAGTTCTATACCTCTACGAAGATTATACTATGCCTAATTGCCTACACAAATGTATTCACCACAGGTACTAATTGTTTATGTGCGAGAATACAATGCAGAAAAGAACTTACCGGACCGCAGACCGTACAAGATAAACTAGTTGGTACTTGGTAGTCACGTATAAAGGGGTGCTTTTGCCTTCGTTGTTACCTTAAACAATTGGAGTTAATTTATTCATCATGGAAGATGTTTAATATTGCCTTAATTATTACTATGAAGAATTTTACGTAACAAGTCCAAATACCAAATATTTAATAACATCATATATTATGATTTTGTCATAAATTTTAACTGATCCATCTTTCCAGTTAAATTTTCTAATATACAAATACATTTTTTTTTGTAATCTTTGCTATGTGTGTTGTATGTGGACCTATGGATCGTTGACTATAAAGCCTATTGGGCTTGATTGGAGTACTAACAATGCGAATGAGCTTCTAAAAATCCAGACTTAGACTTGTTTTGTGTGGGTAAGCAAGGGATAGGTGAGTGGGAGTGTTTTGGTTGGGCATGGAAATCATTGGAGCTTCGTGAGTTTAGAATATTACTAGGGCTTTAATCCTTAATCCTTTACAACCCGAATTTTATAGATACCCATTGAGACATCAATTAAAAGTTTTTTGGATTGAAAGCTTACAAAAATTCGTTCTATGCTAGTTCAACTTTGGCTAGTTGGATGGTGATCTTAGAGACTTTGATTTCTTGAGTGGGAAATCTGTATCTCAAGGTATCAAATGGTGTCCAAAGGTAACTTCTACTTGGTTAAATCTACAGAGTATTAGATCTATCCTTAGTTTATTAGTTAGTTTTAAAATTGAAGTTATTGATTTGACTGTATCAACTAGATCCTAATAAACCTGGATTGCATAGATACCATTGAAAACGTCCATACAACAATGAGAGTGTTAGAGAATCTTGACCGATAAATTAGTACAAACCAATAGCCATTTAAGTTATAACATAGCCAAAAAAAAGTAGTGATATGCTATTTTTCTTGTCATAATTTTCTTCGCAAAAAATGCTCGTAATTTAATGGTCCATGTTTCTATCAAAATTACCGATTAAGTGATAATTTATGGTTAGGGACATATATAGCTAGTTGAGTTACGTGTAGGTTAGAAGTATACGAATAATTGAACAAATAATGCAAACGACACGACAAATTGGTGACGTGAAAACCCAAAAATCGAGAAAAATCGCCAATAGCCTATATTGCCTTCGCTTAATCTTTAAAGGTTGTTAAGGAGAAGTGGTACACCTTATTCTTGAACTTAGTTCGGGAGGTGTTAGTGACCGAGTTAGGAGTGAACGATATGGGATGAGCTAAGAATTACGTTTTCACCCCTAGTCTGGTTTAAGCTCATATTATGCTTGGATTGCTACCAAAGGTCCTCCTATCCAAGGTATGTCACTTAGCTTGTCCTTATGTTGTTTTTCAATTGATGGTTTTATTAACTTGCATCTTACATCTCGTGGTTTGTAGGCTTAGAGATCAAATCAATCAAATTTGCACCAAGTTTGGCTACTCATACCATCGTGTTACTAGGTTTAGATAGGGATCAGAGGAGTTTCCGAACAATTTCCCCCGAGTTCACGTACAAGCTTGTCGTTTTAGCAACTGCTCCATCCGTCGAGGAAGAGGGTTGTTCCAAGAGAAAGACAGTGCTATAAAAAACCGAGTCCTCTGATCATTCCTCGATAGCCAGCACGTCGATTCCTATTGGTAGGCTTGAGTTTATGCTTAGTGTTGTAAAATGTTTATGTTGTAGATTATACTTAGGCTAGTTGGTTTACTCTTTGCTATCCATTTCAGGTAGCACTCGCACTTCTATCCCTAAAATGTCCGAATCGAAGATGTGGGAACGTTTGAGGGCCAAAAAGAGGAAGGTGGGTTCACAAAGTGGGGCTTCCACTCTTGCCGGCCTTAGTGAATCCCCTTCTGTTACTGTAGATACTCTTCCTTCGATCCTACCGAAAACAACCAAAGTGGAGCCTACACACTCCCTTGAGGCCCATTTCCTGTAATCAAGGCTTCTACTGTCGCACTCCCCATTACCCAACCGTTATCAGGGACAGTTGCTCTAGAGGATTTCATTGCAAGCCAGGTAGCCTTGGGGGTTACTCATCAACAGATCATACTCCCCTAACCTTCATGAACGAGGGGTATACACCTACCTCGATGTTCCATGTGGGAGATCAACTACCGCTGCTTGTCACCATCATTCGCCGGGGAGCTTTCTCCAAATCTGCAAATGATATTGGTCTAAAGGTATGACACAACTTCTTTATCCCTTATGTATTGAAATGCTTCAGTGTTTATCCACTTCAAGAAGTACTCGGTTACTACTAGCATAAACACCTTTTTGCTTCAGTGCTGAAGGTAACTTTCCTACGATATTCATCCTCCATTTCATAAACGGCCATGGTAAAAATTGAGAGTGCAAGAACTCGGGCGGTTTGTGTGCCGCTGATAGCTATCATATTTGGCCATGTATTCGGTTGCATCTTGACACATGGTGGGCCAGTAGTAACCCATTCGGAAGCATTGTTGACTAGGCTTCTACCACCCTCATGTTTAGATCGCTTAGAACTCGCTACTGCTGCTTGGTCTCTAAGAACCTTAGGTATGGACCTGCTATGGACTTCCAAATTAAACAATACATTAATTAAAACAAAATAAGAATCCTTAAATTATACCTTTTGTGCTTTCAACTTATCGTTAGGAGCATTGATCCCTTTTAGGAGTCCAGCTATCTTGGACGCTCGTCACGCACACAGAGTGTTCCTATAACAAGTGGGCTTCACTCATGGAGGATTCTAGTAACTGCATTATGGGTATGTATTTGTACGGTGTAGTGCTTAGTGTTGATCCGACATTAGCCAATGTGTCATCTTGTGAGTTTTGACCTTTTGGGATTTTTTGGATGGAGAAAAAAAAATCTAATGTCCTTGCCATAGTCTAAAATATTTTCAGGTATACGACCATCTTGGAATCTTTATTGCAAAATCCACGTTGACTTGGCTTACTACGAGGAGAGATTCACTAAATTTTTTTCATTGATCTTGCCCCTAGATTGCTAGCTAGCTTCTATCCTACTATTAGTGCTTCGTACTCGGCTTTATTGTTTATTTTTTTGAAGTCACATATTATTGTGTCCCCTTATTTAGATATTAGGAGAATGCCTAGTCTAACACCTCTGAAATTGGAGGATACATTTACAAATATCCCAAGTGCCCTCCCGTTGGATTGCTAGCCATTGCTACCTCCTAAACTGTGAGTGGTTCCAAGTCTGGCCTAAAATCAACCACAAAATTTGCTACCGCTTGTGGCTTTATAGTTATTCTAGGGCAATATTTAATATCAAAACTACTTAATAAAATTGTCCATTTATTCAGGATAACTCTGGCCTGCTCATGACATTCTTTATAGGGAACTTAGTCATTATAATCACAATGTGTGTTTCAAAATAATGTCATAACTTCTTGCATACGACTACTAAACATAAGATTAGTTTCTCAAGAGTAAAATATTTGATCTATGTGTCTAAGAGATACTTACTAATGTAATATACGTGTAGTTGCTGCCCTTCATCTTCTCTGGTCAAGACAACATTCACGAAGTTTTGGCTGACGACTATATACAACTTCAAGTCTTCTCCTTCTTTTGGCTTCGACACCAAGGGTGGGTTGGCTAGACAGTGCTTCAACTGTTATAACGTTTCCTCATTATGATTCGTCCATTTGAATGCCTTGTTTTTCCTTAGCACATTTTAGAATAACTACATCTTTCCAAAGAATTAGATGTAAAATAATTAAGTGCAGCGATCCTACCTGTCTACTTTTGTACTTCCTTTAGGTTCCAAGGGGATTGAATACCCGTAAATGCCTTCACCTAGTCAGGACTAGCTTCTATCCATTTATGTGTTACGATATAACCTAAGAATTTACCTACTGACACACCAAAGGAACACTTAGTGGGGTTAAGTTTCATGCTATAATCTTTTAGTATCTCACTAGCATATCGTTAATATATACTTCCATGGTGTCACCTAGCATGTCCTTAAATATCTTGTTGACCAGTCATTGATAGGTCGACCTTGCATTCTTAAGCTCAAAGAACATTACTTTATGACAGTAAATTCCTTTGTCCATGATAAACGTGGTCCTCTCTTGATCATCTAGATGCATGAGTATTTTGGTTGTACCCTAAATAAGCGTCCAAGAAAGTTAATAGTTTGTGTCTGATTGATGAGTGACATTTATGTCACTCATTTGTATCTTCCTAGCAAATTTTCTTACACATTTTGTCCTAAATTTATCCTATTTTTATCCTATTTTGCATCACTTTGCACATAGTCTAGGCTTAGGAGCATTTCTCGTGATTTTGTCTTTCTCGTTATCTTTTCTACTTTTATGCGTGTTTTCATGGCTCGAAGTAGACAGACAAAGAGTTACGAGTGGGTGTCAAGCGGAATCTAAGAGGGCGCTTAGAGGCTTAAGTGGCCACTCATGGTTGTATTGAGAAGCCGCTCCGTTCACTTGAATCCGGGATTTAGCCTTATGAGCGGGTGTGATAACAAGATTTTCACAGTCGTATATGCTAAACCTTGAACCAAACAATACTTATAACAACCTACAAACCACACAAGTATAGTGGGGTAGGGGGTCGAACCACGAGGACAAAGGTTAACAATACACTCCACTTCTTAACATAACTGGACTTTTTGGTTTGAAAAGCAACTAAAACTAATGACAAAAATATAAATCACGATGAACTAAAGATGAAAGTCAAAGAGAGAAAACGGGGACGAGATTAGATTCACCCTAAGAAGGTGATTTTACAAGAGAACATAATAGGTTAGAGGGAATCAAACAATAACTAGTATGGACACCCAAGTATGCGAGAGGAAGTTGGTGATTCCACAAATCACATCGAATGACCTATAATCGCCCTATGTCTCCAAAGGAGTTGCAGGATAAGATTCACATTGGGTTTCGAGGCTACTTATTGTCATCATTCCTATAATCTTAGACAATGAAGAACATAGCATTTCCTAGGGTTTCACTAATCAATCCCCAAAGAGAACTACTCACACATGTTTAAGATGTATGGCATGATGATAATCAATAAAACAACGCAACAGATAATAATCATCAAAAGAAACCAACAAGAGTAAAGAAAAAGAAGAAATTATTCTAGATAAGCAATAAATATTAGGCTAGATATTGAATGCAATAAAACGAACGCAAAAGTAAAGAGGAAATTGATACTTACAACCCAATGAAGATCGAATAAAATATCCACGATTAGAATCCAAACTATAAAGTCGAAATCTTGGAGTACATATGTTTGAGAAAACAGAAAATAGAAAACTAGGGATTAATGAACTAAGAGAGGCTTAGAGGCTAATCAAAGCTAAACTCTTGAAAATTAGGGTTCCCCCTCTCTTCAGAAAGTGGGGTATTTATAACTTAAAACAAAAGAAATTCGAATGCCGAAAATGCCTTTGGGCCGGCCTAGAGAAGAAGTAAAATTTCCGCAGAAAAAGAGGTCAATTCGCCCTAATGGAGGACCCATTTGCTTGAACGTTTCTCCATTCCCCTATTCCAGCAGCTCTGGTGATTTCTTCTCTATGCGCAATTCGCCCGAATGGGACTTCCATTCGACCGAATGGATCTTCATTCACCCGAATGTCTGCCATTCGGCCTTCCCAGTGAGAATGAAGCACATGCTTCTATGATGGTCGAATGACCAAATGGTAGTCAGATTCGGTCGAATCTGAGTCTGAATCTTGCTTTACAACTTCTTCGAAGTGTCTAATGGCTTTCAAACTTTGTGGGATCTTCGGGAATGACTTGGAATGTATGATCAAGCTATGATACGTGCCTCTAACCTCTTTATAAGGGGGTCAAAGCCTCGAATACGTCGCACTTCACCTTGAAATCATCGAAAACACCTGAAATGACCTTAAAACAACTCGAAGACAAGATCAAGGTAAAATCAAGTGTAATGTGTATAAAATCAATCTAAAACCACGAGATTTAACACTACAACTAGGTAGTAAACATGCTATAAAACGAGCACATCAGGGCGCTTGACTCTGATTTGAGCGCTCACTCATCTCAATTTTGGCGATTCGTTGCTTAACTCAAACTCTTCTATGGGATTAAGAAAGAAGAAAAGATGGAGGGTATAGCTTAGGGTTTCTTTAATTTTCCATTCACAAACTTTAAATTATTAGTCGATTTGTAATTTATTTTGCTACTTTCAATGGATTTGTGTTCAACGCTTGTCAGACATCGATTCTCAATTAATATTTTAGTATTTCTTCACTTTTTCTTGCTTTATATTTTGTAGTTTCAGTTTATTTTATGCTTTTGTTAATTTATGTTTTATTATTTTTAGTTTTTCGCATAGTTTTATTCATCGTTATTCTTGAATTTTCTAGTATGTCTCGTTATTTCAATCATTTGATTTTTTCTAGTATTATCCATGAGTAGTTAAATTAGTTAGGGGATAGGGTGAAAACCTGATCCTGAGCATGAATGATGTTTAAAATATGGAGTTGGTTCCTTAATGATTTATGTGTGATTTGATGTCAGATTTTGGTTGGAGTCTAGATTGGCCATATAGATTTCTTCCATGTGCGTTCCTAGGTCGAAAACATTGAGAAATGCAAATTTAGATAGTGACTCGATATTAAATGTCATTGACTTACAAGATATTGATTATTAATTTGAATCTATTGTGTTGCTTGGATGCTTTAGAATACGATTAGGTGAGAAATCCCAATTATAAGAGGTTGGTTCTTGGTTGAAACCCCTTCCTTATAGCGTTTTCAGGTTCAATTCATAGGTTGATAGTGAGTTAATGAACCTTATATTATCTCATTTTGAGTCCAATTTCTAGTTTTAGCTCATTCGTGTTAGGAATCGGTGTTGAATCCCCCCTAGCACTTTTACCTTTATAAAACAAGTCTTTTACAACCTCGTAATAGATTTTAGTTAGATTTAACCTTAATCTTTGCTTTAGCTTGAGCTAGCTTGTAGTTGAACTGCTAGAATTCGATAGCTATTAGAAGTCTTTCCCTACGAATTTGACCCTTACTTGTAATAGGTTAAGTCGAGGTTTTGTTGATAGGTGTCGTGATGACTGATATCTAGCCCTATCAAATGGCGCCGTTGCCGGGGAATAGTGTTTAGTATCGAGTTTTTATTAGTTTTTACGAGTCTAGTTGGTATTACTCTATTTTATTTCAGTTTTTTATCTTATTTTTATTGCATTTTCATTGTGATTGTCAGTGCTAACCTTCTGTTTAGCTTTGATTTTGTATGCCATTAAGCAGGAGTAGTAGAGCACAACATTAGCTCAACTAAATCCTAAAATCGAGTGTACGATTAGAGCTATAAGAAGAAGGTTGAGAGCAGTAAGTAGCTCACTTCAAATAGAGGGAGAAGAAGCTGATTTAGATTCATCTAGCCCTATTACTACAAAAGTAGAGTATAGCTAAGATTTATTTTCCACTCTCTCTAACCCATTATTTATTATGGCTGATGGTAAAGATAGACCCCTAAGGCACTATATGGAGCTCCTTGAGCTTACCAACCCCAGAGTGGTATAGCGCAACCTACTACAAAGGCCAACAACTTTGAGTTGAAGCCAACACTAATGACTTAGGTGGAGAGTCATCCTTGTAATACCCCATATTTTACACATTATATTAAGAACATTGTAGTACAAATTAAATATTCTAAAAATTATTTTGGCACCAATCATAATTATGGACCACCATTTATAGATTTACTTATAAATTTATGAAGAAAACCATTTAATAAATATTTAATTCCTTAATTATTACATTAAATACCAAAAAAACCCTCTAAAATATCTCAAAAATATCTCGAGCATCATCTTCCATTCTCGAATATTCTAAATGCTTAAAAAAAATTATTATATTTATTTTATC
The DNA here is from genome assembly GCA_026401315.1 of Dysphania ambrosioides. Taxonomy (NCBI): domain Eukaryota; kingdom Viridiplantae; phylum Streptophyta; class Magnoliopsida; order Caryophyllales; family Amaranthaceae; genus Dysphania; species Dysphania ambrosioides. Next base: position 13,300,016 of record CM048659.1, read on the forward strand.
CAAAGGATAGTTTTAGTTAAAAAGATAGTTTTTAATTAAAAATAATAGATTTTCAATAAAAAAAAACTCTCAAACTTATCATGGCCGGCTGCCATGATAAGTGTTTCAAAAAAAATTTTAAGTTTTAAAATATTTATAAAGGTTATTTTAATTTAATTTTTTTAAAAAAATATGATATACTTACAAAAAACATCATGATTAGTACTTTAAAAAAATACTTATATATATAAAATTTATCTTTGTAAACTAATTCTAATTGGTTTGTTTTGAATTAAATAATTTTAATTGGTTAAACTTTTTAGTAATTTAACTATTTTAAAAATAAAATACTTTTCTGAAAATTTGGAGGCTAATTATCATTTTTAATGCATAATTATCTTCTAGTGTTTTTAAATCCTAAAATTTATCCTAATTTCTACTATAAATAGACCCTTAAACCTCACCTAATTCTTCACATAAATCATATTAAACCCTTTCTACTTCTCTTAAACTTTCTCCCTTTCTCTCAAGCCATTTTTCGGCATCTATTCGGCTACCTTGTGCAACCACCAACCACTAGACTTCGTGAGCATCCTCTTTCACTAAATATTTAATTATTTTGGAAATTTTTTAATTCTTAAAACTATTTCTAAATTTAATTAAAGTTTCAATATTATATTTAATTATTCTCAAGCCATTATGTTGATTAGTTTATTTTAAATTGATAGGAGGATCAACTTAAAGTTTAGTAGAGAGTTTCTAGGAAGTACTAGAATTTAAGGTACGTATATGTGTTAAATAGTTTCATGCGCAATTGAATGTTTTATTGAATTATATTGTGTTAAGATATTTTTATTATATATTTTGCTAAATAAATTGTAATTGAAATTTTAGCCATGTGCCATTTTTTTAAATATATGTTTATATGTGGTTATTTATTTGAAATTTTGATCATAATAAAAAAGGATTATATATATTTACCTTATTTTAATTAATATGTATCATGTTTTAAAAGGGCCGAATGACATTTGAGATTTAATAATTTTCAATAAGCTTTAATAATTAAACCAAAGTCTTTGTATTTAAAGGACTTATAAAAGGAGAGTTATTATTATTATACATTATCGCTTGATTTCATAATCAAGAAGGGTTCATGCTTCGTCAACCTGTTGGCCAATAAAAGGAAACTTCAAGGATAGATGCGTATTAGGATAATTAACTTGGGGGTGTGCACACTAGGATCAGGGAGGGGATATAAAAAGAGGAAATTATTTTTATTAAGTGTTAAGGAAGGTTTAAAGTTTATTGATTATAAGAAGGCATGTTCGAAATAAAGGAATTTAAAAGTCAAAGTATTTCTTTTGGCATGTATATGTACACAATATTTTTACAATGACACATATTTTCCTAATTGTTTTTGGTTCGACCTACTTATCATTTATGGTGAGTAGGTTTGCAGGAATAAATTTGCATGGGAGCATTACATCAAGTGACACATATTAGTTAAGAGTTTTCATAATTTTTCTTATTCAACTTTTGTACCTCTTCTATGGGATTAAGAAAGCAGCAATGATGGAGAATTCATTCATTAGAACATAGTTTTAGCCTAGTTTTAGACCTGGAGAGCATAGGTCAGGGTTTATTTAATCTTCCATTCACAATAAAAACTTTAAATTATTACTAGATTTGTCAGTTTTGCTACTTTCAACGGATTTGTGTTCAACGCTTGTCAAACATTGGTTCTAAATCAATATATCATTATTTCTTTACTTTCTATTGCTTTATATTTTTTATTTTCAATTTATTTTCTACTTTTGTGAATTTATGTTCAATTATTTTTTAGTTTTTCGCATATTTTTGTTCATCGTTATTTGTGAATTTGCTAGTATTTCTCATTTTTTCAATAATTCAATGTTTTCTAGTATTAGCCATAAGTAGTTAGATTAGTTAGGGGATAGGGTGAAAACCCAATCCGGATCATGGATGATTTTTAAAATATTGAGTTGGTTCCTTAATGATTTATGTGTGAGTTAATGTCAGGTTTTGGTTGTAGTCTAGATTGGCCATATAGATTTCTTCCATGTGTGTTCTCTAGTCAAAGACATTGAGAAATGCAGATTTAGGCGAGCTATTGATTGTTGATTTGAATCTATTGTGTTACTTGGATGCTTTATAATATGATTAGGCGAGAAATCCCAATTATAATGCCCTTCCATGAAGATGATCGAGAGTTTGATGCCTTGTTGAAATCCCTTCCTTGCAGCATTTTTAGGTTTGATTCATAGGTTGATAGTTAGTTAGTGGTCTCATATTATCTCATTTTGAGTCCAATTCCCAATTTTAGGTCATTTGTGTTATGAATCGGTGTTGAATCCCGAATCCCTAGTGCTTTTACCTTTATAAAACAAGTCTTTTAGAACCACACAATAGATTTTAATTATATTTAACCTAATCTTTGCTTTAGTTTGAGTTAGCTTGTATTTGAAGTGCTATAATTCGGTAGCTATTAGAAGCCTTCCTATGGATTTGACCCTTACTTGCCGATTTCTTCGAATAGGTTAAGTCGAGCTTTTGTTGATAGTAGGTGTCTTGACGACTAATATCAAGCCCTATCACTAATCGTTGCGTCCAACATTGCATCGATATGTGGCATTGGGAACGGGTGCTTGGAGCATGTTTTATTCAAGTTTTTGAAATCACTATAGACAATCCATTTTTCGTTCTTCTTACTAACGATTACCATATTGGCTAGCCATTCTTGGTATTTAGCCTCTCGTATCTTCAGGAGTCTATCAACTTTTGGACTTCTTTGTTAATTATCTTATATCTTTTTGGTTCTAACTTCCTCCTATTATGTTAATTATCCATATTAAATCAATGGCATATGAATTCCAAGTTTATCTCTGTCATGTCCTTGTACTCCCAAGGGAAACATTCAGTGTTCTCCTGCAAAAAAGCAATCACATTTTCTCTAATGTCCTCCGATTGAGGCAATTATTCTTATCGTTCTTTCAGGCTTGGATGGATCTAGTGCCACTATGTCTAGTATATGTTCTTTCGCGACATTTGGCACTTAAACTTGGTGTAATTGCAATACGGCCGTTCGAGCCAGTTTCAATGTAGTGTTGTAGCATCTTCTCGCGATATCCTATTCTCCTTTGATTTCCACGACCCTCACTTGGTCGAGAACTTCACGCATTAATTAAAAGTAGGGGAATAGCTTTATCGAGTGTATCCATGGCCTTCCCATGATTAGGTTGAAAGTGAATAGTGCATTAACCACATTAAACTTGACTTTTTTGTTTGCACCTTTAGCAAAAACGGGTGCTCGGTTTCTCCCAAAGTGCTTAGTGACTCTCTACTAAACTCGACTAAGACCATTGATTTCCTTGTGATGTCCTCCATGCTCAAGTCTAGGCTTTCTAATGTGTTTAGGAAGAGGATAATGTCGGAGCTTCCCCTGTCTATCACTACTCTTTTGAGCAAGTAGTTTTCTACTACGAGGGAGATTACCAACCCATCGTGATAATGCCTATCCTATCCATGATCATTGTCATCAAACATGATATTTATATTGCTTAAAGATTCTTTGGTTTCTTCTTTCAAGACGCCTTCCATCGTCTTGGTAACCTTCCTTGAAATATTTCAAGAGGCCGAATAGGTTAACCCATTTACTTCCTATCCTCTCATTATAATGTTAATTAACTTAGAATATATTAGCCCAGGTAGAGGCGTGACCTTATCGTCAAGTCCTTTGGAAGGAGATTGGTATCTCTTATCCACCTGAAATTATTTCAAATGGCTGATGTGAATCTAGGTAAATAAATCTTAATCCACGCAAGGGATAGAAATTAGAATTTAAATCCTATGAAACCACACATCAAGGGTTCAAATAGGAAGTGAATTCCTACACTCCCTCACATGAATCTAAAGCTTAAATGACTAATTAACAAGTCTTTGCTAACACATAAAGGGAATAAAAACTTCTAGAGTTTTATTGAAACACACATAAGAATTGAATGCCTTGTTAGCTTGGGTTGTACATGTATTTTTACCCAAGGCTTGGAGATTTTTAATCCTACGATGATTAGGAATCCTAGTACTAATATAATATTAAAGACCAATGGGATGTTACCACATTATCCTTACATTATCCTATTAAAACTCTAACATTATCCTATGTTAATTATAATTATATCCTACTCAAAAAAGATAAAATTGCAAATTAACTCCTTTAAATTGACTTTTATTTGAATTAAAACACAAATATATCCAACATATGTGGGAAGCCACTTCCTTGCCATGTGTATGCCCATGCCACATCACTTTTCATGTTATTGAAGATGTAATAAAGAACCAATAGATGTAATAAAGCATCCACCCTAGTCTTAAAATTTTTTCCCATTGGTCAAAATTTTCAATATTCAAGAAATTCTTGAAGATTGAACCTTTTAATCAAGAAACATTCCCCAATGCTCTTTTTCATGGATTCCAAATACAATATAATGGATAAGACCCAATATAAAACATAGCCTAAAATGAGAAAAACCCTATCAAGTGAATTGGGATAAAACACATAGGCAAAACCAACTTATTCTCTATATCCAACAAAACCGTCCTTTTTCACCTATGCTAAGTGTTGCATGTCACCATACACACGCAAATAATTCCCTTAGATTCACCTGGAAGATATGTATCTCCATAAGCTAGCAATTCTCCCATGGTGACATCCTTGTCTGATGCTTCAATCAACTTTTTGAAGTTGACATTCTCAATCATATCATCCTCCTCTTCTTCAAAAGAGTTTGTCTTTAAACCTAGAAGTTGTTCATCAGGCACATAAGGTGCTAAATCCCCTATATTAAATGTGGTATGAACTCTATAATCTCAAGGCGACTCAAGCTTGTATGCATTATCACCCTTTTTGCTGATAATTTTGAACGGACCATCACACCTTGGCATAAACTTATTATTGCATTGATTGGAAAACCTTTCCTTTCTCAAATGAAACCAAACCAAGTCTCTTTCCTTATAGGTATGTCGAGTCTTGTGTTTGTCAGCTCTTTCCTTGTAGATGTAATTAACCTTCTCAACCCTTTCTCTCACTTAGGCATGAAGCTTTGTAATATAATCTACCTTAGCCTTAGCATGCTTATGAACTAATTCCCCTTTAGGATTCCCCATGAAATCAATATGTAGTCTTGGGTTCACTCCATAGACACCCTGAAAGGGTGATTTCTTTGTTGCATAGGTTGGAGATCTATTGTATGCAAATTTAGCATATGCTAGCTACAAATCCCAATCCATCTGCATTTTGCTCACCAAACTACGTAAGAGAACATCTAATGTTCGATTTGTAATTTCTATCTGACCATCGATTTAGGGATGATAAGAAGTGGTAAATAAAAGTGTAGTCCTTATCGACCTCCATAATGAATTCCAAAAGTAACTCATGAACTTAGTGTCCCGATAACTTACTATTATCTTTGGAACTCCATGTAATCGAATGATATCCCTAAAGTACAAATCTTCTACATTAATTGCAACATTGGCTTTTTGGCATGGTATGAAGTGTGCCATCTTAGAGAACCTATCAACCACCACCATGATCGAATTTTCCCCTAGCTATCCTTGGCAACCCCAAGCACCTATTCCCAAGGAAACTCTATAACAGTAAATGAAGTATAACGCCCTTGGTGAAAAGTGGCCTTTGCCTTCTGAAAAATTGTGCATTGGATAGAATGACTCCACCATATACAATCATCTTCGCTCAATAAAAGTGTTCTTGGATAATAGTCATAGTTTTTTGATCCCAAAGTGTCATGCTCTTCCTCCACCATGCACCTCCCTCACGTGTAATTCACAAATCAAACACCTAGGAATGCACAATTGATTGCCCTTAAAGAAGAAATCATTATAAAGAGCATAGGAATCCATGTCCCCTTTGTTGATTAGTCTCATGATTGGCCCAAAATCCTCATCTAGATCATAGTTGGTGTGATAAGGTCCAAGCCAAGTAATTTGGAGTTTAGAACACCTAGAAACAAATATCTCCTTAAAAGTGAATCTGCCACTACATTAGACTTACCCTCCTTATACTTCAAAGAAAAGTTAAAAGATTATAAGAATTCAACCCACTTAGCATGGTGGGGATTAAGCTTAAGTTGTCTATTGATGTACTTCAAAGCTTCATGATCCAAATGTAATATGAAGTGTTTTGACCTTATTTTGTTACTTTAATGATCCAAAGCCCTCATAATTGCATAGAGTTCATTGTTATAAGTGGAATAGTTATATAACGCTAATTTCAACCCCACTAGCATTGATCTCTACCTCAAAAGGTCTAGAAAAATTCGACAAGGCTAGAATAGGTATATGACATAACATCTCCTTTATATCTTTGAAGGCTTTGTTTTCTTCCTTGTTCCACTCAAATTTCTTTTCCTTCTTGATACACTTTAGTCGTAGGAGAAATAATGGACAAGAAATTATTCCCAAACCTTCTGCTATTCTACCTTGTGATGAGTTTGGTGATGACAATGTAAACACATTTGATGTTGTTTGTCTAAGTATTGTACAGGTTAAGGAAGCAAGTTCTAGAGTAGAAGAAAGGGAGTTCCTAAAGCTATTATACTAAGTCAAAGAAGACATCAAGCTTAACAAGAACTATAAATTCAAGCAAAGAGTAAAAAGTCAGTCATCTACAAGAACTTAAGTATGAGTTCCAGTTGATTGAACCTTCGAGTTCTAGAGTCAAAATTCAAGATGGAGCTTCAAAGGAGAAGCTCCAAGCATTGGAGAGCATGAAGAATAAATAGGAGTATACTTAGTGAAGGTTCAATGGGCACTCAGGGGGGGGGGGGGGGGGGGGGGAATTGAGTGTTAAGTAATCTTTAGCAATTTTTGCTTCTTTTCGAATTATGTGTAAGAAACCAGTTGTGCTGGTTCCCTTATGCAGCGGAATAAAACAAAGCAATAAAGAACACTACAGATTTAACGAGGTTCAGCCAACTCTGGCCTACGTCCTCCTATCCTAAGTCCTTTATTAATCTACTCCGAAAATTAAAGACAAAGAACACTCTACTGTTTCCCTACTCCGGGAACCAGTAAACCCCACACTCTACTCCGAATGTGCTCTAAACTTACCCTCGTAAGTTCCTAGTGTGTTTGAACTCACAAACACTCACCAAGTCTTCAACCCCTCTGTCAAAGACTTAATACAAGATCAAGAACTCTCTAATGATCTAACTCTCAAAAGTCAAATAGAGAAAAACATTAAAACACTATTATGCTCTTGTGTATCACTTAATAATTGAATTAGTGCTTTTAGCTCTCAAAGATCGATCTCTATTAAAAATGCGTGAGAGCTGTAACTCTGATTATTCAGAGTAAGATGTATTTATAGGTTAGTTGGCTAAACCCTAAAATCATGCATATGAGATATATGCGATTTTATGATAAGTATTTATCCTAATTAATTTGATCACAAGATAAGATCAATTTAGGATAAGATACTTCCTAGTTTTTAGCTAACCAAAAAATATCATCTTATCTTTAGCTGCTTGGATATATTTTAAATCAATATTTTTCGGAAAATATCCTTTTTGTAAAATCTTTGTAAAAGCAGCAGCTTAAATAATCTGTTCAGTTAACCTGGTTCCCTGACCTGGTTCCCTGAACTGAATATGTTATGAAATTTGTTCCAAACCTTGTACCAAATTTCATAACGATATTTAATATACTAAAAGCACTTTATATACTCAATTATATAAGTTATACTACGGAGCATTTACATGAAGTTCCTAAATAACTCTTTGAGTGTAGTCTTCCTTCATGCATTCGTTAAGTCTTAAAAGCTTCCATGAATGAACTCAATTATTGACCAAAGGACCTTCCTTTAAGTTGATCGAAAATCCTTTCAAGCTTCCAATCTTAGAAATCAACTTAGATACTGCACATTTAACAAAGTTAATGTACAATACTAAATAAGTAACTGCCTTTCATAAAAGCAGTTTGAGAGAACAATTTATACTGGTTCCCTACCAGTGCATAGCTCATTTATCATCTAACTGTTCCCTGTATAAAGATAAGTTAGTTCAACAAATATCTCATATAAGTAATAACTTATCTAGGGAAACAATGTTCTATTTTAGCTGGTTCCCCCAACTGTATTGAACACTTTCAAAGACCTGTTTCCCTTAGCTGTTTGTCATCATTCAAAACTATCAATCAAAACCTAAGGGACTCAACAAATTCCCCCTTTTTGATGATGACAAACATTTGAAGTTTCTGCACCTGTGAACATACTCAAAAGAAGGTAGTCAAAAACTTCAAGAACTCAAGACTCAATGGAACAAGTCAGTTAAGCCAACTGGTTCCTTAAACAGAAACAAAAAAATAAAATAAAGTCAAAGTAAAAGTAAAAAGACTCAAAAACGACTCAATCTAAACTAGTAAAGACTCTAGGCTTCAACTTCAACTATTTTCCCCATTTTGGCATCATTAAAAAGATATGCAAAAGTAGCATCTTATGCATAAAGTAACGTGCTAAACCATCCAATGGCATCAACCATTATACAAATAAATTGCTGCAAAAGAAGGTCAGAATAGTCAAAATTAAGCCATGCCATCAATAAAGATCATAGTTTAATACAAACCAACAAAAGTGAACGATAGAGCCCAAATCCATATCAAAACAAGTTCATGGATTGGGAGGAATAAAAACAGTCCAACAAAATCAGTTATTCAGAAAAGAATATGATAAAGGTAGGCTAAATGAAAAAGAGAACAGATTCAATCATCATCATCATTGTCATCATCTCCTTCCTCTTCTTCAGTGTCAGCCTCCTCAGCTGTTTCTTCCTGGTTCTCCTCCTCTTCATTGTCATCTTCTTGCTGGTCTACTTGCTGGTCCTCCTCAACTTGTTCCTTCTCAATTCCAGAACTACCAGCAATCTGTTTCTCTAACTTGCTCATCCTCATAATAAGCGAAGTAGATAGACCTTCCACTAAGGTCACTAACTTGCTAAGCTGATCCCCCACAGCACTCATCTTCTCTTCCTGACTCTCCAGCCTCTTAAGAATAACCTTCTGACCTGCTGGTTCTTCTGCCTTCTGTTTCTTCTTGGCAGGCTTAGGAGTCTCTACTGAGTCCTCCTCCCTAAACTTCAACACCCCAGTACTTATGATCAACCCCTTTTGTTTCAGAATACCTTTGGTAAACACTATTACAGGAGCAGTTGATCCACTAAGAGAAACATTATTCTCTTTAAGAAGCTTAGTTATGTAAGAACCATAAGGAAGAGAGTGGTGGGATGAGTTATAGCAATTCATCATATGGTTTATCATTAGGGAAGGAAGATTTATCTTAATCCTTTTCATCAGCAAATATATAAGCACCATTTCCATGATGCGCACAAAACCCCTACCTTGTGCTCGAGGGATAATCATCTTGTTACACAAAGAGTGAAGGACCAGCATCACTGGTTCCTTCAAGCTACCAGTTTTAAACGTTCCAGCTTTCTTTGGAACTTTCCCTCCAAACACAAAGTCATGCACTTCATCTGGACTGACCCCTATAAGTGTGGGCCATCCATCTCCAGAATACTCATCAAAACCATCTCTGGGTATATTCAACAACCCAGCCAAACTTGCAACAGACACATTCACTTCAACATCATTCACAACTGAGCTTAACGACCTATCCAACATTTGTTTCAAATTCACATAAAACCTTCTAACACCATCAATATTAGCATCACAGACATCAAACAAATGCATCCAACCCTGATATTCTAACAACTCTTTCACATCACTTAAGGCAACTTCATCAAAATAACCAACTTCTGTTTTACACCCAGATAGCACAACCCTAGAACCTAAATCAGTCATACCAACAGATGGAGATTCTACTGACATACCTCTTGTAGACTTCCGTGCTGTTCTCTTTCGTTTGGAACCAGCAGAGTCCATCGACTGTTCCTCTACTACTACTACTACTTCGCCAATCTTTTTCAGGAAAGATCTAGTCACTCTGCTGCGAACCAAGGGTTCTGTAGTCCCCTTTTTCTGCCCAATAATCTGTAGATCCTCTTCTTCACTTCTAACTTCCTCCTCTTCCCTTTCTCCAACAGTATTGAAGAATTCTTCAGCGCTTTTGGGCTGGTCCCCCTGAGATGAGGCAGGTTCTTTGATGATGGAATCATCAGCCTCAGGGGTTTTGGGTAAAGGTGCATTTTTGGGAGGTGGAGGTGAGGGAGATTTAGAAGATGGAGACGAATTTGGTGATGGGTTCTTTATGGTGGTAGGAGGTGAGTTGCTCGATGAAGTCGGAGCAGGGTTAATTTCAGTGATGGAGGTCTCCTTCAATTGAGTAGACTCACTTGCTTGAGTCTTCTCCTTCCTTTTCTTAGCTGGAGCCTTGGTTGATTTCCTTCCCATTGTAGCAAACAAGCTTCACAGCTTAGTAGGAATTTGAGGGAGATGAAAACGGAGTGAACAGTGATCAGGGTACCACTTTTGAACGAGAGAGAGGATGAATAGAATGATGATGTGATGTGAAGCTGTATCAATGTGTTGATGTGTATTTATATCAATTGCACAAACATAGGAATTCCAAGAATTAGCCGGTTGAGAATCAAAATAAACGAAAGAGATAATTTCAAAAATTGAAAATTTAAAAATTGTAGTTATATTTTTACAAGAAAATCAACCAACTATAAATTAGGCAATTAAATATATTTGCCTCTTTGTAGGATAGGAATAACTGAAATAAGATAATTCTTTCCAAAAAGAAATTATCTTATAGTAATCTTCCAAAAGTAAGATATTTTCGAATGACATATCAGAGCTGAACTGCTGTTTCCTCTTGCTGGTACCTGTACTGAACCAGTCATTCTATTTTCAGCATGTTTCAAAAATAACTTCTCCTGTTTCTATGCAACAATAATCCACTTAGGTTATTTACACAATATTTGTAAGTAAGCAACGCAGTTATATACATAATCAATACAAAAGCATACTTATTCTAACCAATCATTGAAGGAAATAATTAAAGCCAACGCCTAAAATCTAACTAGACCTAAAAGGACTCTTAACCTACAAAAAGACTCTCTACATAAAGGCTTTGTGAAGATATCAGCTATTTGATCTTCACTTTTACAAAACAACATCTCCACCAATCCTTTTTCCACATTGTCTCTTAGAAAATGGTGTCTTATCTCAATGTGTTTGGTCTTGGAGTGTTGCACGGGGTTCTTTGAAATATTGATTGCACTAGTGTTATCACAAAAGATAGGAACACTTTTATAAATAACACCAAAATCTTTTAGCTGGTTCCTTATCCACAGTAGCTGGGAACAGCATGAAGCTGCAGCTATATATTCTGACTCTGCTGTGGATAGGGCCACTGAATTTTGCTTTTTAGAGCCCCATGATATAAGACAAGAGCCAAGGAAGTGTGCCATACCTGATGTGCTCTTTCTATCAACTTGGAAACCAGCATAATCTGCATCTGTATATCCAATGAGATCGATGGTACTGCCTTTGGGGTACCACAAAAACAGATCTGCTGTTCCCACAAGATACCTAAGTATCCTTCTAACAGCCTTCAAGTGAGATTCCTTTGGATTGCTTTGAAACCTAGCACACAGACCAATAGAAAACACAATGTCAGGTCTACTAGCTGTTAGGTAAAGTAGAGAACCAATCATTCCTCTATAAAGCGTAGCTTCAACATTTTTTCCCTTAAGATCAGCATCCAACTTTGTGGATGTGGGAACAGGTGTATCATAAGCTTTGCTGTTCTCCATGCCAAACTTTTTTAGCAGCTCTTTTAAGTACTTTTGTTGATGGATCATTATACCATCATTTGTTTGCTTAATCTGCAGCCCTAGGAAGAACCCTAGTTCTCCCATCATACTCATTTCAAATTCACTCTACATAAGATTTGCAAATTCATCACACAAAGTTTGATTAGTAGCACCAAATAAAATATCATCAACATAAATTTGTACTACAATCAGGTGTTTCCCCCTAGTTCTTGTGAACAAGGTCTTGTCTACTGTTCCCCTCTTGTAATCATTAGCCATCAAGAAATTGGACAGTCTTTCATACCAAGCCCTTGGAGCTTGTTTCAAGCCATATAATGCTTTATCCAACTTATATACATGCTGGGGAAACAGTGTATCTTCAAAACCAGGTGGCTGCTCCACATATACTTCTTCCTTCAAATAGCCATTAAGGAAGGCAGTCTTCACATCCATCTGGAACAGTTTAAAATTCATGTGAGCAGCATAAGCAATTAAAATCCTAATAGCCTCTAGCCTAGCTACTGGTGCAAACGTCTCATCATAGTCAATTCCTTCTTGTTGATTGTACCCTTGCACCACTAGCCTTGCTTTGTTTCTGACTATAGTACCGAGGTCATCTAACTTGTTTCTAAAGACCCATCTAGTACCAATGACTGATCTTTCCTTTGGACGGGGAACCAGGTGCCAAACCTGGTTCCTCTGAAACTGATTTAACTCATCTTGCATAGCTAGTACCCAATCAGGATCAGTCAATGCCATTTTATAGTCAGTAGGCTCTACACTAGACAGGAAAGAATAGAAGGCGCAAAAGTTTTGAAAGACACTTCTTCTCGTTTGAATCCCCTTATTTATATCACTAATTATTTGATTAGTGGGATGAAAAGATTGATATCTAAAACTTTTGAAATTAATACTATTTTGTGTTTCCTCATTAAGTTGGGAACTAGCATGTTCATGAATCTCTTCTCCTTCTGAAGAACCAGGAGGATTCACATTCATGCTGTTTCCTCTATCATTACTTACCTCAGGTTCAGGGGTGGTACCTTCTTCTGTTCCCCCTGAACTCATTACCTGTCTATTATATGAGGAACCATCAGGACTTGGTTCCCCTTCAGAATCCTCATTATCTCCATTTTCTTCTCTAGGCACTTCATCATTATCATCTGGTTGAGTATTTGGTAGGCCTGGCTCTGCTTGCACTTCATCTGAGGGACCAGTATACTGGTTCCCCGTGAAATCCATCAATCCAATCACTTCATCAGGTTGTACCTGCGCAATCTCAGAAGACATGTTAAATTCATCAAAAATGACATGGACACTCTCCTCAACACAGAGAGTCCTTTTATTGAAGACTCTATATGCTTTGCTGTGAGAGGAGTATCCAAGAAAGGTTCCCTCATCACTTCTAGGATCAAATTTATCAAGCTGGTCCTTCCCATTATTATGCACATAACATTTACATCCAAAGACACGAAAGTATGTGATGTTGGGCTTTCGACCTTTAAGAAGTTCATAGGGAGTCTTATTTAACTTTGGTCTAATGAGACCTCTATTCAATATATAGCAAGCAGTGTCAACAGCTTCACCCCAAAAACTCTTTGGGAGACCACTCTCAATGAGCATTGTCCTCGCCATCTCCTCAAGAGTTTTGTTCTTCCTTTCTACAACACCATTTTGTTGAGGTGTTCTAGGGGCTGAGAAGTTGTGATTAACTCCATGTTCCCTACAATAATCAATAAAGTTAGCATTATCAAATTCAGTACCATGGTCTGATCTTATCGAGACCAGCTTATGGGTGAGCTGGTTCTCCACTTGTTTCACCAATGTTACCCATTCTTCAAACGTTTCATCCTTTGTGTGTAACATCATTACCCAAGTGTACCTGGAATAATCATCAACCATAACACAGACATATCTATGACCTCTTCGACTTTGTACTCTCATGGGACCACACAAGTCAATGTGTACAAGTTCGAAGGGTCTGCTGGTACTCAAAACAGTTTTAGGCTTAAAAGAGATTTTGACTTGTTTTCCCCTTACACATTCAGAACAAACTTTATCAGCTTCGTACTTAATGTTAGGAAGACCTACCACTAAGTCACGTGCTTTAAGTTTGTTTAGAAGTGTTAGGCTAGCATGTCCAAACCTCTTATGCCAAATCCATTGATTATTTTCAGAAACAGCTCTCAAACAGATGGACTTGTCTTGAGGGATTTTATCTAAGAAGGTGATGTAGACATCATGCTTCCTGGTTCCCTCACATATAAGTTCTCCTGTTTGTGAGTTAACTATGTGACATAGGTTGGCTTGAAACTCAACTCTATTACCTTTGTCACATAATTGAGAATTACTCAAGAGATTATGTTGCAAGCCTTCAACATAATAAACATCATCTATTGCGTTAGAAAGTATCTTACCAACCTTACCTAAACTAGTGATGGTTCCCTTGCTGTTATCCCCAAAGGTGACACTTCCTCCATCAAAGGCCACTAGTGAAAGGAATTGATCTTTATCCCCGGACATGTGTCTTGAGCAACCACTGTCCAAATACCAATAGGTGTCTCCCTTCACTCTAGCCTGCAAGAGTAAATCAAACATTAGTTTTAGGAACCCAAACACACTTGGGTCCCTTTTCAACAACATTAACATCTTGTTGATCCTTTCTTCTCCACACATACATTACACTCTTGCTGTTCTTATTAGCACTAATTTTCTTAGCTGGACATTCATGTATCTTATGTCCATTCTTACCACAATGAAAACACACGTGCATCTCTTTAGTCATGACATACTTACCTCGCTGATATTCTGTGATCCAGGTGGTTTCTCTGGGAGACCAGTTAGTCCTGGTTCTCTATCTAGTATAACCAAGACCAAATTTTCCTTTGTTTCCTCCTGACGAAGTCAGATGGTTCAAAGTTCTTTGTGCATTCAGTAGCTTATCCGCATGTCTATGACTGTCATGCAATTCCCTTTCTTTTGTTTCAAGTGTCTTAACTAACAACTCGTTTTTCTCTTTCAAAAACTCAAAGTTACTTTTTAAAGTTGCAAGTTGTAAGTTAAGATCTAAAACCGTAGGGTCATTAGACATGTCAATAACTACTGATTGCTTTTCACTTTTTAGTTAATTAAATTCAGCATGTAACTTACAGATAGTACTTTCATATTCATTAATCATACTGCTGACTTCAACGCTGGTTCCAGTAGGAGAACCAGGGGACTGAACAGCTTTAAGTGAAGCAATTTCTTTGTGAGAATTTTCTAAGTTGAAAGCCAATGTTTCAAAGGCCTTCAACAGAGAAGTTCTATTGCAAGAATTTGCTTTACTTATGACTGTTGAAAAATCAAGGACTTCACTAGTAGTTGATAAGTCTCTGGGGAACCAGGAGATCAGATCTTCTTCACCATCACTCGGATAGTCAAGTTCAGAAGATCTTGCCCTTTCTAGTTCTACCTTGCACTTGTCCAATTCAAGTTCTAGTTCAGCAACTTGATTTTTCAAGTTATGGCAAACCATCTCTAGGTGATCACAACTAGCAATAGCAATTTCACATTCATTGCGTTTTTCTTTTAATTCTCTTTTGCCAGTTATATAAGTTTCACCTAGTTTATAGCATTCATCTAATAAAGAATCTATACAAGCAAGCATATTTTCTCTATCATATTCATGCATATCTATTCTAATTTGTTCAAGGTTTACCTTATGTCTTTGTAGTACATCCTTCTTAGCCATTAAGCATTTCTTGAATGTACTGGTTCCCCCTCTGGTTCCCGGACCAGTGCTGTTCTCCTTGATGTTTGTGAAAGCAGTTAAGCAAACATCAGAACTAGGTGTATCTTCTTCTTCATCAGATCCTGAGTCAGATTCTCCCCACATAGATGCTATCATGGCATTCTTGAAAGCCCTCTTATCTCTAGATTGAGATTGCTTGTCCTTCCATTTTGGACAATCACGAATGATGTGTCCTTTCTCACCACACTTGAAGCAACCTGAAGATGAAGACGAGTTAGATTTTTTAGTATTTTTGAAATTCCTACCTTTGAAATTCCTCTTTTGATCATGAAGAGATCTTTCAAATCTTTTTGCGATCAAGCTGATCTCATCTTCTTCTTCTTCTACTGTTCCCTTCAGTGCCATGCCTCTGGCTGGTTCCTTCTCAGACTTAGAGTCAATCAGCATCTCATGAGTCATAAGGGAACCAATCAGTTATTCCAAAGACAAGGTAGACAGATCCTTTGCTTCATATACTGCTATTACCTTAGCTGTCCATGTATCTGTTAAACTACGCAAAATTTTTCTCACAAGATCCTCATCAGAAATTTTTTTACCAAGTGATCTAAGATCATTAACAATAGTCATAAACCTACGAAAGCAATCATTGATTTTTTCATTATTCATGGCAAACAATTCGTATTTAGACATGATTAAATCAATTTTAGACCGTTTTACCTCACTGGTTCCCTCAAACGCAAGTTCAAGGGTGTCCCATATCTCCTTAGCACTACTGCAACCAGAGATACGATTTGTTTCGGTCTCACCTATTGCTTGTTGTAGAATTGACATTGCCTTAGCATTTTTCTCCAGCAACTTGTAATCAGCAGTGACCAATTCGCTATCCTTCTTGGGAACCTGTTTCCCATCAGCTTCTATCTTGAGAATGATATTAGGACCATTTTTAACTACGAGCCAGCATTCATAATCAATACCCATGATAACATTCTGGATCTTGTTCTTCCACCAGGCATAATTATTTCCATTAAACTTTGGTGTCTTGTTGTCATAACCGATTGCACTTAATTCTTGAGTACTCATTCTTATCTCCTCTAGATGTTACTCTTTCGAGAAGCTTAGGCTCTGATACCAATTGAAGGTTCAATGGGCACTCAAGAGGGGGGGGGGGGTGAATTGAGTGTTAAGTAATCTTTAGCAATTTTTGCTTCTTTTCGAATTATGTGTAAGGAACCAGTTGTGCTGGTTCCCTTATGCAGCGGAATAAAACAAAGAAATAAAGAACACTACAGATTTAACGAGGTTCAGCCAACTCTGGCCTACGTCCTCCTATCCTAAGTCCTTTATTAATCTACTCCGAAAATTAAAGACAAAGAACACTCTACTGTTTCCCTACTCCGGGAACCAGTAAACCCCACACTCTACTCCAAATGTGCTCTAAACTTACCCTCGTAAGTTCCTAGTGTGTTTGAACTCACAAACACTCACCAAGTCTTCAACCCCTCTGTCAAAGACTTAATACAAGATCAAGAACTCTCTAATGATCTAACTCTCAAAAGTCAAATAGAGAAAAACATTAAAACACTATTATGCTCTTGTGTATCACTTAATAATTGAATTAGTGCTTTTAGCTCTCAAAGATCGATCTCTATTAAAAATGCGTGAGAGCTGTAACTCTGATTATTCAGAGTAAGATGTATTTATAGGTTAGTTGGCTAAACCCTAAAATCATGCATATGAGATATATGCGATTTTATGATAAGTATTTATCCTAATTAATTTGATCACAAGATAAGATCAATTTAGGATAAGATACTTCCTAGTTTTTAGCTAACCAAAAAATATCATCTTATCTTTAGCTGCTTGGATATATTTTAAATCAATATTTTTCGGAAAATATCCTTTTTGTAAAATCTTTGTAAAAGCAGCAGCTTAAATAATCTGTTCAGTTAACCTGGTTCCCTGACCTGGTTCCCTGAACTGAATATGTTATGAAATTTGTTCCAAACCTTGTACCAAATTTCATAACGATATTTAATATACTAAAAGCACTTTATATACTCAATTATATAAGTTATACTACGGAGCATTTACATGAAGTTCCTAAATAACTCTTTGAGTGTAGTCTTCCTTCATGCATTCGTTAAGTCTTGAAAGCTTCCATGAATGAACTCAATTATTGACCAAAGGACCTTCCTTTAAGTTGATCGAAAATCCTTTCAAGCTTCCAATCTTAGAAATCAACTTAGATACTGCACATTTAACAAAGTTAATGTACAATACTAAATAAGTAACTGCCTTTCATAAAAGCAGTTTGAGAGAACAGTTTATACTGGTTCCCTACCAGTGCATAGCTCATTTATCATCTAACTGTTCCCTGTATAAAGATAAGTTAGTTCAACAAATATCTCATATAAGTAATAACTTATCTAGGGAAACAATGTTCTATTTTAGCTGGTTCCCCCAACTGTATTGAATACTTTCAAAGACCTGTTTCCCTTAGCTATTTGTCATCATTCAAAACTATCAATCAAAACCTAAGGGACTCAACACTTAGGATTTATGTAAGCATATAGGTATAAGTGTTTGGAACACACAAGGTATAAAACTTAATTGGTAAGATTTAAAGTTCCTTTTATTAAAATAGATTGACAGGAATTTTTATGGAAAACATTTTTAGGGAAAATAAATCTTTAAACTGAAGTTTTTGGGAAAAGATTTTTATCAAAAACATCTGATTTAATGAACATGATTTATAAATGATTTTATCATAAAAACGTGATTGAAAATATATCCTATATTTCCTATTTTATTGACTATGAGTTCCACTTTACACGGACTACATCTTTGCAAGTTTCCTATTTCTATGTGGAAGTGTTGTTGAGTTAGTAAGTATGTAAAGTATTGGATTTACAATCGAGAACTAAATGATTTGTATGCAAAGAACTCTAGCTCTCACGTCAATTTGATATAAAGGAGGATTCCTAACTCTATGGGATATATTCCTTAAATCAAGGAGATCATGGAGAAGTTGGGCCAAACCAAAAACTATGTAGAACTCTATATATAAACATTCTTTGAAACTTATTTTCCACAAAAATAGCCTACTCTTAAACAAATTCTCGTGAGAGAAAATGTTTTATACGCTAGTTTGTGAAAGGCTTAAATCCTTGTTCCAAACTCTATAGTCCTTATACAAGTTATATATTGAGTTATAATCTTTGAGTGCATAGTACTAAGTTGTACTAGGGTGTGCATATTACTAAGTTGTACTAGGGTGTGCATAGTACTGAGTTGTACTAGGATGATAAGGTCGATGAACCTTATAAGAGTTTGTAGTACTAAGTTGTATTAGGGTGAAATGGTTAAGGGACCTTGCATAGACTTAGAGTTAAGTCTGAGAGATCGAAAAAGAGCACTTTGACTTGAGGGAGTCATTGCTAATGGAAACTCCAGTTTTGAGTGGAACTCCAGTTGAGAGTAGCTAATAAATTATAATAAAAGATTGCCTTATTAGTGAAAAGAGTTGAGAAATCCTGAGTGGGTCATGGTTTTTCCCTTTGAGTTGGGCACAAAGGGTTTCCACGCTAAAATCTCTTGTGTTCCTTTAGTCAAGTTCCTTTTTGTTTACAAGTTCCAGTTTAATTCCGCAAAAAGTTTTAATTAACTTACACTTCCAAGTCACCCCCCTCTTGTTAGTGTCCATCCTATTCAACAATTGGTATTAGAGATGGAACTCATAAATTCAAGAAACCTTGAAGAGTAAAGTTCCTTTCGGCATGAACACATATGAGAAACTCAAGAAAGAACAATAACTACCGAAAGCAAAGTTTACCAAGATTATTTTGATGGCAATACCAACACCTCTAGTGTTGAAAATTAGACAAGTACTTCCTCTCTTAACTCTATATCTAAAGAAAAACTTGCATATGTGTTGAGAGAAACTTTGGATCATTATAAGGTTTTAAGTCTTAAAATGGCTCAGAGTAACAAAGCTGTAAAATTATGTATCATATGACTTAATAACAAATATTAGAGCCGGCTGATGTGCTCGTTTTAGAGCACGTTTACTACCCCATTTTAATGTCAAGTTTTGTGGTTTTATATTGATTTTATGAATATTATGCTTGATTTTGCCTTGATCTTGTCTTCGAGTTGTCTTAAGGTAATTTCGGATGTTTTTGATGATTTTAAGGTGAAATGCGATGTATTCGAGTCTTTGGCACTTTTAAACATGCGTATCATAGCTTGGGCAAACATTTCAAGTTACTCATGAAGATCATACGGAGTTCAGAAAGCATCAGAAGTTGAAAAGAGAGTGTAGAGTTTCAGATTCGACCGAATCTGAGAGTGATTCAGACTGAATGGTCACTGGGAAGGCCGAATCAGGGTCTCCATTCGGGCAAATGCTGGACAGAGAGGAATTATGAGGAGCTGCTAGAATGGGCGAATTGAAGCGTATTCGGGCGAATGATGAAGCATTCGGCCAAATGGGCCTTACATTCATTCGAATGACAGTGTTTTATCCGAAAATTTTACTTCTTATATAGGTCGGCCCATAGACATTTTAGGGTTTCCGGACCTCTTTTACTCTTTGTTATAAATACCCCTCTCTCTAAAGAGGGGGGGGGGGGGGGGGGGGGCAGCTAGGTTTTATTAGTTTATGCACTTTAGCTTTGTTTAGCCTCTAAAATTCTCTTAGTTCTAGTTTTCCGTGTTCGGTTTTCTCAACATATGTACTCTGAGTTTTGGATTTTATCATTTGAATTATGATCGTGGATATTACATTGAAGCTTTTGTGAGTATCAATCTATTCTTTACTTTTGAATTCATTCGTTACATTTCAGTCGATGTTTAGCCTAATGTTTATCGTTTACTAGCATAGTTTCTGATTTACTCTTGTTCTCGCTGATTTCTTTTCATGTTTGTTGCATTTGTTTTATTGAATATCATCATGCTTGCTATCTTAAATATGTGTGAGTAGTTCTCTTAGGGGTTTTGATTAGTGAAACCCTAGGAAAAGCTATGTTCTTTATCGTCTAAGGTTGTAGGAATGATGACAATAAGTAGTTTTCGGAATCCAATGTGAATCTTGTCCTACAACTCCTTTGGAGACATAGGGCGATTATAGGTCGTTCGTTGTGATTTGTGGAATCACCAAATTCCTCTCGCATACTTGGGTGTCCATGCTAGTTATTGTTTGATTCTCTCTAACCTATCATGTTCTGTTTTGAAAGCGCCATTCCTAGGGTGAATCTAATCTCGTCCCGGTTTTTCTCCATTTGATTTCCCTCGTAATTCATCGTGATCTATATTTTCGTTATTAGTTGTTTTTAAACCCAAAAAGTCAGTTGTGTTAAGAATTGAGTGTCTTGATATCCTTTGCCCTCGTGGTTTGACCCCCTACCCCACTAAACTCGTGTAGTTCGTAGGTTGGTATAAATATTGTTTGGTTCAAGGCTTAGCATAAACGACTGTTAAAACCTTGCTTATCACCGACGTTCAAATTGTTTTTTTGAATTAATGGATAGGAACATGTCTTTAAAAGAAACTTGTGAACGTTTTAAAAATGAAAATGTCTTTCTTAATGTTGATTTCACAAAGTATAAACTTCTTCACGTAAGTCTCACTAATAATTCAATTGAAGTTCCTATGGGTAGTTTGAATAAGGAATATGAAAGTTTAAAAATTGACTTAGAAACTACAAAAGAGTATTTAGAGACATTAGAAATGGAACTAGAGTCATTAAGAAGAGACAAAAATGTGAAACAACTAGGAGTTCCTAAGTGGATAGATTTGGATCAAGAAAAATGTATTGAAGGTCTATGTTTTTCGTATAAAAAGAAAAGGGGAAAAAGGAAAAATATGTAGATCGTCCTAGTAGTAACGTTTGTACCTTTAGTGGACACATTGGTCATTCGAATGGAACATGTGCTAAAAAGGACCACTGTGCTGAAAGGAACATTAAACAAGTATGGATCAAGAAACTGATTAACTTTGAAGTGGCAAGGGAACCCAAGAAAACCTTAGCACATGTCTAGGGCATTTCATCTCCATCTGAAGATTCTTAAAAAACTCCAACACCTGAATTAAGGACTTAGCCTTAAGAAATACATCTTTTGATATAACATCAAGGTAGTTATCGTCGACTCTTGAGGCATTGATCCTAACAAAAATCAAAACAATCTTTGTTGTCATAACGCCCTGAAAACAAAGAAGAAATCTAAAGATTTTTATGTCATTTGCAATCTTTAATAAACTAGCCGGTGTTCCAAAAGTGGAAAACGGGTACACCAAATATTGCCAGAATGCTTTCAATTTGATAAAAGCTATATCATCTTGTACTGATGAAAATATGTCTCCTCGTGTAGTAGTCCAATGACGAAAGAACCCTAAGGAATAGACTTAGCTTAGGTCAAGTTTGAGTGTGTGTAAACCCAAAAAAAATCCTCAAAATTGAACCCTAGAAAGGCTTCACACACAAACTTTGAGCATCTCAATTATGGAACCATCTTCATAGATTGGTCTCTTCTTAATCATTCAAGCAATCCCCTTCCCCTTGCATTTTTGTTATGCATTTGTGTCTATTTTGTATTTAGTCTCTGATGCCTACATTTGGACATCTCCAATCTAGCTAAATTTGATAAATTTAAATCACTTTTATGAGCAAACCTTAGGTGTATATCACACTTAAATGTACATTTAGGAGTTATCCTTAAGGCTTATTTCCTATTCAAGCATCATAAAGCATATTTTGATCTTGATTTTCCCTTTGCTTGCCAATGATGTTCAAAGGCTAAATCATAATTGCCTCTTAAACAAGACTCTTGTCTTATTAATTGAAGTATATCATGGAGAAGGGTCTCTCAAGGCCACAACCTTCGTTTGATTAGTAAATCTTCAAATCATCATCATCATGTATAATACTAAAATTGCATTTTACAAATCTAACCCACTAATGCTTGACTCCTAACCTTTATTACTTTATTTTAATTGTTCATCTCTCTTTACATAATTCCTACTTTGTAATTGCATGTCCACCTTTTATCTTACGCTTAAAAACATGACATGTTCTTTGTAATAACGACTTATAAGATAATCTTTGAGTAATGACCAAAGGAACACGAAATTATGGACATTAATACAAGTGATCACCTAATTTATACTATATGCTTAACTCGTAACTTGGTAAACCCGCTAAATTAGAGTGTGCTATACCTTGTATATGCATGTTTACCTGGGAACTAAACCTAATTTTTTCTTCCACCTCTAGCAATTTGTTTTGCACACTTTCTCAGATTAAAATAAGTCGCTCATTCCTAAACCTTCTTATAGCTTGTAGACTACTAACATGAGTCATTTGTGGATTCTAGCCCCAGGTTTCCAAACAGCCCATTAAATATTTGGTGGCAACTCTTAGAGGTGGCCACTAGGGCGGTTCAGCACAGCTCAGCCTCAACCCGGCCTAGTCAAAGCCCGACCCAAACTGGCCCGCCCATGAATCGGGCTAAGCCCGGTTTAACCCGTCATATTAGTAAGCTGAATACAAATAAAAATTTCCCTACCCGGACGCTATTCTATTCGGTTCATGAAAAATTTCAACTCGGTTCACTATTCAAACCGGACTGGTCCACCTATTCGGACCGGCCCGACCCGTGCGGGATGAATTAGATGAATTATTGCCGTTGAATGCCGTTACCTTTCCCCTAATATAAACCCTCCCAATTCAAGTCATCCATCCTCATAAATTCACAATCTCTCATTCTTAATCTCTCAATTACTACTAAATACAATTAGCTTACTTATTGGTAATAATATTCTTATTAATTACTCTCTTAATCTTCATTAGTTATCTTAATTAGTTGGTTTATTATTCTTAATTTACATGTTTACTACTATATTTTATAAAATCAAAGGCTTTAAGAGGTAGACTTAGCGTTAGTAGCTCGTATGAACATACCTCAAATTTTGCTCAACACTTGGAGGAATAACTTATCGATACTCCTACCAGTCAAGTACCTCAAATTCCAACTTCGGAGATGCATTCACCTCCTTCTACTGGTCAAGGTTACTCTTAAACCTCTAGTTAATTAATGTTAATATGAAAACTAGTTAGTTTAATTAGATAGTTAATTAAGTTTATAATATTTAATTAGTTAACGATTGGTGGGGTGGAATTTTTGCTGCATGTCACATGGCCAAACGACGCATTAAGGAAGTTGTCTAAGCAACATGGAAGGGTGACGGTTATCAGCTACATATTTGAGTTTTGTTACATTGAACCTGGACACTCATTTAAAGAAACTTAACAGTTACCCAACTTCCTGATAAATTGGGATTTGACTAGAGATAACAAGCCAATGCGAGATAAGTGTGAAGAGTCGACAACGGGTGGATAAGTGTAGCATGAAAATAGGAGGAAAACAGTTATGCGTTTGCCTACCAATGGAACCAAAGAATATGGGGAGGATGCAATATAAAAAGGTAATAATAGTGAAGATTGAGGGAGGACACAGGCTCACTACCTGATACAAAACATCAAGCTACTTCTCGTCTACAAATTCAGTACACTTCAACATTTGCATTTACATTCTTATTAAATACTATTTGTAAATTTTAATCATCGGGGCTTAGTCCCAAACATAGTAGAAAGGCGATCCAAATAAGCCCCCGCGGTTTTTCCCGATTTGGGTTTTCCGCGTCACCAAATTGTCGTGTCATCTTCATGTTAGTTTTTCTTTACGTAACGTTTATTAATTCAAACTTTATTAAGTGTAGCTAGTTGTTCCACAATTCTAACCTTAAATTTTTATCTAGTTAACAATTTTTAGCTAAAAAATTAGCGCCCACCTTGGGGAAACAACTAGTTCAAACATCGCTCAGCTTATTCATTAAATGGCTTAGAACGTTAACATTGATAGCGTGACTCCAAATGACTTCATCGACGCATTCATGAAAGCTCAAGCCAAGGTAAAAGACTCCAAGAAAAAAAGTAGAAGATCTATTGAAAGAATAATCAGAAACAAAAAATTCGATGAAAATCATGCAGAAAGAATTGGAGTCGGTTAAGAGTACCCTGAAGTATAAGACGCCAAGGAGAAATGTCATCCCCATCCCTTATCTAAAAGATTCCAGCACAAAAGATGAATTTGAACACCAAGAAGAAGAAGACCTCCCTGATGAGTAGCAGACACTACAGATGCCAAGAGAGGAGCTAGACCCCACATCTAGCAGGATTGCGCAGCTTGAGGCTCAGAACGCGCAGTCACTAAAAAGGGTACTTGGAGCCCCAACACTAGTCAACTACAATAGAGAGGATGGCTTCTAGGCCTCGATATTCATCATAGAGATAAATGACGTGGTGATACCAAAGAGGCTCATCATCCCAACATGGAATCCCCTATACGATGGGACTTTAGATCCTTTTGCGGACATGGAAGCCTACAAAGCCATAATCATTAACATGTGTTATCCCAAGGAGTACCATCACGTCTTGATGTGCAAGTCATTTGGCAGCACTTTGACAGGCCTTGCCCTGTCTTGGTTAACAGGTTGGAAACCTTTCTCTATAAGTAGTTTTAACGTTTTGGTTAAGAAAAAAATATGCGCAGTTCGCTCCAAGCCGACAGCTGGAGATGAAAGCAAGCAATCTCTATCGCATTGTCCAGAAACTAGGAGACACGATATGAGAATACTTCAACAAATTCAATAAATGAGATGATCAACATCAAACAATACGATCCTAGGACAACCATTGAAGCCTTCAAGAGAGGCCTTATCCTTGATTTCGAGCTATACACCAAATTGACCATGTATCCATGCGCCACCTTTTAAGACTTTAGGAATCTAGCACTACCCTATGTGTGACTTGAAGACAATAAAGCATAGAGAGTCATGCTAAAGGCAAGATACCTAGATAAAAAACATGGGGCTAATGGGGAGCATAGATCCTTCACACCAAGGA
Organism: Dysphania ambrosioides; assembly: GCA_026401315.1. Lineage (NCBI taxonomy): Eukaryota > Viridiplantae > Streptophyta > Magnoliopsida > Caryophyllales > Amaranthaceae > Dysphania > Dysphania ambrosioides. Next base: position 13,325,499 of record CM048659.1, read on the forward strand.
AAAATGACTTCTGATTCAAACCATATGACACCAAAGGAAATGCCAATGTTGTTCGAATAAGTAACTCCCCGGAATTTAAAGAATTTGGTTTTAACACTAGTGTTGTGGGTGTAGTGAATGAGTTACAGGAATTAGATGCAGCCATTAGATGGCCTAGAAAGAGAAACAAGCTCGAAACCCAAAAAGATAAGTTGCTTTGGTATAAATTCCACCAAGATCATTAGACATCTGACAGATAGGGGCATTACGTTGAAGAAGGGGGTAGCATTCTTGGTGAAGAAAGGCCACCTCAAGGAGCTGCAAAATGGAAAAGAACAACAAGACCCCCCCAAAGGGTTGGAGGAAAAGGTAACGCCCCTACCAGAACTAGTACATTCGAAAGTAATGACTGTGATAACCAAGGATCAGATGTTTGCAGATTAATGTATTCCACATCAAAGAAGTTTTCTTGCAAGTGGACCAGAGTCATCCAAGACGTCCCCAACATAGAAGTATAAGATGTGCTTAGTGATGTTCCAATTATGTTTGAAGGGTAGTGATTTGGGTGAATCTATGCATCACCACAATGGACTTGTGATATCACTAGTGGTGGAAACTGCCTACTCAAGAGGGTCCTAGTGGTGGGATTTTGGAAAACGTTATCTTCATGAGCGCACTAGAAGGTATGGGGGTTCGTTTGGAAGATGTTACTAGGAAATCAACTGTGTTAGTAGGTTTCAGTGTAGAATCATTGAGTACCTTAGGTGAGATCGATTTGCCTGTATTCGCGAAAGGGATAAAAAAGAGTGAAGTTTAGTGTAGTAGATGCTCCATCAGCTTACAACATCATCATGGGTAGACCATGGATACATTCAATGAAGGTGATCCCCTCAACGTTCCATCAGTGTCTGAAATTTCTAATCAAGTGGGGAGTCATAGAGATTAAGGGCAAATAGGAAGTTGTAAAGAGATGTTACAGTACTACCTTAAAGCCATCGAGAACGGCTGCATAGAAACTATAGCAAGGTCTAGTGGTCATAATGCATGACCAGATTTGCTAGACGATGTGGCTCTAGACCCTTCTAAACCCAAAAGAGCAGTATGGATAGGAGCTTTGCTAACTGATAACATTAGAAAAGATGTTATAACCTTTTTACAGGAAAATGCCACATTCTTTTCATGGGAACACAAGGATATGATGGGAATAAACCAAGAAGTCATTTGTCATCGGCTAAACATAGACCCTAGCCATCCACCAGTTTAGCAAAAGAGGAGGAATTTTGTACTCGAGAGGAACCATGTAAGATCCGGGAGGTCAAAAGCCCTGAATGACTGGCAAACATGGTAGTGGTTGTCAAGAAGAATGGGAAGTCAAGAGTAGGCATCGAATTCATTGATTTAAATAAGGTGTGCCCCAAACAACCATTCCATGTCCTGCACATCAACGCAATGTTAGATGCCACAGCTGGGCATGAAATGTTTACTTTCATGGATGCTTACTAAAGGTATAACCATAGACTAATGCATCTAGATGACCAGGAGAAAAAAACCTTCATCATCGATAAAGGTATCTACTACTAAAAGGTAATGCCCTTTGGGCTTAAAAACGTTAGGGCAACTTACCAGCGACTAGTCAGTAAAATGTTCAAAAATCTACTTGGCGACACTATGGAAGTATACATAGACGACATGATGGTGAATTCCCTGAAGGCAGAGCAACACATAAAGCATCTGCGCCAAACGTTTGAGGTATTGAAACAATATGGTATGAAATTAAATCCAACTAAATGCTCTTTTGGTGTGTCAGCAAGAAAATTCTTGGGCTACATTGTGACGTACATGGGGATTGAAGCTAGCCCAGAAAAAATAAAAGCCATTACAAATATACAATCACCAAGAAAATTGAAAGAGATACAAAAAATAATGGGTAGGATAGCTATATTAAACCATTTTATTTCAAAGTCCTCTAAAAGATGTAGGTTGTTTTACAACGTGTTACGGAAGAACAAAAGGTTTGAGTTGACTAGTCACCATGAGGAAGCATTATAGCAGTTAAAGCACTACCTATCAAACCATCCATTATTGTCTAAGCCCCAAGAGGGAGAGGATCTTCAATTATATCTAGCCGTCAATACACGCTCAGTAAGCGCTGTGTTGACAAGAGAAGCCGAGAGCCAACAACTGCCATTATACTATGTCAATAAGTCTCTCCTAAACGCAGAGACCAGATATTCTAACTTGGAGAAACTTATAATATCACTACTAACAACATACAAAAAATTAGATATTATTTTAAAATGCATATTGTGATTGTGATAACAAATTTCCCTATCAAGATTGTCATAAGCAGGCCAGAGCTGTAAAAAAGAATGAGCAAGCGAAGCATGCTCTTGAGTGGCTTTGACATCAAATATCATCCAAGAACGACAATAAGGTCACAAGCACTGGCATATTTTGTGGCTGATTTTAGTCTGGACTTGGACCCACAAGAGAAACATGAGATCGAGGTCATTGGCGTGGTTCAACAAGGTCAAGTGTGGCAACTCTTTTGTGGACTGATCATCTAACTTTAAGGGAGCTGGCATAGGCATCCTCCGCAAATTGCCACGAGGGGACTAGATTAAGTTGAGATCATGTAACAGGTTATATTAAGTTGAGAGTGTTAGTTTAAGTAAATTGATTATTTTAATTAGTTTATTTAGTTAGATTAGTTAAATTAGTTTAAGTTAATTGATTTAAGTAAATTAATTAATTTATTTTAATTTAATTAAGTTAAATTAATTAGTTTAGTTAGATTAAATTATTTACTTTAAATTGATGAGTTGTGTTAGATTAGTTAGATTAGTTGATTATGTTATAGTAAGTTAATGATGTTTATTTAGTTGATAATGTTTAAGTTAAATTGATTAGCATAGTTAGATTAGTTGATTATGTTATATTAAGTTGATGATGTTTAATTAGTTGAAAATCTTTAAGTTAAATTAATTAGTTTAGTTAGATTAGTTGATTATGTTATATTAAGTTGCTGATGTTTAATTAGTTGATAATGTTTAACTTATTAATTAGTATTTTTTTTATGAAGTTGATTATGTTATATTGAGTTGTTTAGTTTAATTAGATTGATGATGTTAATTAAACAAGTAATGAACTAATAATGTTAGTTTTTTGTTTAATGTTTATAACTTTATAATAAATGAAGGTGAAGATGATGGTGAAGATGGAGTACCCAAATCCACTCACTATAGAAAGAAATCTTCATTGGTATGGCCATATTTCGAGAAGATTCCAATGAGTGATGCTTCTTCCAAAGGGAAGAAGTTCATGTGTTATTGCTTGATATGCAAGAAACAAGGGAAGAAGTCAATAGCCTTGTATTCATGGAAGACCGGTAATGGGACGGGGACATTATCCCGTCACTTGACTAGAGTAAACAAAATCAACCTGGAAGCAGCTGAATCCACAAGCGCAGTATAATTGTCAAGCCAAACGCAACTACACGGGTATATGGGTTCCATGCCTGGAGGAGGAATGCCTTTATGTATAATAGAGATAAGATGATTGATGAATTAGCTAACTTTGTAATTGCTGACAAAATACCATTTAGTCATAGTGAGAGCCCAAAGTTTGAACATATTGCTAGAACCTCCTTACAACCCGCTTATAGATGTATCCCTAGGAACACACTTAAATGCCATATCCAAAATTCTTATTATAAATATAAAATTAGTTTAATAGAAATATTTCGCACCTTTAACGGTCATATTACCCTTTCTAGTGATACATGTACCTCTACTTTCGGCAAACCTTTTCTTTGTGTAACCGCCCATTAGATAGATGATGAGTGGTACATACAAAAACATATCATTTTTTTTGAGGCTATGGAGGAGAAACATATTGGTTACAACCTGAAGGTAAGGATAATAGAATGCCTTAAGACCTTTCACTTGGTTGGTAAAGCTTTTTCCCTTTTCTTAGATAATAAAATAGTTAGGATTACGACCTCGATTAGAAGGTTTAGTTGAGATAAGAAATTTGCTTAATCCCATTAAAAGTGTAATAAAGTTGATTAGGAATACAGCCTCAATTAGAAGAAAGTATATGGCTTTATGTAAAGAAAGAGCCTTTAAGAAGAGATAATGATATCTTGATACACCGACCGTTAGAACTCAACATGTAGGTTGTTAAATGATGTCATTAAATATCGCGAGGTTTTGACCATTCTTTATAACGAAACCTAAGCGACTCCTAATGAACTTATTAGTGATTTTTAGTGGACTAACGCTATTTTCTTTCATGACATTTTAGTAGCATTTGATCATGCAATCAAAAATTTCTCATATATTTACGACCCTAACATTTATTTAGTTATATTAGAGTGTGTTAGCATTGTTAAGACTCTTAGCGAGCATTTCAATGTCACCTAAATTAGCAATGTACTTACTAGTGTACTAAGTAAGTGGTACGCCTACTTTAGCAAAATCCCCGCCATATATGGTATATGTGCTATTCTTGATCCTAGGGTTAAGGCTTCAGGTTTAGAAAACGTTTTAGAAATTTACTACAACACTCTAGGTCTACAATATAACGTTAATGCCTATATAGAAAAAGGTAAAATGTTTAATCTAGTTTTTATGATTATTATGCTTCTTTTTATGCATCTTCCCAACATATATCGTCATCTAGTAGAAGTTGAAATTGCCCCATCCAATTGGTAAAAATATAACCTTTCCTACGAAATCTTATATGTGGTAGAGTTTTAAAACTACCCCTCATCGGCAAACACCCAAAATTACCCCATCGGGTAAAATTCTGAAATTACCCTTGAGCACCAAAAAATGCCTTAACCCTAACAAGGGCATTATGTATTGTGTTCATGCATATCGAGTATGTCTCATGCATCTGAAATGCTTATGTAATCGAGGCCAACTCCCTAAACTGGGCCATGAATTCATATGCATTAGAGTTGATTGTGTAGTTACATTATACTTGTAATTGCACCATGCATAGGTATCACCTCTCTCCTCACATTGACCTAAAAATACTCAACCCTAACCGAGTCAAGTCATTGTCACATATCCTTTTAAAGGAGTTCATCGATGGGGGATGGAGAATGGGCATAAAGTTGAAGAGAACACTCTCATCTCCTCTCTCACAACCGATGGAAGCTGTAGAACATGTGGCCCAAGTCCTAGTTAATGATTTAGCTAAGTCCCTAGCCAGGCTAGGCACCCCTCGAGTTACGTAACAAAACTACGTGGGCTTTGATTCCTCGAGATACGTAGACAACTTAATTTTGAAAATCAATATTTAATTATATAATTAAATTTTGATTTCCAAAATTAAGTGCAACCCTTTTCTTTTTACCCCCACCTCCAAACATTGGTTAATTAAAATAAATTAATATGATAATGAATTATAAGTAAATAGGTAATTAGCTAATTACATTAATTAGTTTAATAAAACATAATTAGTTTAATAATAGGTTAATTAGTTTATATAGTTTATTTGATTTAATAATACATAAATATAAAAGTAGGTGAATATACAACTATACAAGCTTAATTAGTTTAATATTACATAATATTATAGAATATAAATAAAAATTAATGTTATTTAAAGTTTACAACAAATGTCATTATTAGTGTAATATAAACGTTTAATTACAGTCGAAACAATATATTTATTCTAATTTGTAAATGTTTTTCTATTTAATTCGTTCCGATTCGTTTTGATTCGATTTGTGAATTCGTTTCGATTCGATACCAAATTTGTTCCGATTCTAATCATTAATTCGATTTGATTAGTGAATTCGATTCAATTCAATTTGGAAATTCGGTTCGATTCTATATTTGAATCAGTTCGTGATTTGGTTTGATTCAGTACGAAGCACCCACCCCTAAGCCTAGACCGAAATCGTACTAGCCTGCCCCTTTGACTGGTCTGATATCAGTCCCTCCCCCCAGCCCGACCCGGTGGCTGGCTTAGGCTGGCCGTGGCCACCACTAGTGACTCTTGACCCATTCAATATCTCTAAAGTTGCATAACCGATCCTTACTAATGTGCAAACGTGTAGGGTCGCTAGTGAGGGATAACTCTCTGGTAGCGATTCAATCATCGAATCACCCACACCAAAAATCTCTAGTCCCGGTTTCATTCTGCCCCCAACAATTTGGCGACTCTATTAGGGATCGATAGTAAGCCTAATTCTTAGTTGGCTATGCTTGCAAATGAGCGACCGAAAAAATCCGGTTTGTGTGCTTACAATTTGGTAGAGGTTGGGTTAGGCATTGATAGCAAGATTTTAACAGTCGTTTATGCTAAACCTTGAACCAAACAATATTTATAAAAATCTACGAACCACACAAGTATAGTGGGGTAGGGGGTTGAACCACGAGGACAAAGGATATCAATAAACACTCCACTTCTTAACATAACGGGACTTTTTTGGTTTTAAAAGCAATTGAAACTAATGACGAAAATATAAATCATGATGAACTAAAGAGGAAAATCAAATGTAGAAAAAAAGGGGATGAGATTAGATTCACCCTAGGAAGGTGATTTCAAAAGAGAACATGATAGGTTAGAGGGAATCAAACAACAATTAGCATGGACACCCAAGTATGCGAGAGAAAGTTGGTGATTCTACAAATCACATCGAACAATCTATAATCGTCCTATGTCTCCGAAGGAGTTACAGGACAAGATTCGCATTGGGTTTCGAGAGCTACTTATTGTCATCATTCCTATAACTTTAGACAATGAAGAACATAAATTTTCCTAGGGTTTCACTAATCAATCCCCAAAGAGAACTACTCACACATTTTTAAGATGTACGGCATGATGGTATTCAATAAAAAAATGCAACAATCATAAAAAGAAACTAACAAGAGAAAAAATAAATCACAAACTATTCTAGATAAGCGATAAACATTAGGTTAAATATTGATTGAAATAAAATGAATTCGAAAGTAAAGAAGAGATTGATACTCACAATAAAGCTTGAATGCAATATCCACGATTAGAATCCAAAAACTAAAGTCGAAATAATAAAGCTTGAATGCAATATCCACGATTAGAATCCAAACAATAAAGTCAAAATCTTCGAGTACATATGTTGAGAAAACAGAAAATGGAAAACTAGGGCTTAATGAACTAAGAGAGGTTTAGAGGCTAAATAAAGGTAAAACTAATAATAATTAGGGTTCCCCCTCTCTTTAGAAAGTGGGGTATTTATAACTAAAAATAAAATAAATCCGGAAACCCTAAAATGCCGTTGGGCCGGCCTAAAGAAGAAGTAAAATTTCCGGAGAAAACAGGTCCATTCGACCGAATACATGACCCATTCGCCTGAATTCATGCCATTTGGCCTTCCCAGTGACAATGGAACATAAGCCTCTTTTATGGACTACTATTCGACCGAATGGCTGTCAGATTCGGTCGAATCTGACTCTGTATTCTTCTTTTCAGCTTCTTCAAGTGTCTAATGGCTTCTGAACTTCGTGGGATCTTTAAGAGTGACTTAGAAAGCGTGCCCAAGCTACGACACGTGCTTCTAACCTCTTAATAATAGTGTCAAATCCTCGAATACGTCGCTTTTCACCTTGAAATCATCGAAAACACCTGAAATGACCTTAAAACAACTCGAACACAAGATCAAGGTAAAATCAAGTGTAATATGTATAAAAAAAAAGCTAAACCCGTGAGACTTAACACTAAAACGGGGTAGTAAATGACAGGCTAAAGTCGTATCACCTAATCAAAAGTAATTCCTAAAACCACTAACTAAAATAGATAGGGAAGTAGGGTTGAATCCGCAAGGAAACAAGTCTTTCTATTCCTAATTAATTAATATAATCTCAATTATCAGGTAACTAATTTGTTTTTTATGAGAATTAAACTAATAGAAAATAGTTAAACTAAGGGAATAATCAATAAGGGAGGAAATCAATAATAAAAGGCCTAGGATATAGGTTCACAATTAAATAATATTCCAAGGTAAAACACAACAATCAATTATCAATGCATTAATTAATCAGACCATAAAGGGCTTTCACTACGTATTACGTCCTCAGAATTAATCTATCGGTATTAAATCGCATCTCTCGAATCTTGACTTAACCATTTATAAATTAAACCCACCTATTGAAACTAAGCCTAAACATCAATTCTCATCTCTCAAATCTCGAATTAATATTGCATAACTCATATAATTAAACCAGGCCTAATCTAATTGCATAGCATTAAATCAATCAATAGGAAATCAATCAAGAACAATAACAATCGACAATAATAAATTACCCCTTCATATTATTTATGGATCCCCACAAACCCTAGAATTAAACTACTCATACATAATTAAATCTAGGCTAATTAAATCAAATAAGCGAGACATGATTAATCAAAGAAATCAATTGCTGAAAATGAAAGGAAAGGAATCGTTACCCAAAATTAATGGAAAATAATGAATTGCATAAAAACTCGTCGATGTCGTGAGAGAGTATTTCTAAGAAATAGACTAGATCTAAAAATGCTTGTCTACAAAGAAAAGTGGCCAAACATCCATTTATACTAGTTCAGAAACAAATTAAAAAATCTTCAGAAACACGTGCCCGGTTGGGCGAAGGGTTTCCCGGTCGGGCGCGCCTTATTTCCTCGTTTCTTCTACATCCGCGTCCGGTAGGGCGAGGGGTCGCTCGGTCGGGCGCGCCTTCGGGTGAGGGCTTGCCCTATCAGGCTAACTCGCGGGCAAACTAAACCTTGCATTTAGGCTAATTCTTTTTGGCCCAAATCCGGGTTTTCCACCTTGGGTCTCGAACACTTGGTCCATTGCCTCGATCTCTTCTATGTCAAGCCCTTAATCACCAATTTGAGGACTCCAACCGGTCTTAGGTTGTGAAATACGGTCATAATCCTCCAATGCTCGTAGTGGCCTATCACAAGTCCTAGAAAATGCTCCAAATCTGCAGTTTCCTATAAAACTGTACCAAAACTACGAAAACACTAGAAAACGCAAATTAGTAATAAAAGTGACTCCGAAGAACCAATAATACTCCTAAAAATGACCAAGGGACGGGGTTAAATCACTATATAAAATGAACATATCAAGCTCCCCCAAGCCAAAGCTTTGCTTGTCCCAAAGCAAAGAGCTCATCAATGAACGGATAAAACATACTTCACCCCAAAATTAATTCAAACCAAACTTACCAATTAAAGGCAAATCCTTCAAGCATGCATCAAAATCAACCAATCAAATTCATCCAATTACTCATACTTCCTAACAATTGTAAAATAAAGCAAACCACAAGAGCATATATAATTCAAGACTAGTGCTAAAGTACTCAACTCTCATTTATATGGCGAGTAAAAATTGTACTCGATCGCTCTCCAACCTCCCCTTTATATGTGAACAATGCCCTCCCAACTCATACATTCATGTGTTTAAAAGACATACACTCAACCTAATAGTCGACTCGGAATATATCAAATCATTCTTTGCATTGACAAATAACCAATTCCACATTCATACAACGTTATACACAAAGGTTGGAAGGTCTTCAAAGCTTTTAACGTAAGGTTAAGGAGAAATGTAGGATAATTTGGGAAAATATGAGAGTAAAGCCTTGCTTAAGGGAGATAAAATCCTACTAAATAAGACCAAGGTCAAACATAAATAATGACCAATCATCTCCAACATAACTCAACTCTACCGAAAACTCACCAAACATTGAAATATATTAAAAAATCCCAACACTTACAATTTCACTCATAAAAATGTAACTATGAGGAAATAGAGCGAATGAACAATCTTTACACTTTTTTTTTCTTTTGCTATTTTTTTTAATTACTTTTTTTCTTTAATCCATAAAAATAAGAACAAATAAAGACTTCTCAAATCCACCCAAAATTGTACAAATTATGTGCATATTACAACTCTCTCACCTCACTCACTATTAGCTCCCTCAAGCCAAGCTCGGGACTAGTAACCAATGGGGCAAAAATAAGCTTGTAATGTGGTTAAATAAATAATAAAAAATCAAGGCAACAACATGGGTAGCAAGAAGGGAACAAATGTATCTAAATTCATCTGAAGGCTACCTAAGAAAACAACTGCCTTTTTCCTCCTCAATGTGCATAATAATGAGTCATACAAACATTACTCAAAGTTATAAACCAATACTCAACTTCATTGACATACTAGGAACTAACACACATTCCTAACCAACTTAACTAGTCAAGCACTATATTCACAAGTAGTTGGGAAAAATTGACTCATGTTAAGACATCTAAGCAATCAAACATCAAATCATGGCTAACTTATCCACAATACTCATCAACATATACCAAGAATCAAAACAATTTTCATGTATGGGGCATAGGGAAGCATGATTTATCATTCATTGGATCATATTTTTATACTTTTTTGTTTTTTCAAAGCAATAAAATCTAACCTAGTAAGCAATAAAACTAAATTATATACATCAAAACATAAGGAGAGAGAAAAGAAAGATACCTACATCCAAAAACCTCTCCTAAGACAAAATCAGACAATGTCCTCATTGACTCGGGAATTAGCCCAGCATGGCTAATCATCACCATCCTCATCCATCGCACCACCTCCACTTCCACCTGCACCACCATAATTACTAGCACCAAAATAGTTAGGGTTAACATCCCCCCCCAAACCCCCAAAAGGGAAGTCTTGGCCATAGCCAAATAATGCGGAATAGTCTGTATAAATACCATGGGAGGTGGGATCCACATATCCCTGGGGAGGTGGCTCGTACTAGTCGGGGTAAACAACGTCATCGGGAATAACACCCCGATGAGCATAATCATCATACATGGGAAAGAGGCCCCTACCCTGGTTCCTCTCAATGTACCCTAAACTCTGATCAAGAGAACCCACCATCCTCCTAAAGTTTGTCTGGCCTCGCTCTACACGGCCTATAGCTTGACCTATGCTATGAAGGTCCCAAATGGTCTCGGGGTCGGGCCTAGGCTGATGGGAGGGCGACTGAGGTACATGAGGTGGTGATGGGACACACTGTTGAGGCTATGCCGGGCCTTGGGCATCGGCAAGTAGAATATCATAGGTGTAGGATGCTTGCCCAGGGGGGAAAGGCAATCAGCTTGAGGTTAGGAAGAGGGAAAACGGGTGAGTAATCCTTTCTTACCCGGACAAGCCACTCTAGAATCTTGTGATGGTTGGGCCTAACCCAGTTCAAGAACTTGTGGTATGTCAAGTTCATAAGTGTATCCCCCCTATAGGTGGTTAACCCCTCATATCTAGACTCACTAAAGCCGGCCTTCTTAATCGTTATCCTAGTAATTAGGCCGCCATAATGGATGGGTGTCTTGGCATTGTTACTACAGGCATTGGCGTTCCTACTCAAATGGGTAATAATATATTGGGCAATGTTCAATTTCCCATACCCATACACATAGTGGCCTAGATTAGCTAGCTTGTTAGTTTGGGCATTATGGGGTTCATGACGAGCTAGAAAATAAGTGCCAAAAAATCTTTGGAAGATTTTAGGGACGGGGTGGTTGAAAGGGAGGGCACTAACATCTTGTGAATTCGGGCAAGGTTTGCCCGACAAAGCAAGATATATATCATTGCCCCTATAATTTTCATGCCATTAGGTCGGGGGTGGGGATCAAGTTCGAATAAATTTGCAAATTCAATAGGAAAAATGGTTTTCTTAAAAAGCTTATGGACCACCTTGGCATCATTTGTAGGTGTGGCAATGGCTTTAACCCACTTGGATACATAAACAACGGCTATAAGGATATATCGATTTCCTTTTGAGGAGGGAAAAGGTCCCATATAATCAATACCCCAAACATTAAAAATTTCAACTTCCAAAATACCTGTTTGAGGCATCTCATGCTGGCACGAGATGTTGCCAGTCCTCTGGCAAGAGTCATATGCTTGAACAAAGGAGTGAGAATCCTTAAACATGGTAGGCCAATAGAAACTTGACTCATTGATTTTTGCAACTAACTTGGTGGGACCATGGTGTCCCCCATATGGTGAGTTATGGCATCGTTTAAGTACACCATGGACTTCCCATTTCGGGAACACACCTACGAAATAGTCCATCTGCACACTCACAAAACAAAAAAGGATTATCCCAAATAAATAATGTTTCACATCATAAAGGAACCTCTTTTTCTGTTGGTAGGACATATCGAGAGGTAGAGTACCACCCACCAAATAATTAGCATAATCTGCATACTAAGAGTGTTGTTCTACAATTATAAAAAAATGGTCATTAGGGAAAGAATCATCAATAGGGAGAGAATCCTTTCCTTCATCATACCTGATCCTTGACAAGTGATCTACAACTACGTTCTTTGCTCCCTTTTTGTCTTTGATTTCCACATTGAAATCTTGGAGCATGAAACCCAATGGAGAAACCTAGGATTCGTTTCTGCCTTGGCTATTAGGTATTTCAAGGCTGCACGATCGATAAAAATAACAGTTTTAGAACCAACTAGATATGATGTAAATTTTTCTAAAGCATAAATTACAGCAAGAAACTCCTTCTCTGTGGTGGCATAATTAACTTGGGCTTCATCCAAAGTTTTACTTTCATAATAAATAACATGCAAAACTTTTTTCTTTCTTTGTCCTAGCATGACTCCGACTGCAAAATCACTAGCATCACACATGATCTCGAAAGGAAGATTCCAATCGGGTGCACATATGATAGGTGTTGATATCAAAGCCTACTTAATCCTGTTAAAAGACTCAAGACACTCATCAGTAAAATCAAATGGGGCATCCTTAAGTAAAAGCTAAGTAAGTGGTTTAGCAATTTTAAAGAAATCCTTGATAAAGCGATGATAAAACCCCGCATGACCTAAGAAACTTCTAACCCCCTTAACATTAACTGGTGGAGGTAATTTCTTAATCATAGATACCTTAGCTTTATCTACTTGTATACCCTTATCAGATATAATATGACCAAGGACTACTCCCTCTGTCACCATAAAGTGACATTTTTCCCAATTTAGGACCAAATTGCATTCTTCACATCTTTTTAAAATTTTAGTGAGATTAGCTAGACATGCATCAAATGAAGACCCATACACACTAAAATCATCCATAAAGACTTCCATGATAGACTCTATGAATTTAGAAAAGATACTCATCATGCAACGTTGAAAAGTAGCTGGGGCATTACATAGACCAAAGGGCATCCTACGATATGCAAAAGTACCATAAGGGCATGTAAATGTGGTTTTTTCCTGATCTGCAGGGTGGATCAAAATTTGGAAAAATCCCAAGTACCCATCTAGATAGCAAAAGAATTTATGATTAGCTAGCCTTTCTAACATTTGATCAATAAAAGGGAGAGGAAAGTGATCTTTTTTGGTGGCGATATTTAATCTACGATAATCAATGCACATACGCCACCCTATTACAGCTCTAGTGGGAATTAATTCATTATTATTGTTTTTAATCACAGTCATCCCACCCTTTTTAGGAACTACCTATATAGGACTCACCCATTTTGAATGAGAAATAGGATAGATAATACCTGCATCGAGTAATTTCATAACCTCTTTCTTAACTACTTCCTGTATGTTAGGATTCAACCTTCTCTGGGGTTAAATACATGGCTTGTGATTGTCCTCTAAAGGTATCCTATGCATACAAAAATTAGGGCTAATACCCTTGAGATCATTAATACTGTACCCAATTGCCTTTTGTGGGCTCGAAGAACGTTACAAAGTTGGAAATTTTGTGGGTCATCAAGTGTAGTACTAATGATCATAGGGTGTAATTCCTGCTCATCAAGAAATACATATTTTAAATGAGAAGGGAGAGGTTTTAGTTCAGGTTTCTTAACCTCTACAGGTTTTGATTCCTAAACTAGTTTTACTACCTCCTTGCTCTCCTTCTTCAAGTGCGAGAGCTTTCTCTATAGCATCCACCTCTCTACTCTAAATACTAGCTTCGCCTGTGCTAAGATCACCACAAAGTACTTTCTCCAAGGGATCCCTTTCAAGGACCTGTGGTAGCCTATCTTCATAAATAATATCAATCACATCAATACTACAACAATTTTCCTCTAACATAGGACCTTTCAAAACTTTCCCTAAATTAAAAGTGATGTTATCATCTCCGACAGATAGAGTTAGTTTTCCATTTATTACATCAATAATGGCTCCTGTAGTGTGGAGGAAGGGTCTACCTAATATTATTGGGATTTGTGTATCCTTAGCCATGTCTAAAACAACAAAATGAACTGGGATAAAAAATTTACGAACTCTAATAGGGACATCCTCTAGAATACCTAAAGGGTATTTAACAAAATGGTCTGCCATTTGTAAGGTAATGTTAGTAACTTTTAAATCTCCCATATTAAGTTTTGAACATATAAACAATGGCATAACACTAACACTAGTGCCCAAATCACATAATGCTTTTTCAATGAAGACATTTCCAATATGGCATGGAATAGAAAAACTACCAAGATCCTTTACTTTTGGTGGAGATTTATTTTGTATAAAGCACTACATTCCTCTGTAAAAGCTACAATCTCAACCTCATTAAAGGCTCTCTTCCTAGTCAAAATATCCTTCATAAATTTAGCATATGCAGGAACTTGTGTAATTATCTCTGTAAAAGGCACTATTACTTGTAGGTTTTTCACCACCTCTAAAAACTTACCAAACTGCTTATCTAATTTAGTCTTCAATTGTCTATTGGGAAACAGTAGTTTGATAACTGGTTTCTGTACATCTTCACTCTTGTCTTGGGTTGAAATTTTCTTGGGAGTTGTACCCTGTAATGTATCGTCAAAAATGTTAATTTTACTTTGGAGCCCTGCAGGGTTAGTAGCAAAATCAGTTGGTATAACAGATTCAAGATTAGAAATTCTTGTTATAATAGGTTCATCATCCTTGGGCATAGGAGGCCCATAGTAGTTTGAACCACTCCTTAGAGTAATTGCATTTGCATGATCTGTGGGTTGTTATGGTTGTGATGGTAGGACTCCCTACTGGCGAGTTTGTAGAGTAAAGGAAAGTTGCGCAATTTGATTGTCCATAATTTTATTTTGAGCTAAGATCAAATCAATTTGGGCATCCCTACTCTACATGTGCTTTTGCATACTAGCCAACATAGTTTTAATTTCTGACAAGGCAGGGTCAGTAGATGGAGGTGGAGTTTGTAGTTGGATCCCTTGGTTTGGTGGTTGATAATATTTTTGTTGTGGTTGTTGTGGACGATGTGGAGGTTTTTGAACATTTGTACTCCGGTAAGAATGATTTGGATGGTTCTAGAGACCAGGATTATAAGTGTTGGAGTATGGGTTAGTTTGCCTATAAGTGTGGAAGGCATTAACTTGCTCCATGGAACTCCTACAATCTTGTGCCCAATGACCTACAATTCCACAATTTTCACAAAAAATATCATTAGTATTATTGACAGCAGAAACATTAGCTATAGAGGTAGGAATAGCAGTACTAATATTATCTAATTTTTGGCAAATAGAAGTTAATTAAGCTTGCACAAAGGATACTGAGTCGACATTGTGTTTCCCTTTGTTTGCAAAACCTCTAGGATTCCCGTATTGGGAATTATGGATTGTCATTTTTTCAATAACTGTTCCTGCTAAATCTACTTGGAGATTCATAAATCTTCTATTGGCTACTGAGTCAAGAATTGATCTAGATGTGTTTCCAAGCCCGTTGTAGAAGGCTTGGATTATCTGCCACTGCGCCAATCCATGATGGGGGCACTCTCTCTGCAAATCTTTAAGCCTTTCCCAAGCTTCATATAAACTTTCATCAGCTTCTTGGGCAAAGTTTTGGATTAAACTCCTTAATTAAGCTGTCCTCTCTGCAGGGTAATATTTACTATAGAAATTCAAAGCAAGAGTATCCTAGTTAGTTATACTAAGTGCAGTTCTATTAAAATCATTGTACCACAATTTAGCTTTACCACATAAAGAAAAGGTAAAAAGAATCTCCCTGATTCGGTCCTGCGTGACCCCAGCTTGCCTAATAGTATTGCAATATAGGCAAAAATCCAAGATGTGAAGATCTAGATCTTTACCCTTAGCTCCGCTAAATTGCTTCCAATCAATCATGGTAATAAACTGGGTTTTAATCTCGAATTATAATCCCTCGAGATCAGGTGTAGGGACAAGGTGTGAAAAATCTGCTAGGGATGGCTGCGAATAATCGCTGAGCTTACGAGGTGATTGAGCCGTCATCTCTGATTCTAGTTCTAAAGAAAAATCTTTATCACTGGAATCAAATGAGTGTTCCAAAGGTGTAATACCCTTGGAAGTAGCTTGTACTTTTCTTAAAAGATTCTTCTGACTATGAAAAGAACGTTTAATTTCAGGATCGAACATGATATAACCTGATCTAGAATTCCTGGGCATAAACACAGAACTAAACAGACAAATATGAGAAACTGTCTCAAAGAACTTGCGTTCTCTGAGACTAAAGAAAATAATCTAGACTACAAGAATAATCAGAAATAAAAATAAAACTGTCTCCCCGGCAACGACGCCAAATTTTGACAGGCTAAAGTCGTATCACTTAATCAAAAGTAATTCCTAAAACCACTAACTAAAATAGATAGGGAAGTAAGGTCGAATCCACAAGGAAACACGTCTTTCTATTCCTAATTAATTAATATAATCTAAATTATCAAGTAACCAATTTGTTTTTTATGAGATTTAAACTAATAGAAAATAATTAAACTAAGGGAATAATCAATAAGGGAGGAAATCAATAATAAAAGGCCTAGGGTATAGGTTCACCAATAAATAATATTCCAGGGTAAAACACAACAATCAATTATCAATGCATAAATTAATCAGACCATAAAGGGCTTTCGCTACGTATTATGACCACAAAATTAATCTATAGGTATTAAATCGCATCTCTCGAATCTTGACTTAAACCCGCCTATTGAAACTAAGCCTAAACATCAATTCTCATCTCTCGAATCTCAAATTAATATTGCATAACTCATACAATTAAACCAAGCCTAATCTAATTGCATAGCATTAAATCATTCAATAGGAAATCAATAAAGAGAATTAACAATCGACAATAATAAATTACCCCTTCATATTATTTATTAATCCCCACAAACCCTAGAATAAAACTACTCGCACATAATTAAATCTAGGCTTATTAAATAAAATAAGCAAGATATGATTAATCAAAGAAATCAATTGTTGAAAATGAAAGGAAAGGAATCGTTACCCAAAATTAATGGAAAATAATGAATTGCATAAAAACTCCTCGGTGTTGTGAGAGAGTATTTCTAAGAAATAGACTAGATCTGAAAATGCTCGTCTACAAAGAAAAACGGCCAAACATCCATTTATACTAGGTTAAGAAGATAAAAACAAAATAAACAAATTAAAAAACCTTTAGAAACACACGCCAGGTCGGGTGAAGGGTCGCTGGTCGGGCTCGCCTTCTTTCCTCGTTTCTTCTACATCCGCGCCCGGTAGGGCGAGGGGTCGCCTGGCCGGGCGTGCCTTTGGGCGAGGGCTTGCCCTATCGGGCTAACTCCCGAGCAAACTAAACCTTGCCTTTAGGCTAATTCTTTTTGGCCCTAATCCGGGTTTTCCACCTTGGGTCTCGAACACTTGGTCCATTGCCTCGATCTCTTCTATGTCAAGCCCTTAATCACCAATTTGATGACTCAAACCGGTCTTGGGCTATGATATATGATCATAATCCTCCAATGCTCGTAGTGGCCTATCATAAGTCCGGGAAAATGCTCCAAATTTGCAATTTCCTATAAAATTGTACCAAAACTACGAAAACACTAGAAAATGCAAATTAGTAATAAAAGTGACTCCAAAGAGCCAATAATACTCCTAAAAATGACCAAGGGATGGGGGTAAATCACTATATAAAATCAACATACCAGTAAACGTGCTCTAAAACGAGCACATCAGGCATATTTGCATTCATGTATGTAACTATCCGTGTGTGAAAGTTATACCCTATGACTCCATCTCATACGAATATGATCTACATTCAAGACACCTTGGGAGTGGAGTATTAGCCAACAACTATTAAGGCTCCTGGTTTGACATTTGGATTTTCCAAAGCTTTCAAAACTGTGGCGATTGGCACGCACTCCTAGCGGTGTGTTGGGGGGTTGTCCTATTACCTTGGCCTCTTTCAAGCAGCGGCACTGGGTGAATGGATCTTCCTCAATGCCATGGACCCTTTGAATCATGTATCCAACCCTAGTTTATTACATAAATTAGAACTTTGGCTAGGTGGAGACATGTATCTGTAGGACTCATCCAAACTTGCTAGTGTGATTACATGATATTGTGTGTTATTGCAATGTTTTTTGCACTAATTCTAGTTCCTGCATTGCAAAACCCTTGGATAACCTAAAACCCGTAAAACATGAATTACATTCATCCTTGGTCACAATCACCAAATAGGCTCATTTGCATCATCTTATGCATCACATCCACGTCTAAACCATGTCATGTTTATCCCAAGTCTCGTTATTCCCGCGTCATGCCAAACTATGTCGCCCATAGTCCTAGCCTCACGCTACAAAAATGACCCAAACACGGTAAAAACCTAACCTTACCTCTCTAAATGACCCAAATGCGGTAAATTTATGACCTTACCTCAGAAAATGACTCAAGACTCAAATTGCACCTCAAATTTCCTCTTAAATTTCCTCAAACGCAGTGAGAATCTAATCTCATATATCCATAAAATGTCCCAAAGCAATCAAAAGGTAAAATCATACCTCTCCTCTAAAAGGCCTCAAGCCTTATGCCACCTGGAAAAATCATACCTCTCCTCTGAAATGACCCATGCCACTGGGGAAAATCATACCACTCCTCTGAAAAGACCCATACACCTAGGGAAAACCATACCTCTTCTCTTAAAATGTCCCTAGCAATGGTAAAAAGCCTACCTTACCTCTAAAATACCTTCATTCCCCACGCTTTGGTAAAAATCTTACCTTACCTCTGAAATGACTTATGCCTCCGGTAAAATCCTAAGCTTACCTCTAAAATGTCCCTTGTCCTTGGAAAAACCCTGAAATTACCATTGAAATGTTGTATGTTCACGGTAAAACCTCAAAATTACCTATGAAATGTCCCATGTCCCTGGTAAAACCTCAAATTTACCTCCGAAATGACTCATGTTCCCGATAAAACCCCAAAATTACCTTCGAAATGACCCATGTCCCTAATAAAACCCCAAGCCTCCAAATTGACACATCTCCCCTATAAAATCCTAAATTTACCCATAAACCGTTGCACCGATAAGGCCCTGTTATTTCCATCAAAATCTTATTAGGTGAAAAACCTAAAATTGCCCCTTGAACTAGTAAGGCTACGTTCTTCCCACCGAAACCCAATCAGGTTAAAATCATGATATTTCCCCCATCAAACGATAAGGCCTTGATCTTGCCATAAAAACTCTAGCGGGCTAAAATCCTGAAATTACACCTTTAACTTGTAAGGCCCCATCCTTCACACCGAAACCCTATTAGGCTATAAACCCGGAAATTGCCCCTTCAACCGATAAGACCCTGATCTTCCCACCAAATTCCTATTATGGTAACAACCTAAAACTATCCCATTAACCAGTAAGACCTCGATATTCCAAACCAAATCCTTTTGGGGTTAGAATTTGAAATTGCCCCATCAAATCGATAAAAATATAACCTATCATCCGAAATCTTATATAGGGTAGAGCCCCGAAACTACCCCTCATCGGCAAACACCCAAAATTACCCCACCGAGTAAAAATCCGAAATTAACCTTGAGCACCAAAAAAAGCCTTATCCCTAACACGGGCATTATGTATTGAGTCCATGCATATCGAGTCTATCTCATACATCTGGAATTCTTATGTAATAGAGGCTGACTCCCTAAACCAAGCCATGCATTTATTAGAGTTGATCATGTAGTTACATTATCTTTATATTTGCATCCTGCATAGGTATCACCTTTCTCCTCACGGTTACTCAAAAACACTCAACCCTAACCAAGTCAAGTCATTGTCTCATGTCCTTTTAAAGGAGTTTGTCGATTGGGGATAAAGACTGGGCATAAAGTTGAAGAGAACACTCTCACCTCCTCTCTCTCAAACGATGGCAACTATAGAACATATGGCCCAACTCCTAGCTATGGTCAATGATTTAGTTAAGTCTTAGGGCATAAACGCCCAACTAGAGAAAATTGAGGATTCCCACTCCTCAAAAAGTCTAGCATAGAAAGTTAAAAATATGGTCCATTAGTAGCCTCTAATAAACTGAAAGGGAAAATCAACTTCTTGGAGAATGTCTCCACTAAAGACTTTTAGAAGTTCAAATCAATAGGTGCTTGAAGATATCATTTTAGCAACTTTAGGGCCACCATGGCAATCAAGGGGATAGACCCTAAATTATTCCCAATGATTTTTCTTATGTCTCTAAAGCCAATCTGCCAAAGTAGTTATATGCCCTAAAGGACAAGGAAAGTGAGACATGGGAGGATATCACCTATGACTTCATGAATTAGTACGGACCCAATGTGCAATCGCAAACAACTCTTCGAGAGTTTGAGGTTCTTTGACCAAGTACCAATTAAGGTTTCATAACCTGACTAAATCTTTGAGGAAGCTAGCCTCACAAATGGTCTCAAGGCCATCGCAAAGGGAACTTATTAGAGTCTTCATCTCAAGTCTTCTTTCTAATTACAAGTACCATAAAAATTACTTGGGTCTCGATTCTTTTGAGCATGCCTATAGCATTGGCACTGCCATTGAAGATGATATGACAAAGAATCATATCGCTCCAGGCAATAAGCAATGGATAGGGAGTGAACTAAAACTAACTTCCTTCTTGAATCTAAGTATGATATCAATTCTCTTGAAGCTCTAGTAACTCAAGATGACACGTACAACAATAACAGTAATGACTATATCTATGACTCCTCTGACAATTCTACTCCTGTAAGTGATTGGCTCTACTAATACCCTATCTAGCTTGATCACCTCCAAGGGATCCCACCACTAACCAGGAAAATCATCTTGTAAAAAAACTAAAAATATGGCACACATACAAATAATGATACCTACATGCGTCAACTGTAAGGCTTTCTCCTTATTCTTCAGGCTTGAAAATTAAAGAAGAAGTCCAAATGTCTCTCCTAAGTCATGGAATTCATCCATCAAATCTTATAGCACCAGTTCCTTACCTGGTAGGTGGATGAATGAAGACATTGAAGATCGCAACTGCTAGTGGTAAGAAGTGAAAGATTTTCACTAGAGAAGGCCTAAAGATGAATGAGTTGAGTTATCTGAGTCATCATCTAAGCCTAAGTCCATCGAGTCTAAATGCTTTTAGTCTAGGCCTCTGTAGGTAGTGTTATATGGAGAAACACAGACATCCTCCCTTAATGTAACAACCCCTAAAATTAATTAATAAACAATGTTTTTTTTCTTCTATTTATTCCTTTTTCTTCCACCTTGATTCCTACCAATGGCTTTGTCTCTAATAAATATGACTTTGAATTCATTAAAGAAATGGAAGAACAAAAAATAAATCACCTAAATCTAAGAAACTAACAAGATTAATAGGTGCCGAACATGAGCTAAAGCATGCACAAGGCGGGATAGTGCTATCCCATGAAGAACGCGCAAAGAAGACACAGTTGTTTGGAGAATGCATCATAGTATTTGCCTGGTCCTACCTAGATATTCCAATGATAGAGATATTGTTAGAAGCTAGTTTAATCAAAATTACGACCGCCATGAATGAGTTGTAAGCATTATACTTGTCCAAAGAAGGAACGCAAATTTTGAACTTGTTTAGATTACCAAGATCTAAGCTGAGCTAGTCAAAAGACGGGTTTCCACTACCTTAAATTAGCATTCCGGTTGAGAAAGAAAACATTGCCCTTGTTCACAGACGAGTGTGCAAGCTATAACCAGATAAAAGAAAAAGAGGATATAGAGAAAATAATCTTCATGACTCAAGGGGGCACCTATTGCTACACCGTCCTACCGTTTGGCATAAAAAACATAGGTTCCACATGCAAATGATACGATTGCAAAATTTAGAGATCTTCTAGGGCACTTCATCGCCCTCCAAAAACTCCTTAAATAACTCAGACTGTTCGACATGGGACTCAACCCTAAAAAATGCATCTTTTGATATAACATCAATCAAGTTGTCATCAGTTCTTAAGGAATTGAGATTGATCCCAACATAATCAAGGCTCTCCTGGCATTGACTCCCCCTAAAAAGAAAGAAGAAATAAAAAACTTCTTAGATCATTTGCAAGAATTAGTTGGTGAGCTAGTGTTCCAAAAAATGAAGAAGAAATGGAACAAAGATTGGAAGAAAGGTTTGAATTTGATAGTAAGCTATAATCGCCACGCACTCTCCAGTATTGCCAGGAAACTATTCTTCATCGATACCTATCAGTCACTGACTCGCCAATCGAGGCTTCCCAAACTCACGGGGTATAGGAAAAGGAAAATGTAATCTATTATATCAGCAAGAAATAATAAATCTAAAAACTAGCATGGACCCACGGGGAAAATTCATATCGAATAAGGCCAGCCTTTTTTACCTTTTCAAAGGTACATTGCAGTTTAAAAACATGGGTAGTAACAAGTTTTGTTCACTAATGAATCTTAAATAAGTTCTTAGCATACTTTGTCCATGTAGAGCTACAATTGGGTCTGATTCCCACATTAGATACATAGGCAACCTTATCAAAGGCACGGACATAATCACGTGTTTTCGAATCTAAAGAGAAACCTCCAAAGTATAGAGAAACTTTGAAATTCAAGTCTGAATGACGGTTCTGAAATGTAATTGACTCAGTCTCATCTCCCAAAGCTATGTTTTGGCCTGATTCCTTTAGTGGATACGTAGACAACCTCAAATATGAAATGAAACCTCTATTATGCACCATCCTAAGTCTCAAGTAAGAAAAGAATGTCTAAAAAGCAACATATTCAGTCCCACTGTAGTCATAGTTTATGAATTTAAGTAAAAATCTCTGAAGCATGCAAAATGAGTTTTGAACACCTAAGCGATACTTCTGAAAGTAAAAGAGCTATGTTTTGACCCTGTTCCTTTAAAGGATACACAGGAAACCTTTCACAAGGCCCGATCACATCAATCGTTGCACCCCAAAGAGCATTTCCAAAAACTATGCAAAAAGAGAACCTGTCTCAAGCTTAATTTAGTTTCTTCAATTGCATGATATTATGTAACTGTGTGCTAAGTTATGGATTGTTCTTCAATGATTACTTTGGCTCTTGGTCTTGGTAATTGATTTTAAGTTTGTAAATTAAATGTACTCCTTAAAACATTTAACGGAGCCTTAAATTAAACAAACTTAATTTCAAAGCTTAAAGAATGATAAGTCTAAATCATAATAGACTAAGTAAGCGATTTTAAACCTAAACAAAACCCTTTCACTTTCATTTTGCAATTTAATGCCCCAACCAAAACTTGAATTGGTAAACCACTTTTCTTTCCTTTAGTAAGCCTTTCTTGGACTAGATTTATTGTCTTCCTAAACCTCTCCATTGATGGCATAGCCTACATCTCCTAGGTTCTAGTCTTTATGACTTGGTCTTATTCTAACAAGTACAGAGTCTATGAATCATGTGGCTCGCTCAAACAACAAACCAATTCACCTCCTATGAGCAAATGTCTCATAAGTTTCAAAACTCATTGTCTCCCTTTGAAACTCAAAAGGGATTCCTCTAACCCGTATAAGCTCCTAATGTCTCTTACACTATTGCACATTAATTGAGTCATACCTTGATGACTCTTGAATCCCCTTAGCTCAAAAAAACTTTGCCATAGCCTCTTTGCAAAATTTTCGTAAAAGCCTCTCATAAACCATTCATCCTTTCGTTCTAGTTAGAAAAGATTTTGTACCACATCCGTGTCCCAATCTGAGTCCGAGTCTCTGTTGGTGTCCATGCAAAACCATACATGCATCATGAGTCATGCTAAGTCATATTTGTACAAGGCATATGCATTTTCAGTCATACTAAAACTTATTTGCATTAGACTCATGCATCATAAAACAAAACCTTGTCACAGTCGCAATTAGAAAAGTCACCCAAGTTTTTAAAGCTATATAAATCTAAGATACAAACAAATTTTCCACAAACCTACATCCCGTGGAAAGCTAGAATCCTAACATTGCAGGTAAATATTTATCAAGCATCAGTCAGCAGCCTAGACATCATCCTGAAAATTGGCACACAAAAGAGAACAAACAAGTAAATATGACACTAACAACTAAGATCTCCCCTTTGAAGACCTCTAAGGTCTCTTCTTTGGGTCTCCTGACATCTCCATGAAGAATTATCATAACACAGCTAAGGCAGCTCAAGACTCTCATTAGCCTCATAACAATGGAGTAAGAAAACTCCAGGTTTCTAAACCATACATACCGCTCACATTGGCACATAAAAATAAATCGCGAAAACTTCAAAGCCAAACACACGAAGCCATAAATATCCCAGAAGAACTCGACAACTAAAATAACCAAAGGCAATCCTCAAGACCTACCTAAAGAACTGAAAGGTCACATACTCTAATCAGGGGCTTACCAATCAAACCCTTTTTACAAATAAATATAAAACATGGGGCTTATCACTCAAACATGTTCTGCAAACACATTAAAATCAAGGGCTCACCACTTATACCCGTCCTCTACTGAATAAGTAGGAAAAAGACCATTTTCCCCTAAAGTACAAAAATGACATTCAAGATTTCGATCAAAAAGTCTGGTTAACCCTGCAAGACTTATAAACACTTCAATGATCTAATAACTCTGTCTTAAGGCTCAGGAGGCATCCCTAAAATATGCATATTGGCTCATGGCTCAGGAGGCGTCCCTAAATTACGTTTCGGCTTCGGAGAAGTCACTAGGATACGTCTTGGCCCAAGAGGCATCCCCATAATACGCAATTGCTTGAAAGACATCCCTATAATACGCAAACAATCTTAGTGGCCTAGGAGGCATCGCTAGAATACGCATTGGCTTACGAGACTTCCCTAAAATAAGTCAAGCAAGCTAACACAACGTGGGCCCAGCCAAAAAATCCCTAGTGGATCATCTAAGGGTTTCAATCCCTAGCAGAATAAGCTATAATCCTTCTCCCCACGGAGTTTTGCTATAAGCAAAACTCTCCCTCAGTGGATGAAATTCCCAATATATCGACATTCCTAAAGGATAAGCCTCCTTAGAAAGACTATAAATGGGAAAAATGACTTAAGTGGGACCTACTATATGGAAAAGCAAACTAAAAAACCCCCAATGAAGTTCATTAAGCCCCAACTAAGGCTGAAGGTAATAAACCCTTGAAATTGACGATTTTAATAACCGAATCAACCAAAAAGCGAGCTTAATAGTTCGAAGATATGAATCAACACGAGTTTAGGGACCAATACAATGAAACCTCCCTAGTGGAGCAAGATAGCACCCTCTAAAAGCGCTAAAGCCTCCTTAGTAAATCGCATGGGCGTAAGAATCACCAGACTTAGTCTGTTTGCAATTTTATGCTTCTACGATAGCTCCTATTTGTCACAGCAAGCCATATCTCTAAGCCACGCCACTTTAATAGTGGCTCCTCGGTGGCATAGTAGGCCATGTCTCTTAGTCATGCCACCTTGATAGCGGCTCCCCTTTGAAACAATAGGCCATGTCTCTAAGTAGGGCCATCTTGATAAAGGCTCCCCGTCTCTAGCAAAGCAGGCCATGTCTCTAAGTTGTGCCACCCTAATAGGGGCTCTCCATTGGCACAACAAGCCATGTCTCTAGCATAGCAGGCTATGTCTCTAAGCTATAACTCTCTTATAGAGGCTCCTCATTAGCAAAATAGGCCAATCCAGAAGTCGCGCTATTCCGATAGTGGCTCCCATTCAGCATTAGGCGATCAGCAATGGATGGGAAAGAAACTAAAATTGACTCCCTTCTTAAATCTAATGATGAAATCATCATTCTTGAGGCTTAAGCATATTAAGATGACACCTACAGCAACAATAACAATGACTATATCAATGAGCCATCCGCTTATAATCCGACTTGTCAAGGAGGATAGATCTGGTTATAGCCCATCTTCCTTAATCACCTCTAGGGAATCTCACCATTTAAAGGGAAAACCATATTGTCTCAAAACTCAAAACATGGCACATATGCAACACTAATAAATTTGAGGAATCATCAAAGCGACCTTAATGCGTCAATCGTAAGGCTTTTTCCTTACTGTTCAGGCTTGAAAACTAAAAAAAAGCCAAAATGTGTCTACCAACTCACGACATTCATCCATAAAAAATAATGGTACTAGTTCTTAACACGGTAAATGAATGAAGAGGACACAGAAGATCACAACTCCCAGTGGCAAGAAACTAAAGATTGTCACTAGAGAAGGCCCAAAGCTGAATAAGTTGAGTCCTCTAAGCCGGAGTCAGAGTCTAAGTCTTAGTTAGTCAAGTCTTAACTGATTGAGTCTAGGCTTGTGTAGGTTGTGTTGCATTGAGAAACACAAAAATTACCCCTTAATGTAACAACCCTTGAAATCAATAAATAAACACTGCCTTTTCTTGCTTACCCTTTTTTTCCACCCCAATCCCTACCAATTTCTTTGTCTCTAATAAACATGACTCTAAATTCATTAAAGAAATGGATGAACTTGAAATCAAATCACCTAAATCAAGGACACTAAAATGTTTAACAAGTGTCAAACAAGAGCTATTGTATGTACCGCTATCCCTAGAAGAATGCATAGAGCATATATAGTTTTTTAGAGAATGCATTGATGTCTTTAATAGTCCTACCTAGATATGCCAATGATAGAAAAAGACATAGTTAGAAGCCAGGTTCATTAAATATGAAAACTACCCTAATTGAGATGCAAACATTATACATGTTCCAAGAAAGGACCATAGAATCCGAAATTCTATTGATTATTGAAATCTTAGCTGGGATAGTCTAGAAGACGGGTTTTTGCATGGTATCCCACATCAAAATTCTAGTTTACAAAATAAACCTTATCCTTTTTTATTGACGGGTGTGCAAGTTAGACCCAAACAATAGCAAAAGAGGATATGAAGAAAACCATCTTTATAACTAAATAGGAAACCTATTTCCACATGATCCTGCGATTAGCATTAAGAACATATGTGCCACATGCAAATAATATGATCGTAAAATTTAGAGATCATATAGGGCACTTCATCGCTCTATAAAGATTCTTGAACAACTCAAACAATTCAATTCAGGACTCACCCTTTAGATATGCATCTTTTGATATAACGTCAAGCAAGTTGTCGTCAACTCTTGAGGCATTGATCCGAACAAAAATTAAAGTTATCTTGGCTGTGACACCCCCTTAAAAAAAATCTAAAGCTTCTTACGTCATTTTTGCAATCGTCAAAATACAAGTCGGGGTTTTGAAAACTGAAGAAGGGTACACTAAAGATTGCTAGAAAGCTTTCAATCTAAAAAACCTTTTTGATCATCCTATAGACACTATATCGTGTCTCCCCATATAGCAGTCCAATGATGAAATAATCTTAATGAGAAAACTTAGCTTAGGTCAAGTTTGAGTATGTGTAAACTAGGAAACACCTCAAAATCGAACCCCTAAAAGGCCTCAAACACAAAAGTAAGCCCAAGAATCTTACCTTGGCCCAATCAAAAATCCAAAGTCACAAAATAATCTCACCCAAATACAATAAATCAAGCCTAAATCCATGCGAACCCGAAATCTCAGCAACACCAAGCTCATGCACAAGTGTAAGCACATTTCACGTCTCTAAGGCTGGGTGCCGAGCTTCAGCACCTAGGGCGCTTGAAGCCCAACATGGGCGCTTGACACACAACCCTTGAAAGCTCGACGCCTAGATAAACTCAAACTCCTCATTGCTCCAGTTATGTTCTAGTTTATTTCTCTTTAAGCATTTGACAAACAATTTTGAGAGCTTGACACTTAGTCCTAGCGTTTAGTGCATGGTAGACCTCTTACACTCGAACCCAGCGCTTAGCGCTCAAAATAAGAATATGACACCCAAATCTTGATCTGAAAAAGAATTTGATTAGTGTTCCCCTTTATCATTCGACGCACATCAAGTGCTCGACATACAAACTCAATGCTTGATGCTTGCTCAGTGTTTGACTCTTGAACCCAGTGCTTGACACTCGAGAAATTGACTTTTTTACCTATAAATACCCCCCTCATTTAATGACCCAAGGGTCGGCACTTTTGGCTCTCAATCTAAAGAGTTGTCATTCTGCTCAACTACACTCTTAAAGCACCTTCAAATACAATCAAAGCCTCTCAAACATCCTTCATACTTACCAAGGATCAATCCAAACACATTTGACACAAACAAGAAAGGAAATCTTACCCCTTAAACACTTACTCAAGAAAAAGGAAACTGTTTAATGGTAAACACCAAGGACTCTTCTCAATCTACTCTCTTTCTTTTATGCCTTTTCTACTTTTACTCCTTTCACTTTCTAGCCTTTGGATCTAGTGGTTTCTATCTATTCAAGACCCTTAGATTTGTCTTGTTATGTGATGATTGTGTAAGATCTAGACCCCAAAAATATGAACTCTTATTTATATTTTGCAAACTTGATGAGTCTTGATCTAGTTCTCTTTAGATAGCCCACACTCTTTTCTTTCAATGTCTCATTTTGTCCTATGATGTGAAGAGTTAGGAGAAACTCCTACTACACTAGGTTAAGCCTAGAGATTCTAACTTTGAGTATCTCAATCATGGAACCATCTCTAGAGATTTGTCTCCTCTCAATAATTCAAGAAAACTTCTTTCCTCTTTCATTTATGTTAACCATCTTTTATCTTTTTTGCATTTAGTCTATGATGCCTAGATTTTGACATCTCTAATATAGCTAGACTTCATAAACTTAAATCACTTTTATGAGCATACCCTAGTTGTACATCACACTAGAATGTACATTTAGGAGTTTTCCTCAAGGCTATATTTTATTCAAGCATCATAAAGCATATTTGATCTTGATTTTGCCTCTCTTTGTCAATAAAGGTCTAAGGCTAAACCATTATTTCCTTTTGAACTAGACTCTTGTCTTTTTAATTGAAGTATATCATAGAGAGGGGTCTCTTAGTTGAACAAGACCTATTGTTTATAAACTTGACTAATAAGATAGTCTTGGACAACAGACCGTAGGAACTTGAAACTATGGACATCAATACAACTAATCACAAAAGTTAGACTATATGCATAAATATTAACTTTCTTAACCCAATAAATTAGAGTGTGCTATCTTTTGTATGAGCATGTTTGCCTAGGAACTAAACTTAATTTGTTCTTCTACCTCTAGGCATTTTTTTTACACACTTTTTAAAATTTGAATAAGCTGCTCATTCCTAAACCATCTAATGGTTCATAGACCACTAACGTAAGTCATTTAGGGATTCCCTCCATAGGGTTTCCAAGCAGCTTAATAAATGTTTGGTGGCGACTCTTGACCTATTCGATGTCTCTAAAAGCTGCATAGTTGATCCTTACTAATGGGCAAACTTGTAGGGCTGCTAGTGGGGGAGAGCTCCTCCCTTTTCTCTTCACCAAGAAGGGGAGATTGGGTTGCAAAATTGAGCTCTCTAGTGGTGATAAACTCATTGAATTGCCCACACAGAAAATCTTTAGTCCTAGTTTCATTTCGCCCCCTTTATATCCAGTGCTTTCTCTAGCATTGTCCCTTTACCTATACCTCTTAATCACTAACTCGCCACGCAAGGCTGTCCTAACTTAGGAGATATAGGGAAAATACAATCTATTATGTCAGGAAGAAACAGTCACGTAGAAAAACTGGCATGGATCCATGGGGCAAATTCAGACCGAGTTGGGCCAAGCCCTTTATCATCAAGAAAATCTTATTCATAAGAGCAACATATCTTATAGACATGGTCAGTAATGAGTTTCATTCAAGAAATTCTTAGCACACTTTGTCCAGGTAAAGCTATGACTAGGCCATATTCTAATAGTGGATACAAAGACAACCTTCCCTAAGGCCCAACCAACATCTTGAGTTTCTAAATCTAAAAAGAAACCTCTAAATTACAATTTTCTTGAGTTTTAAATCAGAATGAAGCTTCTAAATGCCATAGACTTACTCTCACTAATGTAGAGCTACGTTTGGGCTTGATTCATGTAATGGATACAAAGCCCATAATCATGTGTTTCCATATATGAAGAGAAACCACTAAAGTACAATGTCCCGTGTTTCAATTCTAAAAGAGACTTCTAAAATGCAAATGACTCAGTCTCACCTCATGTAGAGCTATGTCTAGGCCTGATTCTTACAGCGGATACGTAGGCAACCTTGCTTGAGGCCCGACCATCACCTTGAGTTTTGAATTTGAATGAATCTTCTAAAATTCTATTGACCCAGTCACACCACCTATATAGTTACGTCTTGGCCTAATGCCAATAGTGGATTTGTAGGCAGCCTCACGTGAGGTTTAGCCACCATATTTATTTCTAATTCTAAAAGGAAACTCTAAAATACACTATAGCAAGTTTTCAGTCTGAAAGAAACTTCTGAAAAGCAACCTTACCATAGTCATGGGTTTCTAAATCTTAAAGAAAGCCTTAAAAATGCATTGTAATTCGAGTTTGGAATATAAAAGGAACTTTTAAATAGAGCTAAGTTTTGACTTAATTCCTTTAAAAAGATACATAGGCAATCTCCCATAAGGCTTGGTTACATCAATAAAACTCAAAATTTGCACTCCAAAGAGAATTTCCAGTGCCCACACATAGGAGCTCCTGTCTCAAGAAATTCAAGTTTCTTTAGTAGCATGATTTTACATAACTTAGTGCTAAGTTCAGGCTTGTTCTTCCATGATTACTTTGGCTCTTAGTCTTGGTACGCAATTTTAAGTTTGTAAATAAAATGTAATTGGTTAGTGAAATTTATGTCACTCATTTGTACCATCCTAGCAGAGTTTTTATACTCTTGTGGTTTGAGTTCATTCAATTTTATGCCAATTTTCATCATTTTATGCATGATCTAGACTTAAGAGCATTTGTTATGTTTTGTTCCTATTTCCCGGGTCTTTCTACTAATATGCATGTTTTTTTTGTTGTCTTGATATAGGTATATAGTTAACATGAGCATGAGTACCAAGGAATAGAGATGTATAGTAGGAAAGATGAAAAGAGAAGCCAAGATATTACTCAACAAAAGAACCAAGAGACCTCTAAGAAGAAAAAGACATGGGCGGCCACTTAGAAGAACCATAAGCGACCACTTAGTTCAATGTGAGGTGACAGACAAAAGAATACGAGCAAGTAGCAAAAATTTGTTGACAGGGTGCTAAGAAGGAAAAATCTCTTTCTGAGCGGGCACTCATAGTATAAGTTGAGCAGCCACTTTCAAACCGACTTTGGGCAATTTCGTGCAGAACTCAAATTCTTCCATGGGGGTTATGCAAGGGGAAGCAGCTATGTAATGCAACAATATTGTTCATTAGCACATATAATTCTTAGTTTAGCCTAGTTTAGAGTAGAAAAGCATAGCATTAGGGTTTATTGTTTCATTATCAAAAATTCTTAGTTTAGCTTGGTAATTTGATCTCGTTATCTTAGGTAATCAATGAATTCGCAGCAACGCTTGTCAGATAGCATTTTTCATTTATAAATCAGTATTTCTATATCTTTCTCTTGCTTTGTATTACATAATTTTCATTTATTTTCTCTTTTGCTCGATTTATGCTAGTTTATTTTAGGTTTATCACATAGAATTGCTAATCTTTTTTTGGGACTTTGTAGTACGTCTATCTTTATTTATTTTACAATGTTTTCTAATATTAGGTATGAGTAGTTAGATTAGTTAAGGGGTAGGGTGAAAACCCGATCCCGAGCATGGATGATGTTTAAAGTTTGGAGTTAGTTTCTTGATCAATAATATGTGATTTGATGTCAAGTTTTGGTTGGAGCCTAGATTGGCCATATAGGTTTCTCCCATTTACATTCCTAGTTTGAAGACATTAAAAATTGATGATTTAGGGACTGACCTAGGGTAATATTTTTCGACTTTCAAGCTATAGATTGGTGTGTTGAACCTATTGTGTTGCTTGGGATGCTTAAGATAACAAGTAGACGAGAAGTCCCAATTGTAGTGCTTTCTTAAGATAATGATTAGACGAGTATAGTTTGCTTTATTTTGTTTCTTTTATTTTTATATTGTGATTGTCATTGCTAACCTTCTACTTAGCTTAGATTGTGTATACCATCAAGGAGAAGTAGTATAACGTACCTATTAGCTCCACTTAATCAGGAGATTGAGCATATAATTAGAGCTATTAGAAAAGGCTTGAGAGTAGGAAGTATTTTATTCTAAGCAGAGGGTGACGAAACTAATCCATATTCATCTAGTCCCACTCTTACAGAAGTACAATTCAGTCCAAATTTATTTTCTACTCACTTAAATATGCTTTTCTCTTTGGCGGACATTATAGATAGATCGTTGAGGAGTTATGGAGCTCCTAGAGCTTACGAAGTAAAAAGTGGTATAGTGCAATCCACTACGAAGGCTAATTACTTTGAGTTAAAGCCAACACTAATTAGTTTGATGGAAAGCCATCCATTTAGAGGAGAGAAACACGAGTTACCACATGTTAATGAGTAGCATTTATGTCACTCATTTGCATCTTCCTAGTAGAGTTTTGTCTGTTTGGCCTACGTTTATCCCATTTTGTCCCATTTTGCATCACTTTGTGCATGGTCTAGGCTTAGGAGCTTTCTTTAAGTTTTATTTTGTGTTTTTCTTGATTACCCGTTATCTTTTCTACATGTATGCATGATTCTATTTTTTAATGAAGGTATTTAGTTAGCGTGAGCATGAGAATCGAGGAATAGGAGTGCATAGTAGAAAAGTCGAGAAGGGAAGCTAGGAGATCACTCAAGAAGTGAATAAAGAGGCCTCTCAAGAGAAAAAAGCCTAAGCGGTCGCTTAACCTATCTTAAGCGGCCGCTTAGTTCAATGAAAATTGATAGATAGAGATTTAAGAGTGGGCATGGAGTGGAAGCCAAGAGGGCACTTTAAGGCCTAAGAGGCCGCTAATGGCTGAACCGAACGACTACTAAGTTCACTTTAATCCAAATATTTGGCTTATGAGCGGGTGCTTATCTCTGATTTGAGTGCCCGCTCAGCTCTACTTTGGTAGTTCCATGATCTGTTTCAACTTTCTACAGGAA
This sequence comes from Dysphania ambrosioides, assembly GCA_026401315.1. Taxonomy (NCBI): domain Eukaryota; kingdom Viridiplantae; phylum Streptophyta; class Magnoliopsida; order Caryophyllales; family Amaranthaceae; genus Dysphania; species Dysphania ambrosioides. Next base: position 13,358,728 of record CM048659.1, read on the forward strand.
AGAAAGAGTTATAAAAGGCACAATGGGGAAATATTCATTCATTAATGCATAGTTTTAGCCTAGTTTAGCCTTTAGAGAGCATAGTTTAGGGTTTCATACTTTCTTTTACAAATTCTTGATTAGTTTAAGATTTTAGTTCTCAATTTTGCTATATTTCAACAGGATTACAACAACGCTTGTTAAGTATCAGTTCAATCTATAAAATTCAATATTTACTTTCCTTTCTCTTTATTTTATATTTCCTATTTTCTATTTCTTATGCTTTTGTTTAGTCTATGGTTGATTATTTTAGGTTTTTTGCATAGTAATGCTAATCTTTGCTGGGGATTTGGTAGTATGTTCATCTTTATTAATGTTGTAATGTTTGCTAGTATTAGATATGAGTATATAGATTCGATAGGGGATAAGATAAAAACCCAATCCCGAGCATGGATGATGTTAAAAATATGGATTTGGTTTATTAATGATTAATGTGTGATTTGATGTTAGGTTAAAGACATTGAGAAATGAAAATTTAGGTAGTGATCGGATGTTAAATGTTGTTGAATTTCAAGCTATTACTTATTGATTTGAATCTATTGTGTTGCTTGGATGCTTTAGAATACAATTAGGAGAGAAATCCCAATTGTAATGCTCCTTCCTTGAAGATGACCAAGAGGTTGGTTCCTAGTAAAAACCCCTCCTTTAAGCATGTTTAGGTTCGATTCATAGGTTGGTAGTGTGAACGTGAGCCTTTATCATCTCATTTCGAGTCCAATTCTCATTTTTAGCTCATTTTTTAATAGGAATCAGTGTTAAATCCCAAACCCCTAGCGCTTTACCCTTCATAGAACATACCCTTTAGAACATATCCTTTAGGAATCAGTGAGATTTAGACCTAATTCTTGCTTTAGTTTTAGCTAGCTTATAGTTGAACTACAAGAATTCGATAGCTATTAGAAGCCTTTTCCTGTGGATTCAACCCTTACTTTCCCATTATTGTAATAAATAAATTCGAGGTTTTGTTGATAGTAGGTATCGTGATGGCTGTATCTAACCCTATCAAATGGCGTTGTTGCAGGGGAATGGCGTTTAGTATTGATTTTTTAGTTGTTTTACGAGTCTAGTTTGTTTATATTTTTATTTATTTCATTTTCTTTCTTTCTTTTATTTCTTTTTCATTGTGATTGCTAGTGTTAACCTTCTGTTTAGCTTTGAGTTTATATGCCATCAAGTAGCAACATAGCACAACCATTAGCTCTACTAAATCCTGAAATTAAGTGTACAATTAGAGCTATAAAAAGAGTGTTCAAAGAAGGAAGTAGCTTACTTCAAGTAGAGGGCGAATAAGGTGATTTAGATTCATCTAGCCCTATTCCTATAAAAATAGAGTTTAGCCAAGGGTTATTTTCCACTCACTCTAATCCATTTTTTATTATGGCTAATGGTATAGATATTCCCTTGAAGAAGTATAGAGCTATTGGAGCTTACCAAGTCCAGAGTGGTATAGTGCAACTCACTATAAATGCCAACAAGTTTGAGTTGACGCCAACACTTAACACTTTGGGGGAGAGGCATCCATTTGGAGTAGAGATGCATGAGTCACAACATAGGTATCTTAAGCAGTTCATAAGATAGTGTGCTATAGTAAAAAATAAATGGTTTGACTTAAGATTACATCAAACCGAGCTTGATCAAATTCTCTCTTACGAGCAAAGTTAGTGAATGGCTTGAGAAGATAGCGCCAAATTCTTTGAGGACATGGGAAGAAGTAACTAGATTATTCTTAAATAAGTTCTCACCATTAAATACAATAGAAATGAGGACTAAAATTGCAACATTATGTGAAAAATGAGATGAGACTCTATTTGAAGCATGGGAACAATTTAAGGGTTTTATAAAGGTATGCCAACATCATGGAATGGAGAAGTGGCTACTTTTTCATAGTTTCTATAATGGAAAATCTTAGTAGAATAGGAATACCCTTGATGCAGGAGCCACTGGAGCCATAATGAGATTGAGCTCAACCAAAGCATTTAAAATGATTAAGAAGGCAGTCAAAAACTTTGCTGATTCGAACGAAGGTGAGAGAGTGCAGCCCAAACGAGGAAGATAGTACTTTATTTTAAGTTGGATGCACTTACTAAAGAATTTAACGAGGTTTTTTTGAACAGTACAATGCATGGCATGAAATCCCCATAAGTATCTAATTCTAATGCTCCTATGTAGGTGTTGTTTTGTGATGTTTATGGTGATTATGACCAGAACCCTTTGCAATGTCATTCACTAACCTCTACAAGGAATGCACTATCTAGCATGAATAATAAGGTCCTTAGCCCCAAATTTAATCCTTACTGCAACACCTTTAACCCAGCAAGGATAGCTCACCCAAATTTTTGTTAGAGAAATGGGCAGAACTCAGGGAATGGGAATTTTAATAGGCATAACCAAGGAAACTTTCATAACTAGGGTATTGGGAAATTTAGTGGTTAAAACCAAGGTAATTTTCAAGGTAATAAAAACTATAAGAACCAAGGTCAGGATAACTTTAGAGGACAAGGATATGGGAACATGAGCCAAATCAACACAAATCAAGGTCAGCTTTAAAATCCTAACCAATAAAACCCACACTAGTAAGGAAATAGCCTTTTGCGACGCTAATTTTTGGCCTATTGCGGCCCTTTTTAGCGCCGCTACACCCTTTATCGACGCTCTCAAAAGCGTTGGCTTTTCCTATGCCTCTAACACCTATTAGGGCGCTTTCAAATTGCATTGGTATAGTATATTAAAATCTTTGTAAGGTTAATGGAGGCGCTTTTGAGTGCATATTGGAGCACTTCAATAACATCACAAACTTAATAGCATTGAGTGCCTATTGGGGCAATTCAATAGCATCGCAAACTTTAATTAAAAGCAGCGTAAGAGTTTTTAAGTTTTATTGAATGCCATACATATATGCCCTTTGCCCCTTCCTCAATAACTAACTCAAGTGATTACATGGTTTAGGTCGAACTCTCATACTGTAGATTGCTTCCTAGTAATTTCTATTCTTCCCATTAACCCAACTACCCATTTAACACCAATAATGAAACATTAATCAATTTCTCCTCAACCAATTTATTTTGATATAAATAAACAAAATACACCTAGACCCCCACAAAAATGAATATATTTTTCGTATTCAAATTACCATCTAGAGATGTGATGAGGCAAGAATAGTAAAGAAAAGAATAAAAAAAGAGATTCTTTTGTTAATATAAATGCCAATACGCATCAGCTCAAGAGCATATGAGACATTACATCAAAAACTAACAAACAAACTTCATCCTAATTCCCTGTAATTTCTAACACCTTACCCAATAAACCAAACTAATAGTTGCTATAATCCACAAAGGACAAAATTGATAAGATTGCAATAAAAAAAAAATCACAAACAAACTTTATCCTCATTCCTATAATTACTGATATATGAATGATTACCTAAAACAACTACATAGCATTATATGAATGATATATGAAAGATTTTAGTTTAGTTTCTGATATATGAATGATTTTAGTTTAACAATCAAAATAGAGTTAATAACCTAAAACAACTACAGAGCACTATACAAATCGATTACATAAAAATCATATCAAAACTGAATTGGGGATTAGGAAACTGACGGGAGAAGTTTCAGATTGGGGATTAGGAAACTAACAAGAGCACTATACAAATTGTACATTAGCATAGCACGGGAGAAGTTGGAATTCCAGAAAAAAAAATTTGTGAATTCCAGAATAATATATGCTATGTGTTCTAAAACTCATTACATGTACCAGCCTAATAATAAAAGGTTAAAGATTTGATTGTGAAGGGAGGGAGGTGGGGTGAGGTTGATTTAGGGAGTTTTGTAATTTAGGGAGTTTTAAAATTTTTGGGAACTATTTTGTTTTGGAGGGCAATTGTGTATTACGATGCAATTGTGCGACCCTTTTTGTAAGTGCCTCAAAGTTTACTAAATTTTTCATTCATCAACACTTTTATTGGTGGGTGCCTCTACAAAAGCGTCACAAAAAGTCATTTTCTACTAGTGCCACCTGGTATCAATTTGGGACCTAGACCTACTGTCTTTGATGGAGAGTTTAGTGGCTACCTAGATTAAAAAGAATATTGACATTGAGGAAAGCATGAGGCAAATGCAAACCCATAACAATATGCTTAAAAATGCTCTTAAGGATGGCCAAAGACTTTTAATCCCTAGCTAGGGCATAGATCCCACCGAGCATGTCAATGTCCATAGTGACTAGGAGTGGAAAAACTCTAGAAGACCCTACACCTGTGACTAGGATGAGTGTGAAAATACCTATGAGGAAGAGAGTAGAACTAATAAGGATCTTGAGGAAGAGGTACCAAGCCCATATCACTTAGCCTCCTCTACCTTACATTCCACCCATTCCATACCCTTAGAGACCTATATAGGGTAAGCTTGAGGAGAGATATGGGAAGTTCATGAAAATGGTTAAGGATATTCGACTCTAGATTCCATATGTAGATGCCATGGGAGAAAAATCGAGGGGGTTATTAACTTATCTCACTAGTGTAGTGCAATCATCTCGAACTGACTTCCACCTAAATTAGGTGACCTAGGTAGTTTTTCTATCTCGATTAAGGTTGGTAATTTCTCCTTTTATAATGCATTGTGTGACTTGAGAGCTAGTGTTTGTCTCATGCCTCTTTCTTTCTATAAGAGGTTGCTTAATGTGGGGCCATTGTCCAAGACCGAGGTAACGTTACATCTTGCTGATAGAAGTACCAAACACCCCAAGGGTGTGGTAATGAATGTGCCTATTTTTGTTGGAAAGTTGATTTTCCCATGTGATTTTATTGTTATGGATATCCCTGAAGACACCCAAACCCCTTTTACTTTGGGTTAACCTTGTCTTACTACTATAAGTTCATATATTAATGTAAATAAAGGAAATCTATCCTTTAAAATAGGAAAGGATAAGTTGGAGTTTGATCTCCAAAAGGAAATTACGATCCCGTCAGCACAAGGTGAGTGTTTTAATGTTAGCATCATGGAGAGGAAGGCGTTGAAGTCTTCCTATGAAGTTGAAGTTGATGCATTATAGTTGAGCTTAGAGGGAAGAGTGGAAAATAAAGTTGAGATCCTAGAAGAATAGATCATAATCTTTGGAGACCCTTTTGGTGCTCTCATCTCTTAAGTAGAACCTATGAGAGCTAAAGACAAAGTGCATGAGAGATCTACGCCTCCTAAGGTAAAAATGAAACTCTTATCTCCTCATGATGTATTTTTGGGTGAAAATTCTACGTACCCGACTATCGTCAATTGCACACTTGATGGCGGTGAACCAACTCAACTCAAGAACCTTGTACATGAGTATTTGAGGACCATTGGGTATGTAATTGACGATATAAAGGGGATAAGCTCCTCTTTGTGTTCTCACAGGTTATGCACAACAGAAGAAGTCACTAGTAGAGAAATGTCTATATGCTGCGGTTTTCTAACTTTAAATGTTGCAGTTATTGATACGTAGCACATATAGGCGAATCACATGGAAAAACAACAAATACTACACTTTTTTAGACGCAGCAATAGAACAACAAACGTGCGGTTGTTCCATATATATCTAAAAAATGTTACGATTTTCCCAATATTTTGAAATTTATATGTACTGCGGTTTTCTAGTATAACCGCAGCACATATAAATTAAAAGATGCGGTTATATTAGAAAAATACAACAATTGATGGTTTCCATATCAAAAAAAATTAATAGGTCATTTTACATGCTAATTACATATAAAAATATATTATTAATAATTAATATCTCTCAAAATATTTATATTTACAAATTTAATTGTTATATACTATTACACCACATTCAATTAAGAACATAATCTAATCTAAGCTATGAATGTCATGCATAATGTGTTAGAAACAATATGTAAATTAAGAAATGATTAACCGTGAAGCATATAAATCCAAGATTCTATTATAACCACTCGTTTAGGCACGCAAAATTGCAATCTACAAGATTTTACACTTAAAATGAACAACCAATTCATTCTTCATAGATTTCAGGTGTATTTCGAGGTTTCGAAAACTTTGAAGAGGTATATCTCTTATTCTGGTAGTCCAAACGGCGTAATTTTTTTTAAAACGCTCTATTTATAGGAGTACTACACAACCATATTGCCCCTTAGTGGCCTCGGTGACGCCTTATTTGAGATATTGAAAAAAACTTTGACAAGCCATGAAATTGGCTACGAGACTCTAAATGGAGCTTATAGTATGTCTAAACTGGGTATTTTTACGAGATTTACACATCGCAAATATCCCAAAGGGAGATTTCTTCACTTATTTTCTCCATATAAAGCCTCTAACACCATATAATCTAAGAAATTTGATATTTAAAGGTTATTCCTTCATAAACACAATATATAGCATGCAAATCTAAACACACAAGAGTTTTTCATCTTTACATTAATATTTTAACAAATTATGAAAAAAAAATTATAAAAAAATATATATACTAGAGTTAAAGGCATATGAAAACCTTTAGATTCTGAACTTTAGAGTATGTAGACTTCTTCAAAATGGGAGAGATGAGTAGGCTTCACTACACCATATCGATGGAGGGACCAGTAGGAGAGAGGAGTAGGCTTTGAAATGCATGAGGAACAATGAATTATGGGGACTTTAGAAAGATGTTATGATCATAAGTAGGAAGTACAAGAGATTAGGAGTGGAACATTTAAGTGTTATGTGTATTTAGGGTTAGGGAAGTTCATGGTTAGAGAAGAGGAAATGCGTATTTTTTCGTTATTAAAATGATACTGGAAGCGCAAGAAAAAGAGTATATATATAGTGAGTCACAAGTGCTGGGGTTTTTTAGATAACCAGAGCACTTGTAACTCATAAGTGCTACGATTATTTGGAAAATGCAGCATTAGTATGAACTCGTAGAGAAGCGTAGCCTCAAAGTGGGAGAGTATATAGTGGTTTGCATTACATGCTTCAAAAACAAGGACATCATCTCAATAGCGCCTAGGTTTATTCCGACCTAAACAATCTGAAAATCATGAATAATAAAAGAGGACTTGCGGGAGGCAACTCGAGTTTTCTAACCCTTTTTCATTTTCTTTCTTTTAGATTTGTGATTTGAGCTTTAGAATTGACTTTGCATGGAATTTCTTGTTTAAGATACAATGCACTGAGGAAACGAAGCCTTGAATGAGAAAATGATGGGGCAGAAGTGCTCAAGAGGAATGAAGAAAGTACGGGTCGAAAAAAGTGCCAATAAAGACATTTAGCAGAAAATGAAGGAAAAAAAATCTCTAAAGTCTAAAAATTATACCTTAGCGGCCACTTGGCCTGACGTGAGCACCCACTCAAGTCAAAAAAAAAAATAGGAAGAAAGTTATGAACGGGCATCAAGCGGTTAGCAAGCGCCCGCTCAAAAGGGAAAATGGTCCTATAACATAACTTGAGCAGCCGCTTGAAATCCTTTTGAGCGGCCACTCAAAAGAAAAAATTAAGAGGGTCAGAGAGTTTTGAGTGGACACTAAGCGAGGACCAAGCGCCCTCTTAGAAGAAATTTTGGGACCTCTAACTAAACTAAGCGAGCGCTCAAATTTCTTCTGGGCGGCCACTCAAAAGAGTAAATCGGGGATTTCAAGCCTTGTGAGCGGGAGCTCAAAATCGTCATGAGCGCTTGCTCAACTCATGTTTTTTGAGAGCCCCACATTTCTTTAAATGACAATCTGACCCTTTCTCCCTATTCAGCCTCATTCATCTTCTTCAACATCTTTAATCTTCATTCTCTCTCTATAAAACCCTATAAATCCCTCTCCTTATTTCCTCCATACTCACTCATTTCTCCTCCTTTTCAGTCTAAATTACCACCATTCTCCTCCATTTATCTTGATCTACATTTTGACATAATTTTTTTTTCAAAACATACCAACCTTCACACAAAAAACCGTAACTTCAACCCTTTAGTTTTGTTGACGCTTTTGGTGATTTTGGGTCTTTTCTTAAGGATTTCGAACTAAGGAAGGGTTTGGAGCAATTTTCATTGAAACTTTTTTTGTAATTTCTATATTTTCATTCCTTGTTAATTTCTTAGTTGATTATCCATGATCTTTAGTTGTTGTTTTTGAAAATAATTATTATCTTGTTGTTAATATTGAATTGGGGTAGTATATTGCTTAACTATTGAATTATTTGGGTGTTTTGATTTAAAAGAACTTAGTGAAATTAGGTTAACATAGAAAACAATAGGATAGTCATTATTGTTAAGCGATTTGGTTACTTGCATTAGCATTGTTGTTTAGTTTGTTGTAGTTGGTTGTGAATTGAAATTTTGAGGAATTAGTTTGTTAAATTTGGGATATACAATCATTTTAAGGAAAGATGTGTTCTAAGAAGAAATCAAAAACCTTTAAGTCATCTAGGGCCTCCTAATCTTCCCAACCCTCACAACCAATTGTTCCTGCATTGAAATTTGTCAACCCTAATCATAAACCATACTATAAGAAAATAAAAAACCGCAAAATTTTAAGCACTGGATTCTATGAGCTTAACTCTTTGGAGAAACTAGGAATCGAGAAAGATCTCTATAGATTACTCAATGCCTTAGGGAGAGCTGAATTACATGAGCTTAAAAATTACACATACGAGAGGCTAACCCTAGAATTCATGGCTTCTTTTGAGAGGACTTTGATTGGGCAAAATGATTACCAGATCAATTTCTAGCTGTTCGACCAACCCCAAACTATCAACCTAGAAAGGTTGAACTAGATCTTCAAATTGGACCCCTCTAACAACATACATGCACTAGACATGGGATGATTTTTGGAATATAGTGAGATGAGTTGGGGGAGTCAAATAATTGTTTATCTAGAATACCAATCCAACACCTACCATGCCTCCCACATCATTCACCCTCTTATCTCAGGATCTTGCACATAATATTAGGGTACACTATCTTTGATAAGAAAGATTTGGGAGAACTGCTAGGGATGATATTGAGCTGCTTTGGATGGCAGTATATGGGAAAGAGCAATTAGGGGATATGCTCAACTATAAGGGCTAGTTTTTAGCCTGGTACATTTAGCATAAGGGTGTTAGATTGATTGGTGACATCCATATGGGGGGATGGTCACTATTATAACACATACTCTAGGTTTTGCAGAGGAATGCAAGCTTCTTACCCCTATAAATGCAAATTATATTTACATTAACATCGATGTCATAAAGTGGATAGATTTCATCCAATACACTCCTAACCCTAAGGTATATGGGTGGAAGATGAGGAAGGTAGTGCACTGCTACCTTCTAAACTCTCATACATATATTGTGTGGGAAGGAGTCAACCTCTAGAAGATTCCTACTCATCAAGGGCCACAATTGTGTGCCCCTTGCGTCTAAGCTCTTTAAGGGCCATCACCTCAAACATCATGAGGTACCACTTCTACTCATATCCCCTCCCCTCTTTTAACAAAGAAGAGGAATTTAGGATGCTACGATGATGAGGGCCAAGCTGAGGCCCAAAGGGGTAGTATGATTCACAAATCAAATTTATGACTACCATGTCCAACGTGGTGATTAGGGGTGCTTAATAAACCAAGCTATTCGGGCTCGACTTGGGCTTAGCTCGATCAAATATAGCTCGGCTTGACTTTAGGCTCGACTCAAGACTTAAACAAACCAAGCCGAGAAAATCCGGCACGGCTCGAAAGCTCAATAAAATTTAATATATACATTTTTTTAGAAGATAATATATGAATTTTTTTAAATTTTTATATAACATATAATTACTATGACTCTTACGCACAAAATAAATTTTTTTAAAAAAAAGAAGAAAAGTAACTCACTAAAGAAAAAGAAAAAAAAATTGGGTAATACACTAACACTCCCACAACTTTAGTATACACCACACACATAATGACCTAAAATCACAAAACCTAAGTCAGCCTTCATTCCCACCACTCATCACCCTTTAGCCGCCATCACCCTTCAGCCTTCACTCATCCCAACCTCATATCATCCCACACTCCCACAAGACCACTACCCACGCCATCACCATAGTGCCTCATGACGCAGCCTCACACTATCCCACACTCAACCGTGAGAAAATGACAATATTCAAGATTCTTCCATTTTGAACTATTTCCTGCGGACTTAGATTATGAATTGAGTACTTTCTATTTGCCAATTTTGAGCTTCAATCAAATTTTTTCCATGGGATGTAAGATAATAGAATTTCATCGGATGTAATTGTTTTCTAAGATTAGTTGTTCATGCAACCCACTATCAAGATTTTGTAATTTTTTGTATATTTTATTGTATATTTCATCAGATGGATTTAGCTTTTTTCATATATATATTTTTCATTTTGAAAATATTAAGCCTATTTTCGAGTTAAGCTTCGAGCCTAGTTTAGAGCCGAGCTTTGAGCTTTTATTTATTTATCGAGCTCGATCGCAAAATCAAAAGCTTGTCAAGCTTTGAGCTCGAGCGGAGCCGAGCTAATCCTTAGCGAGCTCGAGCCGAGCCCACTACTATTCGGACTCAGGTCATTAAGTAAGCACCCTTGGTGGGGACTTAATACTCTACGTTAACTACCCATATGATCCCCCTTAGCTCAGCCTTGTCCCTTCTTAGTCCGGGGATGGCAACCCCACTTGCCCTTATTGGACGAGTCCTACTGTCCCAAGTGTTACTCCCCCATCTTTTACCCCCTATCATTATATCCAAATGGGGGGGGGGAGTGATTACCGAGGCAATCCTGCCTATCTATATGATGGACCAGGTTGGCCCCTAGGTTATACAGGTGGGTGGGATGGCCTATCAGGTATGCCATCCTTTGGGAACTATCCTGAATAACCCAACCTATAACTTCTCCTCCCATAACAATGAGGACAACTAGTCACACCCCGATTGATCGGCCCTCCCCTTTTCTTTCTCGGTTTTCCAACCGAGGAATGTGCTTTACATAAGCTTGGGGGGGTGGTTGTTCCAAAAAGGGTCAGGCCTAAGCTTCTTTTCTCTTTTTCCTTTGTAGAATCCATGTATAGTTTTCGTTTATGAGCTTTTGTGTATTTTTAGCTAGAGTGGGAACTAATATTCTCATTTTTCACTTGTTTTGCTAATCATTGGTTGTTCATGAGTATTAGCGAAAATGCAAAGCAAGAGGCCAAGGTATAATCTTTCCTACTCCCTTTTTAATTGTTGTCCTTGGTGTGTTTTTCTTTTGTTTTAGTTTAGGGAAGTTGATTATTCGAGGATGTATGGCACTTATTGTTGAAGGCTTTTAGCCTATTTTTTAGGATTGGTTTGCAAGAAAGCATTTGTTTTGTTGACCATGTTTAATTTATGATTTTGTTGATTGTTAGATAACTTGTTCCATGTCGTACTCTCGTGCATACTTCTTCTTGTTTTTCTTTCTCTTTGTTTTATTTTTACAAAATCAAAAATTCCAAAAAGATTTAGAGTTTTACAAGGCAAGTACCTTGTTTTCGTTTGAATTGTTTTGCATTGAGTTGGGCATGAATAGAAAACTCATCTAGTTGAATATTTCCTTCCCCTTAAAAGCTTATATGGTTTAGATTTAATTTGCATTTGAAATAGTTTGGGATGGACGTTTTCTAAGGTGGATGAAACTATTGTTGTTATGACCCTTAGCTAAGCACACCACCTTTTCTCTAGCTGAGTGAAGTCCTTAGAATTAGTATTTGCAAACCCATTGTGAGGAAATATTTTGAAGCCTTTAACATGTTTTGCATTGAGTGGCAAGGATCCTTAATTTTTTATGGTTTGATTAAGAACTTGACTTATACCTAGTCGAGACCGCGACCTAACTTCTTAGGGAAAGACAAAGGCACTCTTGAAGCCTTTTCCTTTTTCCTTAGCCATTGGCATTTCCCCATTTCTTGTACTGTCTATCTTCCCTAAAAACTTTTACCTTCTTGAGCTTTCATTTCTCTAAAAATTATCCAATTGATAGCCATTGACCCAATATATACCTTCACCACCTTATTCTTAATGGGATGTCTTAGCAAGAATGTTCCTATGGGTCTATTGATGGTAATTTAGAAGTTACGAAGATTAAAAGGGGAGAAATTATTTATTTTTGAATAAATATCCTAAGAGCTACTCATCTTTTGTAGACTCTTTTAGTAATCAAAAGAGAAAGGAAAAAAAGATAGAGAAAAAATGAAAAAGAAAAAAAATCAGAAAAGTATTATAAAAGAAAAAAAGGAGGGGGAAGAAATGAGATGAGAAGTAATTGTGGGTTTATTTGGAATCTAAGAATGAAAAAATTAGATATGTTCTTTAATAAGCTAGGAGGAGGAGACTAGTTAGTATTCCATTGTGCATGAAGCTAAGCCTCACACCATTATCCAAGTCTTTTCTTATTTTGTTCTAGTCCTTTCCTTATTTTACCTTTATTCTATCTCGAAGTCCTTTTGACTCTAGGAATTTGAGTCACTGTCAGTGTAGGGAGGTAAAGGTCAAGCATATTAAGTGAGCATGGCAATTATGATGTCGAGTCATATGTCATTACCCATATTTTCTTATTCGTTCAACTCCCTTAAGGAATAATGATAAGCTAATTCTTAAAGGATGGAAACGAAGATCTAGAAGAGTGTGGTTATATTTCAATTTAGGCGTATGAAAGATATAGTTTCCTACTCTTTATTGGTTAACCTTTATTCATTCTTATGAATTCCTTAGTATGTTTTCTCTTACTGTCTAGAAAGTTGAATATTCATCATGATGGTGTCTCATGAATGCCCACTTATTGCATCTTCTTTTTACTTCTTTTCATTTCTTTTAGTTTATCTTTTTAAGTCTTACAAATTATTTCATTATTCTTTATTTTGTTTTAAGAGTTATGGATTAACTCCTAGGAAACCCTTAAGATATCACAATCGTCCTCCTAAGCAATTAAGGGGTTTAAAGGGCTTATTGATTGTTGCTAAAATCAACCGTGATTCCTACAAAAGTGAGTTAGGTTTATTATTTTCCTTAGTTAGTGTTTTTAGTATTTGATGTATTCTATCCATTTTCTTAGTGTCTTACTCGAGGAAGAGCAAGAGAAAAACTTGGGAGAATTTAATGAGTGGTATTTATGTCACTTATTTGCATCTTCCTAGCAGAGTTTTGTACTCTTTTTGTCCCATTTTACATCACTTTCTGCATGGTCTAGACTTAGGATCTTTCTTCATGTTTTTGTCTTATTTTCCTTAAATTCCCATTATCTTTTCTATTTTTATGCATGTTTTCTTAGCTTGATGCAAGTATCTAGCTAGCATGAGCATGAGAACCGAGGAATAGGAGTGCATAGTAGAAAAGCCAATAAGAGTAGCTAAGAAGTTGCTCAAGAATTTAACTAAGAGGCCTCTCAAGAGAAAAAGGCCTGAGCAGTCACGTAACCTATCCTGATTAGTCGCTCAGTTCAATGGAAACTGACAGACAGAGAGTTACGAGCAGGCGTCAAGCGAAATCCAAGAGGATGCCTTAAGGCCTAAGCAATCGTTCATGGTTGAACTGAGTGGCCGCTTAGTTCATTGGAATCTGGATATTTGGCTTATGAGCGGGCTCTTGACTTTAAATTGAGTGCCTGCTCAGCTCTATTTTGGCAGTTTCGTGATCTATTCTAACTCTTCTATGGGAAAGAAAGAGTTAAGAAGGCACGAAGGGTAATCATTCATTCATTAACATAAATTTTTAGCCTAGTTTAGTCTTTAGAGAGCATAGTTTAGGGTTTCATATTTTCTTTCACAAATTCTTATATTAGTTAAGGATTTTTTTTCTCGGTTTTTTCTATATTCGACGGAATTACAAAAATGCTTGTTATACATCATTTCAATCTATTAAATTTAGTATTTCTTTTCCTTTCTCCTTCTTTTATATTTCGTATTTTCTATTGCTTATGCTTTTATTTAGTTTATGCTTCATTATTTTAGATTTTTCGCATAGTATTGTTAATATTTGTTTGTGATTTGGTAGTATGTTCATCTTTATTTATGTTGTGATGTTTTATAGTATTAGATATGAGTAGTTAGGTTAGTTAGGAGATAGGATGAAAACCTGATCCCGAGCATGGATGATATTTAAAATATGGAGTTTATTTCTTAATGAGTAATGTGTGATTGATTGGAGTTTAGATTGGCCATATAGATTTCTTCCATTTGCATTCCTAGGTCACACACATTGAGAAATGCTTATTTAGGTAGTGACCCGATGTTAAATGTTGTTGGCTTACGAGCTATTGATTGTTGATTTGAATTTATTGTGTTGCTTGGATGCCTTAGAATACGATTAGGCGAGAAATCCCAATTATAATTCTCCTTCTTTGAAGATGACCAAGAGGTTGGTTCTTGGATGAAACTCCTTCCTTGTAGCATGTTTAGGTTTGATTTATAGGTTGGTAGTGCATTATTGAGCCTCAAATTTTCTCATTTTGAGTCCAATTCCGAAATTTAGGTCATTTGTGTTAGGAATCGGTGTTGAATCCCGAACCCCTACTGTTTTTACCTTTATAGAACAAGTCCTTTAGAACCTTGCACTAGATTTTAGTTATATTTAAACCTAGTTCTTGTTTTAGTTTGAGGTAGCTTGTAATCGAACTGCTAGCATTTGGTAGCTATTAGAAGCCTCTCCCTATGGATTCAACCCTTACTTGCCCATTACTTGTAATAAGTAAAGTCAAGGTTTTTCTAATAGTATGTGTCGTGACGGCCGATATCTAACCCGATCACATGCCCATCTAAATTAATTCATAAGATATTATGATACAGTCAAAGCAATTGGGATAACTCAAGACTACATCAGATGGAGTCTATTCAAGTTTGAAGGTTTTAGAGCACTCAAGATGGGGGGGGGGGGGGGGGGGGGGGTGTGAATTGAGTGCTAAATAGTCTTGGCCTATTTTTCTCACTTTTTCGATCTGTGGGAGGAACCAGTTGTGCTGGTTCCTATTAGCAGCGGAATGTATGTAGAGCAATAAAGGAAGACACACAATTTACCGAGGTTCAGCCAACTCAGGCCTACGTTCTCCTACTCTATGCTCTTTTATTAATCTACTTCGAAAAACAAAGAACACAGACACTCAACTGTTTCCCTACTCCGGGAACCAGTTCACCCCATACTCTACTCCGAGTGTGCACTCGACTTACACTAGTAAGCCCTTTTGTATTTGAACTCACAAACACTCTCCCAGCCTATCAACCCTTTTGTTGAAGGCTCTTTATAGAACCAAATTCTCCTTTGATCTTGCTTCTAAAAGCTAATATGAGAGAAAAATATAAGTTCTAATGGTGCTAGTGTATATGACTTAATGAAAGGTTTTTATGCTTAAGTGTGTATAATGCTCTCTAGAGATAAACTCAGTTTTCTTCACGTGAGAGACTTCTGGAATTAGGTTGATTAGATGAGTTTATATATGTGATTACAAAAACCCTAGCTTTCCTAAAATCACATAATCTTTTGAGCTGTCATCTTATGTGAGTTTAGGAAAGTATTTATCTTATTTGACTTAATCATATAGATAGAATCAAATAAATTAAATACTCCTAGTTTTTAGGTAACCAATATATTTTCATCTAATCTACCAGCTGATCAATATATTTTCCAAAATAATTCTTAGAAAATATTTTTACAAAATCTTTTCAAAGATACGCAGCTTGATATTACATTCAGTAAACCTGGTTCCCTGAACCTAGTTCCCTGAATTGAGTAAGTTATGAATTCTGTTCTAGCTTTGTACCAGAATTTATAACATGACTTATCACACTTAAAACACTTATATTACCTACTCATATAAGTCATACTACGGAGCACATTACATGAAAAACTAGATTAACAGTAAAGTACAAATATTCTTCTTTTCATGTAATCTACAAGACTTGAATCTTCCTTGGATGCTTCATCTTGAGCAAAGTATCTTTCTTCGAATGTCTTCGAAAGGCTTCTATGCTCCAAGTCTTGGAATCAGCTTAACTACTACACATATAACATAGTTAACATGCAATAGATAATATGTGACTGCTTTACAGCATAGCAGTCAAGAAGACAGTTCTAACTACTTGTGACCTGTTTCCTGTAACTGTTTGTCATCATTCAAAACATCAAAACTTAAGGAACTCAACAAATTCCCCCTTTTTGATGATGACAAACTAATTGAAGTTCCTGCAATACAAGCACATTAAAAACATAAAAAAAACTCCAATAAAGTACTCAACTATGATTGAGTATATCAACAATCTTTAAGACTAAAAATGGACACACACTGAATTGATTTTCCTAAGTTAACTTGACTCGACTCTTATTTAATTTAATCTAAAAATCCTAAAAGGCTAAGAAGATCCTAGGCTTCAGCTTCAACGTTTTCCCCCTTTTGGCACCATTAAAAAGTATACTCAAGTAAAAATAAGATGCACAAATTATTAAATGTACTCATCCATGCAGTGGCATCAACCACTATTCAAGTTAAATGTTGCAAAAATAGATTAGTCAAACTAAGCATGACATAGCAGAAATAAAATTGTTCAAAACATATACCAAACAAAGTTCAACAAATTAAAGATCCCAACTCCATATCAAAAGAACAGTTCATGGAGTGGGAGGAAGAAAACCAACATAATCAGTCATAAGAGATAGGGTAGGCAGACAAAAACAGAAAACAGAATCAATCTTCATCATTCTCATCCTCCTCTTCTCCTTCAGCAACCTGGTCTCCATCATCAGCTGGTTACTCATCCTCATCTCCTTCCTCAGCATCATGCATCTCTTCTTCAGGAGGAGACTTTGGAGCAGCAGCATTTGTACCAGGTGCTTCTTGATCATGAGATCCAGCAAGCTTCTTTTCCAGATTATCAAACCTAGAATAAATAGAAGAGAATAATTCTTGGACCAGACCAATAATGTTTTTAAGCAAAGTCTCCTGATCCTCCAACCTTTTCAGAACTAGAGCCTGACCTACTGGCTCCTCTACTTTCTTGTTCTTCTTTGTTGGAGATCTCACTTCCTCCACTGGTTCCTCTGTCTTAAACAGCAGCTGATCCCCACTTATATCTAAACCCTTCTACTTTAAGATGGCCCTGGTAAACACTGTAACTGGGACAGTGGAACCACTCAGGGGTACATTGTTAGATTTGAGCAGGTGGGTTATAAAGGATCCATAAGGTAAGGAGTGATGAGATGACCCATGACAGTTTATCATATGAGCCAACATTAATGCAGGAAGATTGATTTTCACCTTCTTCATTATCAGATACATCAATACCATTTCCATTATTCTCACAGTACCTCTACCCTAAGCCCTTGGTATTAGAACCTTGTTACACAAAGAATGTAGAACTAGCATAACTGGTTCCTTCAAATTAACAGACTTAAGGACCCCTGGCTTTTTGGGCATCTTCCCTCCAAACATAAAAGCATATATCTCCTCTAGTGTGACCCCAACAAGCATAGGCCACCAGTCACCCGAGTACTTATCAAATCCATCTCTTGGTATGCTTAACAGACTTGACAGAGAAGCAACTGATAAACTTACATCAACCCCATTCACACATGAACTTATGGACATATCAGGCATTTGCTTGATATTAACATAAAATTCCCTAACTCCAGACATATTTGCAGCACAAACATCAAACAATATTAACCAACCTTGATAATCAAGCAACTCCTTGAACTCAGATAATGCAGCAATATCAAAATACCCTTTTTCAATACCACACCCAGATAACACAAATCTAGAATTTAAATCAATAGAACCGCTACAGATTTACCTTTTGAAGCATGAGAGGTTTTAACAGGCAATCTCTTTCTCTTGGTTCTTTGCACAGAATCAGCATACTGTTCCTCCTCGGTGTCATCAATTTTCCTTTTTACAGAAGAACGTGTGAAACGACCACTTCTCCTAAACCTTTCATCAGGTGATCCTTCCTTGAACCCAGTAACCTCAACCTCTTCCACTTCGTCACTGTGCTCTTTAACACTACTAACCTCCACCTCTTGACTCACAGATTGCTGAACTTCTGTCTCTTGTTCCCCCAGAGATGGTACAGGTTCCTTGATGACAGAGTCATCAGTTTCTGGAGGATGGAAGATAGGCTTAGGTTGTTTTGATGAGGGTTTGGTCGATTGTGGTGGTGAGGAGGATTTTTGAGGGGAATCTGGGGTTGTGGTAGGAATTTCTGAAGGTGATGAAGCTACATTGGGTGATGAAGGTTCAATTTGGGTTTGTTTTTGTTAAGAGGTTGGTGGAACAACGATGGGGGTTCCTTTTGATTGAGTGGAGTCACTAGCAGACCCCTTTCCTCTTCCTCTCCTAGATGAAGCTACAGTCTTTCTTTCCATTGTGACACAGAGAAATTGAGAATGAAGATGATGAATAGTACTCTAATGGTTGAGCAGTACGCAAAAGAGAGAAGGAGAGTGATGAATGAGAAGTAATGAAGCTGCACAAAGGGTTATATATATATTTGAAGCATAACAAAAATATGGAAGTTCAAAAAAATGACGGTTAAATAATTTGCTAAGTATGACAAGTTTTAAAATTTGAAAAGATAGCTATCATTACTTGCCATAAATATCTTAACCATCCTATAAACTAGGCAAGTGATTGATTTGCCATTATCTTTATGGTAAATGACTGAAATAAGATTATTTCCTTCCAAAAGGAAAATATCTTATAATAATCTTCCAAAGATATGAAAATATTATTCGGAAGACATATCAGTGCTGATCTGCTGTTTCCCTTTCCTGATACTTGATTAAAAGTACTTCATCCTGTTTCTGGCAACTTAGTTTCATTTCACCTGTTTCTTGCAACAATGATTTTTAATCCTTTTGAGATATCAAAACATTTAAATAAAACTTGAAGGATTTTGACATAGGTATGTACACATACTATACAAGAGAATACCATTCTAACCAATCATTGAGGGAAATAGATGAAGCCAAAGACTAAAATCTAACTAGACCTAGTAAGATTCTTAAATTACAAAAAGCTTCTCTACACAAGGGTTTTGTGAAGATATCAGCTATTTGATCTTCACTTTTGCAAAACAATACTTCCACTAAACCTTTTTCTACATTATCTCTCAGAAAATGATGTCTAATCTCTATATGTTTGGTTTTGGAATACTGAACTGGATTCTTAGAAATATTAATTGCACTAGTGTTGTCACAAAATATAGGAACACTATTATAAACAAAACCAAAATCCTTCAGTTGGTTCCTTACCCACAGTAGCTGGGAGCAGCATGAAGCTGCTGCAATATATTCTGCCTCTTCTGTGGATAAGGCCACTGAGTTTTGCTTTTTAGAACCGCATGATATTAGACAGGAGCTAAGAAAGTGTGCCATACCTGATGTGGTCTTTCTATCAACAAGAAAGCCAGCATAGTCTACATCAGTGTACCCAATAAGATCAATTGCACTCCCTTTGGGGTACCACAAGCATAAGTCTGTTGTTCCCATAAGATACCTAAATATCCTTCTAACAGCCTTCAAGTGAGATTCCTTTGGATTACTTTGAAACCTAGCACACAATCCAACAGAGAACACAATATCAGGTCTACTAGCTGTTAGATAGAGAAGGGAACCAATCATTCCTCTATAAAGTGTGGCTTCAACATCTTTTCCCTTTAGATCATTATCTAATTTTGTAGATGTGGGAATAGGTGTATCATAAGCCTTGCTGTTTTCCATGCCAAATTTCTTCAGCAATTCTTTCAAGTATTTTTGCTTATGTATCATGGTTTCATTCTCCATTTGCTTAATTTGCAATCCTAGAAAGAATCCTAGTTCTCCCATCATGCTCATTTCAAACTCACTCTACATAAGATTAGCAAACTCATCACATAGTACATGATTAGTAGCACCAAATAAGATATCATCAACATAAATTTGTACTATAATCAAGTTGTACCCCTTGGCTTTGATAAACAGTGTCTTGTCTACTGTTCCCCTCTTGTAATCATTCTCCATCAAGAACTTAGACAATCTTTCATACCAAGCTCTTGGAGCTTGCTTTAATCCATATAGAGCTTTGTCTAACTTGTAAACATGTTGGGGAAACAGCTTGTCTTCAAAACAAGGTGGCTGCTCTACATATACCTCTTCCTTAAAATATCCATTTAGGAAGGCAGTCTTTACATCCATCTGAAACAATTTCATATTCATGTGAGCAGCATAAGCAATTAAAATCCTAATTGCCTCTAACCTAGCTACTGGTGCAAAAGTCTCATCATAGTCAATCCCTTCTTGTTGATTATAACCTTGCACCACTAGCCTAGCTTTGTTTCTGACTATTGTACCTAGGTCATCCAATTTGTTTCTGAAGACCCATTTTGTACCAATAACTGACTTATTCTTTAGTCTAGGTACAAGATGCCAAACCTAGTTCCTATGGAACTAATTTAATTCATCCTGCATTGCTAGAACTCAATCAGGATCAGTAAGTGCCATTTTATAGTTAGTTGGCTCTATATTAGTCAGGATAGAATAAAAAACACAAAAGTTTTGAAAAATATTTCTTCTCGTTTGAACTCCTTTATTAATATCACTAATGATCTGATCTGGAGGATGAGAAGATTGATATTTGAAGCTTTTAAAAGAGAAATCATTTTGTGCTTCTTCATTTGATTGGGAACCAGCATGATCATGAATCTCATCTATTTCTTCGGAACCAGTAAGATTCATATTCACATTGTTTCCATTAACATTACTTACCTAAGGTTCAGGGGAGGCATCTTCATTCATTCCCTCTGAACCCCTTACCTGTTTGTCACTTGGGAAACCATTAGATCTTAGTTCCTCTTCTGAATTCTCGTTGTCCTTATTTTCTTCTCTAGGCTCCTCATTATCATCATTTTGTGGAGTATCAAGTGAGCCTAGATCTGCTTGCACTTCATTTAGGGGACCAGCATCATGGTTCCCAGTAAACTCCATCAATCCAATCATTTCATCAGGTTGTACCTGCGCAATCTCAGAAGACATGTTAAATTCATCAAAGATGACATGGACACTCTCCTCAACACACAAAGTCCTTTTATTAAGGACTCTATATGCTTTGCTTTGAGGAGAATATCCAAGAAAGATTCCCTCATCACTCCTAGGATCAAATTTATCAAGCTGGTTCTTCCCATTGTTATGAATATAACAATTGCATCCAAATATACAAAAGTATGCAATATTAGGCTTTCGACCTCTAAGGAGATCATAGGGAGTCTTATTTAACTTTGGTCTAATGAGACCTCTATTTAAAATATAGCAAGCAGTGTCCACAGCTTCACCCCAGAAACTCTTAGGGAGACCACTCTCAATGAGCATTGTTCTAGCCATCTCCTCAAGAGTTCTATTCTTTCTTTCAACAACACCATTTTGCTGTGGTGTTCTTGGGGCTGAGAAGTTGTGACTAACTCCCTGTTCCCTACAATAACCAACAAAGTAAGCATTATCAAATTCGGTACCATGATCTGATCTTACCGAGACCAGCTTGTGAGAGAGCTGGTTCTCCACTTGCTTCACCAATGCTACCCATTCATCGAACGTTTCATCTTTTGAATGTAGCATTATTACCCAAGTGTACCTGGAATAATCATCAACCATAACACAGACATATCTATGAACTCTTCGACTTTGTATTCTCATGGGACCACACAAATCAATGTGTACAAGTTCGAAGGGTCTGCTAGTACTCAAAACAATTTTAGGCTTAAAAGAGATTTTGACCTGTTTCCCTTTAACACATTCTGAACAAATTTTATCTGCCTCATAAGTGATGTTAGGAAGTCCTACCACCAAATCATGAGACCTTAATTTGTTCAAAAGTGTCAAGTTGGCATGTCCAAATCTCTTATGCCAAATCCATTGGTTATTATCAGAAACAGCTTTCAAACAAACAGACTTGTCTTGAGGAATTTTATCTAGAAAGGTGATGTAAACATCATGCTTCCTGGTTCCCTCACATACAAGTTCGCCTGTTTTAGAATTAACTATATGACAAAGGTTAGCTTGAAACTCAACTATTTTACCTTTATCACATAATTGAGAAATACTCAAAAGATTATGTTGTAAGCCCTCAAAATAATATACATCATCAATTGCATTTGAAAGTGTCTTACCTACCTTACCTAAACCAGTAATGAATCCCTTGCTGTTATCTCCAAAGGTGACACTTCCACCGTCAAAGGCTACTAGTGAAAGGAATTGACTTTTGTCCCCGGACATGTGTCTTGAGCAACCACTATCCAAATACCAATAGGTATCTCCTTTCACTTTAGCCTGCAAGAACAAATCAAACATTAGCTTTAGGAACCCAAACATGTTTGGGTCCCTTTTCAACGACATTAGGCTCTTGTTGGTCTTTTCTTCTCCAGACCCACTTCACATATTTATTGTTCTTATTCTCAGTGTTCTTCTTAGTGGGACACTCATGTATCTTATGCCCATTCATTCCACAATGATAACAAACATGCATCTCTTTAGTCATTACATACTTACCTCTTTTGAATTCTTTCACCCATGTGGTTTCCCTGGGGGACCAGTTAGTCCTGGTTCTCTGTCTAGTATATCCAAGACCAACTCTTCCTTTATAACTTTTAAATGAAATTAAAGAATTCAAAGTTTCCTGTGCAGTCAATAATTTTTCAACATGTCTATGACTATCATGAAGTTCTTTCTCTCTGGTTTCAAGATTCTTAATCAACAAATCGTTTTTATCTTTTAGAAAATCAAAATCACTTTTTAAGGATTCAAGTTGTAAATTAAGTTTCAAAACCGGATCAATAGTCATGTCAACAATTACTGATTGCTTATCTTTTTTCAGTTTATGAATCTCAGCATGCAAATCACAAATAGTACCTTCATACTCATCTATTATATCACTAATCTTAACACTGGTACCTGTAGGGGAAACGGTGAATTGAATAGCCTTAAGTGAAACAAATTCTTTGTGTATTTCTTCCAAGTTGTGAGTCAATATTTCAAAGGCTTTCAACAAGGAAGTTCTACTATAGGAATTTGCTTTACCTATAGCTACTGAAAAATTAAGAGATTCACTAGCAATTGATAAGTCTCTAGGGAGCCAGGAGGTCAGATCTTCCTCATCATCACTAGGACAGTCAGATTTAGAAGACCTTTTCTTCTCCAGTTCCACCTTACACTTGTCCAATTCAACCTCTAGTTCAGCTACTTGATTTTTCAATTCAAAGCAAACTTCTTCTAGGTGATCACAACTAGCAACAACAATTTCACATTCAACACATTTTTCTTTAAGTTCTCTTTTGCCAGTTATGTAAGTTTTACCGAGTTTATAGCATTCATCTAATAAAGAGTCAATACATTCAAACATATTATCTCTATCATATTCATACATATCTTTCCTAACTTGTTCTAAGTTTACCTTGTGTTCGTGTAGCACATCCTTCTTTGCCATTAAGCATTTTCTGAATGTACTAGTTCCCCCTCTGGTTCCTGAGTCAGTGAGGTTACCCTGAATGTTTGTGAAGGCAGTCAAACAAACATTAGAGTTAGGTGATTCCTCATCTTCATCAGACCCTGAATCAAAATCACCCCACATGGATGCTATCATTGTATTTTTGAAGGCCCATTTATCTCCAGATTTGGATTGTTTGTCCTTCCACTTAGGACAATCTCGAATAAGATGTCCCTTTTCCACACTTGAAGTAACCTACAGAAAAAGAGTTAGATTTCTTAAAGTTCTTACCTTTGAAATTCTTCCTTTGATCACGAAGAGTTCTTTCAAATCTTTTAGCAATCATGCTAATCTCATCTTCTTCTTCTTCTACTGTTCCCTTAAGAGCTGTTCCTCTGGCTGGTTCCTTCTCAGACTTAGAATCAATCACCATTTCATGAGTCATGAGGGAACCAATCAGTTGTTCCAGAGATAGAGTTGATAAATCTTTTGCCTCATATATTGTTGTTACCTTGGATGTCCATGCATCTGTCAAACTGCGTAAAACTTTTCTCACAAGATCCTCATCAGAAAAGTTCTTACCAAGAGATCTAAGATCATTAATTATTGTCATAAATCTACGAAAACAGTCATTAATCTTTTCATTTTTATTCATAGCAAACAATTCATACTTAGACATAAGTAAATCAATTTTGGACCTTTTTACCTCACTGGTTCCCTCAAAAGCAAGTTCGAGGGTATCCCAAATCTCTTTTGCATTGCTACAACCTGAGATCCGGTTTGTTACAGTCTAACCTATAGCCTGTTGTAGAATTGACATTGCCTTGGCGTTCTTCTCCAACAATTTGTAATCAGCAGTAACTAGTTCACTATCTTTCTTTGGAATCCTGTTTCCCTCTTCATCTGTCTTGAAAATGATGTTGGGACCATTTTTGACAACTATCCAACATTCATAATAAATTCCCATGATCACATTCTTGATCTTGTTTTTCAACCAAGCATAGTTGTTACCGTTGAACTTTGGTGTCTTATTGTCGTAGCCCATAGCGTTCAATTCATGAGTACTCATACTTGACTTCTCTAGATGTTACTCTTATGAGAAGCCTAGGCTCTGATACCAATTGAAGGTTTTAGAGCACTCAAGAGGGACCAGTTATTAAATAGTCTTGGCCTATTTTTCTCACTTTTTTGATCTGTGGGAGGAACCAGTTGTGTTGGTTCCTATTAGCAGCGGAATGTATGTAGAGCAATAAAGGAAGACAAACAATTTAACGAGGTTCAGCCAACTCAGGCCTACGTCCTCCTACTTTATGCTCTTTTATTAATCTACTTCGAAAAACAAAGAACACAGACACTCAACTGTTTCCCTACTCCGGGAACCAGTTCACCCCACACTTTACTCCGAGTGTGCTCTCGACTTACACTAGTAAGCCCTTTTGTGTTTGAACTCACAAACACTCTCCCAGCCTATCAACCCCTCTGTTGAAGGCTCTTTACAGAATCAAACTCTCCTTTGATCTTGCTTCTAAAAGCTAATATGAGAGAAAAATATAAGTTCTAATGGTGCTCGTGTATATGACTTAATGAAAGGTTTTTATGGTTAAGTGTGTATAATGCTCTCTATAGATAAACTCAGTTTTCTTCACGTGAGAGACTTCTGGAATTAGGTTGATTAGATGTTTATATATGTCATTACAAAAACCCTAGCTTTCCTAAAATCACATAATCTTTTGAGCTGTCATCTTATGTGAGTTTAGGAAAGTATTTATCTTATTTGACTTAATCATATAGATAGAATCAAATAAGGTAAATACTCCTAGTTTTTAGGTAACCAATATATTCTCATCTAATCTACCAGCTGCTCAATATATTTTCCAAAATAATTCTTAGAAAATATTTTTACAAAATCTTTTCAAAGATACGCAGTTTGATATTCCATTCAGTAAACCTGGTTCCCTGAACCTGGTTCCCTGAATTGAGTAAGTTATGAATTCTGTTCTAGCTTTGTACTAGAATTCATAACATGACTTATCACACTTAAAACACTTATATTACCTACTCATATAAGTCATCCTACGGAGCACATTACATGAAAAACTAGATTAACAGTAAAGTACAAATATTCTTCTTTTCATGTAATCTACAAGACTTGAATCTTCCTTGGATGCTTCATCTTGAGCAAAGTATCTTTCTTCGAATGTCTTCGAAAGGCTTCTATGCTCCAAGTCTTGGAATCAGCTTAACTACTGCACATATAACATGGTTAACATGCAATAGATAATATGTGACTGCTTTACAACATAGCAGTCAAGGAGACAATTCTAACTACTTGTGACCTGTTTCCTGTAACTGTCTGTCATCATTCAAAACATCAAAACTTAAGGAACTCAACAAAGTTCTCTCTCACGAGCAAAGCTAGTGAATGGCTTGAGAAGATGGATCCCAAATCTTTAAGGACATGGGAAAAGGTGACAAGATCATTCCTGTATAAGCTCTTCCCACCATCAAAGACAACTAAAATGAGGACAAAAATTGTAACGTTTCATGAAAAGGAGATAAAACAATGTTTGAAGCATTGTAATGATTCAAAGGGTTGATAGAAGCATGCCCACATCATGGAATGAAGAAGTGGCTACTTCTTCACAGTTTTTATAATGGACTATCTCAGAAAACAAGATAAGCCTCAATGTAGGCAGTCAAGATTAAGTCCAACCAAGGCATTCAAGGTGATTCAGCAAGTAGTCAAGAATTTTTGATAATTGGAACGAAGGTGAGAGGGTGCAACCCAAACGAGGAGGAAAGTATGAAATAGATTCTATTAGTGTACTTTATTCTAAGTTAGAAACACTGACTAATAAAATTAATGAGGTTGTGTTGAATAGTCCCATGCATGGCATTCAATCACCACATGCATTTAGCTTAATGCCCCTATACAGGTGTTATTTTATGATGTTTATAGTGATTATGATCATAACCCCTTGCAATATCATCTTCTAATCTCAACAGGTAATGCACCATCTGGCATGGAACAGGTAAATGCCGTGAATAATATGGCCCTTAACCCCAAATTCGATCCTTACTCTAACACTTATAATCCAAGGTGGAGAGCTCACCCTAACTTAGGTTAGAGAAATGGGCACAATTAGGGGCAAGGGGACTTTAGTGGGCTTAACCAAGGGATCTATCAAATCTAGGGACCAGGAAATTTTAGTAGCCAAAACCAAGGAAATTTCCAAGGCAATAGAAATTATAATAACCAAGGGCAGGGGAACTTTAGAGGATAAGTATATAGTAATTATTGGCTTAATCAAAATCAAAATGGGTTTAAAAACTCAAATCAAGGCCAATTCCAACATCATGACCATCAAAACCCACCTGATTTCAATGGAGGTCCTAATTCTAACGGTTCCTCATCTCAACCACCTCCTCATAAGTCTAAATTAGAGTCTTTGATGGAGAGTTTTGTAGCCATCTAAACTAAGAAGAATAGTGACATTGAGGAAAGCTTAAGGCAAATGCAGACCCATAACATGATGCTTGAAAATCAGATTGCCTAGCTTACCAATGCTCTTAAGGATGGCTCGAGACCCTCAACCCCTAGCCAAGGCATATATCTTGCTGAACATGTCAATGCAATAGTGACTAGGATTTGAAAGACTCTAAAAGATCCGATGCTTGTAACTTAGATAAGTGAAAAAACCCTTGAGAAGGAAGAGGGTAAGAATAGTTAAGGATCCCAAGGAAGAGGATAGTAAGCCTACATCACCTCCTTGGCCTTACTTTCCACCCATTCCCTACCCTTAAAGACTAACAGAGGGTAAGTTTGAGGAGAGATATGAGAAGCTCCTCCAAATGGCTAAGGATGTTCAACTCTAGATTCCATATATAGATTCCATAGCCAAAACACCCTCCTTCCCTCAGTTTCTAAAAGACTTAGCCACCAGTAGGAGAAAAACCAAAGGAGTTGCCAATCTATCTCACTAGTGTAGTGCAATCATTTCACACCAACTTCCAACCAAATTGGGTAATCCAGGTAGTTAGCTATCCCAGTTAAGGTTGGTAATATTTATTTTGGTAACGTATTGTGTGATTTGGGAGCTAGCGTTATTCTCTTGCCTCTATCAATCTATAAGAGGTTGTGTAATATGGGACCTTTATCTAAAGCTAAGATAACACTACATATTGCTAACAAGAGTACCAAACACCCCATGGGTGTTCTCATGGATATGATGTACCCATTATTATGGACATTCTTGAAGATACCCGAACTCCTATTATTTTGGGTAGACCTTGTCTTGCTACTACAAGAGAACTAATTGATGTAGAGAAAGACAAGCTATCCTTTAAAATAGGGAAGGATAAGGTAAAGTTTGAACTCAAAAATGCAATGACAATCCTATCTTCCCAAAGTGAGTGTTTCAATGTTGCCATTGTGGAGAAGAAAGATTCAAAGTCTTCATGGGAAGCTGAGGTTAATACCTTATTGTTGACCCTAAAAGGGAGAGCGGGGAGTGATGTTGAGATCCTTGGGGAAGAGCTCCTACTAGTGGAGATCCTTTTGGTAATCCCTTCTCTCAATTAGAGACTGTGTGTGCTAAAGAGGAAGTATAGGAGAGATCTATGCCTCCTAAGGTAGAATAGTAACTGATACCTTCTCATTTAAAACATGTTTATTTGGGTGAAAATTCTACATACCCGATTATTGTCTATTGTAAACTCAGTGATAGTTAGTTGACTCAACTTATAAACCTTGTACATGAGTACTTGAGGACCATTGGGTATGCAATTTATCATATATAGGGGATAAGTTCCTATTCGTGTGCTCACAGGTTGTGCATAACAGATGAATTCACTAGTAAGGAAATAGCCTTTTGCGACGCTAACTTTTGGCCTATTGCGGCGCTTTTTAGCGTTGCTACACCCTTTACCCACGCTCTCAAAAGCACTGGCTTTTCCTATGCCTCTAACCCCTATTACGGCTCTTTCAAAAAGCATTGGTATAGTATGTCAAAAGCGTTGTAAGGTTAACGGAGGCGCTTTTGAGTGCATATTGGAGCACTTCAATAGCATCACAAACTCAATAGCATCGAGTGCCTATTGGGGAACTTCAATAGCATCGTAAACTTTAATTAAAAGCACCGTAAGAGTTTTTGAGTTTTATTGAATGCCATACATATATGCCCTTTTACTAACTAATTTTTCTTATATTATATCTATAATTTTTTCACAATAACTTATAAAAACTCAAGAACAATAAGTCATTAATAAGAATAATGAATTATAAAAATAAAGTTTCATTAATGATAATCAAATACGAATGACAATAAGATCTCAAAATACAAAATGATGTCCTAATGACTACTCAAAACATCCTAAATAATTTAAAGAACATTTAATTATGAAAAGGCTGATTAATTATTATATACTCTATATGAAAATAGAATATCTCCATTTATCATTTCTAGTCTGCCTTCTAGTTTCGTACATGCTTCAAAATATAATCTGCCTATAAAAAAGAGCAAAACTAATTTCAGGGAGGTACATAATAGTCATTTGCGGACAATCAATAATAAACACGAAATCTAAAAAGCAAAATAAAATTGGTAGTTAAAGTTTCATCACACATGAATATTTCTTGATGTATCTACTCTAAAGTCACAAAGCTTTAGAATAGGTTGATAAGATTCATATTTGCTATACAACACAATACCTATACCTAACTAGGATGAAGCTATTGGTGAAGCAAATCAATGCTAAGCATGCATCCATTATATCAATTTGCCATTATATCATACTTTCAACTATTATAATCTAAATAATTATACTCCTAAAATATAAATAATGAAGGATGGCACAGTGAGAGAAATCATCTTACCTTAAAGGCTTAAATGGAAATTCCATAGCTAATATGTTGATTGATTCAAAGGAGAATCATGGGCTAAAGCATTATGAGCCTACACCAAACAGGGGGATATTAGCATTATATCAACACGTTCTAAGTAATAAATCAAAATAGTAATCCATAACAAAAATCAATAATAAAAACTACATTATCGGTATGAGGGATATCTTCTTGTTGTTCTTCTTCTTTTGAACTTGAATCATCATTATTAGAGTCACTTAAGTCAGAATTATCGGAGTCAGAATCATCAAAGTCTGAACCATAATGATCATAAAGCTTCCTCTTCAACTTCAATATGGTTTTTCCTTGATCTTTGACACGCTTCCTTAATCTTTGAGTCAAACCCTTCAGTTTGCGTAAATAATACAACACCAATATTTCATCTTTAGTGGACATGCTTAGGCCTTTACAATATGAGGGAATAGGAGCATCTGCTACATCTAATGTCTTTACACCTGATAGTCCTAAACTGCGAACATGACCATGTTGATCTTTACCCAATACCTTTGAAACAGGATCATTGTCTAAATTTACTTCTTGGTCCCTTTGTTCAGCAACAAGGCGCTTAATATGATTCTATAAAGATTAAAAAAGAAAATAGTTAATGTAGTAAAATCCAAATTGCATATTAACTAATAAATTAATTTTAATGTCAAAAGGTATAAATACACACCGTAATATCTACTTCTTTCTCATGTTGATGACATTCTAAATAAAGTTTTGTTCTTGTTGGGCTTCTATTCAACATTTTTTTTCTTAATAATACACAAAAATTTACATTTAAATAGGGTAGAAAAGGAAAAGATTAAACAATAAATTGAAAACAACCAATTATAAAAACCTATCAGTTCTTCACGAACGCATACATGACTTTTAGTGCTAGTTGTAGAAATAGGCTTCACTTTAGCCTTTTTAAGTGATTCTTTACTCTGTTTGCTTCTTTTCTATAACAACACCACCAATAAACTCAAGTTTCAAATTTGGATTGTTGTCTAGTGTCTATATTTATAAATGGATTGTCTATATTTGTGATATGTCACTCTTTAAAATACTACTCGCGTTTCAGACAACAATTACTAAGTAAAAGCATAACAAATTAACATACCTGTCCTTTGGGTGATCTCCAAAAATTAACAAGGTTAATCCACTGATCTTTATCAACATGTTCAGGAACAGCCTCATATAAATCAATAATGTTCTTATTCTCATCATAATACTTTCCTTTCAACCAGCACTTGTAATCTCCCCATTTATGATTAAGTGATTTCAATATCCAATATTCACAAGCTTTGGGATACAGAAACCTAGGCTGTAGAACATAATGAGTATTAAAGGTGTCTTTAAAAAGTAATTAGTATTATATCATACTTAGCCTAAAACAAAAAATTGAGATCAAAAGTTGATTACCTGAATTTCTTTCAATATCATTTTTTCATTATTTCTATGAGAACCTTTTTTCAAATAATCCCATCTTGAATAGCTTAGAGAGCAAAGATTTCCGTTTCTTGCAATCGTCCCTAAGAATGAACCTAGTACTCCCCCTTCATGTCCAATAGGTTGCATCTCATTATTTACATCGATAACAATTTGATGGCCCTCTAGCAGATTCCATACATCTGCCAAAATTGTTTTTCCACGTCTTCTATTTCCATTTGAGTCTACTCTTATTACAAAGTATTCATAAATGACCATATAAAAAGACAGTCATACACATGAGATTAAAAAAAAACTTTCACCACACATGAATCAAATAATAAAAGTATGCATGAATATATATGAAGAGACTACCTTGCACAATGTAGTCATAGAATCGTCCTTCCTCGAGGTTAGGATTAGATGTAGAGCCCTCAATATTTCCTTGATTTTGGTTAAGAGAATTACTTTGATTAATACTCGAGATACTTAAGTTGTTTGATTGCTCGTTGTTTCCACCACTGGGAGTGATAACCTTTTTGAAACCTTTTATGACCAATCATGATCCTACAAGTATTAGAAAAGAGGTAATGCAACTAGTATATATAATACAGGAGTTGAGAAAATTTTTAAATTACATCACCAAAATACACTAAGAACAAGATAATCCAAAGTTATTATTAATACATCCTTAAAGAAAAACTAATATCCAATAAATAAAAATATTCATTGTTTAAGTTTAGGTTAAATTTACTCATCATTAACCTCAATTCCTTCGAAACCCCTCCTAACCCATCTAATCCCATCACCATAAGTAAGAATATTATTCAATAAAGAAACATGGTAAGGTTCGGTATGATCCTCTTACATGTCATTGTCATCAAAATTAAACACACCCTTAGGCTTCATCTTTACAACAGGCCAATCTGATTCAACATGATCTTGTATGTAGAAGACCTGCTCGACTTGTGCTGCAAGAATATATGGCTCGTCTTCCAATTTTTCACCCGTGTTTATCAACCGAGAGGTATTAACAAGGGTTTAAGTAGAGGAATCTTTCTTTACACGTCTCCCACTTGTAGCATCAAACCATTCACATTTGAATAACACAACTGAATATCCACCAAGGTATTTCAATTTGATGACATCTACTAATTGCCCATAATATGCCACATCTCCTAAAATTTGATTTGTATCACTAGAACTCGAATAACATTATGTCTTTGCAACTACAACAACACCGCTATTTTGAGTACACTCGTCATAACGTTTTGCGCTAAAGGTAAAACCATTGACAGTATACCCTTGGTATCTAGTAGTAACATCAAGGGGACCTCTTGCCAACACGGACTTCCTCTTTTAAACGACTTATGGCATTTGTGTTCTCTAGTTTATTTACTTGTTAAAAATACATTTCTAATAATTTCCATTAGCAAATAAATCATAATAAATTTCCAATGTTGAAACTGTGGGGCTCACATGTTGCTTGAACCAATCATGAAATGTTTCATACAGAGTACGCTCAATGTCTTTCAAAGATAACCATCTTGGACGATTACGTCTCTTTAGTTCAGCAGCATGCTCTCTTGATAAACAAGGATATTTTTATTAGAATTTATTAAAAGGATAGTAAATAGAATATTGATTAAATTCAATAGAAATATGCTTACTTTAGATATTCGGTGACCAAAAGTATATGAATGATGAGCTTGTGGAGAAGTGTAGTCTTGCGATGGGAGATCATATAGTAGTGTGCAATACTCATTTCAAGGACGAGAACATCATCTCAACAATGTTGGGGCTTAATCTAACCTCAACCATTTGAAAATCATGCATAATGTCAAGCTAGTGACAATAATAGAGCGCTTACGGGAGCCAACCCAAGTTTTCTAACCCTTCATTTCATTTCATTCTTTTAGTTTTGTCATTTTAGTTTTTGTATTATTCTAGATAGATTAACGTGTTCTAGGTATAATACACCTAAGACCAGAGCCATGCATGAGAGACTGTTAGGGTAGAAGTAATTAATGGAACTAGAGAAATACAGGGTCGAAAATACTAGCAAAATGAATTCTATAGGCAGACACATGAGAAACTGAAGTCTAGAAAAAAAATGTTCTACACGATCGCTTAAGCATAAACGGAGCACCCGATTAGTTTATTATTACAGAGCAGACAGAAGTTTATGAGCGAGCAATAAAAGGTCAACAAGCGCTTGCTTAGTGGAAATTTTGGGTCTATAACTTGACCTAAGCGACCACTTAGATTAAAATGGAGTAGACAAAAGTTTTTGAGCAAGCACTAAGTAGGGAGCAAGCGCTCGCTCTCAAGGAAAAATCAAGCAAGAAAATGACCTGAGTAGGTGCTCAATTCCTTCTAAGTGTCCGCTCGGAAGAAAAAAAAAGCAACCTAAAAGCTTATGAGCGGGCACTCATTATTCCTTCTAAGCGCCCGCTCAACACGCCTTTTCGGTGAAATCTGATTTCCTTTTTACTTGACTTCATCCCTTTCCTTCTCCACTCACTCTAATTTATCATCTTCAACATCTAAAACCTATTTCTATCTCTAAAAACCCATAACTCCCTCACACTCTTTCCTCCATAACTCACTCATTTTCTAACCTTTGTATTCCAAATTACCACCATTTTCCTCCTCTTCACTTGATCTACATCTTGATATAATTAGTTTAGATAATACCCACTTTTGTAAAAAAAAAAAAAAAAAAATCGAAATTTAAACCCTTAAATTTTGGTTGAATTTTTGGTGGTTTTGTGCTTCTAACTTGGAATTTTAGACTCAAGAACGAATTAGAGTAAATTTTATTTAGAATTTTTTATATTCTTTAAATCCTTACTCTTTTTCAATTCTTGGTTGATTATTTCATAAATTATTGCTGGTTTTTCTAAAAGTTATTGGTAATTTTTTGTGTTTATTGTATTGTGGTAGTTATAGGCTTGATTGTAAATATATCTTAGATTATTTTGCTTCGATGGAATATAGTGAACTTATGTTTAACATAGAAAACAATAGGATATTCATTATAGTTTAGGTGATCTTGGTAGAATTTGCATTGGAATTGTTGGTATTAATCTCTTGTAGTTATTGTGTCCTTGAATTTTGGGAAATTAGGTTAGTTATTATTTAATATTTCAGATTGGATAACCAGTTGAGGAAAATATTGGCAAGGAAGAAATTAAAAACCTCCAAGTCCACTAGTGATTCCTAATCCTCACAACCATCTATGCCTGCCCTGAAGCTCATAAACCCAAACCACAAATCTTATTACGATAATATTATAATATGTTAACTTTTGAGTACCCAATGTTATAAGTTGGATTCTGTGGATAAGTTGGGAATTGAAGAGGACCTCTTCGGAATACTTAGTGCTTTAGGGTGGGACGAGTTCATTAAGCTCTATAACTACACCTACAAGAGGCTCACATTTGAGTTCCTAGCAACCTTAGAATAAACTCAAAAAGGGAAAACGTCTATCAAATCACCTTCTAGTTGTTCAACCAATCTCAATCCATAACCCTTGCTCGGTTAAACCAAAGTTTTAAATGGTTATCCCTTAAAAAACATATATGCTTTAGACATGGGGTAGTTCATGAACTATAATGAGGTGGGTTAGTGGAGAACCATTACCGATGAAATGGAATACCAATCCATTACCTGTCATACCTCTCACATAATCCGTCTGTGTTTATGGATTTTACATAGGATATTTGGGTATACCATCTTTGATAAGAAGGACTTGGGTAAATCCGCGAGGGATGAGATTGAGTTTCTATGGTTGCCACCTGTAAGTAAAGAGAGGCTAGGGAGTATGCTTAACTTTGGGCATTAATTTTTGACTAGGTGCATTGATCATAAGAGGGATGGCCTGATTAGAGACATCCATACAAGGGGAATGGTTATAATTATTGCACATGCTTTGGGTTTTATAAAGTAGTTAAAGCGTCTCACCCCCATCAATGTAAATGACATTTACATCGACATTGTTGCGATGAAGAGGATGGATTTCATCCAATATACACCCGACCCTGTAGTTTATGGGTGGAAGATGCGGAGGGTAGTGAGCTTCTATCTTCCAAACCACGAGCTTACTAGTATAAAATGGCAAGGAGGAAATGTGTGGAAGTTTCCCACTCATAAGGTACAAGAACCACGTGCCTCTAGTGCCCGCGCAGCGCCACATAGATTCTGGGAGGTACATCTTTATCTCATGCCCCTACCCCTCTTTTAATTTAGAAGAAGAGTTTAGGAAGTTGAGCATTATAATGCAAGGCCAAGCTGAGGCCCAAAAGGGTAGTATGATTCGTGAGAATCAAATTTACAACTACCATGTTCAACGTGGGGATTTTTCACCCTACGTTAACTATCCCTATGACCCATCTCAACTTAATCCTGTCCCTTCTTGGTCTGGGGATGATGCACCCACATACCCCTACTAAACTGGTCTTACCGCCCCTAGTGTCACTCCCCCTTCCTTTCCCCCTTATGACTACACTCAAAGTGGGGGGGGGGGGGGAATGACTATCAAGACGATCTTCATATTGTATGATGGACTAGGTTGGCCCTAGGGTCATACAGGTGACTGGGATGGTCTAGAAGGTTTTTCACCTTATGGGAACTACCTAGATCACCCGCGGTATGATTAGCCGCCCTATACTAATGTATCGGGTCCCGATGTCAACCCAAACTACAACTTTTCCTCCCATGACAATGAAGAAAGGCGTAGGAAGGGTAAGGGCTAGAATACTAGCTAGTTATACCATGATTGAACAACCATCCCTTTTTATTTCTCGGTATTACACTT
The DNA here is from genome assembly GCA_026401315.1 of Dysphania ambrosioides. NCBI lineage: Eukaryota > Viridiplantae > Streptophyta > Magnoliopsida > Caryophyllales > Amaranthaceae > Dysphania > Dysphania ambrosioides. Next base: position 13,394,304 of record CM048659.1, read on the forward strand.
AGGCTTAGGGGTTGTTTCAAAGAGGTTCAGGTCTTTCTCTTCTCTTCATCTATGTTAGAATCTATGTATAGTTTTCTATTCTTTGCTTTTGTGTGTTTTGTGCTAGATTATGAACTATTATTCTCATGTTTCCCTTCTTATTGTTAACCATTGTTTGATCATCAGTATTAGCGAATGAGGAAAAGCAAGAGGCTAAGGATACTATTTCCTACTCCTCTTTTTATTGCTTTCTTTGGTGTGTTTTTTTGGTTTAGGGGATGTTGATTGGTCGAGTATGTATGACATTGAATTGCTGAAGGCGTTTGTCTATTTTTTAGGATTGGTTAACTGGAAATCATTGGTTTTTTATGACCTTGGTTACTTTCTTGATTGTGTTAATTATTAGATGACCTTTCCCATATCATACTTCCCGTGTATGCATCGTCTGTTTTCTTTTATTTTCTTTCATAAAAATAAAATTCTATAACAAACAAAAACATTTGAGTTTAATTATGCAAGGAAAAAAGTTTGTTTTTTTTGTATTTCTTGCACTTAGTTGGGCGTGAATAAAATGGACATCTTGTTGAATATTTTCCTTCCTAAACCTTTTAAGTTTACATGGTTTAGAATTAAATTGCATTGGAAAGAGTTTACATTGGACTTTTATTAAGGTAGATGAAACTATCATGATTATGACCCTTGGCTAAGAACCCCACCTTTTCCCTAGCTGAGTGAAATCATTAAGATTAGTATTTGAAAACCCATGGTGAGGAAATATTTTAAAGCCAGCAACATGATTTTCATTTAGTGGTAAGGATCCTTAATTTGTCATGCTTTGATCAAGAACTTGTCCTATGCCTACCAAAGACCGTGATCGAACTTCTTAGGAAAGACAAAGACACTCTTAAACCCTACTCCTTTAACCATTAAAATTTTATCCTTTCTTGTATATATATTCTTTCTTTCCTAATAATTGTCACCTTTTCGAGCTTAAATTTCTCTAAAATTAGCTAATTGATATCCATTGACCCAATATGTGCCTTCACCACTTTATTCTTAATGGAATTTCTTTGGAAATAAAGTTCTTATGTTCAAAAGGGCAGCAATTGTTTCTTCTTGTATAACATCTCTTAAGAGCTACTCTTATTTTGTAGACTCTTTCAAGGAATTAATTAGAAAAAAAAAGAGAGAATCATAAATAAGATGTATAGAAAAAGGGAAAAACGAGAAATAATGAAGAGATGAGATGAGAAGGATGTTATAGGTTTTATGGGAATTTGAGAATGAAAAACTTAAATATGTTCTTTAACAAACTTGGGGAAGAAGACTAGATAGTATTCCATTGAATATGAGAACTCAAGTGATATGATAGAGGATGTCAACTTCGAAAGATCGATTGAAGCTTCATAGAAGGATGCTACCATGGGAGAGTTGCTCGCTTATGGAGACACGAACTTCTAGGTGCATCAAAGGGGAACATTTGCATGTGCATGATAACATGCAAATGTGAATGAGGATTGGTGGACATGGGGAATAAGTTGGTTTTGCCTATAAGTTTTCTCCCATTTCATTTGATAGGGTTTTTTTCATTTTAGGCATAGGTGTGTTTTTTAACTTTCCTTTTTCAGGTTTTATGATTCTATAATGAGTGGAAGCCATGGAGGTGATGATTGATGGAAGGCCTTGATAAAAAGCTAAAATCTTGGATTAATTTTCGAAGATTGAAAATTTTGACCAAGGAGGAAAAGTTTTAAGACAAGGGGAGGTGCTTGTTACATTGAATGGTGCTTATTACATCTTATCGGTGCTTTATTACAACTTAAGTGACATGGCATGGGTATAGATGTGGCTACACACATGTGATTGGATATTTAGTGTTTTACTTTAAATAAAATATGTTTAGAGTAGTTAATTTGTAATTTTATCTTTTTAGGTAGGATAGAATTCTAATTAAGATAAGATAGTGTTAGAGTTTTAGTAGGATTATGTAATAAATAGGTGACATTATCCTATTGGTTATTATGAGTCCTTTTAGAAGTAGGAGGCCAAGTCATAATATGATTGAAACTCTTAAGCTATGGGTATAAATAGATGTGCACCCAAGCTTGGAAAAATCAGATTCGGAGATTCTTTTCTTTGTATTCTTCAATAAACTTAGAGAGTTTGTTGTTTTTCTTTGGGTGTAACAAAGAGTTGTGAATTGGTGCTTAAAGCTTTAGATTCACATGAGGAAGTGTAGGAATTGAGGGTGCTTTGCTTTAATCAACTCTCAAACTTTTGCCCTAGATTTTAAACCTTTGGTGCTTATCTTTAGAGGGTTTGATATCTAGTTCCATCCCTTTGTGCAGATTAAGGCCTTAGAATGAGGTAAGATCAGGATTATAAGAATTTTCATTGTTCATAAAGCTAAGCCTAGCACCTACCCAAGCCTTTCCTTATTTTATTCTAATACTTTCCCTATTTTACCTATATTCTACCCCCAAAGTGCCCAGTTCCAAAAAGGTTGGCCCATGCTATAGGGAGCGACTTTGGAAAATAGACTATAATTGCCACCATTCTGGAGTCAAGCCAGCAATGAAAAGACTTAATTCCTTGTCGGTGTAGGGAGGCAAAGGTCAAGCATATTGAGTGAGCATGACAATTAAGAGGTTGAGTCATATGTCATTACCCATATTATATTATTTTTTGAACTCCCTCAAGGAGTAATGAGAAGCAAGTTCTATAAGGATGGAAATTAAGCTTGGGGAGAGTGTGGTTGTGCTTCAGTTTAGGGGCATGAGAGTTATATTTTCCTACTCTCTTTTGGTTATCCTTTATTTTTCTTATTTATTCTTTATCTTATCTTCTCTTATTGTTTATAAAGTTAAATATCCATCACGAATGTTGTCCCACAAATGCCCACTCGTTGCAGCTTCCTTTTTTTCCATTGTTCTTATTTTTTCTCTTTTTAGTCTTTCAAATGCTTGCCTTCATTTCATTTTTTTTTAGAGTTATGGGTTACCTCCTAGGAAACTCTTATAAGAGCACACTCATCCTCCTAGGTGATTAGGAGGTTTAAAGGGCTTGTTGATTATTGCTAAAATCAATTGTGATTCCTATTGAGTGACTTAGCTTTTCTTTGTTTTCCTTATTTGATGTTTTCTTTCCTTTGTCCTAGGGTCTTTCTTGAGGATGGGCAAGAACCAAGCTTGGGGGAATTTGATGAGTGGAATTTATGTCACTCATTTGTACCTTCCTACCAAAATTTTCATACTCTTTTTTGGTCTGAGTTCATTTCGTTTTATGCGAATTTACATCATTTTATGCATGATGTAGAATTAAGAGAATTTGTTGCATTTCGGTGCCATTTCCCTTTATTTCCCATGTCTTTTCAACTTTTATGCATGTTTTATTGGCTTGATACAGGTATCTAGCTGGCATGAGCACGAGAATCAAGGAATAAAGATGTATAATAGGAAAGACAAGAAAAAAAATCCAAGAGATCACTCAAGAAAAGAACCAACAGGCCTCTCGAAAAAAAAAAAAAGACCTAAGCGGCCACTCAAAAGAACCATAAGAAGCCGCTCAGTTCAATGTGTGGTGATAGACTGAAGAGTGGAAGCGGGTAGCAAATAGTTGTTAAGATAGCGCTTAGAAGGCAAAATCTCCTTCTTAGCAGCGCTGATAGTATGAGTTAAGTTGCCACTCTTAAGCCGAATTTGAGCGATTTTATGCTGAACCCAAACTTTCTACGGTAAATATGCAAGGGACAGCAGCTATGCAATGCAACATTATTGTTCATTAGCTCATATTATTCTTAGTTTAGCCTACTTTAGAATGGAGAAGCATGGCATCAGGGTTTATTATTTCATCATCAAAAATTCTTAGATTAGCTTGGTAATTTGATCTCGTTATTTAATGTAATCAATGAATTCGCAGCAACACTTATCACACATCGTTTCTTCATTTATAAATAAGTATTTCTATCTCTTTCTCTCTCTTTATATGCATGTAGTTTTCATTTATTTTCTATTTTTCTTGGTTTATGGTTGTTGATTTTAGATTTATTACATAGAATAGCTAATCTTTATTCGTGACCTGGTGGTATGTCCATCTTTATTTGTTTTGTGATGTTTGCTAATACTAGATATGAGTAGTTAGATTAGTTAAGGGGTATGGTGAAAACTCGATCTCGAGCGTGGATGATGTTTAAAGTTTATAGTTGGTTTCTTGATGAATAATATGTGATTTGATATCAAGTTTTGGTTAGAGCCTATATTTGCCATATAGGTTTCTCCCATTCACGTTCCTAAGTCAAAGACATTAAAAAATGTTGATTTAGGTAGTGACTCGGTGTTAGATTTATTGATTTTTGAGCTATTTATTGTTGTGTTGAACCTATTGTGTTACTTGGGATGCTTTAGATGACGATTAGGCGAGAAATCTCAGTTGTAGTGCTTGTTTCCTTGAAGATGACCAAGAGGTTGGTTCCTGGATGAAACCCCTTCTTTATAGCATGTTTTAGTTTGATGCATAGATCATTAGTGAGTTTGTGAGCCTCATGTTATCTAATTTGGAGTCCAATCTCTAGTTTTAGCTTATTTGTGTTAGGAATTGGTGTTGAATCTCAAACCTCTAGCACTTTTACTTAAAGATTAAACCTTTAGAATCTCGCAATTTACATTCTTAGTTAGATTTAAACCCTTTCTTAGCTTATTTAGAACTAGCTCGGAGTCAAAATATTGAAGTTCGACAGCTATTAAGAGTCATTCCCTATTGATTCGACCCTAACTTACCGTTACTAGTAATAGGTGAAGTCAAGGTTCTTTGATAGAAGGTTGCAAAGACCGATCCCTAACCCTATCAGTAATCCTTAAAACATTTAATAGCACCTCGAAATTCAAAGAAACTTAAATTCAAAGCTTAAAGAATGATATGTCTAAATCAAAGGAGACAAAGAAAATGGTTTTAAACCTGAATAAAAGCCTTTCTCTTTCTTTTGCAAATTTAGACCCAAACCTAAACCCGAATTGGTTAGCCACTTTTCTTGCTTTTGCTAAGCCTTTCTTCAACTAGCTTCACCGACTTTCCAAACCTCTCCATCGACGACATAACCTACGCCTCCTAGACCTTAGTCATTTGGACTTGGTCTGATTTTGACAAAGACAAATTCTAAGAATCATTCGACTTTCTCATACTGCAAACCAAGCCACTTCTCATGTGCAAATGTCTCATAAATATTAAAAATTTTTGTCTCCCATTCAAACTCAAAAAAGGAATGCCTCCAACCCGTGCAAGCTCCTAGTGCCTCTTGTGCTCAAATGAATCAACGTAGTTATACCCAGATGACTCCTACATTCTCTTAGCTACAAAAACTTTGCCTCCTTGCAAAAATTTTCCGAAAAAGCCTCCCCTTGATTCTTCTTTTCCTTCGTGTTGGGAGAGAGTCGGTACTACATCTATATCCGAGTCTGAGTCCATGTCCATGCAAAATCATACATGCATCATACTAAAGCCTCATTTACATTTAGGCATGTACACCCTAAGTCATGCTAAACCTTATTTGATTAGACTCATGTATCATAAGTCAAACCTTGTCATAGTCACATTTAGCATAGTAACCCTAGTTTCCAAAGCTAAAAAAATCTGAGCCATAATCAAATCTATCATAAACCTGAATACCATGCAAAGTTAGAATCTTCACCTTAAAGGACAATCATTCAAAGCATTTACTAGCATTCAAACCTGAATGCCACAAATCTTCCGTAGATTGGTGCCCCTAGAAAAACCTGATATTAACCTTATTGAAACAAAAGGCAATCCTTATGACCTACTAAAACAACCAAAGATTCACTGACTCTGACACACTTTAAAAATAGGGGGCTTACCAATCAAGCTTGTTCTACAAACAAATATAAAATCAAGGGCTTATCACTCAAACTCGTTCCAGAAACACATTAAAATTAAGGGCTCACCAATAATACTCGTTCTCTTCCAGATCAATAGGCAAAAGACCATTTTTGCCCCTGAAATACAAAAGAATTGACATTCCAGATGTTGGTCAAAAAGTCTGGTTAACCCCGCATGACTCATAAGCACTTGAATGACCCAATGACTCTGGCTCGTGGCTTTGGAGGCATCCCTATAAAACGCAGATTGGCTCAAGGCTTGGGAGGCATCCTAAAATACGCAATGGTTAGGGAGACGTCTCCATAATACCTATATTGTCTCTTGGCCCGTGAGAAGTCCCTAGAATATGTTTTGGCTCAAGAGGCGTCCCTAGAATACATATATTGTCTCAATGGCTCGAGAGACGTCCATAAAATCTGTTTTGGCTCAAGAGACGTCCCTAAAATACGTTTTGGCTCGAGAGACGTCCCTAAAATACGTTTTGGCTCAAGAGACATCCCTAAAATACATTTTTGCCTAGGAGACGTCTCTAAAATACGTTTTTGCTCGGGAGATGTCCATAAAATATGTTTTTGGCCCAAGAGGTGTCCCTAAAATATGTATTGGCATAGGAGGCATCACTAAAATACGCGTTGGCCTAGCAGGCATCCCTAAAATAAGCCATGACTCAATAGACGTCCCTAAAATAGATTAAACCAGCTAATACAACCATAAACCCAGCCGAAAATCCTTAGCGGGTCATCTAAGGGTTATAATCTCTAAAATCATTCTCCCCATGGAGTTACCCCAAACAAAATTCTTCCCTAACGGATGAAATTTCCACCATATCAACATCCTCCAACGGATAAGCATCCTTAGCCAGGATAAAAACAACATAAATAACTCAAGTGGGATCTTTACAACAGAAAAATAAATACAAAAATTCCCCAAAGAAATTCATCAATTCCCAGCAAAGGCCTAAGGTAGTAAACCCTTCAAATTGATGAATTCAACAGCCAAAATAACCAGATAGCAACGTAAATCATCCAAACCTATGAATCAACATGAGTTTAGGGACCAATATAATGTAACCTCCCTAGTGGAGCAGGGTAGCACCCTCTCAAAATGCTAAAGCCTCCTTAGTAAATCGCATGGGCGTAAGGAGCACCAGACTCAGTCCCTTCTCAATTATATACCGCTACGATGGCTCCCTTCTGGCACAGTAGGCCTTGGCTCTAGCACAAGTGATCATCTATGGATATTAATACTAGTGATCACCTAATTTAGACTATGTGCATAAATTTTTGAAGACTCCACCTTGATTACTAATGTTTTTATGTTTAATGATGGAAGTCAAAATGCAAAGTCAAATCACTAGTGGAAAAAACCTCAAATACTACTCTATATATGCTCCGGTTCTATATACAACCGGAGTATATGCTTAATGCTTGTTTTAATGCGTTGATTTTTTGTGGAATTTTAGGGTTTATGCTCCAGTTAGTGAAGGACCGGAGCATATAAACATTTTAGGCTCCGGTTCAATAGGAACCGGAGCATATACCTTCTTCCATATTACGCACAGCCCTAATTAAAATAAGCTTGCAGCCTCTTCAATTCCTTCAACATACGTAACAAAACCCAGCAGCAACACAACACCCTTCCTTCTCCCATATTCGAACAAATAACCATATTCTCCTACTAAGCCAAAGCGCATCTCCCACCTCAAAATGTAAAACCCTCAGGTAGTGAATGTGAATTTTTGCTTTAATTTATGGCATCCCCTTAATTTTTTTACCCATCTTGATAATTTGTGGGTTTTGGTCGAATTATTGGGATTTTGTTTTCAGTTTTAGGTTCAAATTGTGGGATTCTATTTTGGGTTTTAGGTTCGAATTGTTGATAGGTTAAAATTGTTGGGATTCTGCATGTTTTCAATGTTAGGTTACTAGTTAGTTGCTTCTAAATGCATATGGGCATATTAGAATTGTTCCTAAATGCATATGGTCATATTAGAATTGTTCGTAGATGTTTCCTAAATGCATATATATGGGATTCAGTTTTCTATTTTGTTATAATTGTTTTCTGTTCTCATCTCTTCGGGCCTGAATGCTAGTCAGTTTAATACATTGAATCAACTGTAAATGATATTGGCATGCCAACATGGCCAACTATGGTTCAGGTCTTCAACATTAACTATGATTTTAGAGGTCTTTATATTAATAACTATGATTTCAGTTATGATTTAGAGTAAGAAATAAATTCCTTTCTCTTCTTCCAATTCAAGAATATGAAATATGTCAACCATAGGCTTTCTTAGAAACCATAACAGTTCTTTCCCATAATAAAATTTACAAAAAGTTCCTTCTTCTGTGAGTTTACTGAGCTTCCGGTGACTTTGTGGTGCTGTGAGGTATGCTGAGTTTACAAAAATTAACTATGATTTTAGTGGTCTTTATATTTTTGTTAAAAGGATTGTTAGTCATCACATGCTAAAACATAATCAGCTGAGGATGAATTTTTTTTATTCTTGTTAGGGGGCTCAGTTTTAGCAGTTCTGGCCTCAGTATATACAGTACAAACTACTTTATTGAATTTTCTTTGTAATTTTTGTTGTATGCAATGGTAGCAGTTCCACTAGTGAGATGTATTGTAATGTGTTACTGAAACCTCTGCTCTTTAAACTTTGGTGTAGTTAGCATAGTGTTTCTATCAGAACTATGTTTGAGAGAGACTTCCTAAATAGAGATACAGTTGGATCAATTTGTTGGATCAGAACCTCTAATAGACTTATTGGATCAGTTTGTAAATCCTCCAATATGCTTGCCAATATCAACCATTCATACTTAGTGTATTATTTACAGTCATAGACATCACAGTCATGAGACATCTTTTAAAAACATGTCTATAGAGCTATTTTTGGAAAACATGTCTACAAAGCTCTACCTTCTGAGTGTCATCCAAGCCTTCTTTCAAAACTGCTACATCATGTTCAAGTCTTATGTTGTTAGTAGCTTCACGATCTTCACAGTTTGAACCCATATTCTAACATTATCTGTTTACTTGTTGCAGTTCCTGAGCCTACGAGAATATCTGAAAGGAGTAAACATATATGCTTTTATAATCAAAGCCTGTGCTTCTTATGCAGAGGATATTAAAGCCAAAGCTTCCAAAGACTGAGTTATAAGGAAATGACGAGTATATGTGCCTATTTGTCATAAAACTACAGTTTTCAACCTCAGCTACACTCCTAAACTAATTTCTTTCTTGCAGTTCCCAAACTGAGCAAATAGGCTTCGTTCGTCAAAACTTGTACATTTTATGTTGAGCGACTAGCAGACAGCAAACGGAAGCTGAGGTTTTCCAGGAGTGCAACTGCGATCATTTTGCAACTTCAAGTTCTTGAATCTTCCCTTGTAACTTTGTTGAGGCTGAATAAATTATCAGTAAGGAAAAGCTGTTTTAGTTCTCCTGTGATCGTACTCTTTTTAAACAGCTTGTTGTGACCGATTAGATAACTATATATATACATATTTAGTTGTTATTGTAGCAAATTTCTATATTTATATCTATATATATACATATTTAGTTGTTATGTATAATTTAGTTTGTAACTCTAATCATGTATAATTATATTTGAATCTTAGTTTTATATAAAGAGTATTGAAATCCTTTGAGCTTGCTTTGTTCTAATATTCGCATTGAATAATATTTCCAATAACAATAATTAGCATTTGCAAAAAAAAAAAAAAAAAAAAAAAAAAAAAAAAAAAAAATTAGACTTTATGCTCGGGTTTTTGGAAAACCGGAGCATAAAATGCTATTATATGCCCGGTTTTCCAAGAACCGGAGCATAAAGTCTAATTTTTTTTTTAAAAAGGAGACTTTATGCTCCGGTTTTCCAAGAACCGGAGCATAAAGTTTCCATTATGCTCCGGTTCAAACCGGAGCATAAAGATATTTGCAATATGCTCCGGTTAAATCTACTTCGGGCCAAAACCGGAGCATAAAGCCTTCAAAAAACCGGAGCATATGTGGTTTTTTCCACTAGTGAATAGAGTTGAAAACATGATGGAAACCAAAATGCATAGAGTTGACAATGTGTTGGAAGTAATGGAAGCTATAATGCAAAAGCTTTATGCATTCTGTCAAAGGACGAGAATAACTCTTGAGCCACGTCTCAAAACAGTCAGCAAAGTTTAAACACTTTGTCAAAGGATAAGAATATTCTAATTGCATATCTTGTGTTTTATCCTTTCCTTATTTCACTTATTTTATGCTCTAACCTAACTTATTTATACATGATTTTACTGTCAAAGATATATCTTATTTTCAGCAAATAAGTGATGCTCATATTTGTTGAAGATTGTTCAAGTTAATTTTGGTAAATACCAAAATTCAAGCATTGTGGTTATGGAAGACGAAATCTGTTTTGAAGCTTCAAAGTGCAGCAAATAAAGTGGAAATATTCTTGCTGTAATATATTCAATGATATCAATCTTCTACAGCCAAAATGAATTATTCTCTACAGCCATATTGGAGGAAATCTTGCTGAAAGTATTGAAGGCAAATCAGATTTTTCAGCAGCCTATTTTGAGCCTCCTTTCAACGGCCTGAAATCAAGTTCAGTATATATTCAAAGCTTTGAAGCTGAAGAAAACAAAGTGAGACAACGTGAGACACAACGAAACAAAAAGAAAAGAGCAGAAGCTTTAATAGTGAATTTCAGTCACAAGCACATCAACAAAGCTTCATTATTTTCTCTCTAGTTCCATAAACTTTTCTTGTATTTAGATTGAGAGAAAATCAAAGTATAATCTCTTGAGCGTTTAAAAGAATTATTTTTAGAGAGTGTTATACTAAGAGTATACCCATAATACTCAAACGTATAGAAGAAGAGAGAGCTTTTTATTACTAGGATCTGAGATGCTAAAGTGTAGCTGGGGTGCTATGGAGTAAAAGATGGGGATTAAGATCTTCTAGGGTGCTTTAGATCTCTAAAGGAAGTAATAAAAGAGCGAGTTAAATCCTAAGGGTTGGACAACCCTAGGCGAAGACGTAGGCAAATTAGTTGCCGAACTTCGTATCAAATCTCCGTGTTTTGTCTCATCTCATTTCTACCTTCATTGCTTACATTTTATGTTTGCTTCGCTCATCAATCTAAGCAGCGAACAGTCAAAGCCTGAGTAAAAGCCTTTGAAACCAATTTCAAGGCTTTGACGTCCAGTTTCAAAGATAAGCCTTAACACTTATATTCCGCCTTTGAAATTCAGTTCAAGACCTTGAGACCCTGAACGCGAAAATCGGTTATACTCTATTCACCCCCACTCTACAGTATAATTAATCATATTCCATCTCCCTATTGATTCTTCAATTGGTATCAGAGCTAGACTCACAAGGAAAAAATTTAATCATCTGTGAGGAAAAATGAATTCAATAGGTGATGGTGGTTTCGCTCAAGGAAGGTCTACTAATCGCCCTCCTCTATTTTGTGGTAATAATTTTGCCCATTGGCGTTCATTGATGCAAATGTTTGTTATTGATCAAGATTTGGAACTTTGGGATATTATCAAGAAAGGTCCTAGGGTGCCAATGAAGACTAATGAAAGCGGCACAATGGTTCCTAAAGAAGATGATGATTTTACGCAATCAGATTTAGAAAGTGTTGCTAAAAACTATCGAGCCATGAACCTTCTCTATTGTGGTTTAGATGCAAATGAATTCAATAGAGTTTCTGCATGAAAAAGTGCTAAAGAGATATGGGATAAATTGGTGGTCACATATGAAGGAACGAGTCAAGTTAAAGAGTGCAAGATAAGCATCTTCCTTCGGCAATATGAGTTGTTCAAAATGACGCCTAATGAAACCGTGAAAGAGATGTTCACAAGATTTACCCAAATAGTGAACAATCTCGATTCTCTTGGTAAGGTATTCACAAATGAAGAAAAGGTGAGAAAGATTTTACGGTGCCTTCCAAAATCAAAGTGGGGTCCGAAGGTAACCGCGATAGAAGAAGCTCAAAATTTGAGAACCTTGCCTTTGGATGATCTTCTTGGAAAATTGATCACACATGAGATGTCTCTTAATGAAGAAGATGGTGAACCAGCATCTTCAACCAAAAATTTAGCACTCAAAGCAAAGAGAGAAGAAGCTACAATGGACAATGAAGATAGTGATGATAGTGATGATGAAGATCAATTTGCTCTCATCGCTAGAAGTCTTGCCAAGATTCTGAAAATGAAGAAGAATTACTCAAGAGGCAGAGACTATCATTCAAATAAATATAAGGGTAAGTCATCCAACTCAATGAATAAAGTTAATACACTAATATGCTGAGTGTGGTGAAACAGATCACTTAGTGAAAGATTGCCCTCAACGAAAGAAGAAGCCTTTCCACAAAAAGGATTATAAGAAGAAAGCTATGGTTGCTTCATGGAGTGATTCAGATTCATCTAGTGACTCAGAAGATGAACAAGCAAACCTATGTCTTATGGCTAATCATGATGATGCAAAGAAAGAACATCTTGAGGTAATGGTGAAAAATTTAATCTCAAGTCCAATTGATGTTCTGTCCGAATTCTTGCAAAATATGATTATAAATGAAGAGAGTTTGATTCTTGAATCCAAGATTCTTAAGGAGAAGCTAAACCAACAGGTAAGTATTTCTGAAAGTCTCGCTAAGGAACTAACTGATCTCAAAGCCTCTCAGTCAGCTTTTAAACTCAGGGTTCAAGCCTCGGAGTCATCCTTTGACACCCAGGTCAAGACCTTGAAATTTGAAAACACTGTTTTAAAACGAAAGCTCGCCTCTTTGAGTTATTGTAATGATAACTTGGAGAAGGAAAAGAAGCTACTGGCTGGGAAGTGTAGAGAGCAACATAATTCCTTGGTTAGATTTGCTCACTCCGAATCTACTCTTGAAAAAATGCTAGGTGAGCACCAATCATCCTTGAATAAAAGCGGTCTTGGTTACAACAAAAATTTTCCAAATAAAACCATACCACGTTTGTAAAAGCAAAGGATAATTGGCGAACACCTACATGTTTTTACTGTTGTAAAAAGGGTCATACTAAGCTAACTTGTCCTTTTCGTAGGAATGACCCTCAAATTCTTAAAAATTCATTTCCTATTGTTCTTTGAGACCAGATCAAGCAAGTATGGGTTCCTAAAGGGACTAGACCACCTAACATAGTCCATCCCGATTATGAATCTAAATTTGCAATTTGGTCTAGTCGAAAGGTTTGATGTTTTGTTCTTTTGTAGGAAATCACCAAGAGCAAAGATTATAAATGGATTCTAGATAGTGGATGCTCATGGCACATGAGTGAGAAGTCCTCTTTATTTTCAATGATCAAAGAGCAATCTGCTGGAACAATTACACTTGGTGATAAAGGAAAGTGTAGAATAATTGGTATTGGAAAAGTTGGAGATAATGCATCAAACACCATTGATGATGTGTACCTAGTTGAAGGTCTTAAATACAACTTGCTTAGCATCTCTCAATTATGCGATAAAGGTAATAAAGTCATCTTTGATGAAGAAAAATGCGAGGTACAAAGAAAGGTGGACGGTAAAATTATTTTAATTGCTCCTCGTTGCAATAATGTTTATGCTTTTCATACTAACCAAGTTGCAAGTACTAGCTTAAAATGTCTTAAGGCCTTGACCAGCGACTCAAGGCTTTGGCACAGAAGGTTAGGTCATATTAATATGCATACCATGAAGAAGCTTTTCTCAAAGGACTTAGTACGTGGACTACCAAAGTTAGATTTCAAAGAAAAAGAACTTTGCAAAGCATGTGCAAGAGTAAACAAACAAAAGGATCCTTCAAAGCCAAAAAGGTTGTAAGTACCTCTCGCCCAATAGAGCTTCTATACATAGATTTATGTGGTCCTATGCGTGTTAAATCACCTAAAGGTAAACAATACATCCTTGTTGTTGTTGATGATTTTTCCCGTTTTACTTGGATTTCATTTTTGCGTGAAAAATCAGAGGCTTTACTAGAGTTTTCAAAAATTTGCAAAGAATTACAAACATTAAAAAACCTACCCATAGTTGCTGTGAGAAGCGATCATGGTAGGGAGTTTGATCAACTAAAATTTGATAACTTTTGTGCTAAATATGGTATTTCTCACAATTTTTCAACTCCTAGGACACCTCAACAAAATGGAGTTGTGGAACGAAAGAACCGCACTCTTGAGGATATGTCTAGGACAATGCTTTTGGAAAATGATTTGCCAAAATACTTTTGGGCAGAAGCTGTTAATACAGCAAACTATATTTTAAACCGTTGTTTGATTCGCCCTATTTTAAAGAAAACTCCTTACGAATTGTTTAAAGGTAAAAAGCCTAATATTTCCTATTTCAAACCTTTTGGATGTATGTGCTTTGTTCATAATAATGGCAAAGATAATCTTGGTAAATTTGATGCACGTAGTGATGAAGCAATTCTGTTAGGTTACTCCTTGAATTCTAAAGCTTATAGAGTTTTCAATAAGCGTACTAAAGTTGTTGAAGAAAGTATACATGTGATCTTTGATGAAACCGAGAACGGTATCTTGAGTGATGGTTTTACAGGTTTAAACTTGAATAAGCATAAAGGATATTCATTTGAGACAGAAGGAGAAGAAAGTTCGTCAGATAATGAAATGGAGAAATCTGCCCAGAATATGCAAGAGCCAATTTTAGACGCAGATGAATTAGATCAAAGCCTTAACCAGTAGCCTCAAGATCTTGAAACTCCATCTCAAAGTCTTGAACAGACGAACAATATTATATCAGAAGTCACTCCAGGGCCTTCAGACCCATCTCAAGGCCTTGAAAGGATACTTCAGGAAACTACATCAGTTCCTTTGATGCTGCCACGAAAGTTCAAATACTCCTCATCTCATCCAACAAACAATATACTTTCGGATCCAAAAGCTGGTATACAAACACGCTCTAATTTGTGTGCATTTCACGCTTTTGTTTCTCTTGTAGAACCGAAGAATATCAATGAAGCACTTCAAGAGCCCGATTGGATTTTAGCTATGCAAAGTGAGCTAAATGAATTCGAAAGAAATTATTGGAACAAGGTGGGTGTTCAGAAATAAGCTTGATGAAAATGGAAAGATAGTGAGGAACAAAGCCAGATTAGTAGCCCAAGGTTATAATCAAGAAGAAGGGATAGATTATGAAGAGACATTCGCTCCCGTGGCTAGAATGGAGGCTATTCGAATACTCCTTGCCTTTGCTTCCTTTATGCGAATTAAGTTATTTCAAATGGATCTTAAATGTGCATTCTTAAATGGTTATTTACAAGAAGAAGTATATGTTGCTCAACCCCCCGGTTTCGAAAATGAGAAATTTCCAAATCATGTTTTTAAACTTGACAAAGCGCTCTATGGTTTGAAACAAGCTCCAAGGGCTTGGTATGAGCGTCTTTCAAAATATCTTTTAGAAAATAATTTCAAAAGAGGGTTGATTGACAAAACTCTTTTTGTGAAAACGAAAGGTAAAGATTTATTAATAGTTCAAGTTTATGTTGATGATATTCTTTTTGGTGCTACTAACGATTCCCTTTGCAAAGAATTTTCTGAGATTATGTGTAGGGAATTTGAGATGAGTTTAATGGGTGAGTTGAACTTCTTCCTTGGATTGCAAGTTAAACAAGAGAAAGGAGGTATATTTATAAATCAAAGCAAATACGCAAGAGATCTCCTTAAGAAGTACAATATGACTCAATCTAAAGAGGCTAAGACTCCTATGAGTTCGTCATTACTTTTAGATCAAGATGAAAATGGTAAGTTAGTAAATCAAAAGGAATATCGAGGTATGATTGGATCTCTTCTCTATCTCACGGCAAGTAGGCCAGATATTATGTTTAGTGTGTGTATGTGTGCTCGTTTTCAAGCTAACCCCAAAGAATCTCATTTGAGTGCAGTTAAGAGGATTTTACGCTATCTCAATGGGACAAAGGATTTCGGTCTTTGGTACCCTTGTAGTAGTAACTTTGAACTTGTTGGATATTCAGATGCTGATTTTCCAGGTTATAAAGTAGATAGAAATAGTACTTCAGGTTGTTGTCAATTCTTGGGATCATCTCTCATTAGTTGGCATTCAAAGAAACAAAATTCGGTGGCACTCTCTACTGCCGAAGCCGAATACATTGCAGCCGGTGCTTGTTGTTCACAATTTTTGTGGATATCTCAACAATTAAGAGACCTTGGGTTAGACTTCAAAGGCATACCTATTAAGTGTGACAACACGAGTGCTATATCCATAACGAAGAATCCAGTTCAGCACTCTCGCACGAAACATATTGATGTTAAACATCACTTCATACGTGATCATGTGGAGAAAGGAGACGTATCTATATCTTTTATTTCTACTGATTTGCAACTCGCTAACATCTTCACCAAGCCTTTGAGCGAAGAACGATTTAACTTTATTCGTCTTGAGCTTGGAATGTTAAATGGGGACGCATCCTCTTAGGGGGAGCTATTTCAGTAAGTTGTATATGTTTATTCTTTTGCATGTGTATGTCAAAGTCTTGACATTCTTGTCATTGCCTTGACATACTGTCACTTTTTAATATTAATATTGGATCAAAATGTTTGGTACTTATCCTATAGATAATTATCAAATATTTATTAAATGATTTTTGAAATGTTTTGGATACAAATAATTGCGGATGGATCTGTTGCTTTTGCTTTCAATAAATCTCATTCCATTCGTTTTAAAGATTCTCATGGCCTTGAAGCTGTTTTCAAAGTTTTCCGCGTATTTTATTTTTAGCTTTCAAAGCCTTGACTGTTTGACCTTTTTTAAACAACGCCTTTTTGTTTTCATGTCTTTAAATATTTTACTGTTTTATATCTTTTTGTTATTTTGAACAAGTCTTCTTGTGATCCAACATTTATATTTTCCTACCTTGTCGGAAGACAAAAGGGGGGAGAGTATTTATGTATTATCTATTTAAAGGGGAGAATATTTTTGGTCATGCATTTTATTCTTTGACATTTGCATATAATGTTTTGTCTTCCATCAAGGGGGAGATTGAAGACTCCACCTTGATTACTAATGTTTTTATGTTTAATGATGGAAGTCAAAATGCAAAGTCAAATAGAGTTGAAAACATGATGGAAACCAAAATGCATAGAGTTGACAATGTGTTGGAAGTAATGGAAGCTATAATGCAAAAGCTTTATGCATTCTGTCAAAGGACGAGAATAACTCTTGAGCCACGTCTTCAAAAGCTTGAGCCACGTCTTCAAAAGCTTGAGCCACGTCTCAAAACAGTCAGCAAAGTTTAAACACTTTGTCAAAGGATAAGAATATTCTAATTGCCTATCTTGTGTTTTATCCTTTCCCTATTTCACTTATTTTATGCTCTAACCTAATTTATTTATACATGATTTTACTGTCAAAGATATATCTTATTTTCAGCAAATAAGTGATGCTCATATTTGTTGAAGATTGTTCAAGTTAATTTTGGTAAATACCAAAATTCAAGCATTGTGGTTATGGAAGACGAAATCTGTTTTGAAGCTTCAAAGTGCAGCAAATAAAGTGGAAATATTCTTGCTGTAATATATTCAATGATATCAATCTTCTACAGCCAAAATGAATTATTCTCTACAGCCATATTGGAGGAAATCTTGCTGAAAGTATTGAAGGCAAATCAGATTTTTCAGCAGCCTATTTTGAGCCTCCTTTTAACGGCCTAAAATCAAGTTCAGTATATATTCAAAGCTTTGAAGCTGAAGAAAACAAAGTGAGACAACGTGAGACACAACGAAACAAAAAGAAAAGAGCAGAAGCTTTAATCGTGAATTTCAGTCACAAGCACATCAACAAAGCTTCATTATTTTCTCTCTAGTTCCATAAACTTTTCTTGTATTTAGATTGAGAGAAAATCAAAGTATAATCTCTTGAGCGTTTAAAAGAATTATTTTTAGAGAGTGTTATACTAAGAGTATACCCATAATACTCAAACGTATAGAAGAAGAGAGAGCTTTTTATTACTAGGATCTGAGATGCTAAAGTGTAGCTGGGGTGCTATGGAGTAAAAGATGGGGATTAAGATCTTCTAGGGTGCTTTAGATCTCTAAAGGAAGTAATAAAAGAGCGAGTTAAATCCTAAGGGTTGGACAACCCTAGGCGGAGACGTAGGCAAATTAGTTGCCGAACTTCGTATCAAATCTCCGTGTTTTGTCTCATCTCATTTCTGCCTTCATTGCTTACATTTTATGTTTGCTTCGCTCATCAATCTAAGCAGCGAACAGTCAAAGCCTGAGTAAAAGCCTTTGAAACCAATTTCAAGGCTTTGACGTCCAGTTTCAAAGATAAGCCTTAACACTTATATTCCGCCTTTGAAATTCAGTTCAAGACCTTGAGACCCTGAACGCGAAAATCGGTTATACTCTATTCACCCCCCCTCTAGAGTATAATTAATCATATTCCATCTCCCTATTGATTCTTCAATTTTAACTTGCTCAAGCCATTAAATTAGAGTGTATTATCTCTTATATGCGCATGTTTTCCTAGGAACTAAATTTGATTTGTTCTTCCATCTCTAGCCATTTGTTTCACACACATTCTTGGATTGAAATAAACCGCTCATTCTCAAACCTTCTCATGGTTTATAGACCACTTACATGATTCATTTAGAGATTCTAGCCCCAAGGTTTCCAAACAGCCCATTAAATGTTTGATGGCGACCCTAACCCATTCAATATCTCTAAAAGTTGTATAATCAATCCTTACTGATGCGTAAATGTGTAGGACCACTAGTGCGGGAGATCTCCTTCCTCTTCTCTTCACTGAAAAGGGGAGGTTGGGTTGCAAAAATTGAGCTCTCTAGTGGCATTCACTCATTGAATTGCCCACACTAAAAAACCTAGTCGATTTTCAATTCACTCCCTATAATAATGACCAGATGTCATTTTCTATTATGAGGAGATATTTGTCTTGAAGATTATAGTTTTTCTCAGAAACTTCTATTGGCAATCCAACCAAGAAATCTGAGATTTCAAATCATTTAATTGCCTTTTGCATGACATACTTATGATTAAATTAGCTAGCAGGACTAACCATCTCGAAAGGCACCCATTGAGAGTGAACTTCTCAAATAGATATTTGAGAGGATCCATTTTTGACACGGCGTGAATTGTATCTAAAAGCATGTAATGCATGAGCTTCTTGGTGGCCTAGATTAGTACAATGCTAAGATTCTCAAGGTGAGTATATTTGGTTTCATACTCAAGGAGCTTTTTGCTTCGGCAATAAATTGTGTTTTCCTTTCCTTCTACCTCTTGGGCACGCATAGCCCCAACCGTTCAGTTAGTGACTATGAAATATAAGGGAAGAGGAATTCCTGACAATGTTAAAGAAAGTATAGGAAGATTTAGGAGATAGCTTCTTATCTGCTAAAAAGCTTTATGGCAGTTTTCGTCCTAGTCTTTAGGTGCGTCCTTTTTCAGCTTTCGGAACACTGGCTCACATACCATAGTAATTTTAAATATGAATCTGGAGATGTATTGAATGCAACCAAGGAAGCCTCAAATCTCCTTTTCATTATTAGGGAGGCATCATAGCCAAGATAGCCTTAATTTTGCTAGGGTTAACCTCAATGCCTCGAGATTTGATGACATACCCTAACAACTTGCATGATGTGACCCCAAAAGCACATTTTTGAGGATTTAACCTCATCCGTTTGAGTCATTTAAACAATTTTTAGAGGGCTATGCAATGCTTGGGATGATCTCTGGATTTGACAATCATGTCATCAACATGCACTTCCACTTCTTTATACGTCATGTCATAGAGTAGTGTTGTCATTGTCCTTTGGTATGTGGCACTTGCATTTTTAAGGCCAAATAGCATGACTATGTAGCAAGAAGGCCCTATTGAGTTATGAAGGTTATTTTCTACATATCCTCTTTTGCCATTCTGATCTGTTGTAGCCTACATACCTGTCCATGAACAAGAAAAAGGCATGATTCACTGTGTTATCAACTGTAATGTCAATGTGGGGTAGCGAAAGCCCATCTTTAAGCCTAGCCTAGTTTATATCTTAATAGTCCATATACATTCGAACTCAACTGTCCATTTTTGCAATAGGGACAATGTTTGCAATCTAGTTAGGGTAGTTTTCAACCTTAATAAATGCAGCTTCCAACTTCTTTTCCATTTCCTCTTTGATTTTCAGAGTTACGTTTGGTTTATTCTCTATAATTTTTGTTTTACCATTTTTTTATGCTATATCTTTGTCTGTCCTTGGCTTATCTCTATAGGACCAAGCAAAGACATGGATAAATTTTGTGAACAATTGTTTCAGCTCTTCGCATTCTTCTAGGGTTAGCGTCAGCCAATTTTCACATATTTATGCTCATGTTTTGCACCTATGTTAATATTTTTAGTTTCTTAAATTATAGGTGATTTATTTTCATATTCTTCAATTGCTTTAATGATTTTAAAGTCAGGTTCATTAGAGATAAATTAGTTATTGGTAGGGATTGGGTGAAAGAAGAGGAGTATGCAAAAATAGAAATGTTATTGAATGAAGTTGTTGGTTATATCAAGGGATATTTCAGGATTTTCCTCTGGTGGTGTAACCTTTAGGGGCCTAAACTCTATTCGGACTCGATAGACCTAGGCTCATACTTTGATTTGGATGACTCTGCCTATTCCATTTTAGGGCCTTCTCTAACAACTATATTCATCTTTCTGCCATTGGCAGTTGTGATTTTTAGAGTTTTCCTCCATTCTTGTTCCATGTTAGGAACTGGCATAATAAGCTTAGAAGGATCAAAATCATAGCTCTAGATTGTAGCTTGGAATTCTTCTTTGGTTTTCTCTAGTGCAAACAACAAGGAGAGAGCTTTATGGTTGATCCATTCAAGTGGCTTAGATGACTTTTCAAGATCATCATCATCTAAGATGTAAAAATCATGGAAAGCTTTGATGCCAAGGTAAAACTTTCATTGCTCATGATTGAAGAGATGTTCGGGGAAATCGTTGTAGATATCCTCCTCGCCTTCCTTGACAAATTTATCCCATTCAGATTCGGGGGATAAGGTTTCTACTCATGCTTTACTTTGCCTTCAGCCATGGCTATCTTGCGTGTAACTTCTTCGATAATGTACTCCTAAAGTCCTCTCTCGGTTGGTTCATACCTGATTCTAAAGAGGTTTTGCTTTTTCTTTGGATCCCTAAAAGGCGTAGCTAGCATTGGCTTTTGACCTAGAGTAAGTCCAAGGAAGTAGCTATGGTTCTTCATCACAGTGTGGATCATAGAATGAAGAATAAGAGGCAAGCCGTCAAATTTGAGCATAGTTACTTTGGCGCTGAAGTTAAAGATTTCCTCATCTTCCTCATTATGCTCGATGTTGATGAGGGGTTTGTTAGCGATCCAAATTTTAACTTCCAAGCGTCATTACAATGGAGATGCCCTTGAAGGTTAGCTTCACCTTCTTATGTAATGATGAAGGGATAGCCCCTAAATCATGAATCCAAGGGTCTCCTAGAAGGAGATTAAAGCTTGCTTTAATGTTCAAGATTTGGAAGATGACTTTCCTTTCTATGAGGCTTGAGATGAGGGATAAGAAAATGGTCCTGAATAACTTATAGCGAGAGTTGTCATATGCTCGGACTCCCTAGACTGACGCTGTGAAGTCCTTCTCAGAGAAACCCAATGTTTTCGCTTTGCGTAGAGGGCACACGTTAATTTCGGACCCATTGTCGATTAGTGTCATTGGGATGTTTTTGTAGCATGCGACAACAGTAAAGTATAGATCCTTATTATAGGAGGTTCCCTTGACGGGGAAATTATCATTTGAGAAATATATTTGCGCTTTCTCCTTTTTCTATGATGAGGAGACTGACCAAGGCTTTAGGAGATGTTCTTAGAGGAATGTTAATCTTGGTTAATGCATTCCAGAGGGCATTACAATGGTCAAAGGAAGTGGTTATTATCTCCCAAATACTAATTTTGGCTCGGGTCTTCTTAAGTTGTTTAATTAGGGAGTTTTCGCCTTAAGGCGGTAGAGTCACTAGATGGGTGCACTTAGAATAGGACTCAAAATTAGATTATGAATCCTACCTAACCTTATCATTGTGTTGACGTAGTTAAACCCTTTTCGTACCATTCAGGCTTGATACTTTATGCTCGAGCCATCACATTAGCTATTTCATCCAAGTTGACATCCTCATCGTCTCTATCCTATATGACATTCTAATTTGTCATTAATTAGTATACACTTTATCTTTTTAGACACAAAAACAACTAAGAAGGCTCAAATCTAATAATATTGTTAATTAAATTATTTAAATTTTAAGTAGATAGAATCTTATAACTCATATTCTTGTAATTTCATTAGTATCTTACTATTTTACTTTAGTACTTTACCAAGATGCAAAATCTTATTCAATTGTATATTTATATGGAGAAAACAAGACTAGAGTTTTTCAATGAGTGAATCGCCATGAAGAACTTAGTTTTTGCAACCCAACCTCCCCTTCTTGGTGAAGAGAAGAGGGAGGAGCTCTCCCCCACTAGCATCCCTACTGGTTTGGGCATCGATAAGGATCAGCTATGCGGCTTTTAGAGACATTGAATGGGTTAGGAGTCATCCCCTAACATTTAATGAGTTGTTTGGAAACCTTGGGGCTGGAATCCCCAAATGACTCACGCAAGTGGTTTGCAAACCATGAGAAGGTTTGAGAATGAGCAGCTTATTTCAATCTAGGAAAGTGTGCAAAACTAATGTCTAGAGATGGAAAAACATATCAGATTTAGTTCCTAGGAAGACATGCACATACAAGAGATACCACAATCTAATTTAGTGGGTTGAGCAAGTTAAAATTTATGCACATAGTCTAAATTACGTGATTACTTGTATTAATATCCATAGTTTTGCTTTCGTATGATCGGTTGTCCAAGGTTATCTGATTAGTCCTGGTTAGAAATAATAGGTCTTGTTTATAAGCGTAAGATAAAAGATGGACATGAAATTACAAAGTAAGAATATAATTATGAAAAGAGAGATGCACAATAGAAATATGGCAAAGAGACAAGAGACAATCCATATGTTAGGGTTAGGGTTAGAATCAATGCAAGATAAGCATTATGCATAATGGGTTGGAGAGGATTTGCTTAATAAAATGAGGAAATGAGTCTAAAGAGACTATTCTGTATGATAATGCTCCAACTTAAAGAGAGTCTAGTTCAAAAGGTAACTATTATTTAGCCATAGAACATCATTGACATAAAAAAAAAAAGCAAATAGAAATCAAAGTAAGAATTATGAAATCTAAAATAATAAATAAGCTTTAATGTCAACTCTGAAACATGTATTCAAGATTGATACACATCTAGGGTTCACACATTAAAATAGTTAATAGAGACAAGTCTAGATAGGTTAGAGATGTCCAAGTCCTAGGCATTATAGACTAAATGTAAAAGAGATAAGAGGCATAACTTACAACAAAATGAAAGGTGCATGGGAGGGGGTTTTCCTTAGTTGATTGAAAGGGGACCCATCTATAAAGATGGTTCCTTGATTCAGTTGCTCTAATTTGGAATCTTAAGCTTGACCTAATGAAGAAGGAGTTGCTCCTCACATCATAGGTAGATTAAGACATTGAAATGAAAGTATATGAGTTGATCTAAAGAGTACATCAAAGGTGAGGCCTCTTTGCTAGACCAAAACTCATCAAAAGATTGCAAAATAGGTGTTCATGTGTGAGGGGCTTTCACCTCACACAATCATCACAAAAATAAACCTAATTTAGAGACCTTGAGTGGATGGGAACCACTAGATCCCAAGACTAGGAGGTGAAAGGGGTACAAGTAGACAAAGCAAATGAAGAAAGGATAATATTAAGAATGGTCCTCACTGTTTACTATAGATAATAACTCCTTTTCTTGAGTCTTTGTTGAGTGCTCGAAGAAGATATGGTTGCTTCTTATGTAGAGGCATGTGGATTGCTTTAAAAGGTAGTAATTGTGGTTGAGTTTGGTTGTTTTGTGTTTCTTTGAGGCTTGAGTGAGAATTTCAGCAAAGTAATAGTGTTTTTGTGAAAGTTAACGACCATTTGGATTTGAAAATAAGGGGGTATTTATTGGCAAAAATATCCAACTCTTGAATGTCAAGGCCAAGCGTCAAGCGCACATGTTGTGAGTCAATCCCTAGGCTTGGGCGTCAGGCGCTCCACAGAGAATCTTTTTCTCTGAGGCTCAGAAGCTTGTAGCAGGCGAGGATCCTTTTGAAGTGGCGCACAGAAGCTAAGCATCAGGCGTAGGGCTCAGCGTCGAGCAAGGTCATGTCAAGTTTAGTTACACTTCGAGCATCGAAAGCATAGCGTGCATTAGGCCCTAGCTTTAGGCGCTGAGCCTTGGCTCTTGACGTCTAGCGCCTGTTGGGCACCGGAACTGTGCACTTAGTGCCTAATCTTTACACTTAACGCTTGAAGCTAAGGAAGATTCTGACTACGCGCTTGCCGCCGAACTTCGAGCGTCGACCAAAATTGTTTCAAGCTTCAGTTTTTGCATGGTTTTTATTTTGGTTTTTGGATGGATTTTAGGTCATGTGTTTGGGGCAAGTGTCAAGCGCACATGTTGTGAGTCAAGCACTAGGCTTGGGCGTCGGGCGCTCCACAGAGAATCTTTTTCTCCGAGGCTCAGAAGCTTGAAGTAGGCGAGGATCCTTTTTTAAGCGGTGCACAGAAGCTAAGCGTCAGGCGTAGGGCTGAGCGTCGAGCAAGGGCATGTCAAGTTTAGTTACACTTCGAGCATCAAAAGCATAGCATGCGTTAGGCGCTAGCTTTGGGCGCTGAGCCTTTGCTCTTGACGTCTGGCGCTTGTTGGGCGTCGGAACTGTGCACTTAGTGCCTGATCTTTACGCTTAACGCTTGAAGCTAAGGAAGATTCTGACTACGCACTTGCCACCGAACTTTGAGTGTCGACCAAAACTGTTTTGAGCTTCAGTTTTTGCACGATTTTGATTTTGGTTTTTGGATGGATTTTGGGTCATGTGTTTGGGGCAAGCGTCAAGCGCACATGTTGTGCGTCAAGCACTAGGCTTGGGCGTCGGGTCTCCACAGAGAATCTTTTTCTCCGAGGCTCAGAAGCTTGAAGCAGGCGAGGATCCTTTTTGAAGCGGCGCACAGAAGCTAAGCGTCATGCGTAGGGCTGAGCGTCGAGCAAGGGCATGTCAGGTTTAGTTACACTTCGAGCATCGAAAGCATAACGTGTGTTAGGCGCTAGCTTTGGGCGCTGAGCCTTGGCTCTTGACGTCTGGCACCTGTTGGGCGCCGGAACTGTGCACTTAGTGCCTAATCTTTACACTTAACGCTTGAAGCTAAGGAAGATTCTAACTACACGCTTGCTGCCGAACTTCGAGCGTCCCAAAACTGTTTCGAGCTTCAGCTTTTGCACGGTTTTGATTTTGGTTTTTGGATGGATTTTGGGTCATGTGTTTGGGGCAATTTTGTGTTTGGCCTTGGGTTTATCTTTGGGCTTTTTCAGGGTTCGACTTTTGAAGTGTTTTTGGGTTCACACACACTCAACTCAATCCAAGTGAAGTCCTACCTACAATGGTTGGTTTGTCATAGGATCGCTACATGAGTGATGTGAATCTAGGTATTGAAACCTTAATCCACACAAAAGGGATAGAACTAGATAGAAAACCCTCTAAAGCTACGCACCAAAGGTTTAAAATCTAGGGCGAAAGTTTAAGAATTGATTAAAGCAAAGCACCCTCAATTCCTACACTTCCTCACGTGAATCTAAAGCTTTAAGCACCAATTCACAACTCTTTGTTACACACAAAGAAAAACAACAAACTCTCTAAGTTTATTGAAGAATATATAGAAAAGAATCTCCAAATCTGATTTTTCCAAGCTTGGGTGCACATCTATTTATACCCATAGCTTGAGAGTTTCAATCATATTATGACTAGGCCTCCTACTTCTAAAAGGACTCCTAATAACCAATAGGATAATGCCACCTATTTATTACATAATCCTACTAAAACTCTAACACTATCTTATCTTAATTAGAATCTTATCCTACCTAAAAAGATAATATTACAAATTAACTACTCTAATCCTATTTTATTTAAAGTAAAACACTAAATATCCAATCCCATGTGTGTAGCCACGTCCATACCCATGCCATGTCACTTGCCATGTCACTTAAGTCATAATAAAGCACCGATAAGATGTAATAAGCACAACTTAATGTAACAAGCACCTCCCCTTGTCTTAAAATTTTCCTCCTTGGTCAAAATTTTCAATCTTCGAAAATTACTCCAAGATTTTAGCTTTTGATCAAGGCCTTCCATCAATCATCACCTCCATGGCTTCCACACATTATAGAATCATAAAACCTGAAAATGGAAAGTTCAAAAACACACCTATGCCTAAAATGAGAAAAACCCTATCAAATGAAATGGGAGAAAACTCATAGGCAAAACCAACTTATTCCCCATGTCCACCAATCCTCATTTACATTTGCATGTTATCATGCACATGCAATGTTCCCCTTTGATGCACCTAGAAGATTCGTGTCTCCATAAGCCAACAACTCTCCCATGGTAGCATTCTTCTTTAAAGCTTCAACCAATCCTTCGAATTTGGCATCCTCTATCATATCATCCTCCTCTTCTTCAAAAGAGTTTGTCCTCAAACTTCGAAGTTGATCATCAGGCACATAAGGTGCTAAGTCGCCTATATTGAATGTGGCATGAACTCCATAGTCTCCAGGCAACTGAAGATTATATGCATAATCACCCACCTTACTGATGATTTTGAATGGACCATCACACCTAGGCATAAGCTTGTTCTTACGTCGATTAGGAAATCTTTCCTTCCTCAAGTGTAACCAAACCAAGTCTCCCTCCTTGTAAGTATGTTGAGTCTTGTGTTTGTTAGCTCTAGCCTTATTGATATCATTGACCTTCTCAATTCTTGCTCTCACTTGGGTGTGAAGCTTTTGCATATAGTCAACCTTGGCCTTCGCATCCTTCTCTAATTCCCTTCCATCCACCAATAACACTCCCTTGCCATTATCTTTGTTAGAACGAGTTTTTAGAGCCATAAAAGGCTTCAAAGCAAATGCTTTGGCTTTTGTATTCTTCCTCACAACATATATGTTTGTCCTTCCATCAAACTTCACAAATCTGTCATATTGCCAATGTCTTCCCAAGAGAATATGGCACGCATCCATGGGACAAACATCACAAAGCACTTGATCTTCATAATTGCCAATTTTGAACGAAATCAATGCTTGTTTACTAACCTTTACGTCACTTGAATTGCTAAGCCAATGGAGCTTATATGGTTGAGGATGGATTTGAGTGGGCACCTCCAACTTGTCCACCAAGAGTGTAGAAACCACGTTAGTGCAACTCCCCGAATCTATAATCACATCACATAGTCTTCCTTGGACATTGCATCTTGTGAGGAAGATTTTCTCCCTTTGGCTCTCCTCTAATGGTAAGGACTTGGATTGCAATGCCCTTCGCAATACTAGGCTAGATCCCCTAGTTTCTGCCATCACCTCCTCCACATCCTCCTCTAGGACTTCAAAAGATGTGTTACCTTCTTCCTCTTCAAGCTCATGCTCCTCTTCTTCAAAGGTTTCATCTTCCTCCCAAGTTCGAGTAGTAGCAATCCTAGCATGGGGACAATCCCATTGGATATGGCCTTGTCCCTTACATTTGAAGCAAGTTCGTTGATCTCCCATAGGGGGCCTCGAACTTCCTCCCTTATCTCTCCCAAAAGATTGTGGCTTTATGGATTTCTCGAGATTAGGCTTCACATTAGACATCTCACGCACCCCTTTAGCTTCAAATGATCGAAAGATCCCTCTAGGTTTACGTGTTTGCCTTTCAACCCTAGTTGCTATTGTAGACACCTCATCAAAGCTCCAATAGGGTTGTAATTCCACCTTTTCCTTGATTGGGTCATTTAACCCAGCCACAAAACGAGCCACCTTGTGGTCTTCTTTCTCCTCTAGCCCACACACCATGGCTAGATTTTCAAATTCCATTAAGTATTCCTCCACAGACCTCCTTTCTTGCTTCAAAGTATGCATTTTTATAAAATTATTTTGTTTAAAGTCTTGAGGAACAAACCTTTTTTGCATGTACTTCTTTAGTTTTGTCCAAGATGAGATCTTGGAACGCCCCTCCTTTCTCCTCTTCTTTTGCAAACCTTCAAGCCACAAACTTGCATAAGAAGTGAGTTTGAGTTCAGCAACCTTAAAGGATCTATGATCATCATAGTCCTTATATCTGAAAATTCGTTCAACTCTGCGGATCCAATCTAGGAATTTGTCTGGGTCCAAACTGCCATTGAACTCAGGGATTTCAAGTCTCAAGTTTTGATCCTCTTTCCCCCTTAAACTCTTTCTCCTATGCCCTTTATATGATTCCTCATCATCACCTGAAGAGGATGGGTCCCTCTTGCTAGGCCTCCTTGAGCTTCTAACACTGGATTCACCATCACTTTCGCTAGAGTTAGATTCATGAGAAGAGAGTTTACCTTTGCTTGAGGACTTTTCCTTCTTCCCTACAATTTGCAACAGCTCATTCATACATTCCTTCAGTTCCTTCAACTCACGTTCCATGCACAAGGCTTTGGCTTCTTGTAAGGTTAAACCTTTTTTGAAGCCTGGTGGCATCTCGTGTGCATCATCACCACTAGAATCCATATTGCTTGAGTATGCTTCGAATCCTCTCAACGAGAGCACCAAAAGTTGATGTGAATCTAGGTATTGAAACCTTAATCCACACAAAAGGGATAGAACTAGATAGAAAACCCTCTAAAGCTACGCACCAAAGGTTTAAAATCTAGGGCAAAAGTTTAAGAATTGATTAAAGCAAAGCACCCTCAATTCCTACACTTCCTCACGTGAATCTAAAGCTTTAAGCACCAATTCACAACTCTTTGTTACACACAAATAAAAACAATAAACTTAGAGAATATATTGAAGAATATATAGAAAAAAATCTCCAAATCTGATTTTTCCAAGCTTGGGTGCACATCTATTTATACCCATAGCTTGAGAGTTTCAATCATATTATGACTAGGCCTCCTACTTCTAAAAGGACTCCTAATAACCAATAGGATAATGCCACCTATTTATTACATAATCCTACTAAAACTCTAACACTATCTTATCTTAATTAGAATCTTATCCTACCTAAAAAGATAATATTACAAATTAACTACTCTAATCCTATTTTATTTAAAGTAAAACACTAAATATCCAATCCCATGTGTGTAGCCACGTCCATACCCATGCCATGTCACTTGCCATGTCACTTAAGTCATAATAAAGCACCGATAAGATGTAATAAGCACATCTCAATGTAACAAGCACCTCCCCTTGTCTTAAATTTTTCCTCCTTGGTCAAAATTTTCAATCTTCGAAAATTACTCCAAGATTTTAGCTTTTGATCAAGGCCTTCCATCAATCATCACCTCCATGGCTTCCACACATTATAGAATCATAAAACCTGAAAATGGAAAGTTCAAAAACACACCTATGCCTAAAATGAGAAAAACCCTATCAAATGAAATGGGAGAAAACTCATAGGCAAAACCAACTTATTCCCCATGTCCACCAATCCTCATTTACATTTGCATGTTATCATGCACATGCAAATGTTCCCCTTTGATGCACCTAGAAGATTCGTGTCTCCATAAGCCAACAACTCTCCCATGGTAGCATTCTTCTTTAAAGCTTCAACCAATCCCTCGAATTTGGCATCCTCTATCATATCAACGAGGAGACACAATTTTGTGTCTACAATATCACTTATAGATTTATAGTTAGTTAATTCTTATCATTTAATCTGAAGTGTTTGGTATACTAGTTGATTTTCAAGGCTTCATACTTGATTGAAATGTTAATGAAGCATCATTAGATGGTTTTAACCATCTTGAATAAGATTATGATTTTTGGAAATGATGATTGATTTTTCTATCAAAATAACGAAATAACAAATTCATACCTTTATACTTTATTTATATTGGTTTCAAATAAGTTGATGATTATGATTTTTTAAAAATTTATACTTTTATAAATTGTCCATTTTTCTACAAAACAATAAAAAATTTAGGAATATTGTTGATAAGGTTGAGACTTATTATGTAGGATCGCACGATTCTACGATTAGATCAGATCCTGCCAAGCCTATCATACCAAAATAAAATCATGATTTTAACAATAGTGGTTATTGTCAGAGAATTGACAAGTGCATAATAGAAACTAAAGAATCATTAATTTAAACTAACTTGTAAAATGCGATTTACAACATAATTGTAAAATAATTATAAATCAAACCGAGTTGTTTCAAAATGGCCCGAAATAAACTGTTTTAACCAGTCCAAATTGGACTTAGCCCAAAGTCGAGTCAAACTCAAAATTAAAAGTCTCAACCAGTTTACTCCCAAACTGTTCAAACCCGAATTGAATCTGAACCAAACCGATTAAGTAAATAACTTATTGAACTCGATCTGATTATTAACCCAAAACCGGACCGAATTGATCCGAAAATAATTAACAATTCATTTCAACCAGACCTGATAATACCGCTTTCATTAGTATCGAACCAAACCGAACTCGTACGACAACCCAAACTGACACCATACTATTTATTTGGCAACGAGAAACGAGTACATAATTAATTAATTCTCCTAGCCGCCACTGCCAACTGATATGCAGTGGTTACTCTATAATTTTCAACCTTAATACAAAAAATAAAAATAAAAACAATTTTTCAAGATGGATGATGTCTTCAACAAGTCCCTGGATTTCCTTAAGAGCACTAGACATGTTCTTTAAATTATTAATTGCATTAATACAATCCATCCTCAAGATCCATGAAGGAGCTATTCTAATTGCTTCTTGTAGACCCCACCGGATTGCTAAAAGATCTAAGTGCAAAGGAGATGATGCCAAGACCTTTTTTCCTAGCATCAACTGAACTTGTCCTTGAGAGAATAGAGCAGCTCCAACTCCAGCCATAGAGATCTTCTTTCCTGATGACCTTTTGACCATCTTCCAAGCTCCATCTGTTTCCATGAAACGACAGTTCATTCCTTGTAGCATACCCGAAACCTAGTAAATAAAATCACCAAGTTGTGGTCTTTTCCTAATACCCTGTGAAAGATGATCAAAGAAAGGTTCACATCTTCCTCGCCAAGTATTCATGATAGAAAATATACGCCTTGGATCGGGAGCGGCATTATTAAGAACAACATTTCGATGAAGCCGAATACTCCACATGAAGCATATTACACATCCCTTCAAAGCCCATCTTCGCTATTCTCCTTTTTAGAATAGACATGAAGGAAATTCTTAGTCCAAGACACCCTACTTTTGATCCATATGTTGAACTATATGCCAAGACAAATAATTGAAATGCCAGTCACTTTCAGCAGTTAGCACTTGTCATTAATTTTGTACCTAGTGGATTTATTTATGATTGACCAGGCCAGGTCACCTTATTACGTGCACCGGGTGGACACGCAAAGTTATTGTGCATGATACACAACTCACTTGTTGACGTATATATATTTTAGTTTTATGGTAGGATGTTGAATACGTATATATTTAAGGTACCATGTCAATTGTCAAAAACTTTTTTATGGATTTGAGTTGCATTTTCCAAAGAAACTACAAAACACGCCAGAATACATTATATAACAAATAGGTAATATGAAAAGTGAGTTTAAATGCTACATATTAACAAATTAGTGAATACAAGACAATGAGGGGTTATGTAGATCATAGATTTTCTTTTCTTTTGTAGTTTTAAAAGTTCAAGGTTTGAAGATTTGTCCATGAAGAGTCAGTTAGTCCCAAAACGCAATAATAACAAAATTAATTTCTAAATTTCGTACGTCTGGCGTATAATATAAGAAGGTTGTACTGGTAATACTACCATACAAAATTTTTTTCTTCTAAATGAAACTCAAATCGAGTCGATATTATACCATAAGATCAGTGGCGCATGTAGTAGTTGTCCTGACGGATCAAATGACTCATCAGTCGACGCCAAAAAAAATTTGGATGTATTTTTTAGTATTATTATTTGGTTGTTTTGTAAAAAATAAAATTTATTACATGTTTGATTATCGATTGTGACTCACCAGACGGAAAATTTTGAATCCGCCACGGCATAATATTCAATAAATGAGAAATGAGCATCAAGTATTTTTATATGTAAACGCCATGCATAAGTAATGCAATTGTTAGTTATAAAGCATGAATAAATGTATATATAATTCTGATTTTCCATACGCACACACCCGCACTGATGCATTCACTAGTCACTTGCCACTGCAACCAGCATGTGAATATGAAAGCACAATTGTACTACAAAGAATGAATGAAAACGAGAGACAGTGAAGGTAGATACTCAAGATAATGGACCATCAGTGGACCATTCATATATACCAACTTGTGTGGGATATTTCGTTGAGCACCTTTTTTCAGATTTAATAATGAACACTCCATCTAGTGATAAAAATAACCAAACCACCTTATGCAACCGGTACAAAATATAATTAGTTTTTAGCCCGTACAAGAATAGGAAGGATTTGGAGTTTTTATCGAAGTTATTGACATTGAATGCAATAATACAGTTGAATTGCCAAAAAAATATATATATGCAATAATAAGACAAAGAGAGTCAAATTATGCAAGTACAAAAAATGGGTTTTTTGTAATCTACCAATTTCATCACCCAAGGACTAGAACCCTCCAAGAGTTATATGGTAGCCTTTCCGGTATAACATGAAATCCAAGACCACATTTTTTCTGTCTCATTGTGTAATCAACCAAGTCCTTCAAAATTTAACAAGACCTTATAACGTATAAAATTGTCTCCTTTTATATTGCACTATACTTGATTGGGGTGTTAATTCGGGTCTACAGGTCAATTCTGGATTGACCCATCACAAATCGGTGCTTATCGATTTGGGTTAACTTGGCCTATTGGGCCGGGTTGGGTCAAATCATTATTGGGTTGGGTTAAATCGGTTTTTTGCTTTCTTAGACTCGATTCGGGCTTGGGTCAGGTTGTATTCGGTTCGAGTCAAGATTTATTCTGGTCAATTTGGGTCGGTTCTTAAATGGGTTATAGCGGGTTATTTCGAGTTCGGATAGATTTTGGGTCAAGTCAATTATGGTAATGGGTCGCCTCAATTTCGGCTAAAATTCGGGTTGGGCTTTTATCATGTTTGCATCGGGTTATTAATGAAATGTTATTATTGATTTATGTGGACATTTGGCTATTTTGTTGTATTCATCATCGGGGGTGATTTCGAGGTAAGCTCATGCGATTACTTATATTTTATATGATGGTTAATTCATAAATAAGACAATGATAATGTCAATAAGTCATTATAAACTAAAATTTTTATAAGGCAATGATTATTCAATGTGTATTATAGTACCAAATGATGAAATGAGTATAGGATGTGTATTTTTAGTGTATTAATGTATCATTGTATTATCTACATCAATAATCTACATTAACGCATATCATATAAATATATAATTAATATGATGATTGAATTATTCTATCAAATACAAACATGTATCCATTCAGATATAGTCCATATAGACATATATATCAAACAAACCCAAATTCGAATAATTAATTGAGCATGATATATTTAATTGAATCAAATCAATAGTGAACACTAAGTTACTTGATATATATAAATGCATAATTTTTTGAGTAAACTGGATTAGTAAAAGAATAATTGGCCTACAATTTTTGGAAGTGTTTAGTCTATTAGACTTTGGCGACTCTCATGATCTGCCTGAAATGGTGGTAAAAGGCACCTCACAATTTGCAACACTTTTTTGTAATATTATACCGACACTTATAAATTGCATATTTATGTGATAAAATATTTTTAATTTTGTCCTAATTTGCTGTGAACAATTTACGATAGGCATATCAGCATATCCGCGTTAATAAAAAATAATCAAAGTAATGTACATATATCGATTCTTTACAAAATACTTAGGTTGGATAAGATTAGGTCACAAATATTCAGATTATCAACATGATGGGTTAAATCGAATCTCGGGTTTTTGTAAGTCAGGTCATATTGGTTATTTATCAGATTTAATCGTATTTGTGTCTTCGAGTCGAGTTTGTAATGGGTCGGGTCTATATCAGGACACATCGAGTTTGGGTCTTCAAATATCAGATCAAATTGATTTCAGGTTGACTTTAGGTTGGGTTGGGTTGAGTTAGTTTCATGGTCTCACTTTTCAAGTCATAATCAAGTCAGATCCCGATTGGTTTCGAGCAGTTTATCAGGTCGGATCACATTTTGACAACTCTATAATCTATTGTTTCATTTTTTTTCATCTTCAGAATTTAATTCAAACGAGAGTCTTGGGCACCTAACTTGAACAGTCAAACCTCTATCAGATAAATTATTTGGTATCCACTATCCACCGAAGATAAATTTTTTTATCAAGGCATTAGTATGATCCATTCTCTACTTAACATAGTTCACTCATTTAAGAACTTGAAATATAATGTTCTATTAATATCTACCAAGACAAGATCTAAACTACAATACAGAAAGCTCTCTTCAGAAAGGAATACCATCACTATCCTACCAAACCATAGTTACAAGTTAAACTCAAAAATTTGTTGCATCTACGAATTTGGCAGCACATATTTTGTAAAGGACAATTTCCATATTAAAACCCGACAAAGATAGGTATAGGAAAGGGTATGCCATAAACAAAGTAAAATCTTAAGCCAATGTCATAAATGAGGCACCCTGAGATAAATCAGGTGGAGAACAGAAGACAACCTGAAAACTCTTACAGATAATTGAAGGGGAAGAAGAATGATTTTACAGTTATTTCAGAGTATCAATTATATTCATTCTAAGTTCTAAGCATATACACTCTAAAAACTACACTTGTAATCTGAATCTTAAAATGCTATGTAGAACACCAAAAAATAAAAGGAAAGAAAAAAATGGGATTTATTTCATCTGTGCAGTAGGTACCTGAAACTAAATTCATAGGGTCTGAAGTGAATAATTTCTGAAAGAGGCTCATTTTTCGCTCTCTCAAGGCACTTCATAGCATCTTTTCTAAGTGTTGTGGGGAGTTGAAGGCAAATCCAGTCCAGCAATGATTCTAAGTCTTTTGCATAATCAAGTATATACCATTGCAGAAGTTTTGGGATAATGAGTTGATTATTTTTCGAAACACTAACTGCTGCCTGCAAATATTCTTTTTTCGCAACTTCTAGCTCGTTTTCAACATGAGATGCAGTATAAATTCTTACCTGCAGTACAACACAGACAAAAAACTCAGGAACAGCATGAAATACTGTGGTACTCAGGGTTCACTACAAGAAACTCTTCTTTTACCTACTAGTTCAAATAGTAGGAAACCCCAAAAGGCAGTAGGATACTTATACTAGCAGTTGGTAGTTTCCTGTTAGTAAATTTAACATCAGAAAAAAGTTCTAAGTAGCAGTACGTTATTTCCTACTACTAAACCAACGGTAGAAAATGTTAGTACTTCCTACAATAACTAGACGGTAGGTAATATCACTAGGCAAAACCGCAATACCCAATTTTCTAATAGTGGTTCAAAATGTTGGATCTTACAAAAACCTCTTCAATAATCAGTCACTAATAAAAGCTACATATATTTAGTATATAATCACATTCTATGTTATCATATTGCTGGCTAAGAAATAATGCAGGTAGTTAGGACAGAATATCCAATCAAAACTCTGATCATATGAAATCCGAAGATAATTCATGGGGTACCTTAAACTGACTAACAAACTATGAGGACCTATGAATTGCTGATCTTTAACCGAAATACTATGAAGTTTAGTTAGTAAGAGCAATTATCCTCTGACATTTAAAAACTTACAGCAGGAGAAGACCAGCTTCCACAGGATAGTGCAAATGTAACCAAGGGTTCAGATAACTTCAATCCATAGGTGTTCCGTGCAATTAAAAGCATCTCATCATTTTTTGAACCTTTTGAGAAAGTCTGAAGAGATTTTAAAATAAACTTTATAGTATGAGAAGGGTTTTGTAAATGCATCTACAGATCCAAAACTAATTTAGTAAATATGGTGAAACTGACTAGACTTACATGTCTAGAGTGGAAGGGCAAACGTAGAATAAAATGTTCAATAGCTAGAGCATTTAGCTGGTGTCCCCCCACATTTACTGTTGCCTGCACGTAGTCATGGAATTTCACATATTACAGAAAGCATCTATCAAAATCTACAATGATGTTAATTAGCACCCTAATCTAAGAAGATACTTCCAGGAAATTTGTATTTAATTATGTTCACTGCAGAACAAGATAAAGACCAAGTCCAAATGCTACTGTAACAATGAAAGAAAGGCAGTCTAGTACCTTCTGCATCAATCCAACTATTGCCTCTGGACTTTCTGGTATTCCATGTTTGAGATATGCCTGAAGCAAATAATCAAACATATGTTATGATATAATATCCAAAGTGACATGGAAAATATGTACAGGTTTATAATCCATACATACATTCATCATGCATGAATTGTAGACATTTATCCAGAATGCGAGCTTTTCTTGGTGTGTGAGACTTTGTAGTTTGACAGTGGCAAGCTTTGCAAATAGTTTTCTGAAGACGCAGATACTTTAGCAAAGTTTGACAATCTAACCATTTGTTATATAACCTAGGAAGGTAAACACCAACATAAACCTGAAGAGACTTACCCTAATCGACGAATTAAGGACAAAGAATCTGCTTTTCTATTTGCAATAAGTGAATGGGCATCAACTTTGAACAGATTCTTGTATGGACCAATATCTCTTCTTCCAAATCTAGAACATATATCATATGGATTTTCAAGCTCATTAACTCCATCAATCTCTGCAGAAGAGAATGCAGCAGAGGGAGAATGTTTTTCCGTGCTCAGCCTGTTCTTTGATGTGCTCATTCTTGAGAAAATGCTCAATAAGCACTTCATGATATCCTCAGATATTGCATTTGGACTCTCATCTCCCAAATGTTTCTCATCATGAAGAACAGGGGACCTAAGTTCAGCATTATCAGGGCTGTCATTTCTGCAATTGACCTGAAAATTCAGAAAACCAAAAACTGATTATCTCACTTCTAGCTCGGCCTTGAGCTGGAAATGGGTAATATTATTTTAATTCCTTTACTAACCTGTGGTTGATGAGAACCTGAGCGCTTATCTGATGTTTTCTTCTCAAAGGAAAGTCTCTTAGTTGGAGTTCTCACTGTTTGTGACTTTTGATTTGGTGATTTCAGCTTATTTCTTGTGGAACTGGTACATGATTGATTTTCCTTGTCTCTTTCCTCATCTAAGTTTATATGACATAAACAATTATATTGAACCATTAAGATCCAAAATTTCATTCTAAGAGACTTGTGAGTTACTGAGAATGAGAAAACAGAAGCTGGAGAATTTTCATTATTAAGCATGAATTGCTTACCAATTTGAGACTTCGACGAACCTATACAATTGGTTTCTGTTTGAATCACACTACTTGTTTCGTACTTGCACATTGGTTTTGCCACGCAAGACTCACTCGAATCATTTGTGAATTCTGTATTCTTCTTGGACAATGAAATATTTACAGCTTCTTGATACAAACCTTTCCTGAAATTAACAATTTGCTCTTCCAGCCTAACCACCTCTTCTTCTAAAACTGCAACTTCAGCCAAAAGCTCAAGAGTCTGGAAAGATAATGAAATAATTAGCTATCTAATTTGGACCATGCAATGAATTATCTGAATGACATTCAACCCACTCTTTTCCCCATATAGAAAATTATCCAAATTTATCCAGTTAAATCATCAATCCATTTTTAACAAAAACCTTATCCACAGGTTTTATCCAGCTAAATCACGAGGTAAATTGGCCTATTTTTTAATGCTAGATTATAGCTACTCATTGCCAGGAAATATATTCGAGCTCTATATGATAAGAATCAAAGGTTTAATCAAGAAAATCTGAAAGAGCCAACAACAAAGCACACTCAAACAGGTGAAAAACCCATAAAACCATCGTCTTCTTTCTAGCATATAACTCTATATATGGAATAACAATTCCACTTATAGAGGAACACGATCTATCTTTCTCATTATGTGACTGGTTTAAACAAGATAATGAATGAAGTAAAGAACAAAAATGCAATAAAATTCATCAAGAACTAACATGAGGAGGAAGGTACGCTGGAAGACGAGGAAGAGTCCCAAGAGGCCTAGTGAATGCCCGTTCGAGAGCTCTATGAACATTCTCCTCATGCCTCAGCTTCTTCTTCAGCCTATCAACCTGAAAAGCATTGAAAATCAAACACTCTATCACAATCAAAGTAACCAACAAAACCAGTTTCTAGAAACATTAAAAAAAAAATACCCAAAAAAAACATATAGCTTAGAATTTGAGTTCATACGTCTTGCAGTAGAGCTAATTTCCGCTCCCTGCTCGAAATTCGTCGAGTCGAGGTTGGTTTATGAGCATCCGTTGATTTACTCCTCGGCATTTTCAGCTTCTGCCTCAGCATAACACATTTAGTGATAAGTGAGAGATGACGTTGAATAAAAGATGAGCTTACTTGCTATTATTAGCTTATCAAGAAAAGAATAGATTCTAAAAAAAGTAGAGACCCACAAAAAAAAAAAAAAAAGACAGCTATGAGATAAAGGAAAACATCCCCACTACTGATAGATTGCAAAGATGCCAACTTTTCTTAATTTCAGGATTAGTGATCCTAAAAAAGACAATCAATGCAAAAGTAAAGGAAGTGGATTTAATACAGAACTATACATTTATATAAAAGTATTACGTATACATTTAAATGTGGATAATTTCGGAAACCCAACTCACTTCATTACTAAAATCCATCTTGGAAATGGAATTAATTATAAGAAAAGGATATACAGAGATTAAATCTGAAGGACCTAAAATTGGAAATTGATCAAATTCCCCCAAAAAAAGAAAAGAAATTGATCAAATTCCCCCAAAAAAAGAAAAGAAATTGATCAAAATCCTGAAACCCATCTGAGAATAATCACTTTCTAGTAGTAAAACACACCTCAGAAATGGATTGAACCATAATAAATTGTAGAAAAAATCAGAAATTTCATAACTATGTAAAATATGACTCTGATCATATTTTATAGAAAGTGGATCAAAATTCAAAAACCCATCTCAGAAATGGATTGAATCACAACGTAGGAAAAAAAAATAATAAATTTCAGACCTATATAAAACATGAAATTGATCAAATTTTATTGAATTTTTGTTGAATTTCAAAACCCATCTCAGAATACTCACTTCTTACTTTGAAATCAAACCCATTTCAAAAAAAAAAAAAAAAAAAACTGATCAAACCACAATAAATTGAACAAAATTTAGAACTTCACAAAACAAGAAAGTCATGAAATTGTATCAATTATCTGGATTGAAATTTAGAAACCAATCTCATATATTGATAAAACTAAACTAATCAGCAGAAAAAATGATTACATTATCATGTTTCATCTTTCAATCTCGAACCTCAGAGTTTACCACCAAATAAACTGCAAAAAGAAAAACAAAAAATCAAACTAAAATAAACAAATTAATGAAATTCTTTAATAAAATTCTATAATAACTTGATAAAATTATGTACAAAACTGTAGACCTTTAAGAATGAGGAGTGAAAGAAAAACTGCATTATTAGCAGAGTATGAAGAAGCGGGAACGTTTAGGGTAATATAGTAATTTCACACAATGACAAAATAATAGTGCAGAGCTGAATTCAGCTTGTCCTGGATGAGTGTGTCAAGGGAACACAATTTTGGAAAGACAGAGAATTGAAGTGATGATGAGAGGTGGAATAATGTGGCAATCTGACAATTCTAGCTAAGCTTAGAATTATATAATCTGTACTTTGTGGGTGTTGGGATAGGAGTGTGGCTAAGGCTAAGTGGCTGGCAATATCAAATTCAAAGTTCGAACAATGATATTTTAATCTGAAGAGGTGGTATATTAAATTATTAATGTGCAAGATTGGTTACATCATATGAGGGAAACGGTGCAGGTCAGGTGAGTTGAGAATTGAGATAGAATTAGAGGTCACTTATGTTAATTACACTTGTTTCATAAATTAGTTTAAATTCGAATATATGTAAAATGGTTTATTAATCTTAAAAAATTTGTATTATTACCCAATCTGTTTCATTTTGTTTTTTCTGATTTGAAATTTATATATTTTAGAGTCAAACTTTGACTTTAAATTACTCCTAATCTATAAGAAAAAAATTTAATCAAAGGAGTCTTAAAATATTCGTTTTAATGTATATTTTTCAAATATCAATTTTTTTTTAATTTTTGCAAATACACAATTAAAAATATTTAAAATTTAAGATTATTTTGGGATTTGTACAAAAATAAATAAGTAGATAGAAAAGAAACGAAAGAAGTATATTGATTAAAAAAAATGGAATTACGTGAGTAGCTTCTTTTATACTCCACATCTTTAGCATTTAAATTTATGTTGTACGTTTAAAGAATTAGGATTTATTATTAGATTGGTGAATAGAAATTGAATTACATGAGCACTAGTTTCTTTTATACTCCACACCTTTATCATGTACATTTAAATTTAATTAGATTGACGAACTAATTGCTTCGGTGTTGATACTACAAGTTACCTATTTATCCACATGCTACCGAATTGAGCATGTAAATTAGGGGTGGCAAAAACTGACCCGACCCGACCTAAAAATAGCGGGTTAGGATTGAGATTTTCGACACGAAAACTTAAATGGGTTGACACGAACCCGACTCGAAATTAAATGGGTTAGGTTAAAGTTGAAAATACCAACCTGAAAATGACCCACGTAATCCGAAATTATTTTTGAGTCTAATCAGGTCGGGTCAACCCGAACCCGACCTTATAACCAAACTATATTAAGTAGATTAAAAAAAATTACTTGGTTAGTCACCCACTCAACCCAAACCCCAACCCAAAATTAAAATCCTAAATGACAATTAGACTACTATTGCCAACTTGTTATTTTCGTACAAATCATCTAAATGTTATGGCTATCGAATTATACCACCTAAGTGATAGTACCTTCGGTAGAAAAAGTTTAAACATTAGTAAAAGAAAGTGAAACTAAATATATCAAAGAAAAGTGAAATGAGTAAAATCAAGTATTAAAGTGAAAATAAAGTTTATACACATGAGTGAAATAAAGAGGTATCAATGAAACCAAAGGGTACTAGAACATTATCTAATTGAACTGAAAATTAGCCACTAGAAATATTTCCTAATTCCACTTACATGGGTCCTAGACTTTTGGTAGTGACTAGTGAGAACATGTAACTGATGTAAGTAATGAGTAATGACATATATAAATGTAAACAACACGGTTAAATGGGGCCGTTTATGAGTAGCAAAGGTCGGCTAGTTAATTAATTTTTGGTCTTTTGTTATCTATATATATATATATCCTCTTTTAAAATTTTGATGCGAGTTTTGTAGGAAACGTTTGATATTTTTGTACTATGTAGATGGTTTATAATATTCTGAAACGGTCAAAATATAAGTCATTTATTTCGATAAAAAAAAATATATAGAAATTAGGTATATACAACATTTTAAAGAATGTTTATTTTCTAAAAATTTATAAATTAAATTATGTTGATGAACTCTTAAATGGTTGTATGAATATCATTTTATAACCTAAAGAAACTTGCAAATTAATATTATGAAGAAAAAAATTATACCTCGTATAAGTTTAATTAATACTTATTGAACAAAATATTTTTGAACACATCCTATAATTTTTTGAGTTACATATTTATGAATATTATCTTTTATCTTTGTTGACTTTACCCAATTAGTTTGGTCTATGATCATTGTGGTTTAAAAGTTGTATCACATGGGCCCTAAGATACTTCACCAAAAGGATTTAAAATCATGTAGTATAATCTTAAAAGTTTGGAATATTTTTGAGTCATTTTGGTAATGGAAAAGATAACACCTCATGATACTTATCACGGGTCTTTGAAGAAATTATGAGGCCTTAAAAGTCCTATGAGACTCTTTGGTATCCTCTTAATCACCTTAAAACTATTAATTAAATCATATTATTTCAAGATGGTTGGGTCGAAGCACGTTAATTCCTTTTGAAATTTTATTATTAGACAATGGATAGTTTCTTACCTCCTCATATGATCATATGTGGCATCATAATACCACTAGAATAACTTTGAATACTATTTCAAAATTTCTCAAAAATAATATATATAACCATCAAAATTTGGTCATTTCAGACAATCACAAACCCAGAGTAAGAAAACTTTGTTATGCTTTCCATGAGTCTTATAGGGTTATAGTTAGACGTGGCAAAAACTAACTCGACCCGAAAATAGCATGTTAGGGTTGAGATTTTTTGACACGAAAACTTAAATGAGTTGACACGAACTTGACCCGAAATTAAATGGGTAAGATTAAGATTGAAAATTCCAACATGAAAATGACCCACGTAACCCGAAATTATTTTTCGAATCAAAATCAGGTCGGGTCAACCCAAATCCGACCTTATAACCAAATTATATTAAGTAGGTTGAAAAAAATTACTTGTCTAGTCACCCACCTAGCCCAAACCTCAAGCCCAAATCAAAACCCTAAAAGACAACTAAATAACTATTGTTAACTTATCAACCATTTCTTCTCAACCATAAAAGTCTTCTTTTTCTTCAGCCACTCTATTGTATAACCACATTATGGGTTGACACGAATCAACTCGAAACTAAATGGGTTAGGTTTGGGTTGAAGTTTTCAACCCGAAAACTTAAATGGATCAAATTTGGGTTGGGGAATAGCTGACCCGAAAGTAGGTGACCCGAACACGAATCCGACTCAACCTGATTCGTTTTCCAACCCTAGTAATAGAGGCCCTATGAATGGTACAACCAACTACTTTGAGTTTAAAAACCTATTTCAGAATTTGAAATCAAATATAAAGTATAAATTGTTTCAAACCTCCTCATATGACTTTAGGAAAAATCCAATACCTTTGTTTCAATTTCAAAAATGTTTATAAAAGTATCTTAAACACGATGCATAATAACATTCAAAACTTGGTCATGTTGGACAATATTGGACTTAGTAAAAAAGCACTCTTTTACTTGTCAGTTTAACTAGATCCTAGGAGTGGTTGGAACGTACCATCTATTTCGACTTTAAACACCTATTTCAATTGGAAAACTCATATAAATGAGTTATCCTTATACATCTGAAGGAATTATCCCGTATCATTTTTCAATTTCGAATTTTTTTTAGAATATCTTAATAATAGTGTATACCTTCAAAATTATGTCATTAGGGACTTTAAACCAGGTACAAAGCACCTTGATATGCTTATCATGTGTCTAATATAGTCTTATTTGGCCTATCTATATTAACATTAAGTACCCACTTTAACCGATTTTCAAAAGTCCTAAACATGTTTTTAGGGACTTTGGAGATTGAATATAAGATATTCCATGATTCCAAACCTCCTCATATCCCCCAATCTATAATATCTTTCAAAATTTAATCAGTCCTAGTACGAAAATACCTTATAATGTTTACCATGGGTTCTTTAGACCCTAGAATTGATTTCAAC
Source organism: Dysphania ambrosioides (assembly GCA_026401315.1). Lineage (NCBI taxonomy): Eukaryota > Viridiplantae > Streptophyta > Magnoliopsida > Caryophyllales > Amaranthaceae > Dysphania > Dysphania ambrosioides. The sequence goes on from CM048659.1 coordinate 13,437,836, forward strand.
CATTTACTTTAACTCTCAACATCCATTTTAAGGTTTCTGCAGAGTTCCAAAACTCTAATAATTTGAGCCCTTTTTATGGCCTTTTGATAAGGCATTTGCTATACCTAATTTTGTTTTCATATATTTTTAGATTCAAAGTCACCTTTACTTTAAATAAATATAAAATATTTTTCATGTACTCTATGGAGGATATAAGTGTATTATTATACTTATAAAACTTTTTATATATTTTTTAATTTTGATTATAACTGAGTAGAATAGAGTACTAAACTATGTTTGTGCTCATGATCCTACTATCCTATTATATGATTTTTATCCCCCTTTCATCGATTCAAAATAGAATCCTGATCCTCACAACTTAATCTACAACCTAGTTCTCAACTTTATTTTGTATGATACAAAAAGTAAAATACAATTAACTTTTAAAAAATGAGTCTTATTTAAACTCATATATACACAATTTCACAATAATAGCAGAGATATTCAAAGTTTAACTAAATATATCATAAATGAATCTTGTTTTGTAGTACTCTCATTACAAAGCTAATATTTTAAATATTAGAAATTCATAATCTTAGTTGTTAAATATATAATTATATGTACTTTGTAGTTTTTTTCTACATATAAAATTTGATATGTTGGGTTTTTTTAAGGTAAATATTTGTTAGTTTTCTTAAGATAAATATAACATTTTTATTACTTTTTCTTATTAATAATTAAAGTAAATAAAAACGATAGGCATTTTTCATTAGTAACATTCCCTGTACTCTCTAAATTTTCTCTTTATAATTTAATTATTTCCTCTTCTTTCTTTTCTATAACTTTATTTTCCCTTTTTTTTGTAAAAGATTTATTTCTAATACTTTTATTTTCCTTACCTTAACACATGAATTTCATACATCCAAATTTATTTCTGTTCAATATTATTAATGTAAAATTGCAAGAAATGAAAACAAAATAGAGAAACAAACTCTACAACAAAGGTGGGGGATATCTTTATAAGTTGATTTTTCATAGTGAATCATAATTGTGCTCTAATTCTTCTTCCAGGGACCAATTCAACCTTTAATACAAAAGATATACGACTGCGAAAAGTATATATCAACATATGAATTTGTATAATAATCAATTATAATATTATGATATTAAGAGATGCGTAAACACAAAATGTGTCACCCCGTCGAACAAGAAAGATCGTCAATGATGAGTAAATAAAGAACCCTTCAACTCAATCTTTTTAATTACTTTACTTCATCTTTTTTCAATTTTCTTACTCTAGACACTGGTGATTATTCGTTGAAGTGGTTTAAGTTAAGATCACTCAAAGAAGCATCACCTTCGATATTCATATTTTGATCAGCTCATCATATTTATTTATGTCCATGGAAAATCTATGATATATTAATCAAGGATAACTTCCTTCTAGCACTAGATTTAGCCTCAAAATTCTAACTTTTAGCACCAAATTTTTAGGATTCATTCCTCTAGGATGATTATCTCTTAATCAAATAAACCCCGACCTCCTCCATGCATTTTATTTCTACCTTTTATTTTGTATGCACCTTTTTCTCCTTATGTTTCGTCTTCCTTAGTCTTTAATGTGGAAGATAAACATCTTTATTTCTAATAGACTCAATCAAATCATATACTATAGTGAGCAAAGATTGGATAATCATAACCTTGAATGATTTATCTAACTGTTTTCCATAGGGTCATTTTTACATGCATATCACAATCCATACTTTATCATACGAAAGAACTAACATAAGTCTCCTCTTCATTTGATCAGTAAATATTCAACATTATATGCATAAATTATAATTGCATATTTCAATTCCACACCTTAAAATATTACACTTTTAATTTTGCACTTTATTTATGCTAAAAGCTCACTTTGTTATAATTATTGTGATCGTCCTTCATTATAATTCAAAACCTATTTGACAAGGCTATCATAAATATTTTGAAAATACATATTTACCTTCACCAATGTAGCTTTGGTAAGTAGGGTTAAATTATTTTGATTTTAATTACAACTAATAATTCAATATTGAAAAAACTTAAGCATTAAGCTAGTACTAAATGCTACTAATGCAACGAAGTGAAAAGGATTGATACAATATATAAAAGACATGCAGGGTAAAGAATCCCTACTAACAAAACCCAATGCACGCAAACGCTTCTAATTCCCTTAAATTCAACCAAAAGACAACTCCTAGGACGAATGCTTCCTACCATACCAAGGAACACTTTGAGTATCAACAACTTCCATCTAATGTAATTATGCCTATTATTGTAAAATCATGCAAAATAAAGACATTAGACACGACACAGTCAAATGCCCTAATAATCATGACATCTACTTTTGTGATTATGAGCCAATTTTCATTGTGGACTTAATCCTCTTGATAAAAATAAAAAAACTAGGTATAGCCTTTTTTATGAGATTAAAAACCAACCCTAGAGTAAATGAGTTGAATAAAAGACGAGAAGTCTAAAATCGGGATAAAACATGCATCAAGTAATGTTAGGGTTCATTAGACCCCCAAATTAGGGAACTACTCACTAATTGGAAACATAACTACTATGCAAAATATTCAAAGAAAATAATCTTAGAGTATAGAATAAGAGAAATATTAAATTAATTATTTGATCATCTTACGGAATTAGAGAATTCTTCAATACATAACAGTGCTTGAGAACTAAATCAAGAGAACTTGAACATAAAAATAAAGCTGCACTGAATGCCTTTACAAAAGAATATGTTTTTATTTATTTATATTAGGCCTAAGGAATTAACAAAATAAAAAAAATTTGGACATAATTAGGACTTAAAACACCCAAGCACGAACATGCCTTGTTGTGAGCACAAGTCAGAAGCTTCAAAGATGAAAATCTAGAAAGGCATGAATGACAGTCCTTACTCTTCATAGATCAAAATCTCTAGGAGTATTCCACACATTGGGGCACGAGCGTGCCTCAATCTTTCTTCAAAGTGCACGAGTATCCTCCTACACTTGAGTGTTCATTCTTTCCATTTCAAAGTGCATGGAACCTTTTTAAGCATGCGTAGGGACCATGCTAAGCCTCCCTCTTCTACATTTATTTAATCACTTGTTTGATTTAGATGTTTAGGTCTTGAAACTTCAACTTGGAACCTTAGGGTAGATCTTCAAAATGCACATGAACACCAATTTACAAAAATAGTCTAAGCATGTATGAAACACATTTAAACCACGCAAATACTTGTAAAAGTCCATAGAGAGCACACAAAAGCTAAAAATACCCTAAACTAACCTAAATGCACCTAAACAATATGCAAATGACCTTAAAAATACTTCAAAAACACATACAAAATAGAAATTATCAACCTCCTTAAGCTCGGCTCATATCCAACCCTAATTCAAAGTGTTTGGGGCATGTTCTTAGGGAAATATGTCAATATTGACCCAAAACCGCTTATATTCGACCTATATAGACTTAAATTAATGTATTTCAAGTGTTAATGGAAATTTCTACCCAAAACCACTCCCATTTGACCTAATTTAACTCAAATTGTCCTATTCGAAGTGTTTGGGGCATGTTCTAGGGGAAATACACCATTATTGACCGAAAAAGCTCATAGTTAATCTATTTTGACTCAAATCGTCCCATTCAAAATGTTTAGGGGCATGTGTTTAAGGAAAATACGCCTATATCAACTCAAAAATCCTCCAATTTGACCTATATTGACTCATATCGATGTATTTCATGTCTTAAGGTCATTTTATACCCAAAACCGGTCTCATTTAACCTATTTTGACTCAAACCATCCTATTCAAAGGTTTTGGTGCATGTTCAAAGGTAAATACACCAATATCAACTCAAAACCGCTCCTATTTGACCTATATTGACTCATATCGATGTATTTTAATTTTTAAGGCCATTTTCTACCCAAAACCACTCCTATTGAAGCCATATTGACTCAAATCAATGTATTTCAAGTGTTTGGGGTATGTTCAAGAGGGAATACACTATTGAGGATACTCAAAACGATGAAATTATGGGCATTAGTTCTTACCTCTGCCATATGCTTCCCAAAACTGCACCTAGAGAGGACGTCAAGCATGAAACCCCTCATGATATAGCCGCAATCTGTTTCCCCAGCACACTATGAATTACAAAATAGAAATTTTAGTTATATGATAGCATTATTTTACACTATTTTAATTAATCAATTTACCGTCACTTCTATCCTTGTCGATTTCTGCTTTCTAGTTCAATTTCCTTGCAATGTAAGCCTTTTGCACACACTGGGAAATGACATTGATTTGTTTAAAAGTTCAATTTCATCCAACCTTGCTATGTAAATCTATTGATAACAATTACTAATTAATAATTGCTTTCAGCTTAATATTATGCTTTGACCGACCCGAATTGAAGAAGTAGATTTTCCCACTACCTACACAAATGACTAAAAGCATCCAATGTGCACTACATATTAAACAATGACTAATTAACATTATTTTTACGTACTAATACATTATTGTACTCTAAATTAAATGAGTAATTAGCATTAAGTTCACACATAAAATTCAAAAGTACTGTTCAAAAATAGGGGCAAAAATGAAATTTAAACTAGCTTGTAGGGCTTTTGTGAATGCAAAATGGACGATTGTCTTTACCTCCTCAATGTTACCATCGATTCTTGCATTTGAAGTGGCCTCTAGACACAACCAATTGATGAACAAGAGTAAATCATACGACACGTAATCATCTTGGAGTGCCCTACACAATCATACAAACCATTATCGAAATGGTTTAGAAATTATTAACAATACGACATAAGTTAACCTATATCTTAATTGTGTATACCTCATGAAGCATTTAATAACAAAAATGTTCAATTAAGCTTCCTGTAAGAATTGGGTGATGTCAGCTTTGTCAAACCACGTTGTTTCATCTTTAGAGTAGTGAAATAAGGCTCGATCTAACAATGTAGCAATGGTATCCTCTTTCTTCGTCATGGTTGCACATTGAAGTAGCCACTTGCACTTGAAAATAAGAGAAGTCACTTCATCTTCAATAAGAAGAGATCGGTTTTCTGCCATCGACTTCTTTGAGGCTGGTTCATTGCTCCCAATCACCTCATCGTATGACATCCCCTTCATCTCCTTAGCTTTTGGAGTCACCTAAAAATACACAAGAAGAATACTTTGATCATACTAAAATATAATTATAGATAAAATGTAATTGAATCTTTAATTTCTACCTCACTTGTGAACTTGATCAAATGTAGAGGCCATTGTATAAAAGTACTAATTGCGTTATACAAAGTCTCAAAGTTGTACTATGAAATCAGGATCGATAGTGTTGTGCCCTTGAAGAAGTCAGGAATAGTTTCAACCTTCACCACTTCATGTCCTTTAAGCCTTATTCCTTAGTGAGTTTGTATAAAGTGCTGGCTTGATTGACCTAGGTACGTGACACCACTAGACACATTGTAGATCGTTCTTATACCTGGATATTTTAGGATTAGAAAGCAACTGGTAGGACCCTGAAAAATCAATATAATATGTCAATATTATAGGTCATTCATAATAAAAAAAATTAGTTATTCAACATAAATGTTTAAAAAGATCATATAACACACCTCTAGCTGGGGAGTAGACACCCGTGCACCCTGAGATGCTAACTACTTGGGCCTAATACTAATGTCTTAAAATAGGGAGAACAACTTGTCCTTCATAGTGACATCAACTCCTATCTAAGTTCTTCTCGAAGTTGAGCCTTTAAAGTCTCTCGGTTTTCCATTGAAACTTCGCTTTGACTTGGTTGGCTTGATCTTGGTGGAAGAGGTCCAAAAATTTTTCTATACCCAATATTGGTCCATCCTAGTCCAACACAGCGCCTGAGATGACTTGACTTCCTAATGGCCATAGCTAATGAGTCTTGGTTCCTCACGGGAATAAATTCTCCTTGAATTTGCTTATCTTTGAACTCTAACTAGAAAGAAAAAAGTTAAAGATTAGAAATGAATTTCATAAATTATAATAATTGGGAACTTTAGTGATATGAAAATAGAATTCTTACATATATTTTAGCCACAACCTGTATTTCCTTGTTTGAAATGACTCTCTCCCCAATTTTCTTATCTTTCTTGTGCCTCGACTAAAACCAGTCATCCCCACAGCTTATCTTGGTGGTGCTTGATTCCATAGAAGAAGCTCACGCGTAAGAGGGATAGAAACCCTCTGCTATTTAATGTTCCCTTGCGTCGTTCTTGCTTGACTGTCTAAGGTAATGGGGATGAATGTTCATCTTGGCACTCTTGCTCACCTTCTCACGTTTAGCATGTCAACAATGTGAAGGTCATAAGTACCTCAAATTATTTTAAAAAATGAGTACATAAAAGTATTTAATTTACCACTACAGTTTCAGACGTCTTGTTCTTGACAAAGGTTGCCTAATCTTCTTCCTTATTATGTTTCTAGATTTCATAAGGCAATGCATTAGCGTCTTTCTTGGATACCTTTCTCGTCTTAGTAATCTAACCAAATTTGATTTGAAGTCCCAAAATCTATCGGCAACTACAGTTAAAAACAACTTCTTCAGCTGGGGGTTGTCTATAATGTGAAACAAATCTGAAATTGACAAATTGGGTTAGTTTTATTCAGTAAGGTAGTTTACAAAAATCTTTAAATAATTAAGATAAAGTTAGGAATGCGTTCCATCGTGTCCACTCACAAGGTCTGCCGAAGACCCTCATTTACTCCATGACCACTCCCAATTGATGTTGAACTTTCGAATAAGTAGGCCAATATGTTGACCATAATTGAGACGCCACCTACCAATGGGTCAGAGAAAATGATCAAGCTCTAAATGCATGGCCTCAGACACTCTAAGGCTCCAAGTCAGACCTTTGGGTCAACCTAAGTCACGAGCACCACCCTTCCCCCTCCTTCATGGGTTTATCATCCTAAACTTATTATCGCATCACCTATCCTCTCATGTTTGTGGAACATCCTATTGATTCTTTGAGCTTCTAACTTAGCAGCTATGTCGTTTGGATCACCTTGATCAGTCTCTAGATAAACATCATACTAAACGTCGTCCTTATCAACACTAAAATCTTATTCATTAGCCATGATGTAAAATCAAAACTGCATTAAAGGGGCAAGAAAATAATGCAAATTAAGTCAGTGAATCGTCTAATATCAGGGCTAAAAAGAAAATAAAGCAAACATTAATGTAACTACAAAATAATAGCTATAAAATGGGTACTACTCATCTTTAGTAACTCATTCATGGTGATTCATTCTCATATTATTTATTTCCATTTTATATCCATCCATGTCATCATTACATGGCATTGAGAATAGTGGGTGATCCTCAAAGTCATCGTAGTCTTTCTCATTAGTGATATCACCAATTTCAAGGAATTGTCATTTACCTGGGACTACAACAACCCATCGATGGTCATTTGTGTCTTTGATGTAGAATACTTGTTTAGCTTGTGATGAAAGTATGAACCGTGTCGGTTGATATCTACCTATTTGCATTGAAAAATGGAAACCTGAAATTTATAGTATTCAAATTCCCATATCTCTTGAATTATCCCATAACAAGACAAGGTCGCATCAATTAGTGTTATACTACTAATTATATAAGGGCAACACACTTCATCATCTCTAATATTATTTTGGTGTTTCAACGCTTGTCTATAAAACTCCTCAACTCCATTCATGAACTCCAACAAAGCACGATTACTATGCATCTAATTTTGATCAATAATTTGTGTCACGACCTATTTGACATGTAAGAGATCAAATAACAATCTAATTATTAATTAGTTTATTACATAGTTATATGCATCTAAAGGATCCTAAAGTACGTAGCTTGCTGAAAATAAGGTGAAGCAAACTCCATAATAACCCACAAACACTCTATGGTTTAATTTACTAAATACTTCTAGTGAGTTTTTGGCTTTGTAAATTACTACAAATTCTATAGAAAATTTAGCAGAATTTCCTTTGTAAACCTAACATTTCCCATTTTGGAAAATCGATTTTCAAACCTATTTATTTGCATTTAAATACAACCATAACCAACACACAATACCATTTTACATCTGGTTAGGAAACATAAGGAATTTCTAACAATAATTTTAGTAATTTTACATCAAAGAGAGTAGAGAATGTTATACCTAGATAGAGACTGCGACTTCATCTACTAGCTAGGACCGCGGCTTTAGAAAAGGAGAATATCACCAAAAGAGTTGCCATGAAAGGTATACGAGCAAGAAAGTGCAAATTTTAATTTATTCAAACTCTGTGTATAAAATAAAAGAGCAAAATAAGCACATTTTAATATAAGTGCATAGAAGTCATGTTTTCCTACTTACAGTTATTAATTAGTATGCTCTATATATCATTAAATCTACATAGAATCAAATTTCTTCAACATATAAGGATAAATAACCCTTATAGAATGCCTCCCAAGGCATCTATTTCCCTTAATCCTGAATTAATAGGTATGTGTATACTGTAATTTGAACTAGTAAAATTATACGTACTTGTATTATATTACATGGTGTCAAAATGAGCTAAATGTTCTGATTAAGAAACCTAATATAAGGGTAGTCCATATTGTTCTTGATAGCTGGTAGTATTATACTTGTTGTTGCACTAAAAACTGTTAAACTTACTTCTAAAGTATCTTTATATGGACTCTCTAATAAACGGATGTGACCCCAATCCTTATATCACATGTGCCTATCTAATATTTGTGATGAGAGTTTCCTGTTGAGTGTCTTCTTCTCTACATTATAACATAATGACAAGAAATTAAATATCTTTATTATATATGATAAATTTCATATGTGGAACATATATAACTAGATCCTCTCATAATTATAAATTTCTAATTTATATCTTAATACTCCTTATCAGATATAAATACTTAATTAATAATAATAGGAATCTTAGGATATTAGAAATCATAAGAAAATAATAAAACATTCTCTTAACTTATTCATGCAAGATCAAATATACAATATACCCACCAAGCTTATCAATCTTTAGAAATTAAATCATTGAGACGAAAGACTTTTATTGATATAATGTCCAATAATCAATTCTTATTAGAGAAAACTGAAACAAGATGACTAGGCCATGATAAACAATTGTGAAGAATGATTCACCAATATAGAAGAATATATCACTCCTATTCTTGTACGCTCGTTTACATTGAATTTTGACAAATTAGAGCTCAAATCAGCAACCCATTAATAAAAATAAGTGATGTTTGACAATAATCAGAAAAACCTTGAATATACACTCGAATTTTGACAAAACATGGAGTATGCTCATTCACTCATGGAATATGCTTTAATATATGCACAAATAAAACAAATAAATGAAAGAAAAAATGACACAATGTCTTGAAGGAAGGTTGCACGACACGGTGGAGAGGGTGAGGAGATAACGGCAATACGACCCTATACACTCGACCCAAATGCTTGACCCAAAATACAGCGGCACAACATAAATAATGGTGGAAGAAATAGATGAAGAAGGTGAGGGGGGAGAAAATAAGGTGGGGTGGCAAGAATTAGCAATTGTTGTATTTTTAGATACTCAAATAAAAAAATACAAGTTAAAATTGCTCAAGAAATTCGCCAACTGTTGCGCCACTAAACGGATGTTTTTCTGAATGTGTTTGAATGTGTTTAGGCTAGGTTTTTTGTGAATTATGAAAGAACAAATAGGTAAAGTTATTGAATGACTCTAAGTATTATTTCAAAAAGCTTCCTCAGAACACCACCAATTTCATCAATAAGTGAAATAAGCTAGCAAAGGATGAACACATAAAACTTTAATCCAAAAGCTTAGGAAATTCAAAAAAAGTCACGAAGACAAAGGGATTTAATCATCAAAATGTGATTTTCATTCAATGCAATTCACTCCTTTACATAGTAGGAGCTTCCTAGGGTTTACAAGAAGATTATAACACTAATGACTCTATGTTACACGTGAATTATTAGTAGTCTAAGTAATTCCAACTCTAGTTTACACGTGAATCTCTAGAACAACGATAAATCTGACTTTGGCTAATTATCTTTAATATAATATTAGTTTGAAACATTAAAGAATCAACTTCCTAAGGTATAAATGTATAAAATTCCAAAACTCCCATGATTGGCCTATTGTAATTACCTAATACTTGAAAAGACTCAAAATATAAGACTTACTAATCAACTATAACTCTATCTGCCTTATCTTTAAAGAAGTTGAATCAATTTGCACTCTTATCCATGTTAGACGTGCATATCTTCAAGTTTCCATGCTCCATCAAACTCTTCAAGTCTTCTTATAATACCTAACTCTTCAAGTTATCAAGAATCACCAAAACTCTTCAATGTCCTGCGCCATCTTAAAGTGTACGAACATGGATCAACTTCTTTGGTCAACCTTTGACTCTCACCTTGACCTAGCTTTGACCAACTTTAGAGCAACTTTGATCAAGCCTAGATTCAAGACCTACTCCTAAAGTTCAAACCTTCATAGGCTCAAAATTTTTTATTTAATCCCTACTTCCATATTAAGCAGTTTCCTAATACCACTTTCCCAAAGTAGAAAGTTTCCCAATTTGGAAAGTTTCTATTTTAGGAAAGTAAATGAAAGTCAATGCTCAAAAGACCATAATAAAATAAGTATGTTTCTCTTGTTGACTTTCCACCATGTTTGCAACACGTTGGGCTACATCTTTGATAATTTAGAGATCTTTAGTAATATGTAATTTCATAGCTCCTTGATCCCCAATAGTAATGAACACAAAGGATTACGTTAGGGACGCAAGAACACGAAAAGAGGAAGATGTGAGTGTACAAAACTGAAGCAATGCCCTTTTTTAAATTATGGTAGACTAATATGCGGTGGGTCTAGCCATCACCCTCCGCATATTATTGTAATTTGAATTAAATTGCAGCGATTGTACTATATTTTCGCCGCATATTATTAAAGAGGTATTAAAACGCAACGGTTCTAGCTACAACCCGCCACGTCTTATTAACTTAACTAATTAAAATGCAGTTATTTTAGTTTTACGTCGTAAATCCGTAGCCATAATTAATTATTATTTTACTTGTGGTACTTTCATGGAATAATGCAAAAGAAAGATATTAGACATGACGCTCTCAAAAGCCATAATGATCCTGACATCAACTATTTTGTATCACACCTTAAACTAGGATTCTAAAATTATTTATGAACCAACTTTCATTGTGGAATTAATCCTCTTCCATAAAAAAATTTATTTCTAGCCTTATTTATGTGATTAAAAACCAAATCTAGAGTAAAGGAATCGTATAAAAGCCAAGAAATTGAGATTTGGGATCAAACATACATTAAGTTGGGGAATTGTTTGAATTAGGGTTAGGGGAAAGGGAATTTTTTGAATTAGGGTTAGGGGAAGGAGATTGTTGGATTATTAGTCAAAGTTGGATTATTAGGTAGGGAATTGAAGCTTAATGATCAAGAGAAACAAAAAATAAATAAAGAAAGTTAAGGAAAGCTCGATCTTACTTTGAAGTAGTCATTTTGATGAGCTTTAAAAGGGTGACAAAAGCTAAGAGTAAAAGAGATGAGAGAAAACTCTAAGCTTAATAATCAAAAAAACATGCATAGAAAGCAATGCAAAGACAGTTGAATTGAAGTGGTGTAAAGTGATGTGAATTTCACCTCTATGATATTGTGTGTAAAATGGCATTGTGTGTTGGTTGTGGTTGTATATAAATTCATATAAACAGGTTTGAAAATATATTTTTAAAATTGGTAAATGTTGGATTTATAAAGGAAACTCTGCCAATTTGTTTTTAGAATTTGTAGTGATTTACCAACCATAGAACAAAAATAATATCGCTAGAATACTTTAGGAACTTAAACTATAGATCGAGTGTTTGTGGGTCATTGTGGAACTTGCTGATCCTTATTTTTGGTAAGCTGCATGAGGATCCTTTAGGTGTAGTTATATATATAACTATAAATAAGCTGGGTGTTGATTAGATTGTTATTTAATATTTTACAGGTAAAATAGGGTATAATACAAATTATGGATCGAAATTGGATGTATGGTAGTCGTGCTTCGTTGGAGTTCATGAATGGAGTTGAGGAGTTTTTTAGACAAGCGTTGAAACACCTAAATAACATTGGAGATGATAAGGTATGTTGCCCTTCTGTTGATTATGATAATGTGAATACAGTTAGTAGTATAAGAGAGTTGAGGGACCATGTGATCCGGCATGGGTTTAGGCAACAATACCACATATGGGTATGGCATGATGAGGTTCCTGCTTCTAATGACATGGGGTCATGTTCTAATGAAATTCCCATTCATTATGTTGAGCTAGACCATCATGGTCAATTAGAATCTGATGGCGGTGAAGATGTTGATGCCGAGAAGGAAGATGATGGGGAGGATGAATTGGAGGATAATGACCCCGATGATGAAGATCGAATGGATGAAATGTTTGAAGTGGTTAGGGATCAATTTGGTAGTCAATTTTGTACTTTTGAGCGTTTGTGGGAGGCTGCTGAGAAACTTTTGTATCTTGGATGTACTAAATACACTAAGTTATCCGCCATATCAACGTTGTTTAACTTGAAAGCAAAATATGGTTGGACTGACACAAGTTTCACAACCTTATTGAAAGTATTAGGGGACATGTTTCAAAAGGGAAATGATTTGTCTATATCCACGTACTATGCGAAGAAGTTAGTGTGTCCCCTTGGTTTAGAGTATAATAAGATTGATGCATGTCCAAATGATTGCATATTGTATCAAAATGAGTATGCAGAGTTCATTTAATGTCCTAAATGTGGGCAGTCATGTTACAAACTCCCACATGGGATAGAGCCTTAAGTGGGGATTAAAGGTATTAGTGTAAAGATATTGTGGTACCTTCCCATAATACCAAGGTTCAAGCATTTGTTTTTTTATTAAGAGCAATGTAAGGAATTTGAGATGCCATGTAGAGAAGAGGAAGAAATATAGGATTATTCGACATCCTACTGATTCTCCCTAGTGGAAAACAATTAATGAATCTTTCAAGGCTTTTGGAAGGGAAGATAGGAACCTAAGATTTGGCCTCTACACGGATAGAATGAATCCTTTTGGTACCTTAAGAAGTCAACATAGCACATGGCCAATTTTGTTAATGATATATAATTTGCCTCTTTGGTTATGCATGAAGCGTAAGTATGTTTATCACTTCTAATATCAAGGCCCAAGCAACCTAGGAATAACATTAATGTTTATCTTACTCCTGTTATTGAATATCTATAGTTGTTATGGGATGAAGGTATATCTATGTATGATGTATATGATAAAGAGACTTTTACACTCCTTGCCATGATATTATGTACCATTAATGACTTTCTAAACTATGAGAACTTGTTAGGGTATTAGGTGAAGGAAAAGAAAGCATATCCAAATTATGTGGATTATATGGACTCAACATACATTCCACATTGTAGGAAATATGTGTATCTTATTCATCGGAGGTTCTTGAATAGGTTTTATCCTTATCGTAAGAGAAAGACCTTATTTGATGGTAAATTTGAGCAATGTAGAGCCCCTATACCATTGACATGTAGTGAGGTTCATGACATTGTGAAAGGAATAGATAATGTGTTCGGGAAAAATTTGAAACACAAAGATGCTCAGGGGTTATAGAAGAAACAGTCAATATTTTGGAAACTTTAATATTGGAAGTATTTACTTGTTAGACATTGTCTTGATGTTATGTATATAGAAAATAATGTGATGTCATCTTAGGGGCGCTGTTGAATATACCTGGTAATACTAAGGATGGTCCTAATGTTAAAAGAGATATGCAAACAATAAAGATTCGATCCAAGTTGTGGCCTGAAGACAGAACGCCTAGGAATGGAAAAGGTAAATCCACATATCTTCCTTCGGCTTGTTACACTTTGTCCTAAGCAGAAAGAGGATATTTTGTGAGTGTCTGTATGGGATCAAGATTCCTAGTGGGTACTTATCAAATTTGAAGAACTTCGTGTCCATGAAAGATCTGAAATTAGTGGGTATAAAGTTTCATGATTGTCATGTTATGATGCAAGTTTTCTACCAATTCCCATCCGCCATATTTTTCCCAAGCATGTTAAGGATTCTATTACTAGACTTTGTTCTTTTTTCAATACAATATACAACAAGGAGCTTGATATGTCATGTTTGGATGAGTTACATGCTATTATTGTTATGACCTTATGTCAACAAGAGATGTATTTTCCACCTTTGTTCTTTGATATTATGGTACATCTAGTTGTGCATTTGGTTCGAGAAATCAATTTGTGTAGTCTAGTGTTCCTAAGATGATAAGGGGTAAAACCCTAGAAAAAAACCCTCGAGCGCCGGCTAAAGAAAGAACCGAAAACTGCGGTAAAGAAGACCTTTCGGCCGAATGGAGTATGGATTCGGCCGAATGAGTGGCCATTCGGCCGAATGAGTATGTCATTCGCCTAAAACAGGAGCAATGAGTTTCTAGGCTCTGTCCACCATTCGGCCGAATGAGTGCAACCATTCGGCAGAATGGGCCTTGATTCGGCCGAATGAGTGTTCATTCGGCTATTCCCGAGAGCTTGATTTATGTGCTTGAATCCCTGTCTTCCATTCGACCAAATGGATGTCAGATTCGGTCGAATCTGAACCTAAACCTCGCTGAACAGCTCCCTTAAGTGTCTAATGGCTTCTGGAGTTTATGGGATCTTTGAGAGTGACTTGGAACGCATGCCCAAGCTATGATAAGTGCATCCAAACTCTTGATAAAAGTGTCAAAGCCTCGAACACGTCTCATTTTACCTCAAAATCATCGAAATCACCTGAAATGACCAAAAAACAGCTGGAGGGTTTGGAAACGGTGTGCAAGTACAATGGGTGTGCAAGTACAATGGGCTCAAAAGAGCATAATACCAAGATAATCAATGTTTTCCATAGACTCAGGATTACTGGAAAAGCTACAACACAGGCCATGACACCCACTACCTAATGAGGTCACAAGTCCACGCTCCCCATGCTATTTCCCAAAAGATGTGGGAAATTTCTAGTACGCTCATGTGTTTAATACGGTATGTGTTTCACTCAGAATCATCCAACTTAAGATGAGTCAGGAATTAAACATTCAATCAAGGAGAAATCTTCGGGATTGTATCCTATCTACTCTCCAGCACAGAACTTGCTAATTAGGCTAAGTCGAATAGGTTTGGAAACGGTTGCAATGTAGGCTGGGATCAAGGTAGGGTAAAATTTGGGGATGTGGAGTTCAAATAGAGGATAGTAAGCAATCCAAGGTAATCAAACCAAGGATGACTACAACTTTTGACGACAATGCCACTTTCCAAAATTCTCTAGATACGCATAAATGAACTCATTACACCAACTTTATTCTCGAATTTCTCTTTTTCTATTTTTTTCTGATTCTTTTCTTTTTCTTTCTTTTTTCTTTTTTCTTTTTGTTTTTGAGCTAATGTTTCTGAAATAAACTAAGAGTAATGTAAAGAGTCATATCATACGACAATGATTTTTGAAACCAAAATCTTTTACCACAATGCAAAGGGCACCACTTCACTGTGATCACTTGACTATCCTCTAGGTAAGAAGAGGGAATATTTGGCTCTTGTGGAGTTAGTTGATGTAGCTATGAAGAAAAAGTAAAGGCAAAAAATTGGCTTACCCTAAAGTTAATCGATATTCATGGTAGGCAATTTGGCCATGTAGCTGTAACTACAAACGTGTTATCATCCTTGGCCTTTAGAAAAGAAGACTATGCTGGAGGAGAACAAACACAATACTTAGACTCTCTAACTAGCACTTAATAACATAGGACTCATAATGGAGTCCTAGAAGGCTCAATCCTCACTAGGCTAGTTGAAATGTGCCTCAATAGGTAATCATCTAAGCCACAAACCAAGCAGGACCAGATCCCCCAAGTCAGGTGGAAAACAGTCAATTATTCGGTCCCAAAACAGGTACAAGGCTAGGAAAAACATGAGTATGCATAAGACCAATACAATGTACACATCATGAGCTAGCATGTCAGTTTCAGAACTTAAGCACATTAATCTTGACACACCTAGACATGCAAAGAAAAACTAAAACAAAAAAATAAGGCAATAGTTTCCATAGTGCGGATCTTTCGAAGCTTTGAAAACACAAGGACCCTCCCCTAAGCCAGCTCAAGAGCTGTCTCGGCACTTGGGAGAAGAGAATCAAAAAGGGAGAAAGATCAGCATGATGGAAGCTATTGCTATACAGACAAACAAATAAAACAAACATCGGGTTATCTCCTGTAAGTACTTTTGTTTAACGTCGGTAATTTCGACACAGTTAGGCACAAGTTCATACAGAAAAAGAAAATAACAAAATCATACCTTCCGTGGGAGTGGATTCGCTCCTAGCATCACCATCACCTCCAGTATGGGGAGTCAAAACTCTCCACCGAGCCGCAGTGGCGGAAGTAAGCAATGGGGAACCAGGGTCATCTGGAGGTGGGTTATAATGCGGGGCTCCCCCAAACCAGCGTGGAGCCATTGGTCTCGTTTTAGCTTTTCTTTATCTAGCCCTTTCCATTTGTGGGCTAGCTCGTCAGCTCCCTCAGATTTGTAATACATCTTCGCTGGTGGAACAATTCCTTTCGCATCCCTAAAAACAATATGCTCTTGTGCGTCCTCCTCATCCGACACCTCAACTATCATTGGGGCAGCAAAAGCATTACACCTCTCAACCTCTTTCGCAGCTTCTTTTTCGATCACCCCAAAGGAACAAATCCGCTCGACTATGGGTTCCTTTGAGGACTTAGAAAAGGCAAACACAACCTTCTCTTGGGCTACCCTAACGGTTATAGTTTCTGATTCACAGTCGATTAGGGCACCCAAAGTCTTCAAAGCATCCCTCCCTAAGATGAGGGGAGTATAAGGATCCTCGGCCATATCAAGCACCACGAAGTCACATGGTACCACTATATTCCCTACTTGGATCGGAAGGTCCTCAAACTCCCCACCTGGCACTTTTATACTATGGTCGGCCAGCTGGATGGTTTTCATCGAAGGTTTGAGTTCAAAGGTTAGCTGCTTGGCGATGGACAACGGCATTAGGCTAATGGAGGCCCTAAGTTCAGCAAGTGCTCCCTTAGAATTGAGTTTTTTAAGGGTGATTGGGAGCACAAAGGGTCCTCTAGCTTTTTCTTTCTTTGCCCATGTACCCTGAATGATGGCACTTACCTGCTCTGGTAAACTGATCACCTCGCCCTCAAGCTTTCTCTTGTTTCTTAAGAGGGTTTTCAGATACTGAGCATATTGTGGCATTTGCCCCATGGCCTCTAAGAATGGTATGTTCATTTCAAGTTGCCTCATATGCTCTAGGAATTTAAGAAACTTTTCTTGCAATTGCTTCTCTACCTTCTTGTAAGGAAAAGGTAGAGGCGAAGCATGTTGACGCTCAAGTTTCCTCCGTTCGTATGTCTCCTTCCATCTCTCATCTTCATCTTTCTTCTCCCTCTCATGCCCAATGACTTCGACATTGTGCCCCTCATCTTCTTCACCACCCTCCTTTTCTTCTCTCCCCTCAAGGTTCTCCTTATGCTCATTTTCTCTTAGACAACCACTACCCTTCGAGGAATATTCCCCTAAATCATCTCCATTGGCTACATCTAGAGCAAGATATAAGGTTCTAGATCTTAGGAAGATTGCCTTACAGGTGTGATGCTTAGGGTTGGAGTCAGGAGGGTTTTGTGGTGGAGGTTGGGTGGATGGGTTTTGTTGAGGGTGAGAAGGAAGTAGCAATGGTGGGGGTGGACTAGCCATCTGCGCAAGCTATGATTCAAACAACTTCTGCTACGCTTGAAGTTGTTGCATTTTATTTATCAAAGTTTGATTGATTTGTGAGAGGGTTTGATTATGCTGCGCAAGGGAGTTCACTTGTGTGGAAAGGAATTCATTAGTTGGAGGCGGGTTTGGTTGAGGCTGTGTAGATGGATAGGGTAGTTTGGTGTTGGGTCTTGGCATTTGAGGGTACGGCCTATTCCCATTCGGCCTAGGAAAACTCCTATTCGCTTGATTGGTGGAGTTGTACCCTTGGTAGGAGTTTCCTTGGTTAGAATTCAGATTAAAGGGAGGTCTAAAGGGTTGATTGTTGTAAGGACCTTGCTGAGCGAACCCTTGGTTTTGACCACCATACCCTACAGCTACCACATAATCAGGATTATACCCATATCCATCATAGTTCATGACTGGGGTTCCTTCTTGGTTATACCCCCCGTAGTTAATAGCCGCTATGTACTCAGAATTTGCACCCCCACAATATGATGTATCATGATTGGTGCCCCCACAAATTCTACATGAAAAGGGCGTCTCTTTAACCGATGATACATTGGAGCTACCTTGGGCTTACTTGAACTTGGACAGCTTCTTATCCATGATAGCCTCAATTTTTGAACTAATTGTGTCCAAGTTACTTGAATCCATCCCTCTTCTCGGTAATCCACTACCCCTTGCTCCTCCCTAAGAGCTATTTTTAGCAACCTCCTCAATCTTAGCCTTCACTTGATTGCATGGGACTTTCGAGAGTTGGCCACCAACAGCTGAGTCTAGGAGTGCCTTGGTGGAGTCATTTAGACCATCATAGAAGAATGTATTGAGATGGTTCTCCCTATACTCATGATGGGGGCATGCTCTTATCATTCTCTTAAACCGACTCCAAGCGGCACTAAGGTTCTCATCATCCTCTTGAGTGAATGACGCAATTTTCTTACGCCAATCCTGCGTTCGAACTGTGGGATAGAACATTTCTAGAAATGCTGTCTTTAATTGTGCCCAATTAATGATTGAGTTGGGCTCAAGGCATTTATACCAATCCCGAGCATCACCAGATAAACTTAAGTGAAATAAATGCATTCGTACATAATCCGAGCTATTGGGGCATGGAGGTATGAGACCGCAAATATCTAAGAATTCCTCCAAGTGTTGGAGAGGGCATTCATTTCTCAAACCGCAAAAAGGGGTCTCCTTCACCATCCGGGTGAATTGAGGATGTATGTGATAAGGGTTCGGGGCTATGGGTAACACTACACCTCCTTGAAATTCTTGGGACCGTGGTATCCCAAATTGACCAAATAGTTGTTGGTGGTTTTCGTCCATTGGTGGTGTAGGGGGGTGGGAAGTATTTGGTTGCGACGAGGTTTGGGTTGGAATTCTCCGTTTGCTTCGTTGAACCTCAGGGTCGTATGGTTCTAGTTGTTGATTTGATCTACGTGTGCTATATGGCATGCAAACAACACTAGAGACCACGCGTAAATACTGACAAGCAAATTAATGGACAATAAAATAAATAAAACAAAAATGAATTACACCAAGACTATAATCTAAACACAACGCCTTGTCGGGGATTCTCAGATATTTGCGGTCTCATACCTCCATGCCATTTTGATAACCGTTCTTTTAGGTCGTTTAACTAAAAGAATAGTTATGCAAACTAAATTTATAAATACCCTAATACTACTACAACTAGTGTAGTGGTAAGTCGGGGATCGAACCACAAGGACAAGGGGTGATAGTCTCTAGACTTGATGCAAAGGGAGTTATTTGGGATTTGATAAAATGAAACTAATGACACAAAAGTAAAGCAAGAACTAAAACAATGATATGCTATGGAAGGAAAATGAGGACAGATCAGTTCCACCCTAGGAAGGACAATCGAACTATCAATACGCTAAATTAGGAGAAATCAATCAACAATAAATCATGACACTCAAGATGACGAGAGGAAGTTTGTGACCCTATAAATCACACGAACAACCTATAATCGCCCTATGTCTCCAAAGGAGTGGCAGGACAAGATTCGCATCGAATATCAATCAATCATTAATAATCTCAAACCCTAACTCTACGCATGAAGAACGAGCCAACCTAGGGTTTCACCAATCAAACCCCTAAGAAAACTACTCACACATAGTACTAAAGACTAGGGCATAAACAATGAAAGAGAACATGATTTAAAGGACGAACGAATTGAATGTAATGAACAAGAGAACGAAAAATGAAGACCTATAACCAAACTGACAACTACTCTATCAAAACCGTAAAAGAAGCAACGATAATAGCAAGAGGAATGAAATTCAGAAAAACAATACTTGAAAGCATTAAATGAAATAAAACAGAAAAGAATTAATACCTTGCATAAATGAAATTGCTTGAACGAAAGAGAAACCGAATCCGGAATACAAAGCTTAAAAAAGAGAAAAACGAAAGCTGTAAATCTAAACTAATGCATGAAGGAAATGAAAATCTTTAAAGTGATGTTCTAGGTTGAGGCACAAAAGCTCTCAAGGTAGGCATGAGGATTATTTACAGAGCAAGAGGGTATTTATACCCTAGGGACATAAGGGGTAAAACCCTAGAAAAAACCCTCGAGCGCCGGCTAAAGAAAGAACCGAAAACTTCGGTAAAGAAGACCATTCGGCCGAATGGAGTATGGATTCGGCTGAATGAGTGGAAATTTGGCCGAATGAGTATGTCATTCGCCTAAAACAGGAGCAATGAGTTTCTGGGCTCTGTCCACCATTTGGCCGAATGAGTGCAACCATTCAGCCGAATGGGCCTTGATTCGGCCTAATGAGTGTTCATTCGGCTATTCCCGAGATCTTGATTTATGTGCTTGAATCCCTGTCTTCCATTCGATCAAATGGATGTCAGATTCGATCGAATCTGAACCTAAACCTTGCTGAACAGCTCCCTTAAAGTGTCTAATGGCTTCTGGAGTTTATGGGATCTTTGAGAGTGACTTGGAACGCATTCCCAAGCTATGATACGTGCATCCAAACTCTTGATAAAAGTGTCAAAGCCTCGAACACGTCTCATTTTACCTTGAAATCATCGAAATCACCTGAAATGACCTAAAAACAGCTTGAGGACAAGATCAAGGTAAAATTGAATGTAATGTGCATAAAACTAATATAAAAGCACGAGACTCAACACTGAAATGGGGTTGTAAACGTGCTCTAAAACGAGCACATCACAAAGCTTCAATCGAATTTCCTCCATAATTATATTTTTGTATGACTAAATTTGTGTGATATGTGCTTTTTTAATTAGGTGAGTCCACAAGCTAAGAAGATGAAGGGGATGTCAGCTGATGAAGTTGTTGGGAGCAATGATTCGGCCTTAAAGAAGTCAGTGGCAGAAAACTGACCTCTTCTCACTGAAGATGTAGTGGCTTCTCTTAGTCCTGAGTGCAAATGGCTACTTCAATATGCGACCATGATGAAGGAAGATGATACCATTGTTGTGCCATTAGATTGAGCCTTATTCCATTACTCTGAAGATGGAACAGCATAGCTTGACAAAGCTGACATCACCCAATTTTTACAGGGAGTCTAATTGAATATTTTTGTTATTCAATGCTTCATGAGGTGTACACAATTAGGATATAGGTTAACTTATGTGGTACTATTAATTTTTTTAAATCATTTGTATATATAATGCATTTTATGATTACGTAGGGCACTTCAAGATGATTGTGTGTCATGCGATTTTCCCTATTAGACGGTTGGTTGTGTCCTGAGGCTACTTTGCATGCAAAAATCGATGGCAACATCAAGGAGGTAAATACGTACGTCCATTTTGCATTTACGAAAGCCCTAAAAGCTAAGTTGAAGTTCATTTTCACCCCTATTTTCGAATGGTACGCTTGAATTTAATGTGTGAACATAATGCTTATTACTTATACATTTAATTTAGAGTATGATAATGAATATAGTATGTAAATATAATGCTAATTACTTATTTCTTATAATGTAGTGCACATTGGATGTTTTTAGTCATTTTTGAGGGTAGTGGAAAAATATACTTCTTCAACTCGGCTCGATCAATGCACTATACTAAATTGAGAGCGATTATTAATTAATAAGTTTTATTACAAGATTTACATTGCAAGCTAAGGTTGATTGAAATTTAACTTTTAAACTAATTAATGTCATTTTCTAGTGTGTTAAAAAGACTTATATTGCAAGGAGAACGAGCCGGAAAGCAGACATCAACATGGATAGAAGTAATGGTAAGTTCATTAACTAATTAAAACATTATGAAATAATACTATCATACATATGGCTAACATTTCTATTTTGTAATTCATATTGTGCTAAAAAATGTGGCGAAACTGAGTGCAGCTACTTCATGAAGCGTTTCATGCTTGACATCCTCAACAGATGCAATAGTGGGATGCCTATGGAGGAGGTAAGAGCTTTTGCCTATAATTTTATCGTTTTGAGTATCTTCAGTAGTAAATTCCCTCTTAATCATGTTTCAAATACTTTACGGAGGACGGGTTGAGTTAATATAAGTCGATTAGGAGCGGTTTTTGGTAGATTATTGGCCTTCACACTTGAAATACATTAATATGAGTCAATATAGGCCAAATAGGACCAGTTTTGAGTCGATATTGGCATATTTCTCTTTAACATGCCCCAAACACTTCGAATATAACAATTTCCTTTATTACATTTACTTATCCTTTCGGCTTCACTATAGTCCTCTACTTTCCTATAAAATGATCTAATTTCCTCTTTTCTTTTTGGAACTTTTACGAGAAAAAGATGGAGAATTTTTCTAAGGGAAAGAGAACAAGGAGTCAAAGAGTTAAAATGGTGATGGAACAAAACAAAAGGACGCGTCTTGGTGTGGTTAGGAAGTAGCAGTCCATGAAAAAGATTGATGAGGGGGGTAGTAGCCGAATAAAAGATAAAAATATAAGGGTTTTGATGGATGACAATGAGGCTATAGTGATTGATGAAGAAGAGTTTTTAAGAAGGATTTTGGGATTCATGAGATTTAACCCCTCTTGAAAACTCTTCTTGATGAATCACAACAGCTTTATTGTCATCCATTAAAAAGCCTCAAATTTTGATCCTTCATTCGGTTAGTACCACCCGCATTAATCTCTTTATCGATTGCCACTTCCTAATCGCAGCAATACACGCCCTTTTGTCTTGTTCCATCACCATTTTAGCTCTTTGACTCCTTATTCTCTTTCCAACAAATAAATTCTCCATCTTTTTTTCATAAAAGTCCAAAAAGAACAGACCCTAACAGAGCATTTTATAGGAAAGCTGAGGAATGTGATGAAAGCGGAAGAGCAGGAAAACAGAACATAGGAAACGTTATGAATTACACCATAAATCGGTCCAATAGGGGCGGTTTTAGGTAGAAAATGACCTAAACACTTCAAATACATCGATATGAGTCAATATAGGTCAAATAGGATAGTTTTGGGTCGATATTGGCGTATTTCCTCTAAAACATGGCCCTAACACTTCGAATAGGGCGATATGAGTCAAAGTAGGCCAAATGGGATTGGTTTTGGGTAGAGAATGATATATTTACCCTAAAACATGTCATAAACACTAGAAATACATTGATTTGAGTCAAATTTGTCAAATGGGAGAGGTTCTCGGTATAAAATGACCTAAACACTTCAAATATATCGATATGAGTCAATATAGGTTAAACAGGGCGGATTCGGGCCTATATTGGCGTATTTCCTATAAAACATGGCCCAAACACTTTGAATAGGACAATATGACTCAAAGTAGGTCAAATAGGAGCAATTTTTGGTAGAAAATGACGTATTTAACTTGATTACATCCATATGAGTCAATATATATAGGTTGGATTTGTAATTGAGACCATATGTTTGAACTATACTTTTCAAATACATTGCATTTTATATATACTTTAATGATATGGTAATCAATCTTAGGTATGCAAATGATTCAACGAGGAGCCCTTCTCCATCGAAAAAATCAATGTCGTCTGCAACAAACTGGCCAAGTATTGGACAAATAACTTTTTTTAGATTATGTACATTACCTTTTTGTGTATTTTGTAGTTTTTATATATCAAGTCCATTTATTGGGTTGTAGTTTTGATGTCACTTAATTAGTGATTTTACGATCCTATTAGTATGTAAATGAGAGATGAATCATCATATGTATATATGTACATTGGTTGGTGTAATTGCAAATGTAATAGCATGTTTGAATTTGGAAATTTGGGCATTCTAGGGATCAAATTAATGCGTACCAAAAAAAATACACTTAAATGCGGCGGGTGTCCCCAAGCCCGCCGCTTGTTACTCTGTTATAGAAAATTTGCATTTTGAAAAAATTAATAATTTGCGGCGTATAATACAAAATACGCCTCAAATTAATTGATTAACATGCGGCATATTATGCCAGAAACCACCGTAATTTAATTGATTCATATGGGGCGTATTAAGCCAGAAACCGCCGCATATTAATAATATTTTGTGGCATAATTTTTACGCCCAAATTAAATTGATTAATTTGTTGCTATCCTAAATGCTGCTAGCCTTTTGACGCCTCATATAGCATTAAAAAAAACTCGCCACAAATTAAATAATTTCTATTGATGATACAAAAGAATAAGTAGAGGAATGTCATAGAACAAAAAAAGCATAACAATCATGCAACAAACATTTTCTATAGCTAGAATTAGAGCAACATAAATCACCTTGTCCACTTGTTTCCCGCCCTCACAGATCTCCTCGGACGCTAGGCTAAAAAGCTCTCCCCCAAACATTGACATACATGTCCAGGGTCGCCTGGGCTTCTTCAGTTGACAACTTACCATCCAAGAAGTTATTCATTATCTTACACTTAAGATCGATGGTCGTCTCAGCTAAGTGGTACTTTAAGGATGCAATTTCTTCCCGAAGACCATCAACTAGAGATACATTGTCTTCAGCAACCTTCTTGTCATCTAGTGCTTTGGCCTCCTTTATCTGTAGACGACCTTGTGTGTCTTCCTTAGCTTTCTTCTTAAAGTCCAGCAAACTACATAGTCCTAGAAGCTGGTGGAAATGAACAAGGATCAGCTGTTTGATCCGTTCCTAAGCCTCCTTAGTCGACTTTGTAGCCATACCAAGCAAGGACTTGAGAGATGACATGCGGGCTTCCAATTCCTTTCGTAACTCAGTGTTAAGGGCCAATGCCTGCTCTTGAGTTTCCTAGCATTTTTCATTTTGGCCACATGGACCCAAAGGACTAGCAAGTCTTGAAAAGCCTAAAAAGATCCAAGGAAAAATATAATGCATCACAAAGACGGAACAAATTAAGGAAAACGACCTATCCTAAGAATCTGATGGAGCTGCTGCATGACTGGCCATCTCAAACGAGTTTGTTATCTCACGACAAAAAATTATAGCCGAAAACAACAGCTGATCATATGCTAACCTCAATCACTTTCTTAGCTAGATTGACGGTAAAATCAACCATCACAGAAATAAGGTTGCCAGCATCAGTAGCTGATGAATTATCAACTTTGGAGTCAATCGTCTTAGAAACTGGTCCACAAACACAACAGGAGGCGTCACAATAGTCTGAGGGTCTGTCTTCTTTTTCTTTACCTGCATTAGATTCTACATCTCCGACTTAGACATTTTGGGAACAAACATGCAGGCACTTTCTGGCAAAACCAACATGAACAATAAAGTGAAGACTTGGATAATGACGGAAGAAGAAGCGACTATGAAGTTGAGCTAATTACCTATAGTATTGGCATGGCTAGCATAGGGGAACTTAGTCCACTAGAGTGGCTCTTCTTGACATTTCCTTCTTTCTCATAAGCCTCAAGAACTAGACATTTCCTTCTTTCTTCTTGACGGTAAGTTTGAGCGAAAACTCAGGGGCAATTGTGTGGTATCTTCTCCGGTCTTTGTTTAGAAACAGGAACATTGAGATTTAAAAGGGGGAATCTGCATCAACCTTCACAAATTTGATCTCAAAAATTACAGGTGATCAGATGTGAGAAGAAAGTTAATACAAGACCCAAATGAGAAGAAGAAAGAGGATCGAAATGATACCTGAAGTTCTTACTTTGAGGAAGACCCAAATAATGCAATACCCAAATGACAAGAATAAAGGGGAAAAATTGCCAAAAACTACAGCATATATGCTCCGGTTTCTTATACAACCCGAGTATATGTTTAAGAATTATTTTAATGTAATTTTTTTAGGGTAAAATTAGTCTTTATGCTTCGGTTTATTAAGGACAGGATATGATATCTTTAGGCTCCGGTTCATTAGGAACCGAAGCATATTCCTTTACCATTTCGCTAATACATATAGCAAAATCAAATGCGCGCAACTTCTCTCACCCTTGCTAAACACCCGTTCTACATTTTCACCCTCAACCGCAACTTCTCCATTTTCATTCACCCAAAATCTCAAATGACAAACAACAAATATCCCTAATCTCGCTAAAACTACATAGACAACCGAAATCGAATTTCCAATTTATCACTCTCGCCCAAAATCTTCAGTAGTTTTGAAAAATATTGGGAAGAATTGCATGCGTGAATTGGAAAATTTCTGGGAATTTTGAATGAAAGGTAAGTATCCACTTGCATGCGTGAATTGGAAATTTTCTGGAAATTTTAATGCGATTGTTTCAGTGTTCACTTTTGGTTTTGCATTTTACAAAACAGTAATTAATCGAAATTGCATTTTATGGAACAGTTATTAACCGACATTCATAGAGCAAGATGACAGAGTTTAGGATTTGTCTCTATTTGTCTCGATTTGTGCTGTTTGCATGGGCAGGGCAGGATCAGTTATTTTGGGGTTGTTCTTACTTTGTGCAGCTTTGATGTTTAAGCTTTTGAGAGCCTACAAACATAGGCCTCTGATTTCCTTTTACTTTTTTAGCTCTTTAAGTTCTGTGTTTTGTTCACTCACTATTGGAAAATCCATATACAAATAATAGCACCATCTGTAAGATTTCCATATTGGGTGCTTGTACAAGTTGTTTGTAATTCAAGAACTTGCGAATGTCAGTGTTATTTTCATCTGTAAGTGCATTGTATTTCAAGAACATGCGAATGTCAGTGTGTTATTTTCATTTGAAAGTGCATTGTGCTAGTTTAATCTCCCTAAAAACTAAAAAGAGTGATACTTTATAATCTTTGATAATGTAGCTAATCATATCTCCATTTTAATCATCTCATTTTGACACTAAAACAAAGAAAATGTAGCATTATGGCGGGGCTGGCTCTATCTTTCCTATGAATGTTCATGTGCCCTCCTAGAGCTTGAGCTATGGTGAACCCTCTTTGGTAAAACACACAATCATAGGATCTTATTTATGTGCTTCCCCCACTGCCCATATGATCATGCTCCTCTGTTTGATCTCAAAGATGATGATGATGATGATGATCAATCTCTTGGAAGTTGAAGAAGCTCATAAATAAATATTTTTTTTAGTATGCTTTTATTTTATGCAAACTCGTTCAAATTACAGAGACTATATATAATATCTCAAGTATTACTTGTGTATGATAAATAATTCTGTGACAAAGAACCTTGTTACTATGAGGTCATGGTATATATAAGGCCTTGTGCATGACTAGAAATATTAGGAGTTGATGTGGAAGCTAGGGAGATAAGGACAAGCTTAGGACATTAATTTTAGATATGGTTAAATATAGAATATTAATAGGTTGAAATAAAGAAAAAAAAAATTATGTTTCACTTAACTTTTCATCAATTCATTATTCTGTTATGAATTTCAACCCCTTTTGAAAAGACATATTGTCAATTTGTTTGATAGATATGCACTAATACAGATAGACTACTTAATAATTTTAATTTTAATCATCTCATGTGACACTAAAACAATGACAATGTAGCATTATGGTAGGAGAAATTTCCTATTAAATTTAGGCCTTCGATAGAAAAAAAAAACTACATCATTTCATTCTTTACAGCAGATAAAGGATTTCAATTGTTTTAATCACACTTAGTTATTTCAGCACATTAGCTATTACGGTTTTTGCTTTCAAAGCTTGCTCAGTATTTTCCTAGGTTTATTGTATTCATGAATTTGTAAAGGACTTGTAAGACTTAAAGGCATTTGCATAATTGCATGTACTATGTAAGATTTATACGAAGTATCTAAGTTTTAGAATATAGAAAGTGTTAGAAGTCTGTAGAAAACACCCTTGTGCATTCATTAGGTTCAAACTGAAACAGAATACTCAACATAATACCTTTTGTTTTCATTCAAAATTTGCATATTTATTGTCTTGCCTATTTCTTCTTGGATCAATTCTGTTTCTGACTATGCGAGCTTACAATTTGTAGGGAAACCCTATTTCAGAAAGCCTTATTGACAAAGTTGTTGGATACTTTCCTGGTGAAAGAAAAGTTACTTTTTTCATTTGAGGTACAATTTTTGTAACTTGTTGCTAGTTCACTTTGAGATATGAAATGTGTTATCTATTGTATTTTTCTACTTCCCAAAGTTATGTTGCATTATTAGTCAATCAACAAAAATATAGTAGATTAGTAGTAAAAAAAACAATGATGTATTTCAGGGAGAAAGATGTTTTTGGATTCATTTAGACATTATAGATGGCAACGAATACTTAGAGTCTCAAAGTATCATCCATTTCCATGATAATTTAGACAATGCATTTGGAAATGGAAGCGTAGAGGATGGGGACCATATCATATTGTTTTGGAGAAAATTTGATCATTTTCTTTGTTTGGTGTTTTTCTTTGGTCACTTATCATATTGTTTGGAGTTACTTTACATAATACTTAGAATTACCAAATACAATTTCGAGAAAAAGACTTTGTACTCACTATCACTGTCGATATAGCAAATTGTGATTATCATTTTGATATCCATTTATAAATGCTCTTTATTTTCAAGGAACTCGTTCAAGACTAACTCATTACCTGTAAGTCTTGATTAGTCAGAGGATGGAAAAAGATCATTCATGGATGTATGGTAGCATTGAATCATCAGAATTTATGGATGGGGTCTTGGAATTTTGTAGTATTGTTGTCGAACATCAAGATAGAGGAAATTGGATTTTATTGCCCATGTGTTAAGTGTGGCAATGTATCAAAGGTCAATAACATTGACATCCTTAGAGAAAATATACTTTAGTGTGGATTTAGGCCTCAATATCATGTTTGGGTTTATCATGATGAGGAGGGAGTTTACAAAGGAAACATTTCCACATGATGTCCATAAAGAAGAAGATGTTACTCATGTGGTGGAAAATAATGAGTATGAGAATGACGAGGAGGATGTGAATGAGGACATAGATTGTGTTGATGAGATGATGGAAGGGGTCGAGGATGAGTTAGGAAAACGTCCTCATGTTTTTGACTTGTTAAAAGAGGCTTCTGAGAAGCCTCTCTACCCTAGATGTACAAAATTCACCAAACTGATAGCCGTGTTGACACTTTTCAATGTTAAGTTAAAGTTCAACTAGAGTGATACTAGTTTCACAAGTTTATTAGAAGTCTTAAGTGAGATGTTTCCTGATGGAAATGAACTTCCAAAATCAAAATATTATGCCAAAAAGCTCATGTGTCCTTTTGTCTTAGAGTACCAAAAGATACATGCTTGTTCGAATGATTGTATATTGTATCAGAAGGAACATGAGAACTTAGAAGAGTGTTCGCGTTATGGATTGTCGCATTATAAGCGTAAAAGGACTCGGGGTGCTAAAGTTCCCTCGGCTAAGGTGTTATGATATCTTCCAATAATTCTAAGATTCAAGCATTTATTTTCTCTGAAGAAAGATGTGACAAATTTGAGGTGGCATGCAGATAGGGTGAAGGTCGTCTCCTCACACATCCAGCTGATTCTCCCGAGTGGAAGACTATTAATAGGTTACTTAAGACATTAGGGGATGAAGATCGTAATTTGAGGAATGGACTATGTACTGATGGAATGAACCCATTTGGGACTCTTAGTTCTCAACATAGTACATGGCAGGTAATCTTAGTTATCTATAATTTGTCTCCTTCGTTGTGCTTAAAGCGTAAGTACATTATACTTTCGCTTCTAATCTCGGGTTCTAAACAATCTGTAAATGATATTGATGTATATCTTGCACCCCTCATTGAGGATTTGAGAAAGATGTGGGATGAAGGGGTTTATGTGTATGATGCGCATGCTAATGAGGTGTTCACATTGCGTGCAATGCTTTTATGCACTGTCAATGATTTCCCTATATATGGTAACTTATTTGGGTATAAGAATAAAGGGAAGAAAGCATGCCCAATATATATCAATAACATGAAAGCCACGTCGATTCCTAAGTGAAAACATTTCTTCATGCCCCATCGAAAGTTCCTCCCACGTGATCACCCCTACCGTAAGAAAAAGAAGGCGTTCAATAGAGAAGTTGAAGATCGTATAGCCTATCGATCGTTAACCGGTTATGAGGTTTACGAATAGGCTAAGGGTGTTGAAACCCTCTTTGGTAAACCAAGACAAAGGGGTGAAGGGCTATGGAAGAAAGAGTCAATCTTTTGGAAGCTTCCATATTGAAGAGATCTACATGTTAGACATTGCCTCAACGTTATGCACAAAGAAAAATTTATGCGATGCAATACTCGGGACGCTCATGAACATTCTAGGTAAGACGAAGGATGTGAAGGCCGTGCGAGATTACTTAGAATGCAAGGGGCTTTGCCCGTATTTATGGCTACATGTTAAGGAGGGTAAGAAAAGAAATAGAGCCGAAGGATGCGACAAGAATAAGGGAAAGGGTAAAGAAAATGTGACAAGTGACAAGAAACAGAAGGTTGGAATGAAGATAGGTAAAAATGTTGAAAAGAATTATTTACCTCCGGCTTGTTACACATTTGTCCAAAGAAGAGAAACAGTTTTTGTGAGTCTTTTTATGGCATTAAGGTTCCATTAGAGTACTCATCTAACATGAAAAGATTTTTGTCCCTGAATGGTGAGTTAAAGTTAGGAAGCATGAAATCCCACAATTGACATGTCTTGATGCAAATGTTTTTACCAATTGCAATTCGAGGGATACTGCCAAAACATATGAGATATGCTATTACTGAATTATGATCATTCTTCAACACAATATGCAGTAAAGTACTAAATCCCATGAAACTCGATGCCCTTCAAGCAGATGTGATTGAAACTTTATGCAAGTTTGAGATGTATTACCCACCTTCATTTTTTGATACTATGGTTCCCCTAATTTTCCATTTCATTTGTAAAATTAAGCTTTTAGGTTCGGGTTTTTTGAGGTGGTGTTATCCTTTTGAAAGACATATGGGGGTTTTACAAAACAAAGTGAGGAACCTGGCACAACCCGAGGGTAGTATGATTCAAGGCACTATGAGCGATGAAATTGGTTATTTTATAGCTGATTATATGGCTAGTGCAGAGCCTATTGGACTTTCTGCTCTTGACATGAAGGGTGACTTGAGGGAAAGGGAATAATTGGCTCGAAATTTATCACACCTCCTAGAGACCAGCGCCTACAAGTAACCTTGTATGTCTTATATCATGTTCTTGAAGTCCATCCCTTTTTGAATGAGCATTGCAAGGAATTGCGCGTCAAAAATATTTCTAAAGGGGATAGGGCCTTGATGCAGTTGCATAGTAAGATATTTATTGATTGGTTTCATAACCGAGTAGTATGTGAACAACTCAAGGATGTGTCTGAAATTGTGAAGTGGTAAGGTTTTTGTCCTCACAAAGATGTCAAAAAATATGAGGGTTATGATGTCAATGGATACACCTTTTGGACTGAGGGTCAAGATCAAAAATCCTCTTTCTTGTAGAATAGTGGTTTTTCTGTTTTGGCGTCATCTACATTTTATGTAAGTACCAAGGATCAATCACCACTGGTAAACACCAAGTTGTTATACTCTGGGAGAGTATAGGAAATAAGGAAGCTTGACTACTTTAGTTTCACAATTGGTCTTTTTAAATGCAAGTGAGTAGATGACAATCGACGATGTGTTAAAAATGATGACCCTTGTGGATTTAATCTTGTAGACTTGAGTCGTTTGCGTGATAGAGAAGAATCATTTATACTTGTCATACATGCTAAGAAAGTAATCTACATTATAGACCCCAATGATAAAAATTTGTCTATTGTTGTACCGGGGAAAAGGAGTATCCTCGGTATAGGTGATGTTGATGATGAGGAAGTGTACAATTCTTTTGAGGACTCCCCACCTTTTACTAATCTAAAATCCAGCATGGAAGACGATGTAGATGCTATCATAGGTTCATGTGTGTAGATCACACAAAAGGAATACATTTGAATTTTCATAAGTAATGTACAATGTATGATAAACTTGGTTTTTGTCAAAATTGGCTTGGTTTTAGACTTGTTGTACCCAGCAATACTTGTTTATACTTGTTTTTGTGATTGTGTTATTTGTTTGGAAATACAATTTCTGAATTTTCCAACATTAGAGGATTGAACATATATATGATGTTGCTTTGCTTTCAGGTGTTAAGCAGTCCTGAACTTTTGAAGCGAACGAAAACCATACTTGAAGAAGTTGTTTTTGCAGAAAAGAGAAACTTCCCCAAGAAAGGACTGGGTTAATTGAGAAAGGCAAAGTATTTTATGTTAAATGTCTAGGGTTTTAAGGTCTAGAGTTTTACAATCTAGAGTGTGTTGTTAAAGGTCTAGTGTTTGTTGTCCTTAATCCTCCTATGGTACTTAGCACTCACAGATAAACATAAATTATCCTCTTTTATGATTAATTGATGCATTGAACATAAATTATACAAATAAAAATATGGGACAGTAAGAAGGATTGCTAGTACTCACACTAGGATTAACTTACTGTAGTTTTTTTTGCTATTACTCACACTGAGATTCCATTGTCCATGTTTGCTATAATTTCTTTGCTATCACTCAAATTGAGATCTCTTGTACGATGAATCTCTTTAGAGATGGCATACTTTATGAGGAGGAAGATGTTGAGGATGGGAAATCCCATGATGATAAGGACTACGACGTAGAGCTGGAGGAGGATAAAGGAGACTCGAAAGATAGGGCGTACGATGAGGTTTCTTCTAGGTGGGATCAGCATGATTTGATGGCAGACCAAGTCCCATCAATTGATGGTATGCTTGACACAACCACAAATGAACGTGATTTGATGGTGACACCTCAACAAACACAAGTTTCCCATCAAGTTGCCACCACTAGTAAAGAGGGTTTTAAGAAGAGAAAAGGGAGAGGTCCAACAAAGAATCTAAAAGTGACAGAACCAATGCACCTTGAGTATAATGAATTGGGTCAACCATGCGAAAAGTGGCGTAGATAGTATGGAACACAACTTGGCATTTGTATGCGCAAAATTTCCATCTTGTACACATAGAGTGAGATGTTAGAGGGTTTAAAGAAATAAATATGGGAAGATACAGTGGTAAGAAAGTACTTAAATGTTAACCTACGCATTGTTTCTAGATTAATTTAATTCAATTTTTTTGAGAGAATTATTACTAGACTAACTATCCAAATTTTCCTTTTTGTAGAATTTATTTCATGTTCAACCCGATCAAAGCAAAAAGGATATTTTCCTTTCAGCTGTGGTAGAGAAATTTAGATATTTCAAGTCCAAGTTAGTGAGTGGATAAATTTCTAAGAAGAGAGATAGATCTTAGTCATGTAAGAAGATGAAGACCGAAATGAAATATGAAGAGGGAGATCCGAGTAGTAAGGAAGCACCACAATCAATGCCTTATGAAATATGGGGTCACATCAAGATGAATGGGAAGCATTTGTTGCAAAAAAAAAAACTCCAAAACAAGTTGTAAGTCAAATCAGTAGCATTTAAAATGGTATTTACTCACTAAAAATTATTAAATTAGAATTTAACTTTAAAACTTTTGATTTCTATTGATTCATTAGGAAAAGGGTAGTAAAGCTTCCTAATTTTCGAGCCAAAAGAAGTTTTACCATCACATGGGTCGTAGAACATATGATGAGTCCCGAAAGGAGTGGATCGATACCGGTTTTAACCTATTCTGAGCTCATCCTCATCAGCAAAAACTAGTTTTATAGTTACGAATAAGGGAGATCGGGTTCTTGATTGGTATTGTTTGCTTCGTGTTTGAGATTCAAGAGGTAGAAGAACTATTTTTGAGCCAGGAATAAAGAAGATAATTGATGCAGTGGTGAGTTTTTAACATTGTGACCTATATTAAAGATACTTTATTAGAATGTCAACTAAGCAATTTCACATTTTCTTTGAGGAGATGGGATGGAAGGCCAAGGAGGGTACAAGCAAGTTCACTCCTAAAGGAAATGTTGATGCCTTACACATGGTGCTAGGAAAAGACCATAACTGACGCGTGAAAGGCAAAGGAGGCGTGCATTTTGGGGTGAAAAAGGCCTTTGGAACAAAGTGTGTTGCATCACAATCAAGAACAAACATAATGACACCACAAGATTTGGATATCACTTCTAAGATAAAAGAGCAAGTTATGGAAAATATGAACAAGAAATTTGCTACCATCTTGGAGTGAATGGAATTACCTGGTGTTGACTTCTTGGATGTTAGCCATAGAAACAAATTAAGCCAATAAGACTCGGAAACTTCAGTCGATAAAGTTGAAGACCGACTGAGACCCCCTATAGAAAGCCCAATTCCTGTTTTAGAGGTAAATAATTTGAATATATTTAATAAGTTAGCTAGTAAAATTGGATGATGCCTCCTTGTGATGATAATTATGTCCAACATTGTTTTTAGGAAGAGACCCCTTGTTGTCTTTTACTACCCCAATTAGATGTTGCCAATAGTGATGAGTTAATTGAGGCTGGATATGGACGAGCGCAACCACTAATAATTGGCCAAAAGGTGCATTTATTGCTTGTTTCTGGTGGTCAATTAAGCGTGTCCTTAGACACTATTGTTAATGGATTTGAAGATTTCTCACTTCCGGTTCTAAGGCCAGAATGGAACCTCAATAAAAATGTCGGATGTGCAAGGTAGTTTCGTAACATGGTCATGTGCTTAGGTTCAGTTTTCAAATGAGGTAATAATTATGTGATTTCTTTTTCATTTTATTATTCCATGTATGCGATTTTTGCAATTAATCAAAGAGTTTAACTTTCTATTTAGGTTTTGCGAAAAATAAATAAGACTTCAAAAAAGAAAAGAGATAAGGCAAACAAAGAGGGGTCGCAAGTAAAAGAAAAGGAAGCGGAGGAAAAAGTAAGATCCACTTGTGAGTATTCAAATGCTTGAAACTCTAAGCAAAGATTGTTTATGGTTGCATACATGTGTTAACAATGTGCCTGATGACAAGCCAATTCAAGTTGATTTGGCAAAAGAACAGTTCCACTACATGAAGGACACACCAACATGGGTATACAAAGTGGATGTTCATGAATTTCTATCAGGAGAGATGTTAATTATATCCATAATACAAGTCTTCATGAGGTGAAATATATTTACACTACTATATTTAATTTTGTGCACTTCATAGTTAGGTAATTATGTACAAGTCTAACATATCTTATTTGTTATGAGTTTAGTGCACTTCACGAGGATTTAAGTATATGCAAGTCTGTTTTGAAAGTTAGGTGGTTGTGTCCACAACAGATTTGTGACACATTGTATGACAAGCCAACCCGAGGTGAAGGAATACATTGAACAAAGTTTGATAAAATCAATCAGAGATGGGGACAAATTTATTTTGGCTCCATATATTGAAGAGTATGTTTTAGTCCCAACATGCTATGTCTTTTGTTATCATTATCTAAGTTATCATGTTCCTTGTTATTGACTTTTTATTCGTGTTTGTAGTAAACATTGGTTGCTCCTTGTCATATGTCCTTTGACTCACACGGTATATCAATTTGATTCCGTGTGTCTACAACCACCTCGACATTTACTTATCAAATCCTTGTTTAATAGGTATCTTTAAGTTGACCAATTGCATTTTAGATTGATTCTTAGCTTTAATATCACATTGATATGGCCTATATTTTTCTAATCGGGTGCAGTGCAATGAAGAAATTACGTGAAAGTATTGGATTACATTCAAGAGCTACATTTTCTAAATGGAAATAGTAAAGGTACATGTTTTTGGAATTTAAATGTTTTTTGGTAGCCCAACCTTTGATTTAATTTGATTTTTACATGAATGTTCATTTCATTCCCATTTAGTACGCACAATAACAAAATGGGGTAGATTGTGGCTATTATGTGATGGGATTCATGTATGACTTAGTCTCTTCTACCATGGAAGTTGATGATGTAGAAAAGGTATATATAATTCCTTTATTTACATTTGTTTATATATACGTATTAGGCAAGTCGTCCTATGAAATACAAGTAGATGTGTATGATCATGGAGGATGGGATTATATGGCCGGCGTCAATCGAAAGATTGATGTGGTATGACATTGTATTGTATTGACATGTTTTTTGGATTAAGAATTTGGAAAATGTTCATTGTACAGAGGAAACTCTGTCAAATTTTTTGGAAAACTTTTATAATTAATCAATAATTGTTCATGACTTTGATGAAATGTTCATGACTATGCTTTAAACCGCATGTATGAATTTCACTTGATTGGTAAGTATATATTCAAACTTAGGACAAGCAGAAATAATAGAGATAAATGAGAGCTTTTCACAATGGTATAACTTTTATAACAAGCTTGCATGCTTTTGCTTTTATCCTTCATGTGTGCTAAGCACATGTAATAGATCGAGATTGGTAATCTAATTTTATTTTATTTTGTTTATGATGGCTACATTTAGGTTTTCGACACATCAAGAGAGGAACCTTTCACCATTGACGAAATCAAAGAAATAAGAGACAAGTTTGCATGATTTCTTGCCAGTAACTGCATTTAGTAGTTAGATTCTTGTATATGATCCTTCTATATATTTGTCATACATTGTACCAAATTTCTGTATATATGTAATTGATTGTATATATTTGAAAATTTAGGTATATATTTAAAAAAATTTACGTATAAAACTAAATTTATATGTATTAAAAGCCTTTGAGCTTGTGTTGTTCTAATATTTGCATTGAATAATATTTCCAATCCAATAATTAGCATTTGTAAAAAAAATTATAGACTTTATGCTCCGATTCATTGAAAATCGAAGCATATAATGGGTATTTTATACTCCAGTTTTCAGTGAATCGGAGCATAAAGTCTCTAATATGATTCGGTTTGAACCGAAGCATAAAGTCATTTGGAATATGCTCTGATTAGATCTACTTCAGGTCAAAACCGAAGCATAAAGCCTTAAAAAAAACTGGAACATATAAGGTTTTTTCCACTAGTGCTACCAGCCAAATTTTAGGCGTTGTCATGACCCAAAGACGACTTGTTAACGAATACAAAGCGTTTATACCACCTGCGGTCATTTACACCAAGGTCGATCACTTGTGCCTCTCAATCGAGATTAATGAATAGTTTACTTGTCTTTCACCACTTGCAAGGAGTAAGTGAATGCTAGGTGTTCGATAGGAAAGGGAAATTCCTAGTTTTGGGTCAATAAATCCACAATCTTAAAAGTATGTCAAGCTCCAAGAATTAATTATTTGTCTAGGTAGAAGCTTGTACGTGGTCATAAAGTCTTTGACTAAAGGAAAAAAGGGATTCTTATAGTCAATTAAAAAGGGGTACTCGTTAATACTCTCAACAATCAATGGGGCAATCATTTATTAAGAAATCTCCTACTGCGAAGATCTCGACCTCAAAAGACCACCCCACCATGGATCTAAAGGATTTTATGTTGTCTACTAATTGGATTATACTTAATTCTCCAACAACGGGGACAATTGGAGCGGATGGACCCTTATCTCTCCTCAATTGGGTTTTCTTTTTGGACAAAGTAGCAACTACACACAGGGATCCAAAGTTGGCTACAGTTTTCTTCCCCATAATTGTAAGACAAAAAGAAAACAAAAAAGGAAAAGAAAGGACAAAGTTACCTGGTAAAGAGGAGCACCGCAGTGAGTAAAGTAGATGCGCAATTATTCAAAAGTAAATCGCAAATTAAAAAGTGAACAGGGACTAAATAGCAAAGGCTAAAGCAAGGTTAACAAATAGAAGTAGTTCATTACTATTGGGAAAGCATTAAAGGCTGGTTTAAAAATTGCAAATTCTAGAATGCAAAGGTTAGTAGGACTTTTCTATTTTTGGGGAGATTGTTTGGGTAAAATTCCACTCGCCCTGACTAGTCGACATATGTTCGCAGTGCCATGTAGCAGTACAAAGTGTTACCACTAACTGTAAGAGCTAGACCAGGAGCTTTGGGAAAACAAGCTTAAGAGTCCTAGTAAGCATTGACAGGTAGGTAAAAAATATCTATCAAAAAGGTCGGAACAATGGTTATGAAAAGGACCATGTTAAACAATACACATAGGTGATAAGTATGTACATTAGTAGAAATTATTAAATATACGGCAGGTTTTTGTATATATGTGGCGTCAAAAGGCTAGAAGAAATTGGGATGGCAGCAAATTAATCTATTTAATTTGCGACGTAAAAATACGCCACAAAAATTAATTAATATGCGGTAGGTCATACAATATACGCCGCAAATTATTGAATTAATAAGCGGCGGTTCTAACATAAATACGCCGCATTTTATTTGTTAATTTTAATTAAAAAATCCAAATTTTCTATTAATATGCGGTGATTTTATCAGAGAATCGCCGCAAATTGGTCTGTGTTTTTTTTTTAAATCCCATAATTTGGTCCCTACTATGCCACATCTACTATGTACACTAATGCAATTGCTAACCTTCGAACCCAAGACCTTATGAAAGAGGTATAACATCATGACCATCTTATTTGAGTATTGCATCTGATACTTATGGCAATTAAATAATACATGAACATAATGAACAGAATCAATAGAATGAAAGGTGCACATCCCATATAATGTAATAAGAACTAAGAAATGATCAACCGTGATGCATATAAATCCAAAATTCTATTATGACCACTCATTTTGGTATGCAAAATTGTGATCTACGAGATTTTACACTCAAAACAAACAACCAATTAATTCTTCATAAATTTCGGGTGACTTCTAAGGTTTTCGAAAATTCAGAGAGGCATATCTCTTAGTCTGGCAGTCTGAACGGTGTAATTTTTTTTAAACCTCCTATTTTTGAAGATACTACACAACCATGTTGCCCCTTAGTGGCCTCGGTGGCGTCTTATTTGAGATATTAAAAAAAAACTTTAACAAGCCATAAAATTGGCTACGGGACTTTGAATAGGGCTTATAATATGTCTAAATTGTGTATTTTTTGAGATATACGCTCTCCAAATACTCCAAAGGGGGATTTGTCCACTTATTTTCTCCAAAAAAAGCCTCTAACACTATTTAATCTATGAAATTCGATTTTTAAGGGTTTTGAACCCTAACATGTTAGGAGAATCACTTGTTAATTTATGAAAACTCCAAATAAACAACATCATTAGCCAAATGCAAAGGTAAACCCCATGTCTAGGTTTCAAACTCTAATTCGTAGTTTCCAACTAAATAACACATTCACATTTATAATTAAGAACACCCATTCAAATACCCATGTTTCAAAATGGAATAAATAACAACAAAAAAGAACTTATACCTAGGTGGAGGACACGACGAGTCGTTGGTGGTGTTGGGTGGTGGCGTCGGCTTTGGGTGGTGGCGTGGCATGGGTGGTGCTATTGCTTTGGGTGGTGGCTAGGTACGTAATGGGTGGTGGCAAGTATGATTTGGGTGGTGCCGTTAAGGTGCTGCGAGTATAAGTAGGAAAGTCGTGTTTTTGAGTTACAGATCGAAGCCGTATTTTTTTATGTTAGGGTTTGATTAATATGCGGCGGGGGTGGCTTAGTAACGCTGCAATTTAATAGGGTATTGATTAATATGCGGCGGGTGTGTTAGTGACGCCGCATATTAATAGTTGCTCGATTAAAATGAAGCGGGTGTGTGTTAGTGACGCCGCATATTAATAGTTGCTCGATTAAAATGAAGCGGGTGTGTGTTAGTGACGTCGCATATTAATAGCTGCTAGATTAAAATGTGGCGGTTGTGTGTTAGTGACGCGCATATTAATAGCTGCTAGATTAAAATGTGGAGGGTGTGTTTTAGTGACCCGTAAATCTCTAGCCACAATTCATTATTATTTTACTAGTGGTAACAAGTAGAAGATAAAGTCTAAACAAGTCCATATGAGAAAAATGGAGAAGTAGTTGGAAGGAATTTCGAATCATAAGAAAGACGGAGTCCCAACAAGAATTGACGATGAGAACTGCCTTAAATTGAAAGGGAGACAAAAAGAAAAGATACAAGTCACTCATCGATTATCAGCCATTAGATTTCCACATTGCCCATTAAAAATCATTGTACAATTTAATCCTTATTTCTTACACGACGTGAGCCTTGTAAACATTCTTGTAAACCTTGAAACTTCTCTTGAGTCTTTGATTACATAGTGAAACGACGGCCTAAACGACCCTAGCAGTTTTTCCGGTCTTCTTGATTTCCATGTCACCAATTCTCTTGTATCATTTAAGCTTGTTTCTGTTTTATCTTATTCATTGCAATCTATGCGTAGCATAGCTAATTGTTTGATAGTCCCAATTTCAAGTAGTCACTTAGTGACTATTGCATGGAACACCTTACAGATACAGTTGACAATATTGGGTGTTTACCCAACTCAACAACATCGATAACTTTTTCTGTTGATGAAAAAGTGGCTGCTTCCCCTCTCTCCACCATGAAGATCGAAGTCATTAACTGTATCCATCTTGGGTCATCTTTACCACAAACAAGATTAGTTAAATCACATAGGCTCTTGATCTAAATATACCTGAAAAAATCAATATTTGCATTAGGGTTTGTTAACAAAACAACGTACTTAATTCATATTTTGCAAAGTCCTAATCTTGCGTGAGATTAAAACTAGAATTACTTCGAATCTGTTATAAATCTTCTAGCTAGTGTTTATACTTGTGAATTGCATCAAAGGATCTTACTTTAAGCTATAAACACTTGTATATTTCTCGGATTGCTTGGTTTTGGCACGAAACATTATTAGAACATTGTGTTGCTTCTTAGCTTGGATTAGGCTTTCAATTAGATCCTCCTTAACCCTAATTGTATAAATACTCACCAAAAACATTTATACGATATTTGGTGTCGGTAGTTTAAAGTAGTCAAATATGTTTTGTGGTCCTGTTTTTTTTTCCAAGTTATTTTTGTGCGTTTACACATGGTTGAAATAAGTACCCATTTTATTAAAGCTAAAGAACAACAAAGATGCCGCTTAAGAAAGCTTCAAAGCACTGGAAGATTTATGTTTGATTGACAGCCTTAGCTTTACGCCAGACACAAACACAAGTCCAAATTTCAATCTCAGCCATATAATGAAAATTTTTTAGTGTTGGTGCATTATAGAGTCAATTACACCGTATATTTGAGCGTTAAATACCTTTTGTACAAAAATACTTAAGGTGATCTGAAAAGGTAACATTTTGCACAGAATATGATTCACCAATCTTGATTTGTAAGGGATAGGTCTTTATATGGTGCAGTGAGCATGAAGTATCTGAAAGCCATTGATACATATTTTCTATGCCTCGGGTACCAATCGCCATATCAGAGAAGACGATTATTGAAGGGCGATTTTTTCAATGCATATCAGAGCTCAAAAACTCTTTCTAGTTCAAACAATGGAGCCTTCTGTGTCTCTGTGTGTGTGTGTGTGTGTGGGGGGGGGGGGGGGGGGGAGTTGTTTAGAGGAACAGATGTTTAGAATATAAAGCTGTAATGACTTGTAATTTCTGGCAAACTTCAGCATGAACATTCAATCCGGGAAATATTGTACAATAAATAGTAGAAGGCTTGAAATATTTAGCCTTACACGAAGTTAGAGCACAATTTTCAGCTCCATACTGAAAATACACCTCTCAAAACCCAACGCAATATTCAGAGACTAGTGACAAATACATATAATTCACACAGAACACAGCAAAAAATTTGACGCCTCACTTCAACAATTGGAAACCATGACTTCCGAACATCAAAAGAAAACCTCAATCTTTCTAGAAAGATAAATAATAATTAAAAGAAGCTCATAAACAACAAGATCCGGCAACAATGAAGCTGCTATTCGCCAAAGGAGCAACCAGCTTAAGTAACTTGAAACAGACACCATAATACCAGCCAACCAGGTTCTTAGAGTATCCATAAATATATATATCGAAACAAACTTTGAGGAAGAGCTATTCACCCAACAGTGTATCTAGCATAAATTTTGTTTTCATCAGAATCATTTGAATGAGAGCTGGATGAGCAGGATTTTTCCTCCTCAACTTGTCAAGAAACGCTTTCAGCAGCACTCTTGCCATTTACCTGATCATTGGTTTCATTGTTAGTTGAAAGAGTCTCAGTTGCTGAAGAGTCAAAAAAGATCCCTCTTAAATCATCCCCATTTGAAACATCAACTTCAGGCTGCTCCTGAGAAACTAATTGATAATCTTGCAAAGTCTGAACCTCCACAACATCCATTCGAGAAATCATTTCCTTTTGATCTTGGAACTCAATGGCAGATACATGATTTTTGTGCAGAACAGGAGATTCTAGAATCTCTTCACAATCTCCAACCTTTTGCAATGGTTCGGTTTCCACAAAGCCAACTTGTTCTAGTTGACCTTCTGACTCAACTGCGAGTGCAATTTTTGGTTCAACAGCAGGCACATTATGCAACTCCCCACCATTTGTATCTACCAGCAACTGTCCAGATTCCAAAGAATCAACAGAGAATATTAGATCTACGGACTTGGGAACATGACTACCCGTTTGGACAGTAGGAGATTTTGGTTTATAGTCAATATCTGTATCAATTTGCAGTGGCTCAGGTGCTATAGAAGCTATTCCTTTAACAGCATGCCAATGTTG
This sequence comes from Dysphania ambrosioides, assembly GCA_026401315.1. Lineage (NCBI taxonomy): Eukaryota > Viridiplantae > Streptophyta > Magnoliopsida > Caryophyllales > Amaranthaceae > Dysphania > Dysphania ambrosioides. Next base: position 13,480,638 of record CM048659.1, read on the forward strand.
TAACACTTCCATCTGTTCCATGACTCTGTCTCTTTGCAATGGCCCACATTCCTCGGAACTAAACACTTCTATCTCTTCAGGCTCAAGAGAAGATGAAATACTAGCTTCAACAGCATAAGATTCTTGTACCTCAAGAATGTCTCTATCCAAGTGCGATGGCTCAAATGACCCAATTTTTTCTCTCTGATATTCACTCTCAGAAACTGGAGTGATACTTTCTTCATGAGCCAGAAATTCCAGTGTCTCTTTGACCTCTTCATCTATTTGCATTGACTCAGATGACCAAACTTTTACATTATGATCTTCGGACTCAGAAGCAGGATCAATACTTCCTTCATGATCCGATAATTCCTGTATCTCTTTAACCTCTTCATCTACCTGCAATGCTTTAGATGACCCAACATTTCCTATCTGATCTTCAGACTCAAAAGCAGGAGCCATACTTCTTTCATGAGCCAGAAATTCCTGTGTCTCTTTAACCTCTCCATCTATTTGCAATGATTCAGACCTAGAGGAATCAAACTTTTCCATTTGATGTTCAGAGTTAAGAGTAGATTCAACACTAACTCCAACATGAATTGATTCTTGAATGTCTTTACTCTTCTTTCTCCATAGCAATGGCTCATATGTATTTGTCTCAATCAGATTTTGAGATTCAACAGCAGGTGCAACACTAGCTCCAAGAACAGGCATTCTTGGTGCCTCTTTTCCATCCTCAGATTCAAGAGCAAGTGAATCATTTGCATCAAGTACTAATGATTCCTGTTCATTGATGTTTCTATCAAAAAGTAATGAGTCAAATTCTATAGATCGAACACTTTCAGTTTGATAACTGGGCTCAAGATCTGGTGCATTACTTGCTTCAACAAGAGGAGATTCATCTATCCCTTCAATGTCTCGATGTATTTGCAATGGCATGGACTCAACAGAATCAACTCCTGTTTCAGTTACTGAATTTACAGCTTCAACAAAATCAGGCCTATCGAATTTTGCTTCATCTTTCTCAACATGATCATCAGACTTTTCAATAATCTTGGCATCCAAGATTGGAAGTCCAGAAACAATCTCATTCCCGTCGGGAACCAGATCATGCAATGCCGGAAAAGTAAGATCAGATTGAATTCTATCTGAAGTTGATTCCCGGCTATAGAAGGCAGTGTCATCAGTGACTGTTACTACTTCAGTAGTACAGCCTGTTGGTTCTGATACTTCTAACAATAACTCAGTCTCTGGAAAATGAACTTCCACCTTTCTTATAAAATCAGCCTGGACAGACTCAGCAACCACAGAATTTTGAACTTCTTCACTGAATTTCACAGATGCAGCATTGATATCCTCAACAGATTGAGTTTCTAGGTCAAGCAAACCAGTAGTCACATTGACTGAAAATGAATCTACGCTTAATTTCTTAGTCGCAGGAACATTGGTTTCAGATGCTTTCCTCTCGTATTCAAAATTTCGAACATGAGAGATATCTCCAAGCAATTGTTCATGGCCAAATGGCATCTCAGTTTTTGTATGTATGTCACCTACAACTTCTGCAGGAATAGTACAGTTGAGAGCATTGAGATTTATCATACTGTTCTCCGTGTTTGGTACAACGTTTGACACTCTGAAGTCACCAACTGCATCCAATTCAGAAAGCAACGCTTCATCCATCTCCTTGACACCATTTTTCTCTTCGTACATGATAAGCTCATCAGCTATCAGCCCCTCAAGTCCTTCCAAAGCCTCGTAGTTCTCCTCTACCGTGTTTGCATGTCTGGTTTCAAGTATATCTTGAACATGCTCCCCTATAGCCAACTCTGTAAATGCTGATTCAGAAGCCTCGTGTAGGAAAGAAGATACATTGCTCTCACCTGGATCAGAAAATATCTCAGGTAGAGGCTCTCGAACCATAGAATTTACAGGTTCATCAATTTTGTTTACTTGATCAATCTCCTCAAGCTTCCTATGAAAGATAGGTTGTTCCTGTGTACACATGAAGTAGTATCAATATTAAGGAACTTGCATTTCAACTAGACCATTTTAATAGGTTATGGTGTTCACCACAATCAATACTTATATGAAGCATAAGATATGGATAATTCTGCGTAGATAATGACAGCATGCTGTTTTTTCCTTAAATAACAGCATGCTGTTTTAATATACACTCATATTCAGATGTGTTAGAGTTACTATAGTTGAAATATTTTTTCTGTTTTTAAGTGTGTTTTGGGGGGAAGGGAAATACTAAATACATCAATTTAGTAGCAAAGTTAGGACTGGAAAACTGGAACAACCCAATTTCCATTTGCAGTCATATCCCATTTTTCAGGCTTTTTTATTCTAAAATAAACCCATTCTGAATAAAATCCTTCTTCAAGCTCCATCTTTACAACTAATAAAAAGTATAGCAATCAGGCCAACAACATAGAAAAAAAAAAGCAACTTGGAATTAGCACTAAATGTTTTCATTATATACTTAAATGAGACTTTGCTGAGCAACAATATTCTGACGCCTTGCATATTCAAAAAATGCCAAAAGGCTAGTAAAGTTGATGAATCTTAAACATGTTTGACTCTACAATCTACATATATATCCTAGCCCTAAAATGAAATGATACTCAAGATAATACAACATATGAGCTACAAGAAGTTGGTGAAATCCAGAGAGTGACGCCATTAAAAAATTATGACACAAAATCCATTGATTTATTGGAACTTAAGATCACATGGAAATCAGGCTATCAGATTTGATCAATGGTTTAACTCAAAAGGGACTTTAGTTTGGCAATTACCCAAAAGGGACTTACTGATACTTATATGTCTAATCAGTATGGCCCATGACCCTGATATGCAACAACAACAATGTCATTGAAAAATTGAAGATCTGAATAAGAAACATGATTAACTTCTCATCTATAAAAATTTCATTCTTTAAACTGGAATTGGGTACTTGAAATTGTGGACTTACTTCCATTTCCTCTTGAATCTCGTCCTCTAACTCAAACTGTGAAGAAAACAATCCTGAGTGGACAGCAAAATGATTGTCAGCCAACATGGGAACTTCTTTTTTCTCTTGAACTAAAATAGGATCTTCTGCGAACTCTTGTCTATCAGCAGAAGGTACATCATCTAGCTTGTTTACAAGATGAATTTCAGCACCGTCTTCCTGTGCAAAAATTTGCGGGTCTTCCGGTGCAAAAATTATCCCCACTTCATGAGGAGAAACTATGTCATCAGATATTTTATCCTTCCATTTTCCGTCAGAGCCCTCTGAGGAGTCTAAACTCTGATGATCCTCATCTGCAGCCACTACCAATGGTTGTGAGCTAACTGGGAACTGATTGAGCTTTGGGAAAAAGCCAGTGCGCGCAAACCCACTACCTTCATTATTATCATTCACTGGCAAGCCAGTTCCATCTGCGTCATGCTTTGTGTTGATAATGTTCTCAGCAACTTGCTTTTGAACATTTAATTCTTCAACCACAAATAAATCTCTTGATAAATGGTATAAATCAATCCCTGATGTCTCTCTCTGCAGATCAGAAGAAAAAGAGGACAAAGAATGATTCTTCGTAAGTGGGCTTAGATCAAAGATGGGTCCTTTCGGATGATTATCATTAGCCACAGTTGCATGACAAAATTCTGTAGACTCTAGCGACAGTCCAGTTGTTACTTCTGATACTGAGGACTCTAGAGACTTCTTCTGAAGAATATCAACATTCACAAGATCATTGACTTGACTTTTCTCCCGATTCACCAAGCAGCTGTCAGCATCTTCAATTTCCTCATTATTCACAGCTTTTGGTGCAGATAATGGGCTAGAGCTCATATGGAGATCCACATCATTTAATCCTGTCATCGACTGGATGTCACTATGGCTTAATTTGCTATGAGACAGCCAAGATTCTAAAGCAGGATTAATTTCCCTGTTATCAAGTCTAATATCAATTGGTTCAACAGTTTCAGATGTGGAGGACATTGCAGCAGAAGATGACTTTCCCCTACCTAACTCAACTTCAAGCACACTGAGAACAAAATCTTTCTTCTCTATTTCTCCATCAGACAATGAATCTAAATCTTCAGAAGACTGGCTTCCATTTTCCACAAGGCAAGAAGCATGATCAATCTCAGAACTAGGTTTAACTCTTTGAGCAGAATCGAGTTCCATGAGCATCATTTCTTCCTCATCTGCTCCTACAGAAGTTGATTCTTTTTCAACAACTGGACATGCCTTAGAGTCACTATGGTCATTTAAGTATCTTTGAAGAGAAGTATAACTCATCACATCGAAAGCTGCAGCAGGAGAAGATTTTTCACTACCCAACTCAACTTCAAGCTCACTGAGAGCAAAATCTTTAGCTGACAATGAATCTAAACCTTCAGAAGACTGGCTTCCAGGTTCCACAAGGACAGAAGCATAATCGATCTCCAAACTAGGTTCAACTTCTTGAGCAAAGTCATGTTCTGTTAACTTCTTTTCTTCCAGGTCTGCTCCTGCAGAAATTGATTCTGTTTCAACGGCAGAACTTGCTTTGGACTCGCTAAGCTCACTCAACTGTCTTTGAAGAGAAGAATAGCTCGGCATATCAGAATCTGTTCTTTCTGGCACAAAATAAGGTCTAAAACGACTAGGTCTTCCAAAATCAAAACCAGAGGACCCCATATTAAATGTCTCATTTCTTCGAAATAAAGCCTCCCTCTGATTGACTGCCTCTCTCTGAGTAAGTTCTGTAAACTCCTGCTGGAAACTATCCTCTGTCAGATCAGGCTTCTCTTCACTAGAGTCATAAGGAAGATCGAAAGGATTCCTCCTACTCAACATAATCGATGGTGCAGAGCCAGGAATTGGTGGTAACCCCAAATCAGCATAAGAATCCTGAGGAAGATCAAACGGATTGTGTCTTCTCGTTGAAATAGGTGCAACTGGAAAAGTAAGATCCATCCCATCCAAGTCTATCAAATTCCTATCTCCTGCCATCTTCCTTGCCCTTCTTCTCGCAATAAGACTCTCCAGGCGCTGGTTCCTTTCTAATTCAGATGTCCCCAGATCCATAAGATTCTTCTGGTCATCTTCAGTCCACATGATTACAGACTTCACAGTATCTACTTTACTAACTAGGGTTTCCTCTTCATTGTCATCATCAACATCACTTTTACCATCATCAGCTTCGTCCTCCTTTTGATCACTTTCACCATCCGAATGAATGCTGCTTTCAGGTGATATCACTAAGCCCTCAATTGTTGCAGCTGAGCAATGAGAAGATAGTTTACTGGCATGTGGATTTTCATCATCTAGGAGTGGATGAAGCTCATCGAGCATGGGTATAATGTCTGCCATTGAAGCATCTGGAGAGGAGCTCTCAGCTCCATCAGACCCAGAATCAGATTCACCATCTTCACCATGATCAGAACCCAACTGTTTCCATGATTGCAAGGACAATTCTAAGTATTCCTTCATTTGAGCTTCTGAAGATCCTTCCCCTAAATTATACCCCTCAAATCTCTCTTGAATCTCCTGGGCTATAGATGACCGATCATCAAACTCTTTCCATGATGCCAATGGAGGTACCAACTGATCCCCGATCTGAGAATAAAATGATCCTTCTGCAGATTCATAATCCTCTAAATTCTCATGCTGAACTTCCTTATCTGATAATAAACTATCATCTAAAACTTCATCTGATTGTTTATGTGATTCCGAAGATGATACTAAATGATCCCTCATCTGAAAATCAACTGACCCTTCTGCTGACTTATAATCCTCAAATTGCTCAGCCTGTACTTTCTCAGCTAAAGAAAACCCGGTCTGAATATTTTCCCCATGATTAAAACAAACTCCAACCACAATCCTAGACATCTCTCTCAAATCAGCCATCTCCTCAATCTCAGTACTCTCAATATCACTCTTTGCTTTATCAATCCATTGTTTATCAAGTCTGGCCTCCCTCGAAACATAATCAGTCGACATTAAACTAAAACCAACATCATCATGAGATATTTCAGATTTATCTAACCTATCACTAGTACTCTCCAGCAAAGGCTCCTCATCAATGGTCTTCACAATCTCTCTCCTTACCTCAGTATCCCTATGTTCCCTACTAAAACACTCATTCTCCTCCTCAATAGGACTACTATCAAACCCCCCTGTTTTCGACAACACAATTCCCCTAGACGATTTCTCATCCTCCTCAACATTGGATTCACCAAAACTCAAAAGGGTTCCAAGTAATACAGCAGTACAAACAAGTACAGGAGACGTAGACACTAACAGTGAAAACATAAATGGGAATGATCTATACAAAAACAACACAAACAACAATAAACCCACTACAAAAGGATAATTACAAACTGATCTGTAACACAATCTTATACATAGGGTCGCATATTTCATGATTTGAGCACCAACTTTTAACCCATCAACACCCATTCCTCAACTTTTTTTAACCAAACTAAACTCAATCTGCATAAATTTACACAACCGCAGAAAAATTCAAAGACAACCCAGTCACAGCAATTCAGTCAAAACCCAGAAAGCATACTCAAACCGGTCTAAACTTAATCAAAAAAGATTGGCAAAAAAACGTTCAATTGAAAGGTGGGGTAACTTACATGTAGCTGTAAGATGATGATCAAATAATTTTGGGAATTGAATTAAGAGAAGGTTAAAGTGGGAAGAAAGTGGGAGCTTGTCTGAGTGACTTGGTTTGAAGGTGGAAAACTGCTGAAAATTATGCAGATCTAAATCCCAAGAAAAATTAAAGGAAAAGGTACGATGTGTGAGACCAAAAAGTATGATTAAGCTCAAGTTTTGGTCCTTTTTGGGTAGCAAACACAAACATGCTGCTTTTTTGGCACAGTGACAGCTTAATTAATTTAGCTCTTGCTTTTTACTCTATTGTTCCGGTGTGTTTTTTTTTTTTTTTTTTTTTTTTTGACAAGAAGAAAAAGCCCTTAATTCCCCTTCCTAACCGCTATAATTAGTTGGTGAGCTTAGGAAATAAGTTATCTAGATATTTTTTATATAAGAAATAAAGCAAAAGGATTTAGCTAGATTTCAGATATCTCGAATAAGAAGTTGGAGATCCTTTGGGGCAATATCAATGTTTCGAATAGCTTGAACTGTTAAGATCATTGACCGCAGTGAGAAGAAAAAAAAAACTTTCAATTTCTCTCTACCTATTTTTTCACTCTTCCCATCCAATTTCCCTCATAAGAAGTTTTTTTTACCACACCAATACTTAAAAAAAAAAACTCTCAATCGCTCTTTCCTCCATTATTTTCTATACCCCACTATAATACACATCACCTTATTTATTTTCTCTTTAATTTTTTTAATAATATTTATGCTACATATTTAACTTTTCAATATAATTAAAATGGCTTAAAAATAATAGTATTTTATTTTTTTTAATTACATTTTTAATATAATTTAATAAATTTTTAAAATTTTTTTAGAATTTTTTATTATTGTTAAAATTAATAAATAAATTTTTTTAATATAACTTTTTTATTTAACTTTTCGATACAATTAAAATGGAAAATTAATTTAGCTAGTATTGGCTATGTCACGTCGTTTGATTGATGTGACAAACCTAATTTAAACAAACTCGCAAAAGGCAGAGCTCTTAAAACCTCAATCTTTCATATCGTATGGAATACTCCTCAATTAGGAAACTCCTCACAATGGAGAGAGGCAGAGACTCAAAGAGAGAGAAAATTTGAGAGAGGAAAATTTGCTGACAAATCCCGGCGACACTCATCGAAGTCTGACGACAACACTGAATCAACGACGGATGCCAAAGATTCTCAACAACCCAAGAAGATGAAGCGCAGTACCAGCAAGAGAAAAAAGTGCAGTAGTTCTTCATCTTCTTCGAGACGACATCTACAACACAGTGATGATTTGGAATCAGAGGAGAGTGAGAGCGAAAGCATGGAGGAAAGGAGGAGGATATCATGCCATAGTTTTTAATGAATATTTATTTGAGGATTAAGAGGAGTTATGGTCTAATCTGCATAATTACAATATGTCTTGTTTGTTTAACATTCATCCACATAGTTGTTAAGTAGATGTTTAACATTCATCCACATAATTATTAAGTAGAACTTCGCAATCATTTCCAATTATCCATGTCTCGATGGAAGTCTAAGATTGATGATTGATTATTGGAAGCTAGCCATTGATTATAAAAAATATTTAACTGAGATAATAAATTTAATACCTAATATCTTTATTTGTATATCTGAGATAATAAATTCAATATCTGAAACCTTTATTTGTATAACTGAGATAATAAATTTAATACCTGAGATCTTTATTTGTATAACTGAGATTATTAATTCAATATCTGAGAAATTTATTTGTATAACTGAGATAATAAAAATAATACCTGAGATCTTTATTTGTATACCTGAAACCTTTATTTGTATAACTGAGATAATAAATTCAATACCTAAGACCTTTTAATTCTATAACTGAAATCATAACTTGTATACGAAGGATCATAACATAATTTAATACCTGAGATCTTTATTTGTATATCTGAGATAATAAATTAAATACCTGAGACATTTATTTGTATATCTAAGATAATAAATACAATACCTGAGATCTTTATTTGTATATCTGAAATCTTTATCTGTATATTTTAGATAATAAATTTAATACATGAGACATTTTATTTGTATATTTGAAATAATAAATTCAATACCTGAAACATTTATTCTATAACCAAGATATACCTAATTTGAAATGATATGACCTTATACTTTATCAATGTCACACCACTCAGCTAATGTGACGGTCTTAGCCAATATTTTAACCTAATTAATTATGTTTTAATTATAATTTAATTATATTAAAAATTAAAAATTATAGATTCTACGAAAGCTTAACTTAAACATTTAACTAGAAGCGCATTTTTGAAATAAACACATACATTATTCACTGAAAAACAGGTATACAAATATATCGGATTTTAAATAAAGGTACAATCACAAACTAGATAAAAGCAGTTTTACCTAAAATAAAACACAGAGAAGAGCATTAAAACTTAAATAACGATACGATTACATAGTATATATTTATTTATTCAATCGTATCGGATTTTAAAGTAATATTACCGTTACAATTTTTTCATTGGCCAACAACAATACACTTGGTGACATTTGATTCGCCCAACTATGGTCAGCATCTCAGCTGAGTCATGCGGCGTGTCGCAATGGGATTCGTCCCTCATTTTGGTGCTCAGACAAAAATATAAAAGCTAATGCAGTGGTGGACCCACCACTTATTCACCCACATTTTTTCATGTCCACGCATGTTTCAGTGGGGCCTTCCCGCCCTTCTCATCCAATTAATTAGTCCACGTACAAGAAAGGCCTCCCAATATGGTACTATTTATGACCATTTTCCCTCACCCGGTGCGTGATTTCGTTTCCTCTCGCCCGTAGTTTTTGTCCTCTCACTAATGTGAAGCTCGGATTATGCAAGTTCCTTAGACCAAGGCCTCCGCTAGTCTTTGGCAACTCCATCAGCTACCTTTTCTTCTAGTACATGGGTCTTTTTCTTGTTGTTCCAGTGTTTGGCAACTCCAACAACTCCGTTGTTTTGGTATTTTGCCAATATTCCTATTGGTATGTTTCCCTCCCATAATATGAAACAAATAAAATTTTACTTACAAAATGTAGGAGTATATATATACACACATAGAAAGAAATAAAAAAAATAAACACAATTTATGACATTATAATTCATTTTGGTAAGAAAAAAGTTATGAAAAATTGATCTATGTCATAAATGACTTAAGCAAAGGTTTATTTTAGTAAAAGTTATATATAGATAACTTTATCTCGAATTGTTTTCAACATGTCTAAATAAGAAATTAGTTTATCACATAAGACGTTTACTTATTGCATTTATATCATAAAAATATCATTTTTATAGATAATATATAAACAAATATGCGAAATTTACAAAAAAAATTCCACGTATAACATAAGTGATAAAATATTTTGTGCCTTCAAGTAATAAGTTTGTTATTGGCTTTCCTAATTTTAACAACTAATATTTGGTATCAAGTGATGCCTCTTCAACTATGTCACAAAGCGTGATATTGACTATTCTACTATTGTATTCAATTTTGTTGATTATTTTAGCATTTATCATACTTTTATTTTGGAAAGATAATATAAAACATGATACCACAAATCACAATGGTAAAGTTACTTAATGTTTAAATGAGAGGTCACGATTTTAAATTTAGTTAGCACTAAAACTATTAAGCCTTTGTATTAATGTGTATAACATAAAATAAAATCTATTAAAGGACGGTGTTACGTGACATGAACATTCGTAGAAATAATTTTTAATAGACTAACATGGATATTTAGATAAGATATGTAAAATATTGCATATACCAATTGAATCATGTGTTTACATCTTTTCAGGAAAGAAAACAGATGGTCCAATGTCTTCCGCTTCCGATATTGCGGGCAATTCTGTTCCATTTAGTCATTCCAATGATAAGTACAACGACTAGGTGACGGGCAAGTGCTTGAATAACAAAAGATTCTCTTTGAACGAAATGGATCCTTAACAGTAGCTGCAGAAATCTTCAGGGTATTCTCAGTCGCATGTCAGGTTATGAATAAAAATCAACAGCCATAGTTCTCAAAAAACAGAGAAAGGGGGCAGGTAAAACTGTTAATAGATCTTTTCCAATACACCACAGTTTTGAAATGGTAATTCCACATATACAAAAGGACAAGAATGAAGAGTAATTGAGCCCACATACATTGGCTACCTGGAATCGAGGACTGGATAAGAGAATACTCTGATGGATCGCCCATTAACTTATAATTATTAGAATACAGGGAAAATAACTCCAAATGTGCTCAGCTGAACCAAGGCAGAAAAACTGAACAAAACACACCAAGAAAAACAAGAAAACGACAAAAAGAGAGATGTAGAGACGAAACGGTAGAACGATCATCGCAATTTTGCAGGCCATTCCTAACAATGAATCAGGCCTCTTTTCTGATCAACTTCATTAGTGCAATCTGGTCAACTCCTCAACTCTCTTGCTAAGTTCCTCTACTGAAACACTCATTGTGCTTGAAATCTCTTCCATCCTATCACGACTGAGATCAAGGAAAGATTCTATTAGATCTCCATCGAGAAAGTTTCTTGCATCTACTGTTTTCTTATCATTGTGGAATGACCGCCAATGCTCATGAATCAGACCTCCAACACCCTTTATAACCTTCCTCAAATTTGACTGCAGCTTCTCCAAGAAGATGTACTGGTCATTCGGAAGGGAGGCTATGACCCCTATTACACCATTAACAGTTCCAAAGATCACAGTCGGTATTTGACCAATGTCGGAATCTGGCAACCGCATAACAAGAGAACCATGACGAAATCGGTTGATGAATTCACCAAGGTGGTATTCTCCAACCAATTCAAGGCGTGCACGCTCCTCATCAGTGGCACCTTCGCTGTTTTTCCTCACCGTAAACAGATTGAAATTATTTTCTGCACCAAGATATACATCATCATCAAGAATCTCCACAGCAGACATCCAATTAGCATTGTAGTCCCGTGCACGCTCCTCAATAGCACCTTCCTCATGCTGCCATCAGGAAGAATGACATGATTTTAGATTCCTTGTCAATTCGATTAGAGGCAAATTGTTGCATCCAAAACATAAGATAACCAATTAAAATGAACTTTTAAGTTTTGCAATCACACTAACAGAGCAAAGTGCTTGACAGGAGTACAAGCCAGAATAAACGCACGCATGCATCCCCACATACATAGGGGCAAGGGGTAAAAAGCATTTCAGATACTTTTCTGAACTCCCTACCTTATATATTAGCAGAGAGATTGACTTCATCAGATCCCCAACAACAATGAAATCACCACGAGTCTGCACATAGAGGGCAAGAATGTGGCCATGGTGTCCACATTCAGACTGTAACTCATGAGTACCATCGTCCCGAAGCATCCACTTATAAAGCTGAATTTTCTGATTGATAGCAGCCAACAGCTTGCCGTTGAAAGCATTAAGCGAGTACACAGCACCTTTAGTTTCTTTCTCGGCAATGAGTTGCAGCTTACCTTCTTCCACGACAAAAACAAGAATTCTGCCCTACACCATTTCGATAAAAAAAATTGCTGATTAGATAGCCTCTCGACACAAAAAAAAAAAAAATTAAATAAATAAAAACACACAGACATCCACATCACAAAATGATCAAAACCATACAAGCTTTCACACAGGATGAATCCAATATACTGTACAGAAAGGGTTCTAATTATAATTACTTTCCATTCTTGCAGCCAAATAAACCCTTCATACTTCATGCCATTCTACTGCAAAGTAGATGAATGAAAGAAACAACAGAAATGATTCTAATGGACCAGCTTTAACAAATGGTATATCCTCACCAGAAAGGCAAGGCATAAAAAAATTAGACCTCCTTCCAATACAAGATGCCTAGAACGTTTTACACTACCATACCGATACTCTTTTAACAGACATTATCAGAAGACAGATGCATGAAAAATAAACTCCACAACAATCAAAATCTCTACCTTGGTTGGTTCATTTTCCTCGGGTAAAACATAAGCTGTTCCAACACAATAGTAAACATTGCTGTCATCTGAGAATGAGCAACTCAGTATGGAGCAACCACATTCATAGGTATCAAGCGCATAAGTTGATACGATCTCAAAGGTTTGATCATCCAATAAGCGCACAAAATGCATTTCAGATTCCTCCGCACTAGCTTGGTTGTACTTCAAACTACAAATGGCAAAAGTGCGAGTTTGTTCCTGGTGGCAGATACGCCGTGCATGCTCACCCAGAGGGATAGACCGAATATGAAGCTTCTGAATATCATCAATGGTGCCAATTGTAAGTTCACCTTCTTTCGCGATAGCAAGGCTGTTGAAAAAGGACATAAAGATTATACCCACAAAATACGTCAATGTTACATATGTCACAAAAATTAGATGGTCAGGTAGATTAGCCACTATCATGCATAAAAATGAATCAAAAAGATATCATACCAAATTTTTCTACTGGCTTCTCCTAGGAAAGCAAACACAGATTTTACATAGAAAAGATTATGCTTTACATGTGCAAACTAGTTAATTGCTGAAATGAGCGGATTACAGTGATGCTTATAAGTAGAGCTGACAAAATTTGACCCCGAACCGAAATAACGGTTTTTGGACAAAAATTTGTAATGTGAACCCAAGAAACCTATTTTTAACCCGATCGACCAAAACTATTACACTCAAAGTAATAAAATGAAATTAAGAGAAATTGGGCAAAAAATACCTTTTAACTATTATAAATTTGTTTGTCATGGTTCTTGTCGAACATGTCATTTTTTAGTAATGGTTTTTGTTGGATAAATAAGTCATTTGTATGGTTGAATTATGCAAAAAATAAGTGTATCTTCACCCGTTGGGTCAACCCAGACCCGAACACTTTGGGTCTTGAACAAGCGTTGTTTGATTTGAACACAACAAATTTCTTCTAAGCCGACCCAACCAACTTGGTTAACAGGTCTACTTATGAGGGAAACACAAGGAAACAAAGAGAAAGTTGAAAGGAGTAAGGAATTGACCACCCAGCACCTCATTCAGCAACTGGCATTAGTTAAAAACATAACCGATTATATAAATTTAGTGTTGATATTCCTAGAGAGTATGTACTCTTTGTGAAGATAAAAATTAAATGCAACTAAAGCTAGATAATCAACAAACAAAATAAATAAATCAGTATCAAAATTTTATTTCCTAAAACAGTATCAGTTGAGAAATTTATAACAAAACCACGTGTCGGTTGATGTTACTTAAGTATTTATCCTATTACTTTTTAGCTTCTTATAACCAACCCTTAAGGCTACATGCATCATTTTCCTTGACAAAACTATTGTGTTTACTTCAATATTTCAACCCATACCACAAATGGACAGACTATTCTCCATAAAATGATAATAATCTCCTTCGCTACAACAGGATCAAGAGTCATACAATTCAACAACCATAACAATTGGTAAAATGATTATACCTGTCTGGGAAAGCTGCTGAATTGAAAGGGCACATATGACTGACTTCCTTGAGATTTACATTACTATAAAGCAACTTTTTGTTGCTGCTGTAAATAACAGTTGGCCGATCAGAGGCAGCAAATACATGAGTAGTGTTCTTAGATGAGAATGTCCTCAGTGTAATAGGCTGTGTACCCAGAGACACCTTCTTTCGGTCAGTCAGTGCACCAGTATCCATGTTCAATATGAAGTTCAAGAGATGCCCATCTCCAAGAGCACACAATAAATAAGATATCTGAATAGAAGGTATTATAGAATTAGAACCAGGGGAAACAATTGACAAAATGACATTACACTAAAAGCTACACCAATCATGCTAACAAAACGACCAAATTAATACATAAACAAGAAGTATTGCATGATATTTCTGTCTAATGAACATGATTACAAATAACCAATTCATAGGAAAGCAAACATTACTTTTTAAAGATAGGATAAGAAATAAAAGGTACTATAGAATTAGAACCAGGGGAAACAATTGACAAAATGATATTACACTAAAAGATAGGGATCCAATGAGAAGGATGCTTAAAATAAGAAGCATAAGAAGGGATCTTGGCTTTTTAAGTGGTAAGATCCAACACATGAAATTTCACGTAAAAATAAGGGCCACTTTAACATGAAAAAGGTCACTATAAACAGAAAAAATAACTTGGTCACTATAAGTTAAAAAACGTCATTATATGTACGTGAAATTTCATGCTTTAAAAGAGATAATACTACCAAGTCTACCAATCAAAGGCTCAAAGCCCTGTTTTGTTTCACTTCTTCCCTGTCCGCAAAAGTTTGACATTTATCTCTAAGGCTAAAACTAGACCAATTATTTCTTCTTATGTCCTGTATTCCATCCAAAGTTTAACTTCACTTTTGGCTTTGACTAAACATTTTAGCACCTAAGAGAGTATTTACATTTTACCCTTACTTGAAACATATACAATCAACTCCTTTCAATTGCAAATACCAATCCAATAAATCATCAATCGAGAGACTTAAGAATACTTTTAAATTCACAACCTTGAATAAGCAACGGTAATCTTTATCTCTTTATTTTTTTGAGACATTCCAAATGTCATGTAGAACTCTGTTTTTCCAGATAATTCTCTGACACTCAAGAGTTTTTCCAGAGAAATCCAAAAATACTTTTTATATAACGAATCACTTCGTTTTCTAACATGTGGATGCTCAAAAATCCTCAACATACCAAATTTCAATAGTCAAAAGCTAATAAAATAGAAAACAAACAGAAACAGAGAGTTTCCAAAAGAGATAACATTCCTCTGTATATGAGCTATCCACTAGAAGTATTAATATTGATATAAATGAGAAAAATGAGAAACATTCAAAAAGTATAAAATCAGCTATGCTTCTTTAGTATCCTTATGCAACAGCACTCCTTCCCGACTCCCAACAATTAAAAAAAATTAGGGACATTAGCAATGACAAAGCACTTAAGCAGAAGGATTATCAAGATCCAGATGAAATGAATGAAAATCACCAAATATGAAACCAATTTGAAGAATATCCATATTGGTTATTTTGTACAAAGACAAGACGTTTCAAAACACTACTACAGACTAAGATATGAAAGCAAGGTTTCTTTATATACAAACTCAAACTCAGTATTGTTAATTCTTGAAATGGTTGTCAGATGTCATGAAACAATTTTAAACACACATAAAAAGCAAGTTTTTCATGGGAAGGAAGCTTGAAGATTTGTTTAAAAACATCCTTCAACTCCATATACCTTTAGCACAGTTTAAAGATATGTTAAAATCTCCCTCATCAAAAAATCATTTGTCACATTATGTAAAGATCAATCCACAAGCTACCATTCCTCATGAATTTGCCTTAAAAAAAAAAGAACCTTGGAATTCATGACAATAAAAACAAGTCAAGGTGCTAAGAAGTTAACTTTCAAATTTACAATTAAGATAAAGACATACCAAAAATTCTTGAATCACAGAGATGACTTAATCATTCTAATCAGTAAATTAACACCCTATAGCCCAGCACCAACAAAATGCTGCTTTTGTACCACTAGCTTACTGCAATGGTTTATCACTACAACAACTCCATAAACGTGATTCTATTCCAAGACAACACACTTTGAAATTTCCATTAGCGTCCACAAAATTTCTATATATATCAATTTTCACAAGAACTTGAATTGCATGCTTGTTTAAAATAAAACCAGTTGTTCCATATATTTTTATGTCTGAAGAAGTAAATCTTATTATTCACCCAAACTATTTTGCCCATTACGTTATTCTCAGGAATTGGTAGAGCACACCAAATGTCAAGGTGTCTTGATGAAATATGATCCAATAATACCATTCATTACCATCATAAAGATTGCAAGACCCATACTGAATCAGATACCAACATAAAGAACATGAGTTCCATGAGAGTGGAACTAAATAAGTATGCGCACTTACCCCTTCAAAACAACATAGGAGAACAGAGCGAGGTATTATCTCTCCTCCAAGATTTTCTTTGGTGATTAGATTAAGATCTGGAAGCGAAAATACCCTAACAGTTATATCTGTCCACATTCCAACTGCAGCTAGCTGACTAAAATTTGAATTTTGACTGATGGGATTTATGTCAAGGCATGATATCTCATACTCCAACTGTGCATGTTTCACTTCCGTCAAAATTCCATCACCAATTTCCAAATAAACAAGATGTCCTCCACCAGTGGCAAGTAGAACCTGTGAAAACATGATGGCCTCAGGCATCAGAGGTTTGAAGGTAATTGCAATGGAAAAAATATATTGCACATGAAATTCAGGTTTGCTTCTTCTCAAACAGCAGATAAATGACATATTATGCTTACAATACAGGGCACGGACAGATACCACAAAACAGGGCTCTCATAAAAAAGGGATAAACATTAGAAGAGAACTTTTTGCATCATGCCCAGATTTTTAAAATTAATTACTTCTCTTTCCAAAACACAAAACATCAAACATCTTCTCAAACTTTGAAGACAAACAAGAAACCCAAGATGATAATAGTATGGCGATCAATAGAGTATTTAACAGATGAAAGGAACTTTTAAAAAAATAACCTGGGACGCATTAGCAGTAGCAACATTTACAGAGTACCCTGTAGGGGCTTTCCACTCATGTCTAAGTACTCTGGATGTCGAACTGACCAGTCTAACTGAGCTTGAGGTGACCTACAAGATTGTTCATCAACCAACATCAAATATGCAACATAATTAGTCACATAAATCCTGACTGAGAAGTTCCAACATTTAATTACCAAATGGATAGAGGAAATGAGGAGAAGATACATGTTCACTAATGAAAGAATGAATCAGTTGTAATCTAAAAAAACAGTAACACTGAAGGTAGGTCCTTCAATTTACAGCTGAATTGGTATCAACTTATCAACTGGAACTAGGTTTGGGTCACCAACCCCGAACAAATGCAGGTCCAACTGTTTAGGTTAGGGTAGATACTCCAGAACAAATGCAGGTCCAATTGTTTAGGTTAGTGTCCTCCAAAACAAACAGAAATGCTATAGGAAGCAGGAACTTGTTTAAAATATAAGCATCGATAATTGCAGTAACAGCAATACATAGATGATTTCAGTAACTGTTTAAATTTGTTAATCTCAGTAAATTGTTTACAGTGTTAATATAGATGATTGCAGTAACTGCAATACGTGTCACAGCACCAACCCAACTCAGTGAGGTTCAATGAACCATTTTATTTGCAGTTGTTTAGGTGTCTTAAGCTAGCACAAGAATGTTCAGAAAACAATCTCATGATAACTTAAGGTTGTTGGTGGGTAGTTTCCAGAGGTTCTAGTGCAACAATATTTTCCAGCACTTCCACTACGGGATCAAAAACCAATGCTCAAGAATATTCACTGAGTTGTTTCAAAATTCTGCGTCCACTAGCTTACAGTCAGTCTATATCAATTATTGCTACTCATTTAAAGAATGTAATTTAAGACAAAAAGGTATGGATTGGACACAAATACAATGAGATGCTAAAAACAAATGAAACTGTAAATTGATGGATTATATGTTGATGCAACTTCAAATAATAAAAGGTGAGTGGCGAAACAGATACATCAGAAGAACAACAGTAAAAGAAGTGGGGATGTATCAGGCAGAAGACCTACTTGCACCAGTTGGTTATACAAAGCATCATGGCAAAATAAAGTTTGCAATTGTGAATCAAACCCTTCGATTTCTGTTTCTTCCAATTCATCCTCAAGATTCATAGCTAGAATCCTGGTCTCACTGATAAAGCTAACAACCAAGAAAGTGTCATATACATCATCTGTTGAAGACCTCAAAGACCACATTCCCTTTATGCCTTGAAGCTCCACTGACGCCTAAAAAGTTAACTTCAGAGTCGGTACAGTTGTTCAAGAAGCAAAAACAAAGAATAGCAAGAATTTAAGATGGAAAAAGAAATGCTAGACCTGTTCATTTATCCCAATTCCATTACGGACAATACGAAGAGAACCATCCTTGTATGCTCCAGAGCAAGTCACAACCTGGCCTTGCCCTTGCCTCTCAAGGTCAACCACACAGAAGTCTACAATTGGACCCAAATTGACATATCTTTCCAAGACTTCCACAAAAGATCCTTTTGTATCTGGTTGTAAATTTAATTTGATGAGCTGTAATAAAATCACTCCCAAGCATCAGAAATTGGAAAGTATATCATATCAGCCAAACCAAACATGCCTAGCATGCATGAACAAGTTGACAAAATATGAAAATACATGGTCCACAAACAAGGTGAAGAACATTAAGAAGAGAAACGCACATAAAAACTAAACATATGACTCAGCAGATCAAATGACAACGTCACTCGTAAGAACTTTGAACAAATATTAAATCCAGTAGTGTTGTTCACTACAACTATCAAAAAAATGGGAGCCAAAAACTATCTATCTTTTGGCTTGATTCCCTAAACTGATTTTATTTAGCATAACTTGGGTAAATACACAATGTTTATGGGATGCAAGCTCTTAAACGTTTAGTGCATGGCCGCATGTGTGCCATGGCATACATGATTCAAACAAACCATGTTTGCAGATCACTCCAGTTCGGCAGACATGACTGAACGCTGGGCACTCTTCCACACCATATGTGCCCACAAGAAATACCAAAATAACAAATTTTATACTTTGAAATTTCACAGGTAACACAATCTAAACAGATTATAATTCCCTAGGTAGATCATCCATCCTTCAAAATAATAAACTACAAGCTTTAGTTTACTATTTTTTCCAATTGTAATTATGTATATGTGCACTCCAATATCACAATACCCCTTTTGGTAGAAAGTTGTAGCATGTTGATGCTCTTTGGATTGAATGAGCAAATTACAAAATTCGGATGATGAGATGACATCAAAATGCACCTGTAATTACTTGTTGCCAGAGCATCCTTAGGAGATCATATTCTCAATAATATCTCCAACAAGATTTGCACAGATATAAAGTGCATGTAGCACACTATTATCTAGTCTAATAAAGATTAAAAAAAAAAGTCCGATGTTTTTCAAATCAGAAACAACAAGAAGAGATTCTAAAATTGAAACCAAAAGATAAAGTATATATATATATAGCCATGGAAAGGTAACATAATAAACCTACAGCAAAACTAATCTCTAAAGTAGCTTATTCTATGCTTTGAAATAAAAATTATTTATCCAAGTGTAGTCAAGTTTTCTGTATAACATGAATAACAGATCAACTGGTACTATCTACTATTGATGAAAAAACAATTCATAATAATTAAGAAAACTTTACCATTAGAACTAAAATTATTCAGATAACAAGAAGAAACAATATTATAAAAAGGAATAGGCATGAGCCACCAAATCTCCTACAAAGTTGTAACATCTTCATTTTAAATTTTAACAGCAACACAGAACAAAAGAGGCTGATTAGGTGTACACAAAAGGGAAGGACGAAGGAAAAGAAAAATGAATCTCATTGATAGATGCATGAAAATTAAATTATATCATAAATTTGATACCCTTACAAGAAACGAGATCACGCTAGATTATGGCAAAAGTTTTGAAAACAATGTAGGAAAATTAACTCAGAATAATCGTTTTGTGGAGAAGAACAAAATCAAAACAACCTATCATAAATTTCTGTATAATCAGAACATGCTTAAGAGATGTTACAAGAAGTGAAGCCAAGGGAGAGCAAAAACTGACTTTTTAATCAAATTATTGAGAATTAGAAGGGTAACTATTAGCCATCAAGCCAAAATCAAAAGCATATTGATCCACTAACCTTAACCCCTTCCTCAAACCTCTTAGACAAGGAATATTAAAAAAAATATAAAACATTAAAATGCAATTATATATTCATCTTTAGGGTGATGAGAAAACAAAGGAAGAAGATAATCACAATAAAGCCTATCTTGTACAAAATTATTCCACCAAACATTTAGGATCTATTACTCCACAAAATCAAGCACAAGCAAGATGGAAAATAAGACTCTCTCATAGTTAAGCACATTGACCATACCTGTGAATCTCCATAGCTTGAGCCAATAAAAACAAATGCATTATCCAGGTAAGATATTGTTGACGCAATAGATGTCTCCCCCAAAAGCTCAATTTTCAGGCCAGTAACTCTGTAATTCAAGAAAATTGCACAAAATTACTATAGCACTATAAATCAAAGTATGTTATAACTTAAAACTATTAATAACATTCACAGATGTTCAAGTGGCTTGGAAAAAAAAGGTTGGATTGAAGTATGAAGAGTGCTTCTTTATTGAAAGTTTGGTCAATGGTGCACTTGGAAAGAAAGAATAAGCAGACTTTCAAGGGTAGAGCTAGCACTGGATAAGATTTAAAGTTCTGTTCAATAAAGCTGTAGCTGTGGTCAAGCGCTGGTCGACGTTTTTTTTTAATGTGCACCCCAAAGATGTGATAGTAAAGTAGAGGCTAATTATAGAAAGAGACAATTTTCATACGATAAAAATTAAAGATATGAAAGACACAACTCACTTTTCTTTTTCATGAGTAATAACAAGCAGATGCAAAAGTCCTGCATGATCACCAAGCAGATACCGAGAACCATCAGCATCCACCCTTCCATAGGCTCTTGTAATGGACTGTAACCATCCAAGAAAAATTGTTCAGCATTTTTTTCCTTACATGTACAAATAATGTAGTGTTGCAGTATCCTTTGACTATAATCACTGGAAACTGAATGCCTAAACCGTAAATTAGCTATTTGCCTCATTTTCATTAAGAGCAGAAATGAAGTGACTAAGCTTGCCCACCAAAACTTACAGGTCTGATGGGGATTGCTTTAAATGAAGTGGCACTGCAGTATACAATCGTCTCCTCTCCCACAATTATAACTCCACAAAGTGGTGGTGGAACTGGAATAAGCAAATCAGCTCCATTATCAAGATTGTTCTGGGACCATGGCCCCTCAACAAAATCTTTGTCCTTTAATGAAACCTCATACGTTTTAACATGACGAGCATCTTTATTATCCTACAGAAGCACCAAAAATGTCACGTTAGGAAGCCTGTTTAGCCAAACATGCAGCCAAATGCATATTAAGAAAAGGCTCCCAGATGCAAGGCCCTTAAATGCAAAGTAATTGAACAAGCAGCCCCAACATCACTGTAATATCACTAGTGCAACTTTGGTTTTCCTTCTTAAATCATTACATAAATAGGCAATAGACCTATTCTAACCAAAAAAGTAACATTGTAGTACCTGATAAAGAACTACAATTGTAGGTTTTGAACAGCCATACAGAAACTTTATATCAAGCACTTGAAGCTCCTCAAGCCTGTGCATCAGCACAGATCGGTAAGTACAGGTGAAGCAAGATATTAAACAGAGCATCTAAATATGACACATTAATAAAAATAATTTATTTAAGAGTTAGAATTGCAGCACAAGCCACAATAATGGCTAGCCCTTGTGCTCAACAACTGATTGAGATAGGGTCTCTTTATGACAAACCATATAAACAATCTTTATGGAGCTAATGAAATAGAAGAATTTTGGGGAATATACAGAGCCACAAAAGGCAACATGCAAAAGGCTACATCATAAGAAGAGAGAAAGAAAGAGCAAACATTTAAGGTTTTAGGCAGAATGTGCAATAGAAACTAGTAGTGTAAAACATCAATAATATTTACAAAATGATAACAAAGAATCAACATCACATTAGACATTCTTCCACAGATATAGACAAAATAAAGGCCAACTGTTGTTGCACAAAAGAATTTTGCAAGAGAGTAAGCCTTCAATTTGAGCATATAAGGGGCACAAAAGAGTGAATAGAGACAAGAATTCGGCAATTTCTCAGAATCATTGCAAATTCCATTTTGAACGACAAGCCAGTCATGCTGATCCATGAAGAAATGGACAGATACATTATAGTAGACAGCAGTAAAAGCCAATGCTCATAAAAGAAACAAAGGAAGTAACATGCAAATATTGAAATAGAGTGCACAATATAATTCAGCAAAAGCTATAACAGGAAGTCTTCCAAACAGTTATGTAGCTACATACCTGATATTGAATGCTTCTTTCAGCTGTCCTTTATTATCAAATGGGATAACCTGTCAGCAGTACACCAAAACATTAGCAGTAAATTCTGAAAATATGTATGCAGCACTGACGGATGACAATAAATTTTGAGCTTGTCAAGCATACCTTAAATAACCCATCATATAAATGGAGCCCAATCAATCTACAATCAGGATCAATGATGCCAATCTATAAACATGCCCAACCCCTCCCAGGGGTAAAATACACGTGAGAAAAGCTTCACAGTTCAGTAAAAAATGAGCATTAACATTTTCTTTATTTATGTTTTCTAGAAGCAGAAGGGAGATAAAAACAATTTTAGCCAACACACCTGACCATTGTCAGTTGGACGGCCGATGCGATCTGAAACATCTCCCATTGCTCTGCATGACAGTTATTAGCAAATTTCACCAAAAAGTTACATGCATATAAATTTCAATGAATTTGGCACCAAAAGATATAGCAGTGCAAATGGGCCATATTTTTGTGAATATCTTGAGTAAACAAACAAGATCAAAAAAGTTTCCAAACTTGTTAAGATAAGCTTAACTACAACAGCCTAGTTTGACTTGTTAACGCTTTTGAACTTTTTCATATATGTTAATCGTTAAAAATGTGCATTCAATATCTTTTATACTTTTCAAGATCTACGGAAAAACACGATTTTTGGGGGAAAATAAACATTATGGCCTCAAAAAATATTATATTTTATAGGAAAAAGTTGTCGAAAAGAATGTTTTACAGCACCACTTGTGAGAAAGGGCCTTATATAAAAGTATGGCAAAAAAATTTGCATATATAGATTTTTGGTTGTGACATAAGACCTTTAGCCGGATTTTTGACGTTAACTCAATTTTCTGATATGGACTCAGCTTATAAAAGCTCCAAAAAACCCTGAAGTTCCTATGATTTCCTCCATTGCTTTCTATCTAAAATTTAACCATTATTTGGTGAAGAACTAAAATATTAAACACAAAATTGAATAACATAATTTGCGTCAATGCTGGAAGAGTTGAATCAACAATAGGATTCTAGCTAAATGTCCCATGTCACGACCAAAATGCTATAAAATGTCCCTTTTTGCTATACAAGGTCCTTCATCACAAAAGTGGTACTATAAAGGTCCTTTCTTAAAAAATTTCTATGTTCAAATGTCTATGTATGAGTTAGTAAATTTTTCATTCCACATAGAAACACAATCCAGTACTATGGTTGCATTTTATGGGATGAGTACGGTGCATCGTTGTTAGCAAATGTTGTTGTGGCTTCCAATGGTTCAAAAGCAATCTGTTGGTGAACTTGGAAAGAATGAAACCAATCGATTTTTTGAGAGCACACTGCAAGGTCATGTTCCCATTTCACAACTTGTATGGCTAGAGCCAACTGCCAAATATTGGATGCTGAACAACAATTGTCGTTGCTTGAATTTTTAGATTAATTCATGATAGCTTGACGACATGCTAACTTCACTTCAGCCATCTTTTCGTATTCGACTTCTGTCTTCAGTGCCCATCAAATGCCAACATAACAGTGCGGAGTACCAAGTAACTCAGCAAGCCATGAAATAATGTCAGGGCTTTGGTTTATATATTTTCTGTCATTTCAGCTTTTATGACAAGAAAACTAGCCCAAAAGAATATGAAACAAGTCAACTAAATTTAGTTCCAAACAAAGCCAAACAATGACACAACTATCCCAGAAATGTCATGATAAAGAAAAAAGCTAATTGCAACATTTTGTTTTCAGGAGGAAAGGTCATGCCCGAGTAGGCTAGAGTAAAAGAAGTATACAAACAGTTATCTGGCATAAAACAGACAGTATAGAATAAGACCTTGTGACAAGCTCTGATGTCTCAGGATCCCATTGAAGAACGCAAAATTTGTATCTTTCTGTTGCAATAAATAAGAAATCTTGTGTTTCACCCTGTTATTACAAATATAACAAGTTAATGGAGGAGAATCAATGATGCCTTATTCATATCACATACCAAATAGCTTCACTTACATGAGGTCGAAAAAGTTCCAGGGTGGCAATTCTTCCATAAATTGGAACGTCCAACATGGGCTGTAGGAAGGTAAGCGTGAGTTATTAATATCACATGAGAGCTAAAGCTGGAGATGGCTTGATAAAAAGAAAAAGACCACAACAGCAATAAGATGCATCAAAATAAACAAGTCAAACTAAAGAACACACAATACAGCTATAACAACACAATATATTGAGCAAAATTACCTTCTGACTTAGTCTTTTTTGCTAATAAAGAATCAACATCCCAAGAAAATTTCACCATGAGCTCAAACAAAAATTTCAAGAACACATCTCCCTACCCCTAAGAGAGAGAGAGAGACAGAAGGGGGGTGCTCTAAAACAATATCTTCAAGAAACACAACATAGGATATTGGGATATGAATACTATAGCTAAATGCAGGGCACTTCCTGTGTTCCAAATTGGAGTTCCAAGTTTAATACACATGTTAAGCTAGTGACTTTTTTCAAATAACCAACAAACACTATTAACTTGATGCCTCATCATCTTTTTCTCGCCCTACTATCTTTCATATATCTCCTCCAAAACAGTAATTGCAACCTTTATATGGGTATCAATCTTCCCACACATAATGTCTTTCTCAAGAAGAGTATTCAATAATAAGGACTTGTGGCAAAATAAAGTGTTATAATAACACTGTTTAGCAACATTATGTTAGTTCAGATCCTTATTTTGGAAAAGGAGGTGTTGTTACATAGCATAAAGAATACAATAGATTTCACCAATAAAAAGAAATGGGGATTCCACCAATAAAAAGAAATGGGGATTTCACCAATAAAAAGATAAAAAGCTGAATATACACAACTTTATTCGTCAACAAGAAACGGGGATTCCAAAGCCAAACAGGAAAACAAGGTCAACCTCACCTCAGTGTTAGGCACTAGATAGCTAAGTTTTTTGCAGTCTTGCAACTTAAACTCATGAATTTATTTTTCTAACAAAACATATTTATCACTACACACTTGTGGATTGTCATGTATGCCCACATCACGAAGTTCTTTTCTGCAATGAAACAAGGGACCAACACACCAGCAAAAAGAGATACCAACTAATTCATGTAACTTTGACCATTTGTTTAGCCTACTACACAGTAGTTGAAATGCAGCTAAAAAAATGAGGAAATCCTCTCCTACAACCAACAAATCAGTATCTAAAGGCTTTCTAGATGTCTTCAATTAGGTAATCAGAAAGATGGATCAATCACCCAAGTTCAACTACAATTCTATCTAAGTTATCTTTTGAGAGAATTTAGGAAACAAAATCCCCATTTAAAACTTGCTTGTGCTTGAAAGGAAAAAATTCAATGTAGTAAGTCAAAGAAGCTAGTTTGGAGACGAGAGCAAATATGTTGGTCACCACATTCTCTTTGGTCCTTGGGTTCGTTTCTCTTTTTTATTTCTCCTAACAATTATCATTGTTTGGACAAGGGCACAATTTATTAACACTAAAAATATGCATGAGGCTTGCATAAAATTCTTCTACCCAAGAAACGAGTGTTAAATACAAAAGGCAAACTCTGATTCTATATAATTAGTGCAACAGCCAACAGGCCTGATGAGTATTCCTCTTAAATGCATTCCTATGTACAGCCTTATGTGTTCAACCCTAACTAATGGAATAAGGTGTCACTGCTTGACTCACATACCAAAGAAAAATATTTAACTAAACCCCAAATCACCATTCGAACAGCCTCATTCTCTGAACAACTCTCGACCAAGGACATGGGCTTTCCAAATATATGGCAAAAAGTAAAAGGCCCGACAACACAACAAAACTTAAATAAAGAGCATATAAGGTAATTATGGTATCACTAAGGTAATTCTACCATACAAAATGGATAGGCTTTCTTCCACCCATCAGCTTGTATTAGTAACCACCCTTCTCTTTCAACAATAAAACCACATACGGCATTGCTTCTAATTGAACAGATACGAGAGATGAAAGCTGATGGAAAAAGTTCCCTAGCAAATGAGGAGCTCAACAAGAATCTTAGTTTTAGAAGGTGTGAGGTGCACTAAGGCGCAAAGGGGACCTGCATGGCTATGTTGCACCAATACGGATACGGAAATTAAAATTTCTAAAAGTGGGTCCAGGCGTCCAACATGGGTACTGGATAAAACATAAATTATAGAAAATTATAAATCATTCCAGTAACTACTACAAATTAAGATATAACATAATTAAATGACTTAGATTACCAAAAGCAACCAAAATAATGTAAATAAAGCATATCATTCTCCAACAAGCACCTTGCTCTCCAATTCCAACTTGTCAAATGAGAATTCCACATCTTTAAAAGCCCTACATGCTCTATGGAATCAAATGCATCGCCACCAATATCCCACATCTTAGTCTTCTCATCCTCATATTGTTTGAAGTTTCTTGATAATTGATGAAGATTCATATGAATATAAATTAAATCTTGTGGCATGACTTGGTCCTCGTAAATGAGTGAATGAAGAAATTCATACTTCAATTTTGCTCCACACATGAGGAAGTGAGTTGCCAAGTACTTTAGCGGAAAGGAGTTTGAGCTCTAAAATTTTCCCACCACATCTTACGTAAATAATGGTGAGATTGTAAAAAAAAGACCACATTTGATAGAAAAAAAGTGCATATTCATCCATTGTGGACATAATCGATGAAAGCACTTCATTCTTTCTCGTTTCACAGTCTTGATGTTGAAATTTAGCAGGATACTCAACTAACCATTCATCACTATAAACCTCTGACATAAACAAAAATAAAAAGGTTAATTATGTGTTTAGAAAATAAAAGAAGAATGGAACTACTTATTTTAAAGATCATATACCTTGAATTTAAAGAGTGAACTAGATAATGAAGAGGAGTGTAGTTATTTGCCCAACAAGCTACTAAGATTTCATACACCACATCATAAAATGGACTAGGCTCCGAAATAATAATTTTTTTCCTATCTTATAAATCTCAAGCTTCACTTTCTCAATCATGGAATTCCACATCTCATACACTAAGTGAAGGCATGGCTTGTCCATATCACAAAACCTAATCATGCCATGGATTGGCCTCATGAAATCAATTACGTAAGTTACTTTATCCCACTAATCATCCCTCATAATCTTCTTCGTTAATAGTTTTCCTTCTCATGTCTTCTCCCTGTAAGACGCCCATTCACGACAAATTACCATTGTTTGAAGACCTTGTTTGATAAGCTTAAATCTTTTAAGCATTACAATGACGAAGGCACAATATGTATCGGACACAAAAAATAATTTTGGAGAGAACCTTTAAAAGATACATAATCTCATGTTCTGATTCATAATGAATTTTTTTTCTCCACACCGTCTCCATGAATTTCAGTTTAGCTATACTTTTCATATGTTTCTTCTTGGCTGCACAAATGTTCTTCAAGGCAAGGTTTAGTGTATGGACAACTCGTGGTGTCTAATAGATGTGAGGATACTCACTATCAGTTAGTTCTCTCACTCCCTTATTATTTGCACAATATTTTGATGACCGACATCTTACATGGCTTCTTTTATCAAATTAGCAATGAAAAACTTGTATTTCACTTGTCCAAAACAATTCACAACTTTAAGAAACATGGGGCCATTTCCATTAATTGCCATGAAATTAATGAGTGGCTTTCTTGTTGGATCACTACACTCATCGGTCATAATTGTCACCCCTTTTTCTTTCTAAGTTGATTTAAGTGGTACCATAAGCCTTTCTTGTTTCTTTCTTGTAGAAGCAATGTAGTTCTTAACTTATTCTAAGCTGAAGGAATAACCTCCTATGTAATGTGTAGCGGCAAAGGTGAAAGTCCTAACAGAAACCTTCTATATAATTTCTTGATCCAATTGATCCCTAACATCAACACCACATGCTCTAGTAATAGGTGATGCATCAAACTTTCTTTTCTTAGAGGAATCTAAATTCATTTCAGATTCACAAGGCAAAGGAACTTAACTTCTCTAGGTCTTGAATCACTTTTTTCTAATTCCAACCTCATCTTCTAATCTCTTCATTTTCAAGTATATCACAACTAGTCACTTTCTTACCAGCAGCATTCCCTCCTCTTTAATTTGATGTAAATGTGCTCTTACCCTAGAATAGCTTAATGTTCATATTTCATGGCAAAAGTTGCAATGAAATTTCCATGTTCCTCCTAAATCCCCTTTTTTCTAAGTTGTTCACAAATCTCCACAATGGAGCAAAAGTATCACCACTATGCACTGTATTCAGAGACCATAATTCTAAAGACTTGTTAATTAAATATATTCAAATTCCAAAACCAAGTAGTGACTCAACAAATCTTAGAGGAATTCAGGAGCAAGAAAGAAGAGAAACAATGGCAAGAAGAGAAGGTGAGGCCATGAGGGAACTTCATGGGAGTCGAAGAGAATGGGAGATTGGGTCATCAATTAATTGGGTTGTATCAAAATATTAAAGAAACTATGGGCTTTTCCTTCTTTTTTTAAATGTATTCAGCTGAACAACTTATTTTACTAAAATTTGCTTATTGTTAAGCTGTAAATTATTTTTTAATTTGTTAAGCTTCGGGATACACCCATATATTAAGGTCTGACTGTACCCAAGATTAAACACCCTGAACAAATTGGGTAAGTATCCTGGACATACCCATACCATACCCAAGACATGCCCATATCCAATACAGGAAATGGGATGCTAGATCTATGTCCATGCATCATAACTGCAAGGCGAAGGTTGCAGTGAAATAGAAAACAGAACTGTTAATAAAAAGCGAAAACTGAAAAAGCCAGTACGTGACTGGCTACTTTTCTCTTCTCTTCTCTTCCTCACTGACAAAAAATAAATTGTAATGAAATGGGAATGTAAGGTAGTATTCTCCCTCTTCTCTCACTGATAGAAAAAAGAAATTGTAAATAAATGGGGGTGAGGTTGGGTAGTATATCACATGCTCACTTTTTACTCAAACTTTCACTTTCCTTGAGAAAAGAAGACAGAAAGTGACTAAGTAGCCTGCCTTACACCTCTCAATAAGTGCCCCAATGCGTCTTTGGGATCTGACGTGGCTGGGGGCACACTATTTAAACTAACATATGCATATTAATTTCCATGATTAACTAGCATGGGGTAATCAAGAGGCCAAATGCAAACATAAAGCTCAAAGCTTGTCATAATAAAAATTTCAATAGACTTCTTAAATGTTAAGATATTGAACACAAAGACATTACAATGATGGATTTCCTCATTACTAGGGACCACCTTCTTTCCCCGAAATCTGGTACAAAAGGCTAGAATGGAAGGAGGACCCTTGTCATACAGCAAAAGTAACATCAATATCATTGACCAAAAATCTGATGGCAAGCCACATAACGTATCCATCAATGCAATTCCTTCCCCTACCCAAGACCTTAATGCTCTAGCAATATTCAAGATGCAATAAATAATCATAGCTGTCAAAAGCTCTCACAACAACCATCCCCTAGTCACATCAAACACATCTCATTGCCACAAAAATAGCAAAAAAAAACCTATCAACACTCCACAGCATAACCAAAGAGACTCCATCACAACATGAAATTAAGCAATATCCAACCCCTTGGAAAATTTATATACTAGGTTCATGTACACATTGGTAGCAAAAACACCACCTACATAAGATTAATTTTCTTATGAACCATGTGATAAAATAAAAACCTATAACCAAAGAGATCTTGAAAACCTCATGAAGCTCCACTTTATCAATATATTAATACTATCAAATAGTTAAAAAAATTATATCCTTATCATGTTACAAACAAACACCTTAATATCTCCTCACAATCCTGTCCAACCCACCATTAAACTCCACAGTAAACAACTAATTAAGAAAGGAAGCACATAGAGACTAGAGAGTGCAAAAAATTAAATATTTCCTGTAGTTAGCACATTGATTGCATATCAATAGTTTAGGGAGTTTGGAGAAGATACCATACCTGAAGACCTTGAGGAGTTAACAAGTGAATCTCAATTCTGGTGCATTTACTGTAATAAGGAAACACTATCAGTATACTCACACAAAATACATATCCAATAAAAATTTGTTGACTGTTTTCCACATGGCCAACAGCAAAGGAAATTGGAAATAAATATTGAAAGTCTACATCATAAAGAATGTTGCAACTAAGAAATTGGCCTTTTAATCCAACACCAACACGTAAAACACATTAACCATACTGGTGAAGCTGAAAACATGCAAAGTCTAAAATAAAAACACAGATAGCAAGAGTGTACAAAATTCAATTTGACCTTTCTAAGGAAGTTCACCCATATGACAATTTCAAGTATATTGGATACCAAGCTTATTTCCACCTCAACTAGGCATGCACGAGCGCACGACATTTATAATTTTACTCTTAGCCATAAATGTCTAGTTTTAGGCTCTCTTCACATCATCTCATGTTTTGCACTAGGTCAATCATAAGGATTTTTCCACAATGATCAATTCAAATTTTACAGTAACCAACTATTTCTGCTCATTAGCTATAAAGTGTCGTAAAAAGTTAACAATAATTCCACTATTATACAAGTATGATTTCTTTGCAAGAGCATGGGAAAAATAACTTAATTTCAGCATCTAATATTTCCAATAAAACTTTTCTTTGTCATATAATTCATTTATCATACTTCCTTTCATAATTACGATTGAAAATAACCTAATAAAAATGATAAATCGCCATTCATGATGAAGGTGCCCGGCATCAACAAATGGATCTCATCCACAAGTTACTGTGATCTTCAAGCAATGTTTCCAGCTCAAGCTTGTATGATATGATAATGACATTTGTTTATGAGTTCATTTTCTTGAAATCCATATTGCTAGACTTTTGTGTAGATAGAACAAAACTTTAGGGCTGTGTGGCCAGCACTTATATGAGTCTTAGATCTGAATAGCCTATAGTCAAAATACAAAGTTCTAATATCTTTAAGGATACAACATCCTTGACCAAGTCACCTATTGAATTCCAATGAAATCAAATTTGGAGCACAAGTCACAAGTTATGTCTAATATTTATTAATTTTAGGCTCCAGGCCACATATGACAGTACTCCCTCTTTCTCACCAGTCACCTAGAGAGATAAAATATCATTTGAGTTTATTGGTAACAAACTATGCCTCTTAAAAATGTGAAGCGCGCTGAAGGGTTGACTATGTAGTTCTCATGACATCCAAGTTAATCTAGCAGCCAACCCCTTGGAACCGGATTCCATTTTACTTGGAACCATCCGAAAAAGCAATAACTTACAGGTAAAAGCTATGAGCACTTTGTATATCTTGTTTGGTATATTTGTCACTCTATTTTAACAATAGTATAAGATACAGCACGGTATCACTAAAAGTGGCATTAAAGACAGTTAGGCCATTCCCATGCTCCGAATCACTCATTCCATGAAAGGGCATCTATAAAAATTAAAAAAAAAAAATCATATACAACTACTTTGAATATTTAGGAAAGGTGACAAATTTAACAAAAATCCCAGAGTACTACAATGGCAAATGAATACAGCTGCCAATCTTTGATCAAAATCATATCAAGCAAATGAATCAAAGTAAAAAACTTATCCAACAAGTACTCATACACAGCACTTCAAGTCCAACGACTAAACAGGACAAGGTTGATTGAATCAAATAACAATAAAAAGTACATGAAAACTCACTTGCAGGAAAAAAAAAAAAGGGGGTTCGAAATTTCACATGCACACAATTCAAAAAAGACCCCCCCCCCCCCCCCCCCCCCCCAAAACTATAAAGGATGACCAAGAAAGCTAAAAGGTTTTCCATGTGAAAACAATTACATCATTAAAATACATAATCACAAACTCATTCGGATTTTTTCAATCAATCTATATCAACAAAAACACATAACTCAAAAATGTGGACCGTAATCCCCAAAAAAATCGGGGAAGATTGGGGAAAGTAAATCAGAAAATAAATTTTCAAAACAAGTGATGAAGAAATGAAAAAATTACGCTATAATAAGATTGAGCTCCTGAGGGCCAGTGAAATTTCCGACACACGAATTTGTCACATTCGTAGGCTTGTGAGCAGTGACCACATAATTCCATATGCTCATCTTCCCTCAACTCCACTAACCGATAACCTCCTTGCAATAACAGAACACGGCGTTCCTATAAAAGATTAAAATCAAAATTGAAATTCCGAATAAGAACCGAAATTTATGAGTGTTTCAGACATAACTTTAGAGACTTCCGAAACCGGTCCGAACTCTTCATCAACAATAACCGCAGCCTAACCAATTAACAATCCATAATCACTAAAATTTAGGCACTTATTTCATCCTACCAATAATAATTATCTAAATTATGAAATTGAAAGTGAATGATTCACAAGCAATTGTAATTACTGATAAATATTAGCATAAACGTGTAAATAAATTACCAGATGAAAAATGAAAAGGTTAAAGCAACGGAAGCAGGAGGTGGAGTTGCGCCAGTACTACTGTTCGATGGTGGTTGAGCAGGTGTTGCGTGAGACCCCAATGGCCGGTGACGGAGCGAGAGCGAGAGCGAGGGAGTGAGACTATGCGCGGGGCTGGCGGGTTTTAAGATTTAGGCATAGGGTTTGGAAGTTCGATAGAAGAATTGGGTCAGAATTTCGCTAAGATTTTAAATATAAATATAAATACTTAACATAAAATTAAGTAGCAAAAGAAAGAGGAAAAACATCAAACCAAGGGGGATAGTAACGAAGAAAATTAGAGATATTGCAAGAAAGATTATTTCAACCATGATCAAGTCAAAAGATCGGTCCACTGGTATAATGTGACGGAATTTACTATGCGTAAATATGTACATGTTTGTTTTCATATGAAGTGTAGTTTAATTAGATGTTCAATTTAAAGAAAATAGGCATCTTTGCGAGGTTTTATTAGCTTTGGATTGCCTATTTAAAATGCTTTGGGTTATTATTTTTATGAACATGAATGACTAAAATAAAGTATGAGAAAATATTAGATGAGACAGTCTCATCAACATTGGTATGATAGTTTCCAGCACATACTCTATTTATAATAAAAGGATAACACCATGTAGAAAAAGAAATATTCTACTTCATTCTCCTCTCACTCTCTCGTAACTAGGGATGACAAAGGATATTGGACTCAGCCAGAGCTGTGGATCCATATCCATATTTACGAATATGGGTCTTTAAAATTTAAACCCAAAGGATCCGGGTCGGCTCGAATTCGAGTGCCATGACTGAAAACTAGATAGGGTACGGGTCTAACCATAATACCCGGACTCGGATCCGTTACCCTTTTTTCATTTACTCATTGTACTTGTTTGTATTGTTATTCAAAAGACATGTAAAAATTTGATTTTTTTATTTGTACTTTGTTGTTTTGTAATATTTGAGTAGTTATATGAATTGTATTAAGTATTGAACTTACATCCTTCGTTGGACTGTTGTCCTAGTTGTAAAATGCAGATTTATAAATTTGAAACTTATTATCGTCGCAAAAAATATGCAAAATATGTAGGATTTATTTTGGACCCGTTTTGGACCCATTTGGACCCGAATACATTGGATCTAGATATGAATCCTTACTTTCCTTACCCGACACATCTAGATCGAGATATGGATCTATCCTTGAAAAACGAATCTCGATTTGGATTCATAAGGATTCGGTCCATTGCCATCCTTACCCATAACTTTCTGCAAACTCTCTCTCTCAATTTCGCATTCAATCTACTATATTCAACTTCGATTCAACTCCATTCAACTTTAATTAACTCCAAATCAATGTTGTAGAATTAGTTGATTTTAACCTTAATGGAATCTGAATTTAAGTTGATTTTAACCTTAATATAATCTGAATTTAAGTTGATTTTAAGTTACTTTAGTTCAATCTCAATGAAATCATCGTATTAAATCTAAATTTTTGCATAATTCAAGCATTAGACTTGTGCTTTTTGAAAATATCACAAAATTTGCATTGCGAGACCTAATTTTCACTTTATCTCAAAACGTCAAAACAACAAATTAGTTGTAGATGCACATAAATCAATAATTTTCTTAGTTTAAAACCTTTTTTATTATGGATTTCAAACATTTTATCTCTACTTTTGCTCATAGGGCACTAGGCTTGTCCTTGGATGGGATTCTCACCCCTAGCCACCCTAGGCTAGAATACTACCATGATAGCGTATTCTAGAGAGACATTACCGAGCTCATGACCTATGACCCAATCCGATCTAAGGTGACTTGGATCATCCACCAGGTGGTGCGGGTAGCATATAGGATCCTAGCTTGGACCCTATTCTCTAGAGACGTTGGGGTGGCGTTTGCTTGTCTCGCGAGCTTTATTTCCTTTGGCATTTGTTTGCCCGACAATCTGGTTTATAGAATAATTGGCTCAAGTAGCTGAAAGATAGCCGTAAGAGGCCTTATTATCCTTCTAGTGTTGTCGAGTAATGTTAACCTTCCTAGTTGCTCTGCCTATAAGGTGCCATGTTGCACCTGTATATCTTTGCATAGCATGCAGAACATGCAATGGATCCAACCTTATAGAGGTCGGCACCAGGGGTATGAATGACTTGTGGGGCGCCCGACTATGAATTTGCCAGCCCCCTATGCCTTTCTACCCTAAGCTCATTTCCCTTTTCTAGTAGGGCTTGAGACATGAATTCTTTAACCTGATTTCATTGGCCTCCCCCAAATGCCAAAGGTGTCCCTCTTTCCATTGAGGATGGGGACCATGAGGATGATTGAGAGGCTGCCGGTCAGGTGGAGGAGGAACTCATGCCCAACTTTCCTCAAAATAAGGAGAGCAGCAGTCCTATGAGGCTCAGTTGGCTTATGCGACATGATTTTGGTCTTTTATGGACCCATTTCAAGCTTATGCGAGGATAGCTTATTAGACTTAAGAGCCTCCCATCAATCCATGGCCGATTCATTCCATGATATGTAGACTGATTATCATGTTATGCAGGAGTCCAACTGGGCTATGAGTGCGCAGTATGACTGGATGAGGACTGACTATTGCTCTATGCGGGCAAGCTTCTCCTCTATGGAAGAAGCTATGAAAAGATATTTCGGGGGTGATTCAAGTTCTTCATCGAGATATGGCCCGCCTAGCTATAAACTCTACCCTCCCCCGTATCAACATTAGTTTTTTTCTTTTGTTTTCTTTTGCTTTTTTTGTGTGTATTTTTAGATATAAATCTTTACATTCTTTCCCTTTTGGCTTCTCTTTGATTCTTTGATGTCTAGTGCTTTCACTAAGGACATAGCAAGGTTGGGGGGGGGGGGGGGGGGGGGGGGGGGGGGGGGGGGATCATGCATTGCATTGTAGCATAGTTTTTCATTATTTCCCTGTTCAGTTTATTTCCTTTTAAGAGCATTCTCAAATATCCTTAGATTTTCTTTTTCATTATTTCCTTGTTTAGTTTCTTTCTTGCATTTTGTAGTTTAGAGCATTGCCTATATACCATAGTTTATCTATATCGTTAATAATTGAGATTAACCTTTCAATAAGGATAAGTAGATACATATTTCTCTTTTTTGAATATGATTTTAATTGATACAATAGTTGAATTTCAAAAATCATGAACATTGGATTGTTGAGAATTAGACTATTTCTCCCTTTTAAAATTAGTCTCACTTAATGTTATAGACTTGTATTTACCTATGAGGACTTGAGCCTTAGACTAATGACTTTATTCTGGTCCGTTTCTTTTCATGTGAGTTAGATTCTGTCATCTATGTGATTTTACTCTTGGGTTTGCTATTTGGTTGTTCGAGATTTTTTGGTGCAACTCATAGGAATGATTGAACTCTCCTTAGAATTAGAGCCATTTTCTCATGCTTAGGTTAATTTTCCACAAAATTGTTTTTCTTTTCACATCCCTAAGATGAAACTCATTGTGCTTGTGTTCCTTTTTCTTGATATATATCATTAAAAAACCTTAGAGCCTTTTTGTTAGGTTTATTTTTGGAGAAGAGTCGATCACATTGTTCTCAGTGCCTCTTGTATCAAATTAATCACATCCTATAGAAGAGTTTTGACTTTCATCCTCTTCTCTAGTGTATATTCAAAATAAAGAAAAGAGTAGTAGCTATAAAAAGAAAGAAAAAAATTGAAA
Organism: Dysphania ambrosioides; assembly: GCA_026401315.1. NCBI lineage: Eukaryota > Viridiplantae > Streptophyta > Magnoliopsida > Caryophyllales > Amaranthaceae > Dysphania > Dysphania ambrosioides. The sequence continues at coordinate 13,517,465 of CM048659.1, forward strand.
AAATAAAAGAAAAAATTGAAAAGAAAGAAAGAAAAATATAGAGAGAAAAAAGAATAACAGATTAAGAGAAAAAATAAGAAGCATAATAAGAAAAGTGGAAGATTTCCTTAAGTCTATGCTCATCATCAATAGAGCAATGAAGTTCGTATCTAGTACATAGTTGAGGTGAAGCATTGATCCACGCGTGAAAAAAGAGGTCGTGTTCTGGAGTATAGGAGGTTATAAGGTGTTTTTGAACCCTTACATCATATAGCAGTGGAGTTTTATTTAGGTTGAGACCATTTTCCTAATTAACATCGCCCTACCCTATCTAACCAAGCCTACCTATTTAGAAAGTCATGACCTTAACGAGTAGACACCATGTTTAGTAGTGGAGAAAGATAGAATGAAAGCTTAAAGAGGACAATTTCACAGAGTTGACGTGATTATTAGGTTGAGAGTAAACATTATAAACCAAAAAATACATGAGTGGATTACTTCCTTATGCACCCATTAAAGTGAGAAGTTGATGACATATGATTGAGACTAGCTTAGGGGAGTATGTAGTTGACATTCTTGACTATCAATTTGTTCATGGATTTTATATAACTCATATATGTGCGTATTTATTTTGAATCATGTTTTGACTTAGAGTTTTATAAAATTGAGACATGTTGTATTTCCTGAGGGGACGTTGTCTCATTTCTCTCGTCTTTGCTCTTGAATTCTTAAGGACAACATTTGTTTAGCTCAGGGGATTGATAAGTCCCAATTATACATATAAAAATATGGCTTTTTAGGTCTTTTTGCATATATATATTCACATTTTAGTTCAGTTTTGGTGAATTATGTTCATTTGTTATCATATGATGCGTTCACATATTTTTGTAGTGTTTATGTCATTTTTCAGGATTCTTGAGGACTCAGTGTCATGGGACAAGTTCAAGACCTAAGGAACGAAGCTCACACCAAATGAAGAACACGAACCTGATAAAACCTGAACATAGGATAAAGCAAAGGAGTAGAATTAGATTCAAAAGCAATAAGACTCGATTGAGTGTGTAGAGGACTCGACTGAATAGAAGTGCTAAATCAGGCAGAAAGTAGCCTCCAGATGAAAAAGTGAAGTAAACAAAAATACTCGATCAAGTTTGCTAAGCACTCAATCGAGTCCCTTCTCTAGTAACCAATTTTGACCTAATTCAAAATCTGAAGAAAGAGACTAGACTTGATCGAGTGCTACTCATACTCGATCAAGTGCTACTTGTACTCGATCGAGTGCCTTAGTTCTGGGCCGATTTTCTACGCGTATTCAAACCCAAATTCTTTGTATGTATATCTTAAGATTTTATAGGTTATCAAGGACGACCATCATTATGTTAATTAGCATTAAGCAACAATAGTCATAAGGTTTTGCTTAGGTTTTCATTAGCTATCACAAAACTCTCTCAAATTCTCTCTAGATTCATGTTTTGTTCTTAGATTTCATTGAAGTTTTTGGATTGCAACTCTAGCTTTATGGACAACAATTGGTTTATTTTATAGTTAGTACTTTAGTATTCTATTCTCTCTAATTGCTTTAATATCATTTCCTAATTGCTTTAATATCGTTTCTAGTATATATCATGGTTACTATCATTGCTTGTGTTGATTTTATAGTTAATATGTGTGAGTAGTTTCTTATTCTAGGATCCCGATAAACCCTAATATGGATATGTATTGATAAATTCTGAAACCCGATTATAAATGTATAAAAATAATTCTTTTAATCTTTGATTGGCTTTAATTTCACTAAAATGCTAGACGTAGTTGATTAATGGCATGTATTAAGTTCACGGCGAGAGTAGATTCATAATCTACATTAGAATCACTGATTAAGTTGAGATTGATAATCTCAAAAGTAGATATCATGCCCATTAGGACTTATAGGATATTGTGTTTATTGTCTTGCTATTTCATGAATCCATGACTTTAGGTGAGAGAGAACCTTAGTATTGTTTAGGGTGCATTTGTCATAGAAATTACTTTATGTGTTGAATTCACATAATTTGGATAGAAATCTATATCTGAGTCATATATTGTAGTACCTGATTCGCGATCAAATACAACCAATTAATTGATAGAGTCTCACAGTTTAATCTTGCGTGACCAATTTTAATAAAAAGTTGCCACCTTATTTTTATCCAAATAAGGACAATTTTATATTTTTCTTATTCTTTTGCTTTATCATTTTATGAGTTGCCTCTACGAGGGTGATTCATAAAATGGTGTGCCCAAGAAAGACTGATCTACAAAATGTGGGTTCGGAATCTAGGTTAAGAGAATCGAACGTTTGTAACTCGTCTTCTCTTGCGTTTTGGAAAATAAGCTTTTACTTGTACATTGTCTTTATTCATTAATTTGACTATGTCTACTTTTTTTAATTAATAGATTTAAGCACATATTTTAATATTGTTAAACACATCAAGCGTACAAGGTTTATTATACCCTAATCATACATTGTTATTGATTTGTAGTAGGTTTGAACACTGAAGTTGCACTATGTACCGATCATTGTGGGATTTTGAATCCACTCACGGATCAAAACCATCGTAGTTTGGTTGAATATCATATCTCAAAATGGCCAATTTTATTGTGATTTAGGGTTGATGAAGGAATAGAGCATTATTAATTTCAAAATGTGTTTGGAAAGGAGTTCACTCGTGAGGTTGAAGCAATCCAACTAAAATGATATAATTAACTGAGTTTCAATAAAAATTTGTGTCTCTATTGATGACTATGCAAGGATTGAAATGATATTTGGAGTTATTCACTTAACTATCTCACTTAAAATAAGGTAATTGCCATATTAGCAATAATCAGAATAGTCTTTTGAAGAAGACTATTTTTTTTATAAATTGCATCCCAATTGATGACTTTGCAAGAATTAGAATGATGTTTGGAATTATCACTTAATAATTTCACTTTATGAATGATTACACTCAAAACAAGATCTTGTAGATTGATAGGTTTGTATAATTGGCCACTTGAAATATAATATTCGTTAGGCTTTGTCTCCAAGGTAATAAAATGCTATATCTTTAATAATTATTAATTAATCTATAGAAATTTTACAATTGAAGACTTTTATGAAAGCACTTATTAGAAGGGGAATTGACTTGATTTTTTTATACGCCATAGATGACACCTGGCGTACGTCAAGTCACACAATAATACAGTATTATACTCTACAAAATCAGTTAAAATTTCCTAGTCCTTAAAAAATACTTTGTGTAGCAATACTATTAAGAAAAGTAGTCATCAACCTACTGCTGCTAGAAATCTGAAATACCACTAGCAATGATTAATTTATAAAAGAGTCTTAATTTATGGGAAATTGAACGTACAAAACAAAGTAAAAATATGGGCTAATTTGTTACTATTTTGATGAAACGTGGTAGTATGTTAGTATGTAGTTAAAATTACTACTACCATTACAAAACAAAAGTAATAATATTAATTAGTATCTGCATCTTGAAGTTCCACTTTTAGTTTCATTAATATATTTGATATTATACTTTTTCTTTATTGATTTGACTTTAGTCTAATTATTATTTAGTGTATATATTTTGTATGTTTCTTTTCTTTAATTTTTTGAACTCATATAGAAACCACCTCTAAAATTGCAATAATTTGACCTTCACTTGAATCACAGTTTTGAAAAATAAATTTACTATATTTTAACTTGAATTATAAAATATAATATCATGGAAATATACAATTAATCTATTATAACAATAATTTATTTAAAATATTATTCTTTATTCGTTTTTATTTACTTAGTAGAAACATACAATCAAAGTAGTGTACGAAAAAAATAAAACTCAAATTATGACAATTATATTAAAGCGAAGGTTAATATATTTTTGTGTATGACGATTAGCATATTAAATTTGTAGAAGAGATGATAGAATATGAGATCATTTATTACTTAAGTTAGGAGTTCGAGACATAATAATATACTAGGTACCATATAAATAGACTGTTCAAAAATATTTGCCTAGACTTCGCCTAACATAATGAAACAACATATAGGCCACACTCACTACCTTGGCATGAATTTAGACCCTTTGATTTACGGGCATTTGTCAATTTTTTTTTATCTTTTCGATTTAAAATAAATAAATAAGAAAGTTAAGGATCTAATTGACGATGGGATTGTGTAGGGGTTCTTGGCTAGGCCATTTTTTGAAATTAAATAAATAAAGCCTATTTTGTTAATTTTATGATTTAGCTGGAGTATTGAGGATCAAACATTGAGTTTTATGAATGATTTTCTTATATTAGCCAACTTATTATACAAATTAGTATAAAAAAAACTAATTAATGAAAGTGCAATCATGCAAAGATATAACTCTCAAACCTCTTTGATTCTTATAACCTTACCAATAGGGTCAGTTTTCTAATGTGGAATAACCATAAATTATGGCATTTAAGCACCTAATTCTTGTTTATTTAATTTGTACATGAGACAAATGAACGTTAGTAAACTAGAGATTAAGAAACATACTGCAACACCCCCAAAATGATAATAATAATAATAATAATAATAATAATAATAATAATAATAATAATTTTAGTAACTTAGGGGTTTTACTGATACGTGTCGTCACGTTTTGGCTGTGTTAACTAATTATTATGTTGCAGTGAAAGAAAAACTTGATTTATTTATTAAAAAAGAATTTTGATTATCCAAAAGTACAAAAGTAAAATAAGAAAAATTATGAAAACTCTTAGCTAGTATGTGCCTCTTGATGTAATGCTCCCATACACATTTATTCTTACAAACCTACTCATCTTGAATGATAAGTAGGGCGAACCATAAACAAATAGGAAAATACGCGTTAGTGTAAAAACTTTGTGTACATATACATGCTAAAAGAAATACTTTGACTTTTAAATTCCTTTATTTCGAACTTGCTTTCTTATAATCAATATACTTTAAACCTTAACTTCCTTTTATAATAATTCAATACAAATGGAATAATTAAAATACTTAATAAAACAATCTCCTCTTTTTATATCCTCTCCTTCATCCTAAATGTGAACACCTCCAAGTTAGATATCACATCACAGATCTATCCTTGGAGTTTCTTTATTATTTGTCACCAAGTGAACTTTGAAACAACTCTTCTTGATTATAGAAATCAAGCGGTAATGTATAATAATAATAACTCTCCTTTTATATCTCCTTTAATAAACTCTTTAAATACAAATATTTTTCTTTAATTATTAAATCTCATTGAAAATTATTAAATTTCAAATGTCATTCGACCCTTTTAAAACATGATACATATTAAATAAATAAGGTAAAAGTATATCATCCTTTTTTTAATAATCGGAATTTTAAATAAATAACCATATATATATATATATATATATATATATATATATATATATATATATATATATATATATTTTAAAAAGTGGTACTTGGCTAAAATTCCAATTTCTATTAATTTAGAAAATTATGTATGTAATATATATTTAAATTTTCGAACCTTGTTAAAAATAGTATTTGTAACTTAACACAATATAATTCATAAAAATTCACAACAAAATATTCAATTGTACATTAAAATATTTAACACATATAAATATCTTAAAGTCTAATATTTCCTAGCAACTTCCTACTAAACTTTAACTTAATCCTACTATCAATTAAAATGAACTAATCAGCATACTAGAACACAATAATCATGCATAAAATATTGAATTTTTAACAAAATTTAGAAATAGTGTCAAATATTAAACAATTTGCAACAATTGAAATAATTAAATAGTTAGGGAAAAGAGAAGACTCATAGTGGCTGGTAGTCGTTGGTGCGTAAGGTGACTAGAGAGATGGAGATAGTGGCTAGAGAGAGGAAGAAAGTTTGAGAGAAGTAGAAAGTATTTAATGATTTTTGTGGGAAGAATAAGGTGAGGTTTAAGAGTTTATTTATAGTAAAAATTAGGGTAAATTTTTAGGGTTCAACAACTAAAAGATAAGTATGAATTTAAAATAGTATTTGTCTTTCAAATTTTCAGAAAAATCTTTTGTTTTTAAAATAATTTAATTATTAAGTATTTTAACTAATTAAAATTATTTAATTCAAAAAAAACTAATTAGAATTAGTTAACACAGATAAATTATTTTTTTTTTGAGAATTATTTTTTAAATATATCCAATTTTTAACAAAAATAAATTTTTAATTAAAATAACTTTTATTAATATCTTAAAATGATTTTTTAAACACTAATCATGGAAGTTGGCCATGATTAGATAAGGTTGATAATTTTTTTAAAAATATATCTAATTTTTAACAAAATCATTTTTAAACTAAAACAATCTTTATAAAATATCTTAAACTGATTTTTTTTGGCTAAAAATAATATCGTAAAAGCTTCTAGAATTTTTTAGAATAAAAGTGGATACTCGGAATATTTTTTGGGATATTTTAGAAGGCTTTTTGGGAATTTAATGGAATAATTGAGGAATTTTGTCATGAAAGCATTCAAATTTTTTCTACCGATAATACTACTGTGGACATATTTTTCCTTTCTTTGCTTGCTGCTTCGGTGTTTCACCTCTCTACACGGTACGTTCTTTCGGTGAATGTTTATATGTATTATCACCACTAGTGCTTGATCCTTTAATTTTGGTGATTGGTGTTAGTGTGACAGTGCGATTGTTATTTTTATTTCAGTGATTTCGGTGGATGTTCAATGGATTTTTTTTTTAAAAAAATTATTATTTTTTCTTTTTTCGATGCTTTCTTCATTGGGTTGATTTTAGTGTTTGGTGTTCAGTGATTTCTTTAGGTGCGTATCCTTATAAAGCTGAAATATAAGTTAATTTTTTTTATTTAGGTTTTATGAGAAATACTAAAACTTAGATTAATCTTGTAGGATTTTTTTTAAAAATTATTTCTTTAGTGCGTAGAATACTTTAAGAGCATTCTCTTGTCTTTTTTTTACCCCTGGCCCCCTCCTTTTTGGTCTAAAAACCCAAGGTATTTATAGAGTAAGTCGGGGAAAAATTTTGTAAAGTAAAAAATGATTGTAGCTATCAATATTATATTTAACACCTTCTCATTTGAAACAGAGATTTCTGAGGAGGAAAATAGTAGCACAGGAATTGCCAAACTCTTGTCTACTCACTGCGATGGTTGAATTATGCATGTGAAAAAATGATCTATGAAAAAAAAGAACATTAACACAGGAGTTGCCAAACTCTTGTTTACTTATTATAAATATGGCGTTGGTTGATTCATGCATGTGTGTCATGCATTTTTTTGCACATCTGATAAATTAATTAGAAGGACCAAAATAGTGCAATGGCACATAACACATTTACTGTGTTTCGTAGTATATTAAAAAAGGTAGAAGAAAAGTCACAGCTTCATGTTATGGTGACATAAATGAGAAAACAGAATGCAATTATTTAATATGTCAATGTTACTGCATTTGTTTATATAATACACAAAAGATGTAGGGACATGTGCAATACTTTCAAGCACATGCAAATGGTGACTGGTGAGGTCTAATGTCAATAACTAACTAGTAGTGAATTGTCAAGGAAATTTCACTTCAGATGAACTTGTTAGATGAATCACATGAATTAGCAAGCATGGAATTGATTTGTAAAAAACTTTAAATGCTATGACAAGAATTATGTGGATATCTAGGCAATCCCATGAAATGTCACACACTTTGTACAACACCAAAGTATTGGAGTATGCAAGTTGCCTATCTTGACATTTCTTTTCTACTCCTTTTATCTTCTCGTGCAATTGTTAACAATAGTAGTGTGTTGTGCAAATATTTTTCTTCTGTTAGAGTAATCAATAAATAAAGTATATGTGTGCTTGCTTGGTTAGAAATGAAAGTTTACTTAAAGCTCGTAATGACTTTGACTAATGCAACTAGACATTATAATTATGTTACGATCAGTGAGTTGTGTGAGAAATGTTTGTCATTTGACATAAGCGGCAAGCCACGCTAATGGAATAAGAATAAGGCCAGATTGTGATTGAGATTTCTATGTTTAACTAACTCTATAATATACATATCACCAAATTGGGCAATACGGACAAACATGCGATATTGATGCATAAATACTAAATCTAGTTTTGATAGGCTGACCTGATTTAAATTATTGGATATATATTTGGTGTAGTTGTTGTAGGACCTTTAGCCAGATAAAAAGTTGTCATAATTATATTACTATTATTATTTTATTTTATTTTACTGTTATTATTATTAGTACATATTTTTTTGGCAAATCATTTGTTCTATCTAAAACTTTATAGGTATCACAAAACCATTTTACAATTGAATTCGGATTGTTTTAAGCGATTTTGCCGGAATAATTTTTTTTTTGCAAGTGCACATATAAACTATGAAGGAGTATAGCCATCTAATCCTTTGTGACAATACTATTAAGGGCTAAGTAATATTATCCGGATAGTTTCCTTATAAAAGGAGATTGCCCTTATCCTTTAACCTCATACCCTTATCTATTTCATTTTATCTTCACTCAAAGCCGTTTATTTTCCCCCATTTTCTCAAACACCATGTTCCAAAACAATCACCACCAAGCACAATATTTTAGATTTAAAGAAAATATCAGTATGCTGAAGTTATACATGGTGCTGCTAATGGCGTTGGTGGTTTTATTAATGACATTAATGCTAGCTATATTTAAGTATGATTGTAGTTAATTAGCTGAAAGGTACATATCATTTGTAACTTTTTTTAACTTGTATGTTGTAACAAACTCACATGTATTAATAAAGATTATTACTTTTCTTTTCTTTTTTTTGGGTACCCTTTTTTTGTTTGTATATTGAGAAGATTTAGTTTTTAAAAAAAAAAAACAAAGGACACATTTAAAAAAAAAGATTAAAAAAGGTAGATTAGCATCTATGTGAGGTGTTTCATTCTAATTTATTTCGTATGTCCTTTATTATTTGCAAGGGGAAAGAAGAGGAAATGATAAGTACAAAACATACCATATAATGGTATACGTATCTAGTATATTATTGCGAGTTTTGATAAGGTCGTATTAGTAGTTTAACAATATTACATAATTTATTATATTTTTTTCAACAAACTTTAGAATAGTGGTACTCCTTTCATTATTATTAATAAAATGCCCCGCATAGAGGAAGTAACACCATAAATAATTAGTAGAATAAGAAGATCAAAATTTAGTGTCTACACATATTAGTGGGGATTCGTTGTCCTAAATATTTGTCTTATATTGGTATCTAGTTTAGTTACAATTTGTGCCCTAGTTTAGTTTAGTATAGTCATTAGTTAGAATATAAATCTTCTTAGTGTGTGACATTTCTAATAGGAGTTAAAACTAGCATAGCCAACATTAGAGCTCGATAGTCTCTTGGGATTTTGACCCTCATAACCCGAGATACGTTAGTTTAGGTGAATATGTTACTTTTGATAGGTTAATGACAACCCAGTCATGCTTAATGCGTAAGGATTGATTTTTTGATGTTTTGGTTTTTTTGCTAGGTCTTAGGTAAATGTTTTGGGCTTGGTTTGTGTTTGGAGCCTTTTGAGATCGAGTTCGATTTTGAGGGCTTTTTCGGGTTTTTGCACACTCAATCTCGGCCTAAGTTAGGTTCATATACAAGGGTTGATTCATCATTGGACTACTACCTAGGGATACACTATTTTGTGTCTACACATGCAAAATATGTATTCATCACACAACAATATAAAACCAGGAAACAAACACACAAGGAGATTCAATTATGAGCTAAAGTAGCCAACAAAGGCAATTAGATCTACCTAGAGCAAAAGTCAGATAAAACCAAAAGTGTTCAAGGAAAATAGCTACTATACTGTCAACCAATTGCTTATCCAAGCAATGTAAATTGTTCGATAAAAACAAAATAACAAGAATGTTCATGGATAAAAGCTGATAAACATAAGTATAAGCATCAATAGTAAGAGGGACGTTTAAAACATCAACCTCCTACTTGTTGGAAGGGGCGGTGTCCACACGGTCATCTTTGTCATTAGCCTCCACTGACACTAAATCATCTATGTCGCCCCCTGACTCAATATATTTGTTTAGGGTAGTCTGAGCCTCTTTAGTTGTTAGCTTACCCTCCAATAATCGCTTCATCAACTTAAATTTAAAATACAAAGCGGCCTTCCCTAGCTGAAACTTCAAGGACGTCACCTCCTCGTAAAGCCCCTCAATTTGCGGAGTAGTATAAACAACTTGCTGCCTCAAGATAGCAATCTTTTCATCTTTCTACTACAGCGAAGAATATAGCTCCTCCTTTGCCTCAACCTCTGTGTCTATAGAAGGCTGCTAACTCCTTGAAGCTCTAGGGAATGCTTCAAAGACTACTTCTTCAAAAGATCTTCAGCATCTTTGGTTAGCTCTTCAAGCTGCCCGTAAAGATTTCGCGAGGTCTGCTATGCGACCCTTAATCTCTTTCCTTAAATCAATATTGACTACAACTGCACAGCCCTAGAAATAAAGATGTCAAAATGCTACTGGGAAATAGATGGATAAGGAACTTACGCGAAAGGAATGGAAGTTTCATGGGTCACTATCTCTAATGAAGAAACACCTTAACATCCTATTATTGTAGATGGCAATAGCAATTGGTTAGCAGTTAGGAACATAATGAGGACGTGTATCCCTCATCCATAAAACTAATAGGTAAGGTAAATTGCTGGTAAGTGACACCTGCTCCAGCTTGAGCGGCAAAGAAGTCTTGCTGCTCAGACGATTTTTTGATTGGTATAACTTTGAGAATAGAACATGCAGTGATAATTGTACTCTTGGGAAGGGAAAGTTCAGAGGAATGACGAATTCCATGTTCACAGAAGGGGGCTCCTTAGCCTCAACACGGGTGGATGTTCCACTTTGGGAACCCACTTTCGTCTTCTTAGCCCTTAGAAGATCCCACATCTCAAACTCAGCAAAACAAAAGTACGATTGCTTCTTGACAACATATACTAGGGTAAGCGACAAAGACCAAGCCACAAAAACCTAAGTGTTCATTAATGATACCTATGGGAGCTGACATGCTCGGCTCTTTAGAGTCTTTTTCCTTGGGTTCATTTTCACTAGATATTTCCTCTCGACCTTTGAATCTCCTTCGGACACCTCGTGAATTAGTCACTTCTTCCTTGATGGACTTGGCATAACCACACCACTATATTCATTCTTCTAGACAGGAAACTTAAAAGTGAACTCAAGAACTATTGTTTAGAAGCTTCTACAATTTTTGTCCAGACGCAAGAATGTTACTGTCTAGTTAATTGAATTGGATTGCAGGCTTAACCATCTTGATTTCCGAGGGTGTAAGTACATAAGCGTGAGACATACATTTATTATCGATGCGTACATGACGATGTTAATAATTGATGTGTACATGACAACATCTAAAAGATAGAAGCAATACATGATGAGGGAGGTCCCCAATTGTAACCCAAGCACATTTAGGGCTCAATGGAGATTTAGGGTTAAACACATAGTGTTTGGCCTATCCTCGGTCATTAACATCTAATTTAGTCACTAGAGCCTCACAATCAAAATTATGGAAGAGAGTGTATCACATATCTTTCAAGACTTTGAGGGAGTAAGAGAAAGCAAGGTCTTCTACACTAAAAAGGATATCCCAATCCTCGGTAAAAAGTTCAATTACTTTAAAATTAGCAATGCCCTAGGCATGACTTGGCATGGCTTAAGGCTATAGGCAACCATGAAGTCCCTAACCAGATAAGGGAAGTTTGTAATCTAATAAGAAAGGGTATTTGTATAAGGCTACACAATATTCAGGATAATCGGTAACTAAATGATATAATGTGGTAAAAACCTCAACCTTAGGAGGAAACCCAACCGTAGATCTGATTAGGTCTTCATAAGTTTGGATAGTTCTTAAACCGCCAAGCCCCCATCCTTTTTTAGCTGGGCATTCTTCTTCGATTGAGGCTATAGAAACTCTAAGTGAACCACTACTTACTATGCTCTTCTCTCCCATTTAACTAAAAGTGAAGTAAAATCGAAAGGAATTGAGAATTACCTGTCAAGAAGCAAGGAGGAACGTTATGGAAATAGAGAAAGTCCGGTAGAATTTGAAAAAGAAAAGTGGAAAGTAGACAATTTGAAGGAAATGAAGAGACAAAAAAGGATAATTAAATATGAAAGCTAAAGTAAACCGCCATTGAATAAGCATTAATGACAGTTTTAAAAATTAAAAAGTCTAGAGTTTGAAAATTCTAGAACTCGAAATTTTAGGGCAAAGTGTTAGGGTAAAAACATAGCTTATAATTTATGAGTGGCACTTGTCAAAGTGACATGACCAGCTGGCGACCAAACGGCGTGTCCAAGCGAAATACATCCAAAGGAGAAGAAGAGAAAATGTGGACATCGCAGCTAAATGTTTGGGACCAGTCATGATGTTCTATGAGGATAATACAAATGATCATTAAATCATTGACGGCTAGTCAAGGAATATTCTCCGAGAAGAATGCATAGCTGGCTATGTGATGACCTAGTCAATACTTACGTATAGCGAGAAGGGAAAAACGACTAATAAGATAACATTTGAATGAGCCAACCTTGGAATCTAGGCGTTCTGTTTACAACAGCTCTGTGAATTAAGAGTGTTGAACTCTCAAGAGAAAGGTTCGTTGCCTGCATATATAAAAGGGAACCCAGTTGAAGAAAAAGATCACTTCACTCCACTCACAACTCAGATACATAATATAAGCCATCACTCAAAAAATTAACGCTTACAATAGTGTGCACCTAAACATTTTTCTCTACTTCTTAGCAATATCACCTATAAACTACATAAGGAATTCAATTTTTACATAGTATAACGACGGCTTAACTAGTCCCGCGGTTTTTCCAGAGTTTGGGTTTTCTGCGTCACCAAATTTTGTTGTATTGTTTGCATTCTTTTTATTTTTCCTTTTTTGTTATCTAGGCGAGTTAAACTAGTTGTCAAACGTCCTAAACCTTTAATTATCTCTAGTAGATAATTTATGGCCGAGACAATGAGCATGAAGTGTTAAATGAAGTATTGTGGCAAGATTTGATTATAAAATAGTTGCATTAAGAGTGAATTAAAGTGTATATTAGATCTTTAAAAAAAAAGTGTATATTAGATAATGTTTTGGGGCAGATTGGTTGGTGTGTATGTTAATCTCAAGGTTTTAAGGTTAACCTGTGATTGTTATTTACTTCTTATTCATATTCTAAAATATTATGCTTAAATGCTTAGTATATGTTATGCATCACTCCCTAGATAAGGGTTGTGACTAGGGATGACAACGGATATTGGATCCGATCTGAAACCATAGATCCATGTCCGTTTTTACGGATACGAGTCTTCAATATTTAGACCCGACGGATTCGGGTCGGATATGGGTCTTGTGACTAAAAAACGGATCCAGACACGGGTCTAACCATAATACCCGGACCCAGATTTGTAACCCTTTTTTTTAATTTTCTGTATAAGGCTGAGTAACAAAACAATGCAGGCAACCCACGAGTCCATAATACTCACAGCCAATCAGTAAGGTCTAGTGACTCCAGTAACACTTGATGCCCATTCAAGTTTTGTTATTCATTTACTCATTTGTACTTGTTTGTTTTGTTGTTCAAAAGATATGTAAAAATTTGATTTTGTTCATTTGTACTTTGTTGTTTTGTAATAATTGAGTAGTTATTTAAATAGTATTTAAACTTGCATCCTTCGTTGGACTGTTGTCGTAGATGCAAAATGCAGATTTATAAATTTGAAACTTATTATAATCGCAAAAAATAGGTAGAATATGTAGTGATTCGTTTGGACCCGCATCTGTTAGATTTGGATCTGAATTCTTACTTTCCATAGATCTGGATCCATTCTTAAAAAAAGGATCTGAATTCATCCTTGAAAAACGAATATGAATATATATATATATATATCCATTCTTGAAAAAAGGATATTGATCTGTAGCCACCCTTGAAAAACGGAATTGGATCCGGATTCATAAGGATCCATACAAATCCGATTTGTTGCCATTCCTAGTTGTGACATAACAATTATTATACATAATATATATATTTAGTGATTATTAAATTTTTTAATTAACGTTAATATAAAGTGTGTGCGACTTTGTGTATAGTTCCATTAAATTTTTTCATATATTGTGACCAAGCATAAACATATTTATTTAAGGTCATAGATAAGCAGGAAATACGGAGTATTTTTTATTCTTTAAATAAAGTTTAATAAACAACTTAGTTATCCTATTTTTTAGCACATAGCACGAATACGGAAAACATTCGAGTCTTTCAAAAAAAAAAAAAAAAAAAAAACAAAAAAACCAAAAAAAACCAAACAAACAAGCACATTCCATGAAAAAGGAAGATTCTGAACACAGGAAGTCATACCAATCTCTCTCCTCCCTGGCCCCTCTCAGCACCCCTTCCCACACACCCACGTTGGTGCCAACCATGTTCATCTCGAAACGTGGCGGCGTTGGCGGCGGAAGACGAATAGATTCAGCTTCCTCAATCATCATTTCGTCCTTTGCAATACTCATCGTAATCTCATCAACCCCCAACACTGTATCTTCAAGTGCAATCTTCAGTTTGAAGTTCAAATACGCAGGCACTAATCGGTCTCTCAATTCCCTCAAACACCATGACACTAATCGCCTCCAAATGCTCTCTAATGTCGACCTTCCTTTGGGCGGCAACGGCCGCCCCGATTCGTCCGGGTTTGTTCCCTAAATCATGTTTTTATACCAAGTGAATTGGGTTTTACTTGATTACCCATTTTTTGATGTGGATATGTGTTGATTTGATGAGATTCAGCTCTTTTATTTGACGGCTATTGGTTGATGTTTAATACGGTGTTGGGTCTAATTGCTACCCACTTCAATTGAACTAGAACACCTATCGTGCTAGAAACTTCTAGCGGTGTTAACACTTGACTAGTTATGGTTCTCATTGTTGTTGATTGAGGTATTTCCATTGATTGGTTGATCATCCCGTGTTAGACACTTCTAGCCGTGTTGATACTTGATTAATTGTGATTCTCATTGTTGATTTTGAGTTGTTTCCATTGATTGGTTAGTCGTGAATTTAGACATGTACCAGTGTCGAACCATTAGCCGTGTCGACACTTAGTGTTGGCCACTTTAGGTTGAGTCTGATTTGAACCTTATTTCATATGATTTGGATTTTAGTCCCGTGGAGCTCTTCGTTTTTAATGATATGAATGAATTAGTTGCATAATGAGCTGTGGATTTTCTTCGGGCTCTTGTAGGTCTGTTTAAATTTTGGTTTTGATCCTTTACACTAGTGCTTTCATCCTGAGTTACCTATTTCCTATCATTTGTCTACTGAAGCGGGGTGTTCTTGAATGCTTTAGGCCTTAGTTATGATTGACGGTTTACGGATTACTCGATCAAGCAATAAATATATCTTGTCATTTTACTCTTAGCTCTTTCGTGTATTAGAGTCTAGGGTTTCATTCTGTTAAGGATTTTTTGTAGTGATGATTGATTGTACTTTTCTTTGTACTCTATAAGCTACTTGCTAGTGTTATAGTCTCATTCTTAGACGAGTTGTTGAATGTCCTTTGATGGTTGCATTTACTTAATTATTATGATATGATCTTATTTGATTTAGGAGGTTCTTCTCCTTGTGTTGCAGACTATATTATGCAAAATTGGGTATCGGAACACCTCCAAAGAGCTTTTATATGCAAGTGGATACAGGGACTGATATCACTTGGGTTAATTGCATTGAATGTGACGAGTGTCCAAGAAGAGGCTATCATGGTGTAAGGCTCAATTTTTTCATAACATATTGCGTTCCTTGAATTGTCCTTTTTTTTGTTTACGTGTTTTTCTCTTATGAAGTAATTTTATAAGAGATTTGTTTTCTCATGCACTGGAACTGAAAATTTTGGGACATTATGTTCTTGAATGTATGCTTGTTGTTTTCTGTTCATTTTGTGGTAAAAAGGATTCTTATTGAGCTAAAAGCAGTACTTCACCACAGCCGTTGTAAAAAAATTATTTGCTAAATTCCTATTTACTTGATTTAGGTCTTCACCTTGTGTTGACATTAGGCAGATAACATCTGTCACACCTTTTCTTCCTCGACTAAATTGTGTGTTTTGTTGTGGGAAGTGCCTAATCTGGGTTCTGTTGCTAACTATCCCCTGTCATGAGTAGTGTCGGTTCAAATTCTCCATGGGGATTAAAAAATTGGTTATCCTGATTTATTCAAGAAAAAGAAAAAGTTTCCCTAAATGGCTGGCAGTTATCCAAATGTAGAACTGGAGAGAGAGAGAGAGAGAGAGAGAGAGAGAGAGAGAGAGAGAGTATCCTTTAGTGGCTACTTCAAAGATATTTAATTATATACAGCACCTCTGACCCTGATGCCCTTCATCATTGACCAATAAGTTTGCTTATGAACTATTGAAATTTCTTAGGCAAGGTGTGGTAAAATTTAAGTGTATTGAGTTCTAGCTACTTTCAATATTTAATGGAAAAATATTCATTCTAGTGCATTAAATTTGCTCACTTAAGTAGGCTTTGCAAACCGTCTCAACTAGGATGCTTTGTATGCACTTGGAATCATTTTTTCAGCCAAACTAACTTGTTATTTCTTTGTGATACTGATTTCCTCTGCAGATAGAACTCACACTCTATGATCCCAAGGACTCTTCAACTGCTCAAAATATCTCCTGTGATGAACCATTCTGTTTACAAGTTAATGGTGGTCCATTTCAAGTATGCAAAGCCAATGAATCATGCTCATTTGCCGAGTTTTATGGGGATGGGACTTCTAGTACTGGATACTTTATGGAGGATATTGTGCACTATGATCAAGTTTCAGGGGATCTTCAGACTACAACTGCAAATGGAAGTATCAGTTTTGGGTGAGATTTTGATCTTTTTTCTGGCAATTGCACGTTTGAGTTGGTATAACAATATTCCACTTTTATGCTAATTTGGCATTTGACATGAAGAACTCTTTCCTTTGTGTCAAATTCGATTTCAGTGATATATTAATTTATACTCTGAATCTAAACCTATTACATTTGAGTAGGCTGGATACTTCAAGAATGATGTACTGAAGATATGATTGAAATGGTCAACTAGAATAGCTGTTTAGGTACTGCATGGACTTTCCACGATTACCATCCCACCATTTTGTTAAACCAAGAACATCTTGTTCAAGAATGTTTGAGCTATGTGTTGAAAATTGAGCTTTTAGTCCTTTAGTATTGTAACTTTTTGTTTGGTGGTTGAGAAAAATACCATGTGGCTCTCTTCCTTTTATAAATGTCTTTACTCTTTAGCATTTGGTGAAGTGACTGTGTATGTAGAAGTTTGTCCATTCCAAAACAATCTTATCTCATTGAGAAATGAGACGTGGGGAATATTGTTGTATGGCTCTGGGATATTACACCGTAGTATTTTTGAAAAAAAATGTTTCTCTTAAGAGATTGGGATGATGATATTTATATGGTTCATTGGAATTGATAATCAAACTGGTAACCGAGGAACTTAAAGTACAGAGTTACCATATTTTATTCCTTCAATATTCTTCACTCTACTGCTTGCAAATTAGTGGTAAAGAATAGTATTATCTTGAGACTTTGTAATTGTATCTTTTCAACTTACTTCATCTTCTGGAGATTATGATATTTGCTACAATATCACCATATTGAAAAAGACCACGTCATTTCCCTCTTACGGAAAAACACCTAGTTGATGCATCATTTATCTTGTTTCCATTATCACTCTGTCTTCATGTCAGATATATCAATTTTCTATTCTGCAACTGGTTCATCTTGGATTTGACATATGTTGACTTCTGTGTTAGCAATTGTTTTTCTCTCTTTTGATCCAACATGAGCTTGCATCTATGACTAACAAAGCCTGTATGTATCTTCTTAGTAAGTTGTTTATAGTGTATTTGACTCATCTCTCAACAGGTGTAGTGCTGGAAAATTTGTGGATCAAGGACCTCCAAATTCTGATGAAGCTCTTGATGGTATTCTTGGATTTGGAAAATCTAATTCGTCTGTAATCTCTCAACTAGCTTCATCAGGACAAGTGAAAAAGATGTTTGCCCATTGTCTTGATGGTGTTAATGGTGGGGGCATATTTGCTATTGGAACGATTGTGCAGCCAAGGGTCAACACTACTCCATTGATACAAAATGAGTATGTAGCTCTTTATACCCAAGCTTAGATTTATATTGCATTTTGGAATTCTCATATCTATTTTCAAACTTGCCCATAGTTTTTCAGAGCACTTATTTGATGTGTCATGTTCTCTATTTCTGTGGTTGCACTCACTATATGTATGGAAGTGTTGATGGTACGAGTAGATAAAAGCTTGCATCATCATATATGTGTAAAAATTTGTAGGTCCATACCACATTCAAGACTCAATTATATGGCATAATGTATTTTTTGTTGAAGACATATTTTTTTACGGGAACTTGTCTCATTAGACATTAACTAGTTGGGAGCAAAGTTGATGTGAATCTAGGTATAAGAACCTTAATTCACACAACGGGATAGAACTAGATTTGAAACCTTCTAAAGCAATGTACCAAAGGCTCACAATCTAGGGCGAAAGTTTGGAGAATTGATTAAAGAAACACCCTTAATTCTTCTCACTTCCTCACGTGAACTTAAAGAAACACCAGTTCCAATCTATGCTACTCACAAAGAATAATAAACTCTTCGAAGTTTATTGCATAAAACCAATAAGCAAGTACAAAATATGATTTTTCCAAGCTTGGGTGCACGTCTATTTATACTCATAGCTTGAGTTTCAATCATATTAAGACTATGACTCCTAATAACCACCTAATAACCAATAGGATAATGCCACCTATTTATTACATAATCCTACCAAAACTAACACTATCTTATGTTAATTAGAATCCTATCCTACCTAAAAAGATAAAATTACAAATTAACTACTTTTAACATATTTTATGTAAAGTAAAACATTAAATATCCAATCACATGTGTGTAGCCACGTCACTTGCCCTTGCCATGTCATAGCCACATCATCATCATGCTAACTTAGTAGCCACGCCATTCCATAGCACCGTCTATTGTCCTAACACACCGACCATTGTAATAACGATTTTTACCCTTGGTCAAAATTTTCAATCTTTGACAATCACTCCAAGATTTTAGCTTTTGATCAAGGCCTTCCACCAATCATCAACTCCATGGCTTCCACACATTATAGAACCATAAAACCTAAAAAAGAAAAGTTTGAAAAAAAACCTATACCTAAAATGAGAAAAACCCTATCAAATGAAGTGGGAGAAAACTCATAAGCAAAACCAACTTATTCCCCATGTCCACCAATCCTCATTCACATGTGCTAAGTATTGCATGTTACCATGCACACGCAAATGTTCCCCTTGGATGCACCTAGAAGATTTGTATCTTCATAAGGTGATAATTCCCCCATAGTTGCATCCTTTTTCATAGCTTCGAAGTCATAGCCTTTAATCTTATCATAAGTGGTTTGAATTGGACAGCAGAAACTTCCCTAGATGTTTCTTACAAACTGCAAAAGTTGTAGTCTATTTTTGAAGTTGTGCTTTGCTTTAAATTGATAAGATTGCTGTCCTTTGATCCTTAAACTAGGTAATACCATGACAATCTCAGTTTTTAATTGATGAATTTGGCTTTAGTTAACTGAGCTATAATTTCTTTGACGAAAATTAAAAAAAATGGACATCAATTATTCATATTATAATGTCCAAGACGGCGTTAATCCACTATCATAACAAAACAATGTGTCAAAGCAGATTTCTAAACACTAATTAAGCTAATGCTAATGTTTTCATTGGATTGGTAAGTTAAATATTGAGACAATAATGGATATGAAATGAATATTCTTAACTTTAAGCTCTGTTTGTGTTGATGGAAAACATTTTTGTTGAAAAATCATTTTCCAAGGAAACAATTTTTAAGGGAAATTACAGTTCCATAATAGTTTTTCTTTGTTTGTTTCATTACAAGAAAAGTTATTGGAGATAAAGAAAAATAATAGTGAAAAGGAGAGGATGGAAGGAAGCAGAGAAAAAAGAAGTAGGGAGAAGGGAGGAAAATGTGGCATGTCTGTTGTACAAAAGGAAAATGTTATTTACTTGTCTTCCTCCCTTACCCATACAAACCAACTCATTTTCCTAAACAGAGCCTTATTCTAGGAGGAAAAAGTATGGATGTTTACAGTCTTCTTATAATAGTTCAGTACAATCTCAATATTTTATTAATAACTCTTCATCTGCCTGGATATTAGCAACTTGAATATTAACCTTTACAAAACTTAGGAGGCATTTGTTGTGGTTTACAGGAAAAGGAAAGGTAATCAAAGAAACCCTTTCTCTTTGTTGATGATCATAGTTGTTTTTTCATTTCCCTTCTCCTCTTGACCAAGATTGGACCCCCCTCCCAAAGCCTTATATTCTACATTAATTCCCCCTTCCCCCTTCAAATAGAAGGGTTTTTAAAATTCCCAATCTCTTCTACACCATGACCATAATTGACCAACATTGGGCACTAAACTCTACACCAAGACCATAATTAACCTAAAAATTGACAGCACCGTCCTCCGTCAGAAGCTGATTGCAAACTCTCACTGCCAAACACAAGAGGATATAGAGTATATCTTTGTAATTGTACTTTAGAGCTAATTTTGAAAGAACCCAGAAACTTTTCATTCTATGGGTTAGTGGGTGCATCTGTACATCTCTGAATGCGACATTGTAAGAGGTCCCTCCTAATCAACCCATCCAGTTCTTGCTAAAGCATTTAAATTCTGTGGGCATTGCATTACTTTGTTGTCTCCCACTATCTATTCGTTATCTTTGTTTCACATATGATGTTAAAATGAAGTTATCTAGGGTGGGTATTGTCCATGGACTGGAGATTTGTAACTGTTTTTTTTATTCCTTTGTGTGCAGTATTTCTTTTCTTTTCTTTTTTTGGCTGGGGGTGGGGGGTGGGCCGGGAAGAGTGGGGGGTTGAATATTTATTTGATCACTCAATTGGCTATGTTTTTTTATTTATTTATTTTTTTTTTATGTAGATTCTGTGTTAATATTATTTTCTTATCAATACTCTTAGGCCTCATTACAATGTGAACATGACGGGGGTTGAAGTTGGAAATTATTCTTTGGCTCTTCCATCAAATTTATATGAGTTAGGAGGCAAGAAAGGAGCCATAATTGATATTGGTACTACCCTTGCTTATCTTCCTGAGTATATCTATGAGCCACTTGTTATTCAGGTATTTATCTGCTTGCTCCTGTATATTTATGTTATGCCATGGAGTGACAATGTTCATATATTTGAGAATGCTTCAACAGATACTCTCACAGCAACCTAACTTGAAATTGGTTACTGTCCAAGACCTATACACGTGTTTCAAGTATTCAGAAAGGTATAGTTCCTTTGATCTGACCATTCTTTTTCTCTTATTTTTGCATGGGGGCTGACTGCATGGTACTGATGAAATGTGATGCTGTTTGTGAGAGATGATACCAGTTAACAGAGAATTTAAATATAAGGGTTTCGTTCGGCTAGAAGCACAAGTAGAAATCTAAAGTCTGTTTTCACCTTTTAATTTTTTTTCCCACTTTCCTAGTTTCAAATAAAGGAAGAAATTATTTAATGGAATATTATTTTTTTTTTTTGTATCTTTTATGGAAGACAATTAGATCTTTTCTAAATTGACAGTAATATTTTTTTCCCATATGACTTTACTCATTTTCTTATGCTTTCTATACATTTTTAGAAGGAAGAAAAACATGCTTGTTTATAAGTGTATGATTCTATGTTTTCAACTCTTTGAAAGGAATAAAGCTTCAAAATGTTTTGGGACTTTCTTACTTGTTAGCAGGGAAACCTACAAGAAATGTATCAGTACCTATTTATCTTATCCAAAACTTCAGGTTATAGACAAATCTTGATGATAGAGTTATGCTCGCAGTATGTTGAATCTTGATTTAACTATAATTTATGAGCTCTTCAAAATCCTTGGAGATAGGTGATGGAGTTAAATGAACTATTCAGTAGTATCTCAAGTTTACTTCCTTTGTCAGATTAAGTTTGTGACACCTTTAAACTACAGGAAAAAAGGGAATGATGGCTTGGTGCCTTTTGCGTTCTGTATAAATTGCATTTACCCATGAAGGGAACACTTAATGTTTTGGTATAGCTCGAAATAGAGTTTTGCTAACTCTATGGGCAGACAGAGTATTACGTGTCTGGGTTTTGGGTATACAGAACAGACTGGATTATCAAAATGTAAAATTCCCTCTAATGTGCAAGTAGGCTAACGACATAGCGAGGGTAATTCTAAGAGTGGTATGTTTCCCGGGGGCGACTCATAGCCCCATTTTTGTAGAAGTCCGGTGAATCCACCACCAATTGTAGTGGCTAAACTAATAATATTAGTCTCTCATCATAAATCTTGATTGATTCAGTGAACAAATCACCTCCTTCTTAGAACCCATTGAGGAGGGCCTTAGCCCGAGAAAGGGAGTGTGGCCGATTGAATTTTCGCTTCTCAGTTGGAATTCAATGGTTATTTATGGTCTTTATCACTTCAAGGGAAAGGTGAAGAATCTTTTCCTTATTTGTGTCAAATTTTGGTGTTCCTCAAACTTGTTCATCTTGATTACTTCAATAGTTCTCTCCTCCCTTCTTTTTTCCAACCCTAGCCATTTCTTCTTCTTGTAGGGGCTTCCATCCACCTTCTTGGTGATGTCAAGCCCAAATTACCTCCTTATTTTTCATGTTTTAATAATAAACATGTGTTTCTCTTTCTTTAGGGGAGTTTGTCGTCCATTCTCAGTGGATTTCTTTCTTGTAAGATTCTTAGAGAGTATGGATGTTAATGGTTGGTTAGAAATGGTTGGCTATGCTCTCCTTCAATGGTTTTCAATCATTCATCTTCAATATGCCTATTCAATTTAAAAATTGTATTGACTCATTTATTCAAGAATGCGTCAAAGTGTCATATTTTTGTTTTTGGCCTTTTAGCTCTTTCATAGAAAATCTTGTTTTTCTTTGCAAGATTCGTTTTCATTGTTATTGAAACCTATTGAAGATTGATAGAACTCGCAACAATCTGCCTATTAACTGCACATACAGGAGAAGGGGCAATGCCAAGATAGGAGCAACAATAACAAAGGCAAAAGAATGAGACACCAAGACAAGCAACGAAAAGGGAAGCGACAGAAGGAATCAAATCAGTTGCAGGAATCACAATTAGTTACAAAAGAATATTGTAAATAATATATAATATATAATGCTCAGTAGAGGGTAAATTACAGTTGTTACATGTGGAGTACGAAGGAGTATAAATAGGGGAACAAGTGAAGGGAGAGGGACAGAAGAAATTATTAATACATAAGTTGCTTTTGGGAGAATCCCTACTTCTCGAACTGTAGGCTGCGCTCTGTTAATCCTCGTTCTTCTTTTCTTCTTCTCTTGCCTGAATGCTTGCGTTGCTGCCACTGGCCATAACCAGTTGGTGCACATAGCCCATCCGCGCCACCAAAACCTACCAAATTGGTATCAGAGCAGGTTTGGGGGTGCAGTCCCATCACTTACTTCAGAAAATACAGAATTCAAAAAAAAAAAATATATATATATATATATATATATATATATATATATATATATATATATATATATATATATACAAATATATACCGTAAGAATTATGGCACCAACAAACTCACAGCGAGTAGAGCAACTAGAAAACGATGCGGAGGAGATGCAACAAAAATTCACCGAACAGATGGCCAAGATCGTTGAGAGCTTGGAAAGGATGGAGGGACAAATGATGCAAAGTCATGGGGAACAAGAGGCGCTGATCAACCAGTTGCGGGGGGGACAAAATGAATTGTGGAAGAAGATTGGGTCACTACCGGATCCAATGGTAGACCAATCAGTTCCCCAACAAGGAAGTAATGCCGAAGGAAAAACATCGAGTGAGGGGGAAGTTGGTGGTGGACAGGGAGGAGGCTGGCGGTTTAAGAAGTTGGAGCTACCCCTATTTGAAGGAGTTAACCCTGATGGGTGGATACTAAGAGCTGAGAGATATTTCGAATTTTATAAGATGAATGAAGAGGAGAAGTTGGAGTCGGCGGTGGTGTCCCTTGAAGGAGACACATTGCTCTGGTATCAATGGATCCACAAACGAAAAATCTTGAGAGATTGGGGGGAGTTACGGGCGATGTTGCTTCGGCAATTCCGGGTATCTTCCACAGGCACCCTCTACGAACAATGGTTAGACCATCGCCAGGAGGGAAGCGTGAGTGAGTATACACGGAGGTTTATAGAGTTGGTGGCGCCGTTGGAGGGGATGACTGAAGACATAACACAGGGGCAATATGTAACCGGGCTAAGAGAGGAGATAAAAACCGAACTTCGAGTGCTCGGGCCTAGGAGTTTGGACCACGCTATGGAGCTGGCATTGAAGATTGAGGACAAACTGAAATTGGGCCTGGGTAACAGAAGGGGAGTGGAAGGTAATGGGCCACGGAATCCGAGTTTCAGCACAATGTCCCAATACTCCAGCGTAAGCCCCAGAAGTGGTTATTCTCCTTTGACTTACCAACGCACACCGAATTTATCTGGTAATTCTCAGTACTCGCCTTCCAATGGTAACCCTTCCTACTCTTCTTCTCCTAGAAACTCAATAAATAACTACCGAAGCTCTGGGGAGGGACAAAAGAAAACTGGAGAAATACGAAGGTTGAGTGAGAAGGAAATACAGGAAAAAAGGGCTAAGGGGCTATGTTTTCGTTGTGATGAAAAATGGAGCATAAATCATCGTTGTAGAAGGAAAGAGCTGAGTGTCTTGATGGCTCAAGAGGATGAAGAGGGGTTGGGCAGGGGAGACGACATAGAGGTGATAGAGGAGGAGGGAGGAGAGGAAGAAGGAGATGATAACACACAGCCAGCTATTTCCTTAAACTCCGTAATGGGAATTAATAACCCGAAGACCTTGAAATTGAAGGGGTGGGTTAAGGTACAGGAAGTGGTAGTGATGGTGGACCCAGGGGCGACACATAATTTCATTTCCATAGCTGCGGTAAAACGTTTGGGGGTGGTGATTTCAGACACGAACTCTTTTGGGGTTTCTCTGGGTACAGGAGAGGCGGTGAAAGGGGAGGGTGTGTGCAGAGCAGTGGAGCTCCAGTTGCAAGGACTCACCATCGTAGAGGATTTTTTACCATTGACCTTGGGAAATTCCGATTTCATCCTGGGCATCCAATGGTTAGAGAAGCTAGGAACGATGTCAACAAATTGGAAGACACAAACCTTGCGTTTCCAAGTGGAAGGACGGACTATTACATTACAAGGGGACCCCTCTTTGGGACGTACCCTTATATCTCTGAAGGCCATGATTAAAACCTTGAAGAAGGAACGACAAGGCTATATGGTTGAATTCAACTATATAGAAAAGGGAGAGGGTGACGAGGAAAGGGATGTTCCAGGATATTTAAAGGAAGTTTTGCAGGTTTATGAAGGGGTATTCAATATGCCTCCAGGAATACCGCCATCTAGGGGGCACGAACACTCCATAACATTGAAAGAGGGCACAGACCCCATTAATGTGCGGCCGTATCGATACTCTCATACACAGAAAGAGGAAATAGAGCGACTGGTTCATGATATGATGAAGGCTGGTATAATACAGGTTTCAACCAGCCATTTTCCAGTCCTGTCTTATTGGTGAGGAAGAAGGACGGGTCATGGAGATTCTGCATTGATTACAGAGCTCTCAATAAGGTGACCGTGCCGGACCGGTTTCCAATTCCGGTGATTGAGGAACTACTAGATGAACTAAGGGGAGCCACGATATTTTCAAAGCTTGATCTAAAATCAGGCTATCATCAGATAAAAGTCAGAGAAACAGATGTCCCAAAAACGGCGTTTCGCACTCATGAAGGCCACTACGAGTTTCTCGTAATGCCATTTGGCCTTACGAACGCCCCAGCCACGTTCCAAGCATTAATGAATGAGGTATTCAAGCCTTTCCTTCGCCGATTCGTATTAGTATTTTTTGATGACATTTTGATTTATAGCAAAGACAAGAAAGAGCACCAGCAACACTTGGCCACGGTATTGGATATACTTGCATGCCAGTCTCTGTATGCAAATCATAAGAAATGTGAGTTTGGTAAAGAGGAGATAGCATACCTGGGTCACTTCATATCAAGGCATGGGGTGTCGGTGGATCAAGCAAAAATACGTGCCATGGTGGCCTGGCCTACTCCAATCAGTCTCAAGGGGTTGAGAGGTTTCTTAGGATTAACCGGTTATTATCGAAAATTCATAAAGGGCTATGCATCTATTGCCGCTCCTCTCACTGATCAGTTGAAGAAAGATAACTTCTGGTGGACGACAGAGGCGACGGTTGCATTTAATAAACTCAAGGGGGCCATGACCCAAGCACCTGTCTTGGCACTGCCGGATTTCAATGGAACTTTTGTCATTGAAACAGATGCTAGTGGGTCTGGGGTAGGCGCAGTTTTGCTTCAGCAGGAGCATCCGCTAGCATATTTCAGCGGGGTACTGGGAGTAAGGGCCAGAACACGCTCCATTTACGAAAAGGAACTCATGGCAATCGTAATGGCAGTCCACAAGTGGCGCCATTATTTATTAGGAAGACGGTTCACAATAAGAACCGACCAACAAAGTTTAAGGTTCTTAATGCAGCAGCGGGAGGTGGGCTTGGAGTACCAAAAGTGGGTTAGTAAACTCCTGGGCTATGATTTCGAAATCTGCTATAAACCGGGTGCCTCGAACCGAGTAGCAGACGCTTTGTCACGCGAGTTTACAGACCAGATGGAGTTGGGAGAGGTGATGGAATTAGGGGCCCTGATAAGTTCAAGAAGTATTGATTGGGATGGAATCCGCAAAGGCACAGAACAGGATCCCTTCATAATGGGGCTAAAGAAAAGCATAGCTGACAGCAGGCCCGTGCCTAGAGGTTTTACACTGGAACAAGGAACCCTCAAATACAAAGGACAGTTGGTGCTCCCTTCCTCTTCCCTTATAATCCCTTCATTATTAAGAGAATACCATGACTCTCCGGTGGGAGGACATTTTGGCGATCTGAAAACTTACAAACGATTGGCACTGGATTGGTTTTGGCCTGGAATGAGGAAGAGAGTCACCGACTACATTCGCGAGTGCGCAGTCTGCCAGCAACAGAAGTATTCCACCTTATCTCCAGCAGGTCTGCTACAGCCACTCCCTGTCCCAGCTCAGATTTGGGAAGACATCTCGTTGGATTTCATAGAAGGCCTTCCAAAATCAATGGGAATGAATGTGGTAATGGTGGTGGTCGATAGGTTCTCAAAATATGGTCATTTCATTGGGTTAAAACACCCTTTCACAGCCCAAACAGTAGCTGGTCTGTTTGTCAGAGAAATTATTAGGCTTCATGGATTTCCTTTGACCATTGTGTCCGATAGGGATCGAGTTTTCTTGAGTATGTTTTGGTCTGAGCTTTTCCGTCTACAGGACACCAAGCTCCTTAAAAGTACGGCGTACCATCCTCAAACCGATGGCCAGACAGAGGTTGTAAACTGGGTGCTGGAAACGTATTTGCGATGTTTTATTAACGGCGCACCACGCTCCTGGGCGCAGTGGCTACCTTGGGCAGAACTATCCTACAACTCGGCTTATCATTCGTCCTTGGGATGCTCTCCATTTAAAGCTGTTTATGGAAGAGAACCTCCTACGGTAATCAGATTTGAGAGAGGAAGCACCAAGGTGCAATCCCTTGAGGACCAACTGCTGGAAAGGGATGCCATGAGAGATGAATTAAAGGCTCAGCTCCTAAGGGCCCAGCAGTGAATGACTGACCAAGCTAACAAGCATCGAAGGGATGTCCAGTTCAAGCTTGGGGACTGGGTATACCTTAAACTCCAGCCGTATAGGCAAAGATCTGTGGCCAAGAGAGTTTTTGAAAAGCTGGCTCCGAGGTTTTATGGGCCGTACGAGATAATTCAGAAGATAGGATCTGTGGCATATAAGTTACAACTTCCCCCAACGGCAAGAATTCATCCGGTGTTCCATGTGTCTCAGCTGCGGGCAGTGGTGGGAGCTCTACCAGTTAATCCCATGATCCCGGCGATGCTGAATCCTGAGTTAGTGATGGAGGCAGAACCAGAAAAAATTCTGGACGTAAGAAATGGAGCTCGAGCAGGGACAGCAAGTTTCGAAGTCCTAGTCAAGTGGAAAGGACTGCCTGAATTTGAAGCCACCTGGGAGGAATTCACAGCAGTGGATCTGAGGTTCCCATCCTTTCACCTTGAGGACAAGGTGAGATTTTTGGCCGGGGGTAATGATAGAACTCGCAACAATCTGCCTATTAACTGCACATACAGGAGAAGGGGCAATGCCAAGATAGGAGCAACAATAACAAAGGCAAAAGAATGAGACACCAAGACAAGCAACGAAAAGGGAAGCGACAGAAGGAATCAAATCAGTTGCAGGAATCACAATTAGTTACAAAAGAATATTGTAAATAATATATAATATATAATGCTCAGTAGAGGGTAAATTACAGTTGTTACATGTGGAGTACGAAGGAGTATAAATAGGGGAACAAGTGAAGGGAGAGGGACAGAAGAAATTATTAATACATAAGTTGCTTTTGGGAGAATCCCTACTTCTCGAACTGTAGGCTGCGCTCTGTTAATCCTCGTTCTTCTTTTCTTCTTCTCTTGCCTGAATGCTTGCGTTGCTGCCACTGGCCATAACCAGTTGGTGCACATAGCCCATCCGCGCCACCAAAACCTACCAAAGATGCTGTATGGTTTTGATTAATGAAATTTATTGTCCCTTGGGACTTCAACAAAAGGAAACTTGTCACCTTGCAATTGAACTTCATAGCTTGTGTCCAAATCACATGATGGTTTTATTTCCGTATTTGGTTCATTTAATTCAACTCAGGAGATCGACTCATTTGAAAAAGATGGAAAATGGTGTATCTTTTTGCTTTGTTTTTGTGGATTGTATTGGAGGAGGGATTGGGTGGGGGGAAGGGATTGTTTATGTTTTTGAAAGTCAAATATCATTCACAGCTCTCTGATGTCCTTTATTTTCTTTTTTGGTTGGCTCAGTGTTGACGATGGATTTCCACCTGTAACATTTTATTTTGGCAGTGGGCTCTCTATAACAGTTTACCCCGATCAGTACTTTTTTCCTGTTGTAAGTATCTATTGCCATATTTTCTTTTTGCCTATTCTTCTTCAATTGATTTATAGCATGGAATATGTGAATTCTTTCTTGCTTTTAGCTGTGGTATGTTCTTTTCTTAATTCTGTGACTATATATTCCAAGTTATTTTTTTAGATCCTTTACTTTTGTGCCATGTATGGTTTTTAGGAAATTGTTTAGGAACCTATGCTATCTAGATTCCTTGTTTCACCTCAAGGAATCATGTCCAATGCTAGGACAATCCAACATTTTGTGCTAAACATGAAAAACTAAGATTTGTGATTTTGACAGGTCAACTGATTTAGATTTAAGTAGCTATGGTCAAAATTCAAAGTCAACTTCATGTATCAAGTCAAAAGTGCAGCTTAATGGAAAGAACTACGTGACAAGCTAAGAGTCTACTATGGATAAGTTACATCTTTGCGTATTTATTCTTGTTTCTAGTCTTATAGATATTTAATTTTACTAGAAGTCTTTGTTAGGGTTCTCAATTTATATTGCTTTTGTAAAGGGCTTCAAGTTGTTATTTTATTTGACATGCATGAGTAAAAAAATCCTAAAACTTATGAGAGTAGCTGAGATGCTTATTCAACCAACCTAGTGTTTTTTAATTTGGTTGATTATCTGATCTGCTTGACCGAATTGTTAGTTTAGGTTTGTTCATCCTATTATAATAACCTGATTTGCGATACCCTTTGGTTGTAACAAACTCATATCATAAACTTGTGCACATGTCAAATTTGAGTACTTGTGTCACAAGTTTGAGCGACAAACTGTTAACAAAATGATCACTTGAGCCCTTCATCATGAAAGAGATGCAATTAATTTGCCGTGGATTATTGTACATGCTTCATGATAATATGAAACCATCCAATTTGAAGATTACTGATGTCTGTTCTCTACAGGCAACCAAAATTTTTTATTTTATTGCTTGAATATGCAATAGGGCCTCTCTTGTTAGTGATTGTACTATTTCTTTTATACTGCAAACTTGCTAGCTTTAGGCAATGTTGAGACCCTGTCAACAGTTTAATTCTTCTTTTCGATTCTACATAGTAAGAGAAATTAGATAAAAGGAATTTTTCCTTCATGTTTTCATGTTTCAACATATGCCAACATGCCATGCATTTGCTTATGGAGTTACACCTTCATGCATTTTTTACTAAAATATTGGGGTTTGTTCTCCAGTGGGATCTGTAAACTTGAATCTGTAGCTAACAGCATATGTGGAGGGTTACCATTACTAAAAGTAGAAAACAGTTTTATCTGCTCTCCATCGAGTTAATTTGAAGCAAGAATGTCTTCTTGGATTTTGTATTTGCCTTCTGTCTCTTTTCTGAAAATGTTTCTTCTCTCTAGAGCTTCTATGGGAGATACTCTGTAGGACTTGAAGGCTTTAATGCACTAGTTTTTATCTCTCATGGGAGTGATCTATCTCTTAAGTGCATTTCTATCAGTTATATGCTAGTTTTTATCTCTCATGGGAGTGATTTACGTCTTAAGTGCATTTCTATCAGTTATATGCAGTATTATCTTTCTTGCTAATTGCAAGAATTTTTTTTTAATGTACTTGAGTTTTTCATTAAATGTTTTGCACAATGCAAATTTTTGTTTGAGAATAAAAGTGTGTATAAAATGTGGTTTGAATCCATTCTGTAGCTGCCAAAAATAATTTCATAAAGTAATATAGGTCACCAAAGTGGGGTTGGGTGCAGCAATTGTGACCTCATGTACAATAAGAAGTTGAAAATGCTCGCCCATATGATGGCATACTGTACTATAAGCTTTGAAGTTATTATGGGTCCACGTTTGTGAAACTCGATAATAGTTTTTGGATTATGGGTTTGTTGATTATGGTTATGGTTGTTATTTTTCATCCTTCAGAGGCATTGTACCAGTGATAGATTAAACAATCTACTGAAATATGAAAATAAAAACTTGATCCTTGAAACCAAGAATTGGAAACTCTCAATGATAATTTCAAAGCTAGTATTAATTCAAATTCCATGTCCCAACCCCTTTCTCCTACTCTAAGGACTGTTGGTCTGTGGTAGTCTTGAACAGTGGTTCCACATGTGTATCCTATTTGTTTCCTTCTTTTGTTCTCCCCTCTTCCTTATCTCTATCTACTTGTTAAGAGTTATCATATCTTCTGTAATCCTCAGTTGAGCTTGTTAGCCCTCGAGAGATTTAAGGTTTGGAGAATATTTTAAAGCCTAGGCCTGCCATTGAAGGCTGACTAGGGCAAATCTATGTATATATGTTACTTCCTCTTTGATTTTTTAGGAGGAGGGAAGAGTGAGAGAGCGAGGGTGGGGTGTAAGGTAAACTATGAAGTTACTTCCTCTAAAATATGTTTTGATTCCAAAATTCATGATATAATGATAAGATGTATTGTTAAATTTTCTTGTGTTATTTTGAGCTATACAATTCTAATGATTGTCACCTCCCATTTTCAATTTTATATCCATTTCCTTTTTCAATGCAATATAGCATCTACTGTATTTTAATAAGTAGTCTTGAGAGGGAACAAGTGAAAAAAAATGAAAGCTTTAAAGGAAGTGAAATTCTTGTTGGTATGAAGCATAGATATGGTTTTAGTTAAAAAATTCTTTTCAAAATTCATATGCTGCCATTTAGTTCTAACGAAGTAGGTATCTGTTAACAATTGTAGATCCAAATTTATTTACACTTCAAGAAATTTCTCTTACAATTTTCTGTCTTGATTATGTTTGACTGTTAGCTGTTTATATTCTTATATATTCTCGTCATAACTGTTTAATTTTTTCATTTTTTCTTTTCTTTTTTTGCTGAAAATTTTGTAGGATGATTTATGGTGTATTGGTTGGCAGAATAGCAGAAGGTTGTCTGGTGACAAAGTGAATCTAACTCTTTTAGGAGGTACTGAAAAACACTTGTCTAGATCTGTAAAATACTTTCCCTGAGCTTAAGTTGTTTTTTTTTGTTGTGAGATAATGTAGCCTTGTATCTTTCTCTGATTGTTGGCATCGTAGGAAAGATTGTTATATATTTACTTTTTACATCAGCCTTAAAAATTTAACTCATTTGCTTGGTTGTTGGTCCTTTCCTGTGAGAGCTGCTCATTTGTGATTGTTGATTTTCCAAACTCCTCTTCTCTGTCTATCTTGCCGACCTTTATAATTATGAGCTAATTACAAAGTATTTTCATCCTCTGCATGGTCAGAAGTCTCAGAACCCACAATTTCCTTTGATGTCCTGAAACACCTAAGTAAATTAATGTTTTAGGATTTGGGTTTTGATGGATTTTTGTACTTTTCCAATGATTCCTGATGTCCTTTTGGCTTAATATCACTGCAACTCTCTGAACTCATATAACCAAAATCTTCCTGATGCCAGCTAGTTCATAATCTTTCTGTTGTTTAGTTTAATGCTTGGTCAAGACTTAATTGTTCAATCTTGATTTTTTTTGATAAGACATAAGTCATAAGTTCCACACTTTTAGATTTCAATTTCAAGTTTTCTTTCAGATTTTAATTACATCTTTAGGTCAAAAGTTCTGCATTATTTGATTTCCATTATTAGTACAGATTCCTTTACAAGGAACACTCTCATTCTTGGAAAATGTGGTATTTTAACTAGGGGCTCCTGTTTTGTATATATCTTTGTTGACTGGTTATTTGTACCTCGCCTTTATAATTGAATCTACTTTGACTTCTCTTTTTCCCACTTTTGATACATGATTCCTCTTTCCCCTCCATATTTGCAGATCTAGTGCTCTCAAACAAGCTGGTTGTATATGATCTGGAAAACATGGTCATTGGGTGGACAGAATACAACTGTGAGTATGATGACTTATCTTCTATATCAATTGTCGATATCATCCACTCAATATATTGTCAGTGCTTGCATGGAGCATTAATTTTTTTTGACGGGGCTGCATGCTTGAGTTCGATGACACGGCTCAAGTGATTGCATTTTGTTGCTCTTGGCCGCTTTAAAGTAATTCTTTCCCTTGGTTAGTCCTTTTGGTTATGGTAGATAGTGCCATCCACTTTTCTTTCTGTAAGTTTGAAAATACAATTAAGCAGCTTGGCTCCTATAATTTTGGCTCCTTTCACATGACAGTTTGAAAATACAAGTAAGCAGCTTTTAGAAGGAGAGGGGTTTGGGTGGGTTGGGGGTTGGTAGAGTGGGGTGGGATGTTGTTGAGGTTAGGTATTAGCAAAGCCATAAGAATAATCAGATATGGATAAGGGTGTTAGTTGTTCTTACTGTCACAAGAGTTCATTTGTTTTATTCTTGTAGTTTGCTACTAAATCGTGGGTTTACTAGCAACTAATGATTAAGATTTAAACTGATAGAAACTATTCACGTACATCTATAATAGCCACATTAACAAAGAAAGCAACCGTTATACCTCAACTTCGATGGAATTAGAACCCCCAGTATGCTGCTGTTACTTTTTTTCTTCTGAATCTTATAAAGTAAAAATGTATATTTGTTCGAGTTAATTAACTGGCATTTCAAGCTTTTATCTCAGTAGAGGTGACATCACATGTCTTAGTTTTCCGTTTCTTCTTAGACTGCCAATGCGGCCCTTGTGAGAATTGTTGTTTTGCTGAAAAAAACTTCAAATAAGATTTACTTATGAAGTAGCCCTATAAGATGTTGGCAGTATAAATTAATGACATTAAGAGAGATGATCTTGGTCCTAATAATGTTTCATTAAACATTTCTACATTGTTTTGGTTTTAGTGTTTAACTGATTGATTGAACTTGTCAAGCTTTTAATATCTGATGTAGGCTTGCTAGATTGCCCTGTACTTTGGATTGTCAACTTCTTGTTGCTAATTAGGTGGTGTTGAAATCTAATGGTTTTATGTTTGGTTTCGCAGGTTCTTCAAACATTCAGGTAAAAGATGAGCAAACAGGAACAGTTCACCTAGTAGGTCCCCATTTTATATCTTTTGCTTCCACTGTAAATATTCAAACACCCCTAATTGCATTGTATATAGGCTTAGTCCTTTTCACATTGCTAGTAAATTGACTGCTGATGTTGATAACTGCATATAACAAGACACAACATGAGCAGTTTAAGATAGTGTATACAGATAACATATATAGGAGGTCTTTATATTTTCCATGTAAATATTCAGAGTACTGATGCAAATCATATTTGCACCAAACGATTGCAAATTGTAGTCTCCATCTAGTGCAAATCATGGTTTCACCCTTCCAAATTATGCACTCGTTGATAGTTTCTTCTTAAGTTGTTACCTCATTTCTATATACGTCATTTTCTTTGTTTTTATCTGGCAGTCATGCATGCATGTCTAGAAGTGTTTTTCTTTTTTCTTTTTCTTTTTTTTTTTTATAAAAAAAATCATTAGCTGGGGATTGGTTTTGAGTATTTATAATTGATTAAAATAGTTAATAATCTTAAACTATTGTAATACGGGGATATTGTAGAGGAGTTCAAAAGTTTTTAGAATATTTTCTGTAAATATTTTCATTCATCCGCAGTCAAGGCTTTATTGAACGCAATAGTACGCATATAAGGGCCTATAATTTTATCATTTATGTATGCACTGTATGACATGTAATGTTCAGTCATGTCAATCAAACACCGCTTACAACAATAATCTTGTTTACTTATAGTATAATACAATATTATTATAACGCTCCTCTTTAAACGGATTTTGTTAACCTACTATTATCTGTCTCGTCATAACCTTTCCAAGAAAAATCTGGAGGGATAAAAAACTAGGACGAAGGTAAAAGAGTACATACTATCTAGGTCTCCTAGTCTCCACTTAATTTAGGGCAGGTCTTGAAAACGAAGCATGCTAATCAATTATACAAGCTCTTGAAATCTTCTTGTTTGGTAATGCCTTGGGTGAATACATTAGTTGGATTGTCATGTGATTTGATTTGTGCAACATTGATTTTTCCTTTCTCTAATTTGAGTGTGAAGAACTTAGGATCAATGTGTGATGTGAATGCATGCATGAAATTCTCTAAAGCTAGTTGAATTTTATTCCCTTTAGGTTTTATCATATCTTTACTAATCCTACTTGGATTAGGATTTGTTTATTTTATTTTTAGTAGGCATCTTATCCATCGTATTGTACGTGAAAGTCATGAAAAAGAGCATTGGGAAAGTTTTCTTAATTAAAAGATTCAATCTTGGATATTGACAAATTTGACCAAGGAGGAAAAATTTTAAGACAAGGGGAGATGCTTATTACATTGGACGGTGCTTATTACATCTTGTCGGTGCTTTATTACAACTTCACTGATATGACATGGGCATGGATATGGCTTCACACATGTGATTGAATATTTAGTGTTTTACTTTAAATAAAATAGGTTAAGAGTAGTTAATTTGTAATTTTATCTTTTTAGGTAGGATAAAATTCTACTTAACATAAGATAGTGTTAGAGTTTTGGTAGGGTTATGTAATAAATAGGTGGCATTATCCTATTGATTGTTAGGTGGTTATTAGGAGTTCTTTTAGAAGTAGGAGTTCTAATCTCAATGTGATTCAAATTCTCAAGCTATGGGTATAAATAGATGTGCACTCAAGCTTGAAAAAAAATCAGATTTTGAGATTCTTTTCTTTGTATTCTTTGTTTTTCTTTGTGTGTAACAAAGAGATTTGAATTGGTGCTTAAAGCTTTAGATTCACGTGAGGAAGTGTAGGAATTGAAGGTGCTTTCCTTTAATCAATTATCAAACTTTCGCCCTAGATTTTAAACCTTTGGTGCGTAGCTTTAGAGGTTTTGATATCTAATTCTATCCCTTCGTGTGGATTAAGGTTTTCAAACCTAGATTCACATCAACTTTTGGTGCTCTTGTTGAGAGTATTCTAAGATACTCAAGCAACATGGATTCTAGTAGTGATGACATTCACGAGATGCCATCGGGTTTTAAACAGGGTTTGACCTTGTAAGAGGCTAAAGCGTTGTGCATGGAAAATGAATTAAACGAACTTAAGGAATGGATGGATGAGCTGCTACAAATCATGGGGAAGAAGGAGAATTCCTCAAGCAAAGGTAAACATTCTCTTCATGAATCAAACTCTAGAAATAATGATGGTGAATCAAGTGTTAAGAGTTCAAGGAGGCCTAGCAGGAAATACCCATCATCTTCAAGTGACAAGGAGTCATATGAAGGGCGTATGAAGAGGAGTTCAAGGGGGCAAGTGGATCAAAGCTTGAGACTTGAAATTCCTGAGTTTAATGGCAATATAGACCCAGACAAGTTCTTGGATTGGGTTCGAAGAGTAGAGAGGATTTTCAATAAGTACAAGGACTATGATGATTATAGATCCTTCAAGGTGGCCGAATTAAAGCTCACTTCTTATGCAAGCTTATGGCTTGAAGGTTTGCAAAAGAAGAGGAGAAAGAAAGATCCAAGATTGCATCTTGGAGAAAATTAAAGAGGTACATGAGAAAACGCTTTGTTCCACAAGAATTCGAGCAATATAACTTCATTAAGAGTGATGTGCTCGTTTTAGAGCACATTTACAACCCCATTGTTTGTGTCAATTCTCGCAGTTTCAGATCGATTTTATGCACATTACGCTTGATTTTACCTTGATCTTGTCTTCGAGTTGTTCTAAGGTCATTTCAGGTATTTTTGAGGATTTCAAGGTAAAGTGCGACGTGTTCAAGGTCACTCTCAAAGATCCCAAGAAGTTCAAAAGCCAGTAGACACTTTGAAGAAGCTGTATAGCAAGATTCAGGCTCAGATTCGACCGAATCTGACAGCCATTCGGTCGAATGGAAGACAGGAACTCAAGCATATGACTCAAGCTCTCAGATATAGACGAATCAGGTCCCATTCAGTCGAATCATGGTCCATTTGGCCGAATCCATGCTCTCCTTCGATCGAATGGTGTACAGACTTATGTTACTTGAACTTTCTGTTTTGGGCGAATTACAGCACCATTCGGCCGAATCTCAACCCATTCGGCTGAATCCAATGCTCTTTCGGCCAAATGGCCCCTATTTCTGCATAATTTGGTTCTTTCTTAAGTCGGCCCCCGAGGGTTTTTCTAGGGTTTTACCCCCTTATGTCCTTAGGGTATAAATACCCCCTTGCTCTGTGTAAAACCCTTATGCCTATTTTGAGAGCTCTTGTGCCTCAACTTGGAACATCATTTTTATTGCTTTTCCTTTCATTCATGCACTAGTTTAGATTTAAGGCTTTCATTGCTCTCCGTTTCAAGTATTGTATTTGGATTCAAAATTTCTTTCATTCAAGCAATTTCATTCACGTAAGTTATCGTTTCCTTTATTGCTCTATTTTATTTAATGCTTTCATTTATTGCTTTTGTTGATTTTATTACTCTTGGTATTATTATGTATCCATTTATGGCTATGCGTGAGTAGTTCTCTTAGGGGTTTGATTGGTGAAACCCTAGGTTTGGCTTGTTCTTCATGCGTAGGGTTAGGGTTTGAGATTATCGATGATTGTTTGATTGATATTCGATGTGACTCTTGTCCTGCCACTCCTTAGGAGACATAAGGCGATTATAGGTTGTTTATGTGATTTATAGGGTCACAAACTTCCTCTTGTCATCTTGAGTGTCTTGATTGATTGTTGATCGATTTCTCCTGACCTAGCTTATCTACTAGTTTTATCGTCTTGCCTAGGGTGGAACTAATCTATCCCCGTTTATCTTTCATTGTTATTTATCATCGTTTATATTCTTGCTTTACTTTCCTGTCATTAGCATATTTTAAATAACCCGCATCTCGAATAAACTCTCTACACCAAGTCTAGAAACTAGCATCCCTTGTCCTTGAGGTTCGACCCTCGACTTACCATTACACTAGTTGTAGTAGTATTAGGGTGATTATAAATATTGTTTGTGTAACTAGTCTTTTAGTAAACGACGCTAGAAGTCGGTTATCAAAATGGCGCCGTTGCCGGGGACAAGGCGTTATGTTTAGATTATAGTCTTGCTGTAATTCATTTTTGTTTCATTTCTATTATTTTCCTTCAATCTTGCTTGTCAGTGCTTACGCTTGGTCTCTAGTGTTGTTTGCATGTCCTATAGCACATGCAGATCAAATCAACAGCTAGTACCGTACGACCCTGAGATTTAACGTAGTAAATGATGAGTTCCATCCCAAACTCTGTTACAACCAAATACTCCCAACCCTCCTACACCACTAATGGATGAAAATCAGCAATTATTTGGTCAATTTGGGACACTTAGGTCCCAAGAATTTCAAGGAGGTGTCGTGTTACCCATAGCTTCATTTCCTTATCAAATACATCCACAGTTCATCCGAATGGTGAAGGAGACCCCCTTTTGCGGCTTGAAAAATGAATGCCCCCTCCAACACTTGGAAGTATTCTCAGATATTTGCGGGCTCATTCCTCCATGCCCCAACAACCCAGACAATGTGCAGATGCACCTATTTCACTTGAGTCTAGCTGGCGACGCTAAGGATTGGTATAAATGCTTAGAGCCTAACTCAATCATTAATTGGGCTCAATTGAAGACATCTTTCCTAGAAAGGTTCTATCCCACGGTTCAAACGCAAGATTGGCGCAAGAAAATCGCGTCCTTCACTCAAGAGGATGATGATTACCTTAGTGCTACTTGGAGTCAGTTTAAAAGGATGATTAGAGCATGCCCCCATCATGAGTACAGGGAGAACCATCTCAATACATTTTTCTACGATGATCTCAATGACTCCACCAAGACACTTCTAGACTCGGCAGTTGGTGGCCAACTCTCAAAAGTCCCATGCAATCATGTGAAGGCTAAGATTGAAGAGGTGGCCAAAAATAGCTCTTGGGGATGAGCAAGAGGTAATGGACTACCGAGGAGGATGATTGATTCAAGTAACTTGGACACGATTAGTTCGAAAATTGAGGCTATCGTGGATAAGAAACTGTCCAAGTTCAAACTAGCTCAAGGTATATCATCAGCTAACGAAAAGCCCTTTTCATGTAGAATCTACAGGGGCACCAATCATGATACATCCTATTGTGGGGGTTCGAATTCTAAACATGTGGCAGCTATGAACTATGGGGGGTGTAACCAAGAAGGAACTCTAGTCATGAACCACGATGGTTATGGGTACAATCCCGATTATGAGGCAGCTGTGGATTATGGTCAAAACCAAGGGTTTGCTCAACAAGGTCCCTACAACAATCAACCCTTTAGACCTCCCTTCAATCCAAATTCTAGCCAAGGAAACTTCAACCAAGGGTACAACTCCAACAATAATGTCCCCTTTAACAATCAAGCAAATGGGAGTTTTCCTAGGCCAAATGGGAATAGGCCGTATCCTCAAGTGCCAAGGCCTAACCCCAACCTACCCTACCCATCTACACAACCACCACAAAACTTGCCTCCAAATCATGATTACCTTTCCACTCAAGTGAGCTCCCTTGCTCAACAAAATCAAACCCTCTCCCAAATCAATCAAACCTTGATCACTCAAATGTAACAAATTCAAGCACAACATAAGTTGTTTGAGTCCCAACTTGCTCAGATAGCCAGTCCACCTCCACCATTACTATTCCCATCTCACCCTCAACCAAACCCATATATCCAACCTCCATCACCAAACACTCCAAACTCCAACCCTAAACATCACACATGCAAGGCGATCTTCCTAAGATCGAGAACCTCATACTCTACTCCAGTTGTAGCTGAAAGTGATAATTTAGGGGAAGGTTCTTCAAAGGATCTTGGTCTTCAAAGAGAAATTTGGCATAATGATGATTTTGAGGGGAGAGAAAACAAGAGAGTTAACGAAGAAGGTGAGAAAAAGGATGATAAAGTTGAGGAAAAGAATAAGGATGTTGAAGAAGTAGAGAAAGGGAAGAAAAAGAAGGATGAAGAAGAGAAATGGAGGGAAATTCAAGAAAGGAGGAAACTTGAGTTTCAACATGCTCCGCCTCTACCTTTTCCTTACAAAAAGATAGAGAAATAATTGCAAGAAAATTTTCTTACATTCCTAGAGCATATGCGGCAACTTGAGATAAAGATACCATTTTTGGAGGCCATGAAACAAATGCCTTAATATGCTAAGTATTTGAAAACTCTCTTAGGAAAAAAGAGAAATCTTGGGGGCGAAGTGATTAGTTTGCCAAAGCAGGTGAGTGCCATCATTCATGGCACCTGGGCCAAGAAAGAAAAAGCTAGAGGACCCATTGTGCTCCCAGTCACCCTTGGAAAACTTAATTCTAAGGGAGCACTTGCTGACCTTGGGGCCTCCATTAGCCTCATGCTGATGTCCATTGCCAAACAACTAACCTTTGAGCTCTAGCCATCAAAGAAAACCATTCAGCTAGCCGACTGAAGAATAAAAGTGCCATGTGGGGAGTTTGAGGACCTTCCGATCCAACTAGGGAACATTGTGGTTCCATGCGACTTTGTGGTGCTTAATATGGTTGAGGATCCTTATACTCCCCTCATCCTAGGGAGAGATGCTTTGAAAACTTTGGGTGCCTTGATCGACTGCAAATCTGAGACTATCACTTTGAGGGTAGCCAAAGAGAAGGTTGTATTTTCCTTTTCTAAGTCCTCCAAAGAACCCATGGTCGAGCATATTTGTTCCTTTGAGGTTGTTGAGAATATAGTTGAACAAAAGGTTGAGGGGTGTGATGTTTTTGCTGCCCCGGTGTTTGTTGAGGTGTTAGATGAGGAGATTGCTCCGATGAAGGAAATTTATGACAATTCTAAGGGTATTGACAAGCTAGCCCACAAAAGAAAGAAGGGTAGAAAACGAAGAAAAACCAAAAAGAGAACGATGGTTCCACCCTGGCTTGGGGGAGCCCCGCATTATAGCCCACCTCCAAATGACCCTGGTTCTACTTTGCTTACTTCTGCCACTACTGCTCAGTGGAGAGTTTTGACTCCCCACGCTGGAGGTGTTGGAGATGCTAGGAGTGAGTCCACTCCTACGGCAGGTATAATTTCTTTGTCTTTTCTTTTCTGTCTGAGCTAGTGGCTAATTGTGTCAAACTTACCGACGTTAAACAAAAGTACTTACGGGAGATAACCCAGTTTTAGTATAGTTTGTTTGTTTGCTTAGCTATAGTTTTAATAATGCTGATCTTTTTCCCTTTTTGTCTCTTATCCATCTCTCCTAAGTGTCGAGACGGCTCTTAAGCTGGCTTAGGGGAGGGTTCTTGTGTTTTCAAAGTTTCAAAAGATCCGCATTATTGTCACTATCGCCTTGGTTTTTGTTATAGTTTTTACATATTTAGTTTTGTTTTGAGTTGTGAAACCGGCATGCAAGCTTCTGATGTGTACATTCTAGTGGACTTATGCATGCTCATGTTTTCCTAGCCTTGTGCCTGTTTTGGGACCAAATGATTGACTGTTTTCCACCTGACTTAGGGGATCTAGGCTTGCTTGGTTTGTGGCTTGGATGGCTACCTATTGAGGCACATTTTGACTAGCCTAGTAAAGATTGAGCCTTTTAGGACTTCATTATGAGTCCTATGTCATCGAGTGCTAGTTAGAGAATCTAAGTATTGTGTCTGTTCTCCTCCATCATAGTCTGCTTTTCTAAAGGTCAGGGATGATAACACGTTTGTAGTTACAACTACATGGCCAAATTGCCTACCATGAATATTGATTGACTTTAGGGTAATCCAAGTTTGTGCCTTTACCTTTTTCTTTGTAGCTACACTATCTAACTCCACATGAGCTAAATATTCCCTCTCTTTACCTAGAGGATAGTCAAGTGATCATAGTGAAGTTGGTGTCCGTTGCATTGTGGTGTAGGATTTCGGTTGAAAAGTCATTGTTGGATGATATGACTCTATACATTACTCTTAGTACATTTCAGAAACATTAGCATGAAATTCACAAAAAGAAAAAAAAGAAAAAAGAAAAAAGAAAAAAGAAAAAAGAAAAAAAGAGAAAACAAAAAGATAGAAAGAAAAAAAAGAAGAGAAAGAGAAAAATTTGAGAATAAGGTTGGTGTAATGTATTAGAGTTCATTTATGCGTATCTTGAGAATTTTGGGAGTGGCATTGTTGTCAGAAGTCGTAGCTGTCCTTGGTTTCATTACCTTGGATTGCTTACTATCCTCTATTTTAACTCCACATCCCCAAATTTTACCCTACCTTGATCCTAGCCTACATTGCAACCCATTCCAAACCTGTTCGACTTGGCCTGATTAGTAAGTTATGTGCTGGAGAGTAGATAAGATATAATTCCGAAGAATTCTCCCTGTTTAGGTGTTTAATTCCCGGCTCATCTTTAGTCGGATGATTCTGAGCGAAACACATACCTTATTAAACACACTATCGTATTAGAAATTTCCCACATCTTTTGGGAAATACCCTGGGGAGTGTAGACTTGTGACCTCATTAGGTAGTAGGTGGCATGACCTGTGTTTTAGCTTTTCCAGTGATCCCGAGTCTATGGAAAACATTGTTCTTCTTGATATTATGCTCTCCTAAGCCCATTGTACTTGCACACCCATGGCTAGGGAAGAGTTTTGCGCATACACGGCTTGCATTGTCTTGTTTTCCGCTCGCCTTGCTTTTCGTTTGCTTTACTCATTGTGTTGCCCTGCTAGTTCATTTGCTAGGGACTAGCAAAGGTTTGTCTTGGGGGAAGTTGATATGCTCATTTTAGAGCACGTTTACAACCCCGTTATTTGTGTCAGTCTCGCAGTTTCAGATCGATTTTATGCACATTACGCTTGATTTTACCTTAATCTTGTCTTTGAGGTGTTGTAAGGTCATTTCAGGTATTTTCGAGGATTTCAAGGTAAAGTGTGACGTGTTCGAGGCTTTAAGACTCTTATCAAGAGTTTATATGCGCGTATCATAGCTTGAGCACGCGTTCCAGGACTCTCAAAGATCCCATGAAGTTTAGAAGCCAGTAGACACTTCGACGAAGCTGTGTAGCAAGATTCAAGCTCAAATTCGACCGAATCTGACAGCCATTCGGTCGAACGGAAGACAGGAACTCAAGCATATGACTTAAGCTCTCGATAGCCGAATCAGGTCCTATTCAGCCGAATCAGGTCCTGTTCAGCCGAATCATGGTCCATTCAGCCGAATCCATGCTCTCCTTCGGTCGAATGATGGACAAACTTATGTTACTTGAACTTTCTGTTTTGGGCGAATTACAGCACCATTCGGCCGAATCCACAGCTCCTTCGGCCGAATGGCCCTTATTTTCGCAGAATTTGGTTCTTTCTTAAGCCGGCCCTCGAGGGTTTTTCTAGGGTTTTACCCCCTTATGTCCTTAGGGTATAAATACCCCCTTGCTCTGTGTAAAACCCTTATGCCTATTTTGAGAGCTCTTGTGCCTCAACTTGGAACATCATTTTCATTTCTTTTCCTTTCATTCATGCACTAGTTTAGATTTAAGGCTTTCATTGCTCTCCGTTTCAAGTATTGTATTTGGATTCAGAATTTCTTTCATTCAAGCAATTTCATTCACGTAAGTTATCGTTTCCTATATTGCTCTATTTTGTTTAATGCTTTCATTTATTGCTTTTGTTGATTTCATTACTCTTGCTGTTATTATGTATCCATTTATGGCTATATGTGAGTAGTTCTCTTAGGGGTTTGATTGGTGAAACCCTAAGTTTGCCTTATTCTTCATGCGTAGGGTTAGGGTTTGAGATTATCGAAGATTGTTTGATTGATATTCGGTGCGAATCTTGTCCTGCCACTCCTTAGGATACATAGGGCGATCAAAGTTATCTTGAATGGTGAACAAGTATTCCATATGAGAACTAGTCATATGAGATGGAAAAAGTCTTCGTTAACCTTTAAGGAATGAACAACCATATGAGAACCCAATGGGTGTGCCTTGTCCATATAGTTACTTTTTAATACCTTTTTAGCGTAACTTGAATGGTGAACAAGTATTCCATCCTTTAGATGTTCAATTTGTAAACCAAGACAAAATTTTGTCCTTTTGAGATTTTTCATCTCAATTTTCTTTATCATATAATTTGCGCTTTCTTCTATCTCATAAGGTATCTTGATAATACTTAAGTCATCAACATAAAGTGCTTTTATGACAAACCCATTTTTGGCTTGTTTGATGAAGACGCATGGACAAATCTAGTCATTCTTATATCCTTTGTTGAGAAGGTATTTACTTAAACGCTTATACCACATCCTTACAGACTGTTTTAGTCCATAAAGTGATTTTCTCAATTTTATGGAATAAAGATTTTGTGT
This sequence comes from Dysphania ambrosioides, assembly GCA_026401315.1. Taxonomy (NCBI): domain Eukaryota; kingdom Viridiplantae; phylum Streptophyta; class Magnoliopsida; order Caryophyllales; family Amaranthaceae; genus Dysphania; species Dysphania ambrosioides. The sequence goes on from CM048659.1 coordinate 13,561,943, forward strand.
TTTTGTCCTTATTTTTTGCAGTTCAAGTCCCTCGGGAACTTTCATGTAGATTTGTGTGACAAGTGACCCATAAAGGTATGTACTCATGACATCCATAAGGCCCATTTGCAATTTTTTGCATGCCGATTAAGTTGATGAAAAATCTTAATGTTGTGGCATTCACTACAGGTGAATATGTTTTTTCTCATAGTCTATTCATGGTTTTTGAAAAAAAACCTTTAGTTACAAGTCTAGCCTTGGACCTTGTAACCTCAATTTTTCATTTCGCTTTCTCACAAAGACCCATTTATATCCAATAGGTTTTACTCCTATGAGAGTTTGTGTTGCGGGACTAAAGACTTCTTGTTTTATGAGGGATTTAAATTCTTTATGGATTGCTTTTTTCCATTTTCCCAATCCCTCCTTCGTCAACATTCATCAACCGATATTGGTTATGTGTTATTAATATCATTGATGATCTCTGTAGAACTTGAATATGCAAATATGTCATCATTTTGGGTGTTCACCCTATTGCGCTTTTCTAGTATGAACATAATTTATTGAAATTTCATGATTTTTAACCGTTTCATTATGTCCCCCAGATGTAGCATCTAAACTTTTCAGGTTATTTGGGAATTGATAACATTTTTGGCAATTTGTATTTGTTCCATCTTGGTGTCTGAAAAATTCTCATTCTTTTCAATCTTTCTAGATTTTCTTGGTCTTAGATCCTTTGCGCCAAGAGACCTATCACATCTTTTATGTGTGTTGAATTCATCTCTTTATGGATTGCGCAATTTTCTTATTAGAATTTCCACCATACAGGAGCATTCGCTCTAGTACATGTGATTTTATTATTCCCTTTATATCCTTGAATACATTTGGCAATTGATTATCAATGTTTTGTGAATGTAAAATTTTCTATTCTTCTTAGCTTGCTTGCACATCTTTTTTCTTTGATCAAGGTAACATAAAGTTTTGGCATTTCATGATATATCTTTCCAGCATGGGCCTGCTTTATCTCCCCCTAAGGTTGGGAAGACTGACTTGTCAAATTGACAGTCAGCAAACAGAGTTGTGAAGAAATCACCAGTCACAGGTTCTAAGTACCAAATAATAGATTGCAATTCATAACTAACACAAATTCCAAACCTTCTTTGCGAGCCCATCTTTGTACATTCTAGTGGTGCTATGGGAACATAGACTGCACATTCAAATGTTCTTAAATGTGCAATACTTGGTTCCCTTCCAACCAATAATTGTAATGGGGATAATTCATGATTTTCACTTAGCCTTAAACGTATTAAGGTTGTAGCACGAAATAAAGCATGTCCCCAAGTAGAAGACAAGAGTTTAGATTTCATCATTTATAGCCTAGCAATTAATTGTAATCGCTTTATAAATGCTTCTGCAAGGCCATTTTGTGTGTAAACATGAGCTACAGGTTGTTCAACATCTCTCTCGATTGACATACAATACTCATTGAATGTTTTAGATGTGAATTAACCGGTATTATCAAGTCAGATTTTCTTAATAATGTAATCCGAGAGTTGAGGCCTTAGGCGTGTGATCTGTACAAGGAGTTTTACAAAAGCAATATTCCTTAGTGATAGGAGACTAACATGAGACCATCATGTTGAAGCATCAATTAACACGAGAAAGTATCTAAATGGTCCGCATGGTGGTGAATTGGACCGCAAATATCACCTTTAATTTCTCTAAAATATAAGATTTTCTCTTTCAATTTTATTTTGTAAGATCTGAAGATCATTTCGCCCAATGAACAAGCTTTCACTAGTAGATATTGTTTTAATTGCTTCGGTTAATGTATAGTTGAAGAACTTAAACATTTAATGCTTCTGTTATACAACAAACGAAGCATTTATACCCTTTAATGCTTCGGTTATACGAAAACCGAATCACTTATACCCTTTAATGCTTCGATTATACAACAACCGAAGGACTTATAACCTTAAATGCTTCAGCTTTTGTCTAATCAAAGCACTAATAGTTGGCTTTGTGTTGGAAATATAGAGTATGTGGTGTATCGTTATAACAAAAGCAATGAGGCTAATAATCCGATACCTTCTCAACATATATATAGGATTATTAACGGGATTGGTCAAAGTACTATTATTTAAGCTAAAGTTAGTATATTACTATTTGGCCAAATCATCTAAAAGAGATACCATATACAGTTATTAACAAGTGAAGCATACATATCATTCAAGATAATTTTTAGAAAACTATTATAACTAGAATACGAAAGATTGATATCAATTATATATAATACGAAGTATTTATATGTGACAAATTCTTAATGGGATAGATTTTTAGAAGAAAAAAAATTAGCAAATTATTCTCTAAAGTGATTATGGGATAAAATTTTATTATTTGTCGAATTTTATCTACTCTCATATGTACATTTAATTTACACTATTCATCTACTTTGTTCATTATTAATTTTATCTATAATTACTCCATATAAAACATATATAATATATTTACTTTACAAAATATTAAGGCTCGTATCAAAATGTATCCATAGTTAATATAAATATAGATGCTTGAACATTTATATATAAATTAAGATGCATATAAACATAGATGCCTAGATATACACGTATACTTTACATAATTTGGATTTAATAAATTTTTCGCACCTTCTACTAGCTAAACTTACAAACTTGAGGATACATGAGTTTAAGAATTGCAATCAATATTCTTTTCTATGATGTCATAATTCTTATATTTCACTTGGGTTTTTCTAAATTTCCTTTCTTAGCTTTCTAATGCCCCTTCTATGTATACGTATTGACAAATCTAATTTGTCACATTTTCTAAAAAAAAAAACTAATTTGTCACATAATTTACCCATACATGCATTGTAAAAAGGATGATGGCGCTGCCAACATATATTTGTTAGATGCTATGGTTCAGACAAATCCGAAGCATTTGAGGCTTTAATGCTTCAGTTCCAAAAAAACGATGCATTAAACCTTTAATGCTTCATTTTATTTTAATCAAAGCATCAATTAATTTAAAAAAAATCGGGATTTAATAAACACATGTGTGACACTTCATATATCCAGCAACACTAGCATCACGAAGTAGCAATTTCTTCATCTTCTCCTTTCCCCAAATCTTGGCTTCTCCAATTTGCTTCTCTATTAACGTGCAAAATCACCAAAAAATCCCCATAAAACCAAAATTCGCTTCTCCTTTGTCGAAAACTTGCCTTCATTCTATTTGCTTCTCCATTAAACCAGGCTAAGAGATCAAGGATCTTGCTTGAATAATTCTGAAAAATAAATTTCGTGAATCAAATTAATTTCGTGAATAAAATAAATTTCGTGAATCAAATTAATTTCGTCAATAACATATGAGCAGTTTTTCATTTTCACAAATTTTAAAGAAATATTGGCTTTAGTTCTGTCTAAATTTTTAATGTGCGTCTTTTATAAATTTTTAATGTACTAATTAATAATTTCTTACTTGTTTATTTTGCAATAACAATTGAGATTATATTAATGCTTTCATTAACAGAAATATTGAAAGAAAACACTTTAGTTGGGACTACATACTAAAATGAAGAGTTAGGATAAATAGCACGAACTTAAACAATTTGGTGAATCACCCAACAAGATGTTTCAATGATTATGGGATCGTCAAGCCATTGAAACCAAAACTTCTAATATTTTTCGAGCATTTCACCAATGTATTAAGGACCCAGTGACCCGTATGTCCTCAATTGATTGTCTCTCCATTGCCATAAACATAAATTACACAACTGTCACAATAACACACAAAACAATCCCAATTATAACCCTTGGCAAGCAAAATAGCCAAAAGAATGTAAAGAAAGTTGAAAAGAGGACATACCATGCCCATGTGAGGGTGGTAGGAGATATAGTGCTCTAGAAAAGCCCAAATAATGAATGGCCTCTAGGTATGGGCTCTTTAATGGCCCTTTTGACGGACAATAAGTTGGCTCGGAACCGATGTCCCTGCATCCTTCAACTCATCGTTTATCTCATTAGACGATTCATATTTTTTCATTTTTTTCTAATGGCTCTATGTTCCTAGACCCCCTTAAAAGTACCGTCACCACGCTCATAAGGCATACTACCAATCCAATTTGCAAGCATATCGAGTATGTCATTCATCATACAAACACATCACAAATACATCTTATAATATATTCAAAATTCTTAGAAGCATAACTAACATGTCAAGCATGTCTATACAAACCAATATCATAATAAAATTTGTTTAAATCAAATTTAAACAAACAACCTATATGGATTAGTCTAGTTTGTGGGTATACTGTCCACTAGGCTACAAGCATGTCACTCTACAGATGGGTCTCTTCACTAGTTTGGATCTAGCCCATTTGATGTGAGAGATCAAGTTCAGCACTTTGGTTTATATAAGCCCAATTATTTAGCTAGAAAAAAATAATCCAAATTCTAGTAGGAGTTCAATCACGAAACTAATTCGACTCGGAAAAAGATTTGAAACCACAAAACAAAACCAAATCTCAACTAGGAAAAGGAATTTTAAAACCTAGATGGACTTGGAAAACAACAATGGCGAAATTATAGGGTTAACTATGTATATAGGGTTAACACATATAATTCAACTATTAGTTGCGTGAACTAGTACTACAACACATTAGAAATCAAGCACCTGGAGAAGCAAGGAATAACATGGATCAGAGGTCTGAAAATTTAGATACAAGAGTACTTTATTAATCAACATTTACAGTTCAAAATCGTTTTACATATCATTTGATACCTCCACATAATTACACCATAAAACATTTCAAAGAGACTACAGTACGATTGATGGCATGACCAGACATTCACTCCAGACATAACAGGCTACTTAATATACGATTAATGGCATGACCAGACATTCACTCCAAACATAACAGGCTACTTCATATTCGCCGAGCAACGATATAATGCACCACCTTACAATTAACAATGACATCAAGAATTACCCTCGCTTATTGATATCAATGGATGTCTGCCGAGAATCTATCCCAAATGAATATAATTGCAATCATAATTTTGTTGACACTCAAGAGGAAGCGCTTCCGGGATTTGAAGGGTTGAAAGCCTTTTGTTCAGCACAGCTAAGCACCTCATGAGGTCCTGCTTCTTCTCGGCCAACACCCATCAAGTCAAGGTAGTAAAGGTAGTGAGAGATTATGTTGTTCATCTCATCAACCTCACCTTTTCCACAAACACCATCTCCATACAAGAGATTCATGGTAGCTCCAAAGCCAGGGACACGCTTAGACAAAGTATCATTCTTGGTAGGCTTCCAATCCCCAACAAAAGCCTCGTGTGCTGAAGGCTGTCCCTTCTTCACTGGTGTCATCCACTTCCAAATTGCAGCTTGAAAAGCTAGTGTAGCATTCTGCTCAATGTACTCTGGATGATTAAGCAGATCCTCTTTAAGTGCCTCACCTGTAGCTCCATAGTTGTAGTTCCTAGAAAAAGAGCATTAACAATCACAAAGACTTCATATTTTTAAAAAAACATATTCCATATGTACTACCCCTTTTCTACCAGATCATTGATCATAACCACAATATCTCAGAGTCAAGCAAAGAAATTTTAATCAAATACAAACTATAATATCCAAATTGGAACTGGAAACTCTAGCTGCCTGAAAAAACTAAACTTGCCATCCAGAACAAACCAACGCTTTTAGCCCACACTTGATCAGTCAAAGATTTGACAATTAATATTTGAAGAGAGGAAAGAGATACTAAGAAGGTATAAACAAGTGAAGCACAAGAGAAAAGACTTCAATTTCCTTCACCAGTGCTTTCCCTATCTCTAGCTAGCTTTCTAAATCTCTATAATTTCTCCAACTTTCAACTATAACTTAGGAAAACTAAGTGGAGATCAAGAATATATATCACCAATGAACCTACTTTCCAGTCAAGATTTTACTAATTTTGTGAAAGGAAACAATTTCATTGTCTTCTGTTGGTGCTATTTGTTATATGTCAAGTTTTACAGATGACGAGGCCAGAATACATCTATGTAGCACAACAGTTGTACAGTGAAATAAACCATTTCCCTTTATAAGACAACGTATCATAATTATCTGCTCTGAATCTAAGCGTGATAAGGAGAAGAAAATTAAGCAGATTAATTATTAGACAGACACTAGTTTGATCTTTACTATGGTATGGTTAGAGCACAGCACAGCACACACAGAGACGATTCAACACAAAGCACAGGTAGATCAACCGTAGATAATGAGTCATTCACACTCCTAATAGACTATATCTCAGGAAATAGTAAAAGATATAATGGTCAACTCCATATCTTTAGTGTGATAAGGAAAAGCAAGCTGAATGAATTACATATAGTATTGACTCATGTTACTCGGTCTAGGGTTAGAGCTCACACCAGCAATCCAACACAACATATGACAGGCCAAACAGCAAATAACAGACAACTGCACCCTCCTCACATATTACACCTCCTAAAAGACAATAACAACCCACTAAGCATGACATTCAGGGGACCACAATCCCAATGTATACATACCAGTAAATAGGTATAGCCCCTCGGCCATAGTAGTCTGCTCCAGGTGCGCAGGGGTAAGTGTACTTGTAACTTTCATCACAGTAATTTTGGCTTGGGCTTAATTCCTTATTATAGCAAAGTCCCCAGGCATATGGACCGCCAGTTGCAACTCCATAGCCACCTGATAGACACAAATCATTACAAGCCGTGTGCAAAAAAAGGATATCAAAAGAATTATTCAGGCATTAAGCTTAACTTACTATTCAAAACCAGTCAAATCAAGCATGTTAATCAAATACACTCAAACAAACAGTGTTTTAAACCTTGCCAGAACTGTAAGTTTTCTCAGGAAAATATACAAAGTGTCTAAACCAATTCCATCCATATCATACACAACAATCCGGCCCTTTTTCCATGCCCAGAAGCGAGGAAGTAACTACACTTCTGTCAACACTATCAAAAGGCCCCCCGCTGTTGATAAAAATACATCAAGACATACAAGCCCAGAGCATATTGTCATCCTTAAGTAAAATTTCCAATACTTCAAAATCACATCAGAATACACACTACCATATTCAATTTTCCAAATACAGTTGTACCACATCACTTATCAATTCAAGTCTACACCTCTAACTCCCAGCAATTTTTTAATCAGAGAGGAACAGCCATGTTAAACAGAGATCATCATCTTCAACAACCTTCTCTGGAGATCCCAAATCTATAAAGAAATTCTACTTTCAAACCCAGCAATATATTTCATGCTTGGTAATTAAATAAATTTCCATCAAACTAACAAAATGAAACCCAAAAGGCATAGTAGTACTCCGTAGTTCATAACTCATACAAGTTCCATCAATCCAATTATATCAAACCCAACAAATACGTTTCATCAATCAAACAAAATGAAACCAAACAAATACATAATCCATATAAAAAAAATCCATCAATTTAACCAAATTAAACCTAAGAAATATCATTCATAATCCATATAATTCCATCAAACAAACCAGATCAAAACCTAACTAATATAATTCAAATTAATATAAATTCTATCAACTTAGCCAAATCAAACCCAAGGTATAATATTCATAATACACAAAATCTATCAATTAAACTAAATTAAACCCACAAATATAAATCACAATGCGCATAAATACCATAAACTAAACCAAATCAAACCCAACATAACTAAATCACAATCCACATAAATTCCATCATCTTAACCAAATCGAACCAAACAAATACAAGGCATTCATAGACCCATCGAATCAAACCCAAAAATAAATAGAAAAAAGCAAAAATAATCCAAAACAGAACTTCAAAAGATGAAATGAAATATAGATAGAAAAATATACAGGAAGTTTTGCTGCCGACGTGGCCAAGAAAAGCGGCGAGCTCCTTCTGACCCATGAGTTTACCACCAGTAGTACAAAACCCAAGATGCTGAAATTGCGCGGCAGCAATAATGAAAGACTGGTAATCCCAAAACCCAATGGCATGAGCTTCCGGAACATTCCGCTTGGCGAACAAATTCTCAAACTGGTAAACCTGGAAGAAATCCGAGATTGTCTCATTACAACAATACTTGGACCACGTTATACATTCCCACCCTCGAGTGCACACTTTCTTCCCCTTCACTATCTTCACCTTCGTCTCCTCCGACAAGTCCGCCATTGCTAGTCCAACTATTAGCGTGATCACTAGAAGAAAAAAGGGAATCGCCATTGATGACCTGAAGGTCGCCATTTTTGTTTGTCTCACCTTCAAGAACTTAACCGGAGAATGAAATGTCAATTGTTGCTAAGGACGAGGGGGCTGATTAAGGAAGGGGGCGGGTGTGGAAAGCGATGAATCAACTGAAGGATATTGGAGTAAAGTAGAAGGGAAGAACTGAAGAAGGAAGGATTGAGGTGGGATATGGCTTTCGAAAGGGGAAGGGAGGAGAGTTAGGAGGGCTAGACGGTTGAGATTGAGTGTGGTGGGGTTGGAGATTTAAGACAGGTTGGATGAGTGTTTCATTATCCAATTGCGATGTAATGTCAAGGGAAGCAACCAACTCCTTTTCAGTTTAGCACCGACAGCCTCTTTTTCACCCAATTTTTTTACAAAGTAACCTCTTAAAATAATAAAAGTTACTCCTTAAAATTGATAAATATTAACATATCTTGTATTAAAGGTAACTTTAATTATATTGATAGGTCACTTAAATTGAGACACAATAATGTTAATGTGTTTCATATATATACAATAATTTTGATTTGTTTTGTTATCAACTAATTATGGAGTATTTGTTGTCGTGTTGAGTATGACTTGGAAATTTGGAATGATTGATATTGAGAACATATTTTACATTTAAGTAATGTTTGACTTGTGTTAAACTAAGGGTATAGGTTTTTGGACATGTTTTTAGTTATATAGTCTCTTGTGTGAATCGGATAATATATTATTATTATTATTATTATTATTATTATTATTATTATTATTATTAATTTGATATTATTGAACTATGATGTACGTTTATACAACCATATAAGCATGTAATATTGATTAAAATTTTTAAAAAGATAGAGAATGATGTGACCAACAAACCCCGTAGTGTGATAGTTGGTCTTGATATACCAACAATTTGGCAATGCCAATTAGTTTTTTTTCGTAAATTATAAACTAATTACTCCCTTCGTTTCTTCTTATTTGTCATATATTCCATTTTAGGAGTGAGAAACTTAAATATGATTTTTTGTCATTATATATGAGTTAGAATATATTCATGTGCATTGAAAATTATACTAAAAGAAAATGTGACAAACAAATGGAACAAAGAAAGTTGTAGAAAGATAGGGAATACACAAACCGAAATAATGTATGAAACTAAATTCAAGTAGAAATAGGATAGAGTTTTATTGATCAAAGAAGTAGACAGCTGGAGTCTTTACATAAAGAGTAGTATAAATGTACATCGATATCTCAGCAATAAACAACAAGTTTAAATTTACAAACCAAAAATCTAAAATATTCTAAACATTATGGTATCAAGAGCCGTAAGGTTTTCTGATCAAAACCCCCAAAACTAGCCTAACTCATATACCATTTACTTACCTAAAAGATTTCGAAAGATAATGACTCAAAGGATCTGAATATCCAACTATTTTCCATGGACCAACTGGTGCAACTCTTGCATCTGTTAAACACCAATAGAAGTGGCCTAAAAATCGGTGGCCATCAAACCTCAGTAACCTTGAGTGAAAAACTGAACCATCAAATTACACAAAGTTGTCAAAGCTCATGCATTTGGCCATAAGCAGATGTGGCAGCCTCAACCATATCATCACCGAGCCAGCGTCTGTAACCAACTAAGACTACGAAAAATGGACACAACATGATTCCAACATAATTTCATGGATCATAGAAAATATCGAACCCAATATTGTCAATTTCTTGATTATCCAACGGCCAAAGAGTCATGGCAATGCGCAAGGCATCGAGACGTTATATAGCAGAGGGCAAGATGGATTGCAAGTGTATGACCTCGTAGTAAAAGCAAACACATTAAAATAGGACCGAGAAATAATCGAAGTTTTTTTTATGGAAAATTGGTAACCATATGGAAGGAAATCAATTGTAGGGTACCAAATCCCATGAAACACGCTGAAGGTATTACAATTTACAACAAAACCACACAAAATAATCGTTTATACTAGTTCTTGGCAGGAATAAACGACTCCTTTGACTAGGACAGAAGGGACATATTGAATAAAGATCCATTACCTTCAGCAGAGGAGGCATACAAAATGATTTGAAGGGAGGTAGCAAGGAGGGGGATACTTACTGGCGAGGGGTCAGTACAGGAGGTAAATCCATTAGGGGTTGGTAACGACTTAGCAACAAAATTGAGAATTAGGAAAACCCCAATTTGACGAGAAGAGGAAGACAAACCAAGACTCTATAGTACTCATTGTGGAGGTACAAGGTATACCAAGAGTGGATGTTTCAAAATCATAGGTTATCCTTAATGTTGGATAGACCTACAAGTTTGAAAGAAGGGACAATGAGACTCTAAGAAAACTTTGGTGGCCGAACCAAAGAGGCAAGAGGAAAGCGAGAAGGGGAACACTTCATATGTATGTAGCATGAACTTACTAGAAAGGAAGAATGAAGTTGATGACGTGATAGAGGAAAATCAAGGTGAGGAGAGTAAAGGTGAGAAAGTGGGAAATTTAGGCATGTCCATTAAAGTAGAAAATGAAAGTAGCACGCAAGCATGTGTATTTGGACCCAATATTTCTTTGGCTTTGCAAAGCTTCTTATTAACTTCCCAAAATGCCAAGAAATAGCACACAACCTTTCACTCTTCCTAAGGTTCAGAGAACCAAGAAGCTTTGAAATACGGTTTCTTGAATTCCCCTCGTGACTCAGCTCCGTTGATATTCCAACACAAATCAGAGCCTTCGTTCTTAACCAAACCCTAAAACCTGACCTCACCCTTAAAACCTTAAAGCCTAATGACCAAATAACTAGAACAAGCTCAAAATTGTTGCGTACTGCAAACTCATGCATGGCCCAAAACAAAAATCTTGGATATGTCCTTGACTCCTCAAACTGAATCTATGATTGTTGGGCAATGAATACAATGACTTATGAACCCAGAGATTTTATTTTATCCAAAAAGGCACACAAAGCCATTATTCAGTCAACAAATCAGGAATGTGTTGGAGTCGAGGGAGCAGGAGCAATTAATATTCTTCCAAACCTAACCCCCTCTTTGTTCCAATATTGTCTCATAAATTGCTTTTTATTAGTCAGATGACCAAAAAAATTAAATGTACAGTCCTAATAGGATATGATTTTTGTGTTGTACATGACATTTAGACAAGGAAGATCATTAGGTATGGTACTGAGAAGGATGACTTATACTATTTAGATGAGGTTTCTTAACAGGGTAGTGTAGCACTTACTCGCAGGACTATAGAAGAACAACTCTAGATGTGGTATCGCCGACTTGGTCATCCTTATTTAGGATATTTAGAACACTTTTTCCCTTTACTCAGGGTATTTAAAATTACTTTAAACTGTGAAACTTTTGTTTTAGCAAAAAGTCATAAACATTCTTATTCTACTAGTTTTAATCGTGCTGTTAAACCTTTGATGCTTATTCAATCTCATGGGTGGGGTCTAACGCCAAGTACTACTAAACAGGTTTTTCATATTATGTGTTATTTATTGATGACTGTACTAAAATGAGTTAGATCTAATTTTTAAACATAAATTTGAAGTTTATGATGTATTTGTTACGTTTTATAACATAATACTTGCATAGTTCCAAACCAAAATCCAAACCTTAAGGACTGATAATGGAAGGGAGTATATCAATCTTAATATGAAACAATTCTTCTTTACCCATGGTCTTATTCAATAAACTTCCTACCTTGATACCCCATAATAAAATGGAGTTGCTGAGCAAAAAAACCAAATCCTCCTAGAGATAACCCGAGCCATTATGATTGACTCTCGAGTTCCAACTTTTTTTGGCCCGAGGCTATCTCTACTACCAATTACATGACCAACCATCTTCCAACTAGAATTTTAGAATATAAGAACCCCCCTTGACACCTTACTCACTCATATGCCTATTCCATCTATCCATTTTTTTCCACCAAGGGATTTTGGGTGTATTGTTTATGTTCATCTTCCCCAACAAAGTTGAGACAAACTATAATCTCGAGTTGTCGAATGTGTTTTCGCTGGATATGGGGTAAACTAGAAAGGATATATATGCCTTGATCACTACGAACCATATATACACCACTATGGATGGTAATTTTTTTTGAAAATACCTACTAATATCACCATCTTAGACATCAGGGGGAGACACATATTGAGATTATAAGTTGGCTCACCTATCCAAGGGTGGTGAACATGGACACACAAGTGCAAGTAGGTAATACCACCGAGACTGATTTCAAAATAGTACATCCTTCCTCTCTGACAAATCCCATCTTGTATGAGAGTCTTAATATAGAGGTAAGTACAGACAACCCTTGTGATTTAGTTGGCAGTTCTGTGCCTACTAATCTTAAATCCAAGAAAGTGCGACGGAGGAACTTATTGATGGCCAAGGCAAGGAGGAAGGAACTACCAAATATTATTTGACCTCCTTGAAGTACAAGAGGGGTACCCCCCAAAAGATATGATCTAGAATATGAGTCTTATAGATCAAGGTCAATACTTAATGACAATTCCAAAAGTTTGTCTGAAACTGCCTTAGCTTTTAAGGTGAACATATACTCTTCAATAATTCCAAAAACGGTTAATAAAGCTCTTAAATATGGTCTTTGGAAGATAGCCATGAAAGAAGAAATCAATGCTCTTGAAAAGAATCAGACTTGGGAAAAATGCAATATTTTGAGAGGAAAAAGACTAGTGGGATGCAAGTGGGTGTTTACTATGAATACAAAGCTGATGGAAGTATTGAAAGGTATAAAGCAAGACTTATAGATAAGAGATACAAGCAAACCTATGGAATTGATTATTCAGTCACATTCTCACTAGTTGCAAAAAATGATACAATCAGGGTGTTATTCTTAGTAGTTGCAAGTAAGGAATAGCCATTACATCAGTTTGATGTAAAAAGTTCTTTCTTACATGGTGAGATAACTATAGAGGTATATATGGAACCTCCAACAGGGTTTTCTCAAAACTTCCAAGATAGAGAGGGATGCACATTGAAGAAAGCCTTGTGTAGATTAAAGCAATCGATAAGAGTGTGGTTTAGTAGGTTCACATTGGCGATGAGGAGATATGACTATCAACAAAAGCAACTAAGATCATATATTATTCCTGAAAAGAAGAAATAGCCTGATAACCTGTCTCATTATCTATGTAGATGACATGATCATCACTGAAAATAATGAAGAAGAGATAAAAGTGTTGAAAGCACAATTATTTCAGGAATTTAAAATGAAGGATTTGGGAGAGCTCCAATATTTCCTTGGAATTGAAGTACTTAAATCAAAATTAGGTATCTTCATCTCACAAAGGACATATGGTTTAGATCTTCTATCAGAAATAGGAATATTAGGGTGTAAATCAGCAAATACACCAATGATAGTGAATCATGGACTTTAGATCACTGAAGAAGGAAAGGTTGTTGATCAATCACAATATCAAAGGCTTGTACGCAAGCTTATTCACTTTGCTCATTCTTTTCCTGACATTGCTTATGAAATAGGAGTCATGAGTAGATTTATGTACAAGCCTCAAATACATCACATGGAGGCACTTTATGAATCCTACGATAGTGCAAGGGAACTCCAAGGAGGGGAGTAGTGTTCAGGAAGAATGGTCATTTGAAACTTTTACAGATGTAGAGTAGTTGATCGAGATAGTATAATTTCTACTTTTGGCTAATTTTCCTTGTTCGGAGGGAATCTAGTGACTTGGAGTAGCAAGAAACAAAAGGTTGTTGCAATATCCAGTGCCAAAGTTGAGTTTCGAGGAATTACGAAAGGAATTACTGAAGGTCTCTGGCTTTGAAAACTTCTAGCTAAACTTGTTTTTCCTTAAACGAGTAGCGAGATATTATGTGATAACAAAGAAACAATCAAAATCTCCAAAAATCCAGTTTGGCATGATTGAACTAAACATGTGGAAGTTGATGGACACTTCATTTAATACGATCTAGATTGATGCTAGTGTGATTAGTCTCCCGTTCGTTTGATCAAGTGATAAAATGGATGATATCCTCACAAAAGCGGTCGGGGTCCATGGGTTTAAAAGCATACTTGACAAGTTAGGCATCGTGATATAAACCCGACTTGAGGGGGAGTGTAGAAAGATAGGGCATATATGAACCAGAAAAATGTAGGAAACTAAATTCAAGTAGCAATAGGATAAAGTTTTATTGATCAAAGAAGTAGATATAGCTTAGGATTCTTTACATAAAGAGCAATATAAATATACATCAATACCTCAACAATAAACAAGATATTTAGAGTTACAAAACAAAAATCTAAAGCTTTCTAAACTTTAGAAGAATAACAACTAAACTCGCCAATTTTTCTCTCTAAGAAAGTAGCTCTAGAGTCCCTCATGCAAGGGTTTCGTACGAAAACTAGGTTTTCCAATATTTCACAACTTCTCTAGACTAATCTCCTGATTTTTAGCATATATGCATAATCATCTCCATGCTTGTATCTTCTACTTACTAGATTTTTAAGTGGATCACATTCTCTTTGTCTTCTTTTCATAAGACAAGTGTGCTTCATGCATTGAATCATGTCGATCCTTGTTCTTCCTCTGTAGTTGTCTTCTTTATCGTTTGATCATATCAACTCTTCGTACTTCTTTTTTTCTTTTTGCTTCTATTTGCCTAGTGTCCATTTAATTCCCTTAGTCTGCTAGTTGTTTCTCATTTATGCTTCCATCCCACTTAGTCTATAATATTTTAAATAAAATTATTTTAAGAACATTTTAGAACAAATTAAATAATTTAAAAAATATTTTGGTACCAATCATAATTATGGACCTCCATTTACATATTTATTTTATAAATTTATTAAGAAAATTATTTAATAAATATTTAATTACTTATTTATTCCATTAAATTCCCAAAAAGGCCTCCAAAATATCTCGGAAAATATCCCAAGTATACTCTTCCATTCTTCAATATTATAAATTCTTTTAAGATAATTAAAATCGATCTTGTTAAAAATCGGATATATTTACAAAAAAAAGTAAAACTAAAAATAAAAAATAAAAAATAAAAATTTAACGTTATCTTTGGCTAGCTTCCATGATTAATACTTTAAAAAACTTATTATATTTATTTTATCAAAATTTAAAAGATAGTTTTAGTTGAAAACATAGTTTTAATTTAAAAACAATGGATTTAAAAACAATCCAACCTTATTATGGATGGCTTCCATAATTATTTTAAAAATAAAATATTCTTCTGAAAATTTGGAGAATAATTATCATTTTAAATTCATACTTATCGTTTAGTTTTTAAATTCTAAAATTTACCCTAATTTTCACTATAAATAGACCCTTAAACCTCATCTAACTCTTCACACAAAAATCATTAAATACTGTTTACTTCTCTCAAACTTTCTCTCCCTCTCTCAAGTCACTCTGCCCATCTCTCTGGCCACCTTGCGCCATCAACAACCACCAGCCACCATAAGCCTCTTTCCCCTAACTATTTAATTATTTTGCAAATTATTTAATCTATAAAATTATTTCTAAATTTAATTAAAGTTTTAATATTTTATGCATAATTATTATATTGCATTATGTTGATTAATTCATATTAATTGATAGGAGGATCATCTTGAAGTTTAATAGGAAATTAGTAGGAAGTACTAGAATTTACGGAACGTATATGTGTTAAATATTTTTATATTTAATTGAATATTTTGTTGTGAAATTTTGTAAATTATATTGTGTTAAGATACAAATTATATTTTAACAAGTTTCAAAAATTTTAATATATATTATATACATAATTTTCTAAATAAATTATAATTGGAATTTTAGCCACGCGTCACTTTTTAAAATATATATATATATATATATATATATATATATATATATATATATATATATATATGAATATTTATTTAAAATTTCAAATATAAAAAAAGGAATGATATAAATTTATCTTATTTATTTAATATGTATCATGTTTTAAAAGGGTCGAATGAAATTTAAGATTTAATAATTTTTAATGATGTTTAACAATTAAAATAAGGTCTTTATATTTAAAGAATTTATTAAAGGAGTTATAAAAGGAGAGTTGTTCTTATTATACATTACCGTGTGATTTTATAATCAATAAGGGTTCATGTTTCAAGGTTTACTGTTGGCAAATTATTTCTAAATTTTATTAAAGTTTTAATATTTTATGCATAATTATTTTATTGCATTATGTTGATTACTTCATATTAATTGATAGGAGGATCATCTTGAAGTTTAATAGGAAATTATTAGGAAGTACTAGAATTTAAGATACGTATATGTGTTAAATATTTTTATGTTTAATTGAATATTTTGTTGTGAAATTTTGTAAATTATATTTTGTTAAGATACAAATTATATTTTAACAAGTTTCAAAAATTTTAGTATATATTATATACATAATTTTCTAAATAAATTATAATTGGAATTTTAGCCATGCGTCACTTTTTAATATATATATATATATGAATATTTATTTAAAGTTTTGATTATAAAAAAGGAATGATTTAAATTTATCTTTTTTATTTAATATGTATCATGTTTTAAAAAGGGTTGGATGAAATTTAAGATTTAATAATTTTTAATGATGTTTAATAATTAAAACAAGGTCTTTATATTTAAAGAATTTATTAAAGGAGTTATAAAAGGAGAGTTGTTCTTATTATACATTACCGTTTGATTTTATAATCAATAAGGGTTCATGTTTCAAAGTTTACTTGTTGGAAAATAAAACTCCAAAGATAGATTGGTGATGGGATAACTAACTTGGGGGAGGGGGTGCACACTTAGGATCAAGGAGGGGTATAAAAGAAAATTGTTTTTAGTAATTGTTTTAATAATTCCGTTTGTATTGGATTATTATAAAGGAAGATTTAAAATTTATTAATTATAAGAAGGTAAATTCAAAATAAAGGAATTTAAAAGTCAAAGTATTTCTTTTAACATATATATGTACACAGTGTTTTTACACTAACACGTATTTTCCTATTTGTTTTTGGTTCATCTTACTTATCATTTATCGTGAGTAGGTTTGTAGGAATAAATGTGGAATGGAGCATTACATCAAGGAGCACATATGAGTTAGGTGTTTTAATAATTTTTCTTATTCAACTTTTGCTTCTTTGGATATTCAAAATTCTTTTTTAATAAATAAATCAGTTTTTCTTCTGCTGTAATATAGTAATTAGTTAGCACAGTTGAAGTATGGTGATACGTGGCGGTAATACCCCAAAGTTACTAAAATTATTATTATTATTATTATTATTATTATGTTAGTAATTTGGGGGTATTAGAGTTATTCGTAAGGCAGTTCAAAAGGATGTATATGAATATTAAATCTGGTGAACAAAAGGAAAGGAATTTTAGTAAGAAAAATTAAAGTTCCAAAGCTTATTCGGGCTGTCACAGATGTGGACACATAGAGCACTTCATCAAAGAATGTCCTTTACGGGATACTGAAAAGGGAAAAGACAAAGGAAAGGAACAAACCAAGGAGAAATTTAATAGGAACTCATTTTCAAAATTTTATGTTCCTAAAGCCATGATAGTTGCATGGGGTGATTTCGAGACTGAGGAAGAAGAGGAAAAATCTGAAGGACAGTATGCTAATATATTTTTTAATGGAGATCGATGACGAGGCCAACATTTTGAATGTTGAAGAACAGGTAACCACTGATTCTCTTAAGGTCTTGTCTAAGGAAAAACTTGTTTATATGTTAAAAGAAGCTAAGAGGTTAACAAGGTTTTAAGTCTTAAAAAGGTTTAGAGTGACAAAGCTATAAAATCATGTAAGGACCATATGAATTACTTAACTAATACTAGAGCTGATGTTCAAAGTCATTTCTTTGAGTTAACAGATAGGAACATATCTTTATAAGAAACTTGTGAACATTTGAAAAATGAAAATGCCTTGCTTAATGTCGAGTTCACATAATTTAAACTTCTTCACTTAAGTCTCACAATAATTGAATTTAAGTTCTTATGGATAGTTTCAATAAGAATAGACAAAAATGTGAAATAACTAGGAGTTCCAAATAAAGCAAAACGAATAGAAGGTTTAGGTTTTACGTACAAAAAGAAGAAGCAAAAAAGAAACAAGTATGTGGATCTTTCTAGTAGTAAAATCTGCACCTTTTGTGAACACAATGGTTATTTGAGTGGAGCATGTGGAAAAAAGGAACACTATATTGAAAGAAACATTAAAAAGTATAGATCAAGAAAATGATTAACTATAAAGTTGCATAGGAACCCAAGAAAACCTAGGTTCTTAATTCTAACAACTAGTTTCTTACAGGTTCTAGTGAGGGGGAACAACTCGTGGTATGATAACCGTCTTTTAGGTCGTTTTACTAAAAGATTAGTTATGCAAACAAAATTTATACCAACCTACAAACTATACGAGTATAGTGGAGTAGGGGGTCGATCCACGAGGACAAAGGATATCAAGACTTAAGTTCTTAACACAACTAGACTATTTGGATTTGGAAAACTACTAAAACTAATAACAAGAATATAGATAATATAAATCACGAAGTAAATCAAATAGAGAAAAATGGGGACAAGATTAGATTCACCCTAGGAATGAAGCTTTCAAAACCGAACATGACAGGTTAGAGAAAATTTGATAACAACTAGCATGGACGTCCAAGAATACGAGAGGAACTTGGTGATTCCACAAATCACAACGAATAACCTATAATCGCCCTATGTCTCCAAAGGAGTGGCAGGACAAGATTCACACTGGATTCCGAAACTACTTATTATCATCATTCCTATAACCGTAAGCAATAAAGATCATAGCTTTTCCTAGGGTTTCACCAATCGAAACCCCT
The DNA here is from genome assembly GCA_026401315.1 of Dysphania ambrosioides. NCBI lineage: Eukaryota > Viridiplantae > Streptophyta > Magnoliopsida > Caryophyllales > Amaranthaceae > Dysphania > Dysphania ambrosioides. The sequence goes on from CM048659.1 coordinate 13,581,039, forward strand.
AAAAGAACTACTCACACATATTCATGCTATATGACATAGAGATATTCAATAAAGCAAATGAAACGAACATGAAAGGAAATCAACGAAAACAAAAGCAAATAAGAAATTATGCTAATAAACAATAAACATAGAACTAAACATGCAATGAAATAAAGCGAATGAATTAAAAGCAAAGGAATAAATTAGAACTCAAAAAAGCTTCAATGTATTATCCACGAACAGAATTTGAATAACAAAGTGTTGAGAAAACTGAAAATCGAAAGCTAAAACTAAAAGAATTTGGAGGCTAAAGAAAACTAAAAGTGCATAAAAATATATAAACCTAGCTGCCCCCCCTCTCATCAGAGGGAGGGGTATTTATAACAAAACATGAAAGACCTACAAAAACCCTAAAATGCATATGGGCCGACCCTAAAAAGAAGTAGTTGTTCCGGAGAAAACACTGTCATTCGACCGAATTCAAGTCCCATTCGGCCGAATATGACTCCATTCGCTCGAATACACTTCCATTCGCCCATTCCAGAGGCTCCGAAGAATCGATCTCTGTCCACCATTCACCTGAATGTAGAGGCTGATTCGGTCAAATGGAAGCTCATTCACCTGAATGAGTTTCATTCGACCTTCCTAGTGACCAAGGATTAATGTTCTGAAGTCTGCCTCTCATTCGACCGAATGTGTCTCAGATTCGGTCAAATTTGCACCATTCGACAGAATGTGTCTCAAATTTAGTCGAATCTGAGACCATGCATTCCTCTTTTCACTGCTCTCATTTCTGAACTCCATGGGATCTTCATGAGTGGCTTAAAACATTTTCCCAAGCTATGATACGCGTGTTAAAGGCTCGAATGTATCGCATTTCATCTCAAAATCATCAAAAGTAGCTGAAATGAACTTGAGACAACTCGAAGACAAGATCAAGGTGAAATCAAGCATAATATGCATAAAACCAATATAAAACTATGAGACTTGACACTAAAATGAGGTAGTAAATGTGCTCTAAAACGAGCATATCATGGTACCTCGACATTAGGTGTTCCAAAAATATAATTGGAGATAAATCCAAGTTTCTCTCACTAGAATATTACAATGGTGGAATTGTGACTTTTGGTGATAACAAGAAAGGAGACATTGTTGCTGTTGGAAAAATAGAAAGGTCAAGTTCCCATTTTATTGATAATGTTTTTTTAGTTGAAATTTTGATGCAAAACTTGTTAAGTTATGGACAATGTAAAGATGCTAAGTATAGAATTTCTTCAAATAATCGAGGTTTGTCAGTGAACAAAATTCATTGTCATCCTTGTTAGTTAGCTGCATCGCTCCTCCGAAGAAGATCTTCTTGACAAGATATGGTCTCACCCAATTTGATCTAAATTTACCTAAAGGATCCATTATGATTTTTTGGAGTTCTATGAGCACTAGGTTACTCACTTTGATGAATCTAGCGCAGACTTTTTTGCTATAATGGTCAGAGATATGTCTTTGATAAACTTAAGCATGGTGTGCAACCTTGAGGTGCCTTTTGTCTAACTAAACCAGCTCATAATATCTCGCTTTGGCCTAATCTTCTTTGGGCAGCTTGCTTACGAGAACTATCCTCAATGAAGGAAGTTCAAGTTTAATCGGTTGGATAGCTTCCATCCTTTATACCAATAAATATGGGTAGTATTGATTAAGATTCAAACCAAAGTTCGGCAACCCACAAAACAAAAGGGAGAGTTTGAGGCTAGTCCTTGTAATCTTGGTGATTTTTAGGATTATGACCTTGATTTTTTTTGTTAGCGGCTTTTGCTGTGCCTTTTGTTTGAGGCAGATATGGAGTTAGGTGTAGAGCTTCATAGTGTTAAGGAGATCTTTGCATTTGCCTTGAAAGTGTACTCCTTGGTCACTAGCGAGTTCATGAAGAACACTATATCTACAAATGATGTTTTCCTCTAATTCACAATTGGGCCACTTGCTTGGAATGCAATGACTTGTAGGACTTTTCTTCGACCCACTTAGTGAAGTAGTTGATTACTACTGTAACACCTCAATAATTCCCTCTTTTCAAAAACCTTAACCTCGAGAGAACTACTAAAGCGCTACCATCACATGTTCAAATACTAACGCTTAAAGTAGAATTTTGCAGCGGAAAATATAAAACGTTCAAATTAAAACCTTCAGAACACTTATCTCAATTAGATATATAATTTAGAACCATTAAGGCTTTTATTGAAAACCCACAAAGCTGAGTATATAAAGTTATAAAAATATAATGAAATCTAATGACTACATAAAGTAAAATGCATGGCATATATATTCATATACCATAACCCTTTATTCAAATTAGCACATAAATTTATATAATTAATAAATTGGATTAAGCAACATACAAGCTTTTCTCCCTATGTCCTAATCAGGAACATCAAAATAAATGAGAAACCCCATGCTCTCTTGTTAGAGGGCATCAAAAACAATGTTGGCAATCCAAATGGTAAACAACCACGACTCTGTCACCATAACTATATGAGATCTCAAGCAATAGTTCAATTTCTTATGCTAGTAATTACTTTATAAAATTATGACTATAATATGATGTATTTTGATAAAAAATTAATACTATGATATTTGGAATGAATTTTCAGAATATTATGAATGTTAAATCATGATTTAATTGATGATATTTTCATGTTTTAAAGCTTGAAACTATATACTATTAGTACACACATTAAATTAAGACTATATTTTGATACAATTGTAAGTAATTTGGTTATACTATATTAAAAACAAATTTTTAGATTTGTAAAGTTATAAAAAGTGAGTTTTATGATATGTATTTGGAGTATTTTCAAAGATTTTTTTATAGTATACTAATGTAAGCAATATAATACATGCATAGAACATGAAAATCAAGCTTATGAACACTTTATAAATTTTTCAGAAATTAGCAAATCTTGATTTTGTGATTTCTTGTGAGTTTAAGTGTTAAAAAGAAATATTTAAGTATATAAATATGTGTAGATTGATTAGTAATACAATGCTACAAATTGGGGTTTCAAAAATTGCATAATCTAATGAAAAATAAAATTTCCAGCATGCTATACTTTATTAACTAAGCTGAAACTAATTAAGGGAGTGTGTATTTTATTGAATTTTCAACTAATACTTGTAGTATTATGTTTGAACTACTAGATTTTGTTTTTGGATGACTTTAAAATATATTATGGAATAGTTTTTAAATCTTAGAAAACTTAGTATAATTGCTGTAAATTTTGGGTAGTGGTGTGTTGATATAGGTGGTATTATTGATGTAGGAAACCAATTCGTAAAAGGTGCATAATTATAGAGAAAGTGACCACTCTTTTGGTTTACTCAAGGTACGTATGAATTACAATGGCTTGACATAGAAGGATGAGTTAGGATCGAAAATGGAAAGCATGGTTTCATGTTTAAGAAGCTTAGAGTATTATTGATTATGTAGTAACGAGTTGTACTCTTTTCTTTATATTATATAGGATTATATTTTGGTTTATTAATGTGTGATGATTAATGAGTAATCACTAACACTAATGATGATGTTATTATGTTTGATTGATGAATCTCAATTGATTCAAGTGGAATTAATTTGGTAATTAATTCACAAGACCGTTTAATAACTCTATTTCATTACTAATAGTATGAATTGCATAAAGGTGAATTTTAAGTCTTAATGACGAGGGTAGTTAACTCTGTTCAACAGGTTCAAAAGTTAATAAGGAAATCAAAAAGTTAAAATTATAGTGTAAAAGAGGTTGAATGAGTAATTGTGACATTTGCATGTGTATGATGTAGTGATCTTGGAAATCGAGTTTAAACTATAAATCACGTAAAGAAAAAGAAGCATAAACAATAAAACTCTAGGCTAGAGTACGTCTAGAGTATTGACAATCAGGAGTTGGAGTTTCATGGGGTTTTATCCGTGGCTTTTATTGGAGGATGTGTGATCTACGAATCTCTATTTTATAAAGTTTTGAATTAAAATTGAGGTTAGTCGAGATCTCATCCAGCTATGGTGAAGAAGTTTCTCTCGTTTACCATCTGGATTTATACTTTATTTTGATGCCCTTCGATGGTAGTTCATGAGTTATTTATATATTTGATTTCCTAATCAGGACATGGTGGATACAACCTTATCTATTTCTTAATCTAAGTAATTAATTCATGCATGAGTGAGTTGAGTGGAGTGTTGCTTTAATTTAGATTTCAGATTGTTTTACGATTGCTATGAAGTATTTTAGTCTGTTGGTTTTGGATTTGAGTTGAACGTTATTTGGTAATTTACAGTAAGGACCTTAATGGTTCCAATTTGTAGGATGCGAGGAGTTTGTTTCTACGAATGATGTTATTTCGAAAAGTCTTTTGAGTTCCGCTGCAAAACTCTGTTTTATTGCCTTAACGTTTAAATTTATGGCGGTAGCACACTAGTAGCTGCTAAAGGTTTTGGTTTTCAGAAAAAAGGAATTACCAGGGGTGCTACAAGTGATATCTAGGAGATTTAGGTTAGATTTTTTACACCACAAAATGGTTTTATTAGGTGCCTTAACTTTTAAACATTTTGGAAAATGATTTACGAATCAAATTGTACGAGTATTAGTTTATAATGAAAAACATGGATTTAATATGAATTTTACTTTTCTTGAACTGAGCACCTTCTTAGAGCAAGTCTGAGCGCCTACTTAGTTATTTTTCAGAAAATCGCAGAAACAGGCAAAGAATGATGAGCGGGCACTGAGCAGCCATTGAGTGTCCGCTCAAGGTAATTTTTTTTTGTTTTTTACATATCTTCGGGAATTACTAATAAATTATTATTTCATTTAAATTTTTATTATTTATTTATTCATTTATTCATTTGTTTATTCAAATTCGTTAAGTCTCAAATGTTTGAAAATGAGTGAGATTCGGGGTAGTTAAGAAGACATGTATATAATTAGCATTTTCTTTATGTTTTGTGTTTATACATTAGTTCTTTTATACTTTCTTATGTGATTACCTTATTTGTTCTATTCTATTGGGATAACGTAGAGAGATGAATACCAAATTCGGACATAAGAGTAATCAGGATCCAAATACAATTAGTGGAGACGACATAAAATCAATGGAGGAAATCCTATACCCAAAGAAGGAACAATCGGAGGAAATATACCAAGACTAGTTCGAATATAAAACAACTAGTTGAAAGATAAGCTGAAAACGTATAAAAGAATTTTCCACTAGTACATCTTTGATTTCAATTCTGATGAGGAGGATTTAGAATGGCTGGAGGTAGAACTAGTGGACCCTCATGCTGGAAAATGGGCCACTAGAAATAGGGAACTTGTATATAAAGCTATTACTATTGGAGACTTGGGGGATGAAGAGGAGTGCGATTTCAATGTGGAAAATTATAATAAGAAGAAGGACGATAAATAGAATGTAGTCCCTTAAATAGTTTAATATGTTTTAGAAATCTAAGTAGCTAAAATTACAATAGTATTCATTATGTTAGGTTATTGTGCGTTATAAATGGTTGGAGGAAAGTAGTATATTATGAAAAACCATATTAGTATGTTATTCCATATTATTTTAGTTATTTGATATTATTACCATACTTAGTTATTGATCTTATATTGAATTATCTAATTAGTTCTAATCCGTTTAAGCAATTAATGGTAGGTGATCTCTGAGGTTTAACACACTTCCCTATCAAGTGAGTGAGAGTGTTATAGGGAGGAAACCAATTTAATTATTTCATTTAATTAGAGTGCTTAATGTGTGTTAAATTACTTGATTGTTTAAATTGTTTAGTTGTTTGGAATGTGAATGTGGTTATGAATTAAAGTTTTGTGTTAAGTAGTTGTACACAAAATTGGAAACTTGAATCAGTTTAATATACCCTCCAGGCATATAAGTACAATGGCAAGAAACGATGCTACCTTTGACCAAGGCCATCCGCAAACTTGCTAAGCAATTGAACTAGAATCGTGTGGAAATGACTCACCCTTATGTGGAAATATTTAAGAAGCTAGCTTAGGTGAAGCCTCCTATTTTCAAAGGGGGAGTTGACCCTACCTTATAGAGAATTGGGAGATTGAGTTTGATAAAATATTCATTGCTATGAATTATCCCAAGGAAATGAGAGTAGACCAGGCTTCCATATATTTAAAGGATGAGGCTGATAGGTGGTGGAGAGACAATGCTATTAGGCTTAAAGCCTAACTTGATTTTGGGTGGGAAACCTTTAAAGTAGCTTTGAGAGAAAAGTTTTACCCTCCTTACCTGAGAAAGTACAAAGCTCAGGAATTCATTAACCTTCAAATAGGTAGTATGACCATTTCAGACTACTACCGTAAGTTGTCCACCCTAGCTACGTTTGCTCCTAAGGTAGTACCCACGCAAGAGCTGAAGGCGCAAAGATTCGAGTAAGGGCTAACTAGGCAACTCCAGAAAGATTTGGGAGGAAAATTTCTCAAAACCCTATACAAGGTCTATGAGAAGGCAACTCACTTATATGGGTTGAGTGTTAGGGATTCCACTGAAGGTATCCATGCTGGAGATAAAAGAAAGGACTTTAGGCACCATGGGAACAACCATAACAACTCAAAGAGGCCAGAGAATAGGAATTCGATCAAGGGTAGAAATCGAGAGTTTGGTAACACTAGTAACAAAAGAACTGGGGATACACTAGTAAAATAATAATGATTTGCGGCTAAAAATATGCGGCGTGAAACTGAAAAAGCCGCATTTTAATAACATAAGAATATAATATGCGGCGGGTTAGCCTATAAACTGCCGCTTTTTAACTATGGCTCAATTAATATGCGACAAAATTAGTACACGCCGCATTTTAAGTCTAAGCTACATTAATATACGGTGTATTATTTAGGACCCGACGCATATTAATGCTAAGCTACATTAATATGCGGCGTATTTACAAGGACCCGCCGCATATTAATCATACCCTAGTAGCTAAATAACCACCAGCACGCGTATACCCCCGCATTTCTTCAACCTTTACTTGTATTCCTTCAGTTGCACCCTAGCCCTCACCGATACTCACATTCGTAAATCATCCCTTTGTCGGCACCCCATTTCAACCCAATTACCCACCGCCTCTTTCTTTTTTTGCCCTAGTCCTTACCATCGAGAATACCCCAACATCGCCATGCCTATAAACCGCCATTCATTTCTTCAAGGCGAGTCTCCCATTTTGTTCTTTGTTTTTTTTAAAAATTTGATTCTTTCTTTTTTTTGGGTTTAGATTCATTAGTGTATAAGGTTCATGGATTTTGGGAGTTTATAAGGATACTTGCTTTTTATTTTGCTATATACGTATAAGAAGATTCATGGGTTTTGTGTATAATGTTTTATACATAGGTATTTGATTGATGTTGTTAAATGTGAATGTAAATATGTTAAGTAGTTCGAAACTTTAAAATATGTATATGAATTAGTATGTGTATTAGTATGAATTAGATTATACTAGTATATGAATGGGTACGTATAATATTTGGAATTGAATTAGGCAACTTATATGAATTGAGTAATGTATTAGGTTTAAAACTCTTAAGTTTGCTTTCTTAACTTATATTTGGAATTGAATCAGGAACCATATATGAATTATGTGTTGGTTGTGGTTGTATTGAAATGCATATACAGGTTTGGATATTGATTTTCAAAAATGGGAAATATTGGGTTTACAAAGGATACTCTGCCAAATTTTTTGTAGAATTTGTAATGATTTACAAAGCATAGAACAAGAATTATACTGCTAGAAGAATTTAGTAATTTAAACTATAGAGCGAGTATTTGTGGGTCATTGTGGAGTTTGCTTAACCTTATTTTTGGTAAGTGACTTAAGGACCCTTTAGGTGAAAATATATATATAACTATGTATGAACTAAGTGTTGATTAGATTGTTATTTAATACCTTACATGTCAAATAGGGAATAACACAAATTATCGTTCGAAAGTAGATGTATGGTAATCATGCTTCGTTGGAGTTCATGAATGGAGTTGAGGAGTTTTGTACACAAGCATTGAAATACCTAAATGACATTGGAGATGATGAGGTATGTTGCCCTTGTGTCGATTACGATAATGTGAATACAATTAGTAGTATAAAAGAGTTGAGGGACCATGTGATCCAGCATGGGTTTAGGCAACAATACCACATATGGGTATAGCATGGTGAGGTTCCTGCTTCTAATGACATGGGGTCGTGTTCTAAGGAAATTCCCATTCATCATGTTAAGCTAGACCATCATGGCCAATTAGAATCTGATGATGGTGAAGTTGTTGATTCCGACAAGGAAGATGATGGGGAGGATGAATTAGAGGATAATGATCCCAGTGATGAAGATCGAATAGATGAAATGCTTGAAGGGGTTGGGGATAAATTTGGTAGTCAATCTTATACTTTTGAGCATTTATAGGAGACTGTTGAGAAATCGTTATATCCTGGATGTACTAAATACACTAAGTTGTCTACCATATCAATGTTGTTTAACTTGAAAGAGAACTATGGTTGGACTGATACAAGTTTCATAGCCTTATTGAAAATATTAGGGGACATGTTTCTAGAGGGTAATGATTTGCCTATATCCACTTACTATGCAAAGAAGTTAATGTGTCTCCTTAGGTTAGAGTATAATAAGATTGATGCCTGTCCAAATGATTGCATATTGTATCTAAATGAGTATGCAAAGTTCATTCAATGTCCTAAATGTGGGTAGTCACATTACAAACTCCCACATGGGATAGAGCCTGTAGTGGGGATTAAAGGTCCTAGTGTAAAGTTGTTGTGGTACCTTCCCATAACACCAAGGTTTAAGCATTTATTTTCGATTAAGAGTGATGCAAGGAATTTGAGATGGCATGCAGAGAAGAGGAAGAAAGATTAGATGATTCGACATCTTGCTAATTCTCCCTAGTGGAAAACAATTAATGAATCTTTTAAGGCTTTTGGCATGTAAGATATGAACCTAAGACTTAGTCTCTGCACGGATGAAATGAATCCTTTTGTACCTTAAGTAGTCAATATAGCACATGGCCATTTTTATTAGTGATATATAATTTACCCCCTTGGTTATGCATGAAGTGTAAGTATGTTATGTTATCGCTTTTAATATCAGGGCCCAAGCAACTTGGGAATGACATTGATTTTTATCTTGCTCCCCTTACTGAAGATTTTGCAGTTGTTGTGGGATAAAGGTATAACCGTGTATGATGTATATGCTAAAGAGACTTTTACACTTCGTGCCATGCTATTTTGTACCATGAATGACTTTCCAGCCTATAGGAACTTGTCGGGGTATAAGGTGAAGGGAAAGAAAGCCTATCCTATTTGTATGGATGATATAGACTCAACATACTTGCCACATTATGGGAAACATGTGTATCTCATGCATCGGAGGTTCTTGAAGAGGTTTCATCCTTATCATAAGAGAAAGACCTCGTTTGATGGTAAAGTTGAGCAACGTAGAGCCCCTATATCGTTGGATGGAAGTGAGGTTTATGACATTGTGAAAGGAATAGATAATGTGTTTGGGAAAACTTTGAAATACAGAGATGCTCAGGGGTTATGGAAGAAACAACCAATATTTTGGAAACTTCAGTATTAGAAGTATTTACCCGTTAGACATTGTCTTGATGTTATGCATAAAGAAAAGAATGTTTGTGATGCCATCTTAGGGATACTGTTGAATATACTTGGTAAGACTAAGGATGGTTCTAATGTCAAGAAAGATATGCAGATATTGAAGATTCGATCCAAGTTGTGGCCTGAAGACAGAATGCCTACATGTATCTTCTTCCGGCTTGTTACACTTTGTCCCGAGAAAAAAGAGGATATTTTGTGAGTCTTTGTATGGGATCAAGGTTCCTAGTGGGTATATTCATCTAATTTGAAGAACTTGTTATCAATGAAAGATCTAAAATTACTAGGTATGAAGTCTCATGATTGTCATGTTGTGATGCAAGTGTTTCTACCATTTCCATCCACCATATTTTTCTCAAGTATGTTAGGGATTCTATCACTAGATTTTATTCTTTTTTTCAATACAATATGCGACAAGGAACTTAATCAGTCTTGTTTGGATGAGTTATAGGCTAGTGTTGTTACGACCTTATGTCAACTAGAGATGTATTTTCTACCTTCATTCTTTGATATTATGGTACATCTAGTTGTGCATTTGGATTGAGAAATCAAGTTGTGTGGTCCAGTGTTCTTAAGATGGGCTTATCCTTTCGAGAGATACATGGGTACTTTAAAGAAGAAGATGAGAAACCTAGCACACCCTGAAGGTAGTATAATTCAAAGTATAATCACAAAGGAGGTAGGGGAATTTCTTAGTGATTTCTTATCTAAGGGGAGGCAATTGGGTTATCAAAATCGAGGCATGAAAGGAGGCTCAAAGCGCATTGCACCGTGGTTCTAAGGAGGTCTTAAGTCCATTTCCAAAAGAGAGACAAGATTATTTATTTGTTTTGCACCATATCACAGAGGTTCATCCTTACTTAGAAAGGCATATGAATGAATTAAAGGTAAAGTAACCTTTGAAAGGTGAATGAGCATTGAGGCAAGAACACAATAATACCTTCATTAATTCATTTCAAAAAAGTTATGCATGAATTGTCTGAAATGGACCATAACATTTCTGATACAATTAAGGGGTTAGCTTATAGTTCTCGAACAACTATTCGATCTTTTGAGAGGTATGATATCAATGGATATACCTTTTACACTGAACGTTGGGATAAGAAATCAATGTCTGTTCAAAATAGTGGTGTTTCAATAGTGGCTTCTTCTCAAGAATATGCTAACTCAAAAGATAAAGCACCAGTTGATGCGACCTTGTCTTACTATGGGATAATTCAAGAGATATGAGAATTTGAATACTATGGCTTAAAGCCCTAGTTGACCTTAAGCAATAAAGAACAAAGCCAAACTAAAAAGGGGATATACACAAATATAACTTCATATTATACTGTACTTTGTATGTCATAAGTTAAAGAGCAACAAATACCATAGTTACAACGCATAAAGTTACAAACCAGCCACACAATATCAATTTCACATACATATAAAACAAGAGCATCAATGCCTTAACAATATAAAAACTAAATGATGATGTATAGATCAAAGCCTAACCTTGATGAACGACAGTACGACAGTGAGGGGGAGACACGACACGACAGTGAATGGGTGAAAACGGCGGCACGAAACCACGAGACCACGGTGAGGGAGAGGAAACAACGGCATGAACTCGGACTCCGAAGGCAAAGTAATTGGCACGAGTTTGAGAAAGAACACAAATGAAAGAAAGGTGAGTGAAGACAAGATATGGGGTGGAACGAATTAGGGTGCAAAAACACTTTATGAGTGATGAACTGGAGAAATGATGCGAAGATGTTTTTATTTTTCTTTTAGGGAAAGTAAAATGCGGTGGGTCCTTCCCACACCCGCCGCTTATTAATGTGCCATAAAATACGGCGGTTTTATCCCATACCCGCCGCATATTATTATTATCCTTATTAAAATGAGGCGGTTTATGACCTAACTCACCTCATATTATTAATATCAGTAATAATATGTGGCCTTTTAGCTAATACACTGCTAAATATTAGCTGCAAATAAATATAAATCTACTAGTGAAGGTTCCCTTTTTTCAGTGCAAGTGGGCTGATATCAGTCGACGTGGTTTGGTGAAGAAAGATGAATCAAATTGGACTTTAGTTTACATGAGTTGGATGCATGATATAGAGGAATCTTTTATACTTGCATCACAAGGTAAGCAAGTATTTTACATTAAAGACACAAATGACCCTCGATGGGCTGTTATTGACCCTGGTAAACGACAAATCCTTGAAATTGCTGATGTCACTGATGAGGAAGAGTATGATGACATTGATGATCTCCCACCATTCTCGATGTCATGTAATGATGAAAATGATGCTAGACCAAAAACGGAAACAAATTATATGAAAATGGATCACCATGAAGGAGTTACTATAGATGAGTAGTATTCATTGCCTAGGTATTAAATTATTTCGTATTTATGTTTATGTTTACCTTATTTCCTGTACTATTGTTGGATGATTCACTAACTCAATTTGCATTGTACTATTGTTCTTTTATGCACTTACTGTCTTGCATCATGGCTAGTGACGAAAATTTCAGTGTCTCTGATGAGGACGTTGAATACGATGTTCACCTCAAAACTGATTGAGGTGATCCAGAAGACATAGCTGCTGAGTTAGAAACTCAAAGAATGGATAGAATGTTCGACGAACATGAAAGGATTGCTAAAGCGGCAGCTTCTTTAGGGGATGATGTACACATGAACATTGTTATCCCCTCGTGTTCGGGTACCGAGAGGGGGAAAGGTGGTTCACAGGGCTTAGGTCGACCTAAAGGTCCAACTAGAAGCCTTAGAGAGGCCAAGTTTATGCATCTAGAGTTCAATCATTTGCACCACCCCATTGATAGGTGGCATCTTAAGTATGGTCAGCATATTGGACTTCTAATTGAAGAAGCTTTTTCTATTTACAGCCTTTGATAGATTTCGGGACTTCAAATCAAATTTGGTGACTGGTTGGATTACCAAGACAAGAAATGTGTCTAAAAAAAAGCTAATAGGTTGCCCTATGAAATGTGAAAACATATTAAGGAAGGTGACTGGGCAACCTTTGTTAAGAAAAAGACTTCTAAAGCTGCAGTGGTAAGTTAAATACTTTTTTGTATTCAGTTTTGGAAAATGCTTTTTTTGTACTTTAATGTTAAGTCAAATACATTTATGTTGTTGACAGGCTAAATGCAAGAAGGCGAGCAACAGTGCCAGGATAAACATTCATCCCCATTACCTTGGGTAGTCAAGCTACCATGATGTAAGGGGATATCAGAGGGTTTCTATCCCTCTTGCTCGGGACCTTCTTCTATAGAATACAGTACCACACAGATAAGCCGTGGGGATAACTGGTTTTGTTCACGGCACAAGAAGGACAAGAAAACTTGGAAGAGTGTCATTCCAAATGAACAGACACAAGCTGTGGCTAAGAAATACGTAAGAATTCTATTTCTAAATTAGTAAAGTTACCACTGCTTATAAGATCTGACATTCATTTCTAATCTTTTCCTTTTTATTTTCATTTGGAGTTCCAAGATAAGCAAATTCAAGGGGAATTTGATCTTGCGAGGGCCTAAGACGCATTAGCTATGGCCATTGGGAGACCTCAGATGCTGCATTGGACTTGGAGGGACTAATATTGGGTACCTATAAGTATTTGGACATCCTCCACCGAGATTAAGCCAACAAAGTCAAAGCGGAGTTTCAAGGGAGGATCGGGAGAGTTTGAAGGCTCAACTCCGAGAGGAACTTAGACAAGAGTTCGATGCAACTATGAAGGACAAGTTGTTCTCCCTACTCCAAGAGATTGGTATTAGCACCGAGTAGTTAGCATCTTAGGGTGCACGGGTGTCTACTCTCCATGTAGAGGTGTGTTATATGCCCTTTTTAAATCATATGTTGAATAAGTATTATTTGCATTAATAATGACCTATAATATTGACATGTTATATTCAATTTTTAGGGTCCTACCAATTGCCGTCTACTCCTTAAAGATCCAAGTACGGGAATGATATACGATGTGGCCGGTGGTGTTGCGTACCTAGGTCAGTTAGGCCAGCAGTTTACACAAACTCACCAAGAAACGAGACTTGAAGGACATGAAGTGGTGAAGGTTGAGACTGTTCCTAACTTCTTCACAGAAGCAGCACTATCGGTCCCTATTCCACATTATGACTTGGAGACATTGAACGACGTAATTGGTACTTTTGTGCAATGACCTCTACATTTGATCAAGATCATAAGTGAGGTAGAAATTAAAGTTTAATCAAATTTCCTCTATAATTATATTTTTGTATGACTAAAGTTGTTTGATATGTGCTTTTTTAATTAGGTGAATCCACAAACTAAGAAGATGAATGGGATATCAGCTGATGAAGTTATTAGGAGCAATGAGTCGGCCTTGAAGAAGTCCGTGGCAGAAAACCTACCTCTTCTCACTGAAGATATAGCATCTTCTCTTAGTCTCGAGTGCAAATGCTACTTCATTATGCGACCATGATGAAGGAAGATGATACCATTGATGTGCCGTTGAATCGAGCCTTATTCCACTACTCTGAAGACGGAACAATGTAGCTTGACAAAGCTGACATTACCCAATTCTTACAAGGAGCTCAATTGAACATATATGTTATTCAATGCTTCATGAGGTATACATAATTAGGATATAGGTTAACTTATTTGGTATTGTTAATAATTTTTTTAATCATTTGTATATATAATGCATTTTATGATTATGTAGGGCACTCCAAGATGATTGCGTGTCATGCGATTTACTTTCATTAGTCGATTAGTTGTATCTTAAGGCCACTTTGGATGCAAGAATCGATGGCAACACGAGGAGGTAAAGACGAACGTCCATTTCGCATTCATGAAAGCCCTATAAGCTAAGTTGAAGTTCATTTTGCCCCTATTTTCGAACGATGGCAACATCGAGGAGGTAAATATAATGCTAATTACTTATTTCTTATAATGTAGTGCACACTGGATGTTTTTAGTCATTTTTGTGGGTAGTGGAAAAATATTCTTCTTCAACTAGGCTATGTCAATGCGCAGTACTAAGATGAGAGTGATTATTAATTATAAAGTATTATTAATAGATTTACATTACAAGCTGAGGTTGATTGAAATTGAAATTTTAAACTAATCAATTCCGTTTTCTAGTGTGTTAAAAAGACTTACATTGCAAGGAGAACGAGCCAGAAAGCAGACATCAACATGGATTGAAGTGATGGTAAGTTCATTAAGTAATTTAAACATTATAAAATAATATTATCATATGTATGGCTAACATTTCTATTTTGTAATTCGTAGTGTGCTCAACAACGTGGCGGAACTGAGTGCGGCTACTTCATGACGCGTTTCATGCTTGACGTCCTTAACGTGTGCAGTAGTGGGAAGCCCATGGAGGTGGTTAGAGCTTTTGCCCATAATTTCATCGTTTTGAGTATCTTCAATATTGTACTTCCTCTAAATCATGCCTCAAACACTTTACGTAGGATTGGTTGAGTTAATATAAGTCAATTAGAAGTGATTTTGGGGTAGATAATTGGCCTTTACACTTGAAATACATTGATATGAGTCAATATAAGCCAAATAGGACTGGTTTTAAGTCGGCATTGTTGTATTTCCCATTAACTAATAAGCAAGGTTTTAACAGTAGTTTATGCTAAGGCTTGAACCAAACAATATTTATAACAACCTACGAACTATACGAGTATAGTGGGGTAGGGGGTCGAACCACGAGGACAAAGGATATCAAGACACTCAATTCTTAACACAACTGAACTTTTTAGATTTAAAAACAACTAAAACTAATAACGAAAATATAGATCACGATGAATCAAGAGGAAAATCAAATGGAGAAAAACGGGGACGAGATTAGATTCACCCTAGGAATGATGCTTTCAAAACAGAACATGATAGGTTAGAGAAAATCAAAAAATAAATAGCATGGACACCCAAGTATGCGAGAGGAAGTTGGTGATTCCACAAATCACATCGAACGACCTATAATCGCCCTATGTCTCCAAAGGAGTTGCAGGACAAGATTCGCATTGAGTTTCAAAAGCCACTTATTGTCATCATTCCTATAACCTTAAACAATGAAGAACATAGCTTTTCCTAGGGTTTCACTAATCAAACCCCTAAGAGAACTACTCACACATATTCAAGATATACGACATAATGATATTTAATAAAACAAACACAACAATCATGAAAAGAAATTAATGAGAACAAAAGCAAATCAGAAACTATTCTAGATGAACGATAAACACTAGGCTAAACATTGACTGAAATAAAACGAATGAATTCAAAAGTAAAGAATAGATTGATACTCACAATAAAACTTCAATGCTATACCAATGATCAGAATCCAATCAATAAATCCAAAAACTTGGAGTACATGTGTTGAGAAAATAGAAAATTGAAAACTAGAACTAAGAGAATTTTAGAGGCTAAACAAAGCTAAAGCTAATAAAACTAATCAAAACTAGGGTTCTCCCCCTCTTTAGAAAGAGGGGTATTTATAACAAAGAATAAAAGAAGTCCGAAAACTCTAAAATGCCTTTGGGCCAGCCTATAAAAGAAGTAAAATTTCCAGAGAAAACACCTCCATTCGACCGAAGGCATGACCCATTCGGCCGAATGTAGCATCATTCGCCTGAATTCTCCACCATTCGCCATTCCAGCAGCTCTGTTGAATTCCTCTCTGTGCACGATTTGCCCGAATGGAGACATCCATTTGGCTGAATGGATGATGATTCGCCCGAATGAGTGTCATTCGGCCTTCCCAGTGACCATGGAACACAGGCCTCTATACTGAAGTGTCATTCGACTGAATCACTGTCAGGTTTGGTCGAATCTGAATCTGTATTGCTCTTTTTGGCTTCTTCAAGTGACTAATGTCTTCTAAACTTTCGTGGGATCTTCACGAATGACTTGAAATGTCTGCCCAAGCTACGATACGCGTGTCTAAGAGTGTCAAAGACTCGAATATGTCGCATTTCACCTCGAAATCATTAAAAACACCTGAAGTGACCTTAAAACAACTCAAAGACAAGATCAAGGTGATTTCAAGTGTAATATGTATAAAATCAATCTAAAATTGAGAGACTTAACACTAAAACGGGGTAGTAAATGTGCTCTAAAATGAGCACATCATTAACATGCCCCAAACACTTTGAATATAACGATTTCCTTTGTTGCTTTTACATGTCCTTCTGCCTTCATCTTATTCCTCTGCTTTCCTATAAAATGATTTGTTTTCCTCTTTTTTTTTTGGAGATTTTACGAGAATAAGATGGAGAATTTATCTGCTGGAAAGTGAACAAGGGGTCAAAGAGCTAAAACGGTGATGGAACAAAATAAAAGGGTGTATCTTGCTGCAGTTAGGAAGTGGCAATCAATGTAAGAGAATGATGAGGGTGGTATTAGCCAAATTAAAGATAAAAATATGAGGGTTTTGATGGGTCACTATGAGGTTGTTGTGATTGATGAAGAAGATTTTTTAAGAAGGGTTTTGGTATTCATGAGATTTAACCACTCTTGAAAACTCTTCTTTATCAATCACAATAGCCTCATTGTCATCAATCAAAACCCTTAAATTTTTATTTTTTATTCGACTACTACCACCCTCATCAGTCTCTTACATTGACTGCACCGTAGCAAGACGCGCCCTTTTATTTCGTTCCATCATCATTTTAGCTCTTTGACTCCTTGTTCTCTTTCCAGCAGATAAATTCTCCATCTTTCTTTCATAAAATTTGAAAAAGAATATACCCTAGCAGAGCATTTTATAGGAAAGTTGAGGAATGTGATGAAGGCAAAAGAGCAAGAGAATAGAACATAGGAAACATAATGAATTACACCATATATCAATCAAATGGGAGAGGTTTGGGTATAAAATGACCTAAACAATTGAAATACATCGATATGAGTCAATATATCTCTAATAGGGTAGTTTTGGGTCAATATTGGTGTATTTCCCCTATAAATTGGCCCTAACACTTTGAATAGGACGATATGAGTCAATATAGGTCAAATGGGATAGGTTTTGGGTAGAGAATGATGTATTCACCCTAGAACATGTCATAAACACTAGAAATACATCAATTTGAGTCAAATTTGGTCAATTGGAAGGGGATTTGGGTAGAAAATGCCATAAACACTTGAAATACATCGATATGAGTCAATATATCTAAAATAATGCGGTTTCAGGTCGATATTGGTGTATTTGCCCTAGAAATTGGACCAAACACTTTGAATAGGATGATATGAGTCAATATAGGTCAAATGGGATTAGTTTTGAGTAGAGAATGTCATATATACCCTAGAACAAGTCATAACTCTAGAAAAACATTGATTTGAGTCAAACTCGGTCAAGCGGGAGGGGTTTTGGGTAGAAAATGTCATTAACACTTGAAATACATTGATATGAGTCAATATATCTCGAATAGGACAGTTTCGTGTCGATATTGGCGTATTTCCCCTAGAAATTTGCCCAAACACGTTGAATAGGATGATATGAGTCAATATAGGTCAAATGGGATTGGTTTTGGGTAGGGAATGATGTATTTACCCTAGAACATGTCATAAACACTAGAAATATATTAATTTGAGTCAAAATCGGTCAAATGGGAGAGGTTTTGGGTAGGGAATGACATAAACACTTGAAATACATCGATTAGAGCTAATATATCTTAAATAGGACGGTTTCGGGTCGATATTGACGTTTTTCCCCTAGAAATTGGCCCAAACACTTCGAATAGGAAGATATGAGTCAATATAGGTTAAATGGGAGTGATTTTGGGTAGAAAATGACGTATTTACCCTAGAACATGTCATAAACACTATAAATATATCGATTTGAGTCAAACGAGAGGGGTTTTGGGTAGGGAATGCCATAAACACTTGAAATACATCGATATGAGTCAATATATGTCAAATAGGGAAGTTTCAGGTCGATATTTTCCTATTTCTCCTAGAGCATATCCCAAACACTTTAAATAGGATGATATCATTCAAAGTAGGTCAAATGAGAGCGATTTTGGATAGAAACTGACGTATTTAACTTAATTACCTTAATATGAGTCAATATATATAGGTCAGATTTATAATTGGGACCATATGTTTGAAATATACTTTTCAAATACATTGCATTATATATATATTTTAATGATAGGGTAATTAATCTCTGGTATGCAAAGGATTCAACGAGGAGCCCTTCTCCACCAAAGAAATCGATGTCGTCTGCAACAAACTGCCCAAGTATTGGACACATAACTTTTTTAGAGTATGTACATTACCTTTTTGTGTATTTTGTAGTGTTATTACATCAAGTTCATTTATTGGGTCGTAGTGTTGATGTCACTTAATAGGTTATTTTACGACCCTATTAGTATATATAAATGAGAGATGGATCATTGATAACCGGTGTTTTAGGTCGTTAACTAAAAGACAAGTTATGCAAACTATATTTATTTCAACCTACAAACTATACGAGTATAGTGGAGCAGGGGGTCGAACCACGGAGACAAGGTATATCAAGACTCCAACTTTTAACACAACTAGACTATTGGGAGTTGGAAATTCAATTAAAACTAAAGCAAGTAGAGAGAAATAAAGCAAGTAGAGAAAAACGGGGACATGATTGGATTCATCCTAGGAATGAAGCTTTAGAAACCGAACATGATAGGTTAGAGAAAATCTGATAATAACTAGCATGGACATCCAAAAATACGAGAGGAAGTTGGTGATCCCACAAATCACAACGAACGACCTATAATCACCCTATGTCTCCAAAGGAGTGGCAGGACAAGATTCGCATCGGATTCCGAAGCTATTCATTATCATCGTTTCTACAACCTTAAGCAATAAAGATCATAGCTTTCCTAGGGTTTCACCAATCAAAACCCCTAAAGGAATTACTCACACATATTCATGCTTAAAAACATAAAGATATTAAAAGATGCGACAGAAACAAACATGGAATGAAATCGCGAGAATGAAAACAATTCAGAAATTAGGCTAATAACCGACAAATATAGAACTAGACATGCAATGAAGTAAAGCAATTAATTAAGAGCAAAGGAATAGATTAAAACTTACAAAAGCTTCAATTTGATATCCACGAAAAGAATTTGAACTACAAAGCGTTGAAGAAACTGAAAACCGAAAGCTGAAACTAAAAGAATTTGGAGGCTAAGAAATCTAAAAGTGCATAAAAGTATAAAACCTAGCTCTCTCCTCTCTCATCAGAGGAAGGGGGTATTTATAGCAAAATAAGAAGAACCTATGAAAACCCTAAAATGCATAGGAGCCGGCCCTAAAAAGAAGTAGTTGATCCGGAGGAAAACACTGTCATTCACCCGAATGTAGGTCTCATTCGGCCGAACACAATCATATTCACCCGAATGGTCTTCCATTCGTCCATTCCAGAGGCATCAAGGAATCGATCTCTGTCAAGCATTCGCCCGAATGATTATGTTGATTCTGCCGAATGGAAGCTCATTCGCCCGAATGAATTCCATTTGGCTTTTCCAGTGACCAAGGGTCAAATGCTCTGAAGACTGCCTCTCATTCGACGAATGATTCTCAGATTCGGTCGAATCTGCATACATTCGGTCGAATGTCTCTGAGATTCGGTCGAATTTGAGACCATTCTTTCTTCTTTTTCACTTCTCTCTTTTTTGAACTCCGTGGGATCTTCATAGTGAGTTCAAACACTTGCCCAAGCTATGATACGTGTGTCAAACGCTCGAATGTATCGCATTTCACCTTGAAATCATCAAATGTACCTGAAATGAACTTAAGACAACTCGAAAACAAGATCAAGGTAAAATCAAGCACAATATGCATAAAACCAATACAAAACTGCGAGACTTGATACTAAAACGAGGTGATAAACGTGCTCTAAAACAAGCACATCAATCATCATATATATATATTTACCTTGGTTGGTGAAATTGCAAATGTAATATAACAGGTTTGAATTTGGAAATTTGGGCGAAGTAGGGATCAAATTAAAGCGTACCCCAAAAAAAACAAGTTATATACGGCGGGTGTCCCCAAGACCCACCGCTTATTCCTCTCTTATAGGAACTTTTTTCAATCTGAAAAGTTTAATATGCGGTATCACTTAGTTTAGAACCGTCGCATATTAATGATTAATATGCGGCGTCATTTTGCCTTAAACCACCGCATATTAATCATTAAAATGCAGCGTATTTTGTTGAACCCACCGTATTTTAATTATTATTTAGCGGCACATTTGTTACGCTGAAAATTAAATAGATTAGTTTACTGCTATCCCAATAACTGCTAGCATTTTGACGCCGCATATAGTATTAAAAACCCCGCCGTATATTGATCATTTTCTACTAGTGATAGGAGGTACTAATGTAAGAGATGCAAGAAGAACCTCCCTGGTAAGGATTATGATGGAAATCTGGTGACTTGGCGGTACTGCTAGACGAGGTGTCATAGGGAGTACGACTGATATATGAAGAAGAAAAATGAAGGGAATGGTGCAAACCACCAGCAGTGAGCTAACACCACGTTTGACCAAGGTGGGAAAAACTACAGACTGGGTAACCAGAATGGGAAACTTTACAACGGTGGAAACAATAATGGTAACAATCCCAACAGCAACTCTGGCAACAACAACAACTTCAACAACATCAATAAAATCAGTCAGATTAGTCGCAACAATTCCAGGCGCCTATTTGTAATGGGCAGGAAAGAGGTGGAGTAGTCCTTCGATGTAGTCACTGGTACTTTCTCTATTAACTCAATTGTTGTGATAACCTTATTTTATTCAAGAGCAATCTATTCCTTTATTGCTAAATCTATAGTGAACTAGTTAAATTTATTTAAGTCAAGTCTTGTTGAGTTATCTATTTGCTTACCTATGGGTAAGGTAGTTCCATGCACTAGGCTCCATAAGAATTTACCTTCAAAGATTAAGGAGACTATTTTCTCATCTGACCTTATAGAATTTGACTTGGGAGACTAGGATGTAATACTAGGGATGGATTGACTAGGTTTATCCAAGGCTAAAATAGATTGTGAAATGCAGAAAGTGTCCCAAGGCTAAAATAGGTTTATCCTTTAGGGAAAAATGTGTCCTATAGATGATTTGGGAAACCTAAAGGGTATGGATTGATCTCAGCAATGGAAATGAGGAAGTTAGTTAACAAGGGATGCCCAGTATACCTTTGTAAAGTCCAAGATTTGAATATGGAAGAATGTAGGAGAATAGAAGACATTCCCATTGTGAATGAGTTTTCAAATGTTTTCCCATATGAGGTTTCAAGAATGCCACCTAGTAGAGAGATCGAGTTCACTATAGACCTAATCCAGAGAGATGCACCCATTTCTAAGGCGCCTTACAGAATGACAACAGTTGAGTTAGCAGAGATGAAGACCCAATTGCAAGAATTGTTGGATAAGGGGTTTATCAGACCTAGTGTATCACCGTGGGGTGCTTCATTGCTGTTTGTGAAGAAGAAAAATGGAAGCATGAGGCTATGTATTGATTATAGGGAATTTAATAATGTGACTATGAAGAATAAGTACCCATTACCTAGAATAGATGACTTATTTGATCAGTTGAAGGGGGCTAGTGTACTCTTGAAAATTGATTAAGATCGGGGTATCACCAATTGAGAATCTTTGACAAGGACATCTCAAATACCGCCTTTAGAACTTATTATGGGCACTATGAGTTTATAGGTATGCTGTTTGGATTGACCAATATAATGCACCCGCCATCTTTATGGACCTGATAAACTAAGTATTTCACGAGTACCTAGAAAAATTTGTAGTATTCATTGACGATATTCTGGTGTATTCAAGGAATAAGGAGGATCATGCCAAAGACTTGAGAACTATTTTGGAAACCCTTAGAAGTAATGAATTATATACAAAGTTTTCCAACTGTGAGTTTTGATTAGAGCAAGTAGCATTCTTGGGGCATTACATTTCCAAGGAAGGTGTGTCAATAGACCCTACAAAGATTAAATATGTTAAAGAATGGCCCACTCTAAAGAACATGACTAACGTTAAGAGTTTCTTGGGTTTAATAGGGTATTATAGGAGGTTTTTCAGAGACTTTTCCATAATAGCCTAACCTATGAGCACCTTGATGAAAAAGGAGACTAAATTTGTATGGGATGAAAAGTGTGAGTTGGCTTTTCAAATCCTTAAAGAGAGTTTGACTACCGTGCCAGTGCTAACATTACTCAACAGGAATAAAGGGTTTAAGGTATACAACGATGCCTCAAAGCATGGGTTACGATTCATACTACAGATAAATGGAAAGGTCATTGCTTATGCATCACGTCAGTTGAAGCCGTATAAAGCAAACTATCCTACTCATGACCTAAAGCTTGCTGCGATTGTGTTTGCCTTGAAGATTTGGAGACATTATCTATATGGAGTCCCCTACAAGATTTTCACATATCATAAGAGCCTAAAATATATCTTCTCTCAAAAGGACTTAAACATATGTCAACGTTAGTGGCTAGAGCTAATCAAAGACTATGATTTAGATATTTAGTATCATGAGGGAATGACAAAATTTGTTGCAAATGCTCTTAGTAGAAAATTGAGTCATAGTGTCAATGCCTTAGTGCTGGCCGATGAGTTGTGTGAGGAAATGAAAAAGTTGAGTCTTGAAGTCATGAACCATGGGAAATTAGAGAACCTCTTGAATGCTTTATCCCTAGAGCCATCAATTTTTGAAGAAATTAAGGAAAAATAAGTTGAAGATGTATCCTTAAAGAATAGTAGAGATAAGGTGACTAGTGGGGTAGAATCTGAGTTCCAAATTCATGAAGATGGTAGCCTAAGATTTAAAGAAAGATGGTGTGTGTCACAAAGTTATGAGGAGGTCAAAAGAAAGATAATGGATGAGAGCCATAATACTCCTTATTCAGTGCATCTTGGAGGTGATAAGTTGTATAAATATTTGAATTAGATATATTAGTGACCAAATATGTAGAGAGAAATAGCTTATTATGTGTTCTAGATGTCTGATGTGTCAAAAGGTGAAAATAGAACATAAAAGACCCATGAGGAAGATGCAACCTCTAGAAATACCCGAATTGAAATGAGATTCAATTTCCATGGACTTTGTGACTGGTTTACCAAAGACTAGAATGGGTAATGATTCAATTTGGGTGATTGTGGATAGACTCACCAAATCAGTCGTGTTCATAGCCATTAAGGAGACTTGGAAGAAAAGGCAACTAGCTAAGGCATATGTGAAAAATGTTATCTGTTTTCATGGAGTTCCTAAGGATATAGTGTTAGAAAGATATTTGAGGTTCTTGTCTAAGTTTTGGAAAAAGGTGCAAGATAACCTTGGGGCTACCTTAAAAATGGGTACAACCTTCCACCCTACAACTGATAGATACACGAACAGGATGAATTAGTCTATGAAAGATATGTTGAGAGCTTGTGCAATAGATTTTCAGCATACTTGGGAAGACCAGTTAGATTTGATAGAATTCTCATACAATAACAGTTATCATGCTAGCATTAGGATGATACCTTTCGAAGTTCTATATGGAAGGAAATGTAGAAACTCGGTGTGTTGGAATGATTTTAGAGAGTGCATGACTTTAGGACTAGAATATATAGAAGACATGGTGAGTAAAGTAAAGGTGATTTAATCTAGGATCAAAGCATCTCAGGATAGGAAAAAGAGCTATGCCGACTTAAAAAGGCAAGAAGATGAATTCTACGTAGGAGATAAAGTCTTTTTAAAAGTGTCACCTACTAAAGGTGCAATGAGGTTTGGTAAGAAAGGAAAACTTAGTGCCAAATATGTAAGACCTTACAAAATTTTTAGCAGCGTGTGGGAAGCGTAGCCTATAAGTTGGCCTTATCGATGGAGTTCGAGAAAATGTACGATATCTTCCATATTTCTCATCTAAAGAAGTACGTGTTGAGCGAAACCCATATTCTGTAACCGAATACAACTCAATTATACAAGTCCCTAACCTATGAAGAAAGACAGGTCAAGATCTCAGATCAAAAAGTGCGGAGTACCCGAAATAAAGACATATGCATGGTAAAAGTAATGAGGTCTAACAATGAGTATGAAGAAGTTACTTGGGAAATGGAAGATGCGATGAAACAGAAATATCCCGAGCTATTTGATGAGGTGAGTTACGGGGTCGTAACTTTTTCTTTTAAGAGGGATAGAATGCGTATAAATTTGCGCTTTTATTGTTGTTTTCAGTATTTTGGTTATAAATCAATAGAGTACGTAAAGTATCTCAGAGCATTATAAACAATTTACAGCAATCTTTTCAAAATTCTTGAGTGTTGGGGTTAAGTATTGGGGACGAAACTTTTTTTAAAAAGGTTATATTGCAATCCCCTATAAAATTATGAAATTTTGATTAAGTTTTAATCAAAAATATTTCTATGTACATCAACATAATATATATATATATATATATATATATATATATATATATACATATTTTGTTAGCATGTAAATAGTTATATAATTATTTTGGTAATATGTAAATATTTACTTAAATCATAAAACTAAAATACCTTGAAACCTAGTACTCTACATCTACTAAACTTATACTATCAAACCTAATTAAAATTTACCTAAACCTAAATACTCCAAAGTGAAGCAAAACCCTAAACCTTCCTCACAAACTGCCGCCACTCCTCTCCCACTGCCGCCATCCCCTGCATCTGCTGCCCACCTCTTCCGTCGTCGGTGAGCCACAGGCCAACCGCCGGCCTTCCGTTTCTCTTATTCGTCCTTTTTCTCTTCTTTTCTCCCTTGATTGTATGCCTTAGTTTGCATGCATAAGGAAAATTCATATGATTCTTATGTTGATTTTATTATGGATTAAATTTATATTGAAATCTTATAAATTTTAATATTCTATAAATTATGTTATAAATCCTACAAGTTTTCATAATTTTCTATGCATAAATATAATGGATAGGAATGCTATTTTCATGAATTAGAGTTTTTAATACTAGGCTCTTTGATTTTGCATAAAACTATAAGTATTTTGTGAATCATCTATGATCATTTTTATAGGGTCGTAGTTTAAAGAAAATTTCAGATTTTATGATCATATATTTTAGTATAAAGAGTTAGTTTTCATTATTTAAAGCTTAATTTCTTATTCTAGTAATTACTTTATAAAATTATGACTATAGTATGATGTATTGTGATATAAATTAATACTATGATATTTGAAATGAATTTTCATAATATTATGAATGTTAAATCATGGTTTAATTGATGAGATTTTCATGTTATAAAGCTTGAAACTATATACTATTAGTACACACATTAAATTAAGACTATTTTTTGATACAATAGTGAGTACTTTGGTTATACTATATTAAAAAACAAATTTTCAGATTTGTAAAGTTATAAAAAGTGAGTTTTATGACATGTATTTGAAAGATTTCAAAGTTTATTCTATAGTATACTAATGTAAGCAATATAATACATGCATAAAACATGAAAATCAAGCTTATGTTCACCTTATGAATTTTTCAGAAATTTGCAAATCTGATTTTTATGTTTTCTTTTGATTTTAAATGTTAAAAAGGAATGATTTAAGTATATAAATATGTGTAGATTTATTAGTAGTAAAATGCTACAAATTGAGTTTCAAAAATTGCTTAATCTAATGAAAAATAAAATTTCTAGCATGCTATACTTTATTAACTAAGCTGAAAATAATTAAGGGAGTATGTATCTTAATGAATTTTCAACTAATTCTTGTAGTATTATGTTTGAACTACTATATTTTATTTTTGGGAGACTTAAAGATATGTTTTGGAATAGTTTTAAAACCTTAGAAATCGTAGTATGATAGTTGTAAATTTTGGGTAGTGGTGTGGTGATATAAGTGGTATTATTTGATGTTGGAAACCAATTCGTAGAATTGAAGGTGCATAATTATTGAAGAAAGTGGCCACTCGTATAGTTTACTCAAGGTACGTATGGATTACAATGCCTTGACCTAGAAGCATGAGTTAGGAATGAAAATGGAAAGCATGGTTCATGTTTAAGAAGCTTAGAGTATTATTAATTATTTAGTAACGAGTTATACTCTTTTCTTTAGACTGCATTGGATTATATTTTGGTATTGATATGATTAAATGAGTAATCACTAACACTAATGAGGATGTTATTATTTTTGATTGATGAATCTCAATTGATTCAAGTGAAATTAATTTGGTAATTAATTTACGAGGTCGTTTAATAACTCTCTTTAATTACTAATAGTATGAATTGAGTAAAGGTGAATGTCATGTCTATGACGAGGGTAGTTGACTCTGTTCAACAGGTTTAAAAGTTAAGAAGGAAATCAATAGGCTAAATTTACATTATAAAAGAGGTTGATTGAGTAATTATGACATTTGCAGGTGTGTATTGTGGTGATCTTGGAAACCGAGTTTAAATTATGAATCACGTAAAGAGAAAGAGGATAAGCAATAAAACTCTAGGCTAGTGCATGTTTAGAGTATTGACAATCAGGGGTTTGAGCTTCATAGGTTATTATCCGTGGCTTTTCTTAGGGGTCATGTGATATAAGAGTCTCTCTTTTATAATATTTTGAATTAAAATTGGGGTTAGTTGAGATCTCATGTAGCTATGGTGATGAAGTCGCGCCTGTTTACCATCTAGATTACACTGTATTTTGATGCCTTGCGACGAGAGTGCATGGGTTATTTATCTCTTTGATGCCCTTATCAAGACATGGGGAAGACAACCTTAACTATTGATTAATCCAAGTAATTAATTAATTTTTCATGTTAATTGAGCAAAATATTGCATTATAAATTCTTTCATACTGTACTTATTCTCTATTTAAATGTTAATTCAATTGTTATACTTTGTAACTCTGTATGTACTGAGCTTACTGATTATGTGCTTTGTGTGTGTTTTTGGTCATGACTTTTTGTAATCCTCCGAAATTCTACAATTATTTTTTATCTATTTATTTTCCTAAGCAATCCGCTAAGCCTAAACTACCGAAATTCTATCCTACTCAAAATTTTATTACCCAAAGCTCTATCTTACTATCTAAACACTATCTAAACTTAAGAATTTTACCTAAACCTAAACACATTTTACATAAACCTAAACACTACAAAAAAAAACCTACCCTTATTAATCCTACCCGTGAAACCCCAAACCCCACAAAACACAAAGTTAAACAAACAAAACTCCCCACCCCCATAATCCCGTAGAAACCCCACAAAGAAAGCAAATTCAAGAAAAAAAATACATAAATAAGAAACCCCACCCCACCCCGTAGAGAACAAGAGCTAAAGAGAAAAAAAAAAAAAAGAAAACCCTCCTCCACCCCCTCCCCTCCCCCCCCCCCCCCCCCCCGTGAAGCTCCCTCCCGCACTGAACCCAGTCGACTGCGTGCTTGCTGCCACCTTGCGCCTCTGCCGGCCGCCGCAACAAGCCCCATACGGTCTTCTCTCCTTCCTCCTTCCCTCTCTTTTTCCCTTGTTTTTCCTTGTTTTATGCACTAGTATAATATGTAATATGAAATTATGTATAGTGGTTGTGTTTAGTTATACATATTGGATTTTATATACAAGATTTGAATTGGGTTTTTGTTTGGTTTGTAATTTGGTGGGTTTAATCTATAAGATCAGATTATATGATGCACGCCCAAAACCTTATGTGTTTATTGCTTAAATAATTAATTGTATAATTAGATATATATATATATATATATATATATATATATATATATATATAGTAAAAGATTTAGTGGATTTTTAAGTGTATATAAGGAGAACGGCAGCAACATATGTGGTTTGTTCAATTGGCGAGTTCATTAAGATTAAAATATCGTAGATTGTTTTACTTAGTTATCTTTAGTGGTCTAGGCAAATTCATGGAGGTTAATATAATGTAGTTTACAATGCTCATAATGTTAGTTGTAAATCGTGGGTTTGGGTATAGTTGAGATTTTTGGGTTGATTAGATAGGATTTTTAGTTATAAAGAGTGTTGGTTATTTCTTTGGGGATTATACTTAGTAGTTGCTAGTACTTTTGAGATTATTATACAAGGAAGATCAATAATTATATTATGCTATGTTAGTGTTATTATTATTGCTCAATGTCGTGTTTACTACCTAGAATCATGTGGTATAACGATAGTGCATAAGATTATGTAGTTTTGAATTGGTATTATGGGCTTAGACGTGTATTCCAATAAACTTGCAGTTAATATTGTGGTATTACATTTTATCTACTAACTTGTGTTTTGGGGAGACTTAAAAACGTATTTTGGGATGATTTTAATGTCTTTGAAAAGTTAGTGTGGTTATTGTAAATTTGGTATTGTTAGTATATTGATTTAAATTATATTATTTGGTGTAGAAGAACGATTTGTGGAAGGTCCTTAAAAAAAATAGAGAAAGTGGATACCCGTGCATTTTACACCAGGTACGTATAAATTACGAAGAACGTTATTTTTAATTAGGAGCATGATTTAGGGTGAAACATAAACATAGTATCATGTTTAGGGAACCCTTTGGATGATATTGTTTGGTTACCCATTTGAAAGAATTCATATTCTTTATATTAGGGGCATGTTTGGGTGTTATTTATGAGAAACCGTGATTTATTAATTGGTATTAATTGTTAATTAATCCATGAGGTTGTTTATTATTACTCCTTCATTACTGATAGTATGATTGGAGTAAAGGTGTATTTTATAAGTCTTAATGATGAGGTAGTTGACTTGGTTCAACACTTTTATCAGTAGAGATGAAATTAAAAGTCTTAATAACTGTAATGTTTGCATATGTGTGCTACGGTGATTGTGCTTATTGAGTTTAAACAGTAAATCACTTAAAGAGAAAGAGGATAAGCAATAAAACTCTAGGCTAGTGCATGTTTAGAGTATTGACAATCAGGGTTGGAGTTCACGGGGTATTATCCGTGGCTTTTGTTGGAGACCGTTTGATCTACGAGTCTCTCTTTTATAAAGTTTTAAACTTAAAATTGGGGTTAGTTGAGATCTCATCTAGCTATGGTAACGGAGTCGCGCCCGTTTACCATCTGGATTTTTATACTGTATTTTGATGTTCTCCGACGGGAGTGCATGGGTTATTTATTTATTTGATGTCCTAATCGGGACATGGGGGAGACAACCTAGTCTATTGCTTAATCCAAATCATTAATCAATTTATCGTGTCAGAATCCAAATCATTAATCAATTTATCGTGTCAGTTGAGTAAAATGTTGCATGATACGTTCTTACATTTCTTATAGTTATTTAATTATCAGTTCAACTGTCATACTTTGTAATTCGTATGTACTCAGCTTGCTAATTACGGGCCTTGTGTGTTTTTGGTCATGGCTTTTGCCTATAAATGACACTGTAATGATCCAATACTTACATTTGTATTATTGGGGAGCAGATTATTAACAGGTATCTAAACAAGCATTCATGCATGGGCGGGTTGGAGAGAAACGTTATTTTAATTTAGATTTTGGAATAAATTATGTTAGGTTTGATTTGGTTTTAAACTGTTGGATTTAAATTAGAGGTAAGTGTTATTTGGTACATTACAGTAAGGGCCGTAGAGGTTCCAGTTTGTTACATCAAGATTTGATTTACGTTTAATGTTATTTCATAAGTCTTTTGGTTTTCCGCTGCAAAACTCTATTTTATAGCCTTAACGTTTGAACCTGTGGCGGTAGCACACTGATAGTTCCTAAAGGTTTGATTTTCGGAAAATGGGAATTACAAGGGTGTTACACTTTTGCCTATAAATGACACTATGATGATCCCATACTTACACTTGTATTATTGAGGAGTAAATTTTTGACAAGTATCTAGTCGAGCATTCATGTATGGGTCTGTTAAGTGGAGTGTTGCTTTAATTTAGATTTCCGATTATTTTGCATTTGCTATGAATGATTTTAGTTTGTTGGTTTTAGATTTGAGTTGAACGTTATTTTGGTAATTTACAGTAAGGGCCTTAACGGTTCTAGTTTGTAGTATGTCTGGAGTTTGTTTCTATGAATGATGTTATTTCAAAAAGTCTTTTGAGTTCTGTTGTAAAACTCTGTTTTATTGCCTTAACGTTTGAACATGTGACGATAGCACACTAGTAGTTCCTAAAGGTTTTGATTTCGGAAAAAGGGAATTATCGAGGTGTTATAGAAAACATACTACAAAAGCTCTCAGCATATCCTCTATAGTTTGGTTCGTCCTGTAAGTTTGTCCTTCTGTTGCAGGGTGAAAAGCTGAACTCATTTTCAAGGTAGTCCCAACATTGTCAGAAGTTAGACAAGAACCTCAAATCTCTATCAGACACTCTATACTTAGGAACTCCATGTAAAATGGATTGCATTCTTCACATATGCCTTTGCTAGTAGGTTTTTCATCCAGGTCTCCTTAATTTCAACGATTACGGCTGACTTGGTGAGTCTTTCAACAATGCCCAAATCATATAGTTATTGTTCTAATCCTTGGTAAACCACTCACAAAGTTCATGGAAATTGAATCCCATTTCCATCTGGGTATCTTTAATGGTTGCATCTTCCCCATGGATATCTTATGGTATACTTTCACCTTTTCACACGTCAGATACCTAGAAACGTGCTAAGCTATTTCTCATCATATTCGCCCACCAATATATCTGTTTCATATCCTTATACAATTTATCGCCCCAAATACACATAAAATCATAAAAATCCTTCAAATACACATCATCAAACTCAATTTTCATAACTTCTCAAAACTAAAAATTTATTTTAATTGAAAAATCATCAAATTTATCATAACAAATCACAAAATAATCATAATTTCATGACATAATTAGTACTATAATATTTTAAACTCTAAACATGAAAACTAACACATTTAAACCCTAATTTCATGTATATAATTTCTAAAAATTTGTAGAGTATATCAAAATTCATAAAACTTATGATTTTAAACATTTTATCATACAACTATCCATTGAACACAATGAAAACAAACATCATAAAAAATTATCCAAAATCATGAATTGTAGGGCATAATATTAAGGAAGAAAGGAAGGAAAAGAAAGAGGCGGCGGTGGCCGATGGTAGGCTGGCGGTTTGATGGGCAAGCCGGCTAACCGGACTGTCACTACTCTATAAAAAATAACCTATTCACCAAAACTAATGTAGCTCAGGTAAGTAGGGTCAAAATCCCAAGAGACTATTAGGCACTAATGCTATCTATACTAGTATTAATTTCTATTAGGAATGTCACAAAATAAAGGAGTCTATCCTAACTAATGACTAGGCTAAACTATTCTAAACACAAACTATGGCTAAACTGGAATAGGGATATAAGATAAACATTTAGGACAATGAATCCCCTCTAGTATGAATTTGATATAGATTTCTATCCCAAACACGTGAATTCAATACATTAAGTAATTCCTAGGAAAAATGCACCCTAAACAATACTAAGGATCTATCTCGAGTATCAATAGCAATCCTACCTACTTTTGTGGATTCATGCGATAACAAGACAATAAGCACAACATTCTATAAGTCCTAATGGTCATGATGTCTACTTTTGTGATCATCAATCAAACCTTAATCAGTGAATCTAATGTAGATTATGAACCTACTCTTGCACGTGAACCTAATCCATGCCTTTAATCAACTATGTCTAGCCTTTCAATGGAATTAGATCCTATCAAATATTAAAAGATTCATCTTTATGCATTTACATTTGGGTTTTGAGATTTATAAATACCTAATCCATACTATGGTTCATCAGGATCCTAGATTAACAAAATACTCATGCATATTGACTCTAAAAAAGACACTAACAATGATAAAAGACATGATCTATGGTAGAACAATATTAAAGCAATAACAAAGAGACAATATTAGACTAATAATAGAGATTAGAGTGCAAAAATACTGAACAATAACAAACCAAATGATGTCCACAACAGAGCAGAAATCTAAAAACTTCAATGCAAAACTAATGACGAGCAAATCTAGAGAGAATTTGAGAGAGTTTTTGAGATCTAATGAAAACTAAGGAATGTTGCTGCTAAAGTGCATCTTAACCTAATAAAAACCCTAATTATTGCTTCACATAACCGTGAAAAATAGCCTTAATATATATATATATATATAAAGAGTTTGGGCTTCAACAAAACACTAGATTAAAAACAGCCCAAAGGCAAGGCACTCGATCGAGTCCTTCGTTGTGCTAATTTTTATTTAAGTAAGAATTGACTGCAAGAGAGGAGACTCGATCGAGCGCTCTGCACACTCGATCAAGTGTCCTAGATTTTTTCACTTTTTCATCTGGAAGCCACTTTCTGCCCGATTTTGCTCTTCCACTCGATCGAGTCCTCTACACACTCGATCGAGTCTTCTTGCTTTTGACTCTAATTCTGCTCCTTTACTTCATCATATGTTTGGGCTCTCCTAAAGTTGTGTTTTTCACTTAGTTGGAGCTTTATTCTTTAGGTCTTTAACTCGTCCAATGACACTGAGTTTGTAGGAACCCTGAAAAACAACAAAAACATTACAAAAACCCATGAACTCATCATATGGTAACAAATGAGCAAAATTCACTTAAAGCTAAACTAGAATGCAATAAACTACATGCAAAAAACCTAAAATAAACAGGATAAGAATATTCTAGAAGAAAAATCCAAAGATAGAAACACTAAACAAGTAAACAAAAGTTAGAAAAGAATAATTTGTTTGCAGTATTTCAAATGATTCATCCTCAATTAGTACATTAATTTATCAGAGCCTAATAGCAAGCTATGTGATTGCTGAGTTCTACCTTCTTAAAGCAAAGAAACATTACTTATACGAGTGTACAACTATAGAGTACTTAGTTGATTGACATAATTTCTGCTAGAAGAAGCACATCTATTAACTGTATTTTTTTCTAACATCCGGCGAACCTCAAAGATAAGAGGCTAGAACTCCGGTGAGACAGCAAGAGATGAGAATCTGAAGTGAGAACTCCGGTGAGAGTGTGAGAGCATGAGAGGCGAGAGTGAGAGGCAAGAGAGAGAATCTGAAAGTGGGAGGCTGCTAGGGTGAGGGCAAGATTGAGAAAGTGAGAAGCATAAAAAACCCTAACTCGTAAGTATGTCTAAAACAAACAAAAAACTAATTACAAAAATATATATTTCGGGTACCCGAATACCCGATTATAGTTTCATCCGGCCCATGACCTGACCCGATTATCCTATTTTTTAACCAAATTTTTTCAAAAAACCCGAATAATTATTGTCGGGTCAGTAGGGTCGAGTAACTTTGAACACCTCTAATTCTAATAACATTATCTACGACTTTTCCATGTAAAGTGATAAAGAGAGCTCAATCAATACAACGCATTTTTTAAGTCCTCTTGAATGGAGGGGCCGTAAATTTGATTATTTGCAGTCAAATGGATCCATCATACAGTAGGTTTGTAGACGATTTTACTGAATGCATAAGCACTAGATTGGTAATTTGTGTAAAAGCTGAAAATAGAGCACTAGAAGGATAACTGGAACATTACATATGCAGATTGTACAAAAATGCAGATCAAGGCTATCAGCTTGTGCTGCCAGACTGTTCTCCAGAAAAGGCACTTCCATATGATGTTGATCCCGTTTGAGAGACTGCTCCTCGACGAACTTTTTGCAATTGACGTAATCTGAATGCATCTTTAGGAAGAGGTGCGCTCTGCACTGATGCAGTTTCTTCATCATCTGGTCCTGCAAAAAGAAAACCCAACTAATGATTCATCAAAATCATTTGTAACAGGGGAATTACATTTGGACATATAGAATATTTCGACATCCTTTATGTTTACTACGAGCAGGACATTTATCACTCTAAATGATATTCAATTTGAAAGCCCAATGTGATACAGAATCAAGCTTCACAAATAAAAAAGGATCAACTTGTTGGGTGCTCTACTGCTCAACAAAACAGGATGGGAGTTCAAACCATCCATACTACTACCTATCACTCAGTAAAATCAGTAAATCCAACTAATGACTAATCAAAATCATTTGTAACCGGGGGATTACATTTGGATATGTAGAACAAGCTTTCAGATTATTGTCAAAGCCTGTATCAGCAGTTTCTTAGCCAACATTAAAGGTCATAAGTGAGACGAATACATTAGCACAAAACTAAGACATTAATGAGGTTCTTGTCAATACAGGCTAAGGGTTATTCAGTTCAATATCAAATAGAACAGTGCATAGAGGCTTTAAGAGACTCAGTGCTCACATATATCAACTTCAATAGATAAATTTTGTCCATGATTACCAGTAGGACATTTAGATGTATTTATGAAATTGAAGCCTTGTCTTATTCTGTTCTAAAGAGAATACAAAAATGGCAACTGGCACAGAGGGTTCATAGTTTAGAAGATGAAAGAAAATGCCTGCTTTTAATGGGGATAGTGGATTTCCTAACAGGTATGGACGTATGGTTACTCCATTATGAGCTGCCCTGTGATAAGCAACATGCTAAATGAACTAAGTTAACAAATCACCATGCATTCTTGAGATACTAGCCAAAAACCAGCTATGTCATGTCCCTTCATAACATACACGTGCATTTTATAGCATGATAAAAGTGAAGCAACTACATTAAAGGGTACATACTTTCTGCATCTTTTCTCTTTCCAGATGGCCTATCTCTTGTCATTCTGACAGATGAACTACTCGGAGCAGGGTAGGCTTTGTGCGAACCAGAAGGCTCATTTACACCAGAAGTAGCTCCTGTAGGTACTTGTGCTGCTGATGTCATATGCTTCAACACGTGTCCTGTTACAGGGTTGCTTTGCAAACATATTGACAGCACAAAATCCACATCTGGTACTGGACCTGGCATTTTGCAAAACGAGCACTTTCAATGAGGGGTAGACAATACCTTAGGAGGCAATAAACAAACAAGTTATTAAAAAGGCAGTGGAAGTAGGCCGAATGCTATGCAGGCAAAAAACTCATAAGTTATACTAAGATATTGTCCCATTCAAAAATTTTCAGCCAGAACCACCAGGTTCAATATTTGGAAACAAATAACATGTTCATTTCAGGCAAGAAAAGGAAAACTACACTAATGACAAAATATAGTTGTCGAGATTCATAGATTACAAATAAATGGTGTTGAGCTGCAAATTGTAAACGAGGCTGAAGATATCAGAAATGTATGTGGATAACACTGATTATTAATTTTGAGTGGATTTTCACTGTATCTCGTAATAGTACTTTCCCCTAACATTTTCCTTCAAACCTACATGATTAACTGCTTTTGGTGTAAAAGATATCTTTTTTCCTTTTATCTCTCAACTTCCACACATATTCTCGAATTAACACTGTGCCCCGCCCCCCCTCCCTCCCTATCGCCTATGGAAACATGCATTTATTTGCTCTTCGCCATTTTCTATTTGAAGTTTCATCTTGGCTTTCAAATTCATGATTATAATTTTCAACACCAGTTTCTTGCTTTATTATTCCAAGGTGTAACCTTTGCCAAAGAATGAATACTAGACCTTTTTTCAGGCTCTTTGCGACATTAGATTTTCCCACCGCAAAACAGCATGTCCATTCACATAACTGCTACCACCTTGTAAGACCTTTCATTTGAATAGTCTTTCATCTCAAATCCTATCACACCTGTTCACCCATTCTTAAAAATACACCGGGATTAATGTTACTAACATAGCTCATAGGTTATAATTTTACATCCTACAATTCACTTTTTTCTTTCCCTAATTTATCTCAACTACAACTAGAAATGGAGCCAATATCAACTTCAAATTTTTCCTCATGTAAAGGTCCCACGTGCTTCTTAGCCTCCACAACACAAAATCCAATGGTTGTGTCAAGCCGGCGAGTAATAGTGACTAATTTTTTAATTAGAGCATTGCATCTTTAAGAAAGAAGAAATTTGAAACAACAGGATTTGGTAAAAACAAGCCTATATATCTATTCTAATTTGGTAAAAACAAGCTTATATATCTAGATACTGAATCACAAATGAGTTCTTCAACAATAAACCCCGACTATTCTAATTTGGTAAAAACAAGCCTATATGTATAGATACTGAATCATAGGAAACCAAAATATTTTGAACAGCAGATGCCACTGTAATCAAATACAGAATTTAATAGGCCAATGGACTCTTGAGTAATAGAAAGGGTATATTCCTGCATCATGATTTGGGAAATAGATAAAACATAAGGCCATCATCAAACATTACTGTAAGAGAAAAATGAAAAATATCCATATCAAACAGGAAAAACAGATAAGGGGTTATATTAATATATTAAATAGTCGTGTATAATAATATCAAAGCATCAATAAAAGGAGTTAACACTCAACAAAGTTTAAAAAAACATAGAACACTGCAGCTATACAGAGTGTAAAGGCTAGAGGGTAGAAGGCAGAGAACTCTTTTATAAATCAATCACTAACGAAGCAATTAAACACCCTGAAGCACTTGGAATGAAGGTCAATTATTACCTTCTACGGCAGGAAGATTTGCTATAAATGCTACAAGTGCAGGAGGAGCTGCTTTTAAAATACCATCAAATAAGGGCATGGTAGTAGAGACCATGGGTCCACCTACCATTCCACTTGGAAGAACTGTAGACCCTGCAGCCCATGATCAAAAGTTTAACTTCCAGAAAATGATACACAAGATTTCTCTCTAAGATGGACTGCAAACTGAAATTGATGTGATGTTGTCATTGGTCAATTTTGCAAAAGTTGAAAAGTTAAGTTAATACCTTGTTTCTGCCCCGGCTCATATATCACCATCTGGGTAATATCAGGATAAACCACTTTGGAAGAGTGGTCTAACACTGTGGTAACTCCTGAAGTACTCTTCTCTTCCCCTAAGGTAGCA
This sequence comes from Dysphania ambrosioides, assembly GCA_026401315.1. Lineage (NCBI taxonomy): Eukaryota > Viridiplantae > Streptophyta > Magnoliopsida > Caryophyllales > Amaranthaceae > Dysphania > Dysphania ambrosioides. Next base: position 13,618,570 of record CM048659.1, read on the forward strand.
CAAGCAACACCATTAACATTTCATATGACGTGGAAAATCAATCACAATCAACCCAGTATTCGCCCAAAGTATTCAGAAATTCAGTACCTATAATTACCCCATTTGGTTCGCTGGACTTCTCCACTTTTTTATTCATGTTCGTAGCAAGCCACTGCATGTTCAAACAAAATGTTTAGTACTCATAGATCATCAGTTTAACAGAACATACTCAATAACTTCTCTCTCAATATTTAGTTGTGCTCTGGTATATATCACCCATACCAATTCTTGTCACTGATTAGAGTGACTGAGATAAGTATGCAACGCAATACAACCTAATTCAGATTGTAAGGAAAAATAAGAGAGAATTCAGAGCTAACTACATGTGAGGTATGGCTAATTGGACTGCTATCAATTAAAAAATGTTCAAGCCTCCATGGACCTCACATATTTTTTACTACAAACAAAGTCTTCTAGATAAAGAAATAGCTCTTGGATTATGAGAGTTCCAGCAAATATTTAATGCCAAATTAGATTACATTTACCAGTATGCAAGTAAAAATACGTAATAAAGAACAAAGAGCTAAAACGTTGTACACTACATCAAAAGCACAGAGTCAGAATATCTTTCAACAAAAATGGCATCGAGAACAACCTTTTATGTGGATATAGCCAACTAACCAAGATATTCACATATGAAATGCACTTAAAAACAACATCAAACTATTGAGTTGAGCTGTATAATATTTATGGTTGACAATATAGCAACATCAGTAGGATCACTTAAACAGGGGACTGTGGTACAAGATGCATGCATTTTAAGATCTTGATTAGACATTGCACCTACTCATCAGTCTTTGTTCTTCTGTCTTTTTTCTTTTTATTTAATAACTTCTGACTGTAACACAATCTCATTTATGCAGAGTTAGAGGGCTAAAAAGTGAAACAACTCCTTTTTCAGAATTCTCAATACATATCTCGAAACAATCACAAAATCTACTATATTAGCTGCAGTTAAATAGTCAATTACTTTAATCTAGAACTAAACCCAAAAAGTAGTTACAAGAAAGGATTCTGTAATGTAATTTCAAGCAGCAAGTTGACAGCGCCCCCCAAAACAGTTACAGAAAGCCACCTGTCATCATCTATCAGCAAATTGCCTGTCAGCATATAACCAGTCCTTTGACTCAGCAACAACTTTTTTCTTCTAACTTCTTTATTCACCAGACATTGGATTTTCTAAAAATACTTTTTTATTAGCAGGAGACTATGCAAAGCACAAATCATCAGTAATGCATGATGCTGCCTAACCAAATCATGTAAATTTGTTATTAAAATGCCATCATCACTTAGATAAATATAACATATAACAGTGGGCAAATGAACAGGGTTTATTTACATCATAAAACATAGAACTCTCAATTCTTACATAACAGAAAAATCATCACTATTTTGTTAGGATAGGGTGTGAGGGGATTGATGAATCAAGGAGAAGAAGTAAAGTGAAACATACTGCTTGCTGAGCTAACTGATCTAGATCCTTAGATGAACAAGGCCATAGATCCATGAAACTGTATCGTGAAATCACTTCCTGTAGGGAACCCTCCTCCACTACACCGCCATCGTCATTGGTCCTGGAAAGAGCCTCTTTCTTTCTTTGCTCAACCTAGCAACAAACATCATGCACTATAAGAAAATGTGGAAAGCCTAAATGCACCACTATCATATATAAGAAAACATGCTTATCAATTCATATTTTGACCACCTAATATTAATTTTGAATTTCAAACAGGTTTAACACCCACTCTGATACAAGCAGGCAAAGATAATCACTTTTTTTAATCTGTAAAACCTGTTTTGTTAATGACTTTCTGCAGTTAGAATACAGAAAAATGTAATCCTGTAAGGTCTGTTCTCTTCATCTCCAGGTGTATCAAAATAGCTAAGAAATTTTTCAATATTAGCATGATCCAGTTACAGTAAAAATATAAGATGGCTAACCCCAAATACACTGTGACAAGATTCCTAAAGGCCAAATCCCTTGCTTTGAATAAAAGAAATTTCGTTATTGATAGTTAATGTTCTAACTAGACATGATACAAATTATGTAAGGCAATAAATTTACTCCTAAGCAATTGTAATAAAAAGAAACTAGCCAACAAAATGGCAACTGAAAATGAAGAGCTACATAAAAATTTTGCGTATAACAATTAGCAAAGGTTCACTACCTTCAGCATGCTAGCCAGATCTCCATATGTTTGCTCAAATTGCGTAAATCGCTTCCAAACCTGTGGATTATTATCACTAAGATAAAATTTCTGTTTCACAATGTTACCAGACATAAAATCATAAGTAACAAATATGGTGAGGTCAATACGGAAACATGACTAGTAAAAATCACTTAAATAATAAAGAATATGTAAATAGAACACCAAGCCTAAACATTTTAACATGCCTTGGATCTTTTCAATCAAAAAAATATCTCCAAGGCTAACAGTACTTTCACTAAAATTAATATTCTGACAAAGAGACGATTGAACCTCAACCTCAAAGCAATATTATCCAACTTAAGTTGAGAATAAAGAGGTAATAAAATAATATAATTGAACCTCAACCTCAAGGCACTATCATCACATTATACAAGAAGCTCAATTGACACTATTATAACTCTCGAGTTTTTTCAAATCAATCTAAACCCATCCATACAATATTGACCACTCCGTACAAAATTAACAGCCAGCTCACTGACCACCAGAGCCAGTGAGCCACGTCTAAATCTGCCTTTCCCTCACTATAGAACTAGGCCACTTGATCTTTACTCTTAAATAGAACATATGAAATACCAGTAAGAAAGGACCACATAAACACTGGTAAGAACACTTCTTGATCTATAATCCTTCCCTCTCACATGAGTGGGTCATGACTACTCTTTTGGAAGTTAGGAATGAGAGTAATAAAGGTTGAATCTTGTAGAGACTTTTGGCAATGTAAACCCCCAAATATTCTCTTGACAAATCCGGATATGGAGGCATAATGCAGAGAAGACAATTGGAATAACCAAGGAAATCTAACACTAGCACAACAAGGTTTCTCTCCTCTTCGCACATATCTTGAACCTCACTAATGGGGAGAATCAAACCTGTGAAATCAGGCGAAAATCCCAAACATTCATTATTTAGAAATGGGAAGCACCACATTGAACCAAAAACTAGTCAAATATTAGAGGAAAATGATGAGATACAAGTCTATCAATCAAAACCTTACTAAGGCATTATCTCCTATAATTAGCCATTAGTACAAAGAAAGGAATTTACATATCAAACCCAAATGACACTACAATCTCCTCTACTGACTGACTCAACTAGGAATCCTAAAGAAGTAAAAGGACACACTCATAAGTAGAAGTCAAAATTATTCATACTACACGTAATCCCAGGACCATCCATCTTCTCCATGACAAAGACAATTACATTAAAATTTCACCTGTTATTGAGATCTCCTCCTACCACCCATCTAGAAATCCCACAAGTTCCTCAAACTCTTTGAGAAAAATCCTTTCAATTTTTGAGGTCCAAGCAGATCTAACTCTTTGAGAAATGCACCACCAATCACCCTTGCGAGACAATTAAGAGGTTCAAATTTAGATAAGGAGCCCAGAGAGAACCTCAAGTTGGGAAGTAACCCTTGTATCCCAAGTGATAACAAATGAACATTGCCTTCTAAACCCCCACTAATATAATATGGTAATGTCATTTCATAATATTGCTCACAACTCTGCTATCAAAGGTAGGCTATGAAATATGCTAAAAAGACAACACTAGAATATCTTTACTAATATTAACAGATCTATCTCTCCCTCGCACATTAGGTTGATGAATGCATTCGATTGTAAAACTAATACACACATGACAAAACAGCAATATTGCAAAATGTATCTCTAATGCTACTTTCTCAGAATTCCTTCATCATCTAATCTTACCAAGTGACATCTCCAAATTTTTACAGAAGAAAAAGTTGTTCTTTCCGCATAGTATTCTAAAACAGATAGTATTTGTCTTCATTATTCGTCCCTTACCTAATCAAAAACAATAAAAACCTCCATTCACAAATGATGGGAGTTAAACACAAGTTTGGGACCTACTGTTTTACATATTCACCTTTTGAGACCTCATCTCAAATGACTGGTGATTTGGTCACTGTTCTCACTCTTCTAGTTGCCTGAAAGGCAACCAAACCACCAAAATTGGCAATAAAACCATTTTACGAAAGAGAGAAAAATTACTTTAGGTCGAATAGGGAGCAAACTCCCTTCATCCCTAATAAATTGCTCCATTTGTTTTTTTATGGTTTCCAAAATAAATGTTTAACCATTAATATATGTAATAGCATACTTTTAAAAATTATAAAAAGTTGATATTTTGAAAAAACAAGTAAAAACAAATCCAATAAGATCCCATGTGATAGTATTTTGTTATGATTAAAGTTCATGAATATTGTCTCCACAAAAAGGAGATGGAGCAAACAATTAGGGATTAAGGGAGTACTGTAGATTTAAAAGGCAGAGCAATCTGAAGAAGGAACTTCTACCTCGACAGATTCTTCAGGTGGAAGCGAGTTGAGCGCGCGTTCAAACAAAGCTCTGATGTTTCTATCATCATTCAAACGTGACAAAAAATCTGCATATCTGCAACATACTATAAAGATTAAGCCCAGAAAGTTGGTATTATGATAATTTATATTATCGAGGCCTTATTTAAAAAAAGAAAGAAAAAGGATTGTGATCTAAATTGGGCTTTAGTGGTTTTTTTTAACAAACATTTCTACATCATAACTTAAAACTTGTGTTATCATCCACATAGTCATATTGTCCATGAGAAGTGAATCCCCAACGACATCACATAATGTGAAAAAAACACTACCACTATAATATCAAAAAAAATTTGTCAGAAACTACCACTTTTTGTCAAAAACTACCACTTCAAATTTTTTTGTAAAAAAAAATACTACTTAAAAAATAATTGTTGCAGTAGGGTACCATAGGTTAATTTTTGGCCATTGACTCGGTTTTGAGGTGTTCACTAAGCCCATGCTAATCACGTGCCTTACTAAAAATAATCCCTTAAAACACTTTCCCCCTGTTTTACCTTTTTTTCCTTATTTTCTTTCCCTCCTTTTTTTCTCTCCATCTATTTCATGGTCTCCTTCCATCGTCTTCACTGATTCCTTCTCTCCTCAAATCAATTACTTCAGCATACAAATCCAAGAAAATCAAATCAAGTAGTTCAATTAAATCCCTAATTTCATCAATTTCAGATTTTGGGGTTTATGACCCGAATTTTTATGCAACTAAGTAAGCTTTGGTTAATGGTTGTCAGTTCGCATGGCTCCTTCATCGAATAAGTCTTAGAGGTAGGAATGCGGTTTTGATGTTGCACAGGGGACTATGTGGACAAATAAGAACACCGGGAGAAAACTCATAGCTAGCAAATTCTACAACTTTGAAACTAGTCAAAGGGATGCAACCTTTTTGAGCAGGTTGATCATGAGGATTTTATTGACTGATACTTCTTCAAGTTCCTAATTCAATGCAAGGGCATCCATGGTTGTTGAGTTTATATATTCTGTAAGGAGAGTCAATGGGGTTTATTTGTAGACTGCGCAATAAGAAGACAGAAAAGAGAACAAAATTAAAAAATTGGACAATGGGGAAAATTTTGAGGGAGGTTGTTTAGTGAAGGCACATGCCTAGCCAGCAATGAATAATAAGTCAATGGCCAGAAACAGTGCTATGGCACCCTTCTGCAACAGGATTTTTAAGGGGTAGTTTTTTACCAAGAAACTTTTAAGAGGTAGTTTTTGGCAAAATCGAGGTTTGAAGTGGTAGAATCTGACAAAATTTTCCTAATTTATTTTTTATTGTTAGCTTTGTTTTATAAACATATTTTCATGTCTTAGCTAAACTACATGGAAATTCACAAGAAATAATGTAGTCATTAACCACATGACATAAATTTTAACCATCGGACTGGGCTCGTCAAATACATCAGAATGAAAATATTTTTTGAAAACCAGGTTCTTTAATTCAATTATAACATGAAATTATTATATTATGAAAAACACAAATGGGTTATTTGAGGAGTTATAATGCCAGTACAACCAAAAAACAGTTCAACATGTTTAGTTTGTTTCTAAACATTCAATGAAATATTGGTCAAAGTTTCTTTTTTCTTGTTGGTCACAAAAAGGCCATTGGATTTATTTACATGAAATACAGGGAATATGATTTTGCAAAGTTGTAAACCAAGATTTGAACTCACTCAAGGATGTAGCCAGGTTCATGCATAAAACGTTTTAACCCTTCTTCAAATATTTTATGAGCAACCTGCAAGAAGATACAACAGAGAATATTAAGCAGAAAGAACATAGCTGAAACAACAATAAACGAACAAGAGTAAGACTAAATGGCCAAAAGAAAACACCAAGCAATAACAGTACTTCAAAGAACTTCAACAGTTGCAAGCATATCATTATTTTCATGTGAGGGAAGTTCAACACATGCCCTGAATGGGCAACACAAGAATGTTATAAACTCTCCACATTTATATGTTTACCACGTATGTTGAAATGTTAAGTATCACAGAATCCAAAGGTGGCATGTGTATATACTGAATGGAATACCTAAATTCATTAAGCATTTACTTCTTTCCTTCAATATAAAAAAATACATAATAACAACTGTACATCTAGCATAAAACAATTACTTAAATCGATTTTCTGGACTACTTTTGTTATCAGCAGCACCTCAGCCATATCAATGAATGCATATAGAAAATGCTGGTGTCACCAGAACAAGTAGCAGGTAATATAGAAAGCGGTTGATAATATGAGAACAAATACTTATTAGATAAATATGACAGAAAGTGTGGCAGATTTTGAGGGACACAGAAAGCCATCTTTAAAATAACCTTTCCATTGACATCAAACAAGTTATCCTAATTGATAATAATTAGATGATTGAGCTTTGCAGTACCTTGGGATCCTTGTCAAGACAAAATGACATCATAGCATATGCAACATAAACTTGATAAGTACAATTTGGTGATTTGCGAACATCCAGAAAGTATTTGCGGGCAGCTTCAACTCCCTCCGTTCTTCTAAGGAATCTGATAAACTTAAGAATCAAACAGCACAAAACAATGTTAGAGGTAGAAAAACAAGTCATATCTACCAAGGATAGAAGCTTATTAATATTCTATAGAAGCAGTTGCAGAAAAGTACTGACAAATTACAGGAACAAAGCACCATAAAATCCGGTTAACTATTTCAGCTAAAAGAATTTAGGATTATAAATGTCTTTCATCAATTCCATTACAAGTTATTCGTTAACTTTTTATCAAGCAATCCAATTTCTTGACGAGATAATTAAGCAATCAAATGTAGAAAGCCCACTCAGCTGGATTTTTCTATAAAGGAATATTGATCAGATTCAGTACTTTCAGATATCAATTTGGTCACAGTTTCCTACATCAACACAAGAACACAAGAATGGATAAATAATCACTGCACACACAAGTTGTGACTCTTTAGACAAGAGCCAGCTAAGTCTAATAGACATTGTTGCATCATCATTGGTCTTCTCATTTGCAATGTAATATCAGGAGGAGCTATTTCATGGTTCCAAATATCAGATTTTGGAAGATATAATACTTATGAAAATTTTGAAGCAAAGTTAGCTCAAAGAGTCAAGATATATAGTCACAGAGAACACAGAAATACAGGATCAGTCATTAAAAGGGCCTTCAAGCTAGTATAAGCGCTGTTGCATAAGATAAGAACTGCCATGAATTATGGTCATATTTGTGATACAGTAGGTATAACCTAATTAAAAATAGCAACTTGGTTTCTGAGTTTGTTCTTAAGAGTCTAATAAATGACTATCCTTTTATTATAGATCTTATAACCTAAAAGCATGCATAATATTTAATAACATTTGTAAATGTGAGAAGCTTTTTAAGACAAGGTCTTCATATTCATTTTGAGTAACTGAGTGCTCTATATCCCACAACAAATATCAATCAAGGAACATTTCATTAAAATTGTCCCTCAAAATTTCTGCCAAACCTTACTTGTATATGTGAAAGGGCTGTAGCATTCACGCTGTCACCCAACAGGCTTTCATAAATCTTCTTGGCAGGCTGCATTGTGGAAAACAATTTTTTTATCATGATATAGCATAAGCAACACAGATACACACATTTCATATATTATGCTTAAAGTTGCCACAGCAAGAATGTTCAAACCTGGACTGCACCACGGGATTCTTCTAGCTCAGCATAAGCATACTTCAGCATTTCAGAATCTGCTCGAGGAGGAAGAGAAAAAAAGTTAGAGAATGAGATTGCATTGCGAGGCTCACAAGAAGAAAAGAGTCGATAAAATTCCATGAAAAAAGCAGACTTGCCTAATGAATAAAACAAAACCAAAAGCTATGAGAGGTCAAAAGTGACAGTCACCTGGAAGAGCCTTCAAAGCTCTCTGATAAACTTTGATAGCAGAATCAACAGAACCACTTTTTGCATGCCACGTAGCATAATCATACCATATATCAGGATAATGATATAAATACATCAGACACTGGTATCAGTCAAAAAGCAAGGGCAGGTTAAGAAATGATTATGGAACAGGAAGGGCATGATGACCAAGCAAACACCATGAGAACAATAGAAGCAGCAAAATGGAATGACTACTTTCTTGGAAGATTTATGATCATTTAGAACACAGATGCAGAAAGTTTGAGTATCAGGTGAACATAGAGCAGTTATAAAGCTAGCATAGAAGCAACTAATCTCCTAGCTAAGCACATATAATGCAATACTGAGTACAGACACAAATTTAAGCTACAAGCAAATTCAGTCTCCCATTCTACACCCTTCAAATTCAACTAAGGAACGATCTTTGGTAGCTTGGCTTTCCTTGGACAATGAATAAGCCTCAAACATATTACTGTTTTGGGATTCTTACATTATTTCTTCAAAACTTATTTCCCTCTCAACAATGCATAAATTGATTTTATTCAATATTAGAGTCTATCAACACTTAATATGCTAAATCTACTCATATAACTGAGAGGACTAATGAAATCATTTCGAGACTTCATATTCATTATTCTTAGTGGGGGCAAGGGAAGTAACTTGGAACCTGAAACAAGCCCAGCACTGCATGTCGGTATATCCATTTGGCATTTGGTAGGGTGGAGGTGGAGAGAAAGGATTAAGATAACAGGGGAAAATTTGGAAAAGAAATGGAAGAACTAAAACATCAAGAACAATAGGTAAAGAGAAAAACATATCCAATGTGCGCCTGCGGCATAAAGAACATTACCTGTTCGTAGGCGAAGACAATTCTCTTGTTAGATGATGCGCTGTCAATCCTTTGTGGATTGCCCCTGCAAAGCATATATTTTTAATATGCACTAATATACAGGTTGATACACTAGATGACAAATGTAGAGGAAAGTAACATGTTGCCTTCAAGCGCAGAACAACTTCTTTGAGCAGATAACAAAAAGCAGCTACATGCAAAAAAACAGTACATACATCCAGTGTCATGATCCATACATTAAGTTACACTTCAATGTCAAGTCTAGTAAGATTGTACACTGCAGCTATGAGATTATGCATAGAAGCTGAGACCTAAGCCTTTCACTACCGAAACTGTCCGGTACTTATTATTTGGGATAGTTCCAACTCCCTATACAGTTCCATTGTTCTTACAAGGGAGGTGAGAATGCACCAGAAGAAAGCAACCAAGGATAACTTGGAATTCCACCAAATCCTTAAGACTATGACAAAGTACGTCAAGGAACTTTGGCACATTTCCAACACTCTTCTCAACCATAATAATGGCAATAGTGAATAGGTTATCGTACACCTCTAAAAAATAAACTGACAACACCAACTAATATAGATAGGGGAGTAGGGATCGTATCCTCAGGGAAACGATGCAATTCTATTAGCTCTTAAAAGTTTAAATTGTATAAAAGGGCCTTCGTTGGAAGCATATTTAACTATGAAACTATGGTGAAAATTTAAAGAAGACTTGATCCAAATTAGCTAAAGCCTAGGGCAATGGTTCACCATGAACAAACAAATCAATTGAGAAATGATAACTAACGGGTTTCATAAATTCATCGAACTAGGGCTCACTAATTCTCTCGAACTTAAACTCCCTTAATACTCTTCTAGTAACTCTCGCTCTTGCCTAGATTTATCAAGCCTATTATTCTATGATCTTATTGTGGTATTTTTACCTCTCGGCATCAAATTTAACAATTACCCAACATACAATTAAACTTGGCCATAGTCTAATTGTAAGCAATGATAAACCAATAATAGGAACTCAATTGTAAACTTGAAACCAATTAATCAGCATAAAACTATTTCGTTAAAGTGTTCATGGATCCCCAAAACCCTAGAAAGAAATCTACTCACAATTCATGACTAAATTGATAAAAACAATGACAATCATAAACATGAAATTCATGAAAGAGAAATAAAGAAAGCAATAATAATAATCAACGATAATAGAAGTCAAAGGAATGAACAAAATAAAATAGAGAAGAAAGCAATGAAAAGTAACTCTATAAATCTTCATTTATGGAGAAAGTATAAAGTAGGGTTTTTCATCAATGAAAGAAGAGAAAAAAAGATTGTTGTCTCTAGAGAAGAGAAAACCTAAAAGAAAAATAATGCATACAAAAATAATAATAATAAGTGCCTACTGTATTTATTTTTTACTAAAATATTTTAAAACAGAAAGATAAGATGACTAAACTAGGTATTAGGGACGAATTAGTGGTTTAATCCGATTATAACTCGGATTCGCTGCTCTCCCACGGTAAGGTTGTTAGGGTCAACTTTGCAAGCTGTAACTTTTGTTCTAGGAACTTCCATAGGGCGTATGACCTACCGTTGCGAAACTCATCAAGTTTACTTTCCAACCCAACTAGAATCGCATCAATTCAATCTATATAACTTGAGTTATTATCAAAAGAGTAAATATGTGCCACATTTGTTCCTATTCAACTCTTATATCTCCTTGGTTTCAACTCAAATTAACCTTGCTAGCTATTTTTGGACCCTTGTGGAAACCAAAATAACTTCATATGAATATGAACGTCAATCAAACCATGTACGAGCATGAATCCATCAATTGAAATCCTTAATTCGTCGAATACATTTGCAACAATCATCCAACTTATCCAAAATAGCTTTGAAAGCATTCAAATAGCTATAAAACTACCTGAAATATTAGGAAAACCACAAACAAAGTGTAATAGAGCACAAAATGGATAATCTATGCAAATGATACCTAAAATGCAACTAAATAAACTAATATGATTTAATAATAACCTAAAAATGCCTAAAAACTCTATAAAATTGTGTTTCATCAAATAGCCACAAGAGCACACTCAACATCTTTTCGTTATTTATTTCCAAATTCAACGTATCTTGAATGAAATGCTATTCTTTGGAAGTACAGAAAAACCCTTTAGATGATTGTGGCAATAAAAAAAACCATTCGGCTATATATAAGTGGGTTGTGGGACAAGAGCATTGATAGTAATTGATGTTCAATGATTAAAGGAATACATAAATCTAGAATTCAAGATCTATAAACGCTTGTGCCACCAAGATTCCGAGATATTTTGAAGGAAAAATGTACAAGTCATATACTTGTGCGATGGCTAAGTGTTAGATACTGCCCCATCTTACCATGCAAACTTATTGGGCATTTAATGCTTGTAGACCTCTGGATGTGGCCTGATTCAAGTTTTAGAGTTACACGTGTATCTTGTGCCTGCCACATATGATGCTGTGAATTTGATGATTTCAAATAAGCCTTTTTTCTGTTGGTATTTACAATCTAAAAAGATTGACACCCATTTATAGAATCTAATAGCACTTGAGTTAGGGACACCCTTTATGGTCAGGCTCTAGTTCTACGTGTTTGTCCAAGATTCATTTCTATTAACTGTTGCATCTAGTATTCAACATGACACTAAAAAAAACTACTTGACATGTGACTCAAATTCTCTTGCTTTGGCATTTAGTTCTTGCCACCAAGAGGCAAGGGTGGACCGGTGCCGTGTATTCCAACCATCAAAGAGTCAGATAATGTGCCTAATTTAGTTAAGAACCAAGCATAAAGAAACACACTGAACAGATGGCCTCACTTCGGAAACATACACCAAATGATAAGCAAGGAAGTCATGATAATGATGTGGTTAGCATCAAAGAGCAAGTGGCTTTACAGGTGGAAAGGTGGAATTACTCAAGAAGGCCATGATTGGTCAAGTAGCCAAGTACATTGGCCACTAAAGAATTCATTTGAGAGAGGCTCATCACAATCAACTTAGTTTACAGAGACAAAAATTAACAATTCACTTGATATGTGCATCACTAGAATTCACAGTGGTATTTGAAGAGTGAAATTAAATCATCCTGCCTAAAGAGGCACTAGAGATTCTTTCAAAGTTGGCCACAACTAGAGGGTAGAGGTCCATGTATCTAGCAGAGACTATAACCATGTACCTAGCAAAAATGGAACGGCATGCCCATTTTGCATACATCATAACAGTTAACACTTAGAGAAGAGTTCAAGAAGGAACTCAAGGGAAACTCCAATCGAGTTCATATTCAGGAGGTAGCTAAGAAAGCATAGCAGCATGGACATCAAAGGCATGTCGGAAAAGAGTCATATATTTATTTAATTTCAACAAGGGGTAGAAATGACTGAAGACAACAGGAATTACCACATCAGAATGTTAATATTTTACTATAAACTAATATATGAATAAAAGTCTGGATTGGTAGTCGTGATATATATAATGCTAACATTCCCAAAAACACAAGTGGATTACTTGCTTTGACTATGGGCACTAAGGTTGGTCCTCCTAGAAAAGAACCCAGTGTCACACAAATGGTTTCTATGTTGACATAAGGGAGATATTGATAGCAAGTAAGGAAGTTTCATAAAAAGAAAGGTGAAGCCCAAATGAGAAGAAAGCAAAAAGGAAGGGGAGAGCGTTGAGGAGGAACCCTGAAAGTTGGTTGGGGTCCACAAACCACATGATGTATCCCTATGGGAAGATAAGTGCCAAAAACTAACCCTTAAATGGATTTGATGTCAATGGTGTGTTAATTTCCCAGTTGAGGTGAAAAACCACACAATGGTAGAATTATATACTACCCACAAGTCAACTTCATTACAGGTATACAACATATAAGGCGGAAAGAATCAGTTGGAACTCAAGTCAGCTGCTAAGCCCATCCACTTTAAAGAGAGTTAACACAATGTTTGTAGTCTTTGGAATCATTGATCAGGACAAGACAGTAGCCATATCTCCTTTTTCTTATGTCTTTTGGGGATGAGGAATGAAAACCTAGATTCAAAAGACACCAAAGCCATAACACCAAAAGGAAGTCTGAGGTGAATATTTTCATTCTTGAGCAATCACATGATGATTAGTATACAAAATCAAGATAAACAAGTCTCTCAGAGAATATAACACTATTTTCTAACACTTGACCAACTATCCAACAGCCTAAACACTAACAAGGAACTTGAATTCATGTTGAGAAAAGTATATCCTTAGACATCAGTTGTTTTTCTTGCTTTTTAAGCTCACCATTAATTTTCCACTAGAACCACCCTCCATACTTCAGCAACCCAACCTTTCTTTTTCCTTTTTTTTAAGCCACAAACACACCTTCTGCAGATCAAGGGTGCACTCAACCATCTCAAACAAAGCTAATTGTAAGATCTAAAGAAACAGCCAATGAAAGGAAGGTATATATAATAACCACTAGAAGCATTAAAAACCTTGTGTTAAAATTAAAGAGACAAACCTCAGCAATGAGATCTTAATTCCAATTAAAATGTCAAGTCACAAGTTTCACGAACAAAATAATAGAGGGAGTAGTACACAAAACTATGCTTTAGAAACTATGAGTGAATGAAAGGTGACAGGCTGTCAGAACAGTACTCACTTTTCGAATGCTAAAAGTTTTTTCCACGTCATCCATTGCTGTTCTTCCTGTAAAGAATAGAAGATATCAACCAGGACACATGGAGCCGTGGAATGAGATGGGCAGTTCTAACTACAGATAGTCGACACTCCAACAAGTTAAATAACTCAACATGATTAAACATACTATCATTGCTAGCCATAGTAAACCAGTAGGCAAAAGATAGGCCCAAACTTTAGAGCATACTAGACATTTACACTATTTTTGCATGCATATCATAATCCATTCTTTGGTATTTTGTTTTACATTCACAATCAATGTTGTTAAAGGTCCAATCTTAATATGACCTTCAAACTAGATTGTTAAGGCTATATAGACTAAGTCGGAGTTTGTGAACCTTGATGTTTACATGATTCTAACTTTGTGAACCCACCTATTCCAGATTTTACTTCTTATTTTTGCATGTATATAATCATACACCAATCAAAGAATAACCTGTAATCCTAAGCTAGCGACAGATTATTTGATTTCACAAGCAATGATAATAAGTAGTCAAGGCCCATTTGCACCTCTCCCCAAAGCAACTTCCCTAAATGTTATTAGTATTAACCCAGTGACTCGTTACTAAAACATTTCTCACTAACATAAGGCCACAAAATTGACTTTGTTTGCAACCATAATGTGTTCACGGCTATGTAGCACGGGAACGCCTAGAGGACACCGTTTTCCATACTGGGTACGGGTACGGCCGGGTACGGGAACGCGCTGGATATGTACCCAAATCGTCCCTAAAAAGTGGGTACGGCTAGGCTAAAATGGGTACAGCTAGGTACAGAAATGGATCCGTCTTGGGTACGTCCGGGACTAAATATGGCCATATCCCTTCACTACCTAGAACCGCCTTTGTTGCCGCCATTGTTAACTGCAAGCCAACCTTGTGAGAGGCTGAAAGAGGGAGATGAAGAATTCCATAAATAGAGGAGAAATAGGTAGGCGGTGCCACAGTGGTGCTAAAAGTGGAGGAGCCAAAACCGAAGAATGGAGAAGGGGAAGTGGATGATTGGATGCGAGGCTGAAAGAGGGAGCGGCGGAGGAATTCCATCACACAAATTTTATCATAAATTGCGAGATGGGTGATGTCAAGGAGGGTTATTTTTTTGGGTTTGTTTGCTAATCTCTCTCCTCTTTACTGCTTGTAACCTCACTAGTAGTGCCACTTCACTCTGTGAGTTTCGTCATGGTTAATGCATGATATGAGCCGATGGTTTAAGGTTTATCAGATGGTTGAGGATATGCAACGTGGCAAGGAATCAGCTCTTGGGTCTTATTCATCCTTTTGCGTCGAAAAAATCACTCTACTTTTCTTACCTCTGTCAACAACAATAGTTTTGATAGTTTAAATTGGCAATAAGTTGAATTATTCTTTAGTGTTTTCTTTTATTCAAACTATTGTTTTATTTTAATTATAGTAGTTACATTTGGGGGTTTTTTAATTTTCCATAATTTTTGTTTTTTTCATACCCAAGTTGTACCTATATATAGAAGTTTTTATTTCACCATTTTCAATACCCAAATCTGTACTCGTATCCGTATTCGGATTCGTATCGTTGCAACATAGGTTCACGACATTCTGCTTTATTACACAAACACAAACACATACACACACACAGCTGCTTAAAAATGAAAAGGCGAAGGTCGAGTACATATGTTTTGAGTTGTAGATACAGTGTTTGCTTGAATTTCATATTTCATGCACTTCCAGTTCATTGATCAATTTTTATATGTGGGTACATGAATTTGAATACCAAGCTCATTTGTACTTAAAAAATAAAGAAATTGATCAAATGGAAACTTATGCCGCTCAAGTTTACAAATGAAGTGGTTCTCTATATTTGAATAAAACTCGTAGTTCAACAATAATGTACCTATCCTTTTTAATATTCTCATTCAAAGAGATTCTTGTTGGACACACACACACACACACACACTTATGAGAAAAATCAATACATATACATGCCTTGCAAGAACCAGATGGTGGGACAGCCAACATGTTCCAATCAATATCATCAACATATTTCTTCCGCTCTCTGTAGACAGCTCTGGCACTGTTAAATTTTGGTTGGTACTCTGATATAAGCCCCTTTGCCTGCAAAACAACCATCACAGAGAAAACCATCATATTGAACGTCTTCTCAACCCTTCCCTCACCCCCTCCAAAAAAAGAAGAAAATAAGTAAGGGAACGCAATAGAAGGATGGTCAACATGTACATAACATTATTTTTTTCTTTATAAGAATCCATGGATCTTTTTTCTCTTTAAAAATTATGGTTAGAGTGATATACATCAAGCAAATAAAAGTCAGAATCAATATTGCAAAAAGACATTTGTCATATCATGGACAACAGCAGATGGTAAAGAGCATCACAGGGGAACCCAACTTATCCAGAAGTGCTATTTAGCCAGCATGCAACTAATAAACTAATCATGCTGTATTATACATTTGGTCCTAACAAGTTTACTATATATATACAAAAGCTGAAGTCTTGTCGTCTAGTCATTTACCCAAAACATGGAAGAAGCTAAGGAGGAAAAGTTTGACTGGATAAAACATACAAGATCCAACTGAATGTAAAACAGTTTATCAGTTACTGGTCTGCACTTTACAGCACTGGGAATACCATCATTAATACCACATTCACAATGATCTTAAAAAACTCTCTCATTCTTCAGACAAGAAGCATACTATATAAACCAGGTAACTTCTTTCCCACAATAAGAAATTTTAAGTTATGGAAATACATTAAACCACAGACCAAGAAACATTTTGTGTTATGCATCCAGAAAAAGATTTCAGATGCCTCACAAATCCAAATTTTATTTATTAGCTCGCTCTCTAGACATTCCCTCTAACTAAATACATACTTTCTTGTTCTAGAACCCTATCTATGCTAAGTGGTTCTTCTTTCTAAGAAAAAGAAGATTGCAGCTAGTGTGCAAGATATCCTCTTTAATAAATAAATAAAAAGTAATTTTTTACAAGTAGCCCAATTCCTTTTAACCTTCCCAAGTGAGTGATTGGCGAAAGCTCCAGCTGACTTTGCCCACAAAGACGCTAACAGAGAATCCTTATCCCATAACATAAAAGGGGAAGCAGCCTCATTTCTAAAAACCCTTGCATTCTGTTCCAACCAAATAAAACATAGAATAGCAATCATAGCATTTCTCCACAACACGTTCTCCTTGTGTGTTTATTACTAGATCTTTTCTTTCTCCACCATTGTGAGCAAGTGAACTGCATTGGGTAAACTTATATCATAATGGAAGGAACATGCTAGAGCATTTGCACATAAGACAGACAAAAAAAATTCCCTTTGTACAGTTATGCTTAACAACAAAAGTGATTTGAATCATATAGACCAACATGATCCAACCCAAATAAGGAGTTCCAAGAGAGATCAAAATCAGGTGGCCTGGTGGACAGCCTTGGAAGAACCAGACATTGAGAAATGTATGCATACAGCCTAGATTTAACCCAGCCTTGCTTTAGACATTATCATTGATTATAATATAACAGTATCTAAGTTATACATAGAATAAGATACCCTCCATCATCATATAAAGTTAAGAAGAATAAAAGACCTTGATCGACTATAATACAACAATCAGTCCAAGTGTCCCTAAACAAGTTAAGCAGAGTTCGTTTGACGTTTCTTAGGAAAGGGATCCCTACAAAAGAAATTGCTCTAAGTGGCTAGCATTATAGGTAAGCTTGATTTAACAACCCTCTCCAGAATCTTCATCACAATCACTGTGTTATAGTTGTCTATACTATTGAATCAGCCAACAGCCAAAGCCTGGTTAGAAAACAAGCCATTCCAAATAAATGTCATGAACTTAACTGACAGTGAAATATTCATTCAGTCCAGCGTCAAGCATCAAGGAATGAACCTTGTTATCTCCATAGAGGTTAGATGCAAGAGTGAGTGTCATCAACTTGCATTGACCCCATGCACAAGCATGGCAGACCAAATATGCCTGATGAGGTGATAATTTCCGCATAAGTAATGATTATGGAGTCTAGATTTCCTTGAGCTTGATTGAAGTACTAAGTAGTATATAAGTAATCACTCATTATGGAGTAACCAGGGTTGAGATTGGGGGAAAGGAGAGGGACTCCAGCCCCTACATCAAATTCAAAATGCAAGTATATCCCATACTACATCACTGGTTCAACTACTGGCACTCTCTACTTTACTTTAACTTTGCATTAGACATTTATACAAGAAATATTTTTATTTTTATTTCAAAAGCTTCTACAAGAAGTTAAATTCTAAAATTTTGGCCATTCCACTTTTAGTAGTAGCTTGTTAGATATTAATTCTTGTTCTAAATTATGAGTCTACACCAACTCCAAAATCAAAATTGTATATACATAAATTTGGTATTTAATAACTAAAGTCTATAAAAAAAACAAACATTATCATTCTACGCCAATTTTTCAATATAAGTTCTATATGCATCCAAATAATAAAAAGGAAATAAAAAAATACCTATTTCTTTGTTTTATCCTTTAAACAGATGAGTTATATTTTAAAATTTTAATTGGATGCTTCAAATTGTTTACCACCTTCAACTATAAATTCCAACACAACTACCCAGGATCAAGGGGAGAACAATAGCCGCTGCCCCCCGCCAAACCCCTACCCCTCTCACCACCACCACCACCATAGCAACACTCTTTGAAACCAGGCTTCAACACCCAATCTTCCTTCCCCTTTCACCAACACAAAAAATTCTCCTTCACCAAATGATCTTTTTCACTCGAATAGCTCCTCACCACAAATATTCCATAAAATATCCTCAATCTTATTCGCTTCTGCCACAAAATCTTAGAAAGAAATAAGTAAAGACATTATCTCCGAATAAAAAATTACCTTCTTTCAACCATCCAGTCAGTCAGTCACCTTCAAATTCACTAAGATATCCAGACAATCTGCGAGCATGGAAACTCAAACAACTAAACACCCTTTTCTGGATCTCACTCTGTACCAAAATGCTGCATACTACCCCAGTAGACCACTTTTAAAAAGGTATATCTTTGACAGCTGAAATGAACTCACAGATCAACAAGGTTGAGAGCACCTTATTAAGCTTTTCACAAAATGCCACTAAAACTAAAAAGTATCATCTAGGTGACATAAATGTGACCCATGGATTTCCTCTCTATCCACCTCAATACCCCCCAATCCTAACACACCCCTCCCAAATATCTTGCCTAGCAAATCAACACCGATGGTGAAAAGAAAAGGAGACATGGGATCTTCCTGATACAATCCCCTAAAAGAATAAAACCACTCTCTAATAGAGACACTTACCAACACACAAATAAGGTACAAGCACCTTTTAATCAAATGTCTCTTTTCAAAATCCAAATTCCTTCCACTCGAGCACAAAATGTAGGAAACCCCAATCTACCTTCATATAAATCTTCTTAAAAAGCATGAAAAACAACCATTCTTTGCCAGCTTCAAGGTAAAATTTAATTATAGATTTGGAGGCCAAACTTTTAACTTCCCCTGGCCTATATACATCGAAAATACAGCCATACTTATGCCAAAGAATATCTATCTTTACAAGGTAAGTATAATTAACAAATCTTTTTCCCAGAAGTATTACATAAAATACAGATAATAATAGAATTTGTGGCCTTGTGAATGTCTAAAATCACTTAGGACTCATAAGGTAATGCAGCAGAGTAGTACATGTCTAAAACAGGGATAATACAATATCCTAAGTAGGTATAGAAGAAAACAATGCCAAATGGAACAAGAACACATTTTTGGCTTATTTAAGCATATATACACCATTAAATTAATGCTGATTCGAGAACCCACAGAATTTTTTTCATAACAAAGAAAAAATAGGTCGAAATTACCAGCACACGACTAACAGAATTCTCAAAATTCTCATAGTCTTTCCACAGTTGCTCAACATGATGTGTTGGAGTAATAATAGCTTTTTGATATGCTTTACGAACAGCGGTCATTCGATGAGTCTCATCCTGAGCAGAACGAGCCTGCCACATCCACCTGTTAGAATGTAAAAATCATTGAAAAAGGAATGTGACGAAAGCGTGACAAACCGGTATAGACTTCAAGAAGTTGATGTATTCGATCCATACAGGGCCTGATGCAACATCAGCTCCTGTTACAAGAAAATATCTATCATCAGCTAACTGTAAAATATCCCTCAATTCTCACACCCTGCAATCAATTGCTAACAAAATTAATCAGGACATATCCACCTGCCTTGCAGTATAACCTTTCTTTTTTATTCAAGAACGAGAATGGGGAACCACAAAGTTAGATTAGAGACCCTGAATAACTGATGCTTTATTTGGGGTCAACAACAGCTCAGATTCCGATGAGCGTTGATCAATTATTTCAAAGGCATGAGCCAGCAACCCAAAGCCCCCTAAAATTGCATACACTATACAATGACACCAAAACAGAAGTAGCCAAGAATAAAAAACATGGCTAACCCTACTTGGTAGACAAAAATGAAGCAAGTAACTTCTGTTGCACCATGCCTATAGTATCCAGCTTCAAAAACTAGAATTGCCAACATGTATTTTGTAGACAAGGAGGATAGTAAATAAAAATGCTCACCATCTAAATGCTATACACTCCATCTGTCAGACTAGACATTATTCCTACAGCAAGTCACAGAGAAAATGGATGGGATAAAGGTGGTGTTCATGCATGTTAGTGAAGTAACAGGACCAAATTCAGTAAAGGCACATCTTACTGAATTTTCTAAAGATACAATTTGCAAGAAAAGTAAACTTACCGACATAATTCAGCATAAAATCAAAGGCTTTCCTTGTCTCTTCTTGACCATCAAAACCTTTTTTCTCATTGACCTTCTTTATGAAACTGATATAGCACTTCCTATTGAATATAGATACAGTATGAAACATACCACCATGCAGTGAGACATAACAATGATACTATGCAACATAAAGGAAAGTATGAATAGTAGGCACCAAAAGATACACATGTATCTCAATTTGAAAGGCAGGTAAGGCACACATAACCAGAAATACTGAGCAAATAGATGTCATATTGTCCATATTAAAGCCAACATTAAATAGAAGAACCCACTCACCAAAGGGGAACTTGAAGACAATTCAATAGACAGCGGCTAAAGATTTGTTTTATTGCATCATCATTATGAACTGCCATTTGTGCCTCAACATACTGCTTCCAAAATTTTGCCTGTACCATCATTTCATTCAGTTTAGATTAACACATACGTCAGATTCAAACACCAAATGCAAAATGGAGAACAAAACCATAGTACTCAGGAAATAAGTTACAGGCAAAATCAGAGAGGAAATTAGATATGTCCACTAACAAAACAAATTAACAGGGCAGTAACAAGATAGCAACCGGTTTCATTAGAACTATTAGAGCATAATTGAAAAACACAATAAGAAGCCATTCCATGCTCAAACTACCACATAATTAAGGCTATAGAAAGTATACCAATCAGCTAAATGGGAGAGTACAGAACAAAGAGGACAACTTGTCCTCTAACCAGAAATCAAGATTACATAATATCCCCTAACGAAAACTCTTACACCCTTGAATCTTCATTAATTTTTTACTTATGATCCACTGAATAACCAGCCACCCCTCCAGGCCAAGTGAGTAACTACTAAGACAGACTAAATTTCAGTTTATTAAAGAATGTCGGAGATCAATACCATGTTTTCGCAGGAAAAATTGACATGGATCACAGTATTGAGAAGTATGCAGGGCAAGCTCGTTGGCTTTATCTATGTTTTCCTGTCGTATTGGAAGGATGATACTAAGCATCTGAACTCATTTTAAGGTTCAGGCATTCGTCTATCTCAACAAACAAGGGTAAATCATGGAGTGTTAAAGATGAATTAACAGAAGTTCGAAGCACAAACAAAGATGCCGATCTTCGCAAAGATGACCATCTCAAAACAAGTACTTCAATAAAAAAAAAATACAAACACAATAGCAACGAAATACAGGGAGACTCCAAAATTCAAAAGGAAAAAGAAATTGATAACACCAGGCCAACCAATAACTATTAAACCCTAAACTCCTAAATTCCTAGAAAGCATCTACTCAAGACAATCCAGAAACTACCTTCATATGAGTTTGATCCACTAAAGGCCAAATATCTAAAATACAGAATGACACAAATACGAAATGTCTAAACAATCTATATTACCAAGCCAACCAAATATTGACATTTTCTTAGTCCATCCATACGCACAAAATTTTGACATTTTCGTAATCACCCTAGTGTCATAAAACGAACCCACTATCCACCAACTCTCTCCCTTCATTAGTAGGAAGAATCCTATAGCAAAAAATTCCAAAGAACACACCTAAGATTAATACTCCAAATCCAATTCCACAAATCCAACACGATCACTAATCTCTCAAATCCATGTATGCTTTCAACATTAGCCGACACTTATAGAATTCGACCTAATTAAGAATGATCAATCTATCCCTAAATATCAAACTTGACTTAATAAACTTATAATATTTGAAAAAAGCGAGAGTCAGAGAGAGAGAGAGGGAGCTTACAGCGGTAGGGTATACTGACAGAAGCTGTTCGTATATCGGAGCTGCTTCAGTGATAGGCAGATGCTAAGAATCAAAATTTAAAGCAGATAATCCAAAATTAATTAATTAACATAGAATTAAAAGAAAATACAGAGATTTGAGATCAAGTAATTTACTACCAGTGCTTCATTAGCCAAAATTTCAGCAGCTTCAACATTATAAATGTTGTTAGTTTCGAGAATACCGGTCATGTTGTTACTTTACAGGCGGAAGAGATTAAACCAGAAACGCAAAATCAGATTATGATTAGCAAGATTAAATAGGAAGGTGAATTATCATTGGGGACTGACTATGGAGCTGACAGAACATGAAGAATGAAATTTTATGGATTGAGGAAGTATTGGCGAAGCCCAGAATTTGATGCAAGTGTTGGAGAATGGAGAATGGAGAGGAGAGGGTTGTGTCACTGTGTAATGTACCGAGTTAAACGAATTTGGGTTTTGCTTTTCCTTTTTTTTTCCGTCTACCAGGCGGGATTTTTGGACCGCTGTCATATTGATAAGAGCACACTATCTTGGGTGCCAAAAATTGACACTGCCTGAAAATAACGGGTTGGGGTTGACATTTTTGACACGAAATCAAATGGGTTGAAATCCGAAACTTAGCAAATATTTATGACTTTATAAGGGTATGCGTGGCCACGTTGGTCCTTGGGTCTATGACATTAGTTGAAATTATCTATGACCTTAGCAAAAGTACTCTCCTCTATCTACTCAAAACCCTATCTCCTTAAAATCCAAAAAATTAGAAAGTCCTTACCTCCTTGGAAATCCGAATCTCATTTGAAAAGTATTATGCTCTCTTCTCAACTCTTTCCCTTCCTAATTCTTAAACTCTCTCTCTTAATTCACGCAACGCTGGATTCATTCTCAAATTTCAATCCCTGATAAGTCCTCTTTTAATGTGTTGATAGAGGTGTTTTAGGATGGTTTTTGATGTTCTTCATGGAGTTTTATTGGTTTTTATAAGTCTTAGCCATTTCAACTCACTTATGTGCAATTGAGGGAAATTATAGAGTTGAAACGACATGTTGAACTTGGAGGAATGATGAAGAACGATCTACCTTTGAGCGAGAAAGATTTTAGATGATGAATATCAGTACAAGCTGCCAGAGCCGCTACCAGAGGCAAAGGGGCAGCTAGCAGCGGCACTTACAGCAAGCAAGAGAAGAGGAATGCTGCCTTAGCCGCTGCCAGCGGCTAAATAGCAGCTGGCAGCGGGTCTTCCAGAAATTCGCAATTTCAGTGTTTTCTAGCGGCATTTTAATTAAGTAAACTTTTGTTTTGGGCCGTCTTAGGTTAGGCATCTGTAGTTTAGGTTAGTTAGGGGAGGTACCTATAAATAATGTTTGTAATCTAGGGTTTTAAACATACTTTAGAGATTGGAGAAAAAAGCTTAGGTTTAATTTTCCTCTTTGTTCTTTGGTTTAATAAGAACTCTATGGAAGCCTAATCTATATTCTTGGTTAAAGATTAAAGCTTTTGACTGTAAGTTAGGAGATTTCTCTTCTATTAATATATATTGAATGTTTACTATTCTCTTGTGTTATTTCATGATTTGCTTGAATCAAATACTAGGTTTGGTTATTTGGATTCGCTTGCATCTATTTAATCTTACCAAAGTAGTGACTTTAGGTTATTAATGCATGCTTTATGATTGATAACTTGAAGGGAGAATAGTATTATTGAGGAAATTAGACCGCTTGTGTTAATTTCATCAATCCTTGTTGATTTCTTTGCTTGATTGCTTCTTGTGAATGATTTAGAGTGCTTATCTTGAGTTGTTCACTAGAAAGGGTTGGAAAGGAACGCTTTGTTATTTCTAGCTAATTCATGAGAATATAGAATTTTGGAATTCTACAACATGGTATTCAATGGTGTTAATTGAGGAGACTTCTATGATTAACTTGTTCATAAGTGGATTTCAACCAACCAAGAGTGCTCTTTTCACTGATTTGTCATTTAACTAGTTTCGGTTATAATTAGGTTATTAAATCTATCTTGCTATCGCAAACCCCCATCTTTATTTAGTTTATTGTTTTGTTACGATAAATTTACATAGATTTTCAGTTATTAAGTATCTCTTCCCCGTGGATACGAACTTGACTTCCCTAGCTACATTCATTTGAAGTTAGATAAGTTTTGATTTTGTTTGGTAGCCTACGACAAGGCACACCAAATTTTGGCGCCGTTGCCGGGGAAGGGCGTTGCTTTTTAATTGTTTAATCTTGTAGAATTCATTGTAGTATTGTGTTTAATCATTTTCTTTGTTTTGCTCTTCTTGGGTATGATAAGTACTCGTTCTGCTAACAAAGAAGTTGTGCAGTTAAATCCGGAAATTGAAAGAGTTATTTCCAAGTTGCGAAAGAAGGCAGGAGCAAAGTCTAGTGAATCGCCATCAACTTTTGATAGTCAAGCAGAGGAGATGGCAGAACACCGAACATTAAGAGAACTCACTGCTCCTAATTTGAACCAACAACCGTTATGCATTGCATATCCGGAGTTGGGAGAAGGTGTAAATGTTGAGATTAAATCTGGTTTAATCCATCTATTACCGGCATTTCATGGTATGAAAGGTGAAGATCCGAATAAGCACTTGGCTGAATTTCATGTGGTATGTACGAGTATGAAGCCAAGTGGGATGACTGATGATCAGATACAACTAAGAGCTTTTCCTTTTTCTCTCAAAGATACAGCTAAGGATTGGTTTTATTATCTTCCTCCGGGTAGTATAACAACATGGGCAGATCTGAAAAGGTGTTTTCTTGAGAAATACTACCCAGCCACTATATTTGCAAGTCTTAAGAAAGCTATTAGTAATGTGGATCAAAAGGAAGACGGATTCTTATATGAGTATTGGGAAAGATTTAAGAGACTTTGTGCTAGTTGTCCTTATCATGGATACTCAGATCAAGATCTCATTTTGTATTTCTATGGAGGCCTAACTGACGATGACTTAAGAATGGTAAATGCAGCCAGTGGAGGAGGTCTAGTGAACAAAACTCCAGGAGGTGCAACCAAATTAATCGCAGAACTAGCTGAGAATTCACGGCAGTTCAGTCAAAGAACTTCTACGCACCGAGTGAGTGCAGCTAACTCCACTACTTCTGAATTGGAAAGTAAAGTAGCTGGTTTGACTTCTATGATGCGCGAGTTCATGGTGAATTCGAAGAATCAACAGCAAGTAAAGGCTTGCGGTGTATGCAACTCCATGGAACATTTTACCGATTCATGTCCTACATTCCTAGAGGAACAAAATGAACAAGCGAATGCTCTAGGTTTCCAAGGGCAAGGACCTCCGAGGAGATATGATCCCTTCTCAAACACCTATAATCCAAGATGGAGAGATCATCCAAATTTGAGATATGGAAATTCCCAAGGGAATCAACAACATAACTCTCAAGGTCAACAGTATAAAACTCCATTTTCAAAACCTCAAGGCCAAAGCTCCAACTCGGGAAATATGTCAACTGAAGACATGATTAGATCTTTAACTTCTAATGTCTCAAATATGCAGCAAAATATGGTTCAATTTCAACAAGAGACTAAATCAAGCATTCAAAATCTGGAGAACCAAGTTAGTCAAATCTCTAGTGCAATAAACCGACTTGAAGTTAAGGATTCTGGAAAGCTTCCATCTCAAACGGAGCTGAATCCTAAGCAATAAGCCAATGCAATAACACTGAGAAGTGGGAAAGAGTTGCAAGAAACTGTGGTTGCAACTAAGAGAGCTAAAGATTTGATCGGAATTGAAGAGGAAGAAGGGGAACCTGAAACTGTGGCAAACCCACCGACCTTTCCCCCTTATGAGCCTACACCACCTTTCCCTAAAGCTTTGCAAGAAACTCGAAAGTATGAGAAAGACAAAGACATTTATGAAACTTTTAGCAAATGTGAGGTAAATATTCCCCTTTTGAATTTGATTAAAAGTGTCCCTCGTTTTGCTAAGTTTTTAAAAGAGCTTTGTACTATCAAGAGAAAGCACAGGTTAGGAGGAAAAGAAAAGGTAAAGGTAAGTGCTCATGTTTCTGCAGTTTTCCAAAAGAAACTCCCGGAAAAATATAGTGATCCTGGTATGTTTACCATTCCTGTTATAATAGGAAACACTGCATTTCACCGAGCCATGTTAGACTTAGGTGCATCAATCAATGTCATTCCTTATTCCTTGTTTAAATCTTTGGAACTTGGACCTTTGCATGATACCGGGGTAATAATTCAGTTAGCTGATAGGTCTAATGTCTATCCTAAGGGGGTGGTAGAAGACGTGCTTATTAAGGTTGATGACCTGATTTTTCCTGCTGATTTTTACGTTCTTGACATGGAACATGATAAACACGCAGTCCCTATCTTATTAGGTAGACCTTTCTTAAAGATAGCTAGAACGAAAATTGATGTGTTTACCGGCTCTTTAACTATGGAGTTCGACGGGCAAGAAATTGTGTATAACATTTATGATTCCATGAAATATCCTGTGGACACTCATTCTTTATGCTCCATAGATGTAATCGATCCAATAGCGCAAGATGTTTTTAACATTGATGGTGGTGATGAGCTCCTCACATCTATTGTTAATAATTTATCTGGTGATCACGTGGATTTTTCTTTGCCTACTAACATGCAGGTGATGGTGACAGAGTTGAACGAACATTCCAAGTTTCCAATTATACCATTAGGTTCAACACCCATTCCACTAACATTACCTATGGAGAAAATTTCACCATCTGTTTTGCAGGCACCTCAGGTAGACCTAAAACCACTTCCTGATCATTTGAAATACGTGTTCCTTGGTGGAAATGATACCCTCCCTGTTATCATTTCGAACAAATTAACCAAGGAACAAGAGGAGAAGTTGGTGTCAGTACTTAAAGAGTATAAATTGGCTATCGAATGGACTATTACAGACATTAAGGGTATAAGCCCATCCACATGCATGCATCGTGTTTTGTTGGAAGATGATGCCAAACCTGTGAGACAACCTCAAGGTCGGCTGAATCCTCCGATGATGGAAGTGGTAAAGAAGGAGATTATTAAGTTGCTGCAAGTGGGAATGATATACCCCATCTCAGATAGCAAATGGGTGAGCCCCACGCAGGTAGTGCCAAAGAAAACTGGAGTGACTGTGGTGGAGAACCAACATGGTGAAATGGTTCCTACTAGAATTCAAAATGGGTGGCGAGTTTGCATTGATTACCGTAGGTTGAATGCAATAACGAGGAAGGACCACTTCCCCTTGCCCTTTATTGATCAGATGATTGAAAGACTTGCAGGTAAAGCTTTTTATTGTTTCCTTAATGGATATTCCGGGTACTTTCAAGTACCTATTGCACCAGAAGATCAGGAGAAAACTACATTTACATGTCCCTTTGGCACATTTGCTTACCGACGTATGCCCTTTGGATTGTGTAATGCCCCTGCAACCTCAGAGATGTATGATGAGCATATTTTCAGAGTTTGTTGAACACTTCATGGAGGTATTTATGGATGATTTTACTGTTTATGGAGATTCATTTGATAGTTGTTTGCATCGGTTATCATTAGTCCTTAAACATTGCATTGAATCTAACCTTGTTCTTAATTCTGAAAAATGTCATTTCATGGTCGAACAAGGTATTGTTTTAGGGCACGTGGTCTCTTCTAAAGGTATTGAGGTTGATAAAGCAAAGATAGATACCATTCAATCTCTTCCTTATCCTACTAATGTGCATGAAGTGCGTTCGTTTCTAGGTCATGCACGGTTTTATCGTAGGTTTATTGAAGGATTC
Organism: Dysphania ambrosioides; assembly: GCA_026401315.1. Lineage (NCBI taxonomy): Eukaryota > Viridiplantae > Streptophyta > Magnoliopsida > Caryophyllales > Amaranthaceae > Dysphania > Dysphania ambrosioides. Next base: position 13,647,013 of record CM048659.1, read on the forward strand.
TCGAAGCTTGCAGCTGCATTATGCAAATTACTGCAAAAAGAGAAAAAATTCGAGTTTGATGATGATTGTAGGAAAGCCTTTAATGAATTGAAGGCCAAGCTCGTCTCTGCACCCATCATGCAGGCCCCGAATTGGTCTTTACCATTTGAGATAATGTGTGACGCGAGCGATTATGCAGTGGGAGCTGTTCTAGGCCAAAAAGTAGGGAAGGCTTCACATGTGATCTATTATGCTTCGATGACGCTCAATGCAACCCAACGCAACTACACTACAACAGAGAAGGAGATGTTGGCTATAGTTTTTTCTTTAGAGAAATTTAGATCCTATTTGCTTGGTACCAAAGTAATTGTTTACACTGACCATACAGCTCTTCGTCACTTAATGTCGAAGAAAGAAGCCAAGCCAAGATTAAATAGATGGATTCTACTCTTGAGTGAATTTGAATTGGAAATCAAGGACAAGATAGGTGCAGAGAATCTAGTTGCTGATCATTTGAGTCGTTTAACCCATATGATGGATCGACCGCCAACTCAAGATCAAATCCATGGCGAATTTCCTGACGAATCACTATTTTCTGTTAAGGAATTACGTCCATGGTATGCTAATATAGTAAACTTTCTTGTCTCTAACAAAATTCCTCCAGGGTTTTCGAAATCTCAAAAGGATAAGCTTCGCAATGATGTAAAATATTATGCCTGGGATGATCCGTACTTATGGAAATTCTGTTCTGACCAAATCATTTGCCGTTGCATCCCCGAGAATGAGGTAATACCTATTCTTACATTCTGTCATTCTCACTCTTGTGGAGGTCATTTTGGTTCCAAACGAACAGCAAGGAAGGTGCTCGATTGTGGTTTTTATTGGCCTAGTTTTTTTCGAGATTCCTACGGATTTTGCAAATCTTGTGATAACTGTCAAAGAGTAGGTAATATCACTCAAAAAAATGAAATGCCACAATCTTCATTGTTATACTGTGAGATATTTGATGTTTGGGGAATCGATTTCATGGGACCGTTCCCTAACTCTCATGGTTATATTTATATACTTCTTGCTTGTGATTATGTTTCAAAGTGGGTAGAAGCAATCCCCACTAGGACTGACGATTCTAAAGTAGTTTCAGGTTTCATTAAGTCTCACATATTTTCCAGATTTGGAATTCCTCGAGCCTTGATAAGTGACCGAGGAACGCATTTTTGCAATCGTACAGTGAGTGCTTTGCTGAAGAAGTATTCGGTCCAACATAAGGTTTCCACAGCTTATCACCCACAAACCAATGGCTAAGCAGAGGTATCAAATCGGGAGGTGAAATCAATTCTTCAGAAAACAGTAAATCCGGATAGGAAGGATTGGAGTTTACGTTTGGAGGATGCGTTATGGGCATATCGTACCGCATACAAGACCCCTATCGGAATGTCACCCTATCGCCTTGTGTTTGGAAAACCTTGTCACCTTCCAGTTGAACTCGAGCATAAAGCATATTGGGCGGTTAAATCCTTCAATATGACCATGGATGAAGCCGGAGAATATCGGAAACTGCAACTTCAAGAGCTTGAGGAGATCCGCCTTGAGTCTTACGAAAACGCTGATATCTACAAGGCAAAAACTAAGTTATGGCACGATAAAATGATTACTAGAAAGGAGTTTAAAATCGGCGATAAAGTCCTTCTTTACCAATCCTGACTTAGACTATTTCCTGGTAAACTCCGTTCCCGTTGGGAAGGCCCATTTCAGGTTATCAAGGTATATCCACATGGAGCGGTTGAAATTCAAAGTTTTGAGACAAATAACATATTTAAGGTGAATGGACAACGTCTCAAACCATACTTCGACGGGTTCAAAGTTGAGACTGTAGAGAGCATCAATCTCTACGTGCCATCAATTGAGTAATGAAATAAAAGGCATTATGTCAAGCCAATGACATAAAACAAAGGCGCTAATCGGGAGGCAACCCGAGAATTTCTTTTTATTACCTTTCATTTTAGTCTTCTTGGTTTTGTTTAACTTGTGTATTGCTTATGATGTGATTTTGTAGGTGGATACCTCGGGTTCAATCCTACATATATAAAAAAAAACATGAAAAGAATAGAAGGTGGAGAACAGAGTCCCTGCCGCAGCCGCTGGTAGCTGCTCTCCAGCCGCTACCAGCGGGCCTCCCAGCACCCAGCCATTCACATCCCTGCCTTCGCCGCTAGCAGCGGGTCCCAAGCCGCTACCAGCGGCTCGCCCAGCAAAACCCCCGAAAGAAAAAAAAAATCCCTTTAAATAAAACCCACCTTCCCTCTTTCCCTCCTACATTCCACACTCACTCTCTCTCAAACCCTAACCCCATTCCATACCCTCTACTTACATTCCAATTTTTTTTTATCACTCACAAATTCCACTCCCTCCACACTCCAAATCCCTTTTCCATCATATCTCACATATTCCTACCCCATTTTACCTCATGTTCAATTTAACATCCTAAGAGGAAGCTTTCAAGTGGTGTGAAGGTTTGGTGAGTAGCTTGTGTCTTTTGGAAGAGAAGGAGTGTTTGAAGCATCTCATTTCAAAACAATGGATAGAGGAAACAAAAGGAGGCATACTTCATCCACCTCAAGGGTGCCAAGGGCTAAAAACCCGAGTAGTACTTCAAGGGAAGGTGAGCCTTCCTCTTTACCCCCCTCAAATGATTTTATGGGTATTCATCTATCAAACAATGAAAAAGCTATATGGATTCAACTCCAACAACCAAAACGAATGGTGCAATGCACGAAATTCTTTGATTTGGAAGCTTTGCAAGCACTTGGTTTGGAGGATGTAATGAGGCAATTGTTCCACAAAGTAGGAATTGAGGAATTCCTGATGAAGAGCGCACCTACCTACGTAAGGTACACTTATGAATTCCTATCTACATTGGTTAAGGGTTGTAAAGAAATTTCTTTCAATCTCAATAACAAGAACTATGTGATGCCATATGTGGATATTTGGAATGCATTTGGTTGGATTGACCCCCCCTGTAGGTAATATTTGGGATCCCCATTGTATATTTTCATCTCGGAACTTTTGGAGATCAATAACAGGATGCACGGTGGATCCTCATGGTGATCATAGCTTTAAAATCACACACCCTTGCCTTAGGCTAGCCCATAGATCCCTCTTCTCTACTATTTTGTGTCAAGGGGAGGCAACTAAGGTCCCGAAGGTAACTATGTCGTACTTATGGGCCATGACTCCTTCGGGTGTCGGCATTCCTGATTGGGTTGATATATTTGTCGACAGTTGTTTAAAAGTACGAAGCAATTCTAGTGGTCATATTAGCATGGGTGGCATGGTTACTTTATTAGCTGAATATTTGGGAATTTCTCTGCCTCGGAATCTTGCACCATTGGATTCCACCTACCTAACCTATAACGTGGCTACATTGGTAAAAATAGGGCTTCGCGTTCCACCACGGTGGGTAGCTATTTTTGGCGCTATGGGCCACAAGGGTTGAATTACTTGAGAATTCCTCGATTGGAGGGCAGGGAACTCCCCTATGGCCCTGAAATCGCAGACTTCTTTATACCTGCTGATCCCGATGTTGCACCTTACTTGGGTGAAGTAGAAGTTATCATTGAGAATATGGATGAGGAGAATCCCGATGAGCAGATGGATGAGGGGCATGATAATGAAGTTAGAGATGATGATTGGCCTAGATGGAGGGCTCAGGTAGATGATCAATTGGAGGAGGTTTGTGATGGGATGCAAGAGCTATTGACATACCAACGAAGTATGAGTCGATTCTACACGGCTCAATATCCCGCTCTTTACGAACCTCCAAGTGAGGCTTTCATGGACCATCTTGCCTCTCGAGCCTTACGTCGTTCTGAGAGGCGTGCTTCCCGTGATAATCCCGGACCATCCAACTCTGGGAATCCTTCTACATGATAGCTAGCTGCATTTGGCCTTGCCCCTGTTTGCTTTTGTAGATCGACTATTCTTACATTGAGGACAATGCATCATTCAAGCATGGGGGGAGGCTATTTCGCTATCTTTTTTGAATGTTAATGTTTCTTGTATTAGCTACTTTAACTTAAAGGTTCTTTGTATAGCTTTTTCAAATTCTGAAGAAAAAAAAGAAAAAAAAAAGAAAAAAAAAAGAAAAAATGATAAAAAGATACCCGCTAAGTCGAAAACCTGTGAAGGCGGCTTAGGCAAAAAATTGGGGGCCCAGTTAGGTTGAAAACCCGAAAGGGCAACCTAAGCAAAAACGTGGCTATTGAGCGGGTAAGGTGGTGAGATTCAAAAGAAAAGAAAGGCTAGGATGAAAACCCGAAAGGGCTCCTAGGCAAAATGAGAGAAAAAGAGAGATATTTTCTTGAAATTTTCACATGATTTTGCCGGAGTTGTTGTCATAAGTTGGGAAGATATCAGGAGGTTTTGGGTAGGTTTCATCTTGATGATTTTGGTGTTAGTTGGAGGTTGGGCAGATATGCTGGTTCATCTTAGAGATTTAAGGGGCGTGAGTTGTTTCCTTGTGTTTAAGGTGGAAGTACTTTATCATTGAAGCATGGAGAAGTTGAGTTGTACCTCACTTTTTCAAGCTTTCACTTATTTTGGTGATTTTTGAGGATTCACATACTCAACACTAGGAATTAGTTTGTCTTAAGGTGGATTTGACATGAAAAAAAAAACAAGAAAAGAGAAGAGAAAGTCAAGGTGTAAAGGTTAGAGAGGCGATTTATTGAGGAATGCTAGAAGAGTTTTGTGGGTTTGAGAGGATATGATCTATTGAATTTCGCTTTACTCCTGTTTTGAACCTTATTGAGGTAAATGTGTTCTCTAAGCTTACTCGAGGACGAGTAAAGGTTCAAGCATGGGGGAAGTTGATAAGTCCTCTTTTAATGTGTTGATAGAGGTGTTTTAGGATGGTTTTTGATGTTCTTCATGGAGTTTTATTGGTTTTTATAAGTCTTAGCCATTTCAACTCACTTATGTGCAATTGAGGGAAATTATAGAGTTGAGACGACATGGTGAACTTGGAGGAATGATGAAGAACGATCTACCTTTGAGCGAGAAAGATTTTAGATGATGAATATCAGTACAAGCTGCCAGAGCCGCTACCAGAGGCAAAGGGGCAGCTAGCAGCGGCACTTACAGCAAGCAAGAGAAGAGGAATGCTGCCTTAGCCGCTGCCAGCGGCTAAATAGCAGCTGGCAGCGGGTCTTCCAGAAATTCGCAATTTTAGTGTTTTCTAGCGGCATTTTAATTAAGTAAACTTTTATTTTGGGCCGTCTTAGGTTAGGCATCTGTAGTTTAGGTTAGTTAGGGGAGGTACCTATAAATAATGTTTGTAATCTAGGGTTTTAAACATACTTTAGAGATTGGAGAAAAAAGCTTAGGTTTAATTTTCCTCTTTGTTCTTTGGTTTAATAAGAACTCTATGGAAGCCTAATCTATATTCTTGGTTAAAGATTGAAGCTTTTGACTGTAAGTTATGAGATTTCTCTTCTATTAATATATATTGAATGTTTACTATTCTCTTGTGTTATTTCATGATTTGCTTGAATCAAATACTAGGTTTGGTTATTTGGATTCGCTTGCATCTATTTAATCTTACCAAAGTAGTGACTTTAGGTTATTAATGCATGCTTTATGATTGATAACTTGAAGGGAGAATAGTATTATTGAGGAAATTAGACCGCTTGTGTTAATTTCATCAATCCTTGTTGATTTCTTTGCTTGATTGCTTCTTGTGAATGATTTAGAGTGCTTATCTTGAGTTGTTCACTAGAAAGGGTTGGAAAGGAACGCTTTGTTATTTCTAGCTAATTCATGAGAATATAGAATTTTGGAATTCTACAACATGGTATTCAATGGTGTTAATTGAGGAGACTTCTATGATTAACTTGTAGTTCATAAGTGGATTTCAACCAACCAAGAGTGCTCTTTTCACTGATTTGTCATTTAACTAGTTTCGGTTATAATTAGGTTATTAAATCTATCTTGCTATCGCAAACCCCCATCTTTATTTAGTTTATTGTTTTGTTACGATAATTTTACATAGATTTTCAGTTATTAAGTATCTCTTCCCCGTGGATACGAACTTGACTTCCCTAGCTACATTCATTTGAAGTTAGATAAGTTTTGATTTTGTTTGGTAGCCTACGACAAGGCACACCAATCCCCTTTCTTCTGTCCTGTGTGCTTATGTCATAGAGGTAATTTTGTTTTTTGTTTTTTTTTAGTTGTTGGGTTGGATGGATAATTGGAGTTGACTTCGGTTAAGTTAGTTGTTTGTATGTGCAAAATAGAAGATGGATTAAATTTGGGTGTTTTGATAGGTGAGTCCAGTTATGGAGGAGGCAAAGTTAACATCAACAACCACATTTGTAGAAACTAGTGAAACCCTTAAAAAGGCCCAACCTTAGGGGACCTAAATCGATCTTAGACACAAATCGATGAAGACGATGAAAATGAGGATTACTTGCAAGAGTTACTCCCACCAAAGCACGTAATCTCGAGTTCTCTTGAATTGTAAAATCTAATGTACTGTGAATATTGTTTAATTTCTAGATAATCGATTAGGAAGCTTGCCCTTCGGTTTATGCAATGCTCCATCTACATTTCAGAGGTGCATGTCGGCTATATTTGCTGATATGTTAGAGGACTTCATGGATGATTTTTCTGTTAGAGGGTCTTCTCTTGACACTTACTTGACGCATCTTGAGAAAGTTTTATTAAGGTGTCAAGAAACGAATCTTGTACTAAATTGGGAGAAATGTCACTTTTTAGTTCAAGAAGGCATCGTCCTAGGCCACAAAGTGTCTTTCAAAGGCATAGAGGTAGATCCTGCCAAAATTGATGTGATAAGGAATCTTCCTGTACCTACCTCAGTTATAGGAGTACGATCATTTCTTGGACACGCGGGATTCTATAGGAGTCTCATCTTAGGATTTTTGACTCTAACAAAACCCTTGAATGAATTGCTTCAGAAAGATGTCGATTTTCACTTTGATAAGAGAAGCCCGAATGCCTTTAACAAGATAAAAGAAGCTCTGATATCTGCGCCTATTGTGCAAGCTCCTGATTGGAGTTTGCCACTTGAATTGATGTGTGATGCCAGTGATATTTCTGTTGGTGCTGTCCTTGGGCAGAAAAAGGAAGGAAAGCACCATATTATATGCTATATCAGTAAAACACTGGATCTTGCACAACGTAACTATTCTACAACTGAGCAGTAGTCTATGCTTTTGAGAGACTGCGCCAATATCTTATTTGTTCAAAAGTTATAGTTTTCACTAATCACTCGGCTCTGATGTTTTTAATGACAAAGAGAGATGCAAAGCCGAGGTTGATCCGTTGGGTGCTCCTATTACAAGAGTTCGATTTCGAGTTAAAAGATAGGAAGGGTTGTGAAAATGTGGTAACTGACCATTTGTCTAGGTTACCCAAGCTTAATAATGATGCCTTACCTATCCAAGACGTAATGGTTGAAGAAACCCTAATGACAACAATAGTAGTTGGGAAAGCTCCTTGGTTCGCAGATATTGCGAATTATTTAGCTTGTGGAGAACTTCCAGAGTTCAAGTTAAGGGCTATGAAAAAGGCTTTCTTTGGTAAAATCGGGAACTTCTTTTGGGATGATCCCTATTTATTTCATGCCTACGCCGACGTCATAATCCGCCGTTGTGTCACTAAAGAGGAAGTTCCCAAGCTCCTAACTCACTGTCATTCATACGCGTGTGGTGGCCACCATGGTATAATGAACACTGCTGCTAAGGTCGCCACCGCGGGTTTCTATTGGCCAACATTACACAAGGATGTTGAAACTTTTGTGAAGAGTTGTGAGAGATGCCAAAAAGTTGGCAACATCTCAATGAGGAATGAGATGCCTCAGAACTACATCCTTGAGTGTGAAGTGTTTGACTGTTGGGGAATTGACTTTATGGGCCCATTTGTTTCATCTCATGGGAACTAATACATCTTAGTAGGGATTGACTATGTGTCTAAATGGGTGGAGGCCATCGCCTTGCCTACGAATGATCACAAAGTCGTTATTAAGCTTTTTAAAAGCATAATCTTCCCTCGATTCGGTGTTCCCAAAATAGTCATAAGTGATGGGGGTTCACACTTTGCTAAGCACGAACTGAATAAATTATTGACAAATTATGGAGTCGTGAACAAAGTCAGTTCACCCTACCATCCCCAAACTCAAGGACAGGTGGAAGTAGCTAATAGGGAAATTAAGAGAATTCTTGAGAAGGTGGTAAACCCAAACAGGAAAGATTGGTCTCTAAAGTTAGATGACGCTCTTTAGGCCCACCGTACATGTTACAAAACCCCTATTGGTACCACCCTGTTCCGGCTTTTGTATGGGAAACCCTGTCATCTATCGATGGAATTGGAATGCAAGTCTTGGTGGGCAATCCAAACTCTAAATTTGGTCCTTACCTTATTTTGCGAGAAGCGAGACGCCCAATTACGAGAATTGGAAGAACTACGGCTCGACGCATTCCATAACATGTACATCTACAAGGAACGTACTAAGTGTTGGCACGACCAACGTATCATCCAAAGAAGTTCCTTGTTGGAGATAAAGTGCTGTTCTTTAATTCAAGAGCAAAGTTATTCCCTGAGAAATTAAAATCGAGGTGGTTTGGGCTATTCGAGATTTTACAAGTTTTCTCCTATGGAACGGTAGAGCTGAAAGACTATCATGGAGGAAGTTTCGTTGTTAATGGACATCGGTTAAAACTCTTCCATGAGAGCAGCCTTTATGATGTCAACACCGTTGAGCTTATAAGGTTAGATGATGTCGAAGTCGAATGATTGGTATAATCATTGGCACTTATCGAGTATCTTTACGTTGAATCATCGTTCTTTAGCTTTTTGTTAAGTTTTAAGTAGTTAGTTTTACTTTTGGCTTTGTTTCTTGATTACCTGAGCTACGTCGAGCTAAACGACGTTAAACAAAGCACTTACGGGAGGTAACCTGGTTTATTTGAATTTTCGTCAAACTTAATCATAGTACCTTGATTTATTTTGAGAAGGCACGAGTGTTTTGATTACTTAAAGCAAAGAAAGTGAAAAATATGTTCCAAACAAGCATGCAAGCTTCTGTTGTGCACTTTACATTGATTTTATGCAAACTCGTATTCCCCTAGCCCTGTGCCTGTTTTGGGTCTGAGTTTATCGACTGTTTTTCACTTAGCTTGGGGGATCTGAGCTTGCTTGGTATGTGGTTTAGATGACTACCTATTGAGGCGCATTTCGACTAACCTAGTGAGGATTGAGCCTTTTAGGACTTTATTACGAGTCCTATATTTTTGAGTGTTAGTCAGGGAATCTTGAGAATTATGTATGTTCTCCTCCAGCATAGTCTACTTTTCTAAAGGTTACGGATGATAACACATTTGTAGTTAAAGCTACATAGCCAAAGTGCCTACCATGAAAATCACTTTACTCTAGGTTAAGCCAATTTGTGCCTTTACCTTCTTTTTTGTAGCCACGTTATCTAACTCCACATGAGCCAAATGTCCCCTCTTTTTACCTAGAGGATAGTAATGTGATCATAGTGAAGTTGGTATTTATAGCATTGTAATATAGGATTTCAGTTTGGGGAAATGATTATTGGGTAATTTGACTACATACACTAGTCCAGGTGCATTTCAAAGAAGTATGCACATAGTGTATTAGAGTCTGTTTATTGGGAAAAAAAAGCACAAAAAGAAAAAAAAAGAGAAAAAGAAAGAAAAAAGAAAAAAAAGAGAAAAACAAAAGAAAACAAACAAAAAGAATTTAGAGAAAAAGTTTGAGAATAAAGTTGACATAGTTTATTAGAGTCTGTTTATTGAGAATTTTGGGATTGGCATGGTTATCAAAAGGCATAGTTTTCCTTGATTTTATTTTCTTGGATCACTTACTATCCTCTATTTTGACTCCACATTCCCAAATTCTACCATACCTCAATCCGAGCCTACATTATAACCCTTTCCAAACCTGTTTGACTTAACCTGATTAGTAAGATCAGTGCTAGAGAGTAGATAAGACATGATTCCTGAGATTTCTCCCTGTTTAGGTGTTTAATTCCGACTCATCTTCAGTTGGATGATTTCGAGCGAAACATGTACCCTATAAACACATGAGCGTAATGGAAATTTCCCACACCTCTTGGGAAATAACCTTGGGAGCGTAGACTTGCAACCTCATTAGGTAGTGGGCGGAATGAACTATGATGTAGCTTGCTTGGTGATCCCGAGTAGGTGTAAAACGTTGATTATGCTCTTTAAATCCCATTGTACTTGCACACCCATGGCTAGGGAAGAGTTTTGCACGTGCACGGCTTACATTGTCTTGATTTTCACTTCCCATGTTCTTCATTCGTCTCTTCATTCATTTCTTCATTCATTTTTCCCTAAGCTATCACTTTACCTTCCTATTTTGTTTGCTAGGGACTAGCAACGGTTTAGCTTGGGGGAAGTTGATGTACTTGTTTTAGAGCACGTTTACTACCACATTTTAGTGTCAAATCTCATAGTTTTGTATTGGTTTTATGCATATTATACTTGATTTCACCTTGATCTTGTCTTCGAGTTGTCTTAAGTTCATTTCAAGTACTTTTGATGATTTTGAGGTGAAATGTGATGCATTTGAGCCTTTGACATGCGTATCATAGCTTAGGAAAATGTTTCAAGTCACTCATGAAGATTCCATGGAGTGCAGAATAGGAAATAAGTAAAAAGAGGAATGCAGGGTCTCAGATTCGACCAAATCTGAGACACATTCGACCGAATGGTTGCAGATTCAACTTCTGAGACAGATTCGGTCAAATGAGTGACAGACTTTAGAGCATTTGACCCTTGGTCACTAAGAATGCCGAATGGAACTCATTCGGGAGAATGAGCTTCCATTCGTCCGAATCAACCTCTTCATTCGGGCGAATGTTAGACAGAGATCGATTCTTTAGAGCCTCTGGAATGGGCGAATGTATGTGCATTCAGGCGAATAGGACTGTATTTGGCCTAATGGGCCTTGCATTCGGGCGAATGACAGTGTTTTTCTCTGGATCAACTACTTCTTTTTCGGGTTTTCGTAGGTTTTTCTTGTTTAGTTATAAATACCCCTTCCTCTGATGAGAGGAGGGGCAACTAGGTTTTTATACTTTTATGCACTTTTAGTTTACTTTAGCCTCCAAATTATTTTAGTTTTAGCTTTCGGTTTTCAGTTTTCTAAACACTTTGTCATTCGAATTCTGTTCGTGGATTATACATTGAATCTTTTATGAGTTTAATCTATTCCTTTGCTCTTAATTCATTGCTTTACTTCATTGCATGTTTAGTTCTAAGTTTATCGTTTATTAGCATAATTTCTGAGTTGCTTTCATTCTCGTGAATTCCTTCCATGTTCGTTTCTTTTGCGTTGTTGAATATCTTTATGTTTTTAAGCATGAATATGTGTGAGTAATTCCTTTAGGGGTTTTGATTGGTGAAACCCTAGGAAAGCTATGATCTTTATTGCTTAAGGATGTAGAAACGATGATAATAAATAGTTTCGGAATCCGATGCGAATCTTGTCCTGCCACTCCTTTGGAGACATAGGGTGATTATAGGTCGTTCGTTGTGATTTGTGGAATCACCAACTTTCTCTTGTATTCTCGGATGTCCATGCTAGTTATTATCAGATTTTCTCTAACCCATCATGTTCAGTTTTGAAAGCTTCATTCCTAGGGTGAATCTAATCTTGTCCCTGTTTTTCTCTATTTGACTTACCGTGATCTACATTCTCGTTGTTAGTTTAGTTAATTTTCTAAATCCAAATAGTCCGGTTGTGTTAAGAGTTAAAGTCTTGATATACCTTGTCTTCGTGGTTCGACCCCCTACTCCACTATACTTGTATAGTTCGTAGGTTGGAATAAAATTTGTTTGCATAACTTGTCTTTTAGTTAACAACCTAAAAAACCGATTATCATTGGTCTTGGTGTCTAAAGCCTAATAATCTAGATTTTTTGTCTACAAATACCCTCTCATTTCCCAGACCCAAGAGTCGGCAATTTTGAAGTCCAAGATCACATTTACTTTGCTGGAATTCACTCTCAAATCCTCATAAACACTTACAGACAAATGTAAAACATAATTACAGCTCCTCTAAGCAACCCTTGAGCATCAACCCAAGGAGCAACCATACCTTCTTCCTCAAGCACTCAATCAAGACTCAAAAAAAGGAATTATCCTCAAAGGTAAACACCAAGGACCCCTGTCATTCTACTCCTTTACTTCTTGCTTTTTCTACTTTTACTCCGTTCACTTTCTAATCTTGGGATCTAGTGGTTTCCATCCACTTAAGGTCTTTTGATTATGTTTCATTTGTGATGATTACTTAAGGTGCAAATCCCTCTCATATGAACCCTTATTTCAATCTTACAACTTTGATGAGGTTTGATCTAGTAAAGAGGCCTCAGCCTTGATGTCCTCATTTGATTAACTCACACATTCTATTTTTAATGTCTCATCCTACCCATGATGTGAAGAGCAAGGAGAAACTCCTTCAGTTGGTCAAGAATTAATATTCTAACTTTAAGCAACTTAATCAAGGAACCATCTTCATAAATTGGTCTCCTTTCTATTATTCAAGCAAACCCCCCTCTCCCTTGCATCTTTCATTTCTTACAAATTATGTCTCTTTATCTTTCTTTTTCACTTAGTCTTTGATGCCTAGGTTTGGACATCTCCAATCTAGCTAGACTTGTCTTTTTGACCCATTTTCATGAACAACCCCTAGATGTGTATCATCCTTGAATACATGTTTACAAGTTAAATTTAAAGCTCATTTCTTTTATTAGATTTCATGATTCTTACCTTAATTTCTATTTACATATGCAATGTTAATGATGTTACATAACTAAATCACATTTGTCCTTTGAACTAGACCCATTACCTCAAGTTGGAACATATCATGAGGAAAAGTCTCTTTCGACTTTCTTTTTCATTTGATTAGAAATCCAATGCATAATTCTTTTTATGTATTGTCACTAACCCTAACACTTGCTTGTCTCTTATCTCATGCCTCTTTTTAAATATGTATTCTTTATTACATAATACTTAACTTATAATTGCGTGTCCACCCTTTATCTTGTATTTATAAACAAGACCTATTGTTTGTAATCATACTTAATAATATAATCTAGGACAACTGTCCATAGGAAACCTAAACTATGGACATTAATGTAAATGATCACCTAATTTAGACAATGTGCATAAATCTTAACTTGCCCAACCCACAAAATTAGAGTGTGTTATCTCTTGTTTGTACATGTTCGCGTAGGAACTAAATCTAATTTGTTCTTCTATCTCTATGCCAATTTTTTTTGCATACACTCTTAGATTGAATTAAGTTGGTCATTCTTGAACCTTCCCATGGTTTGTAGACCACTTAAGTGAGTCATTTGGGGATTTATCTCTAGGGTTTACAAAAAGCCCATTAAATGTTTGGTGCAACTCTTGACGCATTTGATGTCTCTAAAAGCCACATAACTGATCCTTACCAATGCGTAAATCCATAGGGTACTAGTGGGGGAGAGCTCCTCCCTCTTTTCCTCACCAAAAAGGAGAGTTTGGAATGCAAAATCTTAGTTCTCTAGTGGAAATTTACTCATAAAATTAACCACCTGAAACCTAGTTGGGTTCTAAACCCTTAGCACTTAAACTTTTGAACCCCCACCAACGCGAAAAAGCCCCTATATCCCATTCTTAGACGTTATTTTAGAAATACCTTCATATACAAAGTTATTAAATAATATGCTTTCTAACAAAAATAAGATTAAGGAGAATACCACAGTTCCCATCATAATTGAAGGTATTGCTATCCTTTAGAATGTCCTTCCCAAGAATCTAGGCAATCTTGGGAGTTATTTTATCCTAGTTAAGTTAGGGGATTTGGAGATTAAGAAGGCTTTATGTGATCTAAGAGCAAGTGTTATGCCACTATCAATCTGTGAAAAACTCCAAGTCGGTGAATTAAAGCCTACCCGAATCTCCCTTCAGTTGACAGATCGTACTATAAAGTTTCCTCTAGGAATTTTGGAGGATGGTCCACTTCATATTGGAAAATTTTATATCCCTTGTGACTTTAGGTAGACCGTTCCTAGCTACAATGCAAGCTATCATAGATATGAAGAACATTAAGATAACATTTGAGATTAGAGAGGAGAAGGAGGAGTATTCCTTAGTAAATTCAATGGGAACACCATCCATGGGAGAAACTGTTTATAGAGTTGATGATGAGATGAAGTTGTTTTTGATCAAACTAATGTTATTTCTTCGTAGGATCCTTTAGTGACAGTCTCGGAGGGAGGCAAAGAGTCACTGGAATATGCAAGTCTTTTGGAAGATGTACCACATATTGAGAAAAAGGAACCCCCTAAAGAGCTTAGATTGTCTAGTCATCTGCCCTTTACAAATACCCCTCCATAGGGAGAACTAAAACTGCTCCTATCTACACTCATGTGTGAATTTCTTGCCTTAATAAGACATACCATGTTATAGTGAATGATGCACTTGATGGTGATCAAACTAAGAAGTTATTAAGAATTCTCAGGAAGCATAAGAAAGCCATTGGGTACACTAGTCATGATATCAAGGGTATAAATCCTTCTTTTTGAACTCATAAGATCAATCTTGAAGACGATCATATGTCCTTTATAGATTTCTAAATATGACTAAATACAACTATATGGTGAAAGTAGTCCAAAAAGTGGTTCTTACATTACTTTATATAGGGATAATTTCCTTTATCTCCGATAGTAAGTGGGTTATTCCTGTTTAAGTAGTCCCTAAGAAGGTAACAAATCCCGATAAGGACATTCACGGAATGGCAAATGTGTATTGAATATATGCGCTTGAACAAGGCTACTCGGAAGTATCATTTTTCCATTCCTTTTATTGACCAAATTTTGAAAGATTAGAAAAGCATTCTTATTTTTATTAGTTAGATAGATATTCAAGATCTTTCCAAATCCATATCCATATAGTTGATCAAGAGAAGACCACTTTCATGTTCCCGTATGACACTTATGCCTATAGAAAAATTCCATTTGGTCTATGCAATGCTCCTTCTACTTTTTAATGATGTATGATGGCAGTTTTCTAATATGCCCATTTTAGAGCACGTTTACAACCTCGTTGTAGTGTCGAGTCTCGCAGTTTTAGATTGATTTTATACACATTACACTTGATTTTACCTTGATCTTGTCCTCGAGCTATTTTAAGGTCATTTCAGGTATTTCCGATGATTTCAAGGTAAAATGCGACGTATTCGAGGCTTTGAAACTCTTATCAAAAGGTTAGACATGGGTATCGGAGCTTGGGCACGCATTTCAAGTCACTATCAAAGATTCCATGAAGTTTAGAAGCCATTAGACACTTCAAAGAAGCTGTTTAGCAAGATTCAGGCTCAGATTTGACTGAATCTGAGCACTATTCGGTCGAATGGATGACAGGAACTCAAGCATATGATTCAACCTCTCTGATATGGCCAAATCAGATCCCATTCGGCTGAATCATGGTCCATTCGGCCGAATCAAAGCCTCCTTTGGTCGAATGGTGGAAAGACTTATGTTACTCTACTCGAACTCTCTATTTTGGGCGAATCACCATCCATTTGGCCGAATCCCTTGCACATTTGGTCAAATGGCCTCCTTTTCTCGCAAAAATTATTCCTTCGCAAGACGGCCCTTGAGGGTTCTTCTAGGGTTTTACCCTCTTATGTCCTTAGGGTATAAATACCCCCTTTCTCTGTGTAAAACCCTCATGCCTATTTTGAGAGCTCTTGTGTGTCAACTTAGAACATCATTTTCATTGCTTTTTATTTCATTCATGCACTAGTTTAGATTTAAGGCTTTCATTGCTCTCCTTTTCAAGTATTGTATTTTGGATTCAGAATTTCTTTCATTCAAGCAATTTCATTTATGTAAGTTATCGTTTCCTTTATTTCTCTATTTTGTTTAATGCTTTCACTTATTACTTTTTTTTACTTTATTACTCTTGCTATTATTATGTCTCCATTTATTCCAATGAGTGAGTAGTTCTCTTAGGGGTTTGATTGGTGAAACCCCAGGTTTGGCTTGTTCTTCATGCGTAGGGTTAAGGTTTGAGATGATCGATGATTTTTTGATTGATATTCGATGCGAATCTTGTCCTGCCACTCCTTAGGTGACATAGGGCGATTATAGGTTTGTTCATGTGATTTATAAGGTCACAAACTTCCTCTCGTCATCTTGAGTATCTTGATTGATTGTTGATCGATTTCCCCTGACCTAGCTTATCTACTAGTTTTATTGTCTTACCTAGGGTGGAGCTAATCTATCCTTGTTTATCTTTCATTGGCTATCATCATTTTTATTCTTGCTTTACTTTCCTGTTTTTGATATAGTTTAAACAATTCACATCTCAAATAAACTTTTACATCAAGTCTAGAACCTAGCATCCCTTGTCCTTGAGGTTCGACCCCCAACTTACCATTACACTAGTTGTAGTAGTACTAAGGTGATTATAAATATTATTTGTGTAACTAGTGTTTTAGTAAATGACGCTAAAAGTCAGTTATTAAAATGGCGCCGTTGCCGGGGACAAGGAATTATGTTTAGATTATAGTCTTGCTGTTATTCATTTTTATTTTATTTCTATTATTGTTCTTTAATCTTGCTTGTCAGTGCTTACTCTTGGTCTCTAGTGTGGTTTTCATGTCCTATAGCACACGCAGATCAAATAAGCAGCTAGTACCATACGACCCTAAGGTTCAACGTAGTAAAAGGCGAGTTCCATCCCAAACTCTATTACAACCAAATATTCCCAATCCTACTACACCACCAATAGATGAAAAATCAGCAATTATTTGGCCAATTTGAGACACCTCGATCCCAAGAATTTCAAGGAGGTGTCGTGTTACCCATAGCCCCAACTCCTTATCAAATACATCCATAGTTCACCCGGATGGTGAAGGAGACCCCCTTCTGCGGCTTGAAAAATGAATGTCCCCTCCAACACTTGGAAGCATTCTCAGATATTTGCGAACTCATTCCTCCATGCCCCAACAGTCCGGACTATGTGCGGATACACCTATTTCACTTGAGTCTAGCTAGTAATGCTAAGGATTGGTATAAATGCTTAGAGCCTAACTCAATCATTAATTGGGCTCAATTGAAGACTACTTTTCTAAAAAGGTTGTATCCCATGGTTTGAACGCAAGATTGGCACAAGAAAATCACGCCCTTCACTCAGGAGGATGATGAGAACCTCAGTGCTACTTAGAGTCGGTTTAAAAGAATAATTAGAGCATGTCCCTATCATTAGTACGTGGAAAACCATCTCAATACATTTTTCTACGATGGTCTAAAGGACTCCACCAAGACACTTCTAGACTCGGCAGTTTGTGGACAACTCTCAAAAGTTCCATGCAATCAGGTGAAGTCTAAGATTGAAGAGGTGGCCAAAAATAGCTCTTGGGGAGGAGCAAGAGGTAATGGACTACAGAGGGGGATGATTGTTTCAAGTAACTTGGACATGATTAGCTCGAAAATTGATGCTATCATGGATAAGAAACTGTCCAAGTTCAAACTTTCTCAAGGTAGTTCCAATGTATCATCGGCTAATGAGAAGCCCTTTTCATGAAGAATCTACGAGGGCACCAATCATGATACATTCTATTGTGGGGGTTCAAATTCTAAACATGTGGCAGCTGTGAACTATGGGGGGTGTAACCAAGAAGGAGCTCCAGTCATGAACTACGATGGTTATGGGTATAATCCCGATTGTGTGGCAGCTATGGGTTATGGTGGTTAAAACCAAGGGTTTGCTCATCAAGGTCCCTAAAACAATCAACCCTTTAGACCTCCCTTCAATCCAAATTCTAGCCAAGGAAACTTCAACCAAGGTACAACTCCAACAATAATGTCCCCTTTAGCAATCAAGCAAATGGGAGTTTTCTTAGGCTGAATAGGAATAGGCCGTATCCTCAAGTGCCGAGGCCCAATCCCAACCTACCCTACCCATCTATACAACCACCACCTAACCTAACTTCGAATCATGATTACCTTTCCACTCAAGTGAACTCTCTTGCTCAACAAAATCAAACCCTCTCCTAAATCAATTAAACCTTAATCACTCAAATGCAACAACTTAAAGCACAACAGAAGTTATTTGAGTCCTAGCTTGCTCAGATGGCCAATCCACCTCCCCCATTGCTATTCCCATTTTACCCTCAACTAAACCCATCTACCCAATCTCCATCACCAAACACTCCTGACTCCAACCCCAAACATCACACATGCAAGGCGATCTTCCTAAGATCAGGAACCTCATACTCTGCTCCAATTGTAGCTCAAAGAGATGATTTAGGGGAAGGGTCCTCAAAGGATCTTGGTTTTTAAAGGGAAATTAAGCATAAGGATGATCTTTAGGGGAGAGAAGAGAAGATAGTTGGTGAAGAAGGTGAGAAAAATAATGTTGAATTAGAAGAGCATGAGGAGAGAAAGAAGGATGAAGAAGAGAGATGGAGGGAGATACGAGAAAGGAGGAAACTTGAGCTTTAACATGCTCCGCCTCTACCTTTTCCTTACAAAAAGGTGGAGAAAAAATTGCAAAAAAAGTTTCTTAAATTCCTAAAGCATATGCGGCAGCTTGAGATAAAGATACCATTCTTAGAGGCCATGGAACAAATGCCTCAATATGCTAAGTATCTAAAGTCTCTTAGGCAATAAAATAAAGTTTAGGGGCGAAGTGATTAGTTTGCTAGAGCAGGTGAGTGCCATCATTTAGGGCATATGGGCCAAGAAAGAAAAATCTAGAGGGTCCTTTATGCTCCCAGTCACCCTTGGAAAACTCAATTCTAAGGGAGCACTTGCTGACCTTGGGGCCTTCATTAGCCTCATGCCGATGTCCATTGCCAAAAAGCTAACCTTTGAGCTCAAGCCATCAAGGAAAACCATCTAACTAGCCGACCGAAGTATAAAAGTGCCATGTGGGGAATTTAGGGACCTTCCGATCCAACTAGGGAACATTGTGGTTCCATGTGACTTTGTGGTGCTTGATATGGTTGAGGATCCTTATACTCCCCTCATCCTAGGGAGAGATGCTTTTAAGACATTGGGTGCCTTAATCGACTGTGAATCAGAGACTATCACTGTGAGGGTAGCCCAAGAAAAGGTCGTGTTTGCCTTTTCAAAGTCCTCTAAAGAACCCATGGTCCAGCTGATTTGTTCCTTCGATGTTGTTAAAAATATAGTTGAACAAAAGGTTGAGGGGTGTGAGATTTTCACTGCCCCGATGTTTCTTGAGGTGTCGGATAAGGAGAAGACAATAAAGAATGTTTCTTTCGATGTTGAGAAGGAGATGGTTCTGATGCAGGAAAGTTATGATGATTCCGAGGGTACTGACAAGCCATCCCATAAAAGGAAGAAGGGTAGAAAAAGGATAAAAACCAAAAAGAGATCGATGGCTCCACCCTAGCTTGGGGAAACCCCGCATTATAGCCTATCTCTAGAGGACTCCGGTTCCACTTTGCTTACTTCTACCACTGCTGCTCGGTGGAGAGTTTTGACTCTCCACGCTGGAGGTGATGGAGATGCTAGGAGTGAGTCCACTCCTATGGCAGGTATAATTTCTTTGTCTTCTTTTTCTGTCTAAGCTTGTGGCTAATTGTGTCGAACTTACCGACATTAAACGAAAGTACTTGCGGGAGATAACCCGGTGTTAGTTTGTTTGTTTGCTTAGCTATAGTTTCCATAATGCTGATCTTGCTCCCTTTTGGTTCTCTTATCCATATTTCCCAAGTGCCGAGATGGCTCTTGAGTTGGGTTGGGGGAGGGTTCTTGCGTTTTTAAAGTTTAGAAAGATCTGCATTATTGTCACTATTACCTTGGTTTTTGTTATAGTTTTTGCATGTTTTGTTGTGTTAAGTTGATGTGGTTGAGTTATGAAACCTGTAGGCAAGCTTCTGATGTGTACATTCTAGTGGTCCTATGCATACTCATGTTTTCCTAGCCTTGTGCCTGTTTTGGTACCAAATGATCGACTGTTTTCCACTTGACTTGGGGATCTAGGCTTGCTTGGTTATTGGCTTGGATGACTACCTATTAGCCTAGTGTGAGGATTGAGCGTTCTAGGACTCTATTATGAGTCCTATGTCATCGATTGCTAGTTAGAGAATCTAAGTATTGTGTCTGTTCTCCTCCAACATAGTCTGCTTTTCTAAAGATCAGGGATGATAACACGTTTGTATTTACAACTACATGGCCAAATTGCCTACCATGAATATAAATTGACTTTAGGGTAAGCCAAGTTTATGCCTTTACCTTTTTTTCTTCATAGCCACACTATTAAACTCCATATGAGCCAAATGTCCCTTCTCTTTACCTAGAGGATAGTCAAGTGGTCATAGTGAAGTTGGTGTCCATTGCATCGTGGTGTAGGATTTTGGTTTAAAAAGTGGTTGTTGGATGATATGACTCTATATATTGCTACTAGTATATTTCAAAATATTAGCATGAAAAACACAAAAAAAAGAAGAAAACAAAAAGAAAAAAAAAGAAAAAAGTAAAATTTGAAAATAAGGTTCGTGTAATGTATTAAAGTTCATTATTGTGTATCTTGAGGATTTTGGAGTGGCATTGCTGTTAGAAGTCGTAGTTTTTCTTGGTTGTATTACCTTAAAGTGCTTGCTATCCTCTATTTTAACTCCACATCCCCAAATTTTACCCTACCTTGATCCTAGCCTACATTGCAACCCTTTCTAAACCTATTCGACTTGGTCTGATTAGTAAGTTTTCTGCTGGAGAGTACATAAGATACAATACCTAAGACTTCTCCCTGTTTAAGTGTTTAATTCCTGGTTCATCTTTAGTAGGATGATTCTAAGCAAAACAATACCTTATTAAACACATGAGCGTACTAGAAATTTCCCACATCTTTTTGGGAAGTAGCCAGGGGAGCGTAGAATTGTGACCTCATTAGGTAGTAGGTGGCATGACCTGTGTTGTAGCTTTTCCAGTGATCTCGAGTTTGTGGAAAACGTTGTTCATCTTGGTATTATGCTCTCTTGAGCCCATTGTACTTGCACACCCATGGCTAGGGAAGAGTTTTGTGCTTACACGACTTGCATTGTCTTGTTTACCACTCGCCTTGCTTTTCATTTGCTTTACTCATTGTATTGCTCTGTGCTTGCGTGTTGCCCTGCTAGTTCATTTGCTAGGGACGAGTAAAGGTTTGGCTTGGGGGAATTTATGTGCAGTTTTTAGAGCACGTTTACAACCCCGTTGTAGTGTCGAGTCTCTCGGTTTTAGATTGATTTTATACACATTACACTTGATCTTACCTTGATCTTGTTCTCGAGCTGTTTTAAGGTCATTTTAGGTATTTGCAATGATTTTAAGGTAAAATGCGACGTATTCGAGGCTTTGACACTCTTATCAAAAGGTTAGATGTGGGTATTAGAGCTTGGGCACGCGTTCCAATTCACTCTTGAAGATTCCACGAAGTTTAGAAGCCATTAGATACTTCAAAGAAGCTGTTTAGCAAGATTCAGGCTCAGATTCGACTGAATCTGAGCACTATTCGGTCGAATGGATGACAAGAACTCAAGCATATGATTCAAGCTCTCTGATATGGCCGAATCAGATCCCATTCGACTGAATCATTGTCAATTCGGCCGAATCAAAGCCTCCTTCGGTCGAATGGTGGACAGACTTATGTTACTCTACTTGAACTCTCTGTTTTGGGCGAACCAGACCACCATTCGGCCGAATCCCTTGTACATTCGGTCGAATGGCCTCCTTTTCCCGCAAAAATTATTCCTTTGTAAGCCGGCCCTTATCGGTTCTTCTAGTGTTTTACCGTCTTATGTCCATAGGGTATAAATACCCCCTTTCTCTGTGTAAAACCCTCATGCCTATTTTAAGAGCTCTTGTGCTTCAACTTGGAACATCATTTTCATTGCTTTTTATTTCATTCATGCACTAGTTTAGATTTAAGGCTTTCATTGCTCTCTTTTTTAAGTATTTTATTTTGGATTCAGAATTTCTTTCATTCAAGCAATTTCATTCACGTAAGTTATCATTTCCTTTATTGCTCTATTTTGTTTAATGCTTTCACTTATTGCTTTTGTTGACTTTAATACTCTTGCTGTTATTATGTCTCCATTTATGCCAATGAGTGAGTAGTTCTCTTAGGGGTTTGATTGGTGAAACCCTAGGTTTGGCTTATTCTTCATGTGTAGGGTTAGGGTTTGAGATTATCGATGATTGTTTGATTGATATTCGATGCAAATCTTGTCCTGCCACTCCTTAGGTGACATAGGGCGATTATAGGTTTGTTCATGTGATTTATAAGGTCGCAAACTTCCTCTCGTCATCTTGAGTGTCTTGATTGATTGTTGATCGATTTCCCCAGACCTAGCTTATCTACTAGTTTTATTGTCTTGCCTAGGGTGGAGCTAATCTATCCCCGTTTATCTTTCATTGCCTATCATTGTTTTTATTCTTGCTTTACTTTCCTATTAGCATAGTTTAAACAATTCACATCTCAAATAAACTTTTACATCAAGTCTAGAACCTAGCATCCCTTGTCCTTGAGGTTCGACCCCCGACTTACCATAACACTAGTTGTAGTAGTACTAGGGTGATTATAAATATTGTTTGTGTAACTAGTCTTTTAGTAAACGACGCTAAAAGCCGGTTATCATTTTCTCATAATTGATCAAAAAATCCATGGAAGTCTTCATGGATGACTTTTCAGTTTATGAGTCATCTTTCAAATATTTTCTAACAAACCTTAAAAAGGTGTTCCTTAGATGTGTAGAAGTTAGACTAGTATCGAACTGGGAAAAATACCACTTCATGGTCACTAAAGGCATTATTTTAGGTCATAAAGTGTAAAATAAGGGCGTCAAAGTGGATATATCAAAGGTAGAGGTCATTGCGGGTTTACCGATTCCTATATCTATGAAGGCGATTAGGAGTTTCTTGAGTTATGCAGGTTTTTACCAGCATTTTATCCAAGATTTCTCCAAGATTGCCAGACCTATAACTGAGATTTTAAGCAAAGATACCTCATTTGTGATAACTAATGCTTGTGTTAAGTCCTTCAATAGGTTATAAAAAGCACTCACCACGGCTCTTATACTTAAGCCACCAAACTAGATCCTTCTGTTTAAACTCATGTGTTATGCGAGAGATTCTGCTATAGAAGCAATCTTGGGACAGACAAAAGATGGCAAACTCCAAATCATCTACTATGCAAGAAAAATACTTGATCTGTCTTAAGTGAACTATGCTACCACCAAGAAGGAGTTGCTAGTTGTAGTATATGCAATGTTGAAATTTTGTTCATATTTAGTGGGCTAAAGGGTGATAGTGCATATAGATCACATAACACTCAAGTATCTAATGAGTAAAAAGGATGCAAAACCTAGACTAATTAGATGGATTTTGCTTTTACAGGAATTTAATTTGTAGATAAAAGATAAGAAAGGAGCATAAAATGTGTTTCCTAATCATCTCTCGCTATTAGCTCTTGAGAAGGATGGAAATGAGCTCTCGATCAATGAATTTTTTGGTAATGAGCATCTCTTTGTGATGTCTATTGTGGATACACCTTAGTATGCCAATTTGCCAAATCACTTGGCTGTAGGGATTATTCCTCATGGTCATTCTCCACAGCTGAAGAAAAGGTTCTTCCATAATGCAAACATCATTTCTTGGATGACTTATTCTTATACAGATTGTGTACTGATGGGATTATTAGAAGTGATCATGAGAGTAAAGTAGCCTCTATCATCTCTCACTATCATGATCTGCCTTGTGGTGGTCACACCCAATCTACCAAAATGTGTGCCAAGGTCCTCAGTGTGAATTTTTATTGGTCGACCTTGCTTAAGGATGTACATGCCTTTGTATAGTCTTATGACCGTTGCTAGTGTACTGGGAACATTTCAAAGAGCAATGAAATGCCTCTGAACAAAATGCTAGAAGTTGAGATTTTGATATCTGGGTTTTGACTTCATGGGTCATTTCCCATCCTCTTATGGGAATCGCTATATCTTGGTAGTTGAATATTATGTATCTAAGTGGGTAGAAGCAATAGCATAATTGATTAATGACACTCGGGTCGTTAGAAAATTCTTCAAGAAATTTTTCTTAGAATCGGAATCCCCCGATTTATGATAAGAGATAGGAAACAACACTTCTTAGAGAATAAGTTTGAAGATATATTGAAAAAATATGTAGTGTGTCAAAGGGTAGGTTATTCTTTTCATCTGTAAACAAGTGGCCAAGTAGAGGTGTCAAACTGAGAAATCAAGGCTTTTGGAGAAAATAGTGGCTAACTCTCGCAAATAGTGGACTTCTATACTAGATGATGCCTTATGGGTGTACTAAATAGGGTTTAAAATGGCTATAGGAAAGAGTCCTTACTGGTTATTATATGGGAAAGTGTGCCATCTCCTAGTTAAACATCATGCTTTTTGGGACATTAAGAGAATTAACTTTGATCATCAACAAGCTAGTGAGGAAAGGCTCTTATAGCTCAATAAACTCAATGAGTTTTGGTTGGATGCATATGAGAGTTTAAGAATTTATAGGAAAAGGACGAAAAGATGGCATGATCATCATATTATAAGGCAAGAGTTCCAAAAAGGTGATCTGGTATTATTGTTCAATTCCAGGTTGAGATTATTCCTTGAGAAGATGAAATCTAGATGATGTGGTCCATTTCAAGTGAAAAAGTCCTCAGATTTGGAGTGAAATAGCTAATTCTTTTATGGTAAATGGTCATCGCTTAAAGCATTACCGCACAGGAGACCCTATTCACGGGAAGGTTAGCGTAAACCTTTCTGATCCATCATTATCAGAAGGCTATAAATCAAGGGGTTTAAGTTAATGACCCAAAAAATAAGTGTTAAATAAGAGGCAACCCATTTTTCTAATTTTCTAAAATTTTCTTATATTTATTGGTTTTGATGTGTGACTTTTGCTTTCATGTGGGTTTTTGTGTTAATTTTGTGGAGTTTGGGTCATGTTGATCTTTTATGGTTTTCATTGGGGGTTTTTGATGCTTAGAAACATATTTGAAGTCATTGAGGAAGGGTATGAAATCGTGAGCCTGTGATCTGCAGAATACTAGCTAATATATGCATATTTCTACGGACACTCAATCGAGTTTGCAGAGCACTTGATCAAGTGCCCTATAAAATTGAAAATCTATAGGTTCTAGTAGTGTTGAGTCCCTTAGGTTTTGACTGATGATAAACGGTTACAGGAAACAAGTTACAATAAGCATTGCGAATAGTTGGCTGGAAACCAGCTAGAATTGAACACTGTTTTCCTAGACAAGTTATTACTTATTTATGTTATTCATTTAACTAACTTGTCTATATGTAGGAAATGGTTGGATGTAAATTGTTCCATGTACTGGTGGGAAACCAGAAGGAACTGTTTCCTGGACTGCTATGACGAAAAGCAGTCACATACTCTTTATTGTACATTAACCATGTTACATGTGCAGTAGTTAAGTTGATTCCAAGACTTGGAGCATGGAGGCCTTTCGAAGACGTTCAAAGAAAGATACATTGCTCATAATGGAAGTATTCAAGGAAGATTCAAGTATTGAAGATTACATGAAGAAAAGAAGATTTGTACTTTAATGTTTAATCTAGTTTTATCATGTAACGTGCTCCGTAGTATGACTTGCATGTTTGGGTAAAATAAGTGCTTGTAAGTGTATTGAGACATATTATGAATTCTGGTACAAAGATGGAACATAATTCATAACATACTCAATTCAGGGAACCAGGTTGAGGAACCAGGTTCACTGTACAGAATATCCGAGTTGCGTGTTTTGAGAAAAAAAAAAGATTTTGTAAAAATACTTTTTCAAAGAATTATTTTGAGAATATCCTAAGTCGCTGGAAATTAGATGATAATATTGTGGTTACCTAAAAACTAGGAGTATCTATCTTAATTGATTTTATCTTTATAATTAAATCAAATAAGATAAATACTTTCCTAAAATCACGTTATTTCTTGTTCATCAAGATTATGTAATTTAAGGAAACTAGGGTTTTTGTATCCAAGTATATAAACTCATCTAGTCTCTCATATTCAAGTAAGTCTTCTAGAATTAAAAAGGAGTAATTTTTGAGAGCCATATACACTTAAGCACAAAAGCCTATTCATCGAGTCATATACAAGAGTACTCTTAGAGCTTAAACATTTTCTCTTAATTAGCTTTTAGAAGTGAGATAAAAAGAGAACATTTGATTTTGTCAAAGCCTTCAACAGAGGGGTTGAAAGGCTGGGTTAGTGTTTGTGAGTTCAAACACAAGGGGCTTACTAGTGTAAGTCGAGCGCAAGTGTGGGGTATACTGGTTCCCGGAGTAGGGAGACAGTAGAGTGTCTGTATTCTTTATTTTTCGGAGTAGATTAATAGAAGAGCATAGGGTAGGAGGACGTAGGCCATAGTTGGCTGAACCTCGTTAAATCTTGTGTTTTCTCTATTGCCTTTTATATATTCCGCTGCTTATAGGAACTAGCCCAACTGGTTCCTCTCATAGATCGAAAAGAGGTAAAAATAGGTCAAGGCTACTTAACACTCAATTCACCCCCCCTCCCTCCCCTCTTGAGTGCTCTAAAACCTTCAATTGGTATCAGAGCCTAGGCTTCTCACAAGAGTAATATCTAGAGGAGTCAAACATGAGTACTCAAGATCTAAATGCTATGGGTTATGATAACAAGACACCAAAGTTCAACGGAAATAACTATGCTTGGTGGAAGAATAGGATCAAGAATGTAATCATGGGGAATTGATTATGAATGTTGGCTAGTTGTCAAGAATGGTCCCAACATCATCCTCAAGACAGATGCTGAGGGAAACCTGGTTCCCAAGAAAGACAATGAATTAGTATCTGTTGATTCCAAACTGCTAGAGAAGAATGCCAAAGCAATGTCAATTCTACAACAGGCTATAGGTGAGAATGAAACAAACCGGATCTCAGGTTGCAGCAATGCAAAAGAGATTTGGGATACCCTCGAATGCTTTTGAGGGAACCAGCGAGGTAAAAAGGTCCAAAATTGATTTTCTTATGTCTAAGTATGAGTTGTTTGCTATGAATAAAAATGAAAAGATTAATGATTGTTTTCGTAGATTTATGACAATTATCAATGATCTTAGATCTCTTGGTAAGATTTTTTCTGATGAAGATCTTGTGAGAAAAGTTTTGCATAGCTTGATAGATGCATGGACAAAAAAAGTAATAGTAGTCTATGAAGCAAAAGATCTATCCACCTTATCTCTGGAACAGCTGATTGGCTCCCCCATGACTCATGAGATGTTGATTGACTCTAAGTCTGAGAAAAAACCAGCTAGAGGCATGGCTCTTAAGGGAACAGTAGAAGAGGAAGAAGATGAGATTGGCATGATTGCTAAAAGATTTAAGAGATCACTTTGAGACCAGAGGAAGGACTTCAAAGGTAAGAGTTTTAAGAAGTCTAACTTCTCTTCTGCAGGTTGCTTCAAGTGTGGTGATAAGGGACATCTTATTCGAGATTGTCCTAGGTGGACGGACGAACAGTCCCAATCCGAAGATAAACGAGCCTTCAAGAATGCTATGATAGCATCCATGTGGGGTGATTCTTATTCCGGGTCTGATGAGGATGAAGAATCACCTAACTCTGATGTTTGCTTGACCACCTTTGCAAATATTAAGGGAAACAACACTAATCCAGGAACCAAAGGGGGAACCGGTACATTCAGAAAATGCTTGATGGCAAAGAAGGATGTACTACATGAACACAAGGTAAACTTAGAACAAGTTAGAGAAGATATGCATGAATATGATAGAGATAATATGATTGCTTGTATTGACTCTTTATTAGATGAATGCTATAAATTGGGTGAAACTTACATTACTGGCAAAAGAGAGCTTAAAGAAAAACGTGTTGAATGTGAAATTGATATTGCTAGTTGTGACTACCTAGAAGAAGTTTGCCATGAACTGAAAAATCAAGTGGCAGAGCTAGAAGTTGAATTGGACAAGTGTAAAGTGGAACTGGAAAAGGCAAGATCCTCTAAACCTACTATCCTAGTGATGATGAAGAAGATCTGACCTCCTAGTTCCCCAGAGACTTATCAACGACTAGTGAATCTCTTGATTTTTAAGCAGCTAGAGGTAAAGCAAATTCCTATAGTAGAACTTCTTTATTGAAAGCATTTGAGATATTAGCTCGCAATCTGGAAAATTCTAACAAGGAAATTACTTCACTTAAAGCTGCTCAGTTCACTGTTTCCCTTTCGGGTACCAGCATAGAAATTAGTGATGTAATAAATAAATATGAAAATACTATTTGTGAATTGCATGCTGAAATCTATCAATTGAAAAAGGGCAAGCAGCCAGTAGTTGTTGACATGACTATTGAATCTATGGTTTCAAAGCGTAATTTACAACTTGAAGCCTTAAAAAGTAATTTTGATTTTTTACAAGAGAAAAACGAACTGTTGACTAAGACTCTTGAAACCAGAGAAAAGGAACTTCATAATAGTCATAGACATGTTGAAAAATTATTGACTACACAGGAAACATTGAGTTTTTTAACCTCATCGAAAGGTAACAAAGGGAAGGTTGGTCTTGGATATACCAGATAGAGAACTAGGACTAACTGGTCCCCCAGAGAAACCACATGGATTAAAGAATTCAAAAGAGGTAAGTATGTTATGACTAAAGAGATGTATGTTTGCTATCATTGTGGTAAGAATGGACATAAGATTCATGAATGTTCAGCTAAGAGGAACAGTGTGAATAAGAACAATAAATGTATGAAGTTAGTCTGGAGAAGAAAAGACCAACAAGAGCCTAATGTTGTTGAAAAGGGACCCAAGGATGTTTGGGTTCCTAAATCTAATGGTTGATTTGTCCTTGCAGGCTAAAGTGAAGGGAAGTACCTATTGGTATTTAGATAGTGGGCGCTCAAGACACATGTCCGGGGATAAGAAGCAATTCCTTTCACTAGTAGCCTTTGATGGTGGAAGTGTCACCTTTGGAGATAACAGCAAGGGAACCATCACTAGTTTAGGTAAAGTAAGTAAGACACTTTCAAATGCAATTGATGATGTTTATTATGTTAAGGGCTTACAACATAATCTTTTGAGCATTACTCAATTATGTGACAAAGGTAATAGAGTTGAGTTCCAAGCCAATCTTTGTCACATAGTTAACTCTCTAACAGGCGAGCTTGTGTGTGAGGGAATTAGGAAACATGATGTTTATATTACCTTTCTGGATAAAATTCCTCAAGAGAAGTCTATTTGTTTGAGAGCTGTGTTTGACAACCAATGGATTTGGCATAAGAAATTTGGACATTCTAGCTTGACACTCTTGAATAAACTAAAGTCTCATGACTTGGTGGTAGGACTCCATAACATCACGTACAAGGCAGACAAAGTCTGTTTAGAATGTGTCAAGGGGAAACAGGTCAAGATCTCTTTTAAGCCTAAAACAGTTTTGAGTACCAGCAAACCCTTCGAACTTGTACACATTGATTTATGTGGTCCCATGAGAGTACAAAGTCGAAGAGGTCATAGATATGTTTATGTTATGGTTGATGATTATTCCAGGTACACTTGGGTGATAATGCTACATTCAAAAGATGAAACATTTGGCGAGTGGGTAGCATTGGTGAAGCAGGTTGAGAACCAGCTTTCTTACAAGCTGGTCTCGATAAGATCAGACCATGGTATTGAATTTGATAATGCTAACTTTGTTGATTATTGCAGGGAACAAGGAGTTAGTCACAACTTCTCAGCTCCCAGAACACCACAGCAAAATGGTGTTATTGAAAGAAAGAATAGAACTCTTGAGGAAATGGCGAGGACGATGCTCATTGAGAGTGGTCTTCCTAAGATTTTCTGGGGTGAAGCTGTTGGCACAGCTTGCTATATACTAAGTAGTGGTCTCATTAGACCAAAGTTAAATAAGACTCCCTATGAACTCCTTAAAGGTCGAAAGCCTAATATTGCATACTTTCGTGTCTTTGTATGCAAATGCTATGTACATAACAATGGGAAGAACCATCTAGATAAATTTGATCCTAGGAGTGATGAAGGAATATTTATTAGATATTCTACTCAAAGCAAAGCATATAGAGTCTTTAATAAGAGGACTTTATGTATTAAGGAGAGTGTCCATGTCATTTATGATGAATTTAACATGTCTTCTAAGACTATGCAGGTACAACCTGATGAAACGATTGGACTAATGGAGTTTACGGGGAACCATGACGCTGGTTCCCTAAGTGAATTACAAGCAAATCTAGGCTCTCCTAATGCTTCACCAGATGATAATGGTGAAGCGCCTAGAGAAGAAAATGAGAACAACGAGAATTCAGAAGGGGAACCAAGACCTAATGGCTTCCCAAGTGACAGACATGTAAGAAGGTCAGGGGGAATGGATGAAGAGGCCTCCCCTGAACCTGAGGTAAGTGATGTTAATGGAAACAGCGTGAACATGAACTCTTCTAGTTCTATAGAAGAAGAAGTGATTCATGATCATGCTGGTTCCCAACCTAATGAAGAAGCACAAAATGATTTTTACTTTCAAAAGTTATAAATACTTATCCTCTCATCCCCCAGATTAGATCATTAGTAACATTAACAAGGGAATTCAAACGAGAAGAAATGTTTTTCAAAACTTTTGTGCGTTTTATTCTTTCCTGTCTAGTGTAGAGCCAATTGACTACAAAATGGCTTTGACCGGTCCTGACTGGGTTCTAGCAATGCAAGATGAATTAAATTAGTTCCATAGGAACCAGGTTTGGCATCTTGTATCTAGATCAAAGGACAGGTCAGTCATTGGTACAAAATGGGTCTTCAGAAACAAATTGGATGACCTAGGTACAATAGTCAGAAACAAAGCAAGGCTAGTGGTGCAAGGTTACAATCAACAAGAAGGAATTGACTATGATGAAACTTTTGCACCTGTAGCTAGACTAGAGGCCATTAGAATTTTAATTGCTTATGCTACTCACATGAATATGAAATTGTGATGTAAAGATTACCTTCCTGAATGGCTATTTAAAGGAAGAGGTATATGTAGAGCAGCCACCTGGTTTTGAGGACAAGATATTTCCCCATCATGTATACAAGCTGAACAAAGCGTTATATGGATTGAAACAAGCTCCAAGAGCTTGGTATGAAAGGTTGTCTACATTTTTGATGGAGAATGATTATAAGAGGGGAACAGTGGATAAAACATTATTCATCAAAATCAGAGGGAACCACTTGATTATAGTACAAATTTATGTTGATGATATTTTATTTGGTGCTACTAATCAGGTACTATGTGATGAGTTTGCTAATCTTATGTAGAGTGAGTTTGAGATGAGCATGATGGGAGAATTAGGATTCTTCCTAGGATTACAAATTAAGCAAATGGAAAATGGAATCATGATTCATCAGCAAAAGTACTTGAAAGAGTTACAGAAGAAATTTGGCATGGAGAACAGCAAGGCATACAATACACCTGTTCCCACATCCACTAAATTAGATTCTGATCTAAAAGGAAAAGATGTTGAAGCCTCACTATATAGAGGGATGATTGGCTCCCTCCTTTATCTAACAGCAAGTAGGCTTGACATTGTGTTCTCTGTTGGATTATGTGCTAGGTTTCAAAGCAATCCAAAAGAGTCTTATTTGAAGGCCGTTAGAAGGATACTTAGATATCTTGTGGGAATAACAGATTTGTGCTTGTGGTACCCCAAAGGTAGTTCAATTGATCTTATTGGGTACACAGATGCAGATTATGTTGGCTTTCTTGTTGATAGGAAGAGCACTTTAGGTATGGCACACTTTCTTGGCTCTTACCTAATTTCTTGGGGTTCTAAAAAGCAAAATTCAGTGGCTTTATCCACAGCAGAATAAGAGTATATTATTGCAGCCTCATGCTGTTCCCAGTTACTGCGGATAAGGAACCAGCTAAAGGATTTTGGTGTTGTTTATGATAGTGTTCCTATCTTTTGTGACAACACTAGTGCAATTAATATTTCAAATAATGTTGTCCAACATTCCAAAACCAAACACATTGATCAAGGCAATATATCACATGCCTAATTTCTAGGTCGGTTGAGATATTTAAGGCAAAGAATCATTGCCAAAATTGATTTCAATTTTTGAATTTGTGCCGTTGCTCTTTCTTTGACTTAACCGACTTATTTTTTTCTTCTTTATTTTCTTTTCTTCTCTCCTCTTTATGTGCTATAAATATATGATCTCTAACCCTTTGTGCAACTTACAACTCTCATCATCATTCGAAATTCTCTCTCTTTCTTGTGCTCTATTCAAAATTCATTGTTCACAACGGTTATTGTTCATCAGCGTCGTCTTTAATCTTTGATCTTCAATTGCATAATTGCCATGGGTAGGAAATCAAGTGCAACCTCAGCCAGAAGAGGCAAGGGAAGGGGACATGTAAGTGATTCCTCACAATATCAGGGAAACACTGATGTGGCTCCTCACTCTCCTCAACTCGATCAAAACCCAACCAAACCACCACCTAATATCACTTCCAAAATTTCATCACCCACAAAATTACCAATCACCACCCTCGATCCACCACAAGAATCTACCTCACCACCAAAATTAACCCAACCAAAATCACAACAAACAGTGCTTGTTACTGATCCTTCAGAAGCTGGTGGTTTCATCATCAAGGAACTAGCTAAGTCTCAGGGGGAACATCAGAAGGAAGCACGAAGAACCCTAAGCCAGGAGTTGGAAGACGTCAGTAATGAAGGTCAGAGTGTAGGAGATGATGAAGTAGAGATCACTGGTTACAAGGAGGGGTCACTCACTGAAGAAGTCATGGTACGTGGTAGGGTAACTCGGTCTTCAATGAAGAAGATTATTGAGAAAGTTCTAGAGGAACAGTCCACTGGTTCTGTTCAGGGAACCAAGAGGAAATGGGTACCAACAAGAACCCCTCGCACTACAAAAGGTACGTTTGTAAAATCTCTAAGTACTGGTTCTACTAACTTAAATGCTCGATTGGTTCTCTCTGGTTGTCGTGTTGAGAAGGGATATTTTGATGTGCCTTCTTTGTCTGAGTTTAAAAGTTTGATTGAGTATCAAGGATGGATGCCATTATTTGATTGTAGTACTGCTAATGTGTCTGGAGTTAGAGACTTTTATGTGAATTTGAAACAGTTGCCTGATATGTCTTTTGGTTCTCGTGTGAATGATGTGGATGTAAGCTTGTCTAGTGCCACTTTGTCTAGCATGTTAAGGGTGCCCAAGGATGGATTTGATAAGTATTCTAGTGATTGGTGGCCCGTGTTGGTAGGGGTCACTCCTTATGAGATTTATGAGCATTTGTTTGGAGGAAAGATGTCCAAGAAACCTAGTGTCTTTAAATCTGCTAATTTGAAGGAACCAGTAATGCTGGTTCTGTATTCGTTGTGCAACAAGGTCTTGATCCCAAGGGCTCAAGGAAGGGGAACAGTACGCATCATGGAGATGGTTCTGATGTATCTCATGATGAAGAGAATTAAGATTAATCTCCCCTCGATTCTGGATCACATTATGAATTGTTATGGTTCATCTCACCATTCTCTGCCTTATGGTTCTGTCATTACTCAATTGCTTATAAATAACAATGTTACTATGAGTGGGTCCACTGTGCCTATCACGGTGTTCACAAAAGCAATCCTAAAGCTAAAGGTTCTTAACATAAGTGAAAATAAGTTAAGTTTTAAAATTGAGGAACCAGCAGAGGAGATGAGACCCCCATCAAAGAAGAAGAAAAAGGTAGAGGAACCAGCAGGTCAGGAAATGATTCTGAAATGGTTGGAGAATCAGGAGGATATGCTGAGAAAGATATTAAGTTTGATTCAAGGCTTGTCAACTTCTTTCAGTACCAGGATGGAGCAGATAGAAAAAACGTTAGCTAAAACTCAAGCTTCGATGGCTCTGGGTATAGGTTCTGTTACTCCACAGACTCAGCCTGAGGAAGAAGAGCCTGGTGAGGAAGATGAGGAGGATGAAGAGGAACCAATTGTTGATGCAGACGATGATGCTAAGTACGAGGAGGAGGAAGAGGAAGAGAATGATGATGAGGAGTGATGCTGGTTTCCGCTCTTGTTTCCCCTCCCCCTTATTTTTATTCCAAAATAACTGATTCTGTTGGTCTGTATATTTCTCACCCAATCCATGAACTTTCTTTTTGATGTGGATTTGGGTTCCTTTTGTTGAACTTTGTTGGCTTGTATGGACCATTAATTCCGCTATGGTATAAATTGTTTGACTAATCTATTCTTGCAGCATACTACTTGAATGGTGGTTGATGACACTGTATGGATGAGCATATTTAACAATTTGTGCACATCACTTTTACTTCAGAGTACTTTTTAATGATGCCAAAAGGGGGAAGTAGTGTACCAAAGCCTAAGATAGTTTAGATTGTGTCAAGTAGTTTAGTTTGATAGCTTAGGGGAGTCAGTTTGATAGTTAGTCTTTGGAACCAGTTAGCTTCACTAACTTGTTCATTTGAGTCTTGAGTCTGTTGGTTATACTCAAACCTATTTGAGTACTTAATTGGAGTTTTTCTCTATTTTTAACTTATTTGGCTCCAGGAACTTCAATTAGTTTGTCATCATCAAAAAGGGGGAATTTGTTGAGTCCCTTAGGTTTTGAGTGATGACAAACGGTTACAGGAAACAGGTTACAATAAGCATTGCGGATAGTTGGCTGGAATCTAGCTGGAATTGAACACTACTTTCCTAAACAAGTTATTACTTATTTATGTTATTCATTTAACTAACTTGTCTATATGTAGGAAATGTTTGGATGTAAATTGTTCCATGTACTGGTGGGAAACCAGTAGGAACTATTTCTTGGACTGCTATGCCGAAAAGCAGTCACATACTCTTTATTGTACATTAACCATGTTACATGTGCAGTAGTTAAGTTGATTCCAAGACTTAGAGCATGGAGGCCTTTTGAAGACACTCAAAGAAAGATACATTGCTCATAATGGAAGTATTCAAGGAAGATTCAAGTATTGAAGATTACATGAAGAAAAGAAGATTTGTAATTTAATGTTTAATCTAGTTTTATCATATAACGTGCTCTGTAGTATGATTTGCATGTTTGGGTAAAATAAGTGCTTATAAGTGTATTAAGTCATATTATGAATTCTGGTACAAAGCTAGAAAATAATTCATAACATACTCAATTCAGGGAACCAGGTTGAGGAGCCAGGTTCACTATACGGAATATCCGAGCTGCGTGTTTTGAGAAAAAAAAAAGATTTTGTAAAAATACTTTTTCAAATAATTATTTTGAGAATATCCTAAGTAGCTGGAGATTAGATGATAATATTGTGGTTACCTAAAAACTAGGAGTATCTATCTTATTTGATTTTATCTTTATGATTAAATCAAATAAGATAAATACTTTCCTAAAATCATGTTATTGCTTGTTCATCAAGATTATATGATTTAAGGAATCTAGGGTTTTTATATCCAAGTATATAAACTCATCTAGTCTCTCATATTCAAGTAAGTCTCTCTGGAATTAAAAAGGAGTAATTTTTGAGAGCCATATACACTTAAGCACAAAAGCCTATTCATCGAGTCATATACAGGAGCACTCTTAGAGCTTAAACATTTTCTCTTAATTAGCTTTTAGAAGTGAGATTAAAAGAGAACATTTGATTTTGTCAAAGCCTTCAATAGAGTGGTTGAAAGGCTGGGTTAGTGTTTGTGAGTTCAAACACAAGGGGCTTACTAGTGTAAGTCGAGCGCACATTCGGAGTAAAGTGTGGGGTATACTGGTTCCCGGAGTAGGGAGACAGTAGAGTGTCTGTGTTCTTTATTTTTCGGAGTAGATTAATAGAAGAGCATAGGGTAGGAGGACGTAGGCCATAGTTAGCTGGACCTCGTTAAATCTTGTGTTTTCTTTATTGCCTTTCGTACATTCCGCTGCTTACAGGAACCAACCCAACTGGTTCCTCTCATAGATCGAAAAGAGGTAAAAATAGGTCAAGGCTAACTTTTTAACAAATTTAGGGGTTTTTTATTTTTAAACCAATTTTAACTTCAAATTTCCCCCTTTCACCCAATTCATACACAACCCTAACTTTTTAACAATTTAGGGGTTTTTTATTTGGTGTTCTTCAATGCAAATTGGTGGTTCTTAAAGCTTTATTACACACATTGGAATGATTTTACATGGGTTTTTTGTACTACATTGCTCGCTAAGGCCTTGGTACACTATAACCCTCTCCATGTTCATATACTTCACTATTCACTTGTATATATTTTTCCAAGTTATTTCATAATATTGCTTGGAATTGTGTTGTATTATTGGTTTAGTTTTGTTGAGGATTTATGTTGTTAAACAGAATCCACACCATCCTTTACCCATAGCTTGAACCCTTTAGCGCTTGTACTTGGTTAAAAAATGTCTTATCTTAGGAGATCAAAGTCAAAAAGATAAAGGAACCCCTCCCCAATTCATGTCCATGTCTCGCAAATGAATATGTACACGACTAATTTTGGGACCAATGATGATTACATGCTTAATTTCATTAAAAATACCAATAGAAACCTCATCCAAACCTTACGACCCATCGACAACTAGGGCCTTAAGACTTGAGGGAGCGATTCATGAACTCTTTTCTAGGTTCGCGTGGGAATCATTGCTTAATATTCATCCCCTAACCTATAGAAACTTGACTCTAAAAGCCCTCTTGACCTTCAACATTAACCTTAATACCAATTATACCCTTTCTAGCATTTATTTTAATGTTCTTGGCAATAGGTTATGGTTCTCCTTAGATCAAGGATATTCGTAGGGCCTTAAGCTTGCCCTTGAATGGGGTTCTCACCCCTTCGCTAGCTTAGTCTAGAAGACTACTGGGATAGTGTATTATGGAGAGACATAACCGGGATTATGACATATGACTTGAGCCGATCTTAGGTAACTTGGATTATTCACCCGGTAGTGAGGGCCGGGTAGTATATAGGGTCATAGCTGACCCTATTCTCTAGAGACATTAGGGGTGGTGTTTGCTCATCTCGCGAGCTTTATTTCCTTTGGCATTTAATTGCTTATGAGTCTAGGCCTATTACTGGGGTAGATAGGGCCTTTGGTACTAGTATTCTTTGCTTGACATCTTGTTTTATGGAGTACCTAACCCAAGTAGCTAAGGGATTGATTAAGATAGCTATAGGAGGCCTCCTTACCTTCAAGTGTTATCCCGTAACATTGACCTTTCTAGCTTCTTTCCATACAAGGCGTTATACCTCACCCACATATCTTTGTGTAACATGCAAAATATGCACTGGATCCGACCTTGTAGAGGTTGGCACTAGGGGTTTGAATGGCTTGTCGGGAACCTGACTCTAAATATCCAAGCTCCATATGCCTTCTTACCTTGGGCTCATCTCCCTCTTCTGATGGGAGCTGAGATATGGATTTTTCCCCATGACTTTCATTTGTCTCCCTCGATGGTTAAAGGTGCCCTACTCCCTGTTGAGGGCGGGGATGATGATGATGATCGGAAGGTTGCGGGTCAGATAGAGGAGGACATCGTACCTAGTTTTCCACAAAATAGGGCGAGCAATAGTCAGTCTCAATCCTTTGAGGCTTAGTAAGCCACCTTGCAACACTATTTTGGTCTGTTATGAAGCGATTTTAGGCATATGCAAGAGGGCTATGCAAAGTTGAGAGCCTCACTTAAGTCCATGAGCGAATTGTTTCATGATATGCTGACTGATCATCATGTTATGTAGGAGTCCCACCGGGCTATGAGTGCATAGTATGATTGGATGAGGATTGACTACCACTCTATGAGAGCAAGCTTCTCCTCCTAGCTTTGGACCCTACCCTCCCACGGATCAATAATAGTTTTTCCTTTTCTTTTAGTTATTTGTTTTCTTTGTTCTTTGTGTGTTTTTTTACTTTGGTTTTTGTATTTTTTGCTTTTGGTTTTCCTTTGATGTCTAGTGCTTGCACCAAGGACATTGCAAGGTTTAGCTTAGGGGCGAGATTATTTAGAGCATGCATTGTATTACTTATAGTTATTTCCTTGTTTAGTTTTTTCCTTTTAGAGCATTCTCAATATCGTTAGTCTTTCTTTTTCATTATTTCCTTGGTTAGGTTTTTCAGTTATTATTTCCTTGTTCAGGTATTTCTTGTATTTTATAGTTTAGGGCATTGCATATATACCATACTTTATCTATAATTGAGATTAGCCTTTTAATGAGGATAAATATATATATATGTCTCTTTTTCAAAGAAATTTACCTGATATACTAGTTGATTTTCGAAAATCATGGACATTAGACTATTAAGAATTAGACAATTTCTCCCTTTTTGCAATTAGTGTCACCCAATGTTATAGGCTAAGTTTACCTATGAGGACTTGAGCCTTAGGTAGGTGGCATTATTCTGGTCTGTTTCTTTGCAAGTGAGTTAGATTTCGTCCTCTATGTTATTTTACTCTTGGGTTTATTATTTTCCTGTTCAACACTTTTTGGTGCAACTCATAAGAATGATTGACTCTCCTTAGAATTAGAGCCATTTTTCTCACACTTAGGTTATCTTTCCACAAAATTGTTTTTCTTTTCATCTACCCATAGGATATAACCCATTGAGCCTGTATTCCCTTTTCCTTCATGCTTATCATTAAAAAATCCTTTGAGCTTTTTATTAGGTTTACTTTTGGAGAAGAGTTATATAGTTCTCGGTGCCTCTTGTATTAAGCCGATCACGTCCCGTAGAAGAGTTTCGGTTTACATCCACATCTCTAGTACATATTGATAATAAAGAGAAGAGTATTAGTAAAAGAAAAAAAGGAGACAAAGAAAAGAAAAAATAAAAAATGTAAACCTAAAGAGGATGACCTTAACGAGTCATGACCTACCCTATCTAACTAAGCCTACCTATTTAGAGAGTCATGACCTTAACGAGTTGACAACATGCTTAGTAGTGGAGAAAGACAAAGTGCAAAACTAAAGAGGATGATTTCACAAAGTTGACGTGTATACAAGGTTGAGTGGCTTACTTTCCTATGCACACCCTAAAGTGATAAGTCTATAACATATGACCAAGACTAGCTTGGTGAAGTATATAGTTGACATTATTGACTATCAAACGTTCATGGATTTTATATAACTCATATATTTTCTTATTTGTTTTGAATTATGTTTTGACTTAGAGTTTTATAAAATTAAGACATGTTGTATTTTCTAAGAGGGTGTTATCTCATTTATCTTGTCTTTGTTCTTGAATGCTTGACAACAAGCATTTGTTTAGCTTGGGGGAATTTGATAAATCCGAATTATACTATATATATATATATATATATATATGGTATTTTAGGTCTTTTTGCATATAGTTATTTGTATTTTAGTTCAGTTCTAAGTGAATTCTATTCATTTGTTATCATATAATGCATTCATGGGTTTTTGTATTGTTTGTGCTACTTTTCAAGATTCGTGTGGACGTAGTGTCATGGGACGAGTTCAAGATCAAAGGAACGAGGCTCAAACCGAATGAAAGAACATTAACCCTAGGGAATCCAAACATATGATGAAGCAAAGGAATAATAGAATTAGAGTCAAAATTAAGAGGACTCGATCAAGTGTGTAGATGACTCGACCAAGTGGAAGTGTCAAAATAGGCAAAATGTAGCTTCAAGACTAGAAAAAAAAAAAGAAAAAAAGATACTCAATCGAGTATACATAGCACTCAATCGAGTCCCTTCTCTAGCAACAATTTCTGCCTTGATTCAAAATATGAAGAAAGAGACTAGATTCAATTGAGTGCCCCTCGTACTCGATCGAGTACTCTATTTTTGGGCAGATATTCTGTGCGTGTTTTATTTAAGTCCAAACTCTTTTCAAATATATCTTAGGATTTTTTAGGAATTTTAGGATGGTTATGCTATGATTATAAAAACATTATTCAACATTTGCCGACAGTAGTCATTATTTTTGTTTAAGTTTTGCATTATGTTATAAAAAAAAAACTCTCTCAAATTCTCTCTAGATTTCTATTTTCTTCTTAAGTTTAAATTGAAGCTTGGATTGCAACATCTAGCCTTGTGACAACAAGATTGGTTTGTTTTATATTCAGTACTCTTAGTATTTTATTCTCTTTAATTGCTTTAGCATTATTTTTAGTATTGATCATGATTATTATTATTGCTTTTGTTGATTTTACATTCAATACGTGTGAGTAAATTTTTAATATAGGATCTTGATGAACCCTAGTGTGGATTAGGTACTTATGAATCCCAAAACCTGAATATAAATGCATATAAAGGCTAGACGTAGATGATTAATGGCATGGATTAGGTTCGCGGCGAGAGTCGATTCATAATCTAAATTAGAATCACTTTGTGATTGATGATCACAAAAGTAGACATCATGACCATTAGGACTTTAAGGTTGTTGTGTTTAATGTCATTCTTTTTTTTGAATCAACGAAAGTAGGTAGGATTTCCTTAGGAGGAAGGTATTAATACTTGAGAGAGATCCTTACTATTATTTAAGGTATGTTCATCCTAGGAATTGCTATATGTGTTGAATTCACAAGATTGGGACATAAATATATATCTAACTCATATTAGTGGGGATTCATTGTCTTAGATATTCATCATATAGATATCAATTTAGTTATAATTCATATCCTAGTTTAGTTTAGTTTATTCTTTAGTTAGAATATAAACCACTGTAGTTCGTGACATTCCTAGTAGAAATTAGAACTACCATAGACAGAATTAGAGCTCGATAATCTCTTGTTATTTTGACCCTACTTACCCGAACTACATTGGTTTAGGTGGATAGATTACTTAAAATAGGGTAGCGACAACCCGATCAATAGGTGTTCCTAGGTATAAAACATTAGCTTGTCAAGATTCTAGCCAAATTATTGCCAATACAACTGCCTTACTAAAATACTAGCATGTCCCTCAAGGTAGTCCTCTCCCTCAAAAGAGTCCTCTCTAGGTGCTCTCCTTTTATTTTCGTGTCATGTTATAGGCAAAAACACTAGCTAGGAAAAACCTAGATTTC
Source organism: Dysphania ambrosioides (assembly GCA_026401315.1). Classification (NCBI taxonomy): domain Eukaryota; kingdom Viridiplantae; phylum Streptophyta; class Magnoliopsida; order Caryophyllales; family Amaranthaceae; genus Dysphania; species Dysphania ambrosioides. The sequence goes on from CM048659.1 coordinate 13,688,084, forward strand.
ATCTTAGAAAGAGTTCGTCATCACCACTAGGCCAAAAATAACAAGTATCAGTAGTTAAATAAAAAACAAGGCCAATCCATGAGGATGGTTAACGTTACTCTCTCATAATTTATTTTATGTGTGTAGTAAGGGTTTGTGAAAGTATTAATGACAAAGTTAGTTGACTTTGTCAAAAAAGTATAATTTGTGAGGATGAAATCAAAGGTTAAACCATTTTTATAAAAGAGGATGTTTACCTAGTTGTAATACGCTGTATGTAATTGTTTTAATGATTTGAAGTTAATGAAATAATTTGTAATCATGTAAAATAAATATTGGTTAAGGAATAAAACTCTACTAAGGGTTGGGGCTTCATGGGGTATTATCCTTGGATTTTACTTAGAAGTCATGTGATCTACGAGTCTCTCTTTTGTAATGTTTTGAATTAAAATTGGGGTTGTTGAGATCTCATCTAGCTTTGGTTACAGAGTCTTGCCCGTTTACCATATGAAATTATACTATTTTTGATGCCCTCTGACAAGAGTGCATGTGTTTATTCATCTATTTTTGATGTCCTAATTAGAACATGGGGAGACAACCTTGTCTATTGATTAATGCAAGTTATTAATTAAATTGTGAGTTAATTGAATAAGATGTTGTGTTTTATGTTTAATCATGTCATACTTATTTAAGTTCAAGTACTTTTGTAATCCCTTATGTACTTAACTTTCTAATTACATGCTTTGTTATAATCTTGGTCATGGCCTTCGCCTTTCAATGAAATTGTAATGATCCAATACTTTCACTTGTAATATTGGGAGAAAATTTCTAATAGGTATTCGGTTGGACACTCATGCATGGGTGGATTGAGTATAGTGTTGTTAAATCAACTGACTTGAATGCTTTAGTATATTTTGAAAGATTATGAATTGTTGGTTTGGATTTAGGTTTGATAATATATTTTGGGTATTTTGAAGTAAGGACCTCAATGGTTCCAATTTGTAACGTTTTAAGATAGTTTGGTTGTCAATTATACTTCGAAAGTCTTATATTTTCCCGCTACAAAATTATGGTTTAAGCCTTAGCGTTTAATCACATGGTGATAGCACATCGATAGTTCTCTCAAGGTTTTGTTTTTAGAAAGATATAATTATCAGGGTATTACAAAGGGCATTGAACCAAAGTCAATAAGTAGAAGAGATATTTGTAGTTCTTAAGAAAATGAGTCTAGGATAGTAAGAATTCATTTAGCCCTAGTTTTTAAAGCTTATGTTGGCAGGATACTTCTAATATAAGATTTTTCAATAGTCAAGTGTAGACACAAAACAACCTTGATGAGCAGACATAGCTTAGGTCAACTTTGAGTATGTATAAACAAAAAAATACCTCAAAACTAAACCCCAAAAGGCCTCAAACACAAACTCAAGCCCAAGACTCTTACCTTGGCCCACACACATATCCAAAGTCATAAAATCACATCACCAAAATCACAAAAACACCTACATAAGCTAAATCTAGAAGCTCTTTTACTCAGTACACAAGCACGAAACAACTCCAAGCAACCAAGCTTGGGAGACAAATGCACAACCCTAGGACGCTTGACTCCTAGCACAGGCGCTCAACGCCCAAATCCTTGTGCGCCCGATGCCCAGAAGTGTTCCAGCTCCACTTATCTCCAGCTTTGTTCAAGCTCATTCCTCTTCAAGCATTCGACGCCCAGCCTCAAATACTTGACGCTTATTCCCAATGTCTAGCGCACGGTACACGTATGACGCTCAAACCCAACATTAAACGCTCAATCCTAGCGTTTGATGCCCAAACTCCTAAACTAAAAAGGAATCTTATCAGTTGTCAGTTCTAGCGCCTGACGCACAACTTTAGCGTTTGATGCACAAACTTAACACCTAATACTTGCTCAGCATTTGACGCTCAAAAATAGCTCTCGACACCCAAGAAACCGACTTTTTCCTATAAATACACCCTTATGTGACGACCCAAGTGTCGGCACTCCTAATACAACCTTAAACACAATAACAAACATCCTTCATACATACCAAGGATCAATCTAAGCATTTGACACAACCAGTCATGGAAATCTTACCCCTTCAACACATACACAAGAAAAGACATAAGAAAAAGGACATTCCTCAATGGTAAACATCGAGGACCCCTAATCTCTTTCAATTACATTTTATGCTTTCTCTTCTTCTACTCCCTTTTCTTCCTAGTCTTTGGATCTAGTGGTTTCTATACACATAAGACCCTGAGATTAGGTTTGTTTTGTGATGATTATGTGAGTTGTGTGGAAACCCCTCAAACATGAACACTTATTTCTATTTTGAAAAATTTATGAGTCTTGATCTAGCAAATGGACCTCATTATTGATATTCTCTTTAGATTAACTTACACACTTTTCTTTCAATGTCTCATTTTTCCTATGATGTGAAGAGCTAGGAGTAACTCCTACCTCACTAAACCATCTTAATTAGGAAGCCATATTCATATATTGGTTTTCCCTCAATCATTCAAGCAAACCCCTTTCCCCTTGCATTTTCATTATGCATCTTTATCTCTCTTGCATTTTGTCTATGATGCTTAGATTTGGACATCTTTAATCTAGCTACACTTGAATCTTAACTCTTTTATGAATAAACCCTAGGTGTACATCACACTTGAATGTACATTTACGAGTTATCCTTAAAGATCATTTCTTGTTCAAGCATTAGAAAGCATACCTTTATCTTGATTTTGCCTCTTAATGTCAATGACGTTCTAAGGCTAAACCATAAATGCCTTTTGAATTAGACTTTTTCCATTTTAGTTGAAGTATGTTATGGAGACAGGTCTCTCTAGGCCTTAATATTCATTGGAGTAGTAAATCTTCAACTTATTATCGTCATGCATAATACTTGACTTACATCCTAACCAATCTAACACATTGACTCTTGACTCTTTTGCTTTTATTTCAGTTATGCACTTTCAAACATAATCCTTACGTTGTATTGCAATTTTATGACCAATTTTATCTTATGTTTAAAATCAAGAACTTTTGATTGTAACCACACCTAATAAGATAAATTTGGATGGCTGGCTATTTGAAGCCTAAACTATGGACAATCAATACAAGTGATCACCTAATTTAGATAATGTGCATAAATATTAACTTGCACAACCAACTAAATTAGAGTGTGCCTTCTCTTGTTTGTGCATGTTTGCCCATGAACTAAATCTGATTTGTTCTTTCATCTCTATGCCAATTATTTCGCACACATTTCCGGATTGAAATAAGCAGCTCATTCCCAAACCTTCTCATGGTTCGAAGGCCACTTACGTGAGTGATTTGGGGATTCCAGGCCTAGGATTTCCAAACTTCCTATTAAATTCATGGGGGCGACTCCTAACCCATTTGATGTCTCTAAAAGCCGCATAACCAATCCTTACCAATGGGCAAACCTGTAAGGCACTGTGGGGGGATGGGGGGGGGGGGGGGGGGGGGGGAGAGTTCTTTCTTCTTTTCTTCAATAAATAGGGGAGCTCTTTCCTCTTTTCTTCAATAAATAGGAACCCAACCTCCCTTATTTATTACCCAAATAGGAATCTTACCGTGCACTATGGGGGGATTTTCCCCGTGCCCTTTTCTTACCATGCCACTGAAACCCTATAAGGGTAAAATCCCAAAATTACCCTTTCAATCGGTAAGGCCTCGACCTTCCCACCGATAACCTATTGGGGTAAAATCTTGAAATTTTCCCATCTAACTGATAAGGCCTCGACCTTCCCACCAAAACCCTATAAGGGTAAAATCCTAAAATTACTCTTCCAATGGTGAAGGTTTTAGAGCACTCAAGAAGGCGGGAGGGGGAGGGGGGGTTGAATTGAGTGTTAAGTAGCCTTGGCCTATTTTTCTTTCTTTTTGATCTATGAGAGGAACCAGTTGGGCTGGTTCCTGTAAGCAGTGGAATGTACGAAAGGCAATAAAGAAAACACAAGATTTAACGAGGTTCAGCCAACTATGGCGTACGTCCTCCTACCCTATGCTCTTCTATTAATCTACTCCGAAAAATAAAGAACACGGACGCTCTATTGTTTCCCTACTCCGGGAACCAGTATACCCCACACTCTACTCCGTATGTGCGCTCGACTTACACTAGTAAGCCCCTTGTGTTTGAACTCACAAACACTCACCTAGCCTTTCAACCCCTCTGTTGAAGGCTTTGATAAAATCAAATGTTCTCTTTTAATCTCACTTCTAAAAGCTAATTAAGAGAAAATGTTTAAGCTCTAATAATGCTCTTGTATATGACTCGATGAATAGGCTTTTGTGCTTAAGTGTATATGGCTCTCAAATATACTCCTTTTTAATTCCAGAGAGATTTATCAGAATATGAGAGACTATATGGGTTTATATACTTGGATACAAAAACCCTAGTTTCCTTAAATCACGTAAACTTGATGAGCAAGTAATAGCGTGATTTTAGGAAAATACTTATCTTATATGATTTAATCATAAAGATAGAATCAAATAAGATAGATACTCCTAGTTTTTAGGTAACCATAATATTATCATCTAATCTCCAGCTGCTTAGGATATTTTTAGAATAATTCTTTAAAAAAGTATTTTTACAAAATCTTTTATTTTTCTCAAAACGTGCAGCTCGGATATTCCGTTCAGTGAACCTGGTTCCTCAACCTGGTTCCCTGAATTGAGTATGTTATGAATTCTATTCCAGCTTTGTACCAGAATTCATAATATGACTCGATACACTTATAAGCACTTATTTTACCCAAACATGCAAGTCATAATACGGAGCACATTACATGATTTAAGCATTAAAGTACAAATCTTATTTTCTTCATGTAATCTTCAAGACTTGAATCTTCCTTGAAAACTTCCATTTTGAGCAATGTATCTTTCTTCGAATGTCTTCGAAAGGCCTCTATGCTCCAAGTCTTGGAATTAACTTAACTACTGCACATGTAACATGGTTAATGTACAATAAAGAGTATGTGACTGCTTTTTAGCATAGCAGTCCAGGAAACAGTTCCTACTGGTTTCCCACCAGTACATGGATCAATTTACATCCAACCATTTCCTACATATAGACAAGTTAGTTAAATGAATAACATAAATAAGTAATAACTTGTCTAGGAAAACAGTGTTAAATTCCAGCTGGTTTCCAGCCAACCATTCGGAATGCTTATTGTAACCTGTTTCTTGTAACCGTTTGTCATCACTCAAAACCTAAGGGACTCAACAAATGGATAAGACCCTGATCTTCCCACAGAAACCCTATTGGGGTAAAAGCCTAAACTTTCCCCCTTAACCGGTAAGACCCTAACCTTTCCATTGTAACCCTATTGAGGTGAAAACCTGAAATTGCCCTATCTAATTGGTGAAAACCCAACCTTTCCACTGAAACCTTATATGGGATAGAATCCCAAATGACCCTCATCAACAAAAACCCGAGATTGCCTTGCTGGGTAAAATTTCAAAATTTGCCTTGAGCAACACAAAAAGTCTTAATCCCTACACGGGTATTGTGTATTGAGTTCATGCATATCGAGTTTGTCTCATACATTTGGAATCATCTTGTAACGAAGGCTAACTCTCCCTAAATCATGTCATACATTCATATGCATTAAGGGTGATCGTGTAGTTACATCATACTTGTAATTGCATCATGATGCTGACCCAAAAACACTTATTCCTTAACCAAATCAAGTCATTATCCCATGTCCTTTTGTAGGAGTTTGTTGCTTGTGTATGAAGACTAGGTATAAAGTTGAAGAGAACACTCTCACCTCCTCTCTTAACCAATGGCAGCCACAGAACAACTAGCTCAACTCCTAGCTACGGTCAATGATTTAGCTAAGTCTTTATATGGCATGAACGCTCGTCTAGAGAAAATCGAGGATGCCCACTCCTTGAAAAGTCTGGCATGTATGGTTGAAAGTATGGTCCATCAATTCACCAATAGCGGACAATACTTTGACACTGCCCTTGATAAACTAAAAGGGAAAGTTAGCCTCTAAGTGAGATTTTCCACTAAAGACATCCTAAAGTTCAAATCAAAAGACGATTGAAGATATTATCTTTGCAACTTGAAGGCCACCATGGCCATCAAATAGATAGATCCTGAATTATTCCCAGTAATCCCTAAAGTCAATATACCAAAAGTGATTTTATGCCATGAAGGACAAGGAAACTAAGACATGGGAGGACATCACAAATGCCTTTATGAACTAGTATGGACCCAATGTGCAATTGCAAACAACTCTCCAAGAGTTAGAGGTTCTTTGACAAAGCACCAACGAAGGGTTCACGACCTACCTAAATAGTTGGAGGAAACTAGCCTCTCAAATGGTCTCAAGGCCATCAAAAAGGGAACTTGTGATCAAAGACCTTTATCTCAAGTCTCCTACTTGAGTACAAGAACCATATAAAGTACTTGGGTCTCAAATCTTTTGAGCATGCTTACAGTATTGGCACCAACATAGAAGAGGATCTGACAAAGAATCATATCGCTCCAAGCGATTAGCAATGGATGGGGAACGAAACTGAAACTGACTCCCTTTCCAAATCTGACAATGATGAGATCAATATTCTTGAAGCTCTAGCATCTCATGATGAGATCAATAGTGATAATCGCAATGACTCTATCAATGACCTATCCGCTAAGAATTCTACTTGCCTAAGACTATGGCTCTACTAATAGCCCATCTTCCTTGTCCATTTCTAGGGGGATCCCACCACTGATTTGAAAAACCATATTTTCTTAAAATTCAATACATGGCATATATTTAAAGGATGATAAATCTAAAGAATCATCAAAGTCACCTGAATGTGTCCACTGCAAGGCTTTCTCCTTACTCTTTGGGCTTGAAAACTGAAAAAGAAGTCCAAATGTCTCTCCTAAGTTTTAACATTCATCCATCATAACTAATAGTGCCAGTTCTTGACATGGTACATAGATGAAAGAAGACACTGAAGATCACAACTCTTAGTGGCAAGAAGCTAAAGATTGTCACTAGAGAAGGCCAAAGCTGAATGAGTTGAATCGTCTAAGCCATAGTCTGAGTCAGCCGAGTCTGGATGCACTAATTTTAGGCTTAAGTAGGTTGTGTAACATAGAGAAACATAGAAATCCTCCCTTAATGTAACAACCCCTAAAATCAATAAATAAACACTACCTTTTCTACTCATCCCTTTTTCTTCCACACTGATCCCTACCAATTTCTTTGTCTCTAATGAATATGACTTTGAATTTATTAAAGCAATGGAAGAACTTGAATCACCTAAATCAAAGAAATTGAAATAATTAACAGGTGCCAAGCAGGAGCAAAAGCATGTGCAAATCGAGCTAGCGCTAACCCTTAAAGAATGTGTACAGTAGATGTAGTTGCTCACAAAATGCATCGATGTCTTTGCTTGGTCCTATCTAGATATACTAGTGATAGACATAGATATAATTGTTAATCAGGTTCATCAAAGTTGCAAACTACCCTAATTGAATTACAAACATAATACAAGACCTGATCAATAATGACCCAGCCACTGTTCTGACCCATCTCGACCAAAAAATGTCTGAGTTTGGGCACCAAAAACCAAGACAAAATTAGGGTTTGGGCTAGGTAACTTTGGTTCAAAAATTGTTGGGATGGGTTTGGGTAATAATGCATAGCCCAAAGCCTAGCCAAATTGGCCTGATTGACAAAATAAAATTTAAGGCATGCATATATGTAACTTTCTTCCTTCATTTGGAAATATCAAGACTACATTAGGATGCTCTAAACTCCACGATAATAAAATAAATAAGTTTATAGTTTCATATAATATATCTCAAAAATGTATTAATTAATGCAAGTGTGTAACATAGTTGCTATATCCTTTGCTTTTTCTTCCTCCAAAATAGTTGCAAACTGTTGATATGTCTTGTGTAGGAGTAGAATATAGCATCCTCAGCATGGTTATAGCTGTTAGAATATTTCATCAATGGAAGGACAAGACATTGCATAAATATTATTTAGAATGAAAAAGCCATAGTAATGTATGAATATGTATGAATGATAAATATAAATCCAAAAATTTTAGTTTAGTTAGAAAATATGAAATACAAGGAGTACCTGCCAAGGTAGGATGCCAAGATAGGATCCCAAGAAATCATAATGTGATTCTTTGACTTGACGCAAATCATACTCAGACACATCTTGTTCGTGTGAACAGGCTCCCATTTACGCTACAAGACTACATCAACTTTGGGCCCGTAAAGCCCAATTTATATGGGATATGGGTAGCAACTTTAGGCTTGAATATAATCTTAGCCTGAACCCGACCTGAGGAATGGGTAGAAAACCAACCTTTTGGCCCAGCCCAAACCCGACCTATCCCGTAATTTGATCACCTCTACATAATACTTGTTCGAAGGAAGGACCATAAAGTCCGAATTTGTGTTGATTACTGAGACTTGAACCAAGCAAGTTCAAAAATCGGGTCACCTTGCTCTTATTCACAGACAGGTATGTAAGCTATAACCATATAATAACAAAAGAGAGTATGGAGAAAACCATCTTCATGACTCAATGAGGCACCTATTGCTACATGATCCTGTCGTTAGCCTCTAAAACATAGGTGTTACACAGATGATACGATTGTAAAATACAAAGATCGTCTACCGCACTTCATGCCCTTAGAAGAATCTTTAACAAATCAGACAGTTTAACATGGGACTTAACCCCTAGGAATACACTTTTGATATAACATCAAGCAAGTTGTCATCAGATCTTGAAGCATTGAGATTAATCCTAACAAAATCAAGGCTATCTTGGTTATGGAACTCCTTTAGTACCAAGAAGAAATTTGAAGCTTCTTAGGTCATTTGCTAATATTAGTATGTGAGCCTGTGTTCCAAAAACTGAAGAAGGAATAAAATGAAGATTGGTAGAAATCTTCGAATCTAATAATAAGTTACAATCTTCCGTGCTCTCTCCGGTACCGCCGGGAAATTCCCCTTTACTTATACCTCTCAGTCAACGACTCATTAGTCGAGGCTTTCCTAACTCATAGGGTATAAGGAAAGAAAAATGTAATCTATTTTATCAGCAAGAAACAGTCACTAGCATGGACCCACGGGGAAAATTCAAACTGAGTTGGGATGAACTCTTTATTATCAAGAAAATCCTTTTCAGAGGAGTAATGCAGATTACAGACATGGATAGTAACAAGTTTCTTTCAGTGATAAATCTCAAATCAATTGAAAAGAAATTCTATAGCATAATTTGTCCATGTAGAGCTACCTGTGGGCCTGCTTCCCTTAGTGGATATGTACGTAACCTCGTATAGGGCTCGACCATAACTCTGTGTTTTCAAATCTAAAGAGAAACTTCTAAACATACAATCATGTGTTTCGAAATCTAAAAAGAAACCTCTGAACTACACTATCCCAAAAATTCAAAATTTTAAAGAAGCTTCTGAAACGTCACTACCTCGATCTCACCATATGTAGAGCTACGTCTTGGATGGATACCTATAGTGGATACATAGGCAACCATAACAAAAGCCTGGCCATAGTCATGTGTTTCTGAATTTGAAGAGAAACCCATGAATTTAAACACAACTCTGAGTTTCTAATCTGAATAAAGCTTTTGACATGCCACAGACTCAGTCTCGTAGATCACAGAGCTACATTATAGCCTGATTCCCTTAACAGATACGTAGCCAACCTCACTTGGGGTCCGGCCACCATTTGTTTTTCTAAATCTAAAAGGAAACCTCTAAAATACAATATCTGGAGTTTCAAGTCTAAAGGAAACTTCTAATAAGCAACATATCTAGTCTTATCGTAATAATGGGTTTATGAATCTTAGTAGAAACGTCCAAAGCATGCAAAATGAGTTTTGTATGCCTAAGAGAGTCTTCTAAAATAGTAGAGCTATTTTTTGACCTGATTCCTTTAAAAGGATACATAGGAAATCTTCCACGAGGCCCGGTCACATCAATAAATATCGAGCTTTGTATGCCGAAGAGCATTTCCAGTGCCTATGTTAAAGAGCTCTTGTCTCAATCTCAATTGCAGTTTCTTCACTCACATGATCTTGATGTAAATTTGTGCTAAGTTACAGCTTGTTCTTCCATAATTACTTTGGCTCTTGGTCTTAGTAATCTATTTTAAGTTTGTAAATTAAATGTAATCCTTAAAACATTAAATGACACCTCATAATTCAAACAAACTTAGTTTCAAAGCTTAAAAGAATGATAAGTCTAAATTAGAGGAGACAAAGCAAGTTGTTTTAAACTTAATAAAAACCTAATCAATCCACTTTTCTAATCCTTGGTGAGCCTTTCTTTGACCTGCTTCACCATCTTCCCAAACCTTTCCTTGATGACATAGCCTATGCCTACTAGGTTCTAGTTGTTCAGACTTAGTCTGATCCTTATAAGGACAAAGTCTACAAATCATGTGGCTTGCTCAAACAACAATCTAAGCCACCTCACATGTACAAAAGTCTCACAAGTTTTGAAAAATCATTGTCTCATTAAAACTCAAAAAAGGAATGCCTCTAACCTGTCTAAGCTCCTAATACCTCACGCACTCTCGCACATCAACCCAGTCATACCCTGATGACTCATACCTTCAATAATCTTTGCTAAAGCCTCTTTGCAAAATTTTATAAAAGCCTCCCCTAGACCATTCATCCTTTCCTTCTTATTGGGATAGAGTTGGTACTGCGTCTGTGTCTGAGTCCGAGTTTGTATCCATGGAAAACCTTAAATGCATCATGATAAGCCATATTTTCATTAGGTGTATGTATTTTAAGTCATGCTAAGCCTTATTTGCATTAGACTCATGCATCATAATCAAACCATATCACAGTCGCAATTAGCAAAGTCACCCATTTTCAAAAGCTACATAATCTGAGCTACAATAAAATCCAGCATAATCCTAAAACCTATGCAAAGCTAGAATCTTGACCTTAAAGGAAAATCATTTATCAAGAATCAGTCAACAGTCAAGCCATCATCTTGAAAATCGAAAAACAGAAAAGCACAAATGATAACTAGTTTTTAGGTCGTTAACTAAAAGACAAGTTATGCAAACAAATTTTATTCCAACCTATGAACTATACGAGTATAGTGGAGTAGGGGGTCGAACCACAAAGACAAGGTATATCAAGACTTTAACTCTTAACACAACCGGACTATTTGGATTTAGAAAATCAACTAAACTAACAACGAGAATGTAGATCATGGTAAGTTAAATAGATTAGATTCACCCTAGGAATGAAGCTTTCAAAACCGAATATGATGGGTTAGAGAAAATCTGATAATAACTAACATGGACATCCAAGAATACAAGAGGAAGTTGGTGATTCCATAAATCACAACGAACGACCTATAATCGCCTTTTGTCTCCAAAGGAGTGGCAGGACAAGATTTGCATCGGATTCCGAAACTATATATTATCATCGTTCAGGGGTTATGAAAAAATAGTCAATCTTTTGGAAACTTGAGTATTGGAAGTATTTATCCGTTAGATATTGTCTTTGATGTTATGCATATAGACAAGAATGATGCCATCTTTGGGACACTGTTAAATATACCTAGTAAGACTAAGGATGGTTCTAATGTTAGGAGAGATATGTAGATAATGAAGATTTGATCCAAGAGGTGGAATGAAGACAGAACGCCTTGTAATAGAAAAGGTAAATACACGTATCTTCCTCCGTCTTATTACACTTTTTCGAGAGCAAAAAAAAGGATATTCTATGAGTGTTTGTATGGGATCAAGTTTCCTAGTGGGTACTCATCAAGTTTGTAGAACTTTGTGTCTATAAAAGAAATGAAATTAATGGGTATGAAGTCTCATGATTGTCATGTATGACGCAAGTGTTTCTATGCATTGTCATCCGCCATATATTTCTTAAGAATGTTAGGTATTCTATCACTAGACTTTGTTCTATTTTCAATACAATATGTAGCAAGGAGCTTGATCCGTCATTCTTTGATGAGTTACAGGCTAATGTTGTTATGACCTTATGTCAACTAGAGATGTATTCTCCACCTTTGTTCTTTGATATTATGGTATATCTAATTGTTCATTTTGTTTGAGAAATCAAGTTATGTGGTCCAGTGTTCCTAAGATAGACTTATCATTTCGAGAGATACTCGTGTACTTTAAAGAAGAAGATGAGAAACCTAGCACACCTTGAAGGTAGTATTAATCAAGGTATAAACATAGATGAGGTAGGTGAGTTTCTTTGTGAATTCTAATCTAAGGGGGAGGTAATTAGGTTATCAAAATCAAAGCATGAAGGGAGGCTCAAAGGGCATTACACTGTGAGTTCAAAGGAGGTCTTAATTCCATTGTCAAAAGAGAGACAAGCTCATTTATTTGGTTTGCACCATATCACAGAGGTTTGTCCTTACTTAGAAAGGCATATAAATGAATTGAAAGTGAAGTATCCTTTTAAAGGTGAACGAGCATTGATGCAAGAACACAACAACACCTTTATTGATTGGTTTCATGAACAAGTTATGCATGAATTTTTTGAAATAGACCATAACATTTCTAATACAATCTAGTGGTTAGCTTATGGCCCTCGGACAAGTATTTGATCTTTTGAGGGGTATGATAACAATGGATATACCTTCTATATTGAACGTCAGGATAAGAAATAAAAGTTTGTTAAAAATAGTGGTGTTTCAATAGTAGCTTCTTCTAGAGAGTATGCTAGCTTAGAAGATAAAGGACCTGTTGATGCGACCTTGTCTTACTATGGGATAATTTAAGAGATATGATAATTTGAATACTATAGCTTTAAGGTTCCCCTTTTTTAATGCAAGTGCACAGATATCAGTCAACGTGGTTCAGTGAAGAAAGATGAACCAAATTGGACTTTAGTCGACATGAGTCGGATGCATGATATGGAGGAACTATTTATACTTGCATCACAAGCTAAACACGTATTCTACCCATATTGGGTTAGGTTGGGTTGAAATTTTTTACCCATTTAATAAACAAGTTGGGTTTGGTTTGACATATTTAAACCCAAACTCAAATAGGTTGAACCCGAACCCAACCCGACCCATCACCATCCCTAACATTGAGTATGATGTTCACCTTGAAATTGATTGAGGTGATCCAAAAGACATAGTTGTTGAGTTAGAAGCTCAAAGAATTGATAGAATGTTTGACAAACATCAGAGGATTGCTAAAGCGGCAGCAGATTTAGGGGATGATGTACACATGAACATTGTCATCTTCTTGTGTTTGGGTACGAAGAGAGCGAGGGGGAAAGGTGGTGCTTGAGGCTTAGGTCGACCCTGAGTTCCAACTAGGAGCCTTATAGTGTCCGAGCCAATGCATTTAGAGTTTGATCATTTGCACCAGCACATTGGTAGGTGGCTTCTCAAGTACGATTAGTATATTGGCCTTCTTATTCGGAAGCTCAACATCAATTAGGAGTGGCCGGGAGTAAATGAGGGACTTTGGTACACCTTGTGGTTGGACATCAAGGTACGCATTTGTAACTTAATCTTAAATATTTGTGTAAACTACCTTACTAAATTAAACTAACCCAATTTCTCTAATTTAGGCTTTGTTTCACATTTCAATCAACCCCCAACTGAAGAAGTTATTTTTATCTTCAGTCGTCGATAGATTTCAGGACTTCAAATCAAAGTTGGTGACTAGTTGGATTACTAAGATGAGAAAGGTATCTAAAAAAGAAGCTAACTAGTTGCCCTATGAAATCTAGAAATATATTATGGAACGCGATTGAGCAACCTTTGTTAAGAACAAGACGTTAAAAGCTGTTGTGTTAAGTTAAATACTTTTATGTATTAAGTTTTGAAAAATGCTAAGGTACTTTTATTTTAAGTCAAATACCTTTATGTTATTGACATGATAAACCCAAGAAGGTGAGTAAGAGTGCAAAGATGAACATTCATCCCCATTACCTTAGACAGTCAAGCTACAATGATGAAAGGCAACAATGGATAGCAGAGGTGTTGAGTCCCTTAGGTTCTGATTGATAGTTTTGAATGATGACAAACAGCTAAGGGAAACAGGTCTTTGAAAGTGTTCAATACAGTTGGGGAACCAGCTAATATAGAACACTGTTTCCCTAGATACGTTATTACTTATATGAGATATCCGTTGAACTAACTTGTCTTTATACAGGGAACAACTAGATGATAAATGAGTTATGCATCTAAGTTGATTTCTAAGTTTGGAAGCTTGAAAGGACTTTCGATCAACTTAAAGGAAGGTCCTTGGTCAATAATTGAGTTCATTCATGGAAGCTTTCAAGACTTAACGAATGCATGAAGAAAGACTACACTCGAAGAGTTATTTAGGATCTTCATGTAAATGCTCCGTAGTACAACTTATATAATTGAGTATATAAAGTGCTTTTAGTATATTAAATATCGTTATGAAATTTGGTACAAGGTTTGGAACAAATTTCATAACATATTCAGTTCAGGGAACCAGGTCAGGGAACCAGGTTAACTGAACAGATTATTCAAGCTGCGGTTTTTACAAAGATTTTACAAAAAAGGATATTTTCCGAAATTTATGGTTTTAAGATATATTTAAGCAGCTAAAAGATAAGATGATGTTTTGGTTAGCTAAAAACCGGGAAGTATCTTATCCTAAGATGATCTTATCTTTTGATCAAATCATTTAGGATAAATACTTATCCTAAAATCGTATGTATATCTTATACGCATGATTTGAGAATCGCATGTATATCTTATACGTATGATTTGAGGGTTTAGCCGACTAACCTATAAATACGTCTTGATCTGAATAATCAAAATACGGCTCTTACGCAATTTTAACAGAGTTTGATCCTTGAGAGCTAAAAGCACTAATTCAATTATTGAGTGATACACAAGAGCATAATAGTGTTTTAACGTTTTTCTCTATTTGACTTTTGAGAGTTAAATTATTAGAGAGTTCTTGATTTTGTATTCAGTCTTTGACAAAGGGGTTGAAGACTTGGTGAGTGTTTGTGAGTTCAAACACACTAGGAACTTACGAGGGTAAGTTCAAAGCACATTCAGAGTCGAGTGTGGGGTTACTGGTTCCCGGAGTAGGGAAACAGTAGAGTGATTTGTATCTTTATTTTTCGGAGTAGATTAATAAAGTACTTAGGGTAGGAGGACGTAGGCCAGAGTTGGCTGAACCTCGTTAAGTCTGTGGTGTTCTTTATTGCCTTGTTTTATTCCGCTGCATAAGGGAACCAGCACAACTGGTTCCTTACACATAATCCGAAAAGAAGCAAAAATTGCCAACGATTACTTAACACTCAATTCACCCCCCTCTTGAGTGCCCATTGAACCTTCAATTGGTATCAGAGCCTAAGCTTCTCGAAAGAGTAACATCTAGAGGAGTTAAGAATGAGTACTCAAGAATTAAGTGCAATCGGTTATGACAACAAGACACCAAAGTTTAATGGAAATAATTATGCCTGGTGGAAGAATAGGATCTAGAATGTGATCATGGGTATTGATTATGAATGCTGGCTCGTAGTTAAAAATGGTCCTAATATCATTCTCAAGACAGAAGCTGATGGGAAACAGGTTCCCAAGAAGGATGGCGAATTGGTCACTGCTGATTACAAATTGCTGGAGAAAAATGCTAAGGCAATGTCAATCCTACAACAAGCAATAGGTGAGAATGAAACAAATCGGATCTCTGGTTGCAGTAGTGCTAAGGAGATATGGGACACCCTTGAACTTGCGTTTGAGGGAACCAGTGAGGTAAAAAGATCTAAAATTGATTTAATCATGTCTAAATACGAATTGTTTGCCATGAATAAAAATGAAAAAATCAATGATTGCTTTTGTAGGTTTATGACTATTGTTAATGATCTTAGATCACTTGGTAAAATGTTTTCTGATGAGGATCTTGTGAGAAAAATTTTGCGTAGTTTAACAGATACATGGACAGGTAAGGTAACAGCTGTGTACGAAGCAAAGGATCTATCTACCCTGTCCTTGGAACAGCTGATTGGTTCCCTTGTGACTCATGAGATGCTGATTGACTCTAAGTCTGAGAAGTAACCAGCCAGAGGCATGGCACTGAAGGGAACAGTAGAGGAAGAAGAAGATGAGATCAGCCTGATTGCAAAAAGATTTGAAAGATCTCTTCGTGATCAAAAGAGGAATTTCAAAGGTAGGAATTTCAAAAACACTAAAAAATCTAACTCATCTTCATCTTCAGGTTGCTTCAAATGTGGTGAGAAAGGACACATCATTCGTGATTGTCCAAAATGGAAAGACAAACAATCTCAATCTGGAGATAAGAGAGCTTTCAAGAATGCCATGATAGCATCCATGTGGGGAGAATCTGACTCAGGATCTGATGAAGAAGAAGATACAACTGATTCTGATGTTTGTCTAACTGCTTTCACAAACATCAAGGAGAACAGCACTGGTCAGGGAACCAGAGGGGGAACCAGTACATTCAAGAAATGCTTAATGGCTAAGAAGGATGTACTACAAAGACATAAGGTAAACCTTGAACAAATTAGAGTAGATATGCATGAATATGATAGAGAAAATATGCTTGCTTGCATAGATTCTTTATTAGATGAATGTTATAAATTAGGTGAAACTTTTATAACTGGCAAAAGAGAACTAAAAGAAAAACGAAATGAATGTGAAATTGCAATTGCTAGTTGTGATCACCTAGAAATAGTTTGCCATAACTTGAAAGATCAAAATGCTGAATTAGAAATTGAATTGGACAAGTGCAAGGTAGAACTAGAAAGGGCAAGATCTTCTAGACTAGACTATCCAAGTGATGGTGAAGAAGATCTGATCTCCTGGTTCCCCAGAGAAATATCAAATACTAGTGAAGCCCCTGATTTCTCTATGGTCATAAGTAAAGCAAAGTCCTGCAATAGAGCCTCTCTGATGAAGGCCTTTAAAACATTGACTTTCAACCTAGAAAATTCTTACAAAGAAATTGCTTCACTTAAAGCTACTCAGTCCTCTAGCTTTCTCACTAGAACAAGCGTTGAAGTCAGCAGTATGATTAATGAATATGAAAGTACTATCTGTAAATTACATGCTGAATTTAATCAACTAAAAAGTGAAAAGCAATCAGTAGTTATTGACATGTCTAATGACCCTATGATTTTAGATCTTAACTTACAACTTGCAACTTTAGAAAGTAACTTTGAGGTTTTGAAAGAGAAAAACGAGCTGTTAGTTAAAACACTTGAAACAAAAGAAAGGGAATTGCATGACAGTCATAGACATTTGGATAAGCTACTGAACGCGCAAAGGACTTTGAACCTTCTGACCTCATCAGGAGGAAACAAAGGAAAATTTGGTCTTGGTTATACTAGACAGAGAACCAGGACTAACTGGTCTCCCAGAGAAACCACCTGGATCACAGAATATCAGCGAGGTAAGTATGTCATGACTAAAGAAATGCACGTGTGTTTTCATTGTGGTAAGAATGGACATAAGATACATGAATGTCCAGCTAAGAAAAATAGTGCTAATAAGAACAACAAGAGTCTAATGTATGTATGGAGAAGAAAGGATAAACATGATGTTAATGTTGTTGAAAAGGGACCCAAGTATGCTTGGGTTCCTAAAACTAATGTTTGATTCAAACTTACAGGCTAGAGTGAAGGGAGACACCTATTGGTATTTGGACAGTGGTTGCTCAAGACACATGTCCGGGGATAAAGATCAATTCCTTTCACTAGTGGCCTTTGATGGAGGAAGTGTCACCTTTGGGGATAACAGCAAGGGAACCATCACTGGTTTAGGTAAGGTTGGTAAGACACTTTCTAACACAATAGACGATGTTTATTATGTTGAAGGCTTGCAACATAACCTCTTGAGTATTTCTCAATTATGTGACAAAGGTAATAGAGTTGAGTTTCAAGCCAACCTATGTCACATAGTTAACTCACAAACAGGAGAACTGGTATGTGAGGGAACTAGGAAGCATGATGTATACATCACCTTCCTAGATAAGATCCCTCAAGACAAGTCCATCTGTTTGAGAGCTGTTTCTGAAAATAATCAATGGATTTGGCATAAGAGGTTTGGACATGCTAGCCTAACACTTCTAAACAAGCTTAAAGCACGTGACTTAGTGATAGGTCTTCCTAACATTAAGTATGAAGTTGATAAAGTTTGTTCTGAATGTGTAAGGGGGAAACAGGTCAAAATCTCCTTTAAGCCTAAAACTGTTTTAAGTACTAGCAGACCCTTCGAACTTGTACACATTGACTTGTGTGGTCCCATGAGAGTACAAAGTCGAAGAAGTCACAGATATGTCTGTGTTATGGTTGATGACTATTCCAGGTACACTTGGGTAATGATGTTACACACAAAGGATAAAACGTTTGAAGAATGGGTAACATTGGTGAAACAAGTGGAGAACCAGCTCACCCAGAAGCTGGTCTCGATAAGATCAGACCATGGTACTGAATTTGACAATGCTAACTTTATTGATTATTGTAGGGAACATGGAGTTAATCACAACTTCTCAGCCCCTAGAACACCTCAACAAAATGGTGTTGTAGAAAGGAAGAACAGAACTCTTGAGGAGATGGCGAGGACGATGCTCATTGAGAGTGGTTTCCCAAAGAGTTTTTGGGGTGAAGCTGTTGACACTGCTTGCTATATACTGAATAGAGGTCTCATTAGACCAAAGTTAAATAAGACTCCCTATGAACTTCTTAAAGGTCGAAAGCCCAACATCACATACTTTCGTGTCTTTGGATGTAAATGTTATGTGCATAATAATGGGAAGGACCAGCTTGATAAATTTGATCCCAGAAGTGATGAGGGAATCTTTCTTGGATATTCTTCTCGCAGCAAAGCATATAGAGTCTTCAATAAGAGGACTCTCTGTGTTGAGGAGAGTGTCCATGTCATTTTTGATGAATTTAACATGTCTTCTGAGATTGCACAGGTACAACCTGATGAAGTGATTGGTTTGATGGATTTCACGGGGAACCAGTATACTGGTCCCTCAGAAGAAGTGCAAGCAGAACTAGGCATACCAGATACTCCACCAGATAATAATAATGAAGTGCCTAGAGAAGAAAATGGAGAAAATGAGGATTCTGAAGGGGAACCAAATCCTGATGGTTCCACACACAATAGACAGGTAATGAACTCAGGGGGAACAGAAGAAGGTATTACCCCCGAACCTGAGGTAAGTAATGATAGAGGAAACAACATGAATGTAAATTCTCCTGGTTCTTCAGAAAGAGAAGAGATTCATGAACATGCTAGTTCCCAACTTAATGAGGAAGCACAAAACAGTATTAATGTCAAAAGTTTTAGATATAAGGCCTCTCATCCCACTGATCAAATAATTAGTGATATAAATAAGGGGATTCAAACGAGAAGAAGTGTTTTTCAAAATTTCTGTGCTTTCTACTCTTTCCTGTCTAACATAGAGCCTACTGACTATAAAATGGCATTGACTGATCCTGATTGGATACTAGCTATGCAAGATGAATTAAATCAATTTTAAAAAAACCAGGTCTGGCACCTGGTTCCCCGTCCAAAGGAAAGATCAGTCATTGGTATTAGATGGGTCTTTAGAAACAAGTTAGATGACCTCGGTACTCAGAAATAAAGCAAGGCTAGTGGTGCAAGGGTACAATCAACAAGAAGGAATTGACTATGATGAGACGTTTGCACCAGTAGCTAGACTAGAGGCTATTAGGATTTTAATTGCTTATGCTGCTCACATGAATTTTAAGCTGTTTCAGATGGATGTAAAGACTGCCTTCCTTAATGGCTATTTGAAGGAAGAAGTATATGTGGAGCAGCCACCTGGTTTTAAAGATGCAATGTTTCCCCAACATGTATATAAATTGGATAAAGCATTATATGGCTTGAAACAAGCTTCAAGGGCTTGGTATGAAAGACTGTCCAATTTCTTGATGGCTAATGACTACAAGAGAGGAACAATAGACAAGACCTTGTTCATAAGAACCAGGGGGAAACACTTGATTGTAGTACAAATCTATGTTGATGACATCTTATTCGGTGCTACTAATCAAACCTTGTGTGATGAATTTGCAAATCTTATGCAGAGTGAATTTGAAATGAGTATGATGGGAGAACTAGGATTCTTCCTAGGTCTGCAGATTAAGCAAACAAATGATGGTATAATGATCCATCAACAAAAGTACTTAAAAGAGCTGCTGAAAAAGTTTGGCATGGAGAACAGCAAAGCTTATGATACACCTGTTCCCACATCCACAAAGTTGGATGCTGATCCTAAAGGAAAAGATGTTGAAGCTACGCTTTATAGAGGAATGATTGGTTCTCTACTCTACCTAACAGCTAGTAGACCTGACATTGTGTTTTCTGTTGGTTTGTGTGCTAGGTTTCAAAGCAATCCAAAGGAGTCTCATTTGAAGGCTGTTAGAAGGATACTCAGGTATCTTGTGGGAACAGCAGATCTGTTTTTGTGGTACCCCAAAGGCAGTACCATCGATCTCATTGGATATACAGATGCAGATTATGCTGGTTTCCTAGTTGACAGAAAGAGCACATCAGGTATGGCACACTTTCTTAGCTCTTGTCTTATATCATGGGGTTCTAAGAAGCAAAATTCAGTGGCCCTATCCACAGCAGAGTCAGAATATATAGCTGCAGCTTCATGCTGTTCCCAGCTACTGTGGATAAGGAACCAGCTGAAAGATTTTGGTGTTATTTATAAAAGTGTTCCTATCTTTTGTGATAACACTAGTGCAATCAATATTTCAAAGAACCCCGTGCAACACTCCAAGACCAAACACATTGAGATAAGACACCATTTTCTAAGAGACAATGTGGAAAAAGGATTGGTGGAGATGTTGTTCTGTAAAAAAGTGAAGATCAAATAGCTGATATCTTCACAAAGCCTTTATGTAGAGAGTCTTTTTGTAGGTTAAGAGTCCTTTTAGGTCTAGTTAGGCTTTAGGCGATGGCTTCAATTATTTCCTTCAATGATTGGTTAAAATAAGTGTGCTTTTGTATCGATTATGTATATAACTATGCTGCTTACTTGCAAATATTGTGTAAATAACCCCAAGAGGATTGTTGTTGCTTAGAAACAGGAGAAGTCATTGTGAAACATGCTGAAAATAGAATGACTGGTTCAGTACAGGTACCAGCAAGAGGAAACAGCAGTTCAGCTCTGATATGTCATCCGAAAATATCTTATTTTCGGAAGATTACTATAAGATAATTTCTTTTTGGAAAGAATTATCTTATTTCAGTTATTCCTATCCTACAAAGAGGCAAATATATCTAATTGCCTAATTTATAGACGGTTGAATCTTTTGTAAAAAGATAACTACAATTTTGAAATTTTCAATTTCTAAAATTCCTTCTCTCATTTACTTTGACTTTCAACCGGCTAGTTATTGGAAATCCTATATTTGAGCAATTGATATAAATACACATTAACACCTTGATACAGTCTCACATCACATCATCACTCTACTCATCTCTCTCTCTCGTTCAAAAGTGGTGCCCTGATCACTGTTCACTCGCTCCTATCTCACTCAAATATGTGAAGCTCACTAGCAACAATGGGTAGGAAATCAACCAGGTCTCCAGCTAAGAAAAGAAAGGAGAAGACTCAAGCAAGTGAGTCAACTCAATTGAAGGAGACTTCCATCAATGAAGCAAACCCTGCTCCAACTTCATCGAGCAACTCACCTCCTACCACCACAAAGAACCCATCACCAACTCTATCCCCATCTTCTAAATCTCCCTCACCTCCACCTCCCAAAAATGCTCCTTTACCCAAGACCCCTGAGGCTGATGATTCCATCATCAAGGAACCTGTCTCATCTCAGGGGGAACAGCCTAAAAACACTGAAGAACTCTTCAACACTGTTGGAGAAGGAGAAGAGGAGGAAGTTCGTAGTGAGGAGGATGATCTACAGATCATTGGACATAGTAAGTGGACTACAGAACCCTTGGTTCGCAGCAGAGTGACCAGGTCATCCCTGAAAAGGGTTAGCGAAGTAGTAATAGAGGAACAGTCAATGGACTCTGCTGGTTCCAAGCGAAAGAGAACAGCACGGAAGTCTACAAGAGGTATGTCAGTAGAATCTCCATCTGTTGGTATGACTGATTTAAGTTCTAGGGTTGTGGTATCTGGGTGTAAAACAGAAGTTGGGTATTTTGATGAAGTTGCTTTAAGTGATGTGAAAGAGCTATTAGAATTTCAGGGTTGGATGCCTTTGTTTGATGTCTGTGATGCTAATATTGATGGTGTTAGAAAGTTTTATGTTAATTTAAAACAAATGCTGGATAGATCGTTAAGCTCAAGTGTGAATAATGTTGAAGTAAATGTGTCTGTTGCAAGCTTGGCTGGGTTGTTGAATATACCCAGAGATGGCTTTGAGGAGTATTCTAGAGATGGATGGCCCACACTTATAGGGGTCAGTCCAGATGAAGTGCATGATTTTGTGTTTGGAGGGAAAGTTCCAAAGAAAGCTGGAACGTTTAAAACTGGTGGCTTGAAGGAACCAGTGATGCTGGTCCTTCATTCCGTGTGCAACAAGATGATTATCCCTCAAGCACAAGGTAGGGGTTTTGTGCGCATCATGGAAATGGTGCTTATATATTTGCTGATGAAAAGGATCAAGATAAATCTTCCTTCTCTAATGATAAACCATATGATGAATTGCTCTAATTCATCCCACCACTCTCTTCCTTATGGGTCCTACATAACTAAGCTTCTTAAAGAGAATAATGTTTCTCTTAGTGGATCAACTGCTCCTACAATGGTGTTTACCAAAGGCATTCTGAAACAAAAGGGGTTGATCATAAGTGCTGGGGTATTGAAGTTTAGGGAGGAGGAACCAGTAGAGACTCCTAAGCCGGTCAAGAAGAAACAGAAGGTAGAGGAACCAGCTGGTCAGCAGGTTATCCTTAAGAGACTGGAGAGTCAGGAAGAGAAGATAAATGCTGTAGGGGATCAGCTCAGCAAGTTAGTGAACTTGGTTGAAGGTCTATCCACTTCATTTATTATGAGGATGATCAAGTTAGAGAAACAGATTGCTGGAAGTTCTGGAACTGAGAAGAAACAAATTGAGGGGGACCAGCAAGAAGACCAGCAGGAAGATGACAGTGAAGAGGAGGAGAACCAGGAAGAAACAGCTGAGGAGGCTGCCACTGAAGAAGAGGAAGGAGATGATGAAAATGATGATGATGATTGAATCTGTCCTCTTTTTCATTTAGCCTACCTTTATCATAATATTCTGAATAACTGATTTTGTTGAACTGTTTTATTCCTCCCAATCCATGAACTTGTTTTGATATGGATTTGGGCTCTATCGTTCACTTTTGTTGGTCTGTATTAAACTATGATCTCTATTGGTGGCATGACTTAACTTTGACTATTCTGACCTTCTTTTGCAGCACTTTATTTGTATAATGGTTGATGTCATTGGATGGTTTAGCACGTTACTTTATGCATAAGTTGCTACTTTTGCATATCTTTTTAATGATGCCAAAAGGGGGAAAATAGTTGAAGTTGAAGCTTAGAGTCTTTACTAGTTTAGATTAAGGTTGTGGTTGAGTTTGTTACTACTTTATTTTATTTTCTGTTTCTGTTTAGGGAACCAATTGGCTTAACTGACTTGTTCCATTGAGTTCTGATTTCTTGAAGTTTTTGACTATTTGTTTTTGAGTATGTTCACAGGTGCAGAAACTTCAAGTGTTTGTCATCATCAAAAAGGGGGAATTTGTTGAGTCCCTTAGGTTCTGATTGATAGTTTTGAATGATGACAAACAGCTAAGGGAAACAGGTCTTTGAAAGTGTTCAATACAGTTGGGGAACCAGCTAATATAGAACACTGTTTCCCTAGATAAGTTATTACTTATATGAGATATCCGTTGAACTAACTTGTCTTTATACAGGGAACAACTAGATGATAAATGAGTTATGCATCTAAGTTGATTTCTAAGTTTGGAAGCTTGAAAGGACTTTCGATCAACTTAAAGGAAGGTCCTTGGTCAATAATTGAGTTCATTCATGGAAGCTTTCAAGACTTAACGAATGCATGAAGAAAGACTACACTCGAAGAGTTATTTAGGATCTTCATGTAAATGCTCCGTAGTACAACTTATATAATTGAGTATATAAAGTGCTTTTAGTATATTAAATATCGTTATGAAATTTGGTACAAGGTTTGGAACAAATTTCATAACATATTCAGTTCAGGGAACCAGGTCAGGGAACCAGGTTAACTGAACAGATTATTCAAGCTGCGGTTTTTACAAAGATTTTACAAAAAAGGATATTTTCCGAAATTTATGGTTTTAAGATATATTTAAGCAGCTAAAAGATAAGATGATGTTTTGGTTAGCTAAAAACCGGGAAGTATCTTATCCTAAGATGATCTTATCTTTTGATCAAATCATTTAGGATAAATACTTATCCTAAAATCGTATGTATATCTTATACGCATGATTTGAGAATCGCATGTATATCTTATACGTATGATTTGAGGGTTTAGCCGACTAACCTATAAATACGTCTTGATCTGAATAATCAAAATACGGCTCTTACGCAATTTTAACAGAGTTTGATCCTTGAGAGCTAAAAGCACTAATTCAATTATTGAGTGATACACAAGAGCATAATAGTGTTTTAACGTTTTTCTCTATTTGACTTTTGAGAGTTAAATTATTAGAGAGTTCTTGATTTTGTATTCAGTCTTTGACAAAGGGGTTGAAGACTTGGTGAGTGTTTGTGAGTTCAAACACACTAGGAACTTACGAGGGTAAGTTCAAAGCACATTCAGAGTCGAGTGTGGGGTTACTGGTTCCCGGAGTAGGGAAACAGTAGAGTGATTTGTATCTTTATTTTTCGGAGTAGATTAATAAAGTACTTAGGGTAGGAGGACGTAGGCCAGAGTTGGCTGAACCTCGTTAAGTCTGTGGTGTTCTTTATTGCCTTGTTTTATTCCGCTGCATAAGGGAACCAGCACAACTGGTTCCTTACACATAATCCGAAAAGAAGCAAAAATTGCCAACGATTACTTAACACTCAATTCACCCCCCCCCCTCTTGAGTGCCCATTGAACCTTCAAGAGGGTTTCTATCCCTCTTTTGCTGGACCTTCATTTATATAATCAAGTACCATGCAAATAATGCATGAGGATGATTGGTTTTGTTTAAGGTACAAGAAGGACAAGAAAACTGGGGAGAGAGTCATTCCAAATGAAGAGACGCAGGCTATCGCTAAAAAAAATACGTAAGAATTCTATTTGCAAATATTTAAAGTTCACAATTTTTATAATATATGTCATTCATTTCTAATCTTTTACTTTTTCTTTCCAGTTAGAGTTCCAAGATAAGAAAATTCAATGGTAATTTATTCCTGTAAGGAACCCAGACGTATTAGCTATCGCCATTGGGAATCCAAATCACCTCAGATGCTTCATTGGACTAGGAGGGACCATTATTGGGTACCGACAATTTTTTGGCCCTCTACCACCAAGATCAAGCCAACCAAGTCAAAGCGGAGTTTCAATGGAAGATCGGGAGATGTTGAAGGCTCAACTCTAAGAAGAACTTAGACAAGAATTTGATGCCACCATCAAGGACAAAATATTCTCCATACTCTAAGACATTGGTGTGAACGCCGAGCAGAGAGCATCCCAGAGTGTACAAGTGTCTATTCCCCAGCTAGAGGTGTGTATATGATCTTTTTAAACCTTTATGTTGAATAACTAATGTTTGTATTACTAATGACCTATAATATTGACATATTATATTCAACTTTCAAGGTCCTACCAGTTGTGTTCTACTCCTAAAAGATCTAAGTATGGGAATAATCTACGATGTGGCTGGTGGTGTTGCATACCTAGGTCAGTTAGACTAGTAGTTTACATGTACTCACTAAGGAATAAGGCTTAAAGGACAATAAGTGGTGAAGGTTGAGACTGACCTGACTTCTTCAAAGGGGCAACACTATCGGTCCTAATTCAATAGTACAACTTGGAGACATAGAATGATGTAATTGGTTTTTTTGTGCAATGGCCTCTACATTTGATCAAGTTCATAAGTGAGGTAAAAATTAAAGATTCAATCAAATTTTATGTATGACTATATTTTGTTATAACTAAAGTTGTGTGATTTGTGCCTTTTTAGGTGACTCCACTAGTTAAGAAGATGAAGGGGATGTCAGATGATGAGGTTATTGAGAGAACCTCAAAGAAGTCAATGTCAGAAAACCAACCTCTTCTCACTAAAGATGTAGCGGCTTCTCTTAGTCCCGAGTGCAAGTGGCTACTTCAATGTGTGACCATGATGAAGGAAGATGATACCATTGTTGTGTCATTGGATCGACCCTTATTCCACTACTATGAAAACGGAACAGCGTGGCTTGACAAAATTAACATCACCCGATTCTTATAGGAAGCTTAATTGAACATTTATGTTATTTAATACTTCATGAGGTATACACAATTAAGATATAGGTTAACTTCTATCATACTGTCAATAATTTCTAAACCATTTTGATAATGCTTTCTATTATTATGTAGGGCACTCTAAGATGATTGCGTGTCATGTGAATTACTCTCATTAGTTGTTTAGTAGTGTCTTGAGGACACTTTGGATGCAAGATAACAATATCAAGGAGGTAAATACCTACATCTATTTCGCATTCACGAAAGCCCTACAAGCTATGTTGAAGTTCATTACACGGAGAACGAGTCGAAAAGCAGACATCGACAAGGATAGAAGCCACGGTAAATTAATTAACTAAAAAATTGTAAAATAATGCTACCATATGACTAACATTTATATTTTTTTAATTCATTGTGTGCATAACAATGTGGGGGAATGATAACCGTTCTTTTAGGTCGTTTGACTAAAAGAATAGTTATGCAAACTAAATTTATAAACACCCTAATACTACTACAACTAGTGTAGTGGTAAGTCGGGGATCGAACCACAAGGACAAGGGGCGATAGCTTATAGACTTGATGTAAAGGATTTAAATGGGATTTGAAAGAATTATACTAATAACAGAAAAGGAAAGCAAGAATTAAACGATGTTATGCTATGAAGGGAAAACGGGGATAGATTAGTTCCACCCTAGGAAGGACAATCAAACTATCAATATGCTAAATTAGGAGAAATCAGTCAACAATGAATCATGACACTCAAGATGACGAGAGGAAGTTTGTGACCCTATAAATCACACGAACGACCTATAATCGCCCTATGTCTCCAAAGGAGTGGCAGGACAAGATTCGCATCAAATATCAATCAATCAATTGTTAACGATCTCAAATCCTAACTCTATGCATGAAGAACGAGCCAACCTAGGGTTTCACCAATCAAACCCCTAAGGAGACTACTCACACATAGTAATAATAAAAGACATGATTAAAAGCATGAATAGACTGAATGGAAGAGAACGAAAACTAAGAACTATAACCGAACCAACGACTACTCTATCAAAATTGTAAATGAAACAATGATTATAGCTAGAGGAATGAAATTAAGAAAAACAATACTTAAAAGCATTAAACGAACTAAAACAGAAAAGAAACAATACCTTGCATAAACGAAATTGTATGAACGAAATAGGAACCGAATCCGAAATACAAAGCTTGAAAACGAGAACAACGAAAGCTGTAAATCTAGACTAATGCATGAAAGAAATGAAAAGCTTTAAAGTGATGTTCTAGGTTGAGGCACAAGAGCTCTCAAAGTAGGCATAAGGTTATGTACAGAGAAAGAGGGTATTTATACCCTAGGGACAAAAGGAGTAAAACCCTAGGAAAAACCCTCGAGCGCCGACTAAAGAAAGAACCAAAATATGCGGGAAAGAAGGCCATTCGGCCGAATGCATAGTGGATTCGGCCGAATGGTGTTCACATTCGCCCAAAACAGAAGCTTGATGATTTTGCGATCTGTCCACCATTCGGCCGAATGAGTGGAACCATTCGGCCGAATGGGTCTTGATTCGGCCGAATGGGTCTTCATTCGGCTATTCCCGAGAGCTTGATTTATGTACTTGAATCCCTGTCTTCCATTCGACCGAATGGATGTCAGATTCGGTCGAATCTGAACCTAAACCTTGCTGAACAGTTCCTTTGAAATGCCTAGTGGCTTCTAGAGTTTATGGAATCTTCGAGAGTGACTTGGAACACATGCCCAAGCTATGATACGCGCATTCAAACTCTTGATAGAAGTGTCAAAGCCTCGAACACGTCTCGTTTTACCTCGAAATCATCGAGATCACCTGAAATGACCTAAAAACAGCTCGAGGACAAGATCAAGGTAAAATTGAATGTAACGTGCATAAAACCAATATAAAAGCACGAAACTCGACACTAAAATGAGGTTGTAAACGTGCTCTAAAATGAGCACATCAGGGAACTGAGTGCGGCTACTTCATAATGTGTTTCATGCTTGACTTCCTCAACGAGTACAGTAGTAGGATTCCCATGGCGGAGGTAAGAGCTTTTGCCCATAATTTTATCATTTTGAGTATCCTTAATAGCGTAAATGGGATGCACCTATACTAAAGAACCTTAACCTGGGTAGGAAGAATATTTTAGACCTAAAATACGCCTAAACCACTCCATATACATCGTTTTGAGTCAAAACAACTTCAATATGATTCAATTAGGCTAAAGAAACTTAAGTTAGGCAGAAAAGAAAATGTTTTGCTTAAAATGTGCCTAAACCACTCCATATACGTCATTTTGAGTCACATTTTCCTAAACCACTTCAAATATGTCATTTTGAGTCAAATTTACATAAACCATTCCATATACTTCTTTTTCAGTAAAAATAGCTCTAATCGAAAACATTAGGCTAAAGAAACTTAATTTTGGTAGAGAAGAACATATTTTGCCCT
Organism: Dysphania ambrosioides; assembly: GCA_026401315.1. Lineage (NCBI taxonomy): Eukaryota > Viridiplantae > Streptophyta > Magnoliopsida > Caryophyllales > Amaranthaceae > Dysphania > Dysphania ambrosioides. The sequence goes on from CM048659.1 coordinate 13,716,949, forward strand.
AATTAGGGGCTTATACCACTTGTATTTTGGCTAAAGAACCTTAATTTGTGAAGAAAAGAACATGTTTTGCCTAAAATACGCCTAAACTGCTCCATATATGTTGTTTTGAGTCAAAATAGCTTTGATAGGATGAATTTAGACTAAAGTATCTTGATTTGGGCAGAAAAGAACTTATTTTGCCTAAAATACGCTTAAACCACTTTGAATAGGACGATATGAGTCAAAATAGGTCAAATGGGAGTGATTTTGTGTTGAAAATGACACATTTCCCCTAGAACATGCCATAAACACTTGAAATACGTTGATTTGAGGCAAAATAGGTCAAATGGAAGCGGTTTTGGGTTAAAAATTACATATTTCCCTAGGACATGCCATGAAAACTTGAAATACATTGATTTAAATCAAAATATGTCAAATAGGAGTGGTTTTGGGTAAAAAATTCCCTAAACACTTTAAATACATCGATTTGAGTCAATATAGGTCAAATAAGTTGATTTTGGGTCGATTTGGCGTATTTCCCCTGCAACATGGCCCAAACACTTACAATAGAATGATATGAGTGAAAATAGGTCAAATGGGAGCGGTTTTGGATTAAAAAAGACGTTTTTCCCCTAGAACATGACATACACACTTGAAATACATTGATTTGAGTCAATATAGGTCAAATAAGAGTGGTCTTGGGTAGAAAATGCCCTAAACTCCTGAAATACATCGATATGAGTCAATAAAGGTCAAATAAGCCAATTATGGGTCGATATTGGCGTGTTTCTCTATAACATGTCCCAAACACTTTAAATAGGATGATATGAGTGAAAATAGGTCAAATGGGAGAGATTTTTGGTGGAAAATAACGTATTTCCCCTTGAACATGACATAAACACTTGAAATACATTGATTTGAGTCAATATAGGTTAAATAAGAGTGATTTTGTGTAGAAAATTCCCTAAACACTTGAAATACATCGATATGAGTCAATATGGGTTAAGTAGGCCGATTTAAGGTTGATATTGGTATATTTCTCTTGTAACATGACCTAAACACTTTGAATAGGATGATATGAGTGAAAATAGGCCAAATTAAAGCAGGTTTGGATAAAATGTGATGTATTGCCCCTAGAACATGACATAAACAATTAAAATACATCAATTTGAGTCAATACAGGTGAAATTAGAGCGATTTTGGGTAGAAACTGTCCTAAACATTTGAAATACTTTGATATGAGCCAATGTAGGTTAAATAGGCCAGTTTTGGGTCGATATTGGCATATTTCCTCTAAAACATGTCCCAAACACTTTGAATTGGACGATATGAGTCAAAATAGGTTGAAAATGTGTGTTTTAACTTTACTTTAAAAATACATTGCATTTATAGATACTTTAATGATATGGTAATCAATCTTAGGTACGCAAAAGATTCAACGAGGAGCCCTTCTCCAATAAAGAAATTGATGTCGTCCGTAACAAATTGGCCAAGTATTGGACCAATAACTTTGTTTAAATTATGCACCTTACCTTTTTGTGTATTTTTAGATTGATAACATTGTAGTTTTTAATACAATTTGTTCATTTATTTGGATATAAATGAATTCCAAATCATTATATGTATATGTACTTTGGTTGGTAATGGCAAATGTAATTGTAGATTTTTGTACCATTAGAATTGTATAACAGGTTTTAGAAATGAATTTATGTATATACTTTGGGTGTAGTAGGGACCAAATAAAAGCATACAAAAAAAAATTAACCTATATACGGCGAGTCTTAGAGATATCTGCCGCTTATTAATATGTTTGTAGCATTTTTTAATTAGTGTAAAGGTATCAATATGCGGCGTATTCCACTAAACCCCATCGCATTTTATTGAATTAATAAGCGGTGTATTACATGAAGACCCACCGCAGATTAATATTGAATTGTGGTGTAAAAAATATATCGCAAATGAAATTGATTAATTTGCTTCCACCCTAATTGTTGCTAGCCTTTTGACGCCATATATAGTACGAAAAAACTCGCCCCAAATTTTTTAATATCTACTTGTGCCGAAAACACCTCAAAAGTCCCAAACACAAACCCGAACCCATGATACTTACCTTAGCCCTAATATAAAACCAAAGTCACACAATCATATCATCAAAACACCAAAAATATACCCCTAAACTCGTGCAAAACCGAGTCTTTATTATTCTTATGCTCAACGCACGAAGCAAGCCTAGAACACATTAACAGAAATAGAGCTATCGCTTAGGTGTCCAACGCCTAGAGTTGGTGTCAAATGCTCAGAGCCTACACATTTCAGCTCTTTTTTAACTCAGCCTCCTGCAAGCATCTGGCGCCCAGCCTCAGCGACTAACACCCTCGACTTTTGTGCGCCACCCCAAAAGCGCTCATGTCTCGTTTCAAGCCTCTTTTCAACTGAGTAAAATATTCCTTTCTTAAGCATATAACGCACAACCCGGGCATTTAACGCCCTAAGCTGTATTAATTGCATTGACTTAGAATCCAATGCTCAGGTAATCGACTCTTTTTTTCCTATAGATACCCCCTCATTTGATGAGCAAGGGGTCGAATTTTCTCACATTTTCAAGGGTTATCACTTAGCTAAAATACACTCCTAAAACACTCTAAAACACAATCAAAACCTCTCAAACTTCTTTCATACTTACCAAGGATCAATTAAAGAACATTTTGACATAATCAAACAAGGAAACCTTACCCCTTTGAGACATATTTAATCAAGAGTCAAGAAAAAGGACTCTCCTTAACAATAAACACCAAGGACCCCTCTCTAATTCAATTCTTTTATGTTCTTTGTCTAATTCTACACCCTTCACTTTCGAGTACTGGATCTTAGTGGTTATGCATCCATCTAAGGTCTTGGATTGAATTATTTTTGTGATGATTATGGGAGGTGCAAACCCCTTTCCACAAGGACATCTATTTCAAGATTTATGTAATCTTTGATGAGCCATGATCAATAAAAAAGACATCACCCTTGATGCTCTCATGTGATCAACTCCAATAATTTCCAATTTAATTTCTATTTTACTTATGTTGTGAAGAGATATAAGAAAATCCTACTTTACTAGGTTAAGTATCAAATCCCTAACTTTTAGCACCTCATTCAAGGGACCATCTTCATAGATTGGTCTCCTTTTAATCTTTTAAGCAATCCCCTCTCCCTTGTATTTTACAAGTTATTTATGTCTCTTTTATTTTCATTTTAGTCTATGATGTAAAGATATGAACATATCCATCTTACTAGACTTGTCTCTTGACCTACATTCATGAGCAAACCCTAAGTATATATCAAACTTGAATACATATTTAGGATTTATCCTTAAGGCTCATTTCTTGTTCAAGAATTATAAAGCATATTTTGATCTTGTGTTTACCCCTTTGTCAATGATGCTCTAAGAATAGAACACATAAGTCTCCATGAACTAGACCCATTTTGCTTAAGTTAGAGTATGTCAAGGAGAAAGGTATCTTTAGGCCTGAATCATCATTTTATTAGTCACTCTTTAACCCATCATCATTCATAAATCATATCTCTCATATTACTAACATTAACTCTATTGCTTTCTTTTAATTATGCACTTTATTTCATGATCCTTATTATGTTATGAATATGAATGACTACTTTCATTTTATACATTGATCAAGACCTATTAAAATGCAATCATGCCTAATAATATAAATTTGGAAACTAGACATAGGAACCCTTAATCTTGTTGATAATTAACAAAATAATAACCTAATCTAGATTTAAGTGCATAATTCTTTACTTGACAGTTCAACTAAATCTAGTGTGTGCTTCTCCATATCATTTCCAATTACTTGCACACATTCTTTAATTGAAATAAGTTTCTCATTCTTAGACCTTCTCTTGGTTCGAAGTTTGATATATTCTTTTTTCTTGCGTTTTTCAAGAAGTTTAAACAGGTTAAGAGACGCTGATAATTATGGGTTACTATTGGTATGGAAAATTTTTGGTCTATTGCTTAAACTTTTATCTCTTAAAGTGAGTTAAGGAATCTAACTCATGGGCTTCTATAGGGGTGGTGGGATACTAGTAACTCTTTTCACATACCATGAGGTGAGCTTACAATTACCTTACCTAACTTTAGCATGATTATCTATCTATAATTTACTGGAAAGTTAATGGTCTTACATTGGACTTTAACTTGCAAAATAAGGACTAATGTTACCTTGAGCTGCTTGATCTTATAGTGAATACTCTCCTATAGGCTCTTCTCATCATTGATTATAGGAAGTTAACATAAGGTCTAAAGATGCTAAGGACTATGGACGCCCAAATACTCCCTATCCTGTTGTTGATGGTGCTCTTCTATGCACAATCCTATGGAGATAAGGCCATAGAACCCAAACAAGAAGCTTTGGAAGCCAAGTTATATGCTTTTTGAGGAAGACCTGAAGAATTACCCTAGTGAGTATTTGATTTCTCTTATGTTTGCATTCCTCTTGTACTCTTATCGCTCTTTGTTTTAAGATAATAGCTCAATAGGAAGAAGGTGTAGTTTCTAATGAAGGTAATTAATGGTTTGAAGCAAAAGTGCTTCCAGCTAACCACGAAGTTGACTTATAGTAGGGGTGATATAAATGGTAGTTTGCTATATGACTAACTTAGATTTTGTCTTGTTCATAAAACCATAAGTGAGGGCCACATCCTTCATTGAGGAGGCTCAAGATCCTTAGTATAGTTTTAAGATGCCTTGTCCTCACAAGCCTTAGTAAGAGCCAACTCACTACATGATAAACTCTACTCCTAGCTCCCAAATGGGAATGCCTGGTTTGAGATATATTTTCTCATTGATTTTTACTTCCTTTAGCAGATATACTTTTTGTAACAAATACAAGGTCCTAGGAATAATATAATTGATGGAAATTAGCCAGGGCAGGCTGCATATGGCCCATTCACACTCCTAATCCTTAGGTCTGGATTAAAGAGGCTTTAAAAGAACCAAAGACTCTTTTCACTTGGACTTTGAATAATAGGGGCAAGAATTTGCATGGTGGCTCCTATGCTACTAGAGATTATAGTTCGACTATTGGATTAAGCTCGATGGTTGGAGAAGATCATCTTACATGGATGGGAGCTTAGTTTCATTTTTCGATTTTAGGATTTGGATTTGGTTATATTTGACAATAGCTTCAATTGGTGTAGCTTTGGATATTTGGTTGAGTTTGTTAGGTTTGGTTGTGGTTAACTCTGACTTTAACTATGATCCATGATTTAGTTTGTTTAGATTTAGATGCAAATATTTTAAGTTTTTTATGCATGTAGAGTTTTGTATGAACAATTTTGAAAGATTATGTCATGTGTTTACCATTACATAAAGGGCATTATCTCTCTCCTAAAAGGAAAAAAATAGCTATTTTTTCCCTTTCAGGGGGTATTAACTTTCTCCTAAAAAAGGCAAAATTTTTAGGTTATTATTTAAGTTGAATGAGAAATTTTAAGAGAAAATTGATTCTCTCTCAAAATAAAGGCAAAGATTTTAGGGTTTTTTCGTGGCTTTGGCAATTTTTAGAGGGTTCTGAATCTCTCCCAGAAGAAAGAAAAAAAGTTTAGGTTATTTGTTAGGGTTTTCAAAAAAATGCCTCTAACACCATATAATCTATGAAATTCAATTTTTAAGGGTTATTTCTTCATAAACACAACTTACAACATGCAGATCTGAACACAAGAGTTTTTCATCTTTACATTTATATTTTAACAAATTACAAAAAAAATTAAAAAAAATACATACTAGGGTTTAGGGCATATACAAACCTTTAGATTTTGAATTTTAGAGTATGTAGACTTCTTAAAAATGGGAGAGATGAATAAGTTTCAAATCGCTTCACTATGTCATATCCATGGAGGCACAAGTGGGAGAGAAAAGTAGGTTTCAAACTGTGGGAGGAAGAATAAATGGAGACTTTAGAAAGAAGTTAGGGTCATAGGTAGGAAACAAGAGGGATTAGGAGTGGGCGATCTAAGTGTTTTTTGTATTTAGGGTTAGGGAAGTTGAGGGTTACAAAAGAGGAAATGCGTGTTTATTCGTGTTTAAAATGATACTGGAAGCGCTGGAAAATAGTATATATAGTGAGTCACAAGTGCTGCAATGTTTTAAATAACAGCAGGACTTGAAATAACAAATGCTGCTGATGTGCTCATTTTAGAGCACGTTTCCTACCCCATTTTAGTGTTAAGTCTCGTGGTTTTAGATTGATTTTATACATATTACACTTGATTTCAACTTGATCTTGTCTTCGAGTTGTTTTAAGGTCATTTCAGGTGTTTTCGATGATTTCAAGGTAAAATGCAACGTATTCGTGGCTTTGACACTATTATCAAGAGGGCAGACGTGTGTATCGTAGCTTGGGCACATGTTCCAAGTCACATCTAAAGAACCCATGAAGTTTAAAAGCCATTAGACACTTGAAGAAGTTGAAAAGAAAGAATCAGAGCCATATTCGACCGAATCTGAAACCCATTCGGTCGAATGGTGGTCTAATTTAGAAGCCTACGCTTCTTTCTCACTAGGAAGGCCGAATGGCATGAATTCGGGTGAATGAGAATCCATTCGGCCAAATGAATTTCCCCATTTGGGTGAATCGTCCACAGAGAAGAAATTGAAGATAATCACCATAGCTGTTGGAATGGGCGAATGGGAAAAGTTCGGGTGAACGGAGTTGCATTCGGCCGAATGGGTTATGAATTCGATCGAATGGACCTATTTTCTCCGGAAATTTTACTTCTTCTTTAGGCCGGCCCAAAGGAATTTTAAGGCTTTTGAATTTTTTTTATTTTAAGTTATAAATACCCCTCTTTCTAAAGAGAGGGGGGGAACCCTAATTTTTAGTTTTAGCTTTATTTAGCCTCTAAATGTCTCTTAGTTCATTAAGCCCTAGTTTTCCATTTTTCTGTTTTCTCAACACATGTACTCCAAGATTTTGACTTTATTGTTTGGATTCTAATCGTGGATATTGCATTCAATCTTTATTGTGTGTATCAATCTCTTCTTTACATTTGAATTCGTTTTATTTCAGTCAATGTTTAGCCTAATGTTTATCTCTTATCTAGAATAGTTTCTGCTTTATTTTTCTTCTCGTTAGTTTCTTTTGATAGTTATTATCTATAGCATTTGTTTTATTAATTATCATCATGCTATACATCTTAAACATGTGTGAGTAGTTCTCTTTGGGGATTGATTAGTGAAACCCTAGGAAAAGCTATGTTCTTTATTGTCTAACGTTATAACAATGATGACAATAAGTAGGCCTTGAAACCAAATACGAATCTTGTCCTGCAACTCCTTTAGAGACATAGGGCGATTATAGGTCGTTCGATGTGATTTGTGGAATCACCAACTTCCTCTCACATACTTGGGTGTCTATACTAGTTATTGTCTGATTCCCTCTAACCTATCATGTTCTCTTTTGAAATCACCTTCCTAGGGTTAATTTAATCTCGTCCCCATTTTTCTCCCTTTGATTTTCCTCTTGAGTTCATCGTGATTTACATTTTTGTCATTAGTTTTAGTTGCTTTTAAAACCAATAAGTCTAATTATGTTAAGAAGCAGAGTTTATTGATATCCTTTGGCCTCGTGGTTCGACCCCCTACCCCACTATACTTATGTGGTTCGTAGGTTGTTATAAGTATTTTTTGGTTCAAGGTTTAGCATAAATGACTATTAAAATCTTATTATCAAAATGACGTCGTTGCCAAGGACAAGGCGTTATATTCAGACTCTTGCTGCTCTTGATATAGCTTCATTTTATTTCGTTTTTGTTGCTGTTTATTTTTTTTTAGTTAGTAGTTACCCTTGAGTTTGCTGTTTGCATGCTCAATAGTACACGCAGGTCAAACCAACCAATAGTACCATATAATCCTGAGGTCCAACGTTTAAGAAAACAACGTCCAACAAAACAAACCCCACATTCTTTTCAAAGTCCACCCACATCCACAATGGCCGACAAACATTAGTTGTTCGGTCAGTTCGGGACTCCTGGCTCACAAGAATTCCAAGGAGGTGTAGTACTTCCTATTCGGTTAGACCTCCTTTCAATTCAAATCAAAACAAAGGAAACTTCCACCCAGGAAATAATAGAAATGCTCAGAGTGGGTTCAACAGTTAAGGTTTTGAAGGGAACCAATCGAGTGGAAATGCACCAAGGCCAAGTTTATATAGACCACCGAGGGTTAATCAAGGGCCTAGATGTGGATCAAATCTACCTTTCCCACCTATTCAACCTCATCATGGGGTTTCTTAACCACAACAAAATCACACCTCAAGCAATAACCATTTAGCGTCCCAAGTAACTTCTCTTGCTCAGGAAAGCTAGAGTCTCACTCAAATAAATCAGACTCTCATCTAGCAGATGCAACAACTCCAAGCTCAGCAAAATTTGTTTGTAACTCAACTCGCCCAAATGGCTAGTCCTTCAAAACCACCGCTATTACCATCTCACCCTCAACCTAACCCGTCCACACAACCTCCACCTTATCACCCAAACCCAAACCAACACACTACAAAACCTATCCACCTGAGATTAGGGACTCAGTATAACAGCCCTTTATATCTAGTAGATGCACCTTTGGTATAGGTTGGTGATGAGACAAGAGTGGATGTGAATGAAAATGAAGAGGAACAAGGTGAAAGGTTGAGAGTAGACAGTGAAAGAAGCAAGGATGATGAGGACGAAAGTATAAGGAATGAGAAGATAGAGAATGAGGAAGAGAGGAAGAAGAGGATTGAGGAGAGAAAGAGGTTAGATCTCTTGTATATACCCCCACTTCCTTTTCCTTATAGGAGAGTGGAAAAGCAACTTGATGAGAAGTTCAAGAGGTTTTTAGAACACTTGCAAAAGATGGAGATGAAGATTTCGTTTTTAGATGCAATGGCACATATGCCTAAGTATGCTAAGTTCTTGAAGGACTTACTTTCCAATAAGAAAAAGCATGAGGAAGAATTAATCAGTCTCCCCCATCAAGTTAGTTCCATTTTACAAGGGAAAATTCCTATAAAGGAGTGAGATCCCGGTCCATACAACCTTCTAGTAAAGTTAGGGAATCTTGATCCCCAAGGGGCGCTCGCCAATCTAGGAGCTTTGATTAGCCTTATGCCTCTATCCATCTCCAAAATGCTACCCTTTAGCCTCATACCTTCAAGAAAGACAATCCAATTGGCGGATAGGAGCATAAAAGTTTCGTCTGAAGAGCTTGATGATATATCTATCCAAGTGGGAGAACTAGTGGTCCCCTGCGACTTTGTAGTGATGGAAATGGAAGACGACCCTTATACTCAACTTATTTTGGGAAGAGCCATTCTAAAAACATTTCGGGTAGTTATTAAGTGCCATGATGACACCATAACGGTAGAAGTAGCCCAAGTGAAGGTAGTCTTCAAAATTTCCCCGCTCTTGAAGAAACCTATGGTTGAACAAGTCTGCCGCCTTGAAGTGGATGATAGGGAAGTTGATAAATATCAAAGGGAGGTAGAAGTCGGGTATTCAATGAGTGATAAGAATACTTACAAAGAGGATGAGCAGTTGGAAAGCCAAGTGGACAAGGCCCAAGAATGTACGAGCAAAGAAGTAGAATCTGAGCCACTATGTGAGGTTAAGGAAGGTATTGCCTATAAGGGAGAGAGTTCCAAGCCTTCTCCCCAAGTAACTTTGAAACCTCTACCTCCTAACCTTAAATATGCTTATCTTGATGATAATGAGGGCAGTCCAGTCGTAGTGACTTCTGAGCTTGATGACACCTCGTTGGAAAAATTACTTGTTTTACTAAGGAAATATCGAGGTGTCATTGGGTACTCACTTGGTGATTTAAAAGGGATTAGTCTAACCCTTGTTATGTACCGAATTCATCTTGATAATGAGCATTTCTCCTTAATTGAGCCATAAAGAAGGCTAAACCCCAACATGAAAGAGGTAGTTAAGGATGAAATCCTCAAACTCCTCAAGGCCGGTATCATCTACTCTATTTCAGATAGCAGGTGGGTTAGCCCTGTTCATGTTGTCCCAAAAAAGGGAGGGATGACTATTATCGAGAATGACAAAGGTGAGATGATCCCGACTAGAGCCACCACAGGATGGCAAGTTTGTATTGATTATCGCAAACTCAACAAGGCTATAAGAAAGGATCACTTCCCTTTACCTTTCATCAATGAGAAGCTTGAGAGATTGGCAAGGCACAAGTACTATTGTTTTCTAGATGGCTACTTGGGTTTCTTTTAAATTCTAATCCATCCCGAGGATCAACAGAAAACAACTTTTACTTGTCCTTTTGGGACTTTTTCTTATATAAAAAATGCCCTTTGGATTATGTAATGCTCCATCCACTTTCCAAAGGTGCATGTTTGGCATATTTGCTGATATGCTAGAGGACTTCATGGAAGTTTTCATGGATGATTTTTTTGTTGGGGGTTCATCTTTTGACACTTTCTTGACACATCTTGAAAAAGTTTTGTTACGGTGTCAAGATATAAATCTTGTGCTGAATTGGGAGAAGTGTCACTTTTTAGTCTAAGAAGGCATTGTCCTAGGCTATAAAGTGTCTTTCAAAGGCATTGAGGTAGACCCTACTAAGATAGATGTGATAAGGAACCTTCCTGTACCTACCTCAATTACAGGAGTACGATCCTTTCATGGACATGCAGGGTTCTATAGACGTCTCATCTTAGGATTTTCGACATTAGCTAAACCCTTAAACAAATTACTTTAAAAAGATGTCGAATTTAACTTTGATGAGAGATGCCTTAATGCCTTTATTTGTTTAAAGCAAGCATTGATCTCTGCACCCATTGTGTAAGCTCCTAATTGGAGTTTGCCATTTGAATTAATGTGTGATGCCAGTGATATCTCTGTAGGTGATGTTCTTAGATCGAAAAAAGAAGGAAAGCACCATGTCATATGCTATATCAGTAAAACATTGGATCCTGCACAACACAACTACTCTACTATGGAAAGGAGATATTGGCGATAGTCTATGCTTTTGAGAGACTGCGCCAGTATCTGATATGTTCTAAGGTTGTAGTTTTTACGGATCACTCGGCCCTAAAAATATTAATGACGAAGAGGGATGCAAAGCCAAGGTTGATCCATTGGGTGCTCTTATTGCAGGAGTTTGAATTTGAATTGAAGGATAGGAAGGGAAGTGAAAATGTGGTAGCTGATCATTTGTCTAGGTTACCTAAGCTTAATAATGACTCCTTGATATGATAGAGGATGCCAAATTCGAAGGATTGGTTGAAGCTTTAAAGAAGAATGCTACCATGGGAGAGTTGTTGGCTTATGGAGACACGAATCTTCTAGGTGCATCAAAGGGGAACATTTGCATGTGCATGATAACATGCAAATGTAAATGAGGATTGGTGGACATGGGGAATAAGTTGATTTTGCCTATGAGTTTTCTCCCATTTCATTTGATAGGGTTTTTCTCATTTTAGGCATAGGTGTGTTTTTGAACTTTCCATTTTCAGGTTTTATGATTCTATAATGTGTGGAAGCCATGGAGGTGATGATTGATGGAAGGCCTTGATCAAAAGCTAAAATCTTGGAGTAATTTTCGAAGATTGAAAATTTTGACCAAGGAGGAAAATTTTAAGACAAGGGGAGGTGCTTGTTACATTGAGATGTGCTTATTACATCTTATCGGTGCTTTATTACGACTTAAGTGACATGGCAAGTGACATGGAAAGGGTATGGACGTGGCTACACACATGGGATTGGATATTTAGTGTTTTACTTTAAATAAAATAGGATTAGAGTAGTTAATTTATAATATTATCTTTTTAGGTAGGATAAGATTCTAATTAAGATAAGATAGTGTTAGAGTTTTAGTAGGATTATGTAATAAATAGGTGGCATTATCCTATTGGTTATTAAGAGTCCTTTTAGAAGTAGGAGGCCTAGTCATAATATGATTGAAACTCTCAAGCTATGGGTATAAATAGATGTGCACCCAAGCTTGGAAAAATCAGATTTGGAGATTCTTTTCTATATATTCTTCAATAAACTTAGAGAGTTTGTTATTTTTCTTTGTGTGTAACAAAGAGTTGTGAATTGGTGCTGAAAGCTTTAGATTCACGTGAGGAAGTGTAGGAATTGAGGGTGCTTTGCTTTAATCAATTCTTAAACTTTCGCCCTAGATTTTAAACCTTTGGTGCGTAGCTTTAGAGGGTTTTCTATCTAGTTCTATCCCTTTTATGTGGATTAAAGTTTCAATACCTAGATTCACATCACTCCTTCCCTATCCAAGATGCAATGGTTGAAGAAACCTTGATGACAGCATTAGTCATTGGGAAAACCCCTTGGTTTGCAAATAAAGTCATGAATCTTGTAAAATTCGATGAACGTTATGCCAGTTCCACTACCCTTCACGAGCAATGTCTCGTGCGGGCTGGCTTTATTTTTGCGGACCCCATGCGATGGCGGTACTTGAAAGAGCGCACCATCCCCCTCCCTTGTCCTCAATTACCTCCCCTGGTCCAGCTTGGGGCCTCGTATCTCTTAGACGGCGATGTGCCGAGATACGTGGTAGAGCCCCCACTTGTACCCCCTCCTCGCCCTCACACACTTTCTATGCGCGACAGACCTAGGGCTTCCACCTCGGTCTTACCAGACCATGATGATTCAGATGATGAATCTGAATCCGATATTATGCCCTCCCTAGGACGCAAGCATTTGGTGCTGAGTTTTGAGCGTCGAGCATTTGGCGCCGAGTTTGTGCGTCAGTCTCTTAAAGTAAGCGCTCAGAGCTTGACGATTGTTTGGTGCTGGAACTATTTGGCGCTCATCACTTGGTTGGGTTTTTTTTTGGATATTTAAACCTTTTAAGGGGTTTATCTTTTTTTACTTTACTTCTCTCACTAGGAAATGGCTTCCAAATTTGAGCTAGGCTTGAATGCGTGGTTGAGTACATTGATCCTGGCCGGGAAGTCTTTGTTGGCCCTCCGGTTGTTGAGAACCGGTTTGTTGAGCTTCCCGTGTTGCACCCAAAGAGGAACCTTCTCCATGCTTTTTGGACCTCTTGAAGGGGTTCCTCAATGTTCTCCTTGGACCCATAGTAGTTGAGGATGATTGGGAAGGGAATAGAGGAGTTTGAGAGAGAGCAAGAGTGTGAGGGGAGACGTGCGTGCTGTAGGTATAAAGAAATGAGGGTGTGAAATCCCGTGGAATGAGCTCTTATTTATAGGCCTGGCTTCCATTCGGCCGAATGAAGGCTTTATTCGGTCGAATAGAGCTCCATTTGCCCGAATGGATGTCGTGTTCGGTCGAATGGACATGAGCTACGAAGAATTCTTCGCTCCCATTCGACCGAACACTTAACCTATTCGGTCGAATGTCACACCATTCGATCGAACGATCACTTCATTCGGTGTTACCAGCAGCTTTAAAGTTTTCCTCAATAGATCTATTCGACCGAATGGAGAACTACATTCGGCCGAATGAAAGATATTCGCCTGAATAGATCTCTTCATTCGATATTATCAGAGATCTCTCCAATTTTGATTAACTGCGCTCTTAATGTCCATTCGGCCGAATGGCCCTATCATTCGGCCGAATGGAGTGCAATTTTGCAGTTCCTTTGCATTAAGTAATCAAAACACTTGCCTTCTCAAAAACAATCGAGGTACGATGGGGTAGTTTGATGAAAATCCAAATAAACCGGGTTACCTCCCGTAAGTGCTTTGTTTAACGTCGTTTAGCTCGACGTGGCTCGGGTAATTAAGACACAAGGACAAAAGTTAAACTAAGTACTTAAAAGCTAACAAAACGCTAAAGAACGATGATTCAAAGTAAGGATACTCGATAAGTGCCAATGATTATACCAATCATTCGACCTTAACATCATCTAACCTTATAAGCTCAATGGTGTTGACATTGTGAAGGCTGCTTTCATGGAAGAGTTTTAACCGATGTCCATTAACAACAAAACTTCCTCCATGATGGTCTTTCAGCTCTACCGTTCCATAGGGGAAAACTTGTAAAATCTCGTATGGCCCAGACCACCTTGATTTTAATTTCCTGGGGAAAAACTTAGCTCTTAAATTAAAGAGCAGCACTTTATCGCCTACAAGGAACTCTCGTTGAATGATACGTTGGTCGTGCCAACGCTTAGTACGTTCCTTGTAGATGTGCATGTTGTGGAATGCGTCGAGCCGTAGTTCTTCCAATTCTCGTAATTGGGCGGCTCGCTTCTCGCAGAATAAGGTAGGGTCCAAATTTAGAGTTTGGATCGCCCACCAAGACTTGAATTCCAATTCCACCGGTAGGTGACAGGATTTCCCAAACAATAGCAGGAACGGGGTGGTGCCAATAGGGGTTTTGTAACATGTCCGGTGGGCCCAAAGAGCGTCATCTAACTTTAGAGACCAATCCTTCTTGTTTGGGTTTACCACCTTCTCGAGAATTCTCTTGATTTCCCTATTAGCTACTTCCACCTGTCCTTGAGTTTGGGGATGGTAGGGAGAGCCGACTTTATGCACGACTCCATAATTTTTTAATAATTTGTTTAGTTCGTGCTTAGCAAAGTGTGAACCCCCATCACTTATGACTATTTTGGGAACACCAAATCGAGGGAAGATTATGCTTTTGAAAAGCTTAATAACTACTTTGTGATCGTTCGTGATGGCCTCCACCCACTTAGACACATAGTCAATCCCTACTAAATTGTATTGGTTCCCATGAGATGAAATAAATGGGCCCATAAAGTCAATTCCCCAACAGTCGAACACTTCACACTCAAGGATGTAGTTTTGAGGCATCTCATTTCACATTGAGATATTGCCAACTTTTTGGCACCTCCCACAGCTTTTCACAAAAGTTTCAACATCCTTGTGTAATGTTGGCCAATAGAAACCTGCGGTGGCAGCCTTAGCAGCGGTGTTCATTATACCATGGTGAACGCCACACGCGTATGAATGACAGTGAGTTAGGATTTTGAGAACTTCCTCTTCAGTGACACAACGGCGGATTATACCGTCTGTGCAGGCATGAAATAAATAGGGATCTTCCCAAAAGAAGTTCCCGACTTTACCAAAGAAAGCCTTTTTCATAGCCCTTGACTCGAACTCTGGAAGTTCTCCACAAGCTAAGTAATTCGCAATATCCACGAACCAAGGGGCTTTCCCAACTACTATTGCTGTCATTAGGGTTTCTTCGACCATTTCGTCTTAGAGAGGTAAGGTATCGTTTTTCAACTCGGGTAATGAAGACTCCACCTTGATTACTAATGTTTTTATGTTTAATGATGGAAGTCAAAATGCAAAGTCAAATAGAGTTGAAAACTTGAAGGAAACCAAAATGCATAGAGTTGACAATGTGTTGGAAATAATGGAAGCTATAATGCAAAGCTTTATGCATTCTGTCAAAGGACGAGAATAACTCTTGAGCCACGTCTTCAAAAGCTTGAGCCACGTCTCAAAACAGTCAGCAAAGTTCAAACACTTTGTCAAAGGATAAGAATCTTCTAATTGCCTAAATCTTGTGTTTTATCCTTTCCCTATTTCACTTATTTTATGCTCTAACCTAACTTATTTATACATGATTTTACTGTCAAAGATATATCTTATTTTCAGCAAATAAGTTATGCTCATATATGTTGAAGATTGTTCAAGTTAATTTTGGTAAATACCAAAATTCAAGCATTGTGGTTATGGAAGACGAAATCTGTTTTGAAGCTTCAAGGTGCAGCAAATAAAGTGGAAATATTCTTGCTGTAATATATTCAATGATATCAATCTTCTACAGCCAAAATGAATTATTCTCTACAGCCATATTGGAGGAAATATTGCTGAAAGTATTGAAGGCATATCAGATTTTCAGCAGCCTATTTTGAGCCTCCTTCCAACGGCCTAAAATCAAGTTCAGTATATATTCAAAGCTTTAAAGCTGAAGAAAGGAAGAGAGACAACGTGAGACACAACGAAACAAAAAAGAAAAGAGCAGAAGCTTTAATCGTGAATTTCAGTCACAAGCACATCAACAAAGCTTCATTATTTTCTCTCTAGTTCCATAAACTTTTCTTGTATTTAGATTGAGAGAAAATCAAAGTATAATCTCTTGAGCGTTTAAAAGAATTTCTTTTTAGAGAGTGTTATACTAAGAGTATACCCATAATACTCAAACGTATAGAAAAAGAGAGAGTTTTTTATTACTAGGATCTGAGATGCTAAAGTGTAGCTGGGGTGCTATGGAGTAGAAGATGGTGATCAAGATCTTCTAGGGTGCTTTAGGTCTTTAAGGGAAGTAATAAAAGAGCGAGTTAAATCCTAAGGGTTGGACAACCCTAGGCGGAGATGTAGGCAAATTAGTTGCCGAACTTAGTATCAAATCTCCGTGTTTTGTCTCATCTCATTTCTGTCTTCATTGCTTACGCTTTATGTTTGCTTCGCTCATCAATCAAAGCAGCGAACAGTCAAAGCCTGAGCAAAAGCCTTTGAAACCAATTTCAAGGCTTTGACGTCCAGTTTCAAAGATAAGCCTTAACGCTTATATTCCGCCTTTGAAATTCAGTTCAAGACCTTGAGACCCTAAACGCGAAAATTGGTTATACTCTATTCACCCCCCCTCTAGAGTATAATTAATCATATTCCATCTCCCTATTGATTCTTCAATTGGTATCAGAGCGAGACTCACAAGGAAAAGATTTAATCATCTGTGAGGAAAAATGAATTCAATAGGTGATGGTGGTTTCGCTCAAGGAAGGTCTACTAATCGCCCTCCTCTATTTTGTGGTAATAATTTTGCCCATTGGCGTTCATTGATGCAAATGTTTGTTATTGATCAAGATTTGGAACTCTAGGACATTATCAAGAAAGGTCCTAGGGTGCCAATAAGACTAATGAAAGTGGCACAATGGTTCCTAAAGAAGATGATGATTTTACTCAATCGAATTTGGAAAGTGTTGCTAAAAACTATCGAGCAATGAACCTTCTCTATTGTGGTTTATATGCAAATGAATTCAATAGAGTTTCTGCTTGCAAAAGTGCTAAAGAGATATGGGATTAATTGGTGGTCACATATGAAGGAACGAGTCAAGTCAAAGAAAGCAAGATAAGCATCTTCCTTCGACAATATGAGTTGTTCAAAATGACGCCTAATGAAACCATGAAAGAGATGTTCACAAGATTTACCCAAATAGTGAACAATCTGGATTCTCTTGGTAAGGTATTCACAAATGAAGAAAAGGAGAGAAAGATTCTACGGTGCCTTCCAAAATCAAAGTGGGGTCCGAAGGTAACCGCGATAGAAGAAGCTCAAAATTTGAGAACCTTGCCTTTGGATGATCTTCTTGGAAAATTGATCACACATGAGATGTCTCTTAATGAAGAAGATGGTGAACCATCATCTTCAACCAAAAATTTAGCACTCAAAGCAAAGAGAGAAGAAGCTACAATGGACAATGAAGATAGTGATGATAGTGATGATGAAGATCCATTTGCTCTCATCGCTAGAAGTCTTGCCAAGATTCTGAAAATGAAGAAGAATTACTCAAGAGGCAGAGAATATCATTCAAATAAATATAAGGGTAAGTTATCCAACTCAATGAATAAAGTTAATACACTAACATGCTATGAGTGTGGTGAAACAGATCACTTAGTGAAAGATTGCCCTCAACGAAAGAAGAAGCCTTTCCACAAAAAGGATTATAAGAAGAAAGCTATGGTTACTTCATGGAGTGATTCAGATTCATCTAGTGACTCAGAAGATGAACAAGCAAACCTATGTCTTATGGCTAATCATGATGATGCAAAGAAAGAACATCTTGAGGTAATGGTGAAAAATTTAATCTCAAGTCCAATTGATGTTTTGTCCGAATTCTTGCAAAATATGATTATAAATGAAGAGAGTTTGATTCTTGAATCTAAGATTCTTAAGGAGAAGCTAAACCAACAGGTAAGTATTTCTGAAAGTCTCGCTAAGGAACTAACTGATCTCAAAGCCTCTCAGTCAGCTTTTAAACTCAGGGTTCAAGCCTCGGAGTCATCCTTTGACACCCAGGTCAAGACCTTGAAAACTGAAAACACTATTTTAAAACGAAAGCTCGCCTCTTTGAGTTATTGTAATGATAACTTGGAGAAGGAAAAGAAGCTACTGGCTGGGAAGTGTAGAGAGCAACATAATTCCTTGGTTAGATTTGCTCACTCCGAATCTACTCTTGAAAAAATGCTAGGTGAGCACCAATCATCCTTGAATAAAAGCGGTCTTGGTTACAACAAAAATTTTCCAAATAAAACCATGACCACGTTTGTAAAAGCAAAGGATAATTAGCGAACACCTACATGTTTTTACTGTTGTAAAAAGGGTCATACTAAGCTAACTTGTCCTTTTCGTAGGAATGATCCTCAAATTCTTAAAAATTCATTTCATATTGTTCTTCGAGACCAGATCAAGCAAGTATGGGTTCCTAAAGGGACTAGACCACCTAACATGGTCCATCCCGATTATGAATCTAAATTTGCAATTTGGTCTAGTCAAAAGGTTTGATGTTTTGTTCTTTTGTAGGAAATCACCAAGAGCAAAGATTATAAGTGGATTCTAGATAGTGGATGCTCACGGCACATGAGTGGGAAGTCCTCTTTATTTTCAATGATCAAAGAGCAATCTGCTGGAACAATTACACTTGGTTATAAAGGAAAGTGTAGAATAATTGGTATTGGAAAAGTTAGAGATAATGCATCAAACACCATTGATGATGTGTACCTAGTTGAAGGTCTTAAATACAACTTGCTTAGCATCTCTCAATTATGCGATAAAGGTAATAAAGTCATCTTTGATGAAGAAAAATGCGAGGTACAAAGAAAGGTGGACGGTAAAATTATTTTAATTGCTCCTCGTTGCAATAATGTTTATGCTTTTCATACTAACCAAGTTGCAAGTACTAGCTTAAAATGTCTTAAGGCCTTGACCAGCGACTCAAGGCTTTGGCACAGAAGGTTAGGTCATATTAATATGCATACCATGAAGAAGCTTTTCTCAAAGGACTTAGTACGTGGACTACCAAAGTTAGATTTCAAAGAAAAAGAGCTTTGTAAAGCATGTGCAAGAGGTAAACAAACAAAAGGATCCTTCAAAGCCAAAAAGGTTGTAAGTACCTCTCGCCCAATAGAGCTTCTACACATAGATTTATGTGGTCCTATGCGTGTTAAATCACCTAAAGGTAAACAATACATCCTTGTTGTTGTTGATGATTTTTCCCGTTTTACATGGATTTCATTTTTGCGTGAAAAATCAGAGGCTTTACTAGAGTTTTCAAAAATTTGCAAAGAATTACAAACATTAAAAAACCTACCCATAGTTGTTGTGAGAAGCGATCATGGTAGAGAGTTTGATCAACTAAAGTTTGATAACTTTTGTGCTAAATATGGTATTTCTCATAATTTTTCAGCTCCTAGGACACCTCAACAAAATGGAGTTGTGGAACGAAAGAACCGCACTCTTGAGGATATGTCTAGGACAATGCTTTTGGAAAATGATTTGCCAAAATACTTTTGGGCAGAAGCTGTTAATACAGCAAACTATATTTTAAACCGTTGTTTGATTCGCCCTATTTTAAAGAAAACTCCTTATGAATTGTTTAAAGGTAAAAAGCCTAATATTTCCTATTTCAAACCTTTTGGATGTATGTGCTTTGTTCATAATAATGGCAAAGATAACCTTGGTAAATTTGATGCACGTAGTGATGAAGCAATTCTGTTAGGTTACTCCTTGAATTCTAAAGCTTATAGAGTTTTCAATAAGCATACTAAAGTTGTTGAAGAAAGTGTACATGTGATCTTTGATGAAACCGAGAACGATATCTTGAGTGATGGTTTTACAGGTTTAAACTTGAATAAGCATGAAGGATATTCATTTGAGACAGAAGGAGAAGAAAGTTCGTCGGATAATGAAATGGAGAAATCTACCCAGAATATGCAAGAGCCAATTTTAGATGCAGATGAATTAGATCAAAGCCTTAACCAGCAGCCTCAAGATCTTGAAACTCCATCTCAAAGTCTTGAACAGACGAACAATATTATATCAAAAGTCACTCCAGGGCCTTCAGACCCATCTCAAGGCCTTGAAAGGATACTTCAGGAAACTACATCAGTTCCTTTGATGCTGCCACGAAAGTTCAAATACTCCTCATCTCATCCAACAAACAATATAATTTCGGATCCAAAAGCTGGTATACAAACACGCTCTAATGTTAAAAATTTGTGTGCATTTCACGCTTTTGTTTCTCTTGTAGAACCAAAGAATATCAATGAAGCACTTCAAGAGCCCGATTGGATTTTAGCTATGCAAAGTGAGCTAAATGAATTCGAAAGAAATAAAGTGTGGACACTCACACCAAGACCAAAGGATCATTCAATTATTGGAACAAGGTGGGTGTTCAGAAATAAGCTTGATGAAAATGGAAAGATAGTGAGGAACAAAGCAAGATTAGTAGCCCAAGGTTATAATCAAGAAGAAGGGATAGATTATGAAGAGACATTCGCTCCCGTGGCTAGAATGGAGGCTATTCGAATACTCCTTGCCTTTGCTTCCTTTATGCAAATTAAGTTATTTCAAATGGATGTTAAATGTGCATTCTTAAATGGTTATTTACAAGAAGAAGTATATGTTGCTCAACCCCCCGGTTTCGAAAATGAGAAATTTCCAAATCATCTTTTTAAACTTGACAAAGCGCTCTATGGTTTGAAACAAGCTCCAAGGGCTTGGTATGAGCGTCTTTCAAAATATCTTTTAGAAAATAATTTCAAAAGAGGGTTGATTGACAAAACTCTTTTTGTGAAAACGAAAAGTAAAGATTTATTGATAGTTCAAGTTTATGTTGATGATATTCTTTTCGGTGCTACTAACGATTCCCTTTGCAAAGAATTTTCTGAGATTATGTGTAGGGAATTTGAGATGAGTTTAATGGGTGAGTTGAACTTCTTCCTTGGATTGCAAGTTAAACAAGAGAAAGGAGGTATATTTATAAATCAAAGCAAATACGCAAGAGATCTCCTTAAGAAGTACAATATGACTCAATCTAAAGAGGCTAAGACTCCTATGAGTTCGTCATTACTTTTAGATCAAGATGAAAATGGTAAGTTAGTAAATCAAAAGGAATATCGAGGTATGATTGGATCTCTTCTCTATCTCACGGCAAGTAGGCCAGATATTATGTTTAGTGTGTGTATGTGTGCTCGTTTTCAAGCTAACCCTAAAGAATCTCATTTGAGTGCAGTTAAGAGGATTTTACGCTATCTCAATGGGACAAAGGATTTCGGTCTTTGGTACCCTTGTAATAGTAACTTTGAACTTGTTGGATATTCAGATGCTGATTTTGCAGGTTATAAAGTAGATAGAAAGAGTACTTCAGGTTGCTGTCAATTCTTGGGATTATCTCTCATTAGGTGGCATTCAAAGAAACAAAATTCGGTGGCACTCTCTACTGCCGAAGCCGAATACATTGCAGCTGGTGCTTGTTGTTCACAAATTTTGTAGATAGCTCAACAATTACGAGACCTTGGGTTAGACTTCAAAGGCATACCTATTAAGTGTGACAACACGAGTGCTATATCCATAACGAAGAATCCAGTTCATCACTCTTGCACTAAACATATTGATGTTAGACATCACTTCATACGTGATCATGTGGAGAAAGGAGACGTATCTATATCTTTTATTTCTACTGATTTGCAACTCGCTGACATCTTCACCAAGCCTTTGAGCGAAGAACGATTTAACTTTATTCGTCTTGAGCTTGGAATGTTAAATGGGGACGCATCCTCGTAGGGGGAGCTATTTGAGTAAGTTGTATATGTTTATGTCAAAAGTCTTGACACTCTTGTCATTGCCTTGACGTACTGTCACTTTTTAATATTAATATTGGATCAAAATGTTTGGTACTTATCCTATAGATAATTATCAAATATTTATTAAATGATTTTTGAAATGTTTTGGATACAAAAATTGCGGATGGATCTGTTTATTTTGCTTTTAATGTTTTTTAAAAATCTCATTCCATTCGTTTTAAAAATTCTCATGGCCTTGAAGTTGTTTTCAAAGTTTTCCGCGTATTTTATTTTTAGCTTTCAAAGCCTTGACTGTTTGACCTTTTTTTTTTTTAAACAACGTTTTTTTGTTTTCATGTCTTTAAAGGTTTTACTGTATTATATCTTTTCGTTATTTTGAACAAGTCTTCTTGTGATCCAACATTTATATTTTCCCACCTTGTCGGAAGACAAAAAGGGGGAGAGTATTTATGTATTATCTATTTAAAGGGGAGAATATTTTTGGTCATGCATTTTATTCTTTGACATTTGCATATAATGTTATGTCTTCCATCAAGGGGGAGATTGAAGACTCCACCATGATTACTAATGTTTTTATGTTTAATGATGGAAGTCAAAATGCAAAGTCAAATAGAGTTGAAAACTTGATGGAAACCAAAATGCATAGAGTTGACAATGTGTTGGAAATAATGGAAGCTATAATGCAAAGCTTTATGCCTTCTGTCAAAGGACGAGAATAACTCTTTAGCCACGTCTTCAAAAGCTTGAGCCACGTCTTCAAAAGCTTGAGCCACGTCTCAAAACAGTCAGCAAAGTTCAAACACTTTGTCAAAAGATAAGAATCTTCTAATTGCCTAAATCTTGTGTTTTATCCTTTCCCTATTTCACTTATTTTATGCTCTAACCTAACTTATTTATACATGATTTTACTGTCAAAGATATATCTTATTTTCAGCAAATAAGTGATGCTCATATATGTTGAAGATTGTTCAAGTTAATTTTGGTAAATACCAAAATTCAAGCATTGTGGTTATGGAAGACGAAATCTGTTTTGAAGCTTCAAGGTGCAGCAAATATAGTGGAAATATTCTTGCTGTAATATATTCAATGATATCAATCTTCTACAGCCAAAATGAATTATTCTCTACAGCCATATCGGAGGAAATATTGCTGAAAGTATTGAAGGCAAATCAGATTTTCAGCAGCCTATTTTGAGCCTCCTTCCAACGGCCTGAAATCAAGTTCAGTATATATTCAAAGCTTTGAAGCTGAAGAAAGGAAGAGAGACAACGTGAGACACAACGAAACAAAAAAGAAAAGAGCAGAAGCTTTAATCGTGAATTTCAGTCACAAGCACATCAACAAAGCTTCATTATTTTCTCTCTAGTTCCATAAACTTTTCTTCTATTTAGATTGAGAGAAAATCAAAGTATAATCTCTTGAGCGTTTAAAAGAATTTCTTTTTAAAGAGTGTTATACTAAGAGTATACCCATAATACTCAAACGTATAGAAAAAGAGAGAGCTTTTTATTACTAGGATCTGAGATGCTAAAGTGTAGCTGGGGTACTATGGAGTAGAAGATGGTGATTAAGATCTTCTAGGGTGCTTTAGGTCTCTAAGGGAAGTAATAAAAGAGCGAGTTAAATCCTAAGGGTTGGACAACCCTAGGCGGAGACGTAGGCAAATTAGTTGCTGAACTTCGTATCAAATCTCCCTGTTTTGTCTCATCTCATTTCTGCCTTCATTGCTTACGCTTTATGTTTGCTTCGCTCATCAATCAAAGCAGCGAACAGTCAAAGCCTGAGCAAAAGCCTTTGAAACCAATTTCAAGGCTTTGACGTCCAGTTTTAAAGATAAGCCTTAACGCTTATATTCCGCCTTTGAAATTCAGTTCAAGACCTTGAGACCCTGAACGCGAAAATCGGTTATACTCTATTCACCCCCCCTCTAGAGTATAATTAATCATATTCCATGTCCCTATTGATTCTTCAGGTAACCTAGACAAATGGTCGGCTACCACATTTTCGCTGCCTTTCCTATCTTTTAACTCAAAATTGAACTCCTGTAGTAGGAGCACCCAACGGATTAACCTTGGCTTTGCATCTCTCTTTGTCATTAAAAACTTCAAAGCTGAGTGATTAGTAAAGACTACAACTTTTGAACAAATAAGATATTGGCGTAGTCTCTCAAAAGCATAGACTACCGCCAGTATTTCTTTTTCAGTTGTAGAGTAGTTACACTGTGCAGGATCCAGTGTTTTACTGATATAGCATATAACGTGGTGCTTTCCTTCCTTTTTCTGCCTAAGGACAGCACCAACAGAAATATCACTGGCATCGCACATCAGCTCAAATGGCAAACTCCAATCCGGAGCTTGCACGATGGGTGCAGATATTAGAGCATCTTTTAGCCTGTTAAAGGCATTCAGGCTTCTTTCATCGAAGTGAAATTCGACATCTTTCTGAAGCAGTTCATTCAAGGGTTTTGCGAGAGTCAAAAATCCTAAGATGAGATGCCTATAGAAACTTGCGTGTCCAAGAAAGGATCGTACTCCTGTAACTGAGGTAGGTACAAGAAGATTCCTTATCACATCAATTTTGGCAAGATCCACCTCTATGCCTTTGAAAGACACTTTGTGGCCTAGGACGATGCCCTCTTGAACTAAAAAGTGACATTTCTCCCAATTTAGTACAAGATTATTTTCTTGACACCTTAATAAAACTTTCTCGAGATGTGTCAAGCAAGTGTCAAGAGAGGACCCTCCAACAGAAAAACTGTCTATGAATACCTCCATGAAGTCTTCTAACATATCAGCAAATATAGCCGACATGCACCTCTGGAATGTAGATGGAGCATTGCATAAACCGAAGGGCATTCTCCTATAGGCAAAAGTCCCAAAAGGAAAAGTGAAAGTTGTTTTCTGCTGGTCCTCGGGATGGATTGGGATTTGAAAGAAACCCGAGTAACCATCTAGAAAACAATAGTACCTGTGCCTGGCCAGTCTTTCAAGCATCTCATCGATGAAGGGTAAGGGAAAGTGATCCTTTCTTATAGCTTTATTGAGTTTGCAATAGTCAATGCAAACTCGCCATCCTATGGTGGCTCTAGTGGGGATCATCTCTCCTCTGTCATTCTCAACGATGGTCATTCCTCCCTTTTTAGGAACAACATGAACTGGGCTAACCCATCTACTATCTGAGATTGAGTAGATGATGCTGGCCTTGAGGAGTTTGAGGATTTCATCCTTAACTACCTCTTTTATGTTTGGATTCAGCCTTCTTTGTGGCTCAATGGAGGAAAAATGTTCATCGTCAAGATGAATCCGGTGCATAACAAGGGATGGACTAATCCCTTTTAAATCACCTAGTGAATATCCGATGACATCACAATATTTCCTTAATAAAAGAAGTAGTTTTTCCAAAGAAATGTCATCAAGCTTAGAATTCACTATGACAGGGCTTCCTTCATCTTCATCGAGATAGGCATATTTTAAGCTAGGAGGTAAAGGTTTCAAAGTCACTTTGGGGGAAGGCTTAGGACTTTCCCCCTTGTTTGTAATACCTTCCTCAACCTCGCAAAGGTGCTCATACTCTACTTCTTTTTCTGAATCCTGGGCCGTATCTAATCGGCCTTTCAATGGCTCATTTATATTAGAGGTATCCTCATCATTCATTTGACACCCAACCTCTATTTCCTTGTCCCCATAACAATCCTCACTCTCCCTATCACCGTCTTCAAGGCGACAGACCTTCTCAACCATAGGCTTTTTTAACAGGGGGGAGATTTTGAAGACTACTTTTACCTGGGCTACTTCTACCGTTATGGTATCATCATGGAAATTAATAACTACCCGAAGCGTTTTCAGAACGGCTCTGCCCAAGATAAGTGGAGTATAAGGGTCCTCTTCTATTTCCATTACTACAAAATCACAGGGGACCACTAGTTCTCCTACCTGGATAGGTATGTCGTCAAGCTCTCCACATGGCACTTTAATGCTTCTATCAGCCAATTGGATTGTTTTCCTTGAAGGTCTGAGGTCAAAGGGGAGCTTTTTGGCGATCGATAGAGGCATAAGACTGATCGAAGCCCCTATATTGGCGAGCGCTCCTTTAGGATCAAGGTTTCCCAACTTTACAGGGAGGTTATAAGGACCGAGATCTCGCTCCTTCATAGGCATTTTCCCTTGCAGTATAGAGCTAACTTGATGGGGGAGACTGATTACCTCATCCTCAAGCTTTTTCTTGTTGGACAGTAAGTCCTTCAAGAATTTCGCATACTTTGGCATTTGTGCCATATTGTCGAGGAATGGGATTTTCATCTCCATCTTCTGAAGATGTTCAAGAAACTTCTTGAACTTATCATTAAGTTGCTTCTCAACTTTCCTATAGGGAAAAGGAAGCGGTGGTGCATATAACCGTTCTAACCTCTTTCTCTCCTCAGCTTTCTTCCTCCTCTCTTCCTCACTCTCTATTGGCTTCTCACTCCCTGCCTTAGCATTGACATCCTCCCTACCTCTTTCATCCTCAACCTCTGGCATTTTACCATGTTCCTCCTCTTTTTCATCTTTGTGCACTCTCGTCTCATCACTCACCCACACCAAAGGTGCATCAACCGGATATGAAGGACTGTTATACTGAGTCCCTGATCTCAGGTGGATAGCCTTAGCAGTGTGCTGGTTTGGGTTCGGGTACTGAGGTAGAGGCTGAATAGAGGGGTTAGGTTGAGGGTGAGATGGGAATAGCGGTGGTGCAGGAGGATTAGCCATTTGGGCCAGTTGAGTTTCAAATAACTTTTGCTGAGCTTGAAGTTGCTGCATTTGTTGGATGAGAGTCTGATTAATTTGCGTCAGACTCTGGTTCTGCTGAGCAACAGTTGTTACTTGGGAGGCTAAATGGTCATTGGTTGAAGCATGACCATGTTGTGGTTGAGCAGCCACATGATGAGGCTGACTAGGGGGAAAAGATAGGTTTGAACCATTTCTAGGTCCTTGGTGAAACCCTGGGGGTCTATACACATTGGTCCTAGGTACGTTCCCATTAGTCTGGTTCCCCTGGAAACCTTAGTTGTTAAATCCACCTTGACCATTCTGTTGTATCCTGGGTGGAAGTTTCCTTGGTTTTGGTTGGAGTTAAAGGGAGGTTTGTACTGTTGGTTATTTGGGAAAGGTTGCTGCCCATACCCTACTCCTTGGCCCTGTCCACTATAGTTGAGGGCTGCTACGTGATCAGGGTTATACCCATAACCGTCATAGTTCATCACCTACGGTTCTGGGTTATACCCTCCATAGTCAACTGCAGCTACATGCTCGGAGTGTGAACCACACAATAAGATGTATCATGGTTGGTACCCCCATATATGGCACATGCAAAGTGCTTTTCATCCACTGAAGGGGTGTTCGATCTACCGGCTAGGCTTAGCTTGGACAACTTTTTATCAATAACGACTTCTATTTTGGCGCTAATGTTGTCCAAGTTAGTTGTGTCTATCATCCCTCTAGGTAATCCCTGACTCCTAGTTCCTCCCCAGGCACTATTCTTAGCGACTTCCTCTATTTTGGCTTTCACCTGGGTGCAAGGAATTTTGGAAAGCTGGCCACCTACAGCTGAGTCTAGAAGTGCTTTGTTGGAGTCATTAAGACCATCGTAAAAGAATGTGTTGAGATGGTTTTCCCCGTACTCATGGTGGGGGCATGCTCTAATCATTCTTTTAAACCTACTCCAGGTAGCACTAAGGTTCTCATCATCCTCTTGGGTGAAAGACGCAATTTTCTTACGCCAATCCTGTGTTTGAACCGTAGGATAGAACCTTTCTAGAAATGCGGTTTTTAGTTGAGCCCAATTAATAATTGAATTGGGTTCTAAACATTTGTACCAATCCTTGGCATTTCCTGCTAGACTCAAATGGAATAGGTGCATTCGCACATAATCAGGGCTATTAGGACAAGGAGGGATAAGTCCACAAATATCCGAGAATGCCTCTAGGTGTTGAAGAGGACATTCATTTCTTAAGCCACTGAATGGTGTTTCCTTAACCATTCTTGTGAACTGAGGGTGTATTTGGTAAGGTGTAGTGGCAACAGGAAGTACTACACCCCCTTGGAACTCTTGTGAGCCAGGAGTTCCAAATTGACCAAACAATTGGTGTTCGTCGGCCATTGTGGATTTGGATGGGTTTTGGACAGATTGTGAGGTATACTTTGAAGGGCATTGTCTACTAACACGTTGGATTTTAGGATTTAAGGGTGTAATTGGCTGGTTTGACCTACGCGTGCTACGGGGCATGCAAACACCTAAGTCAAAGACAACCACACACAAAAAGACAAACAAAAAAAACAGAAATGAAATGAAATAAAGTTATGCTAAGACAAGTTAGGTCTAAATATTACGCCTTGTCCCCGGCAACGGCGCCATTTTGATAACCGGTATTTTAGGTCATTTAACTAAAAGACAAGTTATGCAAACAATATTTATTCCAACCTACAAACTATACGAGTATGGTGGAGTAGGGGGTCGAACCACGAGAACAAAGTATATTAAGACTCTAACTCTTAACATAATCGGACTATTTGGGTTTAGAAAATCAACTAGGCTAACAACGAGAATGTAAATCACGACAAATTTAATGGTAAGTCAAATAGAGAAAAACAGGGACAAGATTGGATTCACCCTAGGAATGAAGCTTTAGAAACCGAACATGATAGGTTAGAGAAAATCTGATAATAACTAGCATGGACATCCAAAAATACGAGAGGAAGTTGGTGATCCAACAAATCACAACGAACGACCTATAATCGCCCTATGTCTCCAAAGGAGTGGAAGGACAAGATTCGCATCGGATTCCGAAACTATTCATTATCATCGTTTCTACAACCTTAAGCAATAAAGATCATAGTTTTCCTAGGGTTCCACCAATCAAAACCCCTAAAGGAATTGCTCACACATATTCGTGCTTAAAAACATAAAGATATTAAAAGATGCGACAGAAACAAACATGGAATGAAATCGCGAGAATGAAAATAATTCAGAAATTATGCTAATAACCGACAAATATAGAACTAGACATGCAATGAAGTAAAGCAATTAATTAAGAGCAAAGGAATAGATTAAAACTTACAAAAGCTTCAATTTGATATCCACGAAAAGAATTCGAACTTCAAAGCGTTGAAGAAACTGAAAACCGAAAGCTAAAACTAAAAGAATTTGGAGGCTAAGAAATCTAAAAGTGCATAAAAGTATAAAACCTAGCTCTCCCCTCCTCTCATCAGAGGAAGGGGGTATTTATAACAAAATAAGAAAAACCGACGAAAACCCTAAAATGCATAGGAGCCGGCCCTAAAAAGTAGTTGATCCGGAGGAAAACACTGTCATTCGCCCGAATGTACGTCTCATTCGGCCGAACACAATCCCATTCGCCTGAATGGTCTTCCATTCGCCCATTCCAGAGGCATCAAGGAATCGATCTCTATCAAGCATTCGCCCGAATGATTATGTTGATTCGGCCGAATGTAAGATCATTCGGCCAAATGAATTCCATTTGGCTTTTCCAGTGACTAAGGGTCAAATGCTCTGAAGACTGCCTCTCATTCGACCGAATGAGCCTCAGATTCGGTCAAATCTGCATACATTCGGTCGAATGTCTCTCAGATTCGGTCAAATCTGAGACATTCTTTCCTCCTTTTCACTTCTCTCTTTTCTGAACCCCGTGGGATCTTCATGAGTGACTTCAAACACTTTCCCAAGCTATGATACGTGTGTCAAAGGCTCGAATGTATCGCATTTCACCTTAAAATCATCAAAAGTACCTGAAATGAACTTAAGACAACTCGAAAACAAGATCAAGGAAAAATCAAGCACAATATGCATAAAACCAATACAAAACTGCGAGACTTAACACTAAAACGAGGTGATAAATGTGCTCTAAAACGAGCACATCACCAGGGGGATAAGGGTTTCATTAGGGATGAGTAGTTTTGGACCTACAAGACTCCCTTAGCGCCGAAAACGGCTTCAGCCTGGTTTGTGGGGGGGTATCCATTATCCATTACTCGTCATTTGGTTGTGTGTCTTTTGGTCTTTTGCCCTGTCTGGCCGCTGGTTTTATTGTTGTGTTGTTTTACGTTGTTTTGTTTGGTTTTGCTTCTTGGTGTTATTTTCAGGTCCTTGTGAGTTCCATGTGCTGCTTTGCTTCACCTACTTCCTGGTATGACTGCTCCCGCTTGAAAATCCAAAGTTTCTTATTTTTATATTTTTGTTTTCTTTGTTTTTTCCTTCATATGCTCTAAAAAAATAAATAAAAAAAAGAGACGAGAGAAAAATTGTGAAACAAGCATGCAAGCTCCTATCGTGCACTTTACATTGATTATATGCAAACTCGTGTTTCCCTAGCCATGTGCCTATTTTGGGTTTGAGTTTATCAACTATTTTCCACTTAACTAGGTGGATCCGAGCTTGCTTGGTATGTGGTTTGAATGACTACCTATTGAGGAGCATTTTGACCAGCCTGGTTAGGATTGAACCTTGTAGGACTCCATTATAAGCCCTATATTATTAAGTGTCAGTTAGGGAATCTTAAGAATTGTGTCTATTCTCCTCCAGCATAGTCTGCTTTTCTGAAGGTCAGGGATGATAACATGTTTATAGTTACCGCTACATGGCCAAATTGCCTACCATGAATATTAATTTACTTTAGGTTAAGCCAAGTTTGTGCCTTTACCAATTCCTTTGTAGCCACACTATTTAACTCCACATGAGCCAAATGTCCCCTCTCTTTACCTAGAGGATAGTCAAGTGATCATAGTGAAGTTGGTGTTCATTTCATTGTGGTGTAGGATTTCGGTTTGAAAAGTGATTGTTGGATGATATGACTCTATACATTACTCTTAGTGTATTTCAAAAATATTTGCATGAAAAGTTCAAATAAAAGCATAAAAAGCACAAAAAAGAAAGAAAAAAAAGAGAGAAAAATAAAAAAAAAAAGAGAGAAAAAGAAGAAAAGAAAAAAAAAAGAAGGGAATAATTTGAGAATAAGGTTGGTGTAATGTATTAAAGTTCATTATTGCGTATATTGAGGATTTTGTGAGTGGCATGGTTGTCGGAAGTCGTAGTTTTCCTTGGTTTTATTACCTTGGATCGCTTACTATCCTCTATTTTAACTCCACATCCCCAAATTTTACCCTACCTTGATCCTACCCTATATTGCAACCCTTTCCAAACTTGTTCGACTTAACCTGACTAGTAACATCTATGCTAGAGAGTAGATAAGACACAATCCCCGAGATTTCTCCCTGTTCAGGTGTTTAATTCCTGACTAATCTTTAGTCGGATGATTCTAAGCGAAACACATACATTATAAACACATGAGCGTATTAGAAATTTCCCACATCTCTTGGTAAATAACCTCAGGAGCATAGACTTGCGACCTCATTAGGTAGTGGGTGGAATGACCTATGTTGTAGCTCACTTGGTGATCCCAAGTACGTGGAAAATGTTGTTATGCTCTTCTAATCCCATTGTACTTGCACACCCATGGCTAGGGAAGAGTTTTGCACATGCACGACTTACATTGTCTTGTTTTTCACTCTCCTTGTTCTTCATTCGCTTCAGTGACGGTTTTTCCCTATGCTTTAACGTCACGTTGCTAGTTCATTTGCTAGGGACTAGCAAAGATTTGGCTTGGGGGAAGTTGATGTGCTCATTTTTAGAGCACGTTTACTACCCTGTTCCAGTGTTAAGTCTCGTGGTTTTAGATTGATTTTATACATATTACACTTGATTTCACCTTGATCTTGTCTTCGAGATGTATTAAGGTCATTTTAGGTGTTTTCGATTTTTCCAAGGTGAAATACGATGTATTCGAGGCTTTAACACTCTTATCGAGATTAGACGCACGTAGATTGGGCACGCATTCTAAGTCACACCTGAAGATCCCATGAAGTTCAAAAGCCATTAGTCACATGAAGAAACTGAAAAGAAGAATGCAGAATCAGATTCGACCGAATCTGACAGCCATTCGATCGAATGGCATTCCAGCATAGAGGCATGTGTTCCATTGTCACTGGGAAGGCCGAATGCATGAATTCGGGTGAATGAGATACATTCGACCGAATGAAGGTCCCCATTCGGGCAAATCATGTATAGAGAAAAAGAGACCAGAGCTGCTGGAATGGGCGAATGGGGAAGAATTCGAGCGAATCATGTTGCATTCGGCCGAATGGGTCATGCATTCGGTCGAATGGACCTGTTTTCTCTGGATATTTTACTTCTTCTTTAGGCCGGCCCAAAGACATTTTAGGGTTTCCGAATTTCTTTTATTGTTTGTTATAAATACCCCTCTTTCTAAAGAGAGGGGGAACCCTAATTATTAATAGTTTTAGCTTTACTTAGAATCTAAACCTCTCTTAGTTCATTAAGCCCTAGTTTTCCATGTTCTATTTTCTCAACATATGTACTCCAAATTCTCGATTTTATTGTTTGGATTCTGATCGTGGATATTGCATTCAAGCTTTATTGTGAGTATCAATCTCTTCTTTACTTTTGAATTCGTTTTATTTCAGTCAATGTTTAGCCTAATGTTTATCGCTTATTTAGAATAGCTTCTGCGTAGTTTTTATTCTCATTAGATTCTTTCGATTGTTATTATCTGCTGCATTTGTTTTATTGATTATCATCATGCTATACATCTCAAATATGTGTGAGTAGTTCTCTTTAGGGTTTGATTAGTGAAACCCTAGGAAAAGCTATGTTCTTCATTGTCTAAGGTTATAGGAATGATGACAATAAGTAGCTTTCGAAACCCAATGCAAATCTTGTCCTTTAACTGCTTTGGAGACATAGGGCGATTATAGGTCGTTCGATGTGATTTGTGGAATCGCCAACTTCCTCTCGCATACTTGGGTGTCCATTCTAGTTATTATTTGATTTCCTCTAACCTATCATGTTCTATTTTGAAATCACCATTCCTAGGGTGAATCATATCTCGTCCCCATTTTTCTCCATTTGATTTTCCTCTTTAATTCATTGTGATTTATATTTTCGTCATTAATTTAGTTGCTTTTAAAATCAAAAAGTTCAGTTGTGTTAAGAAGCGAAGTGTTTTGATATCCTTTGTCCTCGTGGTTCGACCCCCTACCCCACTATACTTGTGTGGTTCATAGGTTGTTATAAATATTGTTTGGTTCAAGGTTTAGCATAAACGACTGTTAAAATCTTGTTATCAATGGGTAGTTTTGCCTTTTTCCTATCAAAATGTCGTCATCCTCACTATAACCTTTTGTTTGGACTTAATTTTTACTTTTTAGGGTCTTTAATTTTTTTCGCTTTACTCTAGTTCTACATTTTCTCATTAATATTTTCTTCTGATTGCATTATTTGTCATATATCTTTATATAATTGTGCCATAGTCTTATCACATTTCTTCTTTTTTCATTTCCTTATCATGTTGTTACATCATCATAGAAAATATGAGTAATGTTTTGCTCCAAATATTACAAATTCTAGAATATTGATTTACAATTTAAAAAAATAGCTAAATCATAACCTTTCAACGAAAAAAAAAAGATAAAAATAAAGCTATAAAGAACATAAGGTATAGGAATGATAGCTTTAGATAAAGACAATATAAACTCAGGTTTACACAATATTATCTTAATATGATATCAGGTATAAGAGCTATGACCACAATTATAGAAATTGTGGCCTCATATATAGAAAATATGGCCTCAGACACATAAAAGTATAAAACCTCTATAAATAATTGAGTGTGCAAAGCTAGTCTAGCACTTTTCACATACCTTTCAAAAATCTTAAACACCATATGAATATGCATTTTTTTCTGAATATGTGATAATATAGCGAACTTGTTCCCTTATAGCATTACATGTGCATGTAATTTCTAAAAAATCTATGAAAAACTCATAAAAACTAGTCGTTCTACTTGCATTGAAAGATATAGTCTTGAGATTATAATGCTGCAGTAGAAAACATATATTTATTTAGTGTTGTACACCACAATTGATGCAAGTCATGTATATGATAAACCACTCATTCTTAGTCAAATCATATTTTTCTATTATTGCAGCCCAAAGATCATAGAATTCCATTTCATTGTCACATCCCATGAGACATTTGTCAAGCATAACTTTGAATTCATCATCACCCAACAAATTCCCAAATTGGGACACAAAGTCTTTTTGAAGATGTCATAAGCATAAATGATGTATTGATGTTGGAAAAACCTAAATAAGGTTAAATCCATAATATGATATTAGATATTAATATCTCGGTAAAGAAAAATAATATTAAAATATTACATGTTCAAATTTAAAATAGGTGCATTATTATAAGAAACAAGTCTTTTATAATTTAAAGTATAGAATTTATGAGCTCGATCATAGAAAATATGATATGAGGTATAGATATAGTGAACTTAGGTATAGATAGTATAACTTAGATATAGAACTTATAATCTCATATATAAAATTTATAATCTAAGTATAAGAACTAAGACTTCATTGTATAGAAAATATGACCTTAGGTATAACAATGATAAAATGAGATATAGAAATTTTGATCTTAGGTTGGTATAAACAATGATCTCAAATAAGAAATTATGATATCATGTATAGAAATTATAATCTCAAATATAAGAATATGATCTAGAGTTTAAAAATAAGATAAATAAATTGTGATTTCCAATATGAATCGATTTATCTTTGACATGAATCTTACGATCTCAGATATTACAATTAATATTTCAAAATTTAGTAAAAATATATCATAAAAGATAAAAACTTTCATAAGTTTATTGTCTTAATTGCATTGCAAAGTGCAAGATCCTAATTTGTAAAAATAGTTCCTAGAGCAATACCACTCATAGACTTCTTGGAATCTCTAATAACCATTTATATATTTTAGTCTTAAAAGAAAATCTAGACATTATTGTAATTGTTGTTGATACTAAGAGAAGGAACATAAATCAAATCTATACCTATTTTATTGTAGGTAGTATCAAATATTAAAGCATCTTCAAAACATTGAAAGTCCACTAATATCCTCGAATCTCTCCAAAATTATGCTAAAATATCATTTGAATCTCCAAATTTCAGTCTATAAAAATAATTAGGATATGCATCTACTCTTTGTTGCAAAATGTACAAAAAAGCTTGATTATCTCCTCCTATTACTGTGCTGTATTTATATTTAGTGATATAGTTCAAATGGTGATTTTTAGTGTGTCCAACAACTTCCTCCCCACTTGTCTCGTTATGAAGATAATTGTAGGAATCTATTTATATGATCCCACTTTCCATCATTTTCTCTCAATAATTTTACCAATAAGAACTATGTTTCCTTAGATACCTTGAAACGGATGTGCTTTGCATTCTACCCTAATATGATTAATTACTCTTGTGTTTCCTCTTCCTTTTTTTAATTAGAATTGGATTAGTAATATCCAAAAGAGGAATCATTATCATCTTTTATTGTTTTCATCATTCTTCTCACACTTATAAAATCCTTTTTTTAAGCAGCAAACGTAACACTCAACTAGTTAACTGTAACTTTACTAGTTGTAAATATATCCTAACACTAAATCCTACAAATCTTGAGTGGAACTTATATAGTCCATAACAAATAAGCCTATCATAGTTAGCTACAATTTACTTCAATAGACATCAACCAATATTGTTATTATATTAAATTTATAGTAATATATTGATTTATAACCTAGACACTAAAATATTAATGATTAATATTAAACAATAATAAATATCTTAGATATAGACAATTTGATATTAGTATTATTATAGAAAGTATGATCTTAGGTAAGAAACTATTATCTCATGTATAGAAAGATCTCAAATAATGACATTATGATCTCATGTATAAATATAACAACTTTAACTTCAGGTGCTTAAACTATGACAGTGTTTTCAATTTTAAACACTATTATTTTAATGTAAATACTATGATTTTAGGTATAAATAATAGGAACTCATATATAAACACAATAATTTGAAATTGATATAATATAGTATAAGATAAATACATTATAGACAAAATAATCTCATCCCTTAAACTTATGAATTTAGTATAAGAAAATTTTATATTAGACACTCAATATTCTTTGACATATACACACTATGATATTAGATATGAGAGTATCTTATAAATAAATTCAATTACCTTCAAAATAAATTTCATACTCTTTCAACTCTAATATTTCCATTTCAAAAAATAGATCCAAACAACATATTCAGACCAAAAGTTTCAAAATAATCTATTACAAATTCTTAAATTTCAAACTTAACTTTAAAATGTTTCAATTACACTTCAAATTTGATTTATTGAGATCCAAATTGTAACAAAAAAAAGCTGTCAATTGAAGATAATCACGTCTAAAATGCTTAAAAGCAAATAAGAAAATGATTGCGCTGAATTTGTGGAATTTGAGAAATAAGAGGAAATTGAGAAAGCACATGCTAGTGGGACAAGCTTCTATCAAATTATTGTCACACATAGGTTTTGTTTGGTAGGGTGTAAAACGTTTTTCTTAAAAATTGTTTTCCCCATTTTACATTGTTTGATTTGAAATAAAATATAGGATGTAAAACTTGAAATGTAAATTCATTTTACACCATATTAAATAAATTTCCCCCAAAACTAGGATTAAAACAGTTTTACATCCATTAACTCAAAAAAAAAAACAACTAACAAACAACTTAAGCATTACCAACTTACGCATAGAGGTGGGCACGGGTTAGTCGTGTCTATCATGGACCGTGCTAGCTCGTGTCTGGCCTCTTGTCATGGTGTGCTTAATTATGGTTGTGTTGTGTTGTGCCGTGTCATGCTACCTTTTCTTAAAACTCGACTCATGGCCAAACACGACCCACGCGATTGGCGTGTCGTGTCGTTTTGTACCTGTGCTGGCCTAATTTTTTTAACAAAAAAAAGTATATAATAGAATTTAAAAATAATAATTTTAGATAATTTGAATTATATTATTAGAATATAATAATATTAAAAATAATAGTAATATTAATTATAGTAGAAATAATAATATTATTACTAATAATAGTAATAAATAACACTAAATAATAGCTTGTTTCGGGTCGTGCTTCGTATTAAATTAACGTGCTCGTGCCTAAATTTTCTTTTTTGTGGCCCGCGGCCTAGCCTGCGGCCCACTCCATATACAACGTATCGTGCCATGCCACGACCGAGCTCGTGTCGTACCGTGTGTAAAGTATGTCTGTTCGCTCCACGTGCCAAGCCTGTTCAGCTCTACTCACACATTCTTCATTTCTCATCTTTTCGGTAGCCTCTCTCTCTACTCCACACTCTCTTAAAAATTAGGGGAAAATCCATAATTTCATTTCATCTTCTTTGAATATCATCAATTCAATACATTTTCTTCGAATCTCATGTCTTGATAATTAAATTATTATACTACATCATGAATTCGAACAAATTTTATCCATTTTAGTCGAAAATTATAAAAAAAAAACCCTAGATTTCTCCTGGATTCGATTTAACCATGAAAGTTTCTCATGAAATGTGGGCAATCAACTATTTATTTGAAATTAGAGTAGAATTTTTCTTTTTGATAGAATTTAAAATGTAAAAGTACAAAAATATTACATTATAACCAGTTGATTGGTTTACCTATTTGATTGCAAATACATTTATCTGTTTGCTTGGTTTGCTTATTTGATTACAAATACTCTTTTATAGTTAGCTTAAGGTCTTTTTATGATGAACCAGACTTTTTAAGGGTCTTTGTCTTTATGGCGACACTTTGTATAATGTAATATGTTATTAATAGATCAGAGAAATATATTGTAGATTTTATATAAAAAATTTGTTGTAACATAATAATATAGCTAATGACAAACAATTAGAAAATACAACAAAAAAGAGATAAAAAATGACAAGGAAAATGTTTAAATGAAAAATCATTTTTCATGCAACGAAACAACGAAAAAGTTCCATAAAATGAATTTTCTACTGTAAAAGGTTTTCCATTGAATACCAATTTCAATTAAAAACGTTTTACACATTTCAAATGGAGCCATAATACCAATACTATACTTTAAAAAATAAAAAAAAATAAAAAAAAATAAAACACATTCCTATTAAATTCTATAAGCCTTATGATGCTCTGCTCTATTCATTTTATGTTCATTTTATACATTTAAGAAGAGAAATGTTGGTTAACAAGATTTAAAATGCATACTTAAGTTGAAATACCAAGACTTATCCATTAAGATGAACCTTAAATGTTTCCTTTTAAAATACGAAACGTATTATACGTGACAATATGCAAATGAAAACTGAATAATCCAAAAATGCAATCAAGTTAAGGTTAAAGTTGTTCAGGTAACTTCTCTAGGCATCTGAAGGCATAGCCATGAGTCAAAACACTATTTACATACTTTAAAAAATAACATAGGTCCAGTGTAAACACACGATTATCATTGGTTTCTTTTGTTAGTAAAGGATATAGAGGAAATCCAATTAACTTATATAAATTAAACAGAATTCTTATATAACCTAAGAAACAGAGGATATAAAGAAAACCGGAGGTTCGTAACACAGAGATAAAAAAAAATGGAGATAAGTAGCTCCTTGCAACTTGAGCAAGACACAAAGAATAAGTTAGTTTATACATTACAACAACAACAAAAAAATAATCAAAAGTCAGTTAAAAGTAGTAAATCAGTCGTTTTCTGAACAATGTAGAAAAATTTTCTATAATTTTTATAGAACGCTATCTAAGTTGTGCTCCTAGGCCTTTGACAAATTAGTTCCACAAGCCAAGTAACTCTTCCGCCTTCATATTTATACATTTACAAAAATACCAACACAGGTTCACAATAAATATTTGAAGCAGAAATGCAACCAAAACCGAGGGCCTCCCATATTGTAAGAATTTCTCTTGGAAACAAGAACAAATCTGCAGCAGAAGAATATTCATTAGGGTCTAAAGCAGCAGTGAATTTCTGTGGAAAAAGTTGGTCACTGAACAAAGAGAAGCCAAGGAGAACACCTGAACACTAAAGTCTCAGTGTTCACAATGCTATAAGTAATAGAACTTACAAAACCTGCAACAAGTTATTCCCAAGTCCAACGAAATAGGAGATGATCCCAAGCACAACATCAAACACAGGGTGCTGCAAGAAATCATACAGAAATTGTTAAGTTGTGGGGTGTGAAAATATTTTTGGGCCTCCTTTATTCATTTTCTTTCTGTATTTTGTAAATACCGAGTATATATATATATAAACCCTAGTTGGTGTGTGGCCGTTTTTCACTCTGTTATTTTTTCTCTCTATTTTTCTGTGTGTCTGAGTTTTCTTTCCCAACAGAAATGCCATAACAAGACAATGGCAGAAGACTTAGAATAAAATGGATGGCTATTTCTTTGCAGATTCTTGAGTAAAACATATAAAAGCAACAGAGTAATATATATGAAAAAATCATCCAAACCCATTAAATTCAGAAAAATGCCGCAATTGCAAATAAACTACATAATCAATGAAAATAAAGGGCAGCCAACAGACCAATAAGCAGGGCAGTAAGAATCCGGTAACAAACGCAAAAGTATGAACTCAATACAAAACCACTGATGCTTCTTTCACATGCAGACTTCATGTAATAGTTTCTCTTTGAGAATCATGCATGTCATAAAAAGCATCAATCTTCTAGAAAATGAAAAAATAAAAATAAAAGCAACAAACATCACCATCACTCTAGGCATCAACAAAGAACGCAAAGCACAAAAGAAACACAAAGTAGAAGTTCATATTTCTATAGTGCTCCAATTTTCATAACAGACAGGGACAAAGCAATAATTTACTTCATACTGCGTAATAAGGTGCAAGTGTCTAATACTAAGGCAACAGGAAAAACACTAGCATTTACATATCATATCAATGTGCCCAAAATTACTAGTTACAAAAGCTTTGAAATTTAGGGAGAAAGAACAAATTTACAACATTCTTCTAGTTATTGGTCCTATGATGTCTAAAGTGATCACACAGATTTAGGGAAGGCAATTCAATCAAAATCTGATCCAAACCGGTTTGAAAAAACTCTGAATTTGAATAGGAGACAGGTCGGACTCTGATCTAGTACTTCATACGATCGAATATGATTTGATTACGACTAGAATAAAATTCAGCTCATATTTAATTTTTTCATTTATTATTTATGTGAAAAAATATTAATTGATTATAAATATTAATTCCAAGAAAGCCAATTATATATCAAAATAAGACCCACTTATCTCAAAATTTCTCTAACAATACTCTTATTTTTTATAACTTGTTTCTTCTTCTTCCTTTTCTTAACCACTTATTGGAACAAAATGTAAATATCTTTTCCCTTTTCATCTTAGTTTGTCATTCCATATATAAAATTTTGTGTACGACTTTAATCAACACATACTTTTACTAAAAATCAAATATGGTTGAAATCTTCAAATGCTATCGTAATATTTTAATGACAAGGAATAATAACGCCTATGTGTATTTCGTACATTCCATCTTCTTTTCTCGTTTATACATTCATTCTTTTTTTATTAATTTAGAATGGATGGGTCGACAACTTCTCATTATTCTTTTCGTTGTTGCGTTTGGGAAATATACTTCTTGTTTTTTCAATTGTGATTTGCTAAATGTATTACCTTGTATTTGAGGCTAGACTAACTTCTAGAGTTGTAACTATTTAATGTAAATTTTAAACAATAAATGTTAATTGAAAAAATTGATATAATACTTCGTAATTTTTAACTCTTAAACTATTATAGTAGTATATTACAAAAGCTATTACATGTATTATATTCTACACAAAAGATGAGTAAAGAAAACGTAGACAAAATGGAATCATGAGTGGGCTTACCAAGCCAATTCACCAAGGTGATGTTATGAAAGTTGTATTAAGTATAAATAATATTTTGATGTGTATATTTCTATTACTATTAGTATATCATTATAGTATGAAGTATTGTGTGTATTCTTTTCTCTTCTTAAGAGGTTGTTCTTTAACATATTATGAGTACATAATTGAAGAAATTTGTCTAATATGTATTTTAAAAATTAATTCTACTTTCCTCCCAAACAAATGTTTCTTGTATGTACTTGGACGATGGGTTTAAACTTTTGACAAAGATGAAAAAATGTCAAATATTACCGTGTTTTAGTTTCTCATTTCTATCCATCATAATCCCGGCTCGGATTCTATTCGACCCGCTAGATGGGTGGGCCGAAAACGAATCCGGATATCCAAACCCAGATCCTATTCAATTTGGTTAGAAAAATATTCAATTCGATCCATCAAACCGGCCAGCTCGACCCTATTTTATTCGGCCAAAACTAGCCGTTGAAATTCCTTCTATGAATACTCCTCCATTCAATCTAACAATGCACTCAATTCACTCTCA
Organism: Dysphania ambrosioides; assembly: GCA_026401315.1. Lineage (NCBI taxonomy): Eukaryota > Viridiplantae > Streptophyta > Magnoliopsida > Caryophyllales > Amaranthaceae > Dysphania > Dysphania ambrosioides. Next base: position 13,758,175 of record CM048659.1, read on the forward strand.
ATCTTCATTCTATCAATCTATTAATTACTTCTAAATATAATTAGTTTAGTAATTAGTAATAATCTTCTTCGTAATTAGTCTCTTAATCTTAATTAGTCGTTTTCATCATTTATTTCTATAAAGTCGTTTTCATCATTTATTTCTATAAAGTGTAAAAGAAATGACTTCAAGAGAAAGAGCTAGTAATGTTAATTGCTTATTCGAAAATTTGTTTCAAACAAATATCGAAACTTACACTCAAGAGTTGGAGGAACAAATTTTTGGTGTTCTTACTTCAAGTGGTCAAATTCCTCAAGACCAACTTCGGAGATGTGATGCCTCCTAGTACTACTGGCTAAGGTAATATCTAAACTTCTAATTTTGTAATCTTATATGTTAGTTTAATGTATTTTAGTTTATAACTTCATATGAATGTTAATTAATTTAATGTTAATAACTTGATATGAAATCATGAATGTTAGTTTAGTTAGTTTATATAGTTTAGTTAGTTTATAACTTTATATGAATGTTAGTTTTGTTAATGTAATAACTTTAGATAAAATGAAGGTGAAGGTGATGGAGAACCCGATACCTCACATTGTTGAAAGAAACCTTCATCGATGTGGCTATACTTCGAGGAAGTTCCTATCACCGACCCTTCTTCCAAAGGGAAGAAGTTCATACGTTATTGCCTCATTTGCAAGAAAACGAGAAAGAAGTTGCCTTATGCATGAAAGACCAGCTATGGGTTGAGGACATTATCCCGTCACTTGACCGGAGTACACGAAATTGATCTCAAAGGAGTTGAATCGGCAGGTGAATGTTCAAGCCAAACGCAACTTTACAGATTTATGGGTAACATGCCCATAGAAGGTATGCCTTTTATGTACAACTGCCACTTAGAACTCGAAATTTTGTAGCACATCAAATTATGGGAAGGTAGATACTCATGAATGAAACATCAACATATTAAGGTCTACATAGATACATAGCTACACACAATCAAGGAACTAAGGTGATTACTAGGAGACGCGTAGAAGAAATATTTGGCTTCCATTAATTTCATGATCCAAGGGGACAAAAAATTTCATATAAAGCTCCAAGCATGAAAGGCTGAAACACTTTCAGTGTTTGATAGTGAGAAGGTGAAAAAGAACCATAGCTCCCAAGAAGACAAGGAAAGCAATCTCAGTTGAGTTCAAATTGTAGAAAAGAAATACAGTCACCAACAGTAAGAATCTCAGGGGGGGCTGCAACTGACAGGAGGGATCTGCTGCACAAGGGAAGTAGAAGATGTATCAGCTTCTTTGTTCACAACAAGGAAACAAGCTTGTTTCGACAAAATCTAACAATAACCAAAAATAGGAGTCAATTTAGAAGAAAGAAGATGATTTAGAGGCCCCCAACGATTGTGCAATCACATAGGCACAGATTAAACACAGCTAATGCATCCATTAACCTAATATATACAGATCTAATTTCTTCATTAACCTCAATGGCAATATAGCCTAGAAGCTCTACTAACAAAATCCCCCTCAATTTTAAGGGTATTCAGCCTTTGATGTATAAGTAATAGGTCATACATATCCAAATATATCAGTTTATCTAGTAGCTGGGATTGAACAAGTGCAATAGACTCCCAAAGCACAGAAAACATACTTACAATATTTCCTTCACCACTTGTTTTCCTTTCTAGATGCATAATTTCATCGTGAAATTGCCAGCAATTTATTAGGCTATTCACAATTTGGATGCACTAGTTGTCTGCCCTACTCTTCCCTTCACAGGCATGGCTTCAAGGCTAGGGCAATGTTGTTGAGCAGAAAACACTAAAATGAAAATCTACATGACTAAATCAGGTTAATAAAATATTTATCAGACGAAACCCATGAATTATAATCACACCCACCCAATCAATAGTACAAAAGAAGCATGTCGCGGTCAAATAATTAGATCAGCCACTAATTATAACAAATTGTTACAACATAGCATGTTTTTCAGAAAAAAGGAGAAAAAAAAATACCACCATCCAGTGCCTAAGGCTCTCACACTGCAAAGTTGTTTCTTTCTTATCCTTGCTAGAAAACCTAAAAGGGAAAAAAAAGTACCACATCCTGGGACACCCACTTTGAAACATAAAGAATTAGAAAGGTCTAATTAATTGATAATAAAGTGGAAAAATTGTAACTCGTGACTCTTCAAACATATCTAATCAAGATAGCAAAAATTGACCCATTGTTATTACAAACACATGTAAGTAGGTCAGGTTCAAATTGGGGCTTCATAATCCTAATTTGATACCTTAAACGAATTTAGTGATATGATTTTATTTAATTATTTGACAAATACATGGTTAAATTTAGATTGGAGCCGTCATAAGACAAATCCTATGGATCAAAATCATACCAATTGAACTATGATCCAGTGGTTCAAAGACAAAAAGCTATAGCAAAAGGTTATATACTTATATTATACAGCTATGTTACACCGATACGAATCCAAATACGGATAAGGGTACGAGAAACGGAAAAATCAAAATTTCTAGATACAGGTACGGCATAGGTACGACAAAAAAATAAAACATAAATTATAAAATAAGAAGAGCAGATATTTGGAGGGGCTGGGCTTATATGAGAATTTGGAGGGCTTATATCTATAACTTGCACGACCCATACTAACAATGTAATACTACCTTCAAAAAAATAAGCGTAGTCAATTAAAAGCTCAATTGAGAATGGGTAAGAGCTGACATTTGGAGGGAAAATTTAGAGGGATTATACGAAACGATAGAAACGTTATAGATATTACTTTCATATTTAAGTATTATTGTAATACTCCCTTCAAAAAAATAGATATGAATCTCGATATGAAATTTGATGAGTTGGGCTTATATTGGTTTTGTATCTTTTTTTGGGCTGATGGGTTTTGCAAGAAACCCAAATCAATTGGATACGGGTTGGATATAACCAACCACCCGTACTCGAGCCGTACCCGAGGTCTTGGAGACATACCCGTGCCGTGGTGTGTTTCGGCGTAGCCGTGCATCACAGTTATACAAAGCATCTGAAGGGATGTTCCCAAAACTTATAATTCAAGGCCTCGTGCCAAACTTTTACAAAAGAATGTGTGTTCCAACTTACAAAGTTCCAAGTGACACAAAGATGCTAGTTAAGAGTTCGTCTCAGTCATTTCTTTAGATCGTTGCAGCATAGGTTGTAATTATGCCTTTATAAATCCATTATTTTAAATTCCTTTTTTGCTAGATAGTCCTAAATTGGTTTAGTTCGTAAGTTATTTTGGATTTTTGGTTTCAATAGATTTGTGAAATGAGCATGTAGTTTAGTAGAGTTGTAGAGGTCATTCAAGCTTTCTTTTCAGGGTTAGATTTGAGGACTATTTATTTGTTAATAGGGTAGGCAAGGGGCGAGCCTGAGCTTAGATTTCATTAAGTTGTTTTTCCTTTTTATATCATCCCAAGCATGCTTAATTTCATCTGAAAAGATGTTACAGGCTGTCCACCTAGTTTCTTCCCTTATTTAAAATAAAAATATGTATGTAGCTACTATAACTTGATTCTTTTCACCCACTTCTGAAAGCCATGGTGCTAAGGCCTAATAACGAACCTCGAAGTGTTTGTGGCATTGTTCCTTGATAGGCACTTACCAATTAAGAAAACTACTCATTGTCATGGATATTGCCAATACTGACAAGGAAAATCACCAAGTTTGCACAATATTAACATGCGCATACAAGAATGACCTAGTGAAGTAACCAGTTTTTTTTAATATTAGAGGGTTAGCATAAAGAATTCAAGTCTAATAATATGATATTGGTGTTTAAGCTTGGGGAATCTCCTAAGTAACCCAACATGGTATGATCTTGGTTCTTGAAATATATTGCAAACTCTATCTTAGAAGAAATGCCTAGTTACTTCCTTGCACACCAAGATTGTAAACTCTACCAAAATGACACAAATTACCTTCACATCTACATAACCATATCCAATATAATCATCCAAGAGAGAGCCTTAAACACGAAAAAACATCTTAGTTTCATTCCCATTATTTAGCTCTTTGGACCTAAACCTTAACTGAAGCTACCCAAATCTACATCAGATGTTAATGCAACATAGTAGACATTATGAGCAAATTTCGCTTGCACATAAGTATGCTATTTTCGCTTAATTCATCAACACGTGTCAATGAGGAGAGCTTCTCAACACAGAATCACACGAGTACATCACTTCAAAACTAAATTAAATTTTAATTTGTTTTTGTGCAATTCATGCTACTACCAAACTAATGTAGCTTCATCTCACAATGCTTATTCTAGTTGAAACCCTGCCACCATTCAAGAAAGCATAGTTTGCCCCCCAAAGATCTTCTCCAGATGCATGTTTGATGTCATTTTGAGGAAACTATAGCTTGATTTTCTACTGGATCCTATCAATTGGCACATAATGTGTGGTCATTTAGGAGTCAAAGAAAGCATAATAGACAAGCATCAAAGTCATCCTTCATTGCCATGAGACATAAGCAGTGTGATGGATCAGTTACTAGGGAACCACCATACTTCTATGGTACAACCAAGATATGAGGGGATAAAAAAGGGTGATAACATAGTGAAAAAAGGGTATTAAGTATGAATGCCATGTCAACCAAAGATTCCAACACTGTCTCCCACTTTTAGGCACCTAAATACCATGCCAAAATCACCTCTAGATTCAGCATCCCAAATTAAGGACATAATATCTTTCTAGTATATCTCACCTTAGCTAGTATCTTTCTAGTATATCCCAATTTTAAAAATCAAAAGAAAATGTCAAGAAAGTGTTGTATTTATGTATAACATGTTTGTTCCTAAATACCAATCACATCAGTAACTTCATATGAGATGAAATAAAATTTGGTCATTACGTTCATTAAGATATCTTGGACACAAAGGAGGAACTAGCACATAATGCAAATACGGAAAAAACCTTTTAAGGGCTCTAAATAGCTGAAGCTTGGGGCAAAGAAAAGATAGTCTACGGATGGATAATGTCGCCACGCTCGTTGTGCCAATCCTAAGTCTACAAGTTTTTTTTATTTTCATATAGGTTTTAAGAGGAACTCATTTTCATGATCACTCCATTGACAACCCTCAAAAGATTCTGAGCACAACATAAAGCATTATATAGTTTCTCATATGGTAAACTTAAGGTTGCATGGGACTAAGTCTACAAGCCTGGCTAAACTACAGAACCAAAGGATGTCTTGGATTTTCACTATTGCATATAAATATAAAGTATCTATCCTTATTTCCCAAAATTCTACAGATAATTTATAGCAACCACACTAAATTCTTTAGATAACCATAGAAACATACTGATCCTAAAAGTATTAAAATCCTTGTTTTCCTCCCACTCAATTTATTCTTTGATCCAAAAACCAAAAAGACAATAAAAGAGTTTTATTTTCTTTGACCATAAAGGTTTTCAATAAAATTAATCAAACATGTTTGACATTCCCATTCCTAAAACTGATTGACTATTGCTGAAGGCTGAAGTTCAAGACATCTAAAAAGGCTATAACCAATAGATTCACCATCATAAAAGAAAAGTAGCTCATTTTTATCCTTTTCAAAATTTTCGTAACAAAATTGATAGTCCTCTTCTGATTTCAAAGAAGGCTCACCAAATGTAGGTCAATTCATGTCCAAAATAAATAATCAAAGAGTGATGCCATACACTTCAAGGAATTCAGTAGACTCAGCAATTTCATCATCCCCACAGTTGCAAAGGATTGCAATCTTTTTGTTTATTTTCTCTTTCCTATCTTCGTTACTCAAATGCCAAACTTCTTTTCCAATATTATAATATCAGTGAGCATAAGGGCTGCGGTAGACGTGTAACAGCCAGCATATGATTGTCACATCCACGAGCATGAAAAAAGATGACATTTCCGTTGGGGAAGTTTGCTGGTGATGAATTGTACTTCCTAAACCTAGGTGTAGTAATGAGTATGCAAAGGTTGCTAGGTCGTAGCCCTGAAGCAACGTGCCACATTACTTGACTGTGGTGAGAAATGAGCAAAGACATTTAGTTTCTAGGAAAAGGAGTGGGGAGACTAAGCTTCGACTCCCATCTTGGAATTTAGGGTTGCTTACATGAAAATTAATTAAAAGGAGTATTAACTTTTGTGTCTTAAGGAGACAAAGTGGGTTGCAAAAAGAGCTAAAGTTATTAAACCCTAGAATTATAAGTTGTGGTATGGGACAAGTAAAGAATATAAATGGAGTTAGAGTTGTCATAGATGATCGATTAGCAAACAATGTTGTTAAGGTATATAGATAGGGCAATAGGATTTTAAAGGTGAAGGTCATTCATGGAAAAGAGATTGGGAACTTTGTGCTTAGTTACGCACCCTTAGTAGGTGTTAAGTACAAGGTATTTCCAAACAGAGAGGTTTTTTAAGAGAGGAGGCTTATATAGTCATGTGAGGATAAGTCGTTATGGGTATGAAAATGTTCATGGAGGTTTCGACTATGAAATAAGAAATGAAGGAGGGGAAACCATCCTAGACCTGTTGTAATCTTGTAATTTGTTTCTGATTAATACTTGATTTGAGAAGCGGGATTCTCATTTGGTGACTTTCGAAATGGAGCAAATGTAACCAAATAGACTATCTGTTGACGAGGGTGGACAATAGTAGTTTGGATAGCAAGGTGATTGAAGAAAGTGTATTCACTCAACATATATGAATACCGGTCTTGGATATTTACATCAAATTAAGCCTTAAGAAAAACAGACAACCAAAGGAGAAGTTAATTAGATGGTAAAGTTTAAAGGACACAAACATAAAGATTATGGTAAAGAGATTGGTTAAAGAAGCTGATGAGGTTTAGAGGACCCTACTCTGCTTTCCTAAAGATAAAGGATTGTATTTCTAGAGTAGCAAAGAAAGTAGAAAGCTACATAAATACTAGGACACATTATGGAGAAATAAGGACGTTAAAGTAGCAGTTAAGAAGAATAAAGAACGCTACTTGGACATGGAAAAATATAGAGATAAAGAAACTATAGAAAGATATAGGAAAGCTACAGTCAAGGAAAAAGTTGTTTGAAAGGCAAGGGATAAGGTGTAAAAGAATGTTTACGACAAATTGAATTCAAAGGAAGCGGAAAAGAAGATACACAAATTGAATTCAAAGAATGTTTGAAAGGATGATTGTCTAGAATGAAGAGATCAAACACAAGTAGAAGCCTAGAAGGAGGTAGAATGAATATTTTGATGAGTTAATCAATAGAAATCAAGTAGATTGTTTAGGTTACACTATCATTGAGGATAATTAAGTTAATCAAGAGTATATGAGTAGGATACAATAAGTGGAAGTAGAGTAGACATTGAAGAGGGTGAAAATAAGGAAAGTTAATGGGCCACATGGTATTCTTATCAAGATTTAGAGACACATAGGAAAAATTAGTATTGAGTGGTTAATGATACCTTAGAGGACATGTAAGATGCTATGAGATTGAAAGAGAAGCACCTTGATGCCTATATTAAAGGAGATACTAAAGAGTGATCAAATTATCGAGAAATAAAACTTATGAGTCACACCTTGAAAGTATGGGAGAATAATTGATCAAGGTTAGGAAGTGTGTTGGTTTTCGGGGAATCAATTTTTGATTAGTGCCACATCGATCTATTCACCTTATTAAGTGAATGACGAAGCACTAATGTACAAGGAAAAAAAGATTAACATATGGTATTCATTAATTTGAAAAAGGTGTATGACTAGGTACCGAGAGAAGTACTTCGGTGGGAAATAATTAAGAAGTGGATATTATGTAAGTACAACAACCTAATTAAGGGCATATATTAGGATGTTACAAAAAAATTCATAGGTTATGGTAGGGCAACAGAGGACTTTCCTCTTACAAATTGGGTTACACTAAAGATCTGTTCTAAGCCTCTTCTAATTCACATCAGTCCTTAACGAAGTAATAAAGTCAATTCAAGATGAGATATTGTGGTGTTTTCTTTTTGCAAATTATATTACTTCGGTGGACTAGACTAGTGTGAGGGTGAAAGTCAAAATTAGAGGTTTCAGAATTAGGAGTTAAAAGAGTATATGAAGTGTTATTTTAGTATTCCAAGAAGACTTGAGTAAAGATAAAAAAATATTCCAAATACTCGGGATAGGTTCTCCAAATGAATGAAGACATTGATCAAGATATCACCCATAAAATAAAATCTAGGTTATTCAAATGGAAAGCAACAAGAGGACTATTATGTGATCATAATGTAACCTTAAGGTTTGAAGAAAAATTTTATAAGTTGTATTATTGTATGGGTCAAAGTGTTGGGCTTTCAAGAAGGAGCATGTTAAAAAGATGAGTGTAACTAAAATGCATATACTAAGGTGGATGTGTGGGAACACTATGAGGGATAAGTATTAGAAATTTGGATATTCGAAAATAAATTTGAGTAGTGAATATTGAGGATAAGATAAGGGAAAATCATTTATGTTAGATGCTAAACAATAGATGCACAAGTGAGGAAGGTGAAGGGTTAAAATAATGGAGATATCAAACAAAGTCAAGGAAAACTAAATATTACTTATGGAGGGAGTTAAAAAAGCTACGGAAAAAATGGGCATAGAAGGATATGTTGCTCTAAAATCAGTGAGAATGAAAGAAGAGTAATTTTTGTAGATCATTATGTGAAATAAATTCTTGGTTCATGTAGTCAACCCCATGTTTTGGGATTTAGGCTTGGCTTTGTTTGTTTATAAGAAAAATGCGGTCACTAACAAAACTTCTTCAGAATATACTACATGTCACAACCAATGCCTATAAGGGAGGGCATCTATATTATTAACCTCATCATATAAGAAATTTATGGAGTCTATTGCCTAATCATTAAGTCAAAAAGTTAAACACGAGTTCAACTATTTATTTTGATAAGTCCAATACATCACATAGATTTCCTCAACGGGCCAATAAATCTCATTTTAAATCTTCACTAGTTCTTATTAAGAGGTTTTTAAATAGACACCATTCCATCAAATCCTAAAATCAACAATATCAGCATATAATTTATTCATGGTCAGAAAATTTTGCACTTGTAAAAAATAAAAGCATTTAGGAGCTGGGAAATAAGGAATTGAACAATTCAAAAACATCTCAATCAAAATCAAGTAGCAAGAGCCCCCCAAAAAAAATCAAAAAGAAGAAAGACAAAAACATCCTCTCTGTCCCTGCCATGATAAATAGAAAAGATAGAGAAGTTACATCTTCAAAGAGTTAAAGCTCAGTTTCAATAAAAGAACAATAAGAATAACGAGTAAAAGTGAAAAAATAAAGTTTGTAAGTGCATTCACTTACAGGTCCTATTCTCCCCTCCAATCTATCAGCTCGTTTCGAGGAACATATAGCTTAGCAGCCTGCTGCTCAGCTTCAATATCATTAACTACTCCTCGACATCTCTCGGAGCCACAGTAGCATTTAAGTTGTTCATCAATAGAAAAGAACCTGTATTGTGAAAACTCAATCTTACAGACCAGCAAATAAAAAGAAAAAATTGCAAAGAGAAAAGATCACAAGTCAGACCTGTAGTCATAAGTCAGTTCCTCCCACTGTTTGATGTCTCTTTTAGCAAAAATAATTATGTGTTCATCACCACAAACAGTTATAACTCTAGAGTAACAATTCGGCTGCAGAAATTACAAAGTATAATTACAAATTGTAAAAAATACTGGACATTACTGATTCATCCAAAAAGTCAATTTCACTTTACTTTCAGAACAAACACATAACCATTACAAAGTTCAAAGCCTCAAAGCAAATAAAACAATTGAACAGTAATATGCCTCTTTTTATCCAAGGCCTGCTAGTAATGTTTCTTTACTATCTCTTGTTGACCCAAAAGAACTATCTGTTACCAACCATGCCTAGGATCCAGGAAATGATAGGATGCCTAACGCAAAGATAAATTTACTCACAGATAAATCTCAGACAACGGAATGACTGACATCAAATCTCACAATGACATTTAGCAACATATTGAATGAAAATAAACAATAAATCTCATCAAATCTGCCAAAGATGTAACATTAATTTAGCAATTGAACTATTAGCTTACTATACAGTTACACTACCACAAAAGATGTTTCAGAAGACAGTTTTGAAATTCATAAGATAGAAGCAAACACCAACTGGATATGATAAAAGGTCCAACTTTGGAGTGAAGAAGGGGCTCAACAATTACCACACATGAATGATTGATCAAATGAGCGATACTTCCAGCCCGTGTAGCATCAATGACACGCTCATCATCTATCCTGAACATATAAGTTCCAGCACCCTGCAAACGATATCAGACAAATTGGAAAAGCTGATCTCAAATTATATAGCTATAAAAAATATTAACACAGCATAACATAACTTATCACCATTAACAATTTTTGTTGGACAATAGAAACTTAGATTAGGGAAGAGAGATAGATCATTAATATCTCGAAATCAATGACAAAGACATACAAATGACATCAAGATACCATGATGGTGAACATCTTGCTTCCAAGATAATCAGTAAATTTCACTTTGAGCAAACTACAAGCACACAAGTGAAATGTTTCAATCAGACTTACAACCAAAGAATTGTATATTAAATGTTCTCTTCGATCAGCCACTGGCGGTCTAACAAGTTCACCGGTATATTCAATAACCTGATTCAAACAAATTAAGTAAATAGAAAGATATACACAAAAGTAGAGAGAAAAAAAGACCATTTTCCAGGAGAACAGTTACAGAAGTCAAGAAGCTAGAACAAAAAAAGATTACCATGTCCCCAGCTTTGTGTGGCTGCTTTGCAAAGATCCCAAATCCATGTATTCTAGATTTACCTACAGAAAGAAACTAGCAATCAGTACAGAAAAGTTGCCCACATTTGGTTGAGAATATGATTAGAGCCCCCACACAAACTATATCAATCCAACCTTTATAAACTGGCAAAGTAAAAACTTAAGAAGAGTTCCAAATCACAAAGACCAGCTAACCTGATCATATTCACATAGAGAATGAAAAAAGCTCAAATGTTGGTATAGCGTCGTAAAACTTCATTCAAAATCTTGTTCAATGAATTAACATGCCATTTTTATGTGGATAATATTAAGCTCATGCATTTTAGTAATAAAATATCACAATATATGCTTGGCACTGAGCTACTAACAATCCATAAGGCATCAGATAGCTTCACATGAGATTGAAGCCATTAACAAGCAATCAATCCATAATATCCACCAAGAGCTACTCTAATACATAAAACAACCACAAACTCATTAAAATAAACAAATTGAGCTTGAACACTTAGTAGACCAATCGTTTAAACTGGCCAAACAGACCTAACTCAAGATAACATGACCCAAACCTGAATTGTACCCAATATTACAGTATTCTATTTAGCCTAACCTAAACATAAACTTGACACGACTAAAATGAATTTAACTTCCTTTGATAAACTAAATAACAAATTACCCGATTATAACCATAATCCAAACAAAATCATAAGCTTAGTTTTAAAAGGCTCAGCTTGGCACGTTGTAGGCAGCAGGCGACCCTACTTTTATTATTCTTGAACTCTGGTCAAAGATAAAGCAAAAGGTGGTGCCTTTTTCCATTACTTTTACTTTATTATTTGTCAGCTAAATGCATTTTTTTATTGAAAGCCCTTGGTTTTCTATTTCCAAGGTAACTACTGTCGATCAAGTGTTATATTCAAATAAATGTCTAGTCATCTATTACCCTCAAAATCACATTTTTTTTTTTACATTATTTCATTTTCATAGCTTTACTTTTAGTGCATTTGTTTTTTTATTTCTTTTGCATCAGTGAGGAAGGAAGATGGAGGGTTGGGCAATGGAGACCTCAAACATAGGATGATTTGGATGGAGGGAGTTAAAAAAAATAAGGAGAACATGGGTTTAAAAGAAGATGTGGCTCTAAATAAGAGAAAATGGAGGAGTACTTTTGTGGATGATCATGCAAGATAGATTCTTAGTTCATGTAACCGACCCATCTTTTTCGGATTAAGGCTTAGCTTTGTTGTTGTTGTAATAGTGCTTCCTTTTTTAGTAACTACAATGACAATAGAAGATGTTTTACTACTCTAGGATAAAATTAACATGAAATATATAATCTTTTACAAGAAGTTTAACACCACAAAAAATAAATATAAGGATTTTAAAAAGTGTCTAGTATTTGAAAGGCGTGCGCCTTCGCCTATTGCCTAACGCCTAGGCTGTAGGGACCTTTAGTGCCTTAGTGCGCCTCGTGAATTTGAAAACTAAGATCATAAGGGCCCCTCTGCCACATCTTGTAGCACATAGACCTTTGTTCCCTGCAACAATTTAATATTTTTACCAATGAATATGGTCTTCAAAATTAACTGTCTTGATCGTTTATTTCTAACACAGCTTCACAGCTTTGTATTTGGGAAAAGAAATAGAAAACACACATATCAAACAGAAAAAAGATCTACTTGATTTTGCCTCTTGGGAAAAACCCACATGGACCAGTTCAGAACCAGATATTTTGACTATTTAAAGGAGACTTAAAGGAAATAAGGTCCATTTTTCTCTTGGTGGGAGGATAACCTTGATTTAGTCAAGGTTGTCCAGTATCCCTCTCTATAATCTTTCCCTATTCAACTTCTAGCTGAAATTGAGAGGGGGAAGAGAAATTTTTTGGTATATGTCTAGCAATCTGAAGAAAAATCATCTTGAATGCTGGTAAGGCTGAAGGTTTGGGAAAATGTTACCTAAAAATATTGCATACGGGAAATAAATAGGGGTGTTCATCTTATGTTTTCAGGTCTTCAAGAGCTTCCTTGTCTTCTGATTCGTTGGGGAATAACGTAACCAATTTAGGGCCATAAGTAGGCAAAGGAAGCTAGGGATTTTTAAAGTAACTAGATTGAGAAGATGCAAGGGAATAGGATTAATCTATAATTTAGATTTCTGATTAAAAGACAGCTCATCCGTTTTCTCTGAACTCCTATTTTTGATTGTTAAAACATTCAGTTTTTTACAACGGCAATCCAAACCAAACAGCATTAAGCTTTTACAATTAACAATAATAAGAAGAAAGCTATACTACAAGCAACGGAAGATACGTAAATTAACCAACCCTTGATCTCCCCATTTGAGTAATCATAAAAGCCTCACTAGTTGTTGTTCCTTAGTTTGTAAATAGTGACAATTAGTTTGTAAATAGTGACAATCTTCTCTGTTTTCTATATATGTTATTATCTTTAAATCCCTTTTTTTGCATACCGAAAAAAATTAACATCCCCTTCCCTGCTTCCCCAACATAGAAATTATGGTTCCCCAATGGTTGTATATCATTCCTAGCCAGATAGCATCAACAATGAGATACAAAAGCGATGATATAGTAAAACTTCGCATGAAATGCAGTCATATCAACATATTCGTAAAACTTTAATAGATGACTTAAAACACACACACTAACCTTTAAAAGATCTAGTTCTCTTACTTCATATATCAAGCCAAACTGTACAGAAAATGAATCCTTACCAAATGCTAACCGCTTCCTAGTAGTCTCCCTCATGTATCTATATTTATCAGCCATTGAAAGCATGCTAGGTAGAGCTTCCTGATTTGAAGATCCATTTTGAGTTCCTAAAGAAGGTTTGATGCCATTTTCTACATTGTCCTCTGCTTCTATGCGAGCCATGGACTCATGTACGTAGTAACAACCAACCAGATGTGGCATATTTTGCAAGAAAGAACGTTTTGCAGCAAGGATTTCCGGTTCTTTACGTCCCCTTCTGGCAGAATAATCATAAGGCTCTGTTCAAGATAAAAAAAAAGTAAATCAGAGAGCCAATGATGACACAACCTTGACGTACGTACAAATGCAGAAGTAAACTGAAGTACATTAGTAGAAAAGACAAGATAAACAGCACATAAAGATAGCAAAAGATGTAGAGTAATATATTAGTACGTATTACACAATCCCATATTTCAAGAATATGAAAATGCTTTAGAGATATACAAGTCTAAGAGACTCTACACTTTAAGGTAATGCAAAGGGAACATATATATAATCAATAATAAAGCATTCTGCTTATTTGTATCTCTTAAAAACAGGTCAGACGCAAAGAACTGTCTATGTGAAATAAAAGGATGATGAAATAAGTGTCTTAATTAACATGGACAATCATTTCCAGAAACCAGATAGACCATAACCTACCACAACGAGCACAGCCAGATTCATTCGATGGGGGGATATAGCTCAAATGCTGGCAAGATTTTTTCCCATTTACCTCGTCCATGATAGGACGGTCATTAGAAGGCTGCTTATGTTTCTTGCAGAAGGAAAGTAGGCGGATACACTGTTCTTCCTCGTCTTCATCTACAGAAATGAGATGAAGCTTGTCTTCATCTTCAAGCTATACAGCATAAAAATATCCAACAGAGGATGCAAAAAAATTATATATGAGCTTTACTACTAACATTGAACAAAATTACCAAAAAAAAGCCAGAAAAGAGGTTTCTGACAACAGAACTAACAAAGGTAAAAATACCTCAGCACAATAGCCAGAAACACGTGCACAGAGTGGATGATATGCAACACGACAGGTATTGTTAGAGCACTGAAATCAAATGACACAAAGTTTAGTCAATTTTCTTTTTGATAAGAAAATACAATATATTAGCAGCTGAAAAAATGACATGGATAGAGGACAAGCTGCCCTTGATTTAAAGTCATTATAAATCCATAGACAGTACTATTTATCAGGAAAGGGGGGGGAGACAAGAATGAACAAGTGGTAGCACAACTAGAACATAGCTTTTCTCGCTTGCCTGTGCTAAAACGGGGAAACAAGGGTATAACAGGAAAAGGTACAAGTACAAAAGCAGAGAACAAGATTTCTCCTCTTAAGTATGTAAACAATAACAGGTTTTCTCAGCTCACCATATTGTCAAAACAAAGATACACATAAGCACATGAACAAAGAAAGTCAAGCAAAAGCTCAGACACAATGTATATGTAAACTTCCTGATAGAATGTGTCATTCCCCTTCTAGACACCACAACCAAGCTCAAATTCTCCATATTGACTTCATTTCCAATTGTATTGACCTTATTCCCTTCTGCATGAACAGTGGTGAAGCAGCCTCAACAGATCTCATACAAAGAGCTAAATCAATAATGTTCAGCAAAAATTAAAAACAAAATTGTCTCATTTGCTTTTTTTTGGTGACATAACATGACAAGTCATATCACAGCCATAATATTTAAATGGCACCTTAGCAGGTAAGAATTCTTCTGCTAATTCTGCTTAAATCTTTAAACCCAGTTAGCAATCTAGAGGAAATGGACAAAAGTATTGGGGTTTTTTCCTAATTTCAAACCAAAAAACAACAAATGCACACCCTGGCCGGGTGAAGAGAAGAGGGTGGTAGGCTTAGAAGGTTCCAAACCGCAATTGTTCTTAAAAAAATGACTGGGTCTGCCCCCTCCCAAAAAAAACAAACATATGTTCTCTGTCACCTACTGACACTCTAGTTTGTATTTCTCCTATTCTTTCTTTTCCAACAGGTTAATATGTAGTACATACAAGTTTACAAAGATTGCCATCAAGATAATCAATTGAAATATCACTGTTCAACTACCCTGTTTTCGGTCTACAGATCCGGCTAATGCAGCATCCACAATTGGTCATAGCTGTTAATTACCAATAAATTACTTGAACCTGTATTAGAGTGACCTGAGTTCTTTGCAGAAATAAAGGTTGTACAATTGATACAAGTTATCCATTTCAAAACCAAAAAAGAATATAAGGAGCAATAACACCCCAATCAATCCCAAACATAGGCATTGTATTAGATCCCAGTCTTCCCATCAGTCCAAGAAAAAAATGCACTTGCCAATTTCTTTTTCAGAATAAGAATATAGATTCTACTGACAAGAATTAGGAAGTTGAAGACAGAGAAATATCCTCAATAAGTTTTGTACAGATGAATCAAAAACAGCAGACACCAAAGTTACCTGGATGCAAGCTCCATAAGGGATATGACAAATACTACAAACAAGCTTCCAGCGGTCCTATACGGAAAAGGCCTCAAAGAAGTTAGCAGCAGAAAATCATTACTATATCCATACTATAACACAGATACATGCAAACAAAACAACCTTATTGATCCTGCTTAGACCATCAATGGGCTCCATCTTCTTGATATCAGATAAGCACGTTTCTGCAATAATTTAACTATGGTCAAAAAGGAAAAGAAAAAAAGGAAATAAAGAAAGAGCAAGACACATATTACACAAACAAACCAGGAATCCATATAGCACAAGCTAGATGAGCCCAGTGACCATCAGTTGTGGGCTTCATAGCTCCACCTACAGGTATTTCAATAACAGGATTAATATGTAAAAGACATGTTTGCAGTTAACTATCTTCAATGCAGCTATATGTACCTACAACAGGGCAAAGACGACAGGGAGGAGTGGTTTCAGGTGCTCCAAGTCGACATAGATTACACAACCAGAGTCTACCATCAACAGACTCCTCTCCATAGCACCTGGCATGGACCTGAGAATGAAGCATGCTATATCATAAATGTCTTGAATATAACACCATAAGAAAAATCAGAAATTTATTGACAAAGAGAAAATTAATATTCAGGGTGCGCCAGGAATAAGGAGAAAAAGGTGGGATATAAAAGGAGGTAAATGAAGTAGCTTATTGCATTGGTATATAAACTCAGTAAGAACAATAGATACCCCCTTATCAGGAGATCTAATTACCCTACCCCCACTCCTCAAATGTTCTCCCTCCCCTCTCCTCTCTATAATCTCTCCACTAAGCTTCCACCACCACCGTCACCACCTTCAACCTCGACCACCAGGAGCCTAACACCCTTCCACTCTCTTACTTTGATTTAAGGCACAAGCCTCAGTTGGAGCAAGAGAAAAAGCGTATGATAATGACTTTGTCCAAATTATAAGCATATTAGTAGTATCAGGCCAGAAAGAAGATCCTCAAAAGGACAAGTAGTGATGTAGTAGATACTCACCATCATTCTGCATTTATCACACTGCAGGAACAAGTTGTTCTCATATTCCTAATATTGAGACAGAAAAAAGTCAAAAAGATAACAATTACAAAGATGAACAAAAAAATTCAAAAATATGACATAGGCAAACACAAACACATTGGCGGAGACACACACAACCACGCAGGCAAAGAAACACTAGCATGCGCACACGATCATACGTTGGCGCATACACTAGCAGGAAAGCATTAGCAGGGGCACACGCACGCTCACACATACTCAATTACTCATACAATGATTGCAAACAATGTTTTCAACAAAAAGAAGGATGAAATATTTTCTCACCTCATCCATGTGGCACACATTGCATCTATCAAGATCTTTCCAATCAATACGAATAGGCCAATAACCACTGGGCATATTCGGGAATCTTTCAGAAAACAATTTGCGTGACGAGAGTTTAATTGGCCCTTTCAAAAATAACAAGTCCTGCAAAAGACATACATATATTATAAGGCAACAAGGATATTAAATTCAAACATTTTAGAAGATAAAAAGCACGAAAAACATTTGAATACAAACAGTTTTACATTGAAAACATAATTCTAAAAAGAAAGTATGATACAAGAAACTGATATATTATTCTGCTGTACATGAATTCTGCAAAATGTGAATTTAGTGTCTACACGTCAAATATACAATGCTGTACACCATCAAAAATAATAATATCAACATCTACTCATTGTCAAAGCATTAGAGACATAAACCAACAGACATATGATGCTAAGTTAACCCATATCTCTTAGAGCTCAATTTAAGAGGATCAGTAGTTACATCATCCCTCATCAAAGCTTCATCTGATTCAACAGTTTCGACATCTGTGGTTACACGTCGCATACTCTGCATGTTTTCAGGAAGTTTCTGATCAATCAAGTACCTGACAAACAAAACATCAGGAAGCATAGTATGATTACCACATGTCTCCTGAACTCAGACCAAAAGACCACACAAGGCAGTCAGCTAAAGACAAGCAGCAAAAGAATCAAGCATTCATGCAAAGATAAAGAAAATCTAAAAATAGCATACCCAACAAACCCTTAAAAAACAACACAACCAAACTTCAATGCTTTAAAAAGTTCTTAATAGCATGAAATGAAAAATCAAATCCACCATATTTCAGCTTAAAAACAAAAGCGTTTTGTTGAAGCGTTATTTAGCTAACTCATATAGGATTTGCCTTATAAGAGGATTTCTGGTCAAAAAAAATTAATGAAAATGCCAGTAAAATAACATAAACAAGCACCAAAAGCATTATAATTAGGCAGTATCCGAAAAGATATGATCTACAGAACAAGGCAACAGAAGAGTCCCAGACAGGTGCCTGCATCATTGCCAACAAAAATAGCAGTCAATAAGTAATATATACCCCCAATAGTATCCAAAGAATCAAGTATTAAGCTGGATAGCAGTTGCAGCACACAGAGAGAGCTGCAATTGCAAAAACTTCAAGGCCAAGAAGGACTTCACATAATGATACAAGAGATAATGTGCCCATTATTATCTTTAAATACAATTAAATTGCAGTCTTTTCATTCCATGATTTAAGGGAAGCACACCAATAGATCAAATATTAGACATAGGTATCTGTCATGAAGAATAGGTTACAACAAAATAATATTGGATAACTCTAGGGAATACATCCACCCTATCCAAATACTAGTAAACAATGACATAAATATTTCCAATGACACAAGAAGTACTAAAACACTTTCCAAAACCCAAGGGGATTGAAAACACATGCTTCTACCATCTTACTTAGTACGTGTAAATCTCCAATAAGAGCAAAATTTAAACTGAATAAAATAAACTCAACCATACAAGGAGCTTTCTCATCGCAGGAGAAAAACTAGATAGAACAGGAATCTATATCCAAAAGGCAGATCAATGATAAATAAACAGGACATTAAATCATATTAAGAAAAAAGGACACCCTATTGCATAGCATTTTTTTTTAAAGGAAATTTCAAAGTATTATAAGCATACGAAGTAAGCAAGAAACCAGAGATTCCAACGGGAGAAATTGGAAATAGGTGGGCACGGCACAGGCTGCACATGGGTGGCCCGGGCAAGGCCTGACACACTAAACGAGGACACCAGCTGCGAGCGCGCCACAGAGAAGCAAATTGGATTTTGGCACAAGCTCGGCACGGACACGCCGGCTGCTAGTGCTCTATTCTGTCACTATCCTCACTAACTTTCTGTTTTTATTTATTTATTATTATTAATTATTATTATTGATGTTTTGATTTGTTATTACTATTGTTTTTATTATTATTATCGTTATTATTATTATTATTATTATTATTATTATTATTATTATTATTATTATCGTTACTATTATTATTATCGTTATTATTATTTTGTTCTTGGTATTATCATTATTATTGTTATTATTATTATTATTATTATTATTATTAATTATTATTATTAATTATTATTATTATTAATTATTATTATTATTATCGTCCGGGGCCTACTAGTTCTCTATTGATTCAACAAGCCGATAATCTCAAACAAGAAAAAGATGAAGAATTGTAACTTAGTAATTACTATTAATCGTAAGACTCACTTTTTATTTTTGTATATTTCATATTGAATAATTAATGTTCTTTTTTTTAGATTTATTTCGTTAATATTTCATAATATCTTATTGTATTACGATTGCCCGAAAACTAAAATGCAATTGTCCAATATTAATGTATCCGATCATGTTATAAGTATCGGAAATTATTTTTTCCCGAATCAGTTACAATTTTCCAAAAAGTAAATACAATTATCCAAAGTTACTCTGAACTATTGAGTACTTAAAAAAGATTAAAAAAATTAAATTATGGGCCGGCACAGTGATCAGCACTGCACGAACAGCCGGAAGGCCAGCAGGCTAGGCCAAGCCCTGCCAAACACTAGGCACGGCAAATAGACATGCCCAAAGAGCAGGCATGCATGGCCCACGGCAGCACAGCACGACTCAATTCAATTATTGCCAGGAATAATGTGCAATGAGAGAACATGGACAGCCTTAAAGCAAAATAGCCACAATCCAATGAAAAAAAAAAAAACTGTAAATTAGAACTTGCAAATATTATTTTTATCATCATGAAGCAGAATCAAACATCTTACAAAACTATAGGTTCTGTTGGGTTAAACAACCCCCTCTTCCCCCCCCCCCCCCCCCCCCCCCAACCACCACCACCACCGCAACAACCAAGGAATGAAAAGACAAAAATGCAAAATCACATAGAATAGTTACTCCTATGGCATATGATTTCCTTGATTGAATCAAATCACCATATAATCAGCTAAAATACAGATAAGACAAAACGTACAGTAATATTAATCAATAATCATATATTTTCATTTTTTTAGGATACAATATTTGTTTATCTCCCATAAAGAAAATCAAGCAGTATTAGCAAAATACAGACATGTAATAAACCTGAATGAACAAAAAAAATCCTTAGAAAAAAATGAATCCTAATAAGAATAAGAAACCCTTGATAGAGAAGTAACAGAACGGAAAAGGGAATTAAATACCTACCCAAGAAATGAAAGAGAAAATCATGGGCAGTACTTACATTTTTGCTTCTTTCAAGCCCCGAAGAAAACGTGAGGACTTGCATTTCAAATGAAAGCAAGAGAGGAGTCCTTTCACAAAAGATACAATTTGTTTCACCTGTATTCTGGTAGTCACCAAGACATTTCACTTCAGTAACAACAAAAAGTCTACTCCTTCCAAAAACAAAAGTTCCACAAATTATACTTTAATCAATAGAGTACGAGACTAGGAGCATAAGCCAACCTTGCAAAATCATGAGTTCCAAAGAATTGCACAGGAATTGATCTTTTCCCAGAGCAATTATTCAGTCCTTTACGGTTACTTACAAGTGATTCTTCTGCAATGACAGCCGGCCACATTGCATGACCTGAAAGAGGATACATTAGCAGAAGACAGATAGTCTAAAAAGAGATGAATGATAAGCAAACAAATTTGCACATATTAGGGGCAGCAGCTGCTGCTGTTTACTATTGTATGCATGAACAAAAATAAGGCTTGTGGTTCTAAAGGAATCTACACTTATTAGACTGTAATCCAGAACTGCATACAGAACAGATTTTCAAAAGGAATATATATATATATATATATATATATATATATATATATATATATATATATTGGATCTTTCCATTAATTTCAGTGCCGTTCTATTTTTCATCATTTTCAAACCAAAATAGATCAATCCAACAAAACTCTATCCACAGAATACAACAAAAGACAATTCTGCTGCTTCATATATCTCAGGAAGCTTACTCACCTGTAAGCTTTGCCCAAATTATATCCCCAGGCTCAAGGTCTCGACTCTCATCCACACTAGCAGCCAGCCCCATCAACTGACTATAATCAGGATCATCATCATCCGTATATTCTTTCCCTCTCAGGTTTAAGTTCCGCATTTCCTCTACTGACAAACAAAATTTAATCTGCTCTTGAGATAAAATCAATTCTTCCACATCCCCATCGTCATACTTAATCTGCATTTGAATTGGTATCCATGAATTACAAAATACTCCAACCAACATTACAAACAACTCTGCAATGGTGAAGCAAATAAATAAAATCAAATAGGATCATACACTGTGTTTATTCGATTTTGAGTCATAGCCAGAGATAGAACCTTTATACCAAACATCGTCCAACGGCCAGTAAACCTGCAAATAGCTCAAATTATGGTCTTTTCCAGTCTAACATGGAACTCTATCAATCAACCTCAACAGCAATTAAAAAAAACAGTGAACTTGCCTGGCATTTTAAACCAATAAAAACTATAGGATCAACACCATCAAAAGTTAACCTACAATTCACAACACACTAATATAAATCCTCAAAAACATCAACAAAACATAAATAACAGATAATCATCTCAAAATCCTCAAAATTTACTAGAAGAAATAACATACAGAAACCATTTCTTAGCCTTCCAATCATCGTGATTCTTGTGGTTATTACCAGAAGAATTCTGCTTCCTCTTCTTTACAACACCTGATTTATTACTATTTACAATGAATTGAAACCGCGATTCACGCAATCTAGGCCCATTCAACCTACACAAAACACTCGAATCCACCCCCAATTTAACAAGCTCCGAAGTCCCGACTCGCCGTTTCTTATTCGGAAACCCTACCAACACATCCCTAACAAAACCCTCCTCCTCCTCAACCGGCTCCGTCTTCACCACAATCCCCTCCCCCTCGCCATCCAATTTCTCAAACCGTGACGAATCCGAACCCAATTTCACATCCTCCACACTCGACTTCTTCTTCCCCCGGCGAGAGTAAACCCGAATCACTTGCAACGAGTCCGAAAAATGCTCACCCTTTCCTTCCTCTAATTGACGGCACATGTGATCATCTCCATCATTGTTGTCATCGTCGTCGTCCAAGCAACCGTCAATTAGGGTTAGCTTCCGAGCTCGAACCTTCTTGGAGACGACATTCGAAGAACCGCTAGCGTTAACACAAGGCGAAGTAGCGGAGTAGACGTGGCAAAGAGGGAGAAACTTAATTGGCGTACCGGCATAGTGGTTATCGATGTCAATGTCTTCGGGTGCGCTGCTGCCCAATTTCTGAGAATTGGGAAACTGCGACTGCTGTAGTGTTTGTTGCGGTTGTGGTTGATCTTGGCAGTTTCCCTGAATCAGCGTCAGTGATGCAGGAAATGCCATAGCAAAGGAGAGAGATTTGCAAGAGCGAGAACTTCTTGGCGAGGGTTTAGGGAATAGGGTAATTGGGGATTTTGAAGGAGTTTTGGAGGGATGGAGATTTCAGATTTTCTCCGTTTTCCCGCCGTTTGGAAGAGCGTGCGACTGAATGAGTGAGGCTGTGAGGGAGCGAACGAGTGAGGGGGGTTGATTTTGATGTTGGGAGATTTTAGGGATGGGTTTTTAGTGTAACTACTAAGTTGCTCCACAGCTCTCGGCTTTACCCGTCAAAAAGACAAAAAAATAACTTGGTACCGCTACTACGGAGTATTTCATCTATTTCGTCAATCGCAATTTAGGCACGGCTCATTTTACGCAAGTTCTGATCAAACCTATGATTAAAACACTTGTAGAAACTTACTTTCACTTATTCGATAGTGTTATTGATACATGGAATTACTAATTTGTATTGACTAAAATTAGTTGTATCTATTTTATTATTAAATTACCCGGCCCGAAAAAGTACAAATATTATTAAATTACTTGTTAATTACCCGTCGGGTATTTGGGTAGTCGGGTCGGGTTTTGTTGAACACTCCTATTTAACATGTACCTAGATCAATCAATAAACCACTATGTACACAACATAAATGTAACACCCCGATAATTACTCCTTTCCGAAAAACAAAATCTTGATAGAACTATCGTTGTGCTACCGCCACGTGTTCAAACGTTGACGCTTTAAATCAGAATTTTGCAACAGAAAAACATAAAACTTTCAAATAAAATTCAAAATACCAAATTCAATCAAACGTATAATACGAAACCATTACAATCCTTATTAAAATATATGAAACACCTATCAAACCAAATCCGAACAAGTTTTAAAATATCTAGAAAACATTAAGTCAAACAAAGTAAGGAAAATAAATTACTCTCCACTCATCCAAGTAATGCATGCAAATCCCCCGCGATACCTATTAGAAATCTACTCCCCAAAATTACAAATGTAAATATTGGATCATTACCGGTCATTGAAAGGCACAGGCCATGACCAAAATATCACACACAAAGCACGTAATCAGCAAAACTGAGTACATAAAGGTTACGAAATACAAAATAAACATGATAATTCATAAGAGTAAATACATGGTCTTATTACTCGTATAACACAATCCTTTACTCAAATTAACTCATTGTTTAATTAATTAATAATTTGGATTAAGCAACAGACAAGATTTTCTCTTCATGTCCCAATAAGGAACATCAAAATAAACAAATAAACCCATGCAATCTTGTCAAAGAACATGAAAAAACAATATAAATACATATGTGATATGCTCGTTTTATAGCACGTTTACTACCCCGTTGTAGTGTTAAGTCTCGCGGTTTTAGATTGATTTTATACACATTACACTTGATTTTACCTTGATCTTGTCTTCGAGTTGTTTTGAGGTCATTTCAGGTATTTTCGATGATTTTAAGGTGAAGTGCAACGTATTCGAGGCTTTGACACTCTTATCAAGAGGTTAGACGCGCGTACCGTAATTTGGGCACGCGTTCCAAGTCACTCTTCAAGATCCCACGAAGTTTAGAAGCCATTAGATACTTGAAGAAGCTGGAAAGTAAGGGGTAGAGTCAGATTCGACCGAATCTAACAACCATTCGGTCGAATGGTAGTCCATCATAGAAGCCTATGTTTCATTGTCACTAGAAGGCCGAATGGCAGACATTCGGGCGAATTAAGTTCCATTCGGCATAATGGATGTCCCATTCGGGCGAATCGCGCACAAAGAAGAAATCACCAGAGCTGCTAGAATAGGCGAATGGAGAAATGTTTGAGCGAATGATGTGCTTTCGGGCGAATGAACCTGTTTTTCTCCGGATATTTTACTTCTTCTCTAGGCCGGCCCAAAGGCATTTTAGGGTATCCGAACTTCTTTTATTTTAAGTTATAAATACCCCTCTCTCTGAAGAGAGGGGGAACCCTAATTTCATTAGTTTTAGCTTTTATTAGCCTCTAAGCATCTCTTAGTTCATTAAGCCCTAGTTTTCCATTTTCTGTTTTCTTAGCATATGTACTCCAAGATTTCGACTTTATTGTTTGGATTCTAATCGTGGATATTGCATTCAATCTTCTTTGGGTTGTAAGTATCAATTATCTCTTTACTTTTGAGTTCGTTTTATTGCAGTCAATGTTTAGCCTAATGTTTATCGCTTATCTAGAATAGTTTCTCCTTTATTTTTATTCTCGTTAGTTTCTTTTGGTAGTTATTATTTGTTGCGTTTGTTTTATTGATTATCATCATGCTATACATCTTAAACATGTGTGAGTAGTTCTCTTTGGGGATTGATTAGTGAAACCCTAGGAAAGGTTATGTTTTTCATTGTCTAAGGTTACAGGAATGATGACAATAAGTAGCCCTCGAAACCCAATGTGAATCTTGTCCTGCAACTCCTTTGGAGACATAGGGCGATTATAGGTCGTTTGATGTATGAAGGTTCAATGGGCACTCAAGGGGGGGGGGGGGGGGGGGGGTGAATTGAGTGTTAAGTAATCGTTGGCAATTTTTGCTTCTTTTCGGATTATGTGTAAGGAACCAGTTGTGCTGGTTCCCTTATGTAGCGGAATAAAACAAGGCAATAAAGAACACCACAGACTTAACGAGGTTCAGCCAACTCTAGCCTACGTCCTCCTACCCTAAGTACTTTATTAATCTACTCCGAAAAATAAAGATACAAATCACTCTACTGTTTCCCTACTCCGGGAACCAGTAACCCCACACTCGACTCTGAATGTGCTTTGAACTTACCCTCGTAAGTTCCTAGTGTGTTTGAACTCACAAACACTCACCAAGTCTTCAACCCCTTTGTCAAAGACTGAATACAAAATCAAGAACTCTCTAATAATTTAACTCTCAAAAGTCAAATAGAGAAAAACGTTAAAACACTATTATGCTCTTGTGTATCACTCAATAATTGAATTAGTGCTTTTAGCTCTCAAGGATCAAACTCTGTTAAAATTGCGTAAGAGCCGTATTTTGATTATTCAGATCAAGACGTATTTATAGGTTAGTCGGCTAAACCCTCAAATCATACGTATAAGATATACATGCGATTCTCAAATCATGCGTATAAGATATACATACGATTTTAGGATAAGTATTTATCCTAAATGATTTGATCAAAAGATAAGATCATCTTAGGATAAGATACTTCCCGGTTTTTAGCTAACCAAAACATCATCTTATCTTTTAGCTGCTTAAATATATCTTAAAACCATAAATTTCGGAAAATATCCTTTTTTGTAAAATCTTTGTAAAAACCGCAGCTTGAATAATCTGTTCAGTTAACCTGGTTCCCTGACCTGGTTCCCTGAACTGAATATGTTATGAAATTTGTTCCAAACCTTGTACCAAATTTCATAACGATATTTAATATACTAAAAGCACTTTATATACTCAATTATATAAGTTGTACTACGGAGCATTTACATGAAGATCCTAAATAACTCTTCGAGTGTAGTCTTTCTTCATGCATTCGTTAAGTCTTGAAAGCTTCCATGAATGAACTCAATTATTGACCAAGGACCTTCCTTTAAGTTGATCGAAAGTCCTTTCAAGCTTCCAAACTTAGAAATCAACTTAGATGCATAACTCATTTATCATCTAGTTGTTCCCTGTATAAAGACAAGTTAGTTCAACGGATATCTCATATAAGTAATAACTTATCTAGGGAAACAGTGTTCTATATTAGCTGGTTCCCCAACTGTATTGAACACTTTCAAAGACCTATTTCCCTTAGCTGTTTTCATCATTCAAAACTATCAATCAGAACCTAAGGGACTCAACAAATTCCCCCTTTTTGATGATGACAAACACTTGAAGTTTCTGCACCTGTGAACATACTCAAAAACAAATAGTCAAAAACTTCAAGAAATCAGAACTCAATGGAACAAGTCAGTTAAGCCAACTGGTTCCCTAAACAGAAACAGAAAATAAAATAAAGTAGTAACAAACTCAACCACAACCTTAATCTAAACTAGTAAAGACTCTAAGCTTCAACTTCAACTATTTTCCCCCTTTTGGCATCATTAAAAAGATATGCAAAAGTAGCAACTTATGCATAAAGTAACGTGCTAAACCATCCAATGGCATCAACCATTATACAAATAAAGTGCTGCAAAAGAAGGTCAAAATAGTCAAAGTTAAGTCATGCCACCAATAGAGATCATAGTTTAATACAGACCAACAAAAGTGAACGATAGAGCCCAAATCCATATCAAAACAAGTTCATGGATTGGGAGGAATAAAACAGTTCAACAAAATCAGTTATTCAGAATATTATGATAAAGGTAGGCTAAATGAAAAAGAGGACAGATTCAATCATCATCATCATTTTCATCATCTCCTTCCTCTTCTTCAGTGGCAGCCTCCTCAGCTGTTTCTTCCTGGTTCTCCTCCTCTTCACTGTCATCTTCATGCTGGTCTTCTTGCTGGTCCCCCTCAATTTGTTTCTTCTCAGTTCCAGAACTTCCAGCAATCTGTTTCTCTAACTTGATCATCCTCATAATAAATGAAGTGGATAGACCTTCAACCAAGTTCACTAACTTGCTGAGTTGATCCCCTACAACATTTATCTTCTCTTCCTGACTCTCCAGTCTCTTAAGGATAACCTGCTGACCAGCTGGTTCCTCTACCTTCTGTTTCTTCTTGACCAGCTTAGGAGTCTCTACTGGTTCCTCCTCCCTAAACTTCAATACCCCAGCACTTATGATCAACCCCTTTTGTTTTAGAATGCCTTTGGTAAACACGATTGCAGGAGCAGTTGATCCACTAAGAGAAACATTATTCTCTTTAAGAAGCTTAGTTATGT
Organism: Dysphania ambrosioides; assembly: GCA_026401315.1. Classification (NCBI taxonomy): domain Eukaryota; kingdom Viridiplantae; phylum Streptophyta; class Magnoliopsida; order Caryophyllales; family Amaranthaceae; genus Dysphania; species Dysphania ambrosioides. The sequence continues at coordinate 13,785,851 of CM048659.1, forward strand.
AGGACCCATAAGGAAGAGAGTGGTGGGATGAATTATAGCAATTCATCATATGGTTTATCATTAGAGAAGGAAGATTTATCTTGATCCTTTTCATCAGCAAATATATAAGCACCATTTCCATGATGCGCACAAAACCCCTACCTTGTGCTCGAGGGATAATCATCTTGTTGCACACGGAATGAAGGACCAGCATCACTGGTTCCTTCAAGCCACCAGTTTTAAACGTTCCAGCTTTCTTTGGAACTTTCCCTCCAAACACAAAATCATGCACTTCATCTGGACTGACCCCTATAAGTGTGGGCCATCCATCTCCAGAATACTCCTCAAAGCCATCTCTGGGTATATTCAACAACCCAGCCAAGCTTGCAATAGAGACATTTACTTCAACATTATTCACACTTGAGCTTAACGATCTATCCAGCATTTGTTTTAAATTAACATAAAACTTTCTAACACCATCAATATTAGCATCACAGACATCAAACAAAGGCATCCAACCCTGAAATTCTAACAGCTCTTTCACATCACTTAAAGCAACTTCATCAAAATACCCAACTTCTGTTTTACACCCAGATACCACAACCCTAGAACTTAAATCAGTCATACCAACAGATGGAGATTCTACTGACATACCTCTTGTAGACTTCCGTGCTGATCTCTTTCGCTTGGAACCAGCAGAGTCCATTGACTGTTCCTTTATTACTACTTCGCTAACCCTTTTCAGGGATGACCTGGTCACTCTGCTGCGAACCAAGGGTTCTGTAGTCCACTTACTATGTCCAATGATCTGTAGATCATCCTCCTCACTACGAACTTCCTCCTCTTCTCCTTCTCCAACAGTGTTGAAGAGTTCTTCAGTGTTTTTAGGCTGTTCCCCCTGAGATGAGACAGGTTCCTTGATGATGGAATCATCAGCCTCAGGGGTCTTGGGTAAAGGAGCATTTTTGGGAGGTGGAGGTGTGGGAGATTTAGAAGATGGGGATAGAGTTGGTGATGGGTTCTTTGTGGTGGTAGGAGGTGAGTTGCTCGATGAAGTTGGAGCAGGGTTTGCTTCATTGATGGAAGTCTCCTTCAATTGAGTTGACTCACTTGCTTGAGTCTTCTCCTTTCTTTTCTTAGCTGGAGCCCTGGTTGACTTCCTACCCATTGTTGCTAGTGAGCTTCACAGATTCGAGTGAGATAGGAGCGAGTGAACAGTGATCAGGGCACCACTTTTGAACGAGAGAGAGAGATGAGTAGAGTGATGATGTGATGTGAGACTGTATCAAGGTGTTAATGTGTATTTATATCAATTGCTCAAATATAGGATTTCCAATAACTAGCCGGTTGAAAGTCAAAGTAAATGAGAGAAGGAATTTTAGAAATTGAAAATTTCAAAATTGTAGTTATCTTTTTACAAAAGATTCAACCGTCTATAAATTAGGCAATTAGATATATTTGCCTCTTTGTAGGATAGGAATAACTGAAATAAGATAATTCTTTCCAAAAAGAAATTATCTTATAGTAATCTTCCGAAAATAAGATATTTTCGGATGACATATCAGAGCTGAACTGCTGTTTCCTCTTGCTGGTACCTGTACTGAACCAGTCATTCTATTTTCAGCATGTTTCACAATGACTTCTCCTGTTTCTAAGCAACAACAATCCTCTTGGGGTTATTTACACAATATTTGCAAGTAAGCAGCATAGTTATATACATAATCGATACAAAAGCATACTTATTTTAACCAATCATTGAAGGAAATAATTGAAGCCATCGCCTAAAGCCTAACTAGACCTAAAAGGACTCTTAACCTACAAAAAGACTCTCTACATAAAGGCTTTGTGAAGATATCAGCTATTTGATCTTCACTTTTACAGAACAACATCTCCACCAATCCTTTTTCCACATTGTCTCTTAGAAAATGGTGTCTTATCTCAATGTGTTTGGTCTTGGAGTGTTGCACGGGGTTCTTTGAAATATTGATTGCACTAGTGTTATCACAAAAGATAGGAACACTTTTATAAATAACACCAAAATCTTTCAGCTGGTTCCTTATCCACAGTAGCTGGGAACAGCATGAAGCTGCAGCTATATATTCTGACTCTGCTGTGGATAGGGCCACTGAATTTTGTTTCTTAGAACCCCATGATATAAGACAAGAGCCAAGAAAGTGTGCCATACCTGATGTGCTCTTTCTGTCAACTAGGAAACCAGCATAATCTGCATCTGTATATCCAATGAGATCGATGGTACTGCCTTTGGGGTACCACAAAAACAGATATGCTGTTCCCACAAGATACCTGAGTATCCTTCTAACAGCCTTCAAATGAGACTCCTTTGGATTGCTTTGAAACCTAGCACACAAACCAACAGAAAACACAATGTCAGGTCTACTAGCTGTTAGGTAGAGTAGAGAACCAATCATTCCTCTATAAAGCGTAGCTTCAACATCTTTTCCTTTAGGATCAGCATCCAACTTTGTGGATGTGGGAACAGGTGTATCATAAGCTTTGCTGTTCTCCATGCCAAACTTTTTCAGCAGCTCTTTTAAGTACTTTTGTTGATGGATCATTATACCATCATTTGTTTGCTTAATCTGCAGACCTAGGAAGAATCCTAGTTCTCCCATCATACTCATTTCAAATTCACTCTGCATAAGATTTGCAAATTCATCACATAAGGTTTGATTAGTAGCACCGAATAAGATGTCATCAACATAGATTTGTACTACAATCAAGTGTTTCCCCCTGGTTCTTATGAACAAGGTCTTGTCTATTGTTCCTCTCTTGTAGTCATTAGCCATCAAGAAATTGGACAGTCTTTCATACCAAGCCCTTGGAGCTTGTTTCAAGCCATATAATGCTTTATCCAATTTATATACATGTTGGGGAAACATTGCATCTTCAAAACCAGGTGGCTGCTCCACATATACTTCTTCCTTCAAATAGCCATTAAGGAAGGCAGTCTTTACATCCATCTGAAACAGCTTAAAATTCATGTGAGCAGCATAAGCAATTAAAATCCTAATAGCCTCTAGTCTAGCTACTGGTGCAAACGTCTCATCATAGTCAATTCCTTCTTGTTGATTGTACCCTTGCACCACTAGCCTTGCTTTGTTTCTGACTATAGTACCGAGGTCATCTAACTTGTTTCTAAAGACCCATCTAGTACCAATGACTGATCTTTCCTTTGGACGGGGAACCAGGTGCCAGACCTGGTTTTTCTGAAATTGATTTAATTCATCTTGCATAGCTAGTATCTAATCAGGATCAGTCAATGCCATTTTATAGTCAGTAGGCTCTATGTTAGACAGGAAAGAGTAGAAAGCACAGAAATTTTGAAAAACACTTCTTCTCGTTTGAATCCCCTTATTTATATCACTAATTATTTGATCAGTGGGATGAGAGGCCTTATATCTAAAACTTTTGACATTAACACTGTTTTGTGCTTCCTCATTAAGTTGGGAACTAGCATGTTCATGAATCTCTTCTCTTTCTGAAGAACCAGGAGAATTTACATTCATGCTGTTTCCTCTATCATTACTTACCTCAGGTTCGGGGGTAATACCTTCTTCTGTTCCCCCTGAGTTCATTACCTGTCTATTGTGTGTGGAACCATCAGGATTTGGTTCCCCTTCAGAATCCTCATTTTCTCCATTTTCTTCTCTAGGCACTTCATCATTATTATCTGGTGGAGTATCTGGTATGCCTAGTTCTGCTTGCACTTCTTCTGAGGGACCAGTATACTGGTTCCCCGTGAAATCCATCAAACCAATCACTTCATCAGGTTGTACCTGTGCAATCTCAGAAGACATGTTAAATTCATCAAAAATGACATGGACACTCTCCTCAACACAGAGAGTCCTCTTATTGAAGACTCTATATGCTTTGCTGCGAGAAGAATATCCAAGAAAGATTCCCTCATCACTTCTGGGATCAAATTTATCAAGCTGGTCCTTCCCATTATTATGCACATAACATTTACATCCAAAGACACGAAAGTATGTGATGTTGGGCTTTCGACCTTTAAGAAGTTCATAGGGAGTCTTATTTAACTTTGGTCTAATGAGACCTCTATTCAGTATATAGCAAGCAGTGTCAACAGCTTCACCCCAAAAACTCTTTGGGAGACCACTCTCAATGAGCATCGTCCTCGCCATCTCCTCAAGAGTTCTGTTCTTCCTTTCTACAACACCATTTTGTTGAGGTGTTCTAGGGGCTGAGAAGTTGTGATTAACTCCATGTTCCCTACAATAATCAATAAAGTTAGCATTGTCAAATTCAGTACCATGGTCTGATCTTATCGAGACCAGCTTCTGGGTGAGCTGGTTCTCCACTTGTTTCACCAATGTTACCCATTCTTCAAACGTTTCATCCTTTGTGTGTAACATCATTACCCAAGTGTACCTGGAATAGTCATCAACCATAACACAGACATATCTGTGACTTCTTCGACTTTGTACTCTCATGGGACCACACAAGTCAATGTGTACAAGTTCGAAGGGTCTGCTAGTACTTAAAACAGTTTTAGGCTTAAAGGAGATTTTGACCTGTTTCCCCCTTACACATTCAGAACAAAATTTATCAACTTCATACTTAATGTTAGGAAGACCTATCACTAAGTCACGTGCTTTAAGCTTGTTTAGAAGTGTTAGGCTAGCATGTCCAAACCTCTTATGCCAAATCCATTGATTATTTTCAGAAACAGCTCTCAAACATATGGACTTGTCTTGAGGGATCTTATCTAGGAAGGTGATGTATACATCATGCTTCCTAGTTCCCTCACATACCAGTTCTCCTGTTTGTGAGTTAACTATGTGACATAGGTTGGCTTGAAACTCAACTCTATTACCTTTGTCACATAATTGAGAAATACTCAAGAGGTTATGTTGCAAGCCTTCAACATAATAAACATCGTCTATTGTGTTAGAAAGTGTCTTACCAACCTTACCTAAACCAGTGATGGTTCCCTTGCTGTTATCCCCAAAGGTGACACTTCCTCCATCAAAGGCCACTAGTGAAAGGAATTGATCTTTATCCCCGAACATGTGTCTTGAGCAACCACTGTCCAAATACCAATAGGTGTCTCCCTTCACTCTAGCCTGTAAGTTTGAATCAAACATTAGTTTTAGGAACCCAAGCATACTTGGGTCCCTTTTCAACAACATTAACATCATGTTTATCCTTTCTTCTCCATACATACATTAGACTCTTGCTGTTCTTATTAGCACTATTTTTCTTAGCTGGACATTCATGTATCTTATGTCTATTCTTACCACAATGAAAACACACGTGCATTTCTTTAGTCATGACATACTTACCTCGCTGATATTCTGTGATCCAGGTGGTTTCTCTGGGAGACCAGTTAGTCCTGGTTCTCTGTCTAGTATAACCAAGACCAAATTTTCCTTTGTTTCCTCCTGATGAGGTCAGAAGGTTCAAAGTCCTTTGCGCGTTCAGTAGCTTATCCAAATGTCTATGACTGTCATGCAATTCCCTTTCTTTTGTTTCAAGTGTTTTAACTAACAGCTCGTTTTTCTCTTTCAAAACCTCAAAGTTATTTTCTAAAGTTGCAAGTTGTAAGTTAAGATCTAAAATCATAGGGTCATTAGACACGTCAATAACTACTGATTGCTTTTCACTTTTTAGTTGATTAAATTCAGCATGTAATTTACAGATAGTACTTTCATATTCATTAATCATACTGCTAACTTCAACGCTTGTTCCAGTGAGAAAGCTAGAGGACTGAGTAGCTTTAAGTGAAGCAATTTCTTTGTAAGAATTTTCTAGGTTGAAAGTCAATGTTTTAAAGGCCTTCATCAGAGAGGCTCTATTGCAGGACTTTGCTTTACTTATGACCATAGAGAAATCAGGGGCTTCACTAGTATTTGATATTTCTCTGGGGAACCAGGAGATCAGATCTTCTTCACCATCACTTGGATAGTCTAGTCCAGAAGATCTTGCCCTTTCTAGTTCTACCTTGCACTTGTCCAATTCAATTTCTAATTCAGCATTTTGATCTTTCAAGTTATGGCAAACCATTTCTAGGTGATCACAACTAGCAATAGCAATTTCACATTCATTTCGTTTTTCTTTTAGTTCTCTTTTGCCAGTTATAAAAGTTTCACCTAATTTATAACATTCATCTAATAAAGAATCTATGCAAGCAAGCATATTTTCTCTATCATATTCATGCATATCTACTCTAATTTGTTCAAGGTTTACCTTATGTCTTTGTAGTACATCCTTCTTAGCCATTAAGCATTTCTTGAATGTACTGGTTCCCCCTCTGGTTCCCTGACCAGTGCTGTTCTCCTTGATGTTTGTGAAAGCAGTTAGACAAACATCAGAATCAGTTGTATCTTCTTCTTCATCAGATCCTGAGTCAGATTTTCCCCACATGGATGCTATCATGGCATTCTTGAAAGCTCTCTTATCTCCAGATTGAGATTGTTTGTCTTTCCATTTTGGACAATCACGAATGATGTGTCCTTTCTCACCACATTTGAAGCAACTTGAAGATGAAGATGAGTTAGATTTTTTAGTGTTTTTGAAATTCCTACCTTTGAAATTCCTCTTTTAATCACGAAGAGATCTTTCAAATCTTTTTGCAATCAGGCTGATCTCATCTTCTTCTTCCTCTACTGTTCCCTTCAGTGCCATGCCTCTGGCTGGTTCCTTCTCAGACTTAGAGTCAATCAGCATCTCATGAGTCATAAGGGAACCAATCAGCTGTTCCAAGGACAGGGTAGATAGATCCTTTGCTTCGTACACAGCTGTTACCTTAGCTGTCCATGTATCTGTTAAACTACGCAAAATTTTTCTCACAAGATCCTCATCAGAAAACATTTTACCAAGTGATCTAAGATCATTAACAATAGTCATAAACCTACGAAAGCAATCATTGATTTTTTCATTTTTATTCATGGCAAACAATTCGTATTTAGACATGATTAAATCAATTTTAGATCTTTTTACCTCACTGGTTCCCTCAAACGCAAGTTCAAGGGTGTCCCATATCTCCTTAGGACTACTGCAACCAGAGATCCGATTTGTTTCATTCTCACCTATTGCTTGTTGTAGGATTGACATTGCCTTAGCATTTTTCTCCAGCAACTTGTAATCAGCAGTGACCAATTCGCCATCCTTCTTGGGAACCTGTTTCCCATCAGCTTCTGTCTTGAGAATGATATTAGGACCATTTTTAACTACGAGCCAGCATTCATAATCAATACCCATGATCACATTCTGGATCCTATTCTTCCACCAAGCATAATTATTTCCATTAAACTTTGGTGTCTTGTTGTCATAACCAATTGCACTTAATTCTTGAGTACTCATTCTTAACTCCTCTAGATGTTACTCTTTCGAGAAGCTTAGGCTCTGATACCAATTGAAGGTTCAATGGGCACTCAAGAGGGGGGGGGGGGGTGAATTGAGTGTTAAGTAATCGTTGGCAATTTTTGCTTCTTTTCGGATTATGTGTAAGGAACCAGTTGTGCTGGTTCCCTTATGCAGCGGAATAAAACAAGGCAATAAAGAACACCACAGACTTAACGAGGTTCAGCCAACTCTAGCCTACGTCCTCCTACCCTAAGTACTTTATTAATCTACTCCGAAAAATAAAGATACAAATCACTCTACTGTTTCCCTACTCCGGGAACCAGTAACCCCACACTCGACTCTGAATGTGCTTTGAACTTACCCTCGTAAGTTCCTAGTGTGTTTGAACTCACAAACACTCACCAAGTCTTCAACCCCTTTGTCAAAGACTGAATACAAAATCAAGAACTCTCTAATAATTTAACTCTCAAAAGTCAAATAGAGAAAAACGTTAAAACACTATTATGCTCTTGTGTATCACTCAATAATTGAATTAGTGCTTTTAGCTCTCAAGGATCAAACTCTGTTAAAATTGCGTAAGAGCCGTATTTTGATTATTCAGATCAAGACGTATTTATAGGTTAGTCGGCTAAACCCTCAAATCATACGTATAAGATATACATGCGATTCTCAAATCATGCGTATAAGATATACATACGATTTTAGGATAAGTATTTATCCTAAATGATTTGATCAAAAGATAAGATCATCTTAGGATAAGATACTTCCCGGTTTTTAGCTAACCAAAACATCATCTTATCTTTTAGCTGCTTAAATATATCTTAAAACCATAAATTTCGGAAAATATCCTTTTTTGTAAAATCTTTGTAAAAACCGCAGCTTGAATAATCTGTTCAGTTAACCTGGTTCCCTGACCTGGTTCCCTGAACTGAATATGTTATGAAATTTGTTCCAAACCTTGTACCAAATTTCATAACGATATTTAATATACTAAAAGCACTTTATATACTCAATTATATAAGTTGTACTACGGAGCATTTACATGAAGATCCTAAATAACTCTTCGAGTGTAGTCTTTCTTCATGCATTCGTTAAGTCTTGAAAGCTTCCATGAATGAACTCAATTATTGACCAAGGACCTTCCTTTAAGTTGATCGAAAGTCCTTTCAAGCTTCCAAACTTAGAAATCAACTTAGATGCATAACTCATTTATCATCTAGTTGTTCCCTGTATAAAGACAAGTTAGTTCAACGGATATCTCATATAAGTAATAACTTATCTAGGGAAACAGTGTTCTATATTAGCTGGTTCCCCAACTGTATTGAACACTTTCAAAGACCTATTTCCCTTAGCTGTTTGTCATCATTCAAAACTATCAATCAGAACCTAAGGGACTCAACAATGTAATTTGTGGAATCACCAACTTCCTCTCGCATACTTGGGTGTCTATGCTAGTTATTGTTTGATTTCCTCTAACCTATCATGTTCTCTTTTGAATTACCTTCCTAGGGTGAATCTAATCTCATCCCCGTTTTTCTCCTTTTGATTTTCCTTTTTAGTTCATCGTGATTTATATTTTTGTCATTAGTTTTAGTTGCTTTTCAAATCAAAAAGTCCAGTTATGTTAGGAAGCGGAGTGTATTGATATCCTTTGTCCTCGTGGTTTGACCCCCTACCCCACTATACTTGTGTGGTTCGTAGGTTGTTATAAGTATTGTTTGGTTCAAGGTTTAGCATAAAAAAATGTTAAAATCTTGTTATAAAAATGGCGTCATTGTCGGGGATAAGGCATTATATTTAGACTCTTGTTGTTCTTGATATAGCTTCATTTTATTTCGTTTTTGTTGTTGTTTACTTTTTTTAGTTAGTAGTTACCCTTGAGTTTACTGTTTGCATGCTCCATAGCACGTGCAGGTAAAACCAATCAATAGTACCATATAATCCTAAGGTCCATCGTTTAAGAAAACAACGTTCAACAAAACAAACCCCACATTCTGTTCAAAGTCCACCCACATCCACAATGGCCGACGAACATCAGTCGTTCGGTCAGTTCGGGACTCCTGGCTCCCAACAGTTCCAAGAAGGTGTAGTACTTTCTGTTGCTACTACACCATACCAAATACACCCCCAGTTCACAAGGATGGTGATAACCGTTCTTTTAGGTCGTTTAACTAAAAGAATAGTTATGCAAACTAAATTTATAAACACCCTAATACTACTACAACTAGTGTAGTGGTAAGTCGGGGATCGAACCACAAGGACAAGGGGCGATAGCTTTTAGACTTGATGCAAAGAGAGTTATTTGGTATCGTGATTAGACGAAACTAATGACAGAAAATAAAGCAGGAACTAAAACGATATTATGCTATGAAGGGAAAACGGGGACATATCAGTTCCCCCCTAGGAAGGACAATCGAACTATCAATACGCTAAATTAGGAGAAATCAGTCAACAATGAATCATGATACTCAAGATGACGAGAGGAAGTTTGTGACCCTATAAATCACACGAACAACCTATAATCGCCCTATGTCTCCAAAGGAGTGGCAGGATAAGATTCGCATCGAATATCAATCAACCAATCATTAACATTCTCAAATCCTAATTCTACGCATGAAGAACGAGCCAACCTAGGGTTTCACCAATCAAACCCCTAAGAAAACTACTCACACATAGTATAAAGACTAGGGCATACACAATGATAAAAGACATTATTGAAAGCATGAACAGACTGAATGGAAATGAACAAGAGAATGAAAACTATCCTATCAAAACCGTAAATAAAGCAATGATAATAGCAAGAGGAATGAAATTCAGAAAAAAAATACTTGAAAGCATTAAACGAAATAAAACAGAAAAGAATCAATACCTTGCATAAATGAAATTGCGTGAACGAAAAGGAATCTGAATCCGAAATACAAAGCTTGAAAGGAAGTGCAATGAAAGCTATAAATCTAAACTAATGCATGAAAGAAATGAAAAGCTTTAAAGTGATGTTCTAGGTTGAGGCACAAAAGCTCTCAAAGTAGGCATGAGGGTTATAAACAGAACAAGGGGGTATTTATACCCTAGGGACATAAGGAGTAAAACCCTAGGAAAAACCCTCGAGCGCCGGCCTAAGAAAGAACCAAGAAAGTCGAAAATAGACTCCATTCGGCCGAATGGAGGGAGGATTCGGCCGAATGAGTGGCCATTCGGCCGAATGGAGGGAGGATTCACCTAAAACAGAAGCTTGGTATTTTTCCACCCTGACCACCATTCGGTCGAATGAGTGCAACCATTCGGCCGAATGGGTCTTGATTCGGCCGAATGAGTCTTCATTCGGCTATCCCCAAGAGCTTGATTTATGTGCTTGAATCCTATCTTCCATTCGACCGAATGGATGTCAGATTCGGTCGAATCTGAACCTGAACCTTGCTGAACAGCTCCTTTGAAGTGTCTAATGGCTTCTGGAGTTTATGGGATCTTCCAGAGTGACTTGGAATGCATGCCCAAGCTATGATACGCGCATCCAAACTCTTAATAAAAATGTCAAAGCCTCGAACACGTCTCATTTTACCTCGAAATCACCTGAAATGACCTAAAAACAATTCGAGGACATGATCAAGGTAAAATTGAATGTAATGTGCATAAAACCAATATAAAAGCACGAGATTCGACACTAAAATAGGGTTGTAAACGTGCTCTAAAACGAGCACATCAGATGGTCAAGGAAACCCCTTTTAGTGGATTAAGAAATGAATGTCCTCTTCAACATCTCAAGGCATTCTCTGATATTTATGGACTTATCCCTCCATGCCCCAACAACCTTGATTATGTTTGATTGCACTTATTCCATTTAAGCTTAGCGGGGGATGCTAGAGACTTGTACAAATGCCTTGAGCCAAACTCCATCACCAATTGGGCCTAACTGAAAACTGCATTCTTGGAAAGGTTTTACCCTACTGTGAGAATACAGGATTGGAGTAAAAAGATTGCGTCATTCACTCAAGAAGATGAAGATAACTTAACTACAGCTTGGAGTAGGTTCAAGAGGATGATACGTGCATGCCCTCATCATGAATATGGGGACAACCACCTGAATTCATTCTTTTATGATGGCCTCAATGATACTACCAAGGCTCTTCTAGACTTAGCAATAGGTGGCCAACTCTCTAAGATTCCATGCAACTAGGTAAAAGCCAGAATTAAGGAAGTTGCTAAGAATAGTGCTTGGGGAGGAGCAAGGAGTAAGGGTTTACCAAGAGGAACGATTGACACAACCAACCTGGACACCATCAGTGCTAAGATTGAAGCAATTATTGATAAGAAGATGTCCAAGTTAAGCCTAGTCGATAGCTCGAACACCCCTCCGGTGCGTAAAAAGCACTTTGCATGTGCGATTTGTGGGGGTACCAACCATGATACTTCCTATTGTGGTGGTTCGCACTCCGAACATGCTTCTGCAGTTGATTATGGTGGTTACAATCCAGAGACACAGGTGATGAATTATGACGGTTTTGGGTATAATCCTGATCATGTTGCAGCAGTTAACTATGGTGGATAAGGACAAGGAGCAGGGTATGGGAAACAACCTTTCCCCAATCAACCATATAGACCTCCTTTCAATTCAAATCAAAACCAAAGAAACTTCCACCCGGGATATAATAGAAATGCTCAGAGTGGGTTCAATAGTCAAGGTTTTCAAGGGAACCAATCGAGTGGAAATGCACCAAGGCCAAGTTCATATAGACCACTAGGGTTTAATCAAGGGCCTAGAGGTGGTTTAAATCTGCCTTTTCCACCTATTCAATCTCATCATGGGGTTTCTCAACCACAAAAAAATCACCCCTCAAGCAATGACCATTTAGCCTCCTAAGTAACTTCTCTTGCTCAGCATAACCATAGTCTCACTCAAATAAATCGGACTCTCATCTAGCAGATGCAACAACTCCAAGCTTAGCAAAAGTTGTTTGAAACTCAACTCGCCCAAATGGTTAGTCCTCCTCCACCACCGCTATTCCTATCTCACCCTTAACCTAACCCCTCCACACAACCTCCACCTCAGCACCCAAACCCAAACCAACACATTGCAAAAGCTATCCACCTAAAATCAGGGACTCAGTATGACAACCCTTCATATCCAGTTGATGCACCTTTAGTACGGGTTGGTGATGAGACAAGAGTGAATGTAAATGAAAAAGAAGAGGAACAAGGTAAGGGGTCGAGAGTTGACAGTGAAAGAAGCAAGGATGATGAGGAAGAAAAGATAAGGAGTGAGAAGTTGATAGAGATTGAGGAAGAGAGAAAGAAGAGAATTGAGGAGAGAAAGAGGCTAGATTGCTTGTATGCCCCTCCACTTCCTTTTCTTATAGGAGAGTAGAGAAGCAAATAGATGAGAAGTTCAAGAGATTTCTAGAACACTTGCAAAAGATGGAGATGAAGATTCCGTTTTTAGATGCAATGGCACACATGCCTAAGTGTGCCAAATTCTTGAAAGACTTACTCTCCAACAAGAAAAAGCTTGAGGAAGAAGTAATCAATCTCCCCCATCAAGTTAGTTCCATTTTACAAGGGAAAATGCCCATAAAAAAGCGAGATCCCGGTCCATACAACCTTCTAGTAAAGTTGGGGAATCTTGATCCCAAAGGGGCGCTCGCCGATCTAGGAGCTTTGATTAGCCTTATACCTCTATCCATCGCCAAGAAGCTACCCTTTAGCCTCAAACCTTCAAGAAAGACAATCCATTTGGCGGATAGGATCATAAAAGTTCCGTGTGGAGAGCTTGATGATATACCTATCCAAGTGGGAGAATTAGTGGTCCCTTATGACTTTGTAGTGATGGAAATGAAAGAGGACCCTTATACTCCACTCATTTTGGGAAGAGCCATTTTAAAAACGCTCTGGGTGGTTATTAATTTCCATGATGACACCATAACGGTGGAAGTAGCCCAAGTGAAGGTAGTCTTCAAAATTTCCCTGCTCTTGAAGAAACCAATGGTTGAATAAGTCTGCCACCTTAAAGTAGATGATAAGGGAGTTGAGAATTATCAATGGAAAATAGAAATCGGGTATTCAATAAGTGATGAGGATACCTATAAAGAAGATGAGCAGTTTGAAAACTAAGTGGACAGGGCCCAAGAATGTAAGAGCAAAGAAGCAGAATCTGAGCCACTGCATGAGGTTAAGGAGGGTATTGTCTATAAGGGGGAGAGTTCCAAGACTTCTCCCCAAGTAAGTTTGAAACCTATACCCCCTAGCCTTAAATATGCTTATCTTGATGATGATGAGGGAAGTCCAGTCATAGTGAGTTCTGAGCTTGATGACGCCTCGTTGGAAAAATTGCTTGTTTTACTAAGAAAATATCGAGGTGTCATTGGGTACTCACTTGGTGATATAAAAGGGATTAGTCCAACCCTTGTTATGCACAAGATTCATCTTGACGATGAGCATTTCTTCTCAATTGAGCCACAAAGAAGGCTAAACCCCAACATGAAAGAGGTAGTTAAGGATGAAATCCTCGAACTCCTCAAGGACGGCATCATCTACTCGATTTCAGATAGCAGGTGGGTTAGCCCTATTCATGTTGTCCCGAAAAAGGGAGCAATGACCATTATTGAGAATGACAATGGTGAGATGATCCCAACTAGAGCCACCACAGGATGGCGAGTTTGTATTGATTATCGCAAACTAAACAAGGCTAAAAGAAAGGATCATTTCCCTTTACCCTTTATCGACAAGATGCTTGAGAGATTGGCAAGACACAAGTACTATTTTTTTCTAGATGGCTACTCTGGTTTCTTTCAAATTCCGATCCACCCTGAGGATCAACAGAAAACAACTTTTACTTGTCCTTTTGGGACTTTTGCTTATAGAAGAATGCCCTTTGGATTATGTAATGCTCCATCCACTTTCTAGAGGTGTATGTCTGCCATATTTGCTGATATGCTGGAGCACTTCATAGAAGTGTTCATGGATGATTGGAGTTTGTCGTTTGAATTAATGTGCGATGCCATTGATATCTCTATAGGTGCAGTTCTTGGACAGAAAAAGGAAGGAAAGCACCATGTCATATGCTGTATCAGTAAAACACTGGATCCAGAAAAACACAACTACTTTACTACGGAAAAGGAGATGCTGACAGTAGTCTATGCTTTTGAGAGACTGCGCTAGTATTTGATATGTTCTAAGGTTTTAGTTTTCATGGATCACTCAGCCCTAAAATTCTTAATGACGAAGAGAGATGCAAAGCCAAGGTTGATCCGTTGGGTGCTCCTATTGCAAGAGTTTGATTTTGAATTGAAGGATAGGAAGGGAAGTGAAAATGTGGTAGCTGACCATTTGTCTAGGTTACCTAAGCTTAATAATGACTCCTTCCCTATCCAAGATGAAATGGTTGAAGAAACTTTGATGATAGCGTTAGTTGTTGGGAAAGCCCATTGGTTGAAGAAACTTTGATGATAGCGTTAGTTGTTGGGAAAGACCATTTGTCTAGTTTGTGGGGAGCTACCAGAGTTTGTATCAAGAGCAATGAAAAAGGCTTTCTTTGGGAAAGTCGGGAATTTCTTTTGGGATGACCCCTATTTGTTTCATGCCTGCGCCGACGGCATAATCTGCCGTTGTATCACTGAAGAGGAGGTCCCTAAGGTTTTAACTCACTGTCACTTATATGCGTGTGGCGGCCACCATGGGACAATGAACACTACTGCTAAGGTCGCCACCATGGGTTTCTTTTGGCCCACCTTGCATAAAGATGTTGAAACATTCGTGAAAAGCTATGAGAGATGCCAAAAAGTTGGAAATATCTTAATGAGGAATGAGATGCCTCAAAATTACATCCTTGAGTGTGAAGTCTTTGATTGTTGGGGTATTAACTTCATGGGTCCTTTTGTGTCATCTCATGGAAACCAATTCATTTTGGTAGGGATAGATTATGTGCCTAAGTGGGTGGAGGGCATCACCTCGCCTACAAATGATCACAAAGTAGTTATGAAGTTTTTTAAGAGCATAATCTTCCCTCGATTTGGTGTTCCCAAGATAGTCATAAGTGATGGGGGTTCCCACTTTGCGAAAAATGAGCTGAACAAACTGTTGAAGAAATATGGAGTCGTGCACAAAGTTGGTTCACCTTACCATCCCCAAACTCAAGGACGGGTGAAAGTTGTCAACAGGGAAATTAAGCGAATACTAGAGAAGGTGGTTAACCCGAACAGGAAAGATTGGTCTCTCAAGTTAGACGATGCTCTTTGGGCACACCGTACATGCTATAAAACCCCTAATTGGTACCACCCTGTTCTGACTGTTGTATGAGAAGTCTTGTCATTTACCAGTGGAATTGGAATGTAGATCTTGGTGGGCAATCCAAACCCTTAATTTGGACCCTACTCTATTCTATGAGAAGCGAGCCGCACAATTAAGGGAATTGGAAGAATTGAGGCTAGACGCATTCCACAACATGCACATCTACAAGGAACGAACTAAGCGTTGGCACGACCAACGGATCCTTCAATGTGAATTCCTTGTAGGAGATAAAGTACTACTCTTCAATTCCAGAGCAAAGTTATTTCTCGGGAAACCAAAATCGAGGTGGTCTGGGCCATTCGAGATCTTGCAAGTATTTCCTTATAGAACGGTATAGTTGAAAGATCATCATGGAGGTAGTTTCATTGTGAATGGGCAACGACTAAAACTCTTCCATGAAAGTAGCCTTCACAAAATCAACACTGTCAAGCGCATAAGGTTAGATGATGTTGAAGTTAAATGATTGGTATAACAAGTATCTGAACTTTGGATCATCACTCTTTTGAGTTTTATTAGGTTTGAAGCAGTTAGTTTCGTTTAGGTATTTGTTTCGTACTGTTTTTCATTTATGGTCTCAGCTAAGTCGAGCTAAACGATGTTAAACAAAGCACTTACGAGAGGTAACCCGGTCTTCTTTGAATTTTCTTGCTAAATAATCATTGTAGCATTTTTGGTTTGGGAGAAGACATATCCTTTGATTATTCCTGGCCTAAAAATATCGAAAAATATTCCATTCGGCCGAATGGACGTTCTATTTGGGCGAATGGACTTGGATTATAGACTCAAACTTGAGATTGGTGGAGCGTGAGAATTTCGAAAGAGTAATCAATTCGGCGAAGGAAATCCATTCGGCTGAATGGACGTCCCATTCAGGCGAATGGAGGTACAGACAAAACTGGGCAAGAGTTTCTGAGAACGTCGAATGGATACTCCGTTCGGGCGAATGGAGATCCATTCGGCCGAATATCTAAACAATTCGGGTGAATGGTAGCAAAGATAGCTAAGAAATCCTTCAAAATTCAACCGAACAGGGCCTTCTATTCAGGCGAATGGAGGTCCATTCGGCCGAATTAAACTCCATTCGGGCGAATGGAGCACCAGCTCTATAAATACCCCTCCATTTTCCACGGTTTTCTCACAAATCACTCACAACTCTAAAAAACGCTCAAGCACGGTTTACTCACTCTGACTCACTCATTTTCACTACCATTCCTCCCTCTCCTTCATAAACATCAATCCACCACCATGGGACCATGCAGGAGCTTAAGGAATCCCTTCAAACATCCAAAGAAACAAGGGGAAGGATCCTTTTCCGGTACGGCAAGAGACGAGCAATGAACCGGTTCTCAACCACAACCGGAGCATCAACAACGTCTCCCGGGTCAAGAACTCTGGTTCGACGAAGAATATAGGATGGCGGTCTTCGTATCGTTGGAGCAATTTAAATGCTTTCAACGGTTAAAGGTACGTAAAATCAACTCTTCTTGATACTTAGATCTTTCAATTCTACAACGTATGGGTATATATGAAAACTTTGCTGAACTGTTGATGGCATGTGGCCTTCAGAACTAGATAACCATGTGACACCCAACTCACAAGCTTTTAACTTATGAGTTTCTGAGTTCTGTTAGCCCATGTCAGCGTGAGAATTGGTTGCATTTGTCTTTCCAGTTAAGAAATGCAACCTATTTCCTTGATTATGCCGCCTTTTGTACTGTTTTTGGTTTTACCAATGAACCTATTTCGGATAAACAACCGGATAATGCTTGTGTTTCTGAGTTATGGCCTAAGATTGCTGGCCGGCTTGTTTATCCGAATATGAATATTTATGCTTTTGATGTGCAACACCCAGTCCTGAGAATGTTCTTCAAATTTTCTAGGGAGACATTGTTCCCTTCCCATAGCCCTCACCTAGTTAGAAACCAAGAAGTGCACATATTGCACCGATACCTTGCACCGCACAATGACACACAAATTAGTATTCCAATGACACTATGGAAGTTTCTAAACACCACATCCACCCTTGATGTTAAAACTGACTTATATGTTAGGGGGAATGTATACCACATTGCTAAATTCCTAAATGTTATTAATCCAATAAAATTTAGTGATAGATTTGCCAATATCACCACCCTTCAAGAGCAGTGTCTCGTAAGAGTTGGCTTTATCTTCACTGACCCTCTGCGATGGCGATACCTTAAAGACTGCGTCATTCCCCTCCTCTCTCCAAATTTACCTCCCCTCTTGCAGTTTGGAGACTCGTATCTTTTAGAGGCAATATGTCGAGATATACAGTCGAGCCCCCTCTTAGACCCCCTCCTTGTCCTCACACCCTATCTATGCGTGATCGTCCCCGGGCCTCCACTTCAGTTTTACCTA
Organism: Dysphania ambrosioides; assembly: GCA_026401315.1. Taxonomy (NCBI): domain Eukaryota; kingdom Viridiplantae; phylum Streptophyta; class Magnoliopsida; order Caryophyllales; family Amaranthaceae; genus Dysphania; species Dysphania ambrosioides. Next base: position 13,803,836 of record CM048659.1, read on the forward strand.
ACCATGATGATTTTGATGATGAATCTGATATTATGTCCTCCCTAGGTCACATAAAGGTCAGACATGACCAGCTCCTCATCACCCAGGCCCATCACACTGCCTGGCTCGATCACCTTGAGCAAAACTTTGAGCGGGCCAATTACCCGTGGTATGACCTAGCCTACCGCTCCCACATGGTCAACGAAAGCATGGCCACTCCCTCTTGGTATCCCCGTCATGACAACTATAATGAAATATCTTTAAGTCATGGGTTTGACCGGTTAGGCGTAGGTTCAACAACTTCACCCCCAACTCCTAGAAGAGCTTCTGATGACTATGGGATGGACTACACGGGTGGGAAGGAAGAGGAAGACGAAGATGAGGATGACGACCAGGGGATGAGGGTTTCTCCCTTAGCGCCGAGGCGGGCTTCAGCCTGGCCTGGGGGGGGGGGGGGGGGAGGGGTATCCATTGTCCACTACTCATCATTTTGTTGCGTGTCTTTTGGTCTTTTGCCCTATTTGGCTGCTGGTTTTATTGTTGTGTGGTTTTGCATTGTTTTGTTCTTTGGTTTTGCTTCTTGGTGTTTTTTTCAGGTCCTTCTACTCTCATCCTCGTAATGAGTTCCATTTGCTGCTTTGTTTCACCTACTTCTTGGTATGATCTTTTGCTCCCGCTTGAAAATCCAAAGTTGCTTATTTATTTCTATTTTTATTTTCTTTTCTTTTTCCTTCTTATGCTCAAAAAAAAATAAAAAAGGAATAAGAGAGAAAAACTTTGAAACAAACATGCAAGCTTCTGTCGTGTGCTTTACAATGATTATATGCAAACTCGTGTTTCCCTAGCCCTGTGCCTGTTGTGGGTCTAAGTTTATCGATTGTTTTCCACTTAACTTGGTGGATCCGAGCTTGCTTGGTTTGTGGTTTGAATGACTACTTATTGAGGCGCATTTCGACTAGCCTGGTTAGGATTGAACCTTGTAGGACTCCATTGTGAGCCCTATATTATTGAGTGTTAGTCAGAGAATCTTAAGAATTGTGTTTGTTCTCCTCCATCATAATCTGCTTTTCTAAAGGTCAAGGATGATAACACGTTTGTAGTTACAGCTACATGGCCAAATTGCCTACCATGAATATTAATTAACTTTAGGTTAAGCCAAGTTTATGCCTTTACCTTTTTCTTCATAGCCACACTATTTAACTCCATGGGAGTGACTCTGTCATCATAGCTACATGAGATCTCAACTAACCCCAATTTTAAGTTTAAAGCTTTGTAAAAGAGACTCGTAGATCACACAGCCTCCAAGAAAAAAGCCACGGATAATACCCTGTGAAGCCCTAACCCCTGATTGTCAATACTCTAGGTGTGCACTAGCCTAAAGTTTTACTGCTTATCCTTCTTTCACTTTACATGATTTATAATTTAACACTTGGATTCCAATTTAACAAAGAACACGCATGTAAAACATCACAATTACATAATCAAACTCTTTTATATTGAAATTTTAACCCTTTGATTTCCTTCTCAAATTTTAACTTGTTGAACAAATTCAACTAACTTCGTCTTTAAGACTTGAAATCACCTTTACTTAATTCATCCCATTTGTAATGGAGTAATAATAAATAACCTCATGGATTAATTAGCAAATTATTTCTACTTGAATCTATTGAGATTCCTCAACCGTACATAATATTTTCCTTATTAGTATTAATAATTCATAATTCATAACTCACCAACAATACTAAATCATGCTTCTAAATAAAGAACATGAATCTTTTTAAATATGTAACCAAGAAATCTCACCCAAAAGGTTCCCCAAATATGATACTAAGTTTTTTTTTTACCTTAGATCATGCTCCTAAAAGCAAGATTTTCGTAACTTATACGTACCTTGAATAGAACAATCGAATTGCCACTTTCACAACTATGAATTGTCTCCTACGAATCATTTTCCTAAACAAAATAACACAACCTTAATCAATACCCTAACAAACAAGTTTTACAACAATTATACCCATGTAAAAAAAACTTTCAAAATTCATTTAAATGCTTTAAACCTTTGTTTTTAATACTCAAATCCTTGAAATATAATGAAAATCAATATTATAAATTCTAGAAAGTTTTCAAAGTCTGTAAAATGTTGATTATAATGTTCATAAAATCATTCAAATTCTCAACATAAAAATCTAAATTTCATATCCCATGAAATCTAAAAACTTATAATGAACATACCATCATTATATTAATCATAAAATACTCTTAGTTTAATGAGATAACCAATAATATATGATCGTAAACCCTAAAACACAAAAACTAGTGTATTTAACCCATAATTTCATGTATAAAGAATATGAAAATCTGTAAAATATATATAAATTCATAAAACTTATGATTATAAATAATTTTAACATATAATTAATTATTGAAAACAAACAGTTTTCCCAAATCATGAACTATAGAGCATAAAAATAAGGAAGAAAGAAAGAGAAAAGAAAGAAGAATGAGCAACAAAGAGGACTGGATGCTCCTAGTGTTTTCCTCCTCTCTATCTTTTTTTTCTAATTTTGTGAGTAAAGGAGCAATTAGGGGTTTGAGAGGGTTGGTTTATATATATATATATATATATATATATATATATATATATATATATATATATATATATATATATATATATATATATATATATATATATATATATATATATATATATATATATATATATATATATATATATATAGCTTAAAGTGGGTTGGGCATATTTTGGGCTTTTAGGTTTATGATGACTTAAAAAATATTTGTTTTATAATCAATAAATCTCATGATTATTTTAGGTAAACAATTAAACACATATTTTATAAAAATAAATCTTGTTTAGTTTATACTAAAACTATACTTGGAATAAAATGTAATTAAGATCTTGTAAATTTACGGAGGATTTAAAAGAAGTTTCGTCTATGAAACTTAACTCAAAATCAGTGATTTTCAAACAAAATTGCTGGGAATTACAATCCATCCTTCTTAAAAAAAGTTTCATCCCCGAAACTTAACCATAAAATTCAAGATTTTTTACAGAATATTAATATAAACTGTTAGCAATGCAACGAGATACCTTGCATATTCTAGAGATATGCAATCAAAACAATAAAAAGCGCAACTAGCATATTCTAGAGATATGCAATCAAAAAATAAAAAAACACGAAATTACATTGCATTCCACCCCCCTTAAAAGAAAAGAGTTACGACCCCGTAACTCACCTCAACAAATAACTTTGGACATTTCTTCTTCATTACATCTTCAGTTTCCCAAGGTAATGTGCTCACTTAAGTCATTCCAGCACACATGCTTCCACATTTCCTTTCATATAGTGCCTCAAAAGGTATCTTTACAATACTCGCATGATAACTATTATTATATGAGAATTCTATTAGATCCAATTGATCATCCCAAGTACCCTGGAAATCTATTGCACAAGCTCTCAGCATATCCTTTATAGTCTAGTTTGTCCTCTCTTTCTGCCCATCTGTTATAGGGTTAAAAGCTGCACTCATTTTCAAGGTAGTCCCTAGGTTATCTTGCACTTTTTCCAAGACTTAGACAAGAACCTTGAATCTCTATCAGACACTATATCCTTAGGAAATCCATGTAAATAGACTAAATTTTTCACATATGCCTTCACTAGTTGCTTTTTCTTCCAAGTCTCCTTAATTGTTATGAACACGGCTAATTTGGTGAGTCTATCCATAGTCACCCAAACTATATCATTACCCATTCTAATCCTCAGTAAACTAGTCACAAAGTCCATGAAATTGAATTCCATTTCCATCTAGGTATTTCTAATGGTCATCTTCCCCATGAGTCTTTTATGTTCTATTTTAACCTTTTGACATGTTAGACATCTAGACACATATATACTAAACTATTTCTCTTTTTGATCCTTATACAACTTATTGCCCCTAAGGTGAACTGAATATGGGGTATTATGACCTTCTTTCATTATTATCCTCTTAACTTCATTACAACTTTGAGGTACACACCATTTTCCCTTATACCTTAGGATATCTTCCTCATGGATCTTGAACTCAGAATACAAATCGGTAGTCACCCTATCTCTAATCATTTGTAAAGATTCATCCTTTGTGTGTTTTCCTTAATTTCCTCAAATAAGGATGGTTCTATCGACAAGGCACTTAACAAGTTCTCTAACTCTCCATGACTCATAACTTCTAGGTTTAACCTCTTCATATCCTCACAAAACTCATCGACTACTATCAAAGCATTGATACTATGGTTTGATTTTCTGCTAAGAGCATTTGCAACAATATTTGTCTTTCTCTCGTAGTACTAGATGTCTAAGTCGTAATCCTTAATCAACTCTAACCATCGATGTTGTTGCATGTTCGAGTCCTTCTTAGTGAAAATGTACTTTAGGCTCTTGTCGTCTGTGAAAATCTTGTAGGTGACGTCATACATGTAACGTCTCTAAATTTTTAATGCAAAAACAATAGTTGCGAGCTCTAAGTCATTAGTAGGATAGTTGGCTTCATATGGCTTCAACTATCGAGGCACATATGCTATGATTTTCCCATTTTATTGCAGCATGCATCCTAAACCATATTTCGAGGCATCGTTGTACACTTCGAATCCGTCGTTGTCATCGGACAATGTTAGCACTGGCACGGTAATCAATCACTCTTTAACGGTTTAAAAAGCCAACTCGTACTTTTCATCACACATAAATTTGATCTCCTTTTTCATCAGGGTGGTTATAGATCTGGCTATTCTAGATAAATCTTTTACAAAACCTATTATAATATCTAGCCAAACCCAAGAATCTTCTAACATTAGTCATATTTTTAGGAGTAGGTCGTTCATTAACAATTTTGATCTTAGCAGGATATATCAAATCGCCCTCTATAGAAATTTAATTACCCAAAAATACGACACATTCTAACCAAAACTCACATTCAAAAAACTTTGAGTATATCTTATTTCTCCTAAGGGTTTTCAGGATGATTCTCATATCTTTGGCATGGTCTTTCTTATTTCTTGAATACACTAGGATGTCATCAATGAATACTACCATAAACTTGTCTAGGTACTCATGGAAAACTCGGTTCATTAAGTTCATAAAGATAGCAGGTGCATTGGTTAACCTTAAGGACATAATTGTAAACTCATAATTGCCATATCAAGTTCTAAATGCAGTCTTCGAAATGTCTTTATCGAATATTCGTAGTTGGTGATACCCCAACCTTACATCTATCTTTGAAAACACACTCGTCAAATAAATCATCTATTTTGGGTAATGGGTACTTATTCATCACAGTCACATTGTTCAACTCCCTAATCATTGCACAACCTTATGCTTTCATCTTTCTTCTTTACAAACAACACTAATACAATAGGTTTGATAAACCCTTTATTTAACAGAACTTATAACTAGGTCTTTAACTCTTTCAATTCAGCTGGTGCCATTATGTAAGATGCCTTAGAAATAGGTGCAACTTTCGAAACTAAGTTTATGGTGAACTCGACTTTCCTACTAGGTAGCATCCCAAAAATTTCATTTGGGAAAACATCTACAAATTCGTTTACTATGGGGATATCTTCTATTCTTTTGCTTTCTCACATGCTCATGTCTTGCACACAAAAAAGGTACAATATATACCCCTTGATTATTAATTTCCTACTATCTATTGCAGAGATCAACTTGTATACCTTAGGTTCCCAAATCGCCTATAAGACACGATTTTCCCCAAAGGACTCCTTAGGTGCACCTTTTGCATCTCACAATCTATCTTGTCTTTGTGTAAGCTTAAGCAATCCATTCCCAAAATCACATCTAAATCTCCCAAGTCAAACTCAACAAGGTCAGATGGGAAAATAGTTTCCCCAATTTTAAAGGAAAATTTTTGTGGAGTTTAGTACATGGAATAATCTTACCCGTGGGTATAAAAACTGACAACTCAACAAGAGTTGACTCAGGTAAATGTAATCGAGATACTATGGGTGTAGCAATAAAAGAATATGTTACTCTAGAATCAAATAAAGTTTCCATAGAAGTTGAGTGAAGTGTCTACATTGGAAGATCTCTCCACCTCCTTCATGCCCATTATAGAAAGGCGCCCAAGATTAACGTGTCTCCTCTCATTAGTATTGTTGTTGATGTTGGAGTCATTACTATTGTTGTTGCTAGAGTTGTTGTTGTGGTTGTTGTTGTTGTTACCCCCATTGTAGGGTCTCCCATTCTAGTTACCTAGCCTATTGTTTATTATTCTCTAGTCATACGAGGTGTTTATCCTTTGCTGATTATTCCCACAATTTTCCTCATTTTTCTTCTTTAAGAAACATTTGTACTTCCTATTACCCTTCTTTTGGCAGTACCGACAAGTTACTAGGTTTCCTTTGCAGTCTTTTCCAAGTAATTATTTTTGCACATCTTACATTATTATTTTCTATTTTCAGTACCTTGGTTAGCAGCGTTATTCATCTCTCGGTTTCTACCCTCAATCATGTTTCCATTTCTAGGCCTCTTTGAGTTATTCGAGTATAGAATTTTCTCCAACAAATTTATGCTGTCTCCATTGCCTATTTCCTGATTAAGATCACTCTTAATTACGGATTTGATACTCATCTCTCAATATTACCCCAGCAAAATAAAATAAATAAGCTAACCACACACAAAAATATAAAAGAATATAATGTATGAATGTAAAACATAAAAATATTAACTATATGCATGCCCTTCTTAACCTACCTCAAATCTCACTTATTTCCGAAAACTTAAAATTTAATGAATTTAAATTAATAAATAATATATATGTATAATAAGACGATCAAAATAATAATTTATTAATAATTGATAAAAATATTATTTAGCGGGAGCTTAGTTCGAGAAAATCAAAATCATGTTTAAATCAATGCGTGACTTCATGAAAATAATACTTTTACAATTTGATTAGCAAATTATTTTTCCAAAATGGTTTAAGGTTTAAGCGCCTAATGAAAATCATTTTGCCTTTTATGGTACATAAAATCTAACCTAAAGCTCTGATACCACTTTTTAATACTTGGTCATTCCCTCTTTCTGAAAAAAATCTTGAGAGAACTACCGTTGTGTTATCACCACATGTTCAAACGTTGAGACTTTAAATTAGAATTTTGCAGCGAAAAATATAAAATTTTCAAATAGAACTTCAAAATGCCAAACTCAATCAAACGTATAATCCGAAACCATTACGACCCTTTTTAAAATATATGAAACACCTATCAAACCAAATTCGAACAAGTTTCAAAATATCTAGAAAATATTAAGTCAAACAAAGCAAGGAAAATAAATTATTATCCACTCATCCTAGTAATGCATGGAAATCCCAAAAATATATTCTCCAAAATTACAAATGTAAATATTAGATCATTACAGGGTCATTAAAAGGCAAAGGCCATAACCAAAAGATCACACACAAATCACATAATCTGCAAAGTTGAGTTTATAAAAGTTACGAAAAACAAAATAAATGTGATAATTAATAAGAGTAAATGCATGACATTCCTACTCGTATAACATAATACGTTACTCAAATTAACTCATTGATTAATTAATTAATAATTTAGATTAAGCAACACAAAAGGTTGTCTCCCTATGTCCCAATCAGAAACATTAAAATAAATAAATAAATAAATCCACACACTTTCATCAGAGGGTATCAAAAATAATATAAATCCAGATGGTAAACGGGCATGACTACATCACCATATCTAAATAAGATTAACTAACCCCAAATTTAAGTTTAAAACTTTATAAAAGAGACTTGTAGATCACACAGCCTCCAAGAAAAGCCATGGGATAATATCCCATGAAGCCCCAAACCATGATTGTCAATACTCTAGACGTACACTAGCATAAAATTTTATTGTTTATCTTTCTTTCACTTTACATGATTCATAGTTTAACACTTGGATTTCAATTTATAAAAGAACACGCATGTAAAACATCACAATTAAACAATCAACCTCTTTTATATTGAAATTTTAACCCATTGATTTTCTTCTCAAATTTTAACCTGTTGAACAAAGTCAACTAACCTCGTATTTAAGACTTAAAAATCACCTTTACTCAATTCATATCATTAGTAATGAAGGAGTAATAATAAACAAACTTATGGATTACTTAGAAGACTAATTCGACTTGAATCAATTGAGATTCCTCAACCATACTTAATCCTTTCCTGATTATTATTAACAAATCATAATTCATAACTCACCAACAATACTAAATCATGCTTCTAAATAAAGAATATGAATTATTTCAAAAACGTAAACAAACTATCTAACCCAAAACGTTCCCTAAACACGATACTAAGTTTTTGTTTTACCTTAGATCATGCTCATAAAGGCAAGGTTTTCGTAACTTGTACGTACCTTGAATAGAACAATCGAATTGCTACTTCACAACTATGAATCGTCTCCTACGAATCATTTTCCTAAACCGAATAACGCAACTTTAATCAATACCCTAACAAACAAGTTTTACAACAGTTATACCCATGTAAAAAAAACTTTCAAAAATCGTGTAAATGCTTAAACCTTTGTTTTTAATACTCAAATCCTTGAAATATAATGATAATTAGTTTTATAAATTCCGAAAAATTTCCAAAGTCTACAAAATGTTGATTATAATGTTCAAAACAAGTAATATATTGTTTAGGATCATATACTACCCCTAAAATAATAAAATCATTCAAATTCTCTACATAAAAATCTTAATTTCATATTCCATGAAATCTGAATTTTTTTTATGAACATAACATCATTAGATTAGTCACAAAATACTTTTAGTTTCATGAAATAACCAATAGTATATGATCATAAACCCTAAAACATAAAAACTAGTGCATTTAACCCAAATTTTCATGTATAAAAATATAAAGATTGGTAAAACGTATATAAATTCATAAAACTTATTATTATAAATAATTTTTACATATATTTAATCATTGAAAACAATCAAAACAATCATTGAAACCATTTTCCCTAATCATGAATTATAGGGCGTAAAAATAAGAAAGAGAAGAAGAAAAAAGAAAGAAGGTTGGCGGTCGCTAATGGCAAGGTGGCGACTGGATGGCAGCAAAGATGACTGAATGCTCCTAGGATTTCCCTCTTCTCTATCTCTTTTTTTTTATTTTGTGAGTAAATGAGCAATTAGGGGTTTGAGAGGGTTGGTTTACTTATATATATTAGGCTTAAAATGAGTTGGGTATATTTTAGGCTTTTGGGTTTATGATGACTTAAAAAAATATTTTTTATATAAAAATAAATCTTATGATTATTTTAGGTAAACAATTAAACACATTTTTGTAAAAATAAATCTTGTTTAGTTTATACTAAAACTATACTTGGAATAAAATGCAATTAAGATCTTGTAAATTTACGGAGGATTACTGTAAACCCTAAATTGGGAGGCAAGAGACTTAATGCGGCAGATCACATTTGTAATCTCAGAAATATCTAGCCCAAAACCTCGAAGGATTGAAACCAACACAATAAGGTTTGTTAGAATCTAAGATGAAATAAAACACTTCGATAAACACCATGTCTAGGCGTGTAGATAAGCTAAGGCCTCCAAATGAAGAACCAAGGAGGCAAGCCTACTATCGATCCTCCTAATTCCTCCCTAACTTACTCGATTCTCGCCTCTAAACTCCATCAACTTGCACTACCACAAGGGAGACCAAGTGAAAACTTGTGAAGGCTAAATATTCGTTTTAGGAGAATGCAGAAAGTACAAATTTTTCACATTTCGATCAACAAAGGAAGAATGATCTAGAAAATATCCCTCTATATATAAGGCCATCGCCCGAAGTTAGACCATTTTTGTTGTTGAAGACCAACTCATTCCTTGAAAATCCAAATGTTAACATTGGAAAACTAAGTTTTATGTTCCAAGTTGTAACACCTTTGACATTTGGAACATGTACATAAAAAAGTACATGTTTTATTTAAAAATTAATTAGTTCTTGCCCGATCAATGCCCCAAGTTATTTTACATTGTTTTAGATTATTCTTGTGATTATATTTATTATAAATGAACTTAGTTTCTCCGATATTTTAGTTTTTAGTTGTTTCTTATTGTAATAAGATATGAAATTTTTAGTTGTGCCTTAAATCTTTCAAATCAAGATGCAAGACATTGTTTTTAATAAAAGGTGTTAGGTGAGACATATCACACAATCCTATTGTTGTGACAAACCTAAATTTTAAAAAGAAAAAATTGAGACCCACAAGCACATGTACTCGCTTTAATAGCAAGGCATTTAAGATATTGAGATTTTCTGAAATAATTCGCCACGCCCGTTACAAGTATTTTTGTAATTTCGACTCTTTGATATATGATGCACTCATTACGAAAAATTTTCTTATTTAGGAATTAAAATTATGGAATCTAGTGAAGCTATTAGTTCGAATGCATTGCTCCTCAAATCTTTTGATGCTTCTAAATCTGAAAAAAATGTAGAATTAAAAACAATCAATTGTGAAGGTAATGTGTTAACAAGATTTTCACAGTCGTTTATGCTGAACCTTGAACCAAACAATACTTATAACAACCTACACACTACACAAGTATAGTGGGGTAGGGGATCGAACCACGAGGACAAAGGTTAACAATAAACTCCGCGTCTCAACATAACGGGGCTTTGTGGTCTGAAGAGCATCTAAAACCAATGACAAAAATAACAAGCATGGTTTACTAAAGAGGTAAATCAAGGAGAGAAAACGGGGACGAGATTAGATTCACCCTAGGAAGGGGATTTTAAAAGAGAATATGATAGAGGAAATCAAACAATAACTAGTTTAGACACCCAAGTATGCGAGAGGAAGTTGGTGATTCCAGAAATCACAATGAACGACCTATAATTGTCCTATGTCTCCAAAGGATTTGCAGGACAAGATTCACATTGGGTTTCAAGGACTACTTATTGTCATCTTTCCTCTAATCTTAGACAATGAAGAACATAACCTCTCCTAGGGTTTCACTAATCAATCCCCAAAGAGAACTACTCACACATGATTGAGATGTAAGAAACAATGATAATCAATAAAATAAACACAACAAATTATAATCATCAAAACAAACCAACAAGAGTAAAGATAAAGTAGAAATTATTCTAGATAAGCAATAAATATGAGGCTAGACATTGAATGCAATATATGAACTCAAAAGTAAAGAGGAAATTGATACTTACAACCCAATGTTGATGCTACAATAAGGAGGTGGTGAAGATTCAATAACCATGATTGGAATCCAAACTAGAAAGTTAAAAACTTGGAATAAAAAAGATTGAGATAACAAAACTAAGAAAACTAGGGTTTAATGAACTAAGGAAACCTTAAAGGTTAATCAAACTATCTTAGGGAATGTATTAGGGCTCCCTTATTTCTACGGAAAGTGGGATATTTATATCCTCTAAACAACGTAAATTCGAATGCCCAAAAATGCCCTTGGGATTGTCTAGAGAAGAAATAAAATTCCCGCAGAAAAACAAGTCTATTCGCCCGAATGGGTGACCCATTGGCCCGAATTTTGACATTCGCAATAAATAAGGAACTACTCTAGGAGATATTCGCCCAAATGGTAAGGCCATTCACCCGAAGGGATTACCATTCGCCTGAATGTTGCTTCATTCGCCTATTCCAGCAGCTTTGGTGATTTTCTACATTTGCAACAATTAAGGAACTTCTTTGTGCGCGATTCGCCCGAATAGTAATGCCATTCGCCAGATTCATTCGCCCGAATGTTGCTCCATTTGCCTATTCCAGCATTTTTGGTGAATTTCTATGAGGAAACATAGGCCATTCGACCGAATGACATGTCCGTTCAGCCGAATGGATCTTGATTTGGCTATTTCAGCTACTTTTGCCTCTTAACTTGAGCATGATCAACACCAATTGCTTGAACGGTGTCTTGGTTAGCCTGAATGGGGTAACAACTAGTGATTAGGGGCTTCCAAGTCTCACAACGCATCGATATTGACCTTGTTATCCTCAAATCTCCTGAAATAATCACAAAACAACCCCAAAGACAAGAATAAGGTAACATCGTGCATAATGTGCATAATAACGATTGAAAAGCATAAAACTTGGCATAATAAAAGGGTGGTAAACGTGTTCATAAATGAGCAACATAATGTTTAAATCATTGTACATAAATGCAAATATGGTTTAAATTGCTTTTGCCAAATGACTATTTACTTTACTTTATACATTAATCTCGAATTTACATATCTGATATAATAATTCCTATATATGATGTATTTTCTCAGTAAATAATTCTAAACATTTTGTATATAAAAGATAAATTTTTGTATAACTAAGGTAAATTAAGTTGGCATATCTACTGGTATATAAACCTAAAAGTTGATATGCCTGAGATAAATTTTTGTATATTTGAGATAAATTTTTGTATATTTGAGATAAATATTTTATTTTTGTATTATGATGATTATAACTTATTGAAATTTTTATAACTACGGTTAATTTTTGTATACAAATGTTTAATTTTTGTATAGCAAAGATAAATGTTAATATCTAAATTGATATTAGAATTACTATATGAAATTGAAATTTCTAAAACAAAGATCATAACTTGTATTCCTCATATGTGAACACCTATAAATGATATGTTAATTTCTAAACCTAAGATAATAAATTTTATACCAAAGATAAGAACTACTATATCTAAGATTATTGCTGGTCTACCTGAGATAGTAATGGTCTAGGGATAAGAATACCTATAATTAAAATAATAAATTCTATAGTTGAGATAAAAAATTATGTAAGTGGATAATAAACTTTAATCCTAATGTCAGAACATGTGTATATGAGATTCATATAATTATATATGATAGAATAATGTATATATTTGATATAATATTAACTATAGGTAAAACTTTAATTATTAGACACATTAAAAGCAGACATTAGTTAATCTATATTAATTTCTCATATTAATGTGTTAATATATGAGATCAAAGTCTCTTTACTTGAGATACTTATTTTTGTTATTTACATTATTCAAAGAATAAGATTACTACGAATTTGATGGCATTGATAATATTGGTGGATGACTTTTGAAGAAGACATTAGTTAATTAGGATGAAGCTTATTTTTTATGTTATATAAGTCTCTTTTAAGATTTATAAATTTTAGTATTAGAAAATTTACAATTAGAAAAATTAATGAAAAACTACTTAAGTGCTACTTTTGCTCAAAAGAAGGATTTTATAAGTCAAAATAATGCATATTTTTATGTATTTAAGATTCCAAAAAATAAGTGAAAAACATTAAACTAGGTTTGAAAAATTAGTTGTTGGTGAATGTATATCATATTATATTATTAATTATTTTTCCTTAATTTTTTTATGACACTATATCCAATAATAATATCTATATCATCGTATGCTAAATATTTTATAAGTAATAACAAATGTCTATATCTTAAAATATAATTCTTTAACAAATGTCTATATCTTAGAAATGTAATTGAGAAAAAATGTACTCGTCATTTTATAATAAAAATGTTTATAATTGAGATAAAAATATCTATACCTTAGATATTACGTGTATATTTGAGATCAAATTTTTTATAATTTAAAATAAACTAAATATTTAATTCGGATCAAACTAACTAAATCATAATATCTATATCTAAGGCAATAATATCTACATATGAGATTAGAATGAATATTGAACCAAAGTACTTATTTCTCAAGAAAAAATGTTTATTTTTGAGATAAAAATATCTATTTCTTTAATCTTAATTTCTATATTTAATGTCAAAACTTTTATAACTAAGAAAGTATCAACTCATCAATTCAGATAAAAAAGTGAGATCATAATATATATATATATATATATATATATATATATATATATATATATATATATATATATATATATATATATATATATATATATCTGAGACCATAATCTTTATGTATCAGATTATAGTATTTATATGTAAGATTATGATTATCTATACCTAAGACCAAAATTTTTATAATTATGCCTATATATTATAACATAATTCTAATAACAAATGTCTATATCTTAGAATTAAATTGATGACAAATATTTGACTATATTTACGTAATGAATTTCTATTTATGATATATATATATATATACATATATATATATATATATATATATATATATACACTATATAAATTATCAAATTGAATAGTAAAAATCAATTTAATTTCAAAAAATATTTATTAAATAGAAATAAAACTTACAAATTTCTCAAAAACTATTTTAAAGTAAAAGAGCTATTAAAGTAGATAAGTCCTACATTTTTTGCAACACGAAGGAGGAAAATCAGGATCATCTCTTCATGTCATTTTGTGACTCTACTAAAAGAATATGGACAACAACTCCTCTTGGCCTAAGGGAGTTTAGAGCTGATTATTTGTACATGGGTTGTTAATAAGTTTTAGTACTTTGTCAAAGACTGGGAGTGGGGTGAGTACAAAATCAGAGAATTTTTCTTGTCTTATGGTGTACTTGGCTCCATAAGAATAAAGTCATATTCCATTGAAAGTGCTTTAATCCTAAGGAAATTATGATTCTAATGCATGAGTGGTCTTCGAGATGGATCAATGTGGAGGCAAACTTGATTCAAAGAGAAAAGGAGTTACTTTGAAATGTAACATGCAGATTTACTGGTCATGGGGTGAAAAAAGTAAGGATGAGTACAAAACCATCCCTACTGATGGTGTGTGGAGTCAGTCATTTCAGAATTCTAGAAAAGTGGGGTGAGGTTAAAGTAGGAAATGGCTGGGTAATCCTATGATATCTTGATCTAGAGAAGGAAATCAGAGGGTTAGGAGCAACTCCCCTCTTCAAGCAGAGTTGATGGCTATATGAGAAAGCATGGATCACACATCTCGTTTTGGGGACTATTGAATAATAAAGACATACAGCACAGAGGAAATTAGATATTAGAATAATCCAAATGAGGCCCTAAAGAAAACTGCAATGCTGGTCCAATATATCCTTCTGTTAGTTAGAGTTTCTAAATTTATTTCTTGTGTTAAAGGAAATAGATAGTTTATAATTAAGGCTCATAATCTAGCCATCAAGACTACAAAAGATCCCTAGTTTATTTTATTTTGTTTTCTTATTAAAATAAATAAAATAAACCACCACCACAATTTTTGTTTTAAAAATAAAATAAAGAGCGTTCTCATATAATATTATAGTTATGCTCCACTTCTCATCTTTGTCCTATGGCTAGGAGCAAACCCAACTAACCAGACTCAGCTCAAAATTAGTGAAGAAATGGTAACATCAACAGCAGCAGCAATTCCCAGGCTTCAATCTCCATTCATCTGTTCATCTCGCAATCTGTCAGCTTTCAACTCTTGTACATCTTCCTACTTACCCTCTACACTTCCTAGAGGTCAAGGCTCACGCCTTTCTTATCCATGCATTCGAGCTGCTGATCTTGATCAAAATACAGTATGTAACTGTAAATTGAACATACCCTCCTAGTTAATGAAGTTTATCAGAGTTTTTCATTGGGTTTATTAAGATCACAATGCTGTTGAGTTTGGTTTTTGCAGATCGTAGCTATTTCAGTTGGAGTTGTGAGTGTTGCTATTGGGATTGGCATTCCTGTTTTTTATGAGACCCAAATTGACAATGCTGTGAGTTTCTCTATATTGCCATATTGACATGTTTATGTATATGAGATTTGATCATAAATTGTGAATACCCCATCAAAAAGGACTAAAGTCAACTAAACTATACAATGTCCACTAAAAATTTGGCTTAAGATTCTGTTATTTGTCAATTCTATGTCTGTTTCTGCGCCACTCAAACAACATTTTATATACCTGTTGTTTTTATTATATGAGTCTCAAATGTACCTGAAGTTATATGAAGAGTTCGATTTATATATATAGAAAAATACCTCATCTTTGTTCTGTCGTTACTTTTGTCAATGTAACTTTTCTGTTTATATCTGTGGTAGAGTGTGTGTCTGTAACTTTAATACATGAAATTTCGAGCTAAAACATCCAATTTTAGAGAGCCTTATGTGGAAAAGATAAACATAATCAGTGAGGATAAAAGATAAGCTCAGTAAAAGATTAGATTAATCAAATAAGTTTGAGATAGAATAGAACTCATCCTGTAATCCGAATGGATAGAATTAGGTGCTTTGTATAAGTATCACAACCTGTAACACAGAAGTAATTCAATTCAAGTAATACAAAAACATTTTCACAAAATTACAGTAGTCTAAATTATCTCCTTAAAGATAAATTAATAGGCAAAAGAGCAAGAAAATGTTATTATAAGTAGAAAACATAAGAATCTTGAAAGAAATCTCGAGAATTAACATGATCCTGTATTTGTGTTCATCTTTGTTATGCAAAAAACAGAAATGTTCATAGCGTGTTATTGATTGAATTAGCTCACTATGTTGTAGGCCAAGCGAGAGAATACACAACCTTGCTTCCCGTGTGCTGGCTCTGGAGCTCGTAAGTTTCTGTTTTCATCTTCATTGTTGTTTCTTTTGAGATTTGTGGAAACTCTTGTTTAAGATGCATCCCATAATGCATTGGTCCTTGATTGTCTGCTAGACTTCGTGGGACCCAGGGGCGATATAGAAATTTTGATTTCACAAAGCTATTCTCGTATCATTGTTCTTTCCTAATAGTTAGCACTTGTATTTGACCCTCAATGGCTCATTGAAAACAAGCATAAGATGCTATGTTATATGCATCAAAGATGAGGTGCATAAGATTACCATTGGTCTCATAAAATTGTTTGGTGAGTAACTAGTTGAGGTGGTGGTATGAAGAATAACTTGGTGGTTTGAGAGTGTGTTACTAGTCTATGAAGGACAATAAACTCTGGCCTACTCAACTGGTTTATTGTGTACAATCCGAAGTTCAAGTTGCCAAGTTAACTTCCCTCGTGAAAGTAGAAGTATGAAAATGTATAAAGGTATGTAGTTGTGCATGGTTTTTGAGCTACATGACTGACATATACAATAGTGTTTTTTGAAAGGTAAGCCAAACATTATTCGACATGGTACTTAGCTTTTCCTGCCGGATTGTGTTCTCAATCACTGAGGAAACCAGTTTTCTCAAAGTATAACAGTCAATAAATATAAGGGGCAGATGTTTAAATTGGCTGTTCCTTTAACACCAATCAAGTGGGATCAGTTTAACCCATCATTAGCCTAAAAACCTAGCCTTTTGATGGTTGTGAGGTAATGTGAATCCTGCATCCGGAGCTAGTAACCACCCATTATCCTTTTGAGATGCCTGCAAAAGGTTGTCACATTTCCTGAACTGGAAATAGATTATACTTAGTTTTCCAAACATACCTCCTTTTGAATGGAGTGGTGGTAAGAACACAACTAGTATTAATGGAAGTTTAGCGGAAATCACAGAAGATCAGAGAAATAAGACTACTAATTTGGGCTAAGGGAGTGGACCAAAAAATTGTTACGCAAAGACGCCAAATTATGTGTAAGGACTTCAGTCTTCAGCTTAACAAAATACAGATGTTAGAGCTAACTTACTCAAGAAAGCTGCTAATCGGCTGATGTGCTTCATATACTTATTTAGTCGTGTTCTTTTATTAAACAACTACTAATTCCATTTCTTAATCAAATTTTCAGCTTATATATGCCTGTATGTGTTGTTAGTTTATGACTATGTAAACTGGAAAAATATGCTGTAATGATGTTTTTAGTTTTTGTATACTTCTTGTGAGCTACAGCATATACAGTTAGATTTCCTTGTTCCATTAGCCTACTTGTGATTCTGATCAAATATATTAGTTGTTCAACCTAAGAATGTTTTTCCTCTAGAGAGATGTAGATTCTGCCTGGGGACAGGCAATGTAACAGTAGAACTTGGTGGAGATGAAAAGGAAGTTTCTAAATGCATCAACTGTGATGGCCTTGGTTCTCTAACTTGCACTACATGTCAAGGTTCGAGAATTCAACCTAGGTATCTTGATCGAAGGTATGCCTTTCACACCTAAGGCTTTATTCTTTTCACCTTGAAAAAGTTTTTCTTAAGTTATTGAAAGTTAAATTAGAGGCTATCCAAGTTATACTTGCAACTAAAATAAGTTTTTAGATGTTCCAGTAACGAAGCCATCCTGAACCGTCTCTTTAATTTTTGTATCACTTTATGAGTAGTACTTTAACCTGAATGAAGCACACTACTTCAATCTTTTATGTAAGGGTTTTATTTGATACAAACATACATTTACCAGAAATCCACTGTACCAATATTTCACATGGCACTCCATACCTTAAACACTGTCCCATTTTATTTTAGATTTGAACAATTTGCTGTTTTTTCTTGAAAATCAGGGAATTCAAAGATGATGACTGAGTTCAACTTACTCCATTG
Organism: Dysphania ambrosioides; assembly: GCA_026401315.1. Taxonomy (NCBI): domain Eukaryota; kingdom Viridiplantae; phylum Streptophyta; class Magnoliopsida; order Caryophyllales; family Amaranthaceae; genus Dysphania; species Dysphania ambrosioides. The sequence continues at coordinate 13,822,258 of CM048659.1, forward strand.
CATTGCTGATACTTGTTCAACAAAAGGATTGAACCAGTGTTGAGTTAAACTTGCCTTGCCAAAGACCACAGATTTTTATTTATTTTTTTCTGATAATTTGTAATACCTGATACAAATTGAGTATTTTGACAGCATATTGAGTATACTCATTGGAATTCAAGATTTAGTGATTATTGAAGAATTATAATTTCTTTGGAAAGCAAAAAATTGCCGTCTTTAATGTTAGTCATCCCTGCTCCATTGTGCTTTCTTTTTGTGCACATTTGCTACATTAACTAATGGGAATCTCTCTTTATTCGTATCATTCCTATCTGATGCAGATGGGATCATAGCATCAAAAATACATGTCATTGTATATCATATTTGTAGATGGGGATCATAGCACCCATAACAGCTATCTGCAATACATTTTAGGTAACCCTCTGATATTTTATGATATTAAACATTCCTTGAAAATCGATTGCTTTTCCTAAGTACTTTCTTCTACCTGTGTGTCAAGTTGAAATCACTGGTAATATTCATATATGTTCTTTGCTTTGGCGTTGTACTCCTTACTTTATAATTGAATGCACTAAATCAAAGCTCTTAACTCAATCCTTAATGATCATTACGGTTTAGTAATTTACCATTGCGTTTTTAATATGATAAAAACAAAAATGTACTTTGTATAGCAGGTGCATTTAGTTGATCAAATTGTACTCATTTTGCAGAGATTCAGACAGCAGCCTCGGACAACGTACGTCCGAACTAATAGTTCCAAATCAAAACTTGTTGCCATTACAAACTAGAACCAAAGCTCTAATTTTATGGAGTTGGTTTTATAGTCTAAGCTAAAGAGGAAAAAGAAAAGAAAGAAAGAAACAGAAAGTTATGCATGTGTCAAAAAAAACACTCCTTGATCTGTGCAATCAAGTGGCTCCTTACACCCTCCAGTATCATATAAAAAAAAATTATGTACAAATGGCAATGTAATTTACTTCAGATGATACAACACCAAAAATGGATACCAAGAAGATACAAGATAGAAACAATTCAGCCTATGAATACAGTTTGATTTGCCTTTTGATGCCGGGGACAGGGCAAAAATCTATCCCTTGAACATAAAGACAAGGGCACCCTTTATGCTGAAAGATATATGACATTCCTTTATGTAGGAATTAGATGCGATTAACAAAATTGCAAGAAACGATTTCTTAGCATTTAAATCAGGATCTTATGCATATAATAATACGAATTATCATATAAAATAGCATACCCTTGATGCATGAATTCCTCAAAGCAAGAGGGCACGTCTTTTGGAAATTTTAGAACGTCAAGCGTCGTTCCTCTAATATTGGTCCACAAGCAAGATTGAATTTCCCACGTATGCTAGTACGGAATCAAGAACTATTTTTGATTGCTTTTTAGAGTTTTGAGTAATTGTGTGAGAGGATAATAAAAGAAAGTAAGTGAATTAGGGTTAGCATCAACCTCTATGTACATACATGTAACATTTATATATATGATTATTTATATACATGTAATATTTACATATATAATACTTTACATATATAACATTTACACGTATAACATGTGTTAATAAAGTGACTTAATTAACCTAATTAATTCCATTTACAACTCCCACATAATTATATCAGTTTTGTCCAATCAATTGCTTATATGTGTGATTTCATAAGACTCGATTAGCGTTAGTAGTATATTAATCTAATTAACACACACACACACACAAATAACTAAAATATTATTATCTCCATAACTAGTCCTAATTATATTTAGTTTGTTATACTTGTTGAGGACATTTCCTTCAATCTTCCACTTAACTGAAAACAAGTGTGTAACTATAAACTCTTTAAGTCTCTTAATGTCGAATTTGATAGTATGATCACATCTCATGCCATCCATACTAATATTCAAATCATTTCTTGAAATCCGAGCTTGAACTGTCAAAACAAATGATTAACTCTTAATCCATTTGAGCACGGCCATGCATTTTCCAGTTCTTACTCTTCAAGAGGCCTTAATTTTGTACAACCAAAATTAAGAGGACTTATTCAATCTTCTACAACCAAAACTCCCAATTAATTTTTTTGAACATCCCGAGCATTCTCTTTATAACCTCCATTTACGGCACGATATTTGAGAATGTCGAAGACATTAAATACTAAATGAGTATTTTGTCGTACTCATGTCAAATGAATCACTAAATATAATAAATGAAATTATTAAAACATTTTGAAGAATATTAAGTAGGTCTATCAAATATGTATCCATATACATATCCATGTAAATTACTAGACATCTCCATGTCCCCATAGCCCATAAAACTGTGCTATCAAACAACTTACACACGCATTTGACAAACCTATGGAGTGTTATATAATACTTTAGACATTTTATTTAAATTAAAACCACATTTAAATAAGAACAATCACTTTATTGATAAACATAAAAAAATATATTCAAGTGTTTTATATTTGTGACTAATTTTACAATAAAATAATACACAACTAAAGCCACTCTCCAATAAAATAATACACAACTAAAGCCACTCTCCAATATTTATGCCCCATAATCTATATCCAAGAAGTCAACAATGGGTAATCCCATTTGCTCCAGGATGGTTGCAAATTTCTTGTTCATCTTCTCCATAACTTGCTCTTCTATCTTAGATGTAATGGCCTCCAAATCTTGTGGTGTCATTACGCTTGTACGTGTTTGTGATGCAACACACTCTGTTCCAAAGGCCTTTTTCACCCTTGAACGCAAGCCTCATTTTCCTTTCACGCGTCCGTTATGGTCTTTACCTAGCACCATGTGTAAGGCATCAACATTGCCTTTAGGAGTGAACTTGCCTGTAGCCTCTTTGGCCTTCCATCCCATCTGCTCAAATAAAATATGGTATTGCTTAGTTGACATTCTAATAAATTGTTTTTAATATATGTCATAATGTTAGTGAACTCACCGTTGCATCAGCTATCTTCTTTATTCCCGGCTCGGAAATGGTTCTTCTACCGCTTGGATCTCGAACATGAAGTGAACAATACCAATCAAGAACCCGATCTCCCTTATTCGTAACTATAGAACTAGTTGTTGTCGATGAGGATGAGCTCAAAATAGGGTAAAACCCAGTATCTATCCACTCCTTTCGGGACTCATCATATGTTCTATGACCCATGTGATGGTAAAACTTTTTTTGGCTCGAACATTGTGAAGCTTTACTACGCTTTTCCTCATAAATCAATAGAAATCAAAAGAATTAAAGTTAAATGCTAATTTAATGAATTTTTAAGTGAGTAAATACCATTTTAAACGCAATTGCTTAGACTTACAACTTCTTTTGGAGTTGTTTTTTTTGCAACAAATGCTTCCCATTCATCCTTAGTGATGTGACCCCATATTTCATAAGGCATTGCTTGTGGTGCTTCCTTACTACTCGGATCTCCTTCTTCATTTTCCATTCCTGTCTTCATCTTCTTACAAGACTGAGATCTATCTCTCTTCTTAGAAATCCATCCACTCACTAACTTCGATTTGAAATCTCTAAATCTCTCTACAACAGCTGAAAGGAAAATATCCTTCTTGCTTTGATCGGGTTGAATATGAAATAAATTCTACAAAAAAGGAAAATTTGGATAGTTAGCATTTAACTATGCTATCAAAAAAATTGAATTCAACAAATCTAGCAACAATGCATAGGTTAACATTAAGTACTTGCTTACCACTGTATCTTCCCATATTGATTTCTTTAGACCCTCTGGCACCTCACTCCATGCGTACAAGATAGAAATTTTGCGCATACAAATGCCAAGTTGTGTTCCATACTGTCTACGCCACTTTCCACATGGTTGACCCAAGCTATTGTACTCAAGGTGCATTAGTTCTGTCACTTTAAGATTCTTCGTAAGACCTCTCCCTTTTCTCTTCTTAGAACTCTCTTTACTAGTAGAGGAAACTTGATGGGAAACTTGTGGTTGTTGAGGTGTCACCATAATACCACGTTCTTCTGTGGTTAAGTCAATTGGTGGGGCTTGGTCTGCCATCAATTCATGTTGTTCCCACCTAGATGAAACCTCATCGTAAGCCCTATCTTCGGAGTCTCATTTATCCTCCTCCATCTCTACATCATATTCTTTATTATCATGGCTATGCCCATCCTGAACATCCTCCTCCTCAGGAAGTATGCCATCTCTAAACAGATTCATCGTACTGTAGATCTCAAGGCAAGTGACAATAAAGAAACTGTAGCATAAATTGACAATATAATCCCAGTGTGAGTAACAACAAAAATTCATGTTAATGCATCAATTAATATTAAAGGAATATAATTTATGTTTATACTTGACCTTTTTCAACAAACTCTAGACCTTTGACACCGAACTCAAGTCCGTTCCGAAGTTTGGTGTTCGGTAACTTCAACAGTTAAGGACTGCTAAAAACCTGAAAGAAACGCAACATCATAAATTGTATATCCAAATAAATAACGCAACAAAAAAACAAGTCTAAAACAAGTGGGCACAACAAGTCTAAAATCAAGTCAATTTTGACAATAACTAATTAAGTTTATCATACCTAGTACATTACTTATCAAAATTCAAATGTATTCCTTTTGTGTGATCTACACGCATGTAACCTATGTCACCATCTCCATCGTCACAGGATTTTCGATTAGTAAATGGTGGGGAGTCTTCAAAAGCATCATACTCTTCCTCATCATCAACATCACCTATTCCGAGGATACTCCTTTTCCCCGCTAAAACAATAGACCAATTTTTATCATTGGGGTCTACAATGTAGAATACTTGCTTAGCATGTGTGGCAAGTATAAATGGTTCTTCACTATCACGCAACTGACTCAAGTCAACAATAGTAAATCCACAAGGGTCATCATTTTTAATACATCGTCGATTGTTATCTACCCACTTGCATTTAAAAAGACCAACAGTGAAACTAAAGTAGTCAAGCTCCCATATTTCCTGTACTCTCCCATAGTATAACAACTTGGCATCTACCGGTGATTGATCCTTGGCACTCGCGTAAAATGTAGATGACGCCAAAACGGAAACACCACTATTCTGCAAGAAAGAGGACTTCTGATCTTGACCCTCAGTCCAAAAGGTGTACCCATTGACATCATAACCCTCATATTTGTTGACATTTTTGCGAGGACTAAAAGCTAACCACTTCACAGTTTCAGACACATCCTCGAGTTGTTCACATACAACTCATTTGTGAAACCAATCAATAAATGTCTTATTATGCAACTGCATCAAAGATCTATCCCCTTTAGAAGTATTTCTAACACGCAATTCCTCGTAATGCTCATTCAAAAAGGGATGGACATCTGGAACATGATGTAAGACATACAAGTGTGCTTGTAGGCGCTATTCTCTAGGAGGTGTGATTAATTTTGAACCAATTGTTCCCTTTCCCTGAAGTCTCCCTTCATGTCGAGAGGAAGGAAGTCCAATAGGCTCTGCACTGGCCTTATACTCAGCTATAAAATTACCGATCTCATCGCTCACAGTGCCTTGAATCATACTACCCTCGGGTTGTGCCAGGTTCCTCACTTTGTTTTGTAAAACCCCCATATGTCTTTCAAAAGGATAACACCACCTCAAATAAACGGGACCTAAAAGCTTGATTTCACGAATGAGATGGACAATTAGGTGAACCATAATGTCAAAAAATGAAGGTGGGAAATACATCTCAAACTTGCATAAAGTTTCAATCACATCCGCTTGAAGGGCATCAAGTTTAAAGGGATCAAGAACTTTACAACATATTGTGTTGAAGAACGAACACAGTTCGGTAATAGTATATCTCACATGTTTTGGAAGTATCCCCCGAATTGCAATTGGTAGGAACACTTGCATCATGACATGGCAATTGTGGGATTTCATGCTTCCCAACTTCAACTCACCATTTAGGGACACAAATCTTTTCATGTTAGATGAGTACCCTGATGGAACCTTAATGCCATACAAAGTCTCACAAAAAAACTGTTTCTCTTCTTTGGACAATGTGTAACAAGCCGGTGGTAAATAAATCTTTTCTACGTTCTGTTTCTTGTCACTTGTCACCTTTTCTTTACCCTTTCCCTTTCCCTTGTTCATGTCACCTCCTTCTTTTGCTCTATTTCTTTTCTTTACCTCCTTAACCTGTGGCCATAACTCTGGGCGAAGCCCCTTGCATTCTAAATAATCTCGCACGGCCTTCACATCCTTTGTCTTACCTGGAATGTTCATTAGCGTCCCGAGTATTGCATCGCATACATTTTTCTCTATGTGCATAACGTCGAGGCAATGTCTAACCTGTAGATCTCTCCAATATGGAAGCTTCCTAAAGATTGACTGTTTCTTCCATAGCCCTTCACCCCCTTGTCCAGGTTTACCAAAAACTGTTTCAACCCCCTTAACCTGTTCGTAAACCTCATACCCGGTTAACGGTCGAGAAGCTACACGCTCTTCAACCTCTCCATCGAATGCCTTCTTTTTCTTACGATAGGGGTGATCACGTGGGAGAAACTTCCGATGGGGCATGAAGACATGTTTGCACTTAGGAGTCCACGTAGCTTCCATGTCATTGATACAAATTGGGCATGCTTTCTTCCCTTTATTCTTATGCTCGGATAAGTTACCATATGCAGGGAAGTCATTGACGGTGCATAAAAGCATTGCACGCAATGTGAACACATCATTAGCATGTGCATCGTACACAGAAACCCCTTCATCCCACATCTTTCTCAAATCCTCAATGAGGGGTGCAAGATATACATCAATATCATTTCCAGGTTGTTTAGGACCAGAGATTAGAAAAGAAAGCATAATGTACTTACGTTTCATGCACAACCAAGGAGGCAAATTATAGATAACTAAGAGTACTGGCCATGTACTGTGTTGAGAACTAAGAGTCTCGAATGGGTTCATTCCATCAGTACACAGTCCGAGCCTCAAATTACGATCTTCATCCCCAAATGTCTTATACAACCTATTAATAGTCTTCCAATCGGGAGAATCAGCTGGATGTGTGAGGAGACGACCTTTCTTCACCCTATCTGCATGCCACCTCAAATTCATAGCATCTTTCTTTTGAGAAAACAAGCGCTTGAATCTTGGAATTATTGGAAGATACCATAACACCTTAGCTGGAGGACCTTTAGCACCTCGAGCCCCTTTACGCTTATAACGCTATAACCCACAACGCAGACACTCTTCTAAGCTCTCATGTTCCTTTCGATACAATACACAATCATTCGGACAAGCATGTATCTTCTGATACTCTAAGCCGAAAGGGCACATGACCTTTTTGGCATAATATGTCGATTTTGGAAGTTCATTTCCATCAGGAAACATCTCACCTAACACTTCCAATAAACTTGTGAAACTAGTATCACTCTAGTTGAACTTTGACTTAACATTGAAAAGTGTCAACACGGCTGTCAGTTTGGTGAATTTTGTACATCCAGGGTAGAGAGACTTCTCAGAAGCTTCTTTCAACAAATCAAAAACACGAGGATGTTTTCCTATCTCGTCCTCAACCCCTTCCATTATCTCATCAAAATGATTTATGTCCCCATTCATATCCTCCTTTTCATTCTCATACTCATTATTCTCCACCACATGAGAAACATCTTCTTCTTCATAGACATTATGAGGAACAATGTTTCCTTTGTAAACTCCCTCCTCACCGTGCCAAACCCAAACATGATATTGAGGCCTAAATCCACGCCGAAGTATATGCTCCCTAAGGATGTCAATGCCATCGACCTTTGATACATTGCCACACATGAGCAATAGAATCCAATTTCCCCTGTCCTAGTTTGATGCTCGATAGCACTACTACAAAATTCCAAGACCCCATCCACAAATTCTGATGATTCAATGCTACCATACATCCACGAACGATCTTTTTCCATCCTCTGATTAATCTAGACAGTACAAGTAATGTGTAAGTCTTGAATGAGTTCCTTGAAAATAAAGAGTATTTAGAAATGAGTATTGAAATTAATATTGCAATTTACTACTAGGAACATTTTTATTATTAGTGAGAGTACTCCTAAAGTTTCCCTTTAAGTTATTGGGACAGAGGTAGTATGGATGTATTAGAATATAGTGGCTCCTGGAAACAAAGGAACCTTAGAGGTTTTCTCGAACAAGCTTACGCAGATGGACATAAAAGGACATTGGAACTTCAAAGAAGATAAAAGCCCAATGAGCCTACACTACACGGCCCACTCATCAATTTAGTATGTTATTAATATAAGGAAATGTCAAGTAAAGAAACACGTGATCTAGGCTACTTTGTAATGAAATCTACAATCCTTTTACCCTCATTTTAATTTATTTAATTTATATTCGTTAAACAAATAAAATTAGTGCATATTCTAAATTGAATCATGCATGTTTAAAGTACGACCCATCCATTCTTTAACATAACTAGATGAAATAATATATTAGCCTTATGAAACGCATTAGTTTGTTGCCTCTAGTGATAAAATGGAGTAACTACTCGAATCACCTCTCATCATAGGAAGTATATTCTAAATCACTGCACTACACTATGCAGTAAGAGGCACTATTCCATCTTCCTTAACTTTCCTCTTCTTTGACATTATCTCCCTCAGGTACTTAACATATGAAGGAATCTTAGAGATAATGTCTAAAATTACAAATTACAGATAATGTCACCACCCATCTAAAGCCCCATTTAATTACAAATTTAGAGGGCTCATGCTCTATGTAATTAGCTTAGCCTTTAATTAAGTAAACGCCACATACATTTGGTGGACAATATATGAGGAAATGTCAGGTTTCCGCCAGAAGCTCCCAACAATTTCTTCTTTATTCTTATTTCATGCACATTTTATTTATTAAGTTATACATATCCATCAGATATTTATATGTAAGCTTACTGTATGCATACTTATATGTGAAATGTGCACTCATTTTCCCTAGAAGATGATGGAAACTATTTTAATAAAAATATAACTTTTGTTTTAGGGTCATCAAGACATATATGCATGCACTATAAACTACCTCCTATTATATATATATATATATATATAACCATTGATTACTCAATTAGCTACTGCACCATCCTATATCTATGCATTAATTCTATAGCTTTTCATCTCTATCTAGCCACCTCGACACCGCATTTTGTAGTCTAATTACATTATATTATTTTACGCAGAGTATTAAACAAAAGTTCCAACCAATATGATATTTTTCCAACACTATAAGCGATATAATACTGTAAGCGAAATAACACAGCAAAAGACCCACACTGTAAGCGAAATAACACAGTCAAAATGAATGAAGCTATCTGTTATCAGTGTTAACCATGGCTGAAGAGGCACTCCTACACTATATATGTTACTCTAAGGATAACTACTATATATTATCATTGGATAGAACTTAAGTGTGAAATGCAACGACATAAGGAGTTGAAAAAGCAAAACGTCCCATGCATTACAGGTTTAGAACAATTTCGGATAACTACTCATAATTCCACAAATTACCCATTTCTAAACAACTCGCAAAATTACAGGTTTAGAACTTAAGTGTGAAATGTTGTTTTGGTATCATGAATTGAATCACTGGTGCTTAGGGGATGCTTCCAAAGTCAAAAAGGCAATGCCAAAATTCCACAAAGGGACTGAATGCCTAATGCTAATTGATGGGAATTTAAATATTGAGTAGAATAGCACCCACAGAACACGAAGAATTCTACTTAATATCAAGCCGAATGCATATTTTTAAATAATAGAAATTCTACAGTAGGCTTACCACTGCCGTTCACCCTTGAAAAAGTCACTTCTGTAACTATATGTTGTCGTCGTCGAATTTAGGGTCGAAGAAGAGAGGAGTTGCGTGTTGAATGTTGAATACGGTTATGGTGATAATTTTTGCCTCAATTTGCAATGGAGGGTAGGTTATGGTGTTGAAGTAGATTTGAGTTGAAAAATTGTAGAATGCACCGCGGGGAAGACCTTTGAGAATGCTGCGCACTGCGACATATTGCTAGCTAGGTTTAAATTATAGGTTATATGCTCCGGTTCTAGTAACCGAAGCCTTAAACGTATTTATATGCTCTGGTCCCCATTAACCGGAGCCTTAAACATAACCTTATGCTCTGATTCTAAGAAACCGGAGTAGCTATTAATAAAAAAAAACCCGAATCATCTTATACTCCTATTTTACCAAGAACCGGAGCATATAGAAGGTAGTATTTGTGATTTTTTCCACTAGTGCACTTACGTTTTTGAAAATGAAATCATGTTCCAGAAAGATATCATCTTTAACAACAAACACTTCGTTCTTATTGCAGTTGTAGAAGTAATAGCCCCTTGTTTCTTTAGGATAACCTATAAAGAAACATTTATCAGCTTTGAGAGAAAGTTTGTCAGGCTGTAAACATTTTACATAAGCCTCACATCCCCAAATGCGTAATTAAGACAAGCTTGGAACTCTTCCTCTCCATAACTCATATGGTGTCTTATCTACTTCCTTGGACAGAATCTTGTTTAAAGCAGCAGTTTTGAGAGCATGTCCCCAAAAGAATACTAGAAGGTCAACAAGACTCATCATAGATCAAACCATATCTAATAGAGTTTGATTTCTCCTTTTAGACACACCATTCATTTGAGGTGTTCTAGGCGGAGTTCATTGTGAAAGAATCTCACAACTCTTCAAATGATCGTTAAAATCTTGACTCAAATATTCACCACCATAATCTAATTGTAATGCTTTTATTGTCTTGTCAAGTTGGTTTTCTACTTCACTTTGGAATTCATTGAACTTTTCCAAGGATTTCGACTTATGTTTCATTAAGTAAATATATATATATATATATATATATATATATATATATATATATATATATATATATATATATATATATATATATACTTAAATCATCAATAAAGGTTATGAAGTAGCTATAACCTCCCCTAGATTTCATACTCATTGGTCCACATACATCTATATGTATTAGGCACAATAGCTCGTCGACTCTTTCACCTTTTTCAGTAAAATGTGATCTTATCATTTTTCCCATTAAACACGACTCGCATACATCAAATGATTCAAAATCAAAAGATGTTAGAAGTTCATCTTTATGTAACTTCTTAATACGATTTGTGTTGGTATGGCCCAAATGACAATGCCATAGATAGGTGGGGTTTGTATCATTTAATTTATGTTTCTTGATTTCTATATTAAGGATGATTTTATCTTTGTTGAGTAGATACAACCCATTAATATTATTAGCACAAGCATAAAACATGTCATTCTTATAGATAGAGAAACAACATTTCTTTATCGTAAACGAATATCCTTCATGATCCAAAACATGAATTGAGACAATGTTTTTTTTATCAATATGAGGTGCATAATAACAATTATAAAGTAATTACTAATCTAGATGGTAGAGGTAGATTATAAGTTCCAACTACTGTGGCAACAATTCCATTAGTTACACGCATTTCTACCTCTTCCTTAGCCAGCTTTCTACTCCTTTTGAGTCCTTCCACATTTGAACAAATGTGAGAAACACAACCGGCATCAAATACCCAAGAAGAAGTAGAAGTTCCTAAATTAAATTCTATAACATAGATACTTGAAGTAGAAGCACACGACTTCTTGTCCTTCAAGTATTTTGGGCAATTCCTCTTTCAATGACCAATCATATCACAATGGAAGTATTTACTTTCAGCAGCCACCCTTGGCTTTTTTGTAGCATTTGGCTTTTTAGAAGCTTCGGAAACAACTCTTGTTTACCATTTTTAAATTCCTTTTTGCCATCTCCAACCTTCTTAAATCCTTTTTCCTTTTGAACCATAAAAATATCTTTCTTTGGCTCAAAATGGATGTCTTGCTCAGTAGTAATGAGTATCTTATTCAACTTATCCTTCTCAAGGATTGAATGCAAATTGAAAAGCAATGAATTGTTGTTGTTGTTACTAAACATGATATCTACAAATAGAAAAATATGCAAAATTCATTGTGTTTATCGAAATGAGCTTTTAAATATTTAAACGATTTAAATAACAAAAGCTATGCACACTCAATTCATTTAAAATGTCCCTTTTTGAATTAAGTGATTCCAAGATCCTTTTTAAAATAATTTTAAGCGAACTTGGGCCCTACTCTTAAAGTTATTTTATCAAGGTAAGTAAACTTTTTACTAATTACAATACTTGTAATTCTTGGTTGATATGTGATAACTCCTAATCTTACTCCTATCCCTTTGCTTCAAAACCCAAAAGCCTTTTGATGATTTTGTTGAGTATAACCAAACAAGACTTGTAAATTTCCCAAATTTACCCTATTTATCCGAAGACAATTAGCAACACCCTACTTAAGCAGAACCTATCACTAATGATCAAAGGCTTTAATAGGTGTTTTTGTTGGGAAAAACATATTAACTCAATATTAATTAGGGACCTAAGTCATATTGATTTATTTAAAAGCAAACTCATAACATAAATAAATCAAAATAAACTTAGAAATAATTTTAATGCAATAATAAAATGCAAAAAAATAAATGTGATCATAGTATGGCCCCTAAACCCTAAAGACTACTCTTCATGGGTTTTGTCCTTGAACCATCATGGATCACCATCCTTGATCATCATTTGACCTTCACTCCGTGAATCTCGATCCATAATGATTGCAAATGATTTTTGATATTTATAATAAAAAATTAAAATAAATTACAAAAATACAAATGATATGCTGACCATATTTAGGATATAAAAAAACTTTAACGATGCGCAGATCATATTTTCTATTCTAATTTGGGCCATACGAGTCACCTCATGTAATCACAATATCAACATATTATAAATTAACATCATACTATTAACAATTAAAATCATACATTCATCATTTAATTTTATTAATCATATTAATTAAATCAAATAACATTCAAAATAGTAAAACATGCCACCAAAACATATTCACTATTTAAATCTATTAATCATATTTATAAATTTAAATAATAAACAAAATATGGAATTAACAAATCATTTCAATTTTACTAATTAAATTAATAAAATTAATTATTTAATATTACTAATCAAATTAATAAAATTAAATAATTATTCATCAATAACTATTATTGAGTAATCAGATTATTTTGATTCAATTAAATTCAAAAGTGGTAATTAATTCCAAATTAATTATATTAATTAAAATGGCAAAAGAGGAGGATTAAGGCAAAATGGGCTTAAAACCCATCCTACCCATTTTGACCGGCACCACAACACCAACAGCAAGCAACATGCCAAAGACTGACCGGGCTCCATGCCCGGCGTCCCGTTGTGGCCCTATTGTTGGGTAGCAACCAACATCACTATGAAGCCCCCTCACATGCACCCCCTTGCCTTCGAAAAAACATACGCCGGCAGCAATCTCTAGTGACCCACAAAAAACAGAACCCACCGGTCTTCTCACCGGCAACCGACGAACCCAATTTACCCTCTTCCATTAATTTCCAGCCACCATGGCTGGAGCTAAACCTCCACAAAGAGCCTCCACCATCGCGCAACTCTTGAGTGGTTTTTGGGAGAATTTGAGCAACCTTTGTTCAAATTTAGGGTCCAAATCAAGGGCATAACATTTGATAATCATATAATCATAGTTTGGGATTGATAAATTATGAAAATTCATAATTTGAAGATTCAATCAATTTGGGGATGATTTTAGGGTTTATAATGTCAAAAGCTTTAATCAACGAAAACATGTTTGAATTTCCAGCAAATATACAATCCAATTGTATCAGCATGCTATTCAAACAACAACATATCCAATTTCGAACCAAAGTCATTCAAGAAATTCATAATTTCAGATATGATAATTTCGAATTAGGAATATTTGAAGAACACCGACAGGAATTGAAACAATTTCAATTAATTACGTGCTTATTCATAATTAGTTCAAGCATCAAAATACATCAAATTACATCACCCAATTGATTAAAATCCAATTTCAATCATATTATTTTAATCCAAGTATAAACCTCCTCTAATTGAATCAAAATAATAAAATTTCATACATAATCATATTAAAATATGTAAGAGGCTAGCTGATACCATTGTAGGAATTAGATGCGATTAGCGGAATTGTAAGAAACGATTTCTTAGCATCTAAAACAGGATCTCATGCATATAATAATACGAATTATCAGTATAGAATAGCATACCCTTGATGCATGAATTCCTCAAAGCAAGAGGGCACGTCTTTCGGAGATTTTAGAACGTCAAACGACGTTCCTCTAGTATTGGTCCACAAGCAAGATAGGATTTCCCACGTATGCTAGTACGAAATCAAGAACTATTCTTGATTGCTTTTTAGGGTTTTGAGTAGAGGAGGCAAAAGTAAGAAAGTAAGTGAGTTAGGGTTAGCATCAACCCCTATGTATATCCTTATATATGTAACATTTACATACATAATTATTTACATACATATAACATTTACATATATTATTATTTACATACATGTAACATTTATATATATGATACTTTACATATATAACATTTACATATATAACATGTGTTAATTAAGTAACTAAAAGTGACTTAATTAACCTAATTAATTCCATTTGCAACTCCCATATAACTATATCATATTTGTCCAATCAATTGCTTATATGTATGACCTCATAGGACTCGGTTAGAGTTAGTAGTATATTAATCTAATTAACATACATATTATAGTTGGTTTCTAGCAAAATACTATAATCACCTAAAATAATTGAATATTATTATCTCTATAATTATTTCTAATTATATTTAGTTTGTTACACTTGTTGAGAACATTTCCTTCACTTTTGACCTATTTGTAAGAAAAATTCAATCAACGTTCTTGGTAATGGATCCAATCCAAAACATAGGAAAATCGTTATTGACATAAGATTTGATAAGGGGAGAAAACCGAGTATGTAATGGAGGGTGGCAGTGACAGTGATGGTAAAGGGAGGCAGAGAAGAGAAAAGAGGGAGAACAATTTATGTATAAATATGTGCCTCTTAGTTTTGCTCAACTAATTCCCTTGCATTCAGCTAACAACTTGTTGAGTCATCATAACAAACAAAATAATAGGGTTTATCCCCTTAACAACCTTTAACAACCTTTTATAGTTGCTTATATCTTTACCCTCCCCTATACCAAAGTTGTTAAGGGGATAAACCCTATTATTTGTGCAATATGTTACGCAACAATGGATTCCTCATAAAGAGAAATTTGTGCTATACTGGACGAATCAAGTCCTTCATTTTGGGAACACTACGACTTGCAGAGTCGAGAGTGCCCACAATGCACTAAAGGACTGGCTTAACTCTTCCACATCGGCTCTTGACACGTTATTCAAGCGTGTTAACAAGGCGATTGAGACCCAAGTCAACGGTATTAAACAATGTTTAGAGGACTCCAGACAAAGACATGGCACGTTATATCGAGGTCGACTGTACCAGAATCTCCATGGTCGCACTTCCCATCATTGTCTAAGCTTGCTGGAACAAGAGAAGAGTAGGATGAATGCTTTAAAAAAAGTGACGAGATTAACATTAGATGCAGGTGTGCACTGAAGACAACCCATGGGATTCCATGCGCTTGCACAATATCGCGAATCATTCAGTCGGGCGAGAGTTTTTACCTAGATCAAATTCATCCTTTCTGGAGATCGCTTATCATTGGTGAAGTTGTGGACCCTAATATCGTAGATCGATCCACGCAAGACACAGCACGTTTTGATGAACTTACAGGCCAAGTGCGAGCTAGTCATCCCTCGTTTGTACGTGATGTCACTCTACTTTTGCATGGTATGCTCCACCCAGATGAGTCGGAGATTAGAGAACCCAAGGGTACGACCATTACCAGAGGTCGACCTCGGCGTGATTTCAGTGCTTGGGAGTACATGGAGAGAAATGCTGCTCGGGGTCGTGGTCGAGGTCGAGGTCGAGGTCGAGGTCGGAGTCGATCTTCTAGCAGTACTCAGACTATGGGTCGTTCATCCTCATCAGTTAACATGCCCTCAACAGGTAGAGTGGACGTTGACCAATTCCCATAAATTGATAGACTCCCCGGATTTATAATGCCGTATTTAGAAGGATGGAATGATGTTGTAGCTGATGGAAACTGTGGATTTCGATGTGTTGCCGATGTGTTTCATGGTTCTGAAGATCTGTGGTTCGTTGCTCGGCAAACAATGTTCAATGAAATTTCAACAAAAAGACACAAATACCAAGATGTATACTACGACGGTTTGGATGCTGCATTGGCACGTATCAATTGGGGATGAGGGCACTGTGGTATTGAGCATTACATGGAAATTATCACGGATCTGTTTCCAATTGCCAATTTTTATAAGAGCGCCGTCATGTGCTACGGATTGGGAAACGATGGAGTTTCAGTATACCCATGTGTTACTGTTCTCCCTTGGGAAGTCCTACTAGAATTACGAGGCCATTAAGAGAATTTGCGATTGCACACTTGGGCAGATATAAGCATTTCATTCGGTTGGAATTAGCTGATGGTTTTCCAGTACCACCAGTAGCTACCTTATGGTTTCAAATTCGAAATGAAAGTGTAGTCGGCTGGGAAGATATATATAGACAACGAATTGAACTCTGGCAAAGCTTATCATGTATTTAGGTTTTCAAATGTATCATTTTGAATAGAATTATGAACATGTATCATGTACCATTTCGAAATGTATTTAGGAGTAATTTGATGGAAATCCAATGGAAATTTTGACAGAGTTTCCTCTGTAAAGTGAGCTACCAAGTGACGACAACAGTAAAATTAACCTGTTCCAACACAATCCACCTGCAACAATAACACACACCTGTTCCAACACAATCCAAACACAACAAAATATCCAACAAAATAACTACAAATCAATATAAATGTATCAAATTCCATAAGAAACACGTCAAGACTCATCATCGGCATCTTGCATAGTCAATGATCGGTTCCACATGTCAATAATATTATCCCACCGAGTGCAAGCGGCCTTTGCCTTCTCGGTAGGCATCAAATCTCTAACTTCCAAAATACTGGACGTTGCTTCAATCGCCATGTTCATCCACTGCACATAGAAGTAGAAACAATTATAAGAGACAAAAATTAATAACTGAGAATTATAAGAGTAAGTGACTTACACTATCGGTTACAGTTCGTGGTGGAACTCGGTCTCTTATGGATTCAGACCCGTCATTTGCTACAAGGCGAGGATGTGACTTCAATTCGAACCATGTCATGTACGAGTCATCACAAATGGAAGGAACCTCAGTATGCGCCAAATCACCTAAGAAGAGTCTTGCACCCCTCGGGAACTGAACCCACAAGTTCTTTACCACAGATATAGGCCACTCCACCTTATACTCGGGCGATACTTCTAGACGATAAGCGAACACGGGCTTGGGAGTGGGAGATGGAATGACCTGTACATACCCGAGCTGTCACAAGCATCGGTCGGGCATGTAAGGCTCAATAATGTCCCGATACTGTAAGAAACCGAGGAATGCAGTCCTTGGTACCTTCATAGCAGGGTCCCGAAAGTAAGGCAACCACTCAACCTGCAAAGCAAACGATTACCAGTCATACGTCAAGTAAACCAAAATAAGAACATAAAGACAAGGATAACTAACCTCTGACGTAGTCATATTATCAAGCTGCCGACGAATCACCCTCAGTCGCTCTGTAGAATTAGTAACCATGCGGACATTCCAACATCCGGCACGAGGGTACCCTTCTTCAATGGGAATGCGGTCTCTATGAGGACGAAAGGCAGGAAAATACTCATATATCCATGCCTGAAATAGAGTAAGACAACCAGTGAGTTGCTTACAATCAATATGACTGGCTATTCCAAGCTGATGGTACAAGAATGCTAGAGTAGCCGATCCCCGTGAGTATGTTCCCATAGTACTGGGTTCCCTCGCCTCTACTATATCCCGTGGCCTTACCCTACAACCACTCTTATCAAGGAATAAACAACATCCAAGGCATAGAAGAAAATAGGCACTGAGTTGATTGTTCAAATGCCTAGGTGGATCCACCTTCCTACACAAATCATCAACTGCCTTGATATTCAGTCCACCTCCTTGCCAATATTTACGAGCATCCAGTGTTTCAATGCTCACAGCAAGTAACTCAGCACAATAAGTCTTTAGATCCCCAACATCTGGTTTTTCACTAACTAATTTACCCTCTACAAGGAGCCTAAGTATCTCATGCACATCGTGCAATAAAATCGTCATCTCTCCAAAAGGGAAGTGAAATGAGTTGGTGTCAGGCTGCCAACGCTCTATGAAAGCTGATAAAAGGGTAGCATCAATATGGTTGAACATGGCCCAAGGCAGGTGCGACACTCCAGTGTTATCTAAACGTGCACAAATAGTGAACCATCAGCCATCCATGATTCATACCAAGTTCGCAAATTTGCGCACGCTCTATCTCTGTTCTGGCATTTTAAAATACCAACACATGATGAAGATTCCTTCTCCTTACCATCCTATATGCGCCTAGCAATGTGACCAAAAAACTAGGAACAACACTCCCATCAACCGGCCCACCAGGAACCGCCTGTTTCACAACCCATGAATCATCAACCTTCGTCTTCTTCCGGCTTTGACCAGAAATAGAAGAGAAAGTTGTACCAGAAGTACTAACGAACCGGCCACCCTTACCCTTACGAATAGTAATTTATCGATCAGCCTGATCACCCTCTAATTGAACCTCTAATTCATCTATATAATCATCTCCATCTTCCTCAAAGATGTTTTCATCATCATTCCAACTATCAATACTTTCTTCTTCGTCCTCCATACCTACTGACTGCTCGTATCGAGTAAAAACCCTCTCCCTTTGGGCCGAGGCAGACACACCACGAGTACGTGGATGCCTTGGACCCGAATCATCCTCTAAGTGTTGTCTAATCATGTGAGCATGTATCGATTTCCCTTTTCCTGGTCGGTAACTCGATTCCTAATTACATCAAGGAAAATGACATAAACATAATACTATATCCTAAACATACATTTTAAAATAAATCAATTACCACAATTAATATAATAATTAATACAAAATTAATATATATCTAAATATACATTTATACTTAATTAACTCACGTAGTTAATATAATAATTATAATTATATATACTAAACATATATTTTTTACTTAGGTAATTAACATAATAATTATAACTAATATATCTAAAACTTATATTTTAGCTAATTAACATAATTAATATAATAATTATAATAATATATCATAAACTTATATTTTAGCTAATTAACATAATTAATATAATAATTATAATAATATATCATAAACTTATATTTTAACTAATTAATATAATAATTATAATAATATATTATAAACTTATATTTTAACTTATTACCATAGTTAATCATATACTTTAACTAATAATATATATCTATCTTAATCACATATTCTAACTAATTATCATAATTAACCTAAATATACATATTAATATATTATAATGCCTAATATAATTAATTAATTAAATTTATTAGTAATTAACAAATAAATTGAAAAAAAAAATTTACATCACCTAGGTTCCGGCGGCGGCAGGCGGCGACGGCGGCGAATTAAAAAAAAAATTACCTCAACCACCGAAAAAGCCGCCACCGGTGCCGCCGCAAGAGGTGTCGGCCTCCTCAACACTTCTTTGCCGGGTCTTCGGGACATGATGTTTGAAATGGGATTTTGTAAATTTTGTTTGGAGAGGATGTTGAATGAATGATTTTTTGTAGGGATGGGTTTGATTTAGTTGATATAATGTACTAAGGGTGTAATGGTAATTTCATTTGAAAATTTGCGGGCGATGTCCTGTAATTGCAGGCGATGTTTAGCAATTCAGTATTAAATAAAGATTGCCCCATTGCATTTTAAATTTCTTAACTTGTCAAAGTTGATAATAATAAGCTTAATAATAAGGAAATTCAGTTAATAGTAGTCGTTTCCAACATACTCAGTGATACATTGATTCTTGTTTCGGTCACTTAGGATGAATACAAATAATATACAACTCAAACTCATTTTTATCAGATCATTTTAATTTGTTAAAATAAATGTAACGAAAGCCAATTGATCAAACCGTCCCCACAATGACGATTTTGCCCTTTAAATCATTTAAATAAAATCGAAATTTTTACACTTCAATTCTTATTTCCCACTTCACTTTCCCGTAAAAACGAACCTTAATAGAATTCCCAACCACCAGGCCATCGACCATCAATCTTGTGGAAAACTCGTAAACCACAACACGAAAATCGGTTTTCTTGACGCCGAAAATACTGAAATTATGGACAAGCCGTCAATCACAACGTTGTAGGTAAAATAGGTTAATCGGAAAAGAAAAAGTCGGGTTGCCGGAGGGCTTGCCGTCTAAGAAAAACGGTAAGTCCTTCGGCATTCCGACTTTTTTTAAAAAAAAAATTATTAAGTAGGTAAAATACGTTAATCGAAAATGAAAAAAAAAAGTCGGGTTGCTGAGGGCTTGCCGGTTTAAAACAAAGGCAAGCCCAAGGGCTAGCCGTCAAGGATTTGCCCTATTTTCAGATAGCAAGCCCTCCAGCAGCCTGATTTTTTTTTTAAAAAAATTGTTAAGTAATTTTGTTTTTTTGTTATAATAGATTCCGACGTAAGATTTTGGCGGTAATAGTATTAATTATTATCCTCATTTCACGACTTCGGAAATATTTCCAACGAAGGAAATGACTTCTGCATGATCTTTAGTGGCGGCAGAAAGAAAATTAATGGATGGATTAGGGTTATGAGGGTGTATGATAGTATAAAAAATTAGGAAGGGATTGGAGTAATTTGGGACGGTAAATAACAAGCCCCAATATTAAATTTTCGGGTTGGACACTAGGCCAAATTCATTTCATCAAAATTAAGCCATCTAATTGAATTTATTTATTTATTTTTTAATGATATGTGGAGTTACCTCAAACCAAATATGTTGTAAAGGTCTAATGAAAAAATTTACAGCACGAAAAGTAATTTCAGGTAGATTAATATCTTACTACGATTCTGTTAATGTCCGTAAATCATGAGCATAGCCATTCAAGTCAAAAGTATTTTTATAGGAGTATGAAAAATGTAAAGCAAAATTGCAACTATATACAGAATGCTCACTGCTGCAAACCTTTGAAGTGGCAGACAAATTACCACTCCTAGCACATCTACATTTACAAACGACTGTATAACTCGAAACAGTAGAATAAGGAATACCATCAAGTTCGAGCAAGACTCGACGTTACATATTCTCAACTCATTTCGCATTATTGGATCAACAAACAAAAGGGGGGATTAGTTGAATAAGATAAACCTATGCAACTTTCAGAATTTATACTACTCAAACAAAATAATTGTACCTTGTTTACACATGTATACTCGTCAATACAAATCCTAACCCTCAGTCCTAATAATTATCAAGATGCAGGTCTATTTCAATGCAACAGCCTCTTCATCCTCAGCATCCAACTCCTGTTCTACCCCCTTCACCTGTAAGCATCACAAACTTGACATAAAATCCAAAATGGAAAAACAAATTTTTTTTTTTTCAATAAGGAAGATTATAAGGACACTTGCGACACAGATTCAACTATCGAGCATGTGTCGCAGTCACAACCTAATACACAGCAATTCATCTGCAAGTCCCAAAGCCGAGGATTTTTTATCCAAGGTGGTTGACATTACACACCAAAGATTCAGAGCAGAATACTAACTTATTTCATCCACAAACCACTGTTTTACATTTATTATAAAAAACGCAGGTGTACAACGGTATTCTAGGCTGGCAACAAACAAACTAAAAACCATAGCTATCATTAATGGCCTCTTTTGTACGTGGTCACTAATATTGGGAGTGGTAATAGAGTTTGAGTTTGATAATGGGAGGAAAGTCCATATTCATTACCAGGGTAAAAGAACTCCATCCACAAACTAGTTTTTTTCAAAAATTTCTATCGCCACACACTCAATAACCCCTCTAACTGGTAATGATGTTAAGAAAAAGAAAAAAATGAGCTATTTCGGTATGGAATCACATTATCATGAATACAAGCATGAGGTTTACTTCACAAAAAAGAAAAAAATACTGAGGAATTTCAGTATGGAATCACATTATCATGAATATAAGCATGAGGTTTTCTTCACAAAGTTGCACATCAAACCATCACCACCACTCGTGTTTATCTTATCTAACCAACCTAAGTATACACAACTCTGGTCAACAATATCAAATAGCAATAGCAACGAAACCAAGCTCCATCACAAAACAAGACTACAAGATAGAAGCATAATCTATAATAAAAGCGGAAATAGACAGTGAAGTTGCAAGGAGTCGGGTAGAAAAGTGGATCTCTGTTTAATATGGAAGAGGAACAACTAGCAGAATATAATTTCAAAGGTTGGTTCTTCCAGTTGAAGCAAAAGCTCAGAATCACGAAGAAGAGTACAAAGGAGTATTGAAATGGGGATAACTATTTAATATCTACATCCAAATGGTAAGCGCAACAACTGGTTTATGTGATAAGTCCTATAACCCTTCAAAATAGAAAAAGATGAACAAATTTTGTCAGCCAGGCATATAAAGTTGAGGAACCACAAGCAGAGTTTCTTCACAAAAATGTGATTTCTAGTCCACTGCAAAATGTTTTACACAACCAAAAAATAAAAAAGAAAGTTTCTCCACATACTGCAATTTCTAGTCCACAGCAGAACTAGAGTTCACAAAACCCAAAAAAAGGGTCTTTTACCAAAATGGCTATTTCACATGACATACTTCATAAATAGCAAACTAACAAAAAATAATAATAGGTCAACTTTTGGAGGCAATCACTCACACTGAACCACACAAAATTCAGTAAACAGGTTTGGTTTTATTCTTTTGGGTTTAATTCTTGTATAATTCCAAGAGATCTCATTGATTAAACATAGAGCAAACCCTTCTTCCACAGCCCATTCTCGTCAATCTCCATCATCCAATTCAAAATTTTACTGAACATTATTCATTTTACATTCACATAGGAAGGAGGGAGATATGATTGTGCAGGGAATGTGACTAAAGCACCAGTGGTAATAACCTATGCCAGAAGGAAGAGAGTCCAAGGTAGGGATACGAAGCTGGTAGAAGCTTGATGCATGATACCAAGAGCAACTCAAGGGGGCTGAGGCACGTGGACACTCAAGAAACCAAGAGCATTGCAGAAGACAGAATTATGTAAATGATATATATGTAAATAAAGATATTACAAGGAATCTATCCTGTTACTGAAAGTAGACTTGATTGTAATTAAAAGGGGAGGGGGTCTGAAAGGGGGGAATCATTCAGTTAAGCTTTGTCAAAACATTGGAGAGCTCCTTTTCTCTCGAACCAAAAGGAACACATTTACATATATTACAATCCTTACAAGCTCAATTCCTATTTTTCTACGCCATTATCTGCAAATTCTGGGAGCTCCGAGCACCAGTTTCCATAGCAACGAACTGATTCCCAGCAAATCTGGTATGAGAGCAGGTCGGGAGAGGGAAATGGCGCCCATGACTAACGCTCAGAGGATGGAGGCGATGGAAAGCGAGATCGCAGCGTTAGACTCAAAAATAACGCAAGCAATCACGTCAGCCTTAGGGGTTATGGAACAACGATTCCTTCAACAAACTAATGAGGTGTTGGAGCGATCAACTCAGCAACTCCGAACTGAGGTAACAACCCTATCCAAAAAACTAGAGGGGCATTCTATTGGGATTGGGGAAAATCCACCGGATGAAAATCAGGGAGAAAGTGGGATGGCAGGTTCTTTCATTCCCCAGTCGAGGCCAGTGCTTGGAAGGAACCGGGGACGGATGGAAGAGGAACTGGAGGTAGTCGGAGGGAACGGGTCGAACTGGAGGGCTAAGAGGTTAGATCTTCCCACCTTTGAAGGAGTTAATCCCGACGGCTGGATCATGCGGGCTGAAAGGTATTTTCACTTCTACCGTTTGGGGGAGGAGGATTGCTTAGAGGCTGCAGTAGTAGCTCTTGATGGAGATGCGCTACTTTGGTACCAATGGGAGAAAGATCCTGAGATGGGAGGAACTCAAGGGATTGTTGCTAAGGAGGTTCCGATCGGAGGGATCCAGTAACTTGTATGAGCAGTGGCTAGCCCATTAGCAAGGAGGCACCACGGTGATGGAGTATCGAAGGAGATTCGTCGAGCTGATGGCGCCGTTGTCTGGAGTTTTCGGAGGAAATAGCTATGGGGCAGTACATGATTGGGTTAAAGGATGAGGTGAGAGCCGAAGTGAGGATGCTGAGGCCACGCACATTGGATGACGTTATGGAATTATCGGTCAAAGCTATGATTGTGCAGGGAATGTGACTAAAGCACCAGTGGTAATAACCTATGCCAGAAGGAAGAGAGGCCAAGGTAGGGATACAAAGCTGGTAGAAGCTTGATGCATGATACCAAGAGCAACTCAAGGGGGCTGAGGCACGTGGACACTCAAGAAACCAAGTGCATTGTAGAAGACAGAATTATGTAAATAATATATATGTAAATAAAGATATTACAAGGAATCTTTTCTGTTAGCTGAAAGTAGACTTGATTGTAATTAAAAGGGGAGGGGGTCTGAAAGGGGGGAATCATTCAGTTAAGCTTTGTCAAAACATTGGAGAGCTCCTTTTCTCTCGAACCAAAAGGAACACATTTACATATATTACAATCCTTACAAGCTCAATTCCTATTTTTCTACGCCATTATCTGCAAATTCTGGAAGCTCCGAGCACTAGTTTCCATAGCAACGAACTGATTCCCAGCAGATTGTTAGATATTTATATTTTAGATGGTCAGAGCATATGAAGATGGACATCCTATTTTTCATCCAATTTTAATATGGGGTCATTCTTTAAAATTAATATTACTTTTCAAATTGTAAGTTATGAAAAACCTGGTTCATAAGTTAAAGTGGTACATATGATTGTAAATGACATTATGTCAAGATGAATTTTAAAGAATGACTTCATCCATTCTAGTCCACCGCAGAAGTAGTGTTCACATAAACAAAGAAAGTGAAGCAATTATCCTTTTACATTCACATAGGTGGTTGTCTTCCACATAGCTTAAGTCTGGAGGCTCACCTCAGGTACATAATGCATTAGCATGTTCTCAATGCCAGATTTTAAAGTCACAGATGAACTAGGACAGCCACTGCAAGCCCCCTGCATCTGCAGTTTGACTATTCCAGTTTCCCTGACGAAGAAACAAAAGAGTGTTAAATAGAATAAACAATAAGATTAGACCACAGGAAAACAATTCTAACTTTAACTTAGAGAAACATACGGATCAAATCCTTTATACACAATATCACCACCATCATCCTGCACTGCTGGCCGTATGCGAGTCTCCAATAGCTCTTTTATCATAGCAACAGTTTCAGAATCATCCTGTAATATACACTCATGAACATTGAACCAAGATTTGAAAAATTAATAATGATGGCCATATCTTTTTAGGGCATTAGCAGTCTTCAAATTTGAACTAAAATGATCTCAACCAAAATGCGTAACTGACAGTCTGCAATTTGGATTAAGAATCTGCTAGCCTCGATAGGTAAACACTACTCACATCCAACCCCTCTTACCCCATCCTGAGACAGCCTTTTCCAAGCATTTGGGAAACTTTAATGTTAATGCCAATGGCACAGCGACATAAAAGAAATTATGCACACATCTCTATTAAGAAACCCTAACAGAATAACAGCACACATCTATATTAAGAAAACTTAACAGAATAACAGAAATTGAGAAACATAGGTCTAAGAACTTACTTCATGGATAGCTGTGTCCTTGGAAGCTGCAGTGCTTTCATCCAGAAACAGAGGCTGGCCAGAAGTATAGAAATCCATAATTGCAGCAAAAATCTCAGGTTTAAGAATATCCCATGAAATATCATCAGATTTTGTTACTGTTACAAAATCCGATCCAAAGAAGACTCGTGTGACTCCTGTGAAATTAGTAAAAAAAATTGTTATAAAACACCAATGGATTTTAAAGTAGCACAGCCAAATTTTATCTTTAAGATAAGAGAAATTCTGCTTGAAGGACAAAACAGATAAAGAGATTGAAGGAGACCTTTCAAGGAGCTGAAAACAGTTACTGAAACCTAACTTTTATTTCCATTCTTTTATATGCACCAAAATGCTCTACAGAGATGTAAAAAAAGAAAAAATTGCTCTACAGACTAAGTCAACAGGAATTTCAGGCTTGCAGCAAAGGCCATTAAATTTTCCATCAAAAGCCTAATAATGAATGCAGGAGCCTCAAAAAGTGAATGGAAAATGCAGGGATTTAAAAGAATTCAGGAACCAACATAAGGTTGAAGATTCACACTAACTGGTGCAGAAGGCAACATTTAGTTATATAATAACCCTGTACAAGTCAAATAGATGTGAATCTTTAATCAGCCTAAGTCCTAACAAAACAAAATCCTAAAAGTTAAGTGAAAATTACAAAAAAGAAAACTCAAATAGTTATGATCCTTTAGAACAATGATTTCAGAAACAACCAAATTTGTAAACAGGTTGGCTAAGGAATCGGATTTTCTAGTATAGGCATGAATGCTAATTTCACTGAAGAATGAATACCACATCTTTTCAAAAGTTGGATATCTTTGGAAATTCAGATTTAAAGACCAGAAACTGGGGTACTGCACATTGCGAGACCTCTCCCAGCAAGTTCTCAGGGAATAGACTTGACATAATCTTGAAAGGCCAAAAGTTAATGAGAGAAAATAAACAAATATCGCAGCAGCAGGAGCCAACAGTGGTTGGTCAGAACCGAAAATAGAGTCTCTAGCTATACCCAGATGTACAGGTACCTTTCCTCATCAAACAAGGCAGAGAAAGTGAATAAACTGGGGTATTGCACAATGCACATTGAGAGGCCTCTCCCAGCAAGTTAGGGAATAGACTTGACATAATCTTGAAAGGCCAAAAGTTAATAAGAGAAAATAAAGCAAATATCGCGGCAGCAGGAGTCAAACAAGATGTACAGGTACCTTTCTTCATCAAACAAGGCAGAGAAAGTGAAGGTCCTCCAATGGAAATCATATGAAGTCACCTTTTAACAAGAGCAACAGGTGATTAACGCCACAGACAAGCCTTGACAATGAGAATTAGAACCTTGGAAAAATATTTGTGGAGCATGGAAAGCAAAAGGGGACCAGATGTAAGTGCTATGACCCTGTACTCCTTATGCATCACCTCCATCCATGGTAACAGAGTTAACCCAGTCAGGTTTAATCTTTAGTAGAAGAACATTTAATTAAAGATTAAATGCTTAGGCTCTAGCATTACATGCACTGCAGGAACAGAGCTTGACTTCATATATTTGCATGGGCAGCAAAAGTATATTAAGAGTCTTTGGGCCAGCTGAGTTGGATAGCCATCTACATTGACTGGACTTATTAAAAATAATTCGAGATCAATAATCACAGTAAATTGCTAATTTATGTCTTGTTCATAAGCGAACAGAAGGCATGACTTTAGGGTGGCAAAGAGGTGGGCCGATTGGTTGCCCTTATCCTTTTGAAGAATTTACTAGACAAACTAGTGGAATATACTAAGCGATCATCCAAATGGATTCTCTGTCGCAACTGGCAAGAACTCAAGTTGAACTTGTTGAGGAACAGCCGCAGACAAGTAAATATCAATCCAATGATTTTAGTCTGATGTAATGGCCACACACAGTCCGGCTGATGGTGCAGAATTTTCATTAATTTTTATTTTTCACCATTTCAGAAGTAAAAGAAATAAATTTTATTAAGCAGCAGAGAATGATGAAGTACAGGACCTAGGAGTACCAGAAGTCCCCCATATATCAAGAAAAAAGACAAAGAGGAAAACAATCTGGCAATATATAAGACAAAGACTCATTAAGTACTGCTCCTAGAGCATGATTGTATGAGCCCATAGAGTAAGCAGAGAAGACACCTGAGAACAGAAAATTCTATCTTTTCTCTACAACTGACTCCAACAAATCACTTGTTATTGTGTTCTAGATAGGTTATTGAAATTCCAAGTTGGATTAGCCCAACACTTGTTGGTATTTGTGTATCCAAATAGAGTCAAATCCTGGCCCTTTGGGTGCCTTTCAGGGAGTATGACCCAATGACTTGTGAGTCTCGTGCAATAACGTACTAAAAAACAAAAAAAAGAAGCAAGATTAGCACTACGTATCTGATTTCCTAACTCCTAAGACCAGAAAGTGGACGAGAATTGCATAGGGTTAGCAGACGCAGACATGATAGTTGTATAAGACTACCAAAAAATTGCCACATCAGGTGAAGAATAAAAAGTGAAGGACCAAAACTCTCATAAGGTGATGGAGGCAGTCTCATCTATCCAAACCTTTAAATTTCAAAGCACCAAAAGCGTACAACCTCTAGAACAAAAATCATAATATGTCCTAAACACAAATGTCAAACATAACAACCAAGTTCAAGCTATTCCTGAAAATCATCATAATTTCCCTAAATAACAGGCCACTTTTTTATTTTACGTCACCCCAAAACAATAGTCATTTCCACATTAAGTAAGCTAAAATGTGAAATTCCCACATTATATCAATAGTTCCTTTTAACTAAGATTTCAGAAAAAATAGTTAAAGACTACACTGGTATGGTGGATATGTAAAAATGCAGAAGAAAAAATAAGGTGCGATATCTGAATAAACTCCATTTCTTAACAACCTTCAATTGATCATGGCGTATTATTTAGCAGTAAAAAAACTCAAAAGAAAGTAACTAACAATAATATTAAGAATATACCAAAATACAATAAACGTTGCAACTAAAAAACACCGGAGGACCCAAAGGACATACCGTCAATCCCAAAAAGTGATCGCGCTAATGGCGAGTTCATAGCAGTACGAGCATTAGGAAAGTCCGAACTCCCAATCTCCATAACTGGCTTCCCCGGATAAAACATCAAGGAGGCAGGATTCGGCGTCGGCTGCGTTTGAATAAACATCGTCCGCCTCTGCCCTGATAACAAATCGGTGTTCAACAACAATACAACAATCACCCGAAATCATTTCAATTGCATTTTTCGAATTAAACCTGACCTAGAAATGGAGTATTCAAGTGATTGAGAAGCGAATTCTTCAAACTGACAAAACTCGAGGAGATATTTTGGTTGGAAGAGTGGAGATTGGGGGATAGAGGCGATGAGGATGAGAGTAGTGAACGGAAATTCATGGATTGGGTGAGGCGAGGGTTTGGATTTACAGCGGTGAGAGCTTGATGGACAGGCCTTAGCTTCCTCAAAATCCTCATGATTGGATTTCTTCCTCCGTGATATCAAGTCTACTGGTCCACCAAAATAAAGAAGACACCCTTTGTCGGTCTTGTGCACGAGCAGGAGCACCGAAGGAGGAAGTAGGGGAAGGTGTCGGGGAAGAGAGAGAGTGAGGTGAGAGGGAGGAGGGGTTGCGTCAAGTAGCTGGGCGAAGGAGGGTGGTCTGGAGGAGCGGTCAGGTGTTGCGGCGAGACTGGGGTGTCATGTGGACGGTGGAGGGTTGAAAAAAGAAAAATTTAGGGGTTCTTTTTATGAAAAACGGAAAGTTAGTTGTGAAGGCTAGAGTAGCCATTTTGTTTTTTTTAATGAAAATATTTGATGAGATGGTTAGTAATATCTTAGATATAGAAATTAATATCTAAGTTATAAATATTCTGATCTCTAAAATTACTAACTTATAGAAATTAATATCTATGTTATAGACGTTTCGATCGTAGTTATAGTAATTTACATCTTAGATATAGAAATAATATCTAAGTTATAGATATTAATATATAAAATGTAGATGTTAATATCTAATATTTTAGGTATACCAATTATGAACTCAGTTATAGTAATTAACATGTTAGATATAGAAATTAATATCTAAGTTAGGTATACCTATTATGAAATCAGTTATAGTAATTAACATCTTAGATATTTAAATTATCCAAGTTATAGAAATTAATATCTAAGTTATGGAAATTAATATCTAAAATTTAGATTTTCTGATCTCAGTAATAGTAATTAAGATCTCAATTATAATTTTTCTAATCTTAGGTATACCAGTAATTATGATCTTAGTTTTAGTAATTACCATCTAAGTTTTAGAAATTAATATCCCAGTTTTTGAAGTTCTTATTATAGGAATTCAAGTTATGATCTCAAGATTAGAATATATTATCTAAGGTATAGAATTTATTATCTTAGGATGAGAAATTTATAGATTTTATTATATTAGTATATCTATTTATTTAAGGATAAGAAGTTATTATCTTATGTATAAAATTTATTATGTCAGGATTTATTATCTAAGGATAAGATGTTATTTTCTTATGGATAGAAGTTATTATCTAAGAATTAAATTTTATTATCTTATTTATTATTTTAAACTGTTAATATTATATTAAAGTTATTTATTTTTTTTAATTTATTGCAGAAACAGAGAAATTGAAATTCAATCATAGTCCAGTTGTTCTAATTATCAGCTGATTGTGAGTAATCTTACTACAAAATACAAGAATGATATTTTTGAAATTGGATTTGGATCTTTGTTGGATTTAGATCTCAAGAAAGTGCCAAGAGTTTTATATCCTTATTTGGTAAGGAATTATAATCCAAATGGTCGATTTTTAAAGTTAGCAGACAAGAAAATTATTTAGATTAATACTGCTAATATGAATTATGTGTTAGAAATACCTTATACTAACAAAGAAGATGAGTTAGTAAGTGGTCTAAAGAATAATGCTCTAAATCCTGATTATCCTTTACAAAAGTTTTGGAGGGATTTTTTTGGATTGAAGGGTAATAATAGTTATATATCTATGAGTTTGTGGGAGTCCAAGTTTAAAGAATTGGAGAAGGGTGGAGTAGTGTTTAAGAAGATGTTTGTAATGTTTGCAATGACAGTATTTCTTGCCTCCACTTATGATAAAACATTAACATTGAGTATTGTAAAATCATTGGTTAATGTTGATGATATTAAACACTACAATTGGTGTGGTTATATTATGGATATTCTATGTGAATCTATAAAATATTTTCAACAAACAGAGGCCAGACAAATGAAGGCTATCAAGGAGAAAAAACAAAAGGTGGTGTGAAGAGTTTTAAAATTATAAAGTCGAAGGTTATTAATGGTTGCTTGCCTGGGTTTTTGATTGCATATATTCATAGAGTTCAGTATGGTGAACCTTTATTTGTGAAACCTCCATTTATTAGATATTGGGATAGAAAAAAGTTGAGTTCTAAAGACAAATCTTTAGAATCTAAAATTGGTCTTGGAATTCCTGTAGTGATACCTCCTTTTGTTAGTGCTGTAAAACCAGTTGATGTCATTAGAATTATACTGAAAGATATCGAAAATAAGGAAGAAATTGAATTTGAAAAGAGGAAAAGAAAATTTAATGAAGTAGACACTTCAAAGGATAGATGTGTTAGTAATAAGTTATTAAGAATGGATGATGAAGAAATGAAAGATGATACAACTGGAGCTAATATTAATGAGCTGCAAACAAGTAAAGTAAGTTGTGTTTTTATGATTTACTCTTTTATTATGATATTAATAATATATAATTTTTTTCATTTTAATAATATATAGTTTTTGTTTTTGATCATTGCAGCCTTTGAATATTATTTCTGAACTCAATAACAAACTAGTTCATGAAATATCAATGACAACTTCAAGTTATTTAAAGAAAATTAAAGCTTTAAAGGAAGAGGTTGAGAAGAAATCATCCCAGAATTCCTTTTCTCAAGAAGAAAAATATTTATACAATGATCCTGACTTTTGGAAAGTCATTGATGTAATTGTGGCAAGAGTGAATAAATTTCAAGAGGAGTTTTGTAAGAAAGTGGATTTAAGTGAATCAGTAAGTTATTAATTTATTCATATTATTTTTTGTTTTTAAAAAAAAACTATGAAACATAATTTTAATACTGTTTCTTTTTTAGTACTATTCCTCAAGCTAGGATCATTGGAGAAGATGATAGAAAGATTTTTAATTCCATTGATAATTTTAAGTTATTAAGTTCTTCAAAATGTGAAAAGGAAGATGAACATCCAATTAAGCAAATTGGAGGAGAAGTTGATTATGAGAAGCAAAAGGTAATTCTTGATTTATTTATACAAAATTAATATGAAGTGATATAGGAATTATTATCTCAGGAATAGAAGTTATTGTCTCAAGATTAACATCTATTATCTAAGGATTAGAATTTATTATCTTGGGATTATAAATTATTATCTTACGTAATAGAATCTTAGGTTTTTAATATTATCTCAGGATTAGAAGTTATGATCTCAGTTTTAGCAAATATCATCTAAGATTTAGAAATTAATATCTCAGTTTTTTAAGTTCTTATCAAGTTATGATCTCAGTTATATTCTTACTTATAGTATTTCTTATATTAGAAAAAGAATATATTATCTTTGGTATATATTTTATTATATCATGTTAAAATGTTATATAATGTATAGAAATTAATATGTTAGATATAACATCTATGATCTTAGATATAGGAATTATTATCTCAAGATCAGAAGTTATTATCTCAGGATTAACATCTATTATCTAAGGATTAAATTTTTTTACCTCAGAAATAGAATTTATTTTTCTCAGGATTAGAAGTTAAAATAAATGATTTTTGTTTTTAATATTATCTCAAGTAATAGAATCTGAAAAGGATGAACAGAGAGATGATTCTATGAATGAAGAAGAACAAAATTAAGAAAAATGTTTAATTGGTGATATAGCATTGAAGGTATAATTTTTTTTTTATTTTCAAAAAAATTTATTATGGTTTTCTCTACTAAATATTTATATTAGAATCATTAGTAATTTTTTCTTTTTATATTTATTTTTCAGAATTATGAGAATCTATTTAGGAAGAGGATGAGTTTGAATCAACTAGATGAGGATAAAATGAAAATAATTAGGAAACCTAGTCTAGTGCTAGGCCTAGTAGACATGAAGGGTGTATGTTTATCAGTACCTACACTTAATGATCCAGTTGTTGATGAAATTAAAGATGTTCAAAAGTTGTGGATCAACATGTTTCTAATAAAAGTGAGTATACACCTGGTTCCACTTGAGATAATGTAGTGGAGAATATAGTGATTGATTTGAAGAAGAATTTTCCAGATATTAGTGATATGATTGTTCCCAAACTGGACATCCCACTAATCATCCAAGAGAACCTATAGATTCTATAACTTATGCATCTAAGTTTCCTAAAGTTATTCTTGAGTCAGTTGCTGATGAAGCTCCAAAGTCTGTTGGTGCTTGTACATATTTGCTTATTGTTTTGGTTATTTCAGAAAAAAAGAAGAAAGAAAGAATGAAAACAACAAACCCAGCTATGTCGAAAACCCGAAAGGGCGACATAGACAAGAATTCGAGGGCCCGGCTAGGTTGAAAATCCAAAAGGGCAACTTAGGCAAAAGAGTGGCTTATCATGAGTGGGTGAGTTTTGAGGCATGGAAAAGAAATGAGAGGCTATGATGGAAACCCGAAAGGGCTCCTAGGCAAAATGAGACACAAAAGAAAAGAGAGAAACCATTTTTGCATCTCAATTGTTTTGGAGTTGGTGTCATAAGGAGATGGAGCGATAAGGAAGGAACGCGGGACTTTTTCATCATTTGAAGGGATAAGTAGATAGCACATTTGCTATTCGATTCTCATTTCTTGGAGTTATAAGAATGTTTGTAGCTAAGGGAATCTCACAACATAATTCTCATATTATTTGTGTTTCTAGCAAGGTCATATCTTGTTGATTTTGTTTGATTTTTGTTATGTTTATTGTGTGTTATTGTGTAAGCTAAGCATGGGGGAGTGAGTAGTTTGGTTTATTGGACTACTTAGCTTACACTGAGATTAGTGAAAATTAGAAAGGGAGACATAAGAAGTAATTATTACTTTGGAGACCATGTTTAACCCTTTATTTTCATCTAGTCAGCTTGAGCTTGCTCGAAGACGAGCAAGGGTTAAGCATGGGAGAGTTTGATAAGTTCATTTATTTGTATTTTCTGGTATTGATTCGAACTCCTTTTTGGATGAGTTTTTGATAATTTTGAGTTTATTTGGTTTCATTTATGCTAAAAGCCCATAATCCTAGTTTAGCCGTAATTGTTTCGGTTATTGCTTATTTTTAAAGCTTTTAGTATAAATGTATATTGGTGGCAAAAATATGATGGAGCTAGTATTGATTTGTTAGATGAAATTTGGGCCAAGAAAAAGGAAGAAAAAAATCACCTAAAGTTCATAGAAGTTTCTCTAAAAAAAAGAAAGAAAAAAATGTTGAAAGACTCACGGCAGGAAAGGGGGAGCAAAAAGAGTCCAAGTACTACAAGGGAGCATGACGGCACATGTGAAGGATTTGCCTTTTAAATTTTTCTTTTATTTTATTTTTCTGAAATTGATAATTAGTCTTTAACTAGAATTAGGTTAGATTTAGAGGCTAGTAACAACTCTTAAGCAATTTTTATTTTGATTCTCTATTCTCCTCTTTACCTTCTTCTTCTCTCTTCTCTTTTTTTTCTAGGGTTTAGTTTATGGTTCTTGTTTAGATATTTCTCTCTCAAAAATATTTTTTACTCTTGAATAATCAAACTTTGTTCCTAGTTTAATCATTAATTTAAATCTCAAGTAAGTTTTCTCTATTTTTTCTTTAGTTGATTATATTTCTACTTATTTATTCATGCTTCTTTATTATTTAATTTAATTTTCCTTATAGTCTTATGATTTTTATGTTATGCTTAATTTTATTGTTTTTTCTATGGCTTTAATTATGAGTAGTGAGCAGTTTTCTCTCTAGGATGTTAATATATGAACCCTAGCATGTGTTAAGTGGATTATAGTATCAACTCAATGTCAAATTAAGGTTGGTTTATTAGGTTGTTAAAATTAATCATTACGTTAAATTCATTGGTTTAATTAGTCAAGAAGCGACGACTAAGATTAATTATTTCCTTTGTCTTAATGATATTTGCTAATTAATCAAGAAGCGAGAGATGAGATTAAGAGGGCTACACCTAATACAATTAGATTAATCAAGAAGCGAAAGTTGAGGTTAGGATAATTGAAGGGTTGTTTGATTTGATCATTGATGTTGGTGTATTTGATGATGGTTAATGCATGTTAGAGGAGATTTATTAATATCCTAAGTCTTTTTCTTATTGATATCACATTTTAATTCTTGCAATTTTAGTTATTAGTTTCATTAAACAACTCGTTTCTAGCGTAATCTAGTTAAATTAAGCTAAGTTGACGCTTTATTAGCTTCCTAGAGGACAACTCATGATTGTACTGCTACAGCTGTGCACTTGTGGTTATAATTAGTGACTAAAAAAAATAAGTCATCAAGTTTTTTGTGTGGAGTGCTGCGCTGCAAAGGGAGAGGGAGAGAAGGTGGCTAGTCTTTCAGGTGGGACATCGGCGGGTCAGCTGCGAGTGAGGAGTGGACTGATGTGAGAAAGGAGGGAGAGGGAGGTTGGTGCGTGCAAGAGGTCTCGGGAATGGGAGCTGCTGTGCTGGCAGGTTGTCGCTGATGGTGGGGTGTCAACGGTCGGGGTAGTCGTGCTGGTGGTGTGTGAGTAAGAGAGGGAGGTAGGGTTTGGAATTTTGTGTATTAGGTTAGGTTATGATAGGCTTTGAGAAGTTAGAGGTATTTGGTTTTCAAAGAAAAATTTCAGCTTGGTTTCTAGAGTTCCTCTAGAAATTTTAAGAATTAGTTGCTCTAGAAATATGTTGATCCACACTCTTCATTCATGACTAAACATCCCAGCCTAAATCTAGAGCTACTCAAGAAATTTTTTGTAATTCTAAAGTTGCTCTAAAAACTTACTAACCCAAATCCTTCATGAAAAACCAAACAATCCAGATTATTTCTTGAGGAGCTCTAGAAATGTTAGCACTATTCTAGACCTGTTGTAGAAATATGCTGTCCTATAGCTCAAATACTCACAAATTAGCTTATTTCTATACTTGCTTTAGAAATTCTCCTTGAAAATTGACCATCTTTAGAAAGAGGTAGTTTTAATACATAATTTATAATCCAAACTACTTCAAAACACTCAAATTGCCTCGATAATTTGGTGAAGATAGTTGACTTTAATCTCCAAATGATTCCTACTTAGACAACCTACAAGAAAAAACAAAGACTAAAACCAAGCATAAAATCCGCAAGAAAAATAAAATAAATTAGAAGACATGAAATGATGGGTTGCCTCCCACCAAGCGCTCATTTAATGTCAATGAGCTCGACCCCTTACCGAAAATCAATTGGGAGAGTCAATAGCAAGGCAGAGGACTTCCTTGCTTTCAATGGTACTCCTAAATCATACTTTTCCAGTCTACTTCCATTCACTTTAAATGAACCCTCATTCGAACTAACTTCAAACGAGCCATATGGAAAAACCTTCGTAATGGTGAATGGCCCTGACCATCGAGAACAGAGCTTACTAGGAAAGAACTTCAAGTAAGTATTATACACAAGCAGATTGTCTCTAACTTTAAGATGACGCTTCTTAATGCGCTTGTCATGCCAAATCTTCGTCTTTTCCTTGTAAATTCTCGAGCTCTCATAAGCATTGAATCGAATCTCTTCAAGTTCATTGAGATCCAATAAATGCTTCTCACTAGCGGTTTTTAAATCAAAATTCAAGGCCTTTACCACCCAATGAGCTCTATGCTCCAATCCAGTGGAAGATGACATGCTTTTCCATAGATAAGCCTATACGGTGTGGTACCAATAGGAGTCTTGAAAGCCGTTCGATAGGCCCAAAGAGCATCATTCAATTTATAAGACCAATCTTTTCGGAAGCGATCAACAGTTTTCTCCAGAATAGCCTTAATTTCTCAATTAGGGACTTTAACTTTCCCACTTGTCTATGGATGGTAAGGTAGAGCAAATCGATGATGAACACCATACTTTTTTAAGAGGGCTTCAAACTTACGTTCAATGAAATGAGTGCCATTATCACTAATTAGCACCCTAGGCACCCCGAATAAAGGAAATATGACGTTCTTAAAGAATTTACTCACCACCCTAGCATCGTTAGTTGGAGTAGCAATCACTTCCACCCATTTTGATACATAATCACATGCCACTAAGATGTATCTGTTTCCATATGAAGATGGGTAAGGCCCTTGAAATTCAATTCCCCAAACATCAAAAATCTCAACTTCAAGAATGAAATTAAGAGGCATTTCATTGCGTTTAGAGATATTCCCTATTCGTTGAAAATGATCACAACTCTTATATAAGGCATGAGTATCTTTGTGTAATGTAGGCCAATAGAATCCACTACCTTAGCAGCTATTTTAGAGGCCGCTGCATGACCACCACATTAGAATGTATGACAGTGTTGTAGAATTGATTCCACTTCTTCTTCTGGTACACATCTCCTAACAATCCCATCAGAAGACTCCTTAAAAAGGAATGGATCATCCTAAAAGTAGAACTTAACCTCATAAAATAATTTCTTCTTTGCATAAGGCTCAAGATTGTTAGGCTTCACCCACTTATGAAGTAATTAGCCATATCAGCGAACCAAGGTGCCTTACCTGAAGTGGAAATTTCATACAAATAGTCATCAAGAAAAGATTCATCAATTGGAAGCCCATCATGAGTAGCTTCCAGAGTCAACCAAGATAAATGGTCTACAATAAGATTTTCAGCTCCCTTTTTGTCTCTAATCTCCAAGTCAAACTCCTAGAGGAGAAGAATCCATCTGACCAATCGGGGTTTTGTATCCTTTTTGTTCAACAAAAATTTCAATGCCGAAAGATCTGTATGAACTATAACCTTCGAATCAACCAAATAGGACCGAAATTTCTCAATGGCATACACTACTTCTAACAACTCCTTTTCTATAGTGGCATACTTCATTTGAGCTGGGTCAAGCATCGTACTAGCATAGTAGATTGCATGGAGTTTTCCATCTTTCTTTTGCCCTAACACTACTCCTACAACATAGTCACTAGCATCGCACATGAGCTCAAAAGGTAGGCTTTAGTCAGGGGCTGAATGATCGGTGCTGAGATGAGTGCCTGTTTAAACTGATGAAAAGCATGTGAACATTCATTAGTAAAAACAAACAAGGTATCTTTAGCTAAAAGTTCAGTTAAAGGTCGGGCAATTTTAGAAAAATTTATAATAAATCTCTTAT
Organism: Dysphania ambrosioides; assembly: GCA_026401315.1. Classification (NCBI taxonomy): domain Eukaryota; kingdom Viridiplantae; phylum Streptophyta; class Magnoliopsida; order Caryophyllales; family Amaranthaceae; genus Dysphania; species Dysphania ambrosioides. The sequence continues at coordinate 13,860,499 of CM048659.1, forward strand.
AAAAACCAACATGCCTAAGAAAACTTCACACTCCTTTCATGTTGGTAGGGGATAAAAGCTTTTCTATGACCTCAACCTTGGCCTTATCAACCTCAATGCCTCGATGTGATACCACATGGCCAAGCACAACACCTTTTTGTACCAAAAAATCACATTTCTCCCAATTAAGAACCAAATTGACCTTCAAGTAACATTTTAACACCTTTTCAAGATTAACTAGGCAAAGCTCAAAGGTGCTTCCGTATACTAAAAATTTATCCATAAATACTTCCATCAATGTCTCAATCAAATCTGAAAAAATAGCCATCATACATCATTGAAGAGTAGTTGGAGCATTACATAAGCCAAATGGCATTCTTTGATAGGCGAATATGCCATAGGAACATGTAAAAGTAGTCTTTTCTCTGTCATCAAGATGGATAGGGATTTGAAAGAAACCAGAGTATCCATCCAAATAATAGAAATAAGCATGATTGGCCAAACACTCCAACATTTGATTAATAAAGGGAAGGGGGACATGATCTTTTCGGCTGGCTTTATTTAACTTATGATATCAATGCACATTCGCCACCTAGTAACAATTTTAGTAGAAATTGACTCACCTTTATCATAACACACAACATTCATACCTCCTTTCTTAGGTACGACTTGAACTGGACTAACCCATTTGCTATTAGAAATGGGGTGGATGATTTCAACATCTAAAAACTTAAGCACTTCCTTCTTCACAACCTCTTTCATGTTAGGATTGAGACGCCTTTGTGCTTCAATTGTCGGCTTAGCCTCTTCTTCTAAATATATCCTGTGAGTACAAATAGAAGGGCTTATCCCCTTTATATCATCAATTGTGTACCCAATGGCTTTTTGGTACTTACGTAAGAGGTTCAAGAGTTGAGTCAACTCATTTCCATTGAGTGCACTATTGACGATAATGGGACAGGTAAATTCTCACCTAAATAGACATATTTCAGAGAAGAAGGTAAAGGTCTAAGTTCTACCTCAGGAAGCGTAGATCTCTCCTATACAACATCATTGATGCACATCATCTCAAAGGGGGAAGAAGAATCATTTGAGAGATTTGAGGGAGCTTCATTGAGTAGACGTTCAACTTCAAGAGCCTTATCACTACTCTCTTCTCTCCCCTCCAAACATAGTTGAAATGCATTAACCTCAGTTTCCCAAGAAGATTTGGAAGCTATCTTCTCTACCACATCAATACTAAAATAATGATCTAAGGATAATGGGTTAGTCATTGCTTTGTGGAGTTAAAATTCCACCTTGTCATCTCCTACTTCCACGGATAACTTGCGTCTTTTCACATCAATGAATACACTTGTAGTAGCAAGACAAGGTCTACCCAAAATAATAGGAGTCTGGTTATCTTCTGGGATGTCCATGACCATAAAATCACAGGGAAAAACCAATTTCCCAACAAATATAGGAACATCCATGAGGATACCCATAGGATGTCTAATACTCCTGTCAGTAAGTTTTAGTATCATTCTAGTTTGAGATAAAGATCCCATATTATGTTATTTCTTATAAACAGATAAAGGCATAAGACTAACACTAGCTCCTAAATCACACAATGCATGATCAATGGATAAATGAACAACTGTAATAGGGATAGAAAAAATACCTGGATCACCCATTTTGGGTGGAAGTTGGTTCTAAATAACTACACTGCATTGTTGTGACAGATTGACAATCACCTCAGTTTTCTTCCTATCCGTAACCAAATCCTTCAAAAACCGAGCAAAAGATGGGATTTCAAACAGAACATCAATGAATGGGATGTGAAGCTGAACATCCTTCACCATCTGCAAAAATTTTCCATATCTCTTTTCAAGCCTTGTGCCAACTTATGAGGAAAAGAAGCAGGTTGAATATAAGGTTAAGGAGGTGATGATTGCTTGCTAGCATCTTCCTTAGAGTTCTCAACTTGTACACTCTTGTCTTTCTTAGTAATCTCCTCTCTTACTTTAACCACTGGAATAATACCTTTTAAAGTCTTAACACTCCTAGTGGTAATTGCATTCACTTGACTAGGACCCTTATCATTAGGCTTAGGTTGAGATGGCAATTGATTTGGACCCCTTTGTTGGGATGACATCTGCTGTCCCAATTGAACTTGCTGATTCTCTAACATCTTAAACTAGGTCTTCAGTTGAGTCTTGGATGACTCAAGCTTAGAGATAATATTCCTCATATTAGCATTAGCTTGAGTTTGAGTAACCATAAATTGCTCCATCATCAACTCTAAAGATGTCTTTTGGGGAGGAGCTTGTTGCTGTATTAGAGGTTTGAATGTAGGTTGCTAATATTGAGGTGGTCTAGGATTGAATCCAAGAGGATTGAGTTATGGATGTGGAGGAAGCTGTGGATTTAACACATTTTGGGTCCTGTATGAGAGGTTTGGATGCCTTTGACCAGAATTATAGGCATTACCATACAAAGCATTAATCCCATTGGTTATTGGGTCACCATGAAACATGTCTTAGATACATGCCCCTTACCTCCACATATCTCACAAACTTGTACCATATGGGAAAGAGAAGCAAAAGTAGACGAAATAGCAAAGAGCTTCTCAACCTTCGAAGTGAGCATAATAATCTGTTGTGTGAGAGCTCTTATAATGTCCTTATCAGCTCCTACATATGACTTAGTTAGTGCTTTCCTTTCATTACACCAAGAGGCTACATTTTGTGCAATTGTCTTAAAAAGTTGAAGAAGTTGCACATCATTTTTAGAACTCATATCCCCTCCACAAGTTGCATTGATTGAAGACTTATGCTCATCAGAAATGCCTAAGTAAAAAGATTGTACCAATAGCCAATCGTGTATCCCATGATGAGGACCGCCTTTGAAGGTCCTTGAACCTTTCCCACGCCTCATAATAAGATTCAAATGGTTGCTGCTTGAAAGTTTGAATCTCTATTCTAAGATGTGAAGTCTTGCGTGATGGGAAAATTTTTGTTAGAAAACCAGTAGCTAGATCATCCCAAGTGTCATATTTGTTTGGTGGTTCTGACTTCAACCAAACTTTAGCTTTGTCTCTCAAACTAAATGGGAACAATCTCATCCTGATTGCATCATCTGACACAGTACCAATGTAAATTGTATCACACTTTTCCAAAAAATCTGATAAATGATCATGAGGACTTTCGGTAGCATTTCCTCCAAATTGATTTCTCTCAATGAGCTAGATCAAGTGTGTTTTCAACTCAAAATTATCAGCTTCTATCATAGGTTTTACAATACAGGATGTGGAAGAGTGCATTGGAGATGGTCTCCCCATTTCACCAAAAGGTCTAGCCATTGGAGGTGGTATAAATTGCTCTCTTGCACGCTCTTCCTGTGCTTTTCTCCTTTCTGCATTTAGTCTATACGCAGTTGCTTCTATCTCAAGATCAAACTTAACCCTATCAACATGTCCAAGTGTGATGGATCTCCTGTGAATAAAAAACAAAGATAACCCAAGCTCAAACTACAAAAAAGAGAGAAGTAAAGAACAAAAGGAACTAAAATTATACGTAATCAACTAAATTAAACTAAACTAACACCATAACTTCCTCGACAACGGTGCCAAAAACTTAATGACTTATTTTTTAGTCACTAATTATAACCGCAAGTGCACGGCTATTGTAGTATAATAACGAGTCGTCCTCTAGGAAGCTAATAAAGGGTCAACTTTAATTTAACTAGATTACACTAGAAACGAGTTGTTTAATGAAACTAATAGCTAAAATTACAAGAATTAAAATGTGATATCAATAAGAAAAAGACCTAGGACATTAATAAATCGCCACTAACATGCATTAACCATCATCAAATACACCAACATCAATGATTAAATCAGCTTCTCAGAGAATGTCTCCACTAAAGATATCCCAAGATAATCCTTATGTTGTGAAGATGATATCTTAGATCATCTGTCTACTTGAACCTTGGGATATCTTCAGTGGAGACATTCTCCGAGAAGCTGATTTTCCCCTTTAGCTTATCAGGGGTTGTGTCAAAGTATAGTCCAATGTTGGTGAATTGATGGATCATACTTTTAACTCTCCATGCCAAATTTTTCAGGGAGTTGACACTCTCAATTCCCTCTAGATGGGCGTTCATGCCCTCTAGAGACTTAAGTCATTTTGGAGGTAAATTTGGGATTTTACCGAATTTACCTCCAAATCATTAACCGTAGCCAGAAGCTAGGCCATTTGTTCCGCGCTTGCCATTGGTTGAGAGAGGAGGTGATGATGTTCTCTTCAACTTAATTATACCCATTCTTTGTACCCAAGTTGACGAACTCTTGCAAAAGGACACGGGACAAGAGTTTACTCGGTTAGGGTTGAGTATTTTTGGGTCATCAGCAGGAGAGATGATATAACTACACAATCACCTCCAATGCAAGTGAATGCATGGCCTGGTTTAGGGAGTTAGCCTCCATTACAAAATGATTTCAGATGTATGAGACTATCTAAATGTGCATGGGCTCAATACACAATGCCCGTCTTAGGGTTAAGGCCTTTTGTGGTGCTCAAGGATAGTTTTTGGAATTTTACCTAGCAGGGCAATTTCAGGTTTTTTTCGGTGTGGGATAGTTTCGAGATTCTAACCCATATAAGGTACCGATGGAAAGGCCGGTTTTTTACCAATTAGATGGGTCAATTTCAGATTTTCACCCCAATAGGATTTCGGTGGGAAGGTTGAGGCCTTATTAGTTGGAGAGGTAGTTTTGGATGTTTACTCCAAAAGGGTTTGGGCGGGAAGGTAGAGGCCTAATCACTTGGAGGGGTAATTTTGGATTTTTACCCCAATAGGATTTCGGTGGGAAGGTCAAGGCCTTACTAGTTGGAGGGGTAATTTTGAATTTTTACCTAGTAGGATTTCGGTGGGAAGGTCAAAGCCTTACTAGTGCGGCGGTTTAGGGGTAAATTCAGGATTTTCATCGAGCATCACTTGAGGGGTAAATTCTGGATTTTACAGGAAACATGGGATATTTTAGAGGTAATTTTGGGATTTTACCAAGGTCATGGAAAATTTCGGAGGTAATTTCAGGGTTTTACCAGGGACATAAGTCATTTTGGAGGTAAATTTGGGATTTTACCGAGGCCATGGGATATTTTGGAGGTAATTTTGGGATTTTACCAGGTTATAGAACATCTTGAAGGTAATTTTGGTGTTTTATTAGGGTCATGGGAAATTTTGGAGGTAATTTTGAGGTTTTACCTTTGTGGGACATTTTAGAGGTAATTTTGGGGTTTTACGGGGGATTAAGTCATTTTAAAGGTAAATTTGGGATTTACTAGGGTCAAGGGTCATTTTAGAGGTAAATTCAAGATTTTACCAGGGACATGAGGCATTATGGAGGTAAGGTAGGCTTTTTACTGTTGCTAGGGACATTTCGAAGGTAAAGTAGGCTTTTTACTGTTGCAAGGGACATTTCGGAGGTAAGGAAGGCTTTTTACCGGTGGCTTGAGGCTTTTCGAAGGGGAGGCATGGTTTTTCCCCGGGTTTTGATATCTTTGGTTTATTTGAGGAGATTTTACAGGCAATACCGGGATTGAAGACATTTTGGGAAGTAAGACGGGATTTTTATCGTGTTTAGGTCATTTTTGAGATGTAAGGTTAGAACTTTTTTTGAGTTAGGGTCATTTTAAGAGGTAATGTTTGGTTTTTATCATGTTTGGATTATTTTATAGCATGAAGCTAGGATTTCGGATGGCATTATCTGGCATGAAGCGGGCATGATGGGACATAATGAGCTAGGGACGGACATGACGCGGTTTAATGCATTAAATGATGTGAATGAGCAAAATTGGTGATCATGACCAAGGGTGAATGTAATTCATGTTTTAGGGTTTTAGGTTTTCATAGGGTTTTGCAAAGCTAAATTAACATGTTAGTGTACAACTTAGTATAGCAATAGGACGCAAGTTTACGTAGTCACACTAGCATGCTTGGATGAATGCGACATATATAAGTCTCCATCTAGCCAAGGTTCTAAGTTTTAGCATGAACTAGGGTTGGATACCTGAGTTAATGGGCCCACGTCTTAGAGGAAGATCCATTCACAAAGAGCCACTACTTGAAAGAGGCCAAGGTGAGAGGATAACCCTCAACACAACGCCATGAGCATGTGCATAGTGCCATGTTTTAGTAAGTTTTGGATAAGCCAAAGGTCAGGTCGTGAGTCTTAATCGGTTATTGGCTAATTTTCCACTCCCAATTTTTCTCGAGTGTAGTATACATTTGTATGAGACAGAGACCCAGGTGCAACTTCTATAAGCGGAGAGTTACATGTATGAATGCAAGTATGCCTAACACAATCTCTAGCCAATTGCAAGCACCCAAACCAAATTTTTTTGATTACGTATTAACATGCATATCCAAGTAAGCTTTGAGCTTAAACTCCCCAATGAAGTCTCCAATTTGTCGAGGCTTTTTATGTGCTGAAACTAGGTTTTGGGTGAAAAATTCAATTAGTGAATTGCCACTAGAGAGCCCGATTTTTTACAACTTAATCTTCCCTTTTCGGTGAAGAAAAGAGGAAGGGACTATCCCCCACTTGTGCCCTACTATATTGTGCACGTCAATAAGGATCGGCGATGCAGCTTTATGACATTAAATGGGTCAAGGAGTCATCATCAAACATTTATGGGCTATTTGGAAATCCTTGGTTGGAATCCCAATATGACTCACGTAAATGGTCTATGAACCATTAGAAGTTTTGGGAATGAGAAACTTATTTCAATCCCAGAATTTGTGCGAACAATTGGCTTTGAGATGGGAATAATACAGTTTTAGTCCTATGCAAACATGCAAAATCAAGTAAAGAGAACACTCTAATTTAGTTGGTTGGCAAGTTAAGCATTATACACACAAGTCTAAATTAGGTGATCACTTTGTTAATTGTCCATGAGATTAAGGGTCCCTATAGTCAGCTGTCTAAGTTTCTCTTATTAGGCGTGATTACATTTGAACAGGTCTTGGTCAATGCACAAAATAAAAGTGGTCATGGAATTGCAATAGAAAATAATTATATACAAGATTGCATCAACCCAAAACAAATAATAAGAGGCATAAATAAATAGGTTAGAGTTGGTTAAAATGTAATGTAAGTATTACACATGATTATTTAGTTGAAGATTTACAAATCAAATTAAAATTGAGGCTCAAAGAGACCTTTTTCCATGACATACTCAAACTTAATAACGAGTCTAGTTCAAGGGGTATTTATGGTTTATCCTTAGAACATCATTGACATATAGATATATAAACATGAATAAAGTATGAAGTATGATACTTGAACAAGAAATGATAAAGATAATTCTTAAATATACATTCAAGTGTGATGTACACATAGGGTTTGCTTATGAAAGTAAGCCAAGTGTCAAGTCTAGTAAGATTGGAGATGTTCAAATCTTTACATTATAGACTAAGTAAAAAGAGGCAAAAGTCACATAAAATAACTTATAATAAGTAAAATGAAAGGGAGATGGGTTGCTTGAAAGATTAAGAGGAAACCAATCTATGAAGGTGGTTCCTTGATTGATGTTCTCAAAGTTAGAGTTTTGAGAATTAACCTAGTAAAGTAGGAGTTGCTCCTTATTCTTCACATTAATGGGAAAAGAGGCATTGAAATAAAGTTATGAGAGTAGATCATAAGAGAATAACATGGATGATGACTCTTTGGTTCATCAAGGCTCATCAAAAGTTGCATAAAGATTAAAATAGGTGTTAATATAAGAGGGGTTTGCACCTCACACAATCATCAGCAAAAGGTCAAATCTAAGAGTCTTGAGTGGATAAAAACCACTTGATCTAAAGATTAGAAGGTGAATAGAGTACAAGTAGACAAAGAATTAAATAAAACTAAAAGAGATGAGGGTCCTTAGTGTGACTATTGAGGAGAGTCCTTTTGCTTGTGTTTTTGCTTGAGTATGTGTTAAAGTGGTAATATTTCCCTGCTTGGTTGTATTAAAATATTCTTGGATTAATCATTTAATCCTAAGTAGGTATAAACGATGTTTGAGAGGCTTTGATTGTGTTTGAAGGTGCTTTGGGAGTGTATTTTGTCAAAGTTATGACCTTGAGGACGTGAGAAAAGCCAACCCCTTTCACATCAAATGAGGGGGTATTAATAGGCAAAAAATATTTGTTTCTTGAGCGTTGGACGCCAACTCTATGGGTCAGATGTTTGCATTGTATGTTAGACGTTCAAGAAGGAAACCTTTTTCTCGGTTGAAAAGAGGCTTGAAACGAGATAAGAGTGCTTTTGGCTTACACTCAGGTGTTGTGCATCAAACTCTTTCATAAGATGAGCTAGAAAGGAGCTAAGTTGGAATAATCTGGGCATTGGACACCCAGATGGTGTGTATTGGATGCCCTAGGGTTGGGCGTTTGACACCCTCTCTTGGTTTTAGGCACCCATCTACACTCGACGCTTTGAGTTGGCATTTGATGCTGCTCCGTACATCGAGTAAAAGAGCTCTGAGCCTGTTTAGGGATTTGTTTTGGGTGTTTTCATGATGTGATTTTGTTACTTTGGATTTGTGTTTGGGCCAAGGTAAGGATCTTGTGCTCGGGTTTGTGTTTGAGGCCGGGGGTACGGTTTTGAGGTATTTTGGGTTTACATATACTTAATCTTGACCCAAGCTAAGTTCGCTCATCAAGGTTTTTTTTGTCATCAGATTGATATATAGGGAGGCATGATTTCGTATCTACACCTACCCATGAATGGGGTACTCGCCCCTGGCCATCCTGGGTTAGATGATTATTAGGATAGTTTCTTTAGGAGAGATATCACCGGGCTTACCATGTATGACCCTAGTCGATCCAAGGTTAGTTAGGTTATCCACTCGGTGGTGCGGGTAGCTTATAAGGTTCTAGCTTGGACCCTATTCTCCACAAACACTAGGGATGGCGTCTACTCGTCCCGCAAGGTTTATTTTCTATAGTATTTTATTGTCAATGCATCAAGGCCTACCCTTGGGGTAGATAGGGCCTTAGGAATTAGGATCCTTTGTTCGGCGGCCTGTTTTATGGAATACCTGTCACAAGTAGGTAGGATTCGACCAAGATAGTTGTAGGAGGCCTTATTACCCTTCTAGCGCTATCATAAGATATAAACCTCTCTAGTTGCTCCCGTTATAAGGTGTCAAACCTCACCTATATAAATTTGCGTAGCCTTCAGAACATGCGATGGATTTGAACTCATAGAGGTCGGCACCAAGACTTTGAGTGGATTTTTTAGGCACTCAACTCTTCATGCGTTTCCTTCCTACGTCTTCTTTCCTTGGGATCATCTCCCTCTCTTGAAGGGACCTAAGACATGAATCCTACCCCCAGACTTCTAGTGGCCCCCACTAGTAGCCGAAGGTGATCCACTTCTCGAGGAGGGTGGAGCACTTGAAGGTGGTCGACAGGCCTGTGGAAGGATGGAGGAGGATCCCATGTACAGTTCCCCCCATTTATCATGCTATACAAGAGTCTAATCAGGCTATTAGTGTATAGTTTGATTAGATGAGGACTAACTATAGCATCATACACACTAGCATCTCATCCTTGGAAGAAGCTATGCAGAGGTATTTCGGGGGTAGTCCTACTTCTTCATCGCATTATGGCCTGCCTAACTATGGACCTAGACCTAGTTATGGACCCTACCCTCCTTGGCCGGATCAAAATTAGTTTTTTCTTGTCCTTCCCATTTATTTTCTTTCCTTTTATTTTGTTTTGTTTTATGTGTTTTTGGTGTGATTTGTTTTTAGGTTAGGATTTTTGCATTCACTTCTTTTTAGACGTTTTCTTTGATATCTGGTGCTTGCACTAGGGATATTGCAAGGTTTGGCTTAAGGGGAGAGATCATATAGAGTAAGAATTGCATTATAGAGTAGTTTTCATTATTTGCTTGTTTAGTTTTTTTCTTTCCTTTTAGAGCATTCTCAATATCCCGCTAGGTTTTTTATTTCCTTTTTCTTAATTTTTCAGTCATAATTTCCTTATGTAGTGTTTTTTAGTCATTACTTCCTTGTTCAGTTTTCATGCATTATGTAGTCTTGAGCATTGCATACATACCATATTTTTATCTGTATAATTGAGATTAGCATTTCAATAAGGATTAATAGATACATTTGTCTCTTTTTCAAAATGGTTTTACTTGTTATATCATTTTATTTTTGAAAATCATGAACATTATATTGTTAAGAACTAGGTTATTTCTCCCTTTTGCAATTAGTCTCACCCAATGTCGTAGACTTGTATTTACTAGTGAGGACTCGAGCCTTAGACCGATGGTATTATTTCTTTCTATTTCTTTTCACGTGAATTAAATGTTGTCCTCTATGTGATTTAACTCTTGGGTTTGCTATCTAGCTATTCAAGACTCTTTGGTGTAACTCATAAGAATGATTTAACTCTCCTTAAAATTAGAGCCATTTTTCTCGTACTTAGGTTATTTTTCCACAAATTATTTTTGTTTTCAATAACCCTTAGGATGAAACCCGTTGAGCCTGTATTCCCCTTTTATTGATACCTATCATTAAAAAGCCTTAGAGCTTTTTTACTAGGTTTATTTTTGGAGAAAAGTATGCAGTTCTCAATGTCTCTCGTATCGAGTTGATCACATCTTGGAGAAAAGCTTCATTTTCCATCCTAGTACCAAAAAAGAAAAGTAGGAAAAATAGAAAAAAGACAAAAAGGAAAAAAATATGGCAAAGAAAAAAAAGATAAAAAAGAGAAAATAAGAAGAAGAATAAGAAAAGTGGAGAACTCCCTAAGTCCATGCTCATCATCAATAGAGAAATGAAATAGCACATATACATTATAGTTAAGATGAAGAATCAATCTTAATAGGAAGAAGAGAGGCCACGTTCAGGAGTATAGGAGGTTATAAGGTGGATTTGAACCCATACATCAATGTAGTAGTGGAGTTTTATTTAGGTTGAATACCATTTTCTTAAATAACATCGCCCTACCCTATTAAACCATGCATACCTATTTACAGAGACATGACCTTAACGAGTTGACACCATACTTAGAAGTGGAGAAAGAAAGAATGCAAGCCAAAAGAGGACTATTTCATAGAGTTGAGGTGATTACTAGGTTGAGTATTCACATTCTAACCCCGAAAACACATGAGTGGCTTATTTTCCTATGCACACCTAAAGTGAGAAGCATATAGCATATGATCGAGACTAGCTTGGGGGAGTATATAGTTGACACTCTTGAATATCAACTTATTCATGGATTTAATAATATCATATATGTGCATATTTGTTTTGAATTATGTTTTGAATTGGGTTTTATAAAATTGAGGCATGTTGTATTTCCTGAGGGAGGTGTTATCTCATTTCTCTTGTTTTTGCTCTTGAACGCTTGTGGAAAAGCATTCGTTTATCTTAGGGAATTTGATAAGTCCCTATTATACTCATGATTATATGGTATTTTAGGTCTTTTTCATGTATTTTATTGCATTATAGTTTAGTTTTAAGTGAATTTTCCTTATTTGTTATCATATGATGAGTTCACGGGTTTTTGTAGTGTTTGTATGATTTTTCAAGTTTCCTACGGATTTAGTGACATTAGAAGAGTTCAAGACCTAATGAATAAAGCTTCAACCAAGAGAAGAAAGCATCTCTAGAAGACCCCGAATATAGGATGAAGTAAAGGAGCAGAATTAGAGTCAAAAGTAAGAAGACTCGATCGAGTATATAGAGGACTCAATAGAGAAAGCGCACATTGGGGCAGAAAGTGGCTTCGAGTTGAAAATGTGAAGAAATCTAAGACACTGGATCAAATCTCCTCTCCGGCAGCCAATTCTGACTTGATTTGAAATTTGCAAAACGAAGGACTCGGTCGAGTGACATTCGAACTCAATTGAATGCCTTGCCGTTGGGCCATTTTTCAGCAAGTGTTTTATTGAAGCCCAAACTCTATGTATATATATATATATATATATATATATATATATATATATATATATATATATATATATATATATATATATATATATATATATATATATATATTTAGGCTTATTTGTACAGTTTTATGATGGGATGTTAAGCATAATTTAGGGGTTTTCATTAAGTTTAGTAGTAGCACTCCTTAGTTTCCATTAGATCTCTAACACTCTCTGAAATTCTCTATAGATTTGCTTCTTGTTATTGGTTTTACATTGAAGCTTTTAGATTGATAGTCTAGTGTTGTGGACACAATTCAATTTGTTATTATTCAGTATTTTCGCACTCTAATTTTATGTTATTATTCTAGTATTTCTTATATTATTGCTTTCATATTGTTAATTTTATGCGTGAGTAGTATATTAATCTAGGATCTCGATGAATTCTAGTATAGATTAGGTTTTGAAAAATCTCAAAACTTGAATGTAAATGCATAAAGATGATTCTTTTAATCTTTGATTGTCTTTAATTCCATTAAAAGGCTAGACGTAGTTGATTAATGGCATGGATTAGGTTTGCAGTGAGAGTCGGTTCATAATCTACTTTAGAATCACTAATTAAGGTGTGATTGATGATAACAAAATTAGATGTCATTACCATTAGAACTTATAAAATGTTGTGCTTAATGTCTTGCTATCACATGAATCCACTAAAGTAGGTAGGATTGCTTTAGGAGGAAGCTATTGATACTCGAGAGAGATCCTTAGTTTATTTAGGGTGTATTCGTTCTAAGAATTACTTTATGTATTGAATTCGCGGGATTGGGATAGAAATCTATCTATGTCATATTAGTGGGGATTCGTTGTCCTAGATGGTTATCTTATAGCGATAATCCAGTCTAGTTATAGTTCATATTTTAGCTAGTTTAGCCTAGTCAGTAGTTAAAATGGACTCTTTTAGTTCGTGACATTCTTGATAGAAGTTAAAACTAGTATAAACAACATCAGCACCCAATAGTCTCTTAAAATTTTAACCCTACTTACCCGAGATACATTATTTTAGGTGAATAGATTACTTTTGATAGGGTAGCGACAACCCAGTCAATTTCTCTCCTCAAATCATGTAGAGAATCAACAAGAATTAACAAACTTTAGTAAAAGACTCATTTTTCTTTGACTCTTAAAAGGGTACCCTAGTTATTATCACAAAAATCTCTAAAAGATGGGAAGACCCTATATAACTACAAGTACTCTCCCCTCAATGGATTTTTCCATAACAAATTTCTCAATGGAATCATCAAGAGTCGAGAGACATCCCTAGAAACCATAATCATGTTTCCCTAGGTAGTTAATTTGGGAACCACCCTTTGAAATTAAGCTTGTGATTTCTATGAGACCAACATCCTTTAAAACCATGATACTTAGCAGGGTTGAGCTGCAAGGCATCCCTAAAATATGCCATCTAAATATCCTTGATGTAAGTGCTTTGGGAGATATCCTCTATAATCGACAAAAGAAGCTTCCCCATGAAGTTATCCTCTAGAATCGTAGTTTGAATTCCCGAATAGAGTTATCTTGATATAAGGTATCCTAAGAATTTATATGCCAAAATTTCCCATTTAGCTTGGTAGTTATCCCCATAAATTTGTGAAAGCTAATCCCTAGCAAAATGGGAGACATCCTCTAATGTTGTATAATTGGTTTTTACTCTAATTATCAAAGACATCCTTAGAAACTGTCCAAAATGCCTACTGGTGCCCAAAAATATCTTTGGTGAGAGTCCCTCAAAAGGAGGCATCCATGGAAATACAAAATTCCCCAAGAAGATTTCATCTATCTCCTAATCCCTAGACATGTCAGTTAAGCTAGGAAAGGTTCTCTAATCACATTCCCAAATGGAGAAGTCAACTGAAATCACAGGAACAACTACATGATTCCTAGGAAGAAAGCAAGAGATATCCTTAGAAATTATGAAAGATTCTTTATAATATAGCATGGGTGTAAAGAGTAAAGGTGTAACCCCTTATAACCTTCTGTGCTTTACAAAAAAGATTAGGTTTTCTATAATCAATCCAATTTGTTTTGTTTGTAGTAGTGTTAAGAGGAGGATTTGGGATTTTATAACTCCTTGAATGCCATCTTCATCTTGAGTTGTACTTTGAACTTTGTCTTCTTCAAGTCTCGGTCAAAGTGGGAGATTTTGTAGACACCAAATCATGTTCCCCTCTCCCTCGGCTTGTAGTTCGACGATGAACTAAACCTAGTAGGAAATATAGTCTAGAACTAATAACTTGAAATATATAATCTAAATTAGTTACTTTAATTCTTCTTATTCCACCCACATACCACCATAGTGAATGGGGATGTGGCTCATGTTGAAGCCTAGGAGCGTGAGTCACCTAAAAATTATGACGATAATCTAGAGGTGCATGAAAATCTAATCCAAGCTTGTTAAAGAATGTAACCTAAAATATTGTCTTATGAAAAGGTTAGAATTAGAAAGTAAGACAAAAAGATGAAAACTTTACCAATACTTATTTCTTTCATACAAGCATTGGTAATATACGAGATAAAAAAAGGTCAAATTATATTATTATGTTAAAAATTTAGTTGTAGTGAATTCTTAGAAGTGTGTGATTCTTTCTATTGATATCATTATCTATTACTCGTTTTCAATATAAGTTGTCTGGATATCACAAAATCATGTTTAAGTAATTAACCAATAATAAACTATATTTGCATAAGATTAAGTATTTTTAAATTTAAAATTAAAATATCAGTAAAATAAACTCTAAATTTTTGAATTAGTAAAAGCAACCTTCTTCCAATTGACAATCACCACACAATTTGGGTTTTGGTTTACGATTTTTGACCCATATTCAAAATAAACCAACCCGAAAATGATTCTAACCTCAAACTACTATACACCTGTAATCCCCCAAAAATTATTAGATTTTGATTACATTTTATCAAAAATATTTTCTTTATATTACTATAAAAATTGGCAATACATATACTTTACATATGCTAGTAATTAGTTCATAAAATTATGACTATAATATGATATTTTTTGATAAAATTTAATACTATGATATTTGAAATAAATTTTCAGATAATTATGCATATTAGATTATGGTTTAATTGTTGAGATTTTCATGTTTTAAAGCTTAAAACTATGTACTATTAGTACATATATTAAACAAGAATATTTTGTGATACAATTGTGAGTAATTTGGTTATACTATATTGAAAACAAATTTCCAGATTTGTAAAGTTATAAAAAGTGAGTTTTATAATATTTATTTAAGTATAAAAAAATGTTTAGATTGATAGTAGTACTATGTTACAAATTGAAGTTTTAAAAATGGCATAATCTAATAAAAAATAAAATTTCCAGCATGCTATACTTTATTAACTAAGCTGAAACTAATTAAGGGAGTGTGTATTTTAATGAATTTTTAGTATTATGTTTGAACTACTAGAGTTTGTTTTTGGGAAACTTAAAAATATGTTTTGGAATGGTTTTAAAACATTAGAAAGCTTATTATGATTGCTGTAAATTTTGGGAATTGGTGTGTTGATATAGGTGGTATTATTTGATGTAGTAAATCAATTTGTAGAAGGTGCATAGTTATAGAAAAAGTGGCCACTCGCTTGGTTTACTTAAGGTACTTATGAATTATAATGCCTTGACCTAGAAGCATGAGTTAGGATCGAAAATGGAAAGCTTGATTTCATATTTAAGAAGCTTAGATTATTATTAATTATGCATTAACGAGTTGTACTCTTTAATTTGGATTGTGTTGGATTATATTTTGGTATTGATGTGTGATGATTAATGAGTAATCACTAGCACTAATGAGGATGTAATTATGTTTGGTTGATGAATCTCAATTAATTCAATTGAAAATAATTTGTTAATTAATCTATTCGGCTGTTTAAAATCTCTCTTTCATTACTAATAGTATAAATTGAGTAAAGATGAATTTGAAGTCTTAATGATGAGGGTAGTTGGTTCTGTTCAACAGGTTAAAAAGTTAAGAAGGAAATCAAAAGGTTAAAATTACTGTATAACAAAGATTGATTATGTAATTGCAATATTTTCTTGTGTGTGCTATGGTGATTGTGGAAACCGAGTTTAAATTGTAAATCATGTAAAGAGAAAAAAGGATAAGCAATAAAACTCTAGGTTAGTGCACGTCTAGAGTATTGACAATCAGGGGTTGGAGCGTCACGGGGTATTATCCGTGGCTTTTCTTAGAGGTCATGTGATCTATGAGTCTCTCTTTATAACGTTTTGAATTAAATTTGGGTTAGTTGAGATCTCATCTAACTATGGTGACAGAGTCGCGCCCATTAATCATTTGGATTTATATTGTACTTTGATGCCCTCTGATGAGAGTGCATGAAATATTTATCTATTTGATGTCCTAATCAGGACATGGAAGAGACAACCTTGTCTAATGCTTAATCCAAGTAATTAATTATTTTTTCAGGTTAATTGAGTAAAATATTGTGTATTATGTTCTTTCATAATGTACTTATTCTTTAATTAAATGTTATTTTAGTGTTATACTTTATGATCTGTATGTACTCAACTTGTTGATTACAAGCTTTGTATGTTTTCGGTCATGGATTTGCCTTTAAATAACATTGTGATGATCCAATATTTACATTTGTACTATTGAGGAG
Source organism: Dysphania ambrosioides (assembly GCA_026401315.1). Classification (NCBI taxonomy): domain Eukaryota; kingdom Viridiplantae; phylum Streptophyta; class Magnoliopsida; order Caryophyllales; family Amaranthaceae; genus Dysphania; species Dysphania ambrosioides. Next base: position 13,877,090 of record CM048659.1, read on the forward strand.
GAGATTATTGATAGGTATCCAGTCGAGCATTCATGAATGGCTGGGTAGTGTTGCTTTAATTTAGATTTTAGATTATTTTATGTTTGTTTTGATTTGATTTTAGACTATTGATTTTGGATTTGCATTGAACGTTATTTTGTACATTATAGTAAGGGCCTTAAAGGTTCCAATTTGTAGTATGTTAGGAGTTTGTTTCTAAAAATGAGGTTATTGCGGAAAGTCTTTTGTTTTCCGCTCTATTTTATAGCTTTAATGTTTGAATACGTGGTGGTAGCACATTGGTAGTTTCCTAAAGGTTTATGTTTTCAAAAAAGGGAATTATTAGGGTATTACAACACCAAACCTATTTCCTTCTAGGTGTTAATTTTTTTCCATCTAAAGGTTTTAATTTTCTATCATATTAGCTGAAATATTTAGTAATCTAACGAATATTAAAAATAATCTAATGAAAAGATGTATTATCAAAGACTAAGAATTCCATTTCAGCTTGGGAATGGGGTGAGGGTTCCTCCACATTTATCAATAGCGCAACGAAGATGAAAAAGCCCCTCTTGGTTGCAAGAGTGTGTGATGTGAGCTAGAAAGTGAGAAAGTGTGTCCATGTGATCACAGAAGAATGAGGAGAGTATAAGAATAACCAATGAATCAACTGAGTTGGCAGAAGAACATAAAATAAAATAGTCCATGTAACAACCTTCCTATATTCCAGCAATTCTGTTAGCCAGCTTAATGTTTTTGTTGTAGTTATATGTATATATACTCTTGTAATGAGATGTAGAAAATCAAGTCATAATAAAATCAATCTTCTCCTCTCCTCTTTACTCTTTTTGATTTATTAAGTTTGTATAACCAAGTTCCTTGTGAGTTCCCTTCCCATTTGGATATTCACTGGATTGGTTATTATTCGAGACTCCTCACACAACTGAGGTAGGATCTAATCACTATTTCATTGCATTAATCATATATACACGGTTTCTTGCATTAATTTGGTTTAATTCTTTGAATTGTATCGCTGGTACTAGAGCAACTAAGCGCTCCTCGGACCTAGAATGTCTCCCAAGAAGAACTCAAAGCAACATGAAGAAGGAAAATCCAACACGTAAGTAGATATGCTGAAAATGGAGGTTAACTTAAAGAACTTATTAAAGTCGCAGAATAGGGAGTTAACTGAATTATGTAGAGCCAATAATGTGAACATTCATTAAAATACTAAATCAATAGCAAATTTGAATGACTTGATTATGGGACTATCTATGCATATAGATAAGGTGGTAAATGATAGGATGAATGAAAAAGAGGGTGGTTTAGGAGGTATGATGGAAAGGTGTGTCAATTCGGCGGGATAAGATTACTCTAAAAGATTGACTAAAATATAGTTTCTTAATTTTAATGGAGATGGATATGAAATCTTGGATATACAAATATAACTAATTCTTTGAATTAGATAACTTCCCTTAAATCTAGAAGCTAAAGCTAGCAACCCTTCATTTGGAAGGCAAAGCACTGATATGGCACCAAGAATATGTCAAAGACAAACCCTTTGAAACCTAGACACGTTATGTACAGGATATAACTAGTAGGTTTGGTGACCTCTATGATGATCTAGTGGCTGAGTTGAAAGCACTTAAGTAAGTTAGAAGTATCCAAGAGTACCATGATGATTTTGATGAGATCGCAAGCAGGGTAGACATATATACAGGCTGAACATTTGGTGAGTTGTTATTTGGGTGGGATGGAAGAAGAAATACAACTCTCAATTAGAGTGTTTCACCGTAAAACCATTTAATAAGCCCATTGCCTTACCAAACTCCAAGAAGCTTTCTTAAAAGCCTAAACCCTTGCCTCTACTATTACCCACACATAAAAATTATCAAAACATCACTTATGCCACCCCAAACCAACCTCAAAACCAAAATAGACCCTACCCTAATAGAAGAACACTCATAGCAGTAGAAATGAATGAGAAAAGAGCTAAGAGCCTCTATTTTTAGTGTGATGAGAAGTTTAAGCCATGCCACAAGTGTAGGGACAAAAGACCTAGGCTAAACCATATTGAGGTAGAGAATGAAGAGGAACCTCTAGGAGAAAGGAGCAACACTGATGACTCTTAGTGTTCCCATATTTCATTGCAACCTTTGGATGGACATTGCACTTTTCATACAACGAGAAAGAGAGGGTTTGTCAGAAAAAAAACCTTTGCATATCCTTCTAGACACAGGGAGCACTCACTATTTCCTTAATACTCCAACAACCTTAAAACTCAGTTGTAAGGTCGAGGGAGTAGCTCCAATGTGGGTTAAAGTGGCTGATGGAGGACAATTAAAGTGTGATAAGATAATTAGAAGCTTTGATTGGAAGATGAAGGGTATCCATTCAAGGTTGTTTTTTTCTTCTTCCATTAAGCGGTAGTGATGTAGTGCTGGGGATATAATAGTTCACCACACTTAGACTCATCCTATGGGATTTCAATAACATGACCGTGGAGTTTAGAAATGCGTCTCATAATGTAAAACTCAAAGGAGCTACAACTAAGAAACTTAAAGGAATTCAACCTAAACTACTCTTCAAGCTTATCAATAATTATGGTGAACTATTGATAATTTAAGTAGTGCCATGTCTAGAGCAACTTTAGATTTAGGATATAGAAACGTAGGAGAATAAGCACTGCTCTTCTGCGATGTAATTCTTGCTAGATGACTATCTTGTGGTCTTCTCTACATGTAAACCTAGTGGACTTCCCCCTGCTAGAGAAAGGTTTAATTACATAATTCTCTTCAAAGAGGGGAATGATTGTAATAATTTCCATGCACTGCTTCACCTACGTCCTAGTATGATTGCTCCCGCTTGAAAATCCAAAGTTATTAATTTATTTATATTTTTGTTTGTTTTCCTTTTTTTCCATCATATGCTTCCTTTTTTCCATCATATTCTGCAAATCCTTTTTCCATCATATGCTCCAAACCCTTTTTTCCATCATATGCTCTAAATCCTTTTTTCCATCATATGCTCTAAACAAGCATGTACTGGTATTATTGCTCTCGCTTGAAAATCCAAATTTATTTATTTAGTTATATTTGTGTTTGTTTTCCTTTTTTTTTCCACCATATGCTTCCTTTTTTCCATCATCCACCCTTTTTTCCATCACATGCTCCAAACCCTCCATTTTTCCATCATATGCTACAAATCCTTTTTTCCATCATATGCTATAAATAAGCATGCAAGCTTCTGTCGTGCACTTTACAGTGATTATATGAAAACTCGTATTCCCCTAGCCCTATGCCTGTTTTGGGTCTGAGTTTATCGATTGTTTTCCACTTAACTTATGGGATCTAAGCTTGCTTGGTATGTGGTTTGGATGACTACCTATTGAGGCGCATTTCCACTAGCCTGGTTAGGATTGAACCTTGTAGGACTCTATCGTGAGCCCTATATTATTGAGTGTTAGTTAGGGAATCTTAAGAATTGTGTCTGTTCTCCTCTAGCATAGTCTGCTTTTCTAAAGGTTAGGGATGATAACACATTTCTAGCTACAAATATATAGCCAAATTGCCTACCATGAATATTAATTTACTTTAGGTTAAGCCAAGTTTATGCCTTTACTTTTTTCTTTGTAGCCACACTATTTAACTCCACATGAGCCAAATGTCCTCTCTCTTTACCTAGAGGATAATCATGTGACCATAGTGAAGTTGGTTGATGTGATCGTTTTAGAGCACGTTTACTACCCCATTTAGTGTCAAGTCTCATAGTTTTATATTGATTTTATACATATTACGCTTGATTTCACCTTGATCTTGTCTTCGAGGTGTCTTAAGGTCATTTCAGGTGTTTTTGGTGATTTTGAGGTGAAATGCGACGTATTTGAGTCTTTGACACTCTTAGACACGCGTATCGTAGCTTGGGCAGACATTTCAAGTTATTCATCAAGATCCCATGAACTTAAGAAGACATCAGTCACTTGAAGAAGCTGAAAAGTGGAATGTAGCTTCAAATTTGACCGAATCTGCCTGTCATTCGGTCGAATGGCACTTCAGTTTAGGAGCCTGTGTTCCATGGTCATTGGGAAGGCCAAATGGCACTCATTCGGGGAATCATGTACAGAGAGGGATTCACCAGAGTTGCTGGAATGGGCGAATGTAAGAGAATTCGGGCGAATGATGAAGCATTTGGCCTAATGAGCCTTGTATTCGGTCAAATGACAATGTTTTCTTTGGAAATTTTACTTCTTCTTAGGGCCAGCCCGTAGACATTTTAGTGTTTCTGGACTTCTTTAATGCTTTGTTATAAATACCCCGCTCTCTAAAGAGAGGGAGGACAACTAGGTTTTATGTGTTTTATTAGCTTTAGCTTTGTTTAGTCTCCAAAATTCTCTTAGTTCTAGTTTTCCGTTTTTGGTTTTCTCAACATATGTACTCTGAGTTTTGGATTTTCTCAGCATATGTACTCCAGAAATTTTTGTTCATGATTGTTGCGTTTGTTTTATTGAATATCATCATGCTTGCTATCTTGAATATGTGTGAGTAGTTCCCTCGGGGTTTTGATTAGTGAAACCCTAGGAAAAGCTATGTTCTTCATTGTTTAAGGTTGTTAGAATGATTACAATAAGTAGTTCTCAGAATTTGATGCGAATCTTATCCTGCAACTCCTTTGGAGACATAGGGCGATTATAGGTCGTTCAATGTGATTTGTGGAATCACCAACTTCCTCTCGCATGCTTGTGTGTCCATGGTAGTTATTGTTTGATTTTCTCTAACCTATCATGTTCTATTTTGAAAGCATCATTCCTAGGATGAATCTAATCTCGTCCCCATTTTTCTCCATTTAATTTTCCTCTTAATACATCGTGATCTATATTTTCGTTATTAGTTTTAGTTGTTTTTAAATCTAAAAAGTCCAGTTGTATTAAGAATTGAGTGTCTTGATATCCCTTGTCCTCGTGGTTTGACCCCCTACTCCACTATACTCGTATAGTTTGTAGGTTATTATAAATATTGTTTGCATAACTAGTCTTTTAGTAAACAACGCTAAAAGCTAGTTGTCCAAATGGCGCCGTTGCCGGAGACAAGACTTTATATTTAGACTTTATCTGTTCATGATATAGCATTATTCTATTTCGTTTCTGTTGCTATTTGTTTTCTTTTTGTTAGTAGTTACCTTTGAGTTTGCTGTTTGCATGCCCCATAGCACGCGTAGGTCAAACCAACCAATAAAACCTTATAATCCTAAGATCCAACGCTTGAGTAGACAACGCCCATCAAAACAAACCTCACATTATGTCCAAAACCCACCAATATCCACAATGGGCGACGAACATCAGTTATTTGCTCAGTTCAGGACTCCTGGCTCACAAGAGTTCCAAGGAGGTGTAGTGCTACCTATTGCTACTACACTATACCAAATAGACCCTCAATTCACAAGGATGGTTAAGGAAACCCCTTTTAGTGGTTTAAGAAACGAATCTCCTCTTCAACATCTCAAGGCATTTTCTGATATTTGTGGACTTATCCCTCCTTGCCCTAATAGCCTAGACTATGTGCGAATGCACTTATTTCACTTGAGTCTAGCTGGAGATGCTAAATATTGGTATAAATGCTTAGAACCCAACTTAATTGTTAATTGGGCTCAAACCCAAACCAACACACTGCAAAAACTATCCACCTAAGATCATGGACTCAGTATGATGGCCCTTCATACCGCTTCATGCACCTTTGGTACGGGGGAGTGAGGAGACGAGAGTGGATGTAAATGAGAAAGAAGAGGAACAAGGTAAGGAGTCGAGAGTTGAAAGTGAAAGAAGTGGGGATGATGAAGAAGAAAATATAAGGAGAGAGAAGTTGGTAGAGAGTGAGGAAGAGAGGATTGAGGAGAGAAAGAGGTTAGATCGTTTATATGCACCCCCACTTCCTTTTCTCTATAGGAAAATCGAGAAGTATCTTGATGATAAGTTCAAGAAGTTTCTAGAACAATTACAAAAGAAGGAGATGAAGATTCCATTCCTTGATGCAATGACACAAATGCCAAAGTATGTTAAGTTCTTGAAGGACTTGTTGTCTAACAAGAAAAAGCTTGAGGAAGAAGTAATCAGTCTCCCCCATCAAGTTAGCTCTATTTTAAAAGGAAAAATACCTATAAAAGAGCGAGAACTCGGTCTAAAGGTTTTACAGCACTCAAGAGGGGGGGGGGGGGGGGGGGGTGAATTGAGTGTTAAGTAGCCTTGGCCTATTTTTCTTTCTTTTCGATCTATGAGAGGAACCAGTTGGGTTGTTTCCTGTAAGCAGTGGAATGTAAGAAAAGCAATAAAGAAAACACAAGATTTAATGAGGTTCAGCCAACTATGACCTACGTCCTCCTACCCTATGCTCTTTTATTAATCTACTCCGAAAAATAAAGAATACAAACACCCTACTGTTTCCCTACTCCGTGACCAGTATACCCCACACTCTACTCCGAATGTGCGCTCGACTTACACTAAAAAGCCCCTTGTGTTTAAACTCACAAACACTAAGATTGCTTTGACAAAATCAAATGTTCTCTTTTAATCTCACTTCTAAAAGTTAATTAAAAGAAAATGTTTAAGCTCTAAGATTGCTCTTGTATATGACTCGATGAATAGGCTTTTGTGCTTAAGTGTATATGACTAAAAAATTACTCTTTTTTTCATTCCAGAGAGACTCCCGGAATATGAGAGACTAGATGAGTTTATATACTTGGATACAAAAACCCTAGTTTCCTTAAATCACATAATCTTGATGAACAAGCAATAATGTGATTTTAGGAAAGTATTTATCTTATTTGTTTTAATCATAAAGATAAAATCAATTAAGATAAATACTCCTAGTTTTTAGGTAATCACAATATTCTCATCTAATTTCCAGCTGCTTAGGATATTTTCAAAATAATTCTTTGAAAAAGTATTTTTACAAAATCTTTTATTTTTCTCAAAATACGCAGCTTGGATATTCCGTACAGTGAACCTGGTTCCTCAACCTGGTTCCCTGAATTGAGTATGCTATGAATTCTATTCCAACTTTGTACCAGAATTCATAATATGACTCAATACACTTATAAGCACTTATTTTACCCAAACATGCAAGTCATACTACGGAGCACATTACATGATAAAACTAGATTAAGCATTAAAGTACAAATCTTCTTTTCTTCATGTAATCTTTAAGACTTGAATCTTCCTTGAATACTCCTATTATGAACAATGTATCTTTCTTTGAATGTGTTCGAAAGGCCTCCATGCTCCAAGTCTTGGAATCAACTTAACTACTGCACATGTAATATGGTTAATGTACAATAAAGAGTATGTGACTGCTTTTCAGCATAGCAGTCTAGGAAACAGTTCCTACTGGTTTCCCACCAGTACATGGAACAATTTACATCTAACCATTTCCTACATATAGACAAGTTAGTTAAATGAATAACATAAATAAGTAATAACTTGTCTAGAAAAATAGTATTCAATTCTAGGTGGTTTCCAGCCAACTATTTGCAATACTTATTGTAACCTGTTTCCTGTAACTGTTTGTCATCACTCAAAACCTAAGGGACTCAATAAATTCCGCCTTTTTGATGGTGACAAACTAATTGAAGTTCCTGCAACCAATCAAGTTTAAAACAGAGAAAAACTCCAATTAAGTACTCAAAGACTAACTATTAAATTGACTCCCCTAAACTATCAAACTGAACTACTTGACACAATCTAAACTATCCTAGGCTTTCGTACACTACTTCCCCCTTTTGGCATCATTAAAAAGTACTCTTAAGTAAAAGTGATGTGCACAAATTGTTAAATATGCTCATCCATACAGTGGCATCAACCACCATTCAAGTAGTATGCTACAAGAAGAGATTAGTCAAACAATTCATGCCATAGCGGAATTAATGGTCCATACAAGCCAACAAAGTTCAACAAAAGGAACCCAAATCCATATCAAAAAGAAAGTTCATGGATTGGGTGAGAAATATACAGACCAACAGAATAAGTTATTTTAGAATAGAAATAAGGGGGAGGAGAAATAAGAGCAGAAACCAGCATCACTCCTCATCATCATTCTCTTCCTCTTCTTCCTCCTCGTACTTAGCATCATCTTCTACATCAACAACTAGTTCCTCTTCATCCTCCTCATCTTCTTCACCATGCTCTTCTTCCTCAGGCTGAGTTTGTGGAGGAACAGAACCTGTACCCGGAGCCATCTAAGCTTGAGTTTCAGCTAACTTTTTCTCCATCTGCTCCATCCTGGTACTGAAAGAAGTTGACAAGCCTTGAATCAAACTTATTATCTTTCTTAGCATATCCTCCTAATTCTCCAACCGTTTTAGAATCACTCCCTGACCTGCTGGTTCCTCTACCTTCTTCTTCTTCTTTGATGGAGGTCTTATCTCCTCTACTGGTTCCTCAATTTTAAAACTTAACTTATCACCACTAATGTCAAGACCCTTTAGCTTTAGGATTGCTTTTGTGAACACCGTGGCAGGCACAATGGACCCACTCATAGTAACATTGTTATTTATAAGCAATTGAGTAATGACAGAACCATAAGGCAGAGAATGGTGAGATGAACCATAACAATTCATAATGTGATCCAACATCAAGGAGGGGAGATTAATCTTAATTCTCTTCATCATGAGATACATCAGAACCATCTCCATGATGCATACTGTTCCCCTTCCTTGAGCCCTTAGGATCAAGACCTTGTTCCATAACGAATGCAGAACCAGCATTACTGGTTCCTTTAAATTAGCAGATTTAAAGACACCAGGTTTCTTGGACATCTTTCCTCCAAACAAATACTCATAAATCTCATCTGGAGTGACCCCTACCAACACGGGCCACCAATCACTAGAAAACTTATGAAATCCATCCCTGGGCACCCTTAACATACTAGATAAAGTGGCAACAGACAAGCTTACATCTACATCATTCACACGAGAACCAACAGACATATCAGGCAACTGTTTCAAATTGACATAAAAATCTCTAACTCTAGACACATTAGTAGCACTACAATCAAACAATGGCATCCATCCTTGATGCTCAATCAAACTTTTAAACTCAGACAAAGCAGGCACATCAAAATATCCCTTCTTAACTTGGCAACCAGAAAGAACCAATCAAGCATTTAAGTCAATAGAACCAGTAGTTGGAGATTCTATAGACGTACCTTTTGTAGTGCGAGGGGTTCTTGCTGGTACCCGTTTCCTCTTGGTTCCCTGACCAAAACTAGTGGATTGTTCCTCCGAAACTTCCTCAACAATCTTCTTCACTGATGACCAAGTTACCCTACCACGTACCATGAATTCTTCAGTGAGTGTCCCCTCCTTGTGACCTGTGATCTCTACTTCATCATCTCCTACACTCTGACCTTCATTACTGACGTCTTCCAACTCCTGGATTAGGGTTCTTCGTGCTTCCTTTTGATGTTCCCCCCTAAGACTAAGTTTGTTCCTTGATGATGGAACCACCAGCTTCTAAAGGATCAGTAACAAGCATGGTTTGTTGTGATTTTGGTTGGGTTAATTTTGGTGGTGAGGTAGATTTTTATGGTGGATCAAGGGTGGTGGTTGGTAATTTTGTGGGTGATGAAGTTTTGGAAGTGATATTGGGTGGTGGTTTAGTTGGGTTTTGATCGAGTTGAGGAGAGTGAGGAGCCACATCAGCGTTTCCCTGAGATTATGAGGAATCACTTGCATGTCCCCTTCCCTTGCCTCTTTTGGCTAAGGATGCCCTTGATTTCTTACCCATGGCAATTATGCAATTGTAGATCAAAGAAAGAGAGAGAATTTTGAGTGATGATAAGAGTTATGAGCTGCACAAAGGGTTAGAGAGCATATATTTATAGCATAGAAATAGGAGAGAAGAAGAAAAAAAAATAAGTCGGTTAAGCCAAAGAAAGGGTAACGACACATTTCAAAAATTGAAATCAATTTTGGCAATGATCATTTGCCTTAAATATATCAACCGACCTAAAAATTAGGCATGTGATATATTGCCTTGATCAATAAGTCAAATAACTGAAATAAGATTATTTCCTTCCAAAAGGAAAATATCTTATAGTAATCTTCCAAAAAATATAAAAATATTAATTGGATGACATATCTGAGCTGATCTGCTGTTTCCCTTTGCTGGTACCTATACAGAACCACGTCACCCTGTTTTTGGCAACTTAGCTTGATTTTACCTGTTTCTTGCACCAATGATTCGCAACCCTTTTGAGATCTTGAACCATTTACACAAAACTTGAAGGATTTTGACATAGGTATATACATATACTATACAAAAGAATACCATTCAAACCAATCATTGAGGGAAGTAATTGAAGCCAAAGACCTAAAATCTAACTACATCTAATAAGACTCTTAAATTACAAAAAGACTCTCAACATAAAGGTTTTGTGAAGATATCGGCGATCTGATCTTCACTTTTACAAAACAACAACTCCACCAAACCTTTCTCCATATTGTCTCTCAAGAAGTGATGTCTTATCTCAATGTGTTTGGTTTTGGAATGTTGAACAGGATTCTTTGAAATATTAATTGCACTAGTGTTGTCACAAAAGATAGGAACACTATCATAAACAACACCAAAATCCTACAGCTGGTTCCTTATCCACAGTAACTGGGAACAACATGAAGCTGCAACAATATACTCTAGTTCTGTTGTGGATAAGGCCACTAAATTTTGCTTTTTAGAACCCTAAGAAATTAGGCAAGAGCCAAGAAAGTGTGCCATATCTAAAGTGCTCTTCCTATCAACAAGAAAGCCAGCATAATCTGCATCTGTGTACCCAATAAGATCAATTAAACTACCTTTGGGGTACCACAAGCACAGATCTGTTGTTCCCACAAGATATCTAAGTATCCTTCTAACAACCTTCAAATGAGACTCTTTTGGATTGCTTTGAAACCTGGCACATAATCCAACAGAGAACACAATGTCAGGCCTACTTGTTGTTAGATAAAGGAGGGAGCCAATTATCCCTCTATATAGTGAGGCTTCAACATCTTTTCCCTTTAGATCAGAATCTAATTTAGTGGATGTGGGAATAGGTGTATCATAAGCCTTGCTGTTCTCCATGCCAAATTTCTTCAGCAACTCTTTTAAGTACTTTTGCTGATGAATCATGATTCCATTTTCCATTTGCTTAATCTGCAATCCTAGGAAGAATCCTAATTCTCCCATCATGCTCATCTCAAACTCACTCTGCATAAGATTAGCAAACTCATCACATAGTACTTGATTAGTAGCACCAAATAAAATATCATCAACATAAATTTGTACTATAATCAAGTGGTTCCCTTTGGTTTTGATGAACAATGTCTTATCCACTGTTCCCCTCTTATAATCATTCTCCATAAAAAATATAAAAAATCTTTCATACCAAGCTCTTGGAGCTTGTTTCAATCTATATAACGCTTTGTCCAGCTTGTATACATGATAGGGGAACAGCTTGTCCTCAAAACCAGGTGGCTGCTCTACATATACCTCTTCCTTCAAGTAGCCATTCAGGAAGGCAGTCTTTACATCCATCTGAAACAATTTCATATTCATGTGAGCAGCATAAGCAATTAAAATTCTAATGGCCTCTAGTCTAGCTACAGGTGCAAAAGTTTCATCATTTTGAAAGTGAGATCATTTTATGCTTCTTCATTAGGTTGGGAACCAGCATAATCGTGAATCACTTCTTCTTCTGTAGAACCAGAAGAATTCATGTTCATGTTGTTTCCATTAACATCACTTAACTCGGGTTTAGGGGAGGGCTCTTCATCCATTCCCCTTGAACTTCTTACCTGTCTGTCACTTGGGAAGCCATTATGGTTCCCTTCTGAATTCTCGTTGTTCTCATTTTCTTCTCTAGGCTCTTCACCATCATCATCTGGTGAAGCATTAGGAGAGCCTAGATCTACTTGTACTTCACTTAGAGAACCAGCGTCATGGTTCCCCATAAACTCCATCAGTCTAATCATTTCATCAGGTTGTACCTGCGCAATCTCAGAAGATATGTTAAATTCATCAAAAAAAACATGGACACTCTCCTCAATACACAAAGTCCTCTTATTAAAGACTCTATATGCTTTGCTTTGAGTAGAATATCCAAGAAATATTCCTTCATCACTCCTAGGATCAAATTTATGTAGCTAGTTCTTCCCATTGTTATGTACATAGCATTTGCATCCAAAGACACGAAAGTATGTAATATTAGGCTTTCGACCTTTAAGGAGTTCATAGGGAGTCTTATTTAAATTTGGTGTAATGAGACCTCTATTCAGTATATAGCAAGTAGTGTCAACAGCTTTACCCCAGAAACTCTTAGGAAGACCACTCTCAATGAGCATCGTCCTCACCATTTCCTTAAGAGTTATATTCTTTCTTTCAACAACGCCATTTTGCTGTGGTGTTCTGGGGGCTGAGAAGTTGTGACTAACTCCTTGTTCCCTGCAATAATTAACAAAGTTAGCATTATCAAATTTAGTACCATGGTCTGATCTTACCGAGACCAGCTTATGAGAAAGCTGGTTCTCAACCTGCTTCACTAATGTTACCCACTCGTCAAATGTTTCATCTTTTGAATGTAGCATTATCACCCAAGTGTACCTGGAATAATCATCAACCATAACACAAACATATCTATGACCTCTTCAACTTTGTACTCTCATGGGACCATATAAATCAATGTGTACAAGTTCGAAGGGTCTGCTGGTACTCAAAACTGTTTTAGGCTTAAAAGAGATCTTGACCTGTTTCCCCTTGACACATTCTGAACAAACTTTATCTGCCTCGTACGTGATGTTAGGGAGTCCTACCACCAAGTCATGAGACTTTAGTTTATTCAAGAGTGTCAAGCTAGCATGTCCAAATCTCTTATGCCAAATCCATTGGTTATTGTCAGACACAACTCTCAAAAAAACAGACTTGTCTTGAGGAATTTTATCTAGAAAGGTAATGTAAACATCATGTTTCCTAATTCCCTCACACATAAGCTCGCGTGTTAGAGATTTAACTATGTGACAAAGATTGGCTTGGAACTCAACTCTATTACCTTTGTTACATAATTGAGAAATGCTCAAAAGATTATGTTGTAAGCCCTCAACATAATAAACATCATCAATTGCATTTGAAAGTGTCTTCCCTACTTTACCTAAACCAGTGATGGTTCCCTTGCTGTTATCTCCAAAGGTGACACTTCCACCATCAAAGGCTACTAGTGAAAGGAATTGCTTCTTATCCCCGGACATGTGTCTTGAGCACCCACTGTCCAAATACCAATAGGTACTTCCCTTCACTTTAGCCTGCAAGAACAAATCAAACATTAGATTTAGGAACCCAAACATCCTTGGGTCCCTTTTCAGCAACATTAGGCTCTTGTTGGTCTTTTCTTCTCCAGACTAACTTCATATGTTTATTGTTCTTATTCACACTGTTCCTCCTAGCTGAACATTCATGAATCTTATGTCCATTCATACCACAATGATAGTAAACATACATCTCTTTAGTCATAACATACTTACCTCTTTAGAATTCTTTAATCCATGTGGTTTCTCTGGGGGACCAGTTAGTCCTGGTTCTCTTTCTGGTATATCCAAGACCAATCTTCCCTTTGTTACCTTTCGATGAGGTTAAAAAACTCAATGTTTCCTGTGCAGTCAATAATTTTTCAACATGTCTATGACTATCATGAAGTTCCTTTTCTCTAGTTTCAAGAGTCTTAGTCAACAACTCGTGTTTCTCTTGTAGAAAATCAAAATTACTTTTTAAGGCTTCAAGTTGTAAATTACGCTTTGAAACCATAGAATCAATAGTCATGTCAACAACTACTGGCTGCTTGCCCTTTTTCAATTGATAGATTTCAGCATGCAATTCACAAATAGTATTTTCATATTTATCTATCACATCACTAATTTCTACGCTGGTACCTGAAGGGAAAGCAGTGAACTGAGCAGCTTTAAGTTAAGTAATTTCCTTGTGAGAATTTTCCGGATTGCGAGCCAATATCTCAAAGGCTTTCAACAAAGAAGTTCTACTACAGGAACTTGCTTTACCTCTAGTTGCTGAAAAATCAAGAGATTTACTAGTGGTTGATAAGTCTCTAGGGAACCAAGAGGTCAGATCTTCTTCACCATCACTAGGGTAGTCAGATTTAGAAGATCTTGCCTTTTCCAGTTCCACTTTACACTTGTCCAATTCAACTTCTAGCTCTGCCACTTGATTTTTCAGTTCATGGCAAACTTCTTCTAGGTGATCACAACTAGCAATAGCAATTTCACATTCAACACGTTTTTCTTTAAGCTCTCTTTTGCCAGTTATGTAAGTTTCACCCAATTTATAGCATTCATCTAATAAAGAGAGTCAATACAAGCAATCATATTATCTCTATCATATTCATGCATATCTTCTCTAACTTGTTCTAAGTTTACCTTGTGTTCATGTAGTACATCCTTCTTTGCCATCAAGCATTTTCTGAATGTACTGGTTCCCCCTTTGGTTCCTGGATCAGTGTTGTTTCCCTTAATGTTTGCAAAGGCAGTCAAGCAAACATCAGAGTTAGGTGATTCTTCATCCTCATCAGACCCTGAGTCAGAATCACCCCACATGGATGCTATCATAGCATTCTTGAAGGCTCGTTTATCTCCAGATTTGGATTATTTATCCTTCCACCTAGGACAATCTCGAATAAGATGTCCCTTATCACCACACTTGAAGCAACCTGCAGAAGAGAAGTTAGACTTCTTAAAATTCTTACCTTTGAAGTTCTTCCTCTGGTCTTGAAGTGATCTCTTAAATCTTTTAGCAATCATGCCAATCTCATCTTCTTCCTCTTCTACTGTTCCCTTAAGAGCCATGCCTCTGGCTAGTTCTTTCTCAGACTTAGAGTCAATCAACATCTCATGAGTCATGAGGGAGCCAATCAGCTTTTCCAGAGACAAGGTGGATAGATCTTTTGCTTCATATACTACTGTTACTTTGGCTATCCATGCATCTGTCAAGCTGCGCAAAACTTTTTTCACAAGATCCTCATCAGAAAAATTCTTACCAAGAGATCTAAGATCATTTATTATTGTCATAAATCTACGAAAACAATCATTAATCTTTTCATTTTTATTCATAGCAAACAGCTCATACTTAGACATAAGTAAATCAATTTTGAACCTTTTTACCTCGCTGGTTCCCTAAAAAGCAAGTTCGAGGGTATCCCAAATCTCTTTTGCATTGCTGCAACCTGAGATCCAATTTGTTTCATTCTCACCTATAGCTTGTTGTAGAATTGACATTGCTTTGGCATTCTTCTCCAGCAGTTTGTAATCAGCAGATACTAATTCACTGTATTTCTTGGGAACCAGGTTTCCCTCCGCATCTGTCTTAAGGATGATGTTGGGACCATTCTTGACAACTAGCCAACATTCATAATCAATTCCCATGATTACATTCTTCATCCTATTCTTCCACCAAGCATAGTTATTTCCGTTAAACTTTGCTGTCTTGTTGTCATAGCCCATAGCATTTAGATCTTGAGTACTCATGCTTGACTCCTCTAGATGTTACTCTTGTGAGAAACCTAGGCTCTGATACCAATTGAAGGTTTTAGAGCACTCAAGAGGGCGGAGGGGGTGAATTGATGTTAAGTAGCCTTGGCCTATTTTTCTTTCTTTTCGATCTATGAGAGGAACCAGTTGGGCTGGTTCTTGTAAGCAGCGGAATGTAAGAAAAGCAATAAAGAAAACACAAGATTTAACGAGGTTCAGCTAACTATGGCCTACGTCCTCCTACCCTATGCTCTTTTATTAATCTACTCCGAAAAATAAAGAACACAGACACTTTATTGTTTCCCTACTTCGGGAACCAGTATACCCCACACTCTACTCCGAATGTGCACTCGACTTACACTAGTAAGCCCCTTGTGTTTGAACTCACAAACACTAACCCAGCCTTTTAACCCCGCTGTTGAAGGCTTTGACAAAATCAAATGTTCTCTTTTAATCTCACTTCTAAAAGCTAATTAAGAGAAAATGTTTAAGCTCTAAGATTGGTCTTGTATATGACTCGATGAATAGGCTTTTATGCTTAAGTGTATATGACTCTCAAAAATTACTCTTTTTTTCATTATAGAGAGACTCCCTGGAATATGAGAGACTAGATGAGTTTATAAACTTGGATACAAAAACCCTAGTTTCCTTAAATCACATAATCTTGATGAACAAGCAATAATGTGATTTTAGGAAAGCATTTGTCTTATTTGTTTTAATCATAAAGATAAAATCAATTAAGATAAATACTCCTAGTTTTTAGGTAACCACAATATTTTCATCTAATTTCCAGAGGCTTAGGATATTTTCAAAATAATCTTTGAAAAAGTATTTTTACAAAATCTTTTATTTTTCTCAAAATACGCAGCTCGGATATTCCGTACAGTGAACTTGGTTCCTCAATCTGGTTCCCAGAATTGAGTATGTTATGAATTCTGTTCCAGCTTTGTACCAGAATTCATAATATAACTCAATACACTTATAAGCACTTATTTTACCTAAACATGCAAGTCATACTACGGAGCACATTACATGATAAAACTAGATTAAGTATTAAAGTACAAATCTTCTTTTCTTCATGTAATCTTCAAGACTTGAATCTTCCTTGAATACTTCCATTATGAACAATGTATCTTTCTTCGAATGTCTTCAAAAGGCCTCCATGCTCCAAGTCTTGGAATCAACTTAACTACTGCACATGTAACATGGTTAATGTACAATAAAGAGCATGTGACTGCTTTTCAGCATAGCAGTCCAGGTAACAGTTCCTACTAGTTTCCCACCAGTACATTGAACAATTTACATCCAACCATTTCCTACATATAGATAAGTTAGTTAAATGAATAACATAAATAAGTAATAACTTGTCTAGAAAAACAGTGTTCAATTCCAGGTGGTTTCCAGCCAACTATTTGCAATACTTATTGTAACTTGTTTCCTATAATCGTTTGTCATCACTCAAAACCTAAGGGACTCAACACGGTCCATATAACCTCCCAGTAAAGTTGGGGAATCTTGATCCCAAAGGGGCGCTGGCCGATCTAGGGGCTTTGATTAGTCTTATGCTTCTTTCAATCGCCAAAAAGCTACCCTTTAGCCTTAGACCTTCAAGGAAAATGATCCAATTGGCAGATAAGAGTATAAAAGTGCCATGTGGAGGACTTGATGATATACCTATCCAAGTAGGTGAACTAGTGGTCCCTTGTGATTTTGTAGTTATAGAAATGAAAGAGGACCCTTATACTCCACTCATCTTAGGAAGAGCCATTCTAAAAACACTTCAGGCAGTTAGTAATTGCCATGATGACACCATAACGGTAGAAGTAGCCCAAGTGAAAGTAGTCTTCAAAATTTCCCCACTCTTAAAGTAACCTATGGTTGAACAAGTCTTTCACCTTGAAGTGGATGATAGGGAAATGGAGGATTGTCAAAGGAAAATAGAAGTCGGGTATTCAATGAATGATGAGGATACCTATACAAGAGATGAGCAGTTGGAGAGCTGATTGGACAGGGCTCCGGAATATAAGGGCAAAGAAGAAGAATCTAAGCAAATGTGTGAGGCTAAGAAAGGTATTGACTATAAGGGGGAGAATCCTAAACCTTCTCCCCAAGTAAGTTTGAAACCTCTACCTCCTAGCCTTAAATATGCCTATCTTGATGATGATGAGGGGAGTCCAGTAATAGTGAATTCTAAGCTCGATGACACCTCATTGGAAAAATTACTTATTTTATTAAGGAAATATCGAGGTGTCATCTGGTACTCCCTTAGTTATTTAAAAGGGATTAGTCCAACACTTGTTATGCACCGAATTCATCTTGACGATGAGCATTTCTCCTCAATTGAGCCGCAAATAAGGCTAAACCACAACATAAAAGAGGTAGTTAAGGATGAAATCCTCAAACTTCTCAAGGCCGGCATCATCTACTCAATTTCAGACAGTAGATGGGTTAGCCCTGTTCATGTTGTTCCGAAAAAGGAAGGAATGCCCATTTTCGAGAATGACAAGGGTGAGATGATCCCAACCAGAGCCACCACATGATGGCGAGTTTATATTGATTATCGCAAAATCAACAAAGCTACAAGAAAGGATCACTTCCCTTTACCCTTCATCAACGAGATGATTGAGAGATTGGCAAGACACAAGTACTAATTTTTTCTGGATGGTTACTCAGGTTTCTTTCAAATCCCAATCCACCCCAAGGATCAACAAAAAACAAAGTTTACTTGTCCTTTTGGGACTTTTTCTTATAGGAGAATGCCCTTCGGTTTATGTAATGCTCCATCCCCTTTCCATAAGTACATGTCTGCTATATTTGCTGATATGCTGGAGGATTTCATGGAAGTGTTCATGGATGATTTTTCTATTGGAGGTTCTTTTTTTGACACTTGCTTGACACATCTTGAGAAATTTTTATTATGGTGTCAAGAAACAAATCTTGTGCTGAATTGGGAGAAGTGTCACTTTTTAGGATAAGAAGGCATTGTATTGTTGGGTGGGGAGGAGGAGGACAATGAGGATGATGACCAGGGGGATGAGGGTTTCATAGGGGATGAGTAGTGGTAGACCTAAAGGCCTCCCTTAGCGTCGACGACCGCTTCAGCCTAGCTTAGGGGGGATATCCATTGTTCACTACTCATCATTTTGGTGCGTGCCTTTTGGTCTTTTGCGCTGTCTGGTTGGTGGTTGTATTGTTGTGTGGTTGTACGTGTTTTTGTGCTTTTGTGTTTTGTTTCTTGGTGTTGTTTTGTTTTGTGTTTTGCCTTTTAGTGTTGTTTTTAGGTGCTTGTAATGAGTTCCACGTGCTGCTTCACCTATGTACTGGTATGATTGCTCTCGCTTGAAAATTCAAATTTATTTATTTAGTTATATTTGTGTTTTTTTTCCTTTTTTTCCATCATATGCTTCCTTTTTTCCATCATATGTTCCACCCTTTTTTCCATCATATGCTCCACCCTTTTTTCCATCATATGCTCCAAACCCTCCATTTTTCCATCATATGCTACAAATCCTTTTTTCCATCATATGCTATAAACAAGCATGCAAGCTTCTGTCGTGCACTTTACAGTGATTATATGCAAACTCATATTCCCCTGGCCCTGTGCCTATTTTGGGTCTGAATTTATCGACTGTTTTCCACTTAACTTGGGGGATCTGAGCTTGCTTGTTATGTGGTTTGGATGACTACCTATTGAGGCGCATTTCGACTAGCCTAGTGAGGATTGAGCCATCTAGGACTTTATTATGAGTCCTATATTATTGAGTGTTAGTCAGGGAATCTTAAGAATTGTATTTGTTCTCCTCCAGCATAGTCTTCTTTTCTAAAGGTTAGGGATGATAACACGTTTGTAGTAAAAGCTACATAGCCAAACTGCCTACTATGAATATGAATTTACTTTAGATTAAGCCAAGTTGTGCCTTTACCTTCTTCTTTGTAGCCACACTATTTAAACTCCACATGAGCCAAATGTCCCTTCTTTGTACTTAAAGGATAGTCATGTGATCATAGTAAAGTTGGTGTTCGTTGCATTGTGATATAGGATTTCGATTTGGAAACATGATTATTGGATGATATGACTATATACATTACTCTTAGTGTATTTCAAAATTATTTACATGAAAAGTTCAAAAAAAAGCTTGAAAAGCACAAAAAGAAAAAAAGAGAAAAAAAAAACAAGAGAAAAAGAAAAAAAAAAGAAAAAAACAAAAGAAAATAAAAATGAAAAATTAGAGAATAAGGTTGACATAATGTATTAGAGTTCATTATTGCGGATTTTAGGAGTGGCATGGTTGTCGGAAGGTGTAGTTGTCCTTGGTTTTATTGCCTTGAATCACTTACTATCCTCTATTCTAACTCCACATCCCTAAATTTTACCCTACCTTGATCCTAGCCTACATTACAACCCTTTCTAAACCTGTTCGACTTAACCTGATTACTAAGAGATGTGCTGGAGAGTAGATAAGATACAACCCCTATGATTTCTCCCTATTTAGGTGTTTAATTCCTGACTCATCTTTAGTCAGATGATTTTGAGTGAAATACATACCCTATAAACACATTAGCGTATTAGAGATTTCCCACATCTCTTGGAAAATAACCTCGGGAGCGTAGACTTGCGATCTCATTAGGTAGTGGGCAGAAGGAACTATGATGTATGCTTTTTTGGTGATCCCAAGTATGTGTAAAACGTTGTTATGCTCTTCTGATCCCATTGTACTTACACACCCATGGCTAGGAAAGAGTTTTGCACATGCACGGCTTGTATTGTCTTGATTTTCATTCTCCTTCTTCTTCATTCACCTCTATGACTGTTTTTCCCTAAGCTTTCATATCACCTTCCGATGTCATTTGCTAGGGACTAGCAAAGGTTTAGCTTGGGGGAAGTTGATGTGCTCATTTTAGAGCACATTTACTACCCCATTTTAGTGTCAAGTCTCATAGTTTTATATTAATTTTATACATATTACACTTGATTTCACCTTGATCTTATCTTCGAGCTATCTTAAGGTCATTTTAGGTGTTTTTGGTGATTTCGAGGTGAAATGCGACGTATTCGAGTTTTTAACACTCTTAGACAAGCGTAACGTAGCTTGGGAAAACATTTCAAGTCATTCTTGAAGATCCCACGAATTTAAGAAGACATCAGTCACTTGAAGAAGCTAAAAGTGGAATGTAGCTTCAAATTCGACTGAATCTTCCTGTCATTCGGTCGAATGGCACTTCCATTTAGGAGCTTGTGTTCCATGGTCACTTGGAAGGCCGAATGGCACTCATTCAGGTGAATGAGCTTCTATTCGGCCGAATGATGGTCTCCTTTCGGGCGAATCATGTACAGAGAGGGATTCAGTAGAGTTTCTGGAATGGGCGAATGGAAGAGAATTCGGGCGAATGATGAAGCATTCGGCCGAATGGGCCTTGTATTCGGTCGAATGATAGTGTTTTCTCTGGAAATTTTACTTCTTCTTAGGGCCAGCCCATAGACATTTTAGTGTTTCTAGACTTCTTTTATGCTTTGTTATAAATACCCCTCTCTCTAAAGAAAGGGAGGACATCTAGGTTTTATGAGTTTTATTAGCTTTAACTTTGTTTAGTCTCCAAAATTCTCTTAGTTCTAGTTTTTCGTTTTCGGTTTTCTCAGCATATGTACTCCGAGTTTTAGATTTTATCGTTTGAATTATGATTGTGGATATTACATTGAAGCTTTTGTGAGTTTCAATCTATTCTTTACTTTTGAATTCGTTCATTATATTTCATTCCTTGTTTAGCCTAGTGTTTATCGTTTACTAGAATAGTTTCTAATTTAGTTTTGCTCTCGTTAATTTCTGTTCATGATTGTTGCGTTTGTTTTATTGAATATCATCATGCTTTCTATCTTGAATATTTGTGAGTAGTTTCCTTGGGGTTTTGATTAGTGAAACCCTAGGAAAAGCTATGGTCTTAATTGTTTAAGGTTGTTGGAATGATGACAATAAGTAGTTCTTGGAATCCGATGTGAATCTTGTCCTGTAACTCCTTTGGAGACATAGGGCGATTATAGGTCGTTCGATGTGATTTGTGGAATCACCAACTTCCTCTCGCATGCTTGGGTGTCCATGCTAGTTATTGTTTGTTTTTCTCTAACCTATCATGTTCTGTTTTGAAAGCATCATTCCTAGGGTGAATCTAATCTCGTCCCCGTTTTTCTCCATTTGATTTTCCTATTAATTCATTGTGATCTATATTTTCGTTATTAGTTTTAGTTGTTTTTAAATCTAAAAAGTCCAGTTGTGTTAAGAATTGAGTGTCTTGATAACCTTTGTCCTCGTGGTTCAACCCCCTACTCCACTATACTTGTATAGTTCATAGATTGTTATAAATATTGTTTGCATAACTAGTCTTTAAGTAAATGACGCTAAAAGCCAGTTATCATTGGTGTTCATTGCATTGTGGTGTACGATTTCGGTTTGAAAAATGATTATTCGATGATATGACTCTATAAATTACTCTTAGTGTATTTCAAAACTATTTACATGAAAAGTTCAAAAAAAGGAAAAAGCATGAAAAGCACAAAAAGAAAAGAAAAAGAAAAAAAAGAGAAAAAGTAAAAAAAGAGAAAAAGAAAAAAAAAGAAAAAGAAAAAAAAAGAAGAGAAAAATTTGAGAATAAGGTTGACATAATGTATTAGAGTTCATTATCGCAGATCTGGGAGTGGCATGGTTGTCAGAAGTCGTAGTTGTCCTCGGTTTTATTACCTTGGGTCACTTACTATCCACTATTTTAACTCCACATACCCAAATTTTACCCTACCTTGATCCTAGCCTACGCTGCAACCCTTTCCAAACCTGCTCGACTTGACCTGATTTGTAAGATCTGTGTTGGAGAGTAGATAAAACACAATTCTCGAGATTTCTCCCTGTTTAGGTGTTTAATTCCCGACTCATCTTTAGTCGGATGATTATGAGCGAAACACATACCCTATAAACACATGAGCGTATTAGAAATTTCCCACATCTCTTGGGAAATAACCTCGGGAGCGTAGACTTGCGACCTCATTAGGTAGTGGGCGGAATGAACTATGATGTAGCTTGCTTAGTGATCCCGAGTATGTGGAAAACGTTGTTATGCTCTTCTAACCCCATTGTACTTGCACACCCATAGCTAGGAAAGAGTTTTGCACATACACGGCTTGCATTGTCTTATTTTTCACTCTTCTTGTTCTTCATTGACTTCTGTAACTGCTTTGCCCTAAGCTTTCATGTCACCTTACTAGTTCATTTGCTAGGGACTAGCAAAGGTTTGGCTTGGGGGAAGTTGATGTGCTCGTTTTAGAGCACGTTTACTATCGCGTTTTAGTGTTAAGTCTCGCGCTTTTAGATTGATTTTATACATATTATACTTAATTTCACCTTGATCTTGTCTTCGAGTTGTTTTAAGTTTATTTCAGGTGTTATTGATGATTTCGAGGTGAAATGCAATGTATTCGAGACTTTGACAATCTTATCAAGATTAGACACGTGTATCGTAGCTTGGGCACACATTTCAAGTCACTCATGAAGATCCCACGTAGTTTAGAAAACATTAAGTCACTTGAAGAAGGTGAAAAGAGGAATGCAAAGTCAGATTCGACCGAATCTGACATCGATTTGGTCAAATGGCACTTCAGTATAGAGGCATGTGTTCCATCTTCACTAGGAAGGCCGAATGGCACTCATTCGGGCGAATCATCATCCATTCGGCCAAATGGATGTCTCCATTCGGGCGAATTGTGCACAGAGAGGAATTCAACAAAGCTGCTGGAATGGGCGAATGGGTCATTAATTCGGGCGAACAGAGTAGCATTCGGTCGAATGGGTCATTAATTTGGGGCGAATGGACCTGTTTTCTCCAAAAATTTTACTTCTTTTTTAAGCCGGCCCATAGACATGTTAGGGTTTCGAGATTTCTTTTATTGTTTGTTATAAATACCCCTCTTTCTGAAGAAAGGGGGAACCCTAGTTTTATTAGTTTTAGCTTTACTTAGCCTCTAAATTTCTCTTAGTTCTAGTTTTCCATTTTCTATTTTCTCAACATATATACTCCAATTTTTCGATTTTATTGTTTAGATTCTGATCGAGGATATTGCATTCAAGCTTTAATTTGAGTATCAATCCCTCCTTTACTTTTGAATTCGTCATTTTATTTTAGTCAATGATTAGCCTAATGTTTATCACTCATCTAGAATAGTTTCTGATTTATTTTTCCTCTCGTTAATTTCTTTTAATGATTGTTGTATTTGTTTTATTGAATATCATCTTGTCGTATATCTTGAATATGTGTGAGTAGTTCTCTTAGGGGTTTGATTATTGAAACCCTAGGAAAATCTATGTTCTTTATTGTCCAAGGTTATAGGAATGATGATAATAAGTAGCTCTCGAAACCCAATGCAAGTCTTGTCCTGCAACTCCTTTGGAGACATAGGGCGATTATAGGTCGTTCGATGTGATTTGTGGAATCACCAACTTCCTCTCTCATACTTGGGTGTCCATGCTAGTCATTGTTTGATTTTCTCTAACCTATCATGTTCTCTTTTGAAAGCATCATTCCTAGGGTGAATCTAATCTCGTCCCCATTTTTCTCCATTTGATCTTCCTCTTAATTCATCGTGATCTATATTTTTGTTATTAGTTTTATTTGTTCTTAAATCCAAAAAGTTTAGTTGTGTTAAGAATTGAGTGTCTTGATATCCTTTGTCCTCGTGGTTCGACCCCCTACCCCACTATACTCGTGTGGTTCGTAGGTTGTTATGAATATTATTTGGTTCAAAGCTTAGCATAAACGACTGTTAAAACTTTGCTATTAAAGGGCACCACTTATTTTTTTAAGATCGACCTTAAATTTGGTTATCATTAAATCAGAATGCACTATGATGACATTCATAAGACAACTTTTAAAATTCATTTTGGGAACTTCCTTTGGGTTGACTAATGCACCATCAATATTTCAAGCTCTTATGAACTCAGTGTTCAAGGCGTATTCAAGAAGTTTCATACTAGTGGTTTTTGGTATGACATCCTCATATATAGTCCTATGTGAGAAGATCATTTGCAACATGTATAGGTTGTATTGGAGAGTATGAAAGCAAATGCATTATATGGTAATCTTAAGAAATGTTCCTTTTGTCTCACTATAGTGGTTTACCTTGGGCACATCATCTCGGCTGAGGGTGTAAAGATTTAACCTGAAAAGATATAAACGTTTTTATCGTTTCCTATTCCCAAAACTCTTAAGCACCTGAGAGGATTTTTGTGGTTCACTAGTTATTACGGAATATTTTTTCATGATTATGGAAAAATTTACAAGCCTCGTACTAATATGCTGAAAAAGGAAGCACTCGGGTGGACTAAGGAAGTTGTTATGGCATTTGAAGAGTTAAAGACAGTCGTAACTTCTCCTTCAGTACTCTCTCTACCTGACTTTCATAAGCCTTTGCTGTGGAGACAGATGCCTCAGGGACTGGTATAGGAGCAGTGGTAATGCAAGAAGGAAATCCCGTTGCTTACATAAGTAAGGCTTTGTATAAAAGGAATAAGAGCTTGTCAACCTACAAAAGGGAACTACTAGTGGTAAGATTATCGTGTACCTAACAAAAATAACCTAACTACACCCTCTAACTATGTAGCAGGGCAAGTAAGGATCGAATCCCAAGAGACTATGGTTCACTCAATTAATCAGACTCAAGTAATTACTAAGCACGTGACCAATCAATAATGGATGATAATAATCAACTAATATATTAAATAACGCAATTAAACTATCAAAGATGTAATCAATAAGCTAAGACATCCAAGATCAAGCATCACCACAGTTATGATCGATAATTAATAAATCTACCCCCAATATATAAATCAATTAAGAAAAGCAATCCCTAGATAATACCAAAGGTCTCTTCCGAGTTATCAATGGCTTCCCAAATCAACAATCAAACCTACTTCCGTGGTGGTCATGCGAATAAGGGACATAAGACTCCACGCCTGGATTCCTAATTGCTCAATCATCTACTTCCGTGATGATCGTCAAACCCTTAATTGAAATAATCTAATCCCGTTATCACCCAACTTCCGTTGATTTAATAACAATGGGATAGTAACAATACTAATTATCCCTAATCTAGCATTGGCGTGAACATAATCAATTAAGCATGTCAATTGGGATTATTATTGGGGAATTTAAAGATCTACTTTATACATCAATCATAATCAAACTTAGCAAGATCCCGGATTAAGGAAACTACTCACACATGATAATGAAATCAAAATCAAATTCAAGAACAAGACACAATAAAGAAAACATATTTAAAGAACAATGAATAATAAAAGAGAGTGAAATAAAATAAATACCAATTACTCCAATTGAAGATCTCAAAGTTTTGATGAACAATTGATTAATCTCAGATTAAAGATTGAAATTTGCTTAAAGAATGTAAACTAGGGTTCTTAAGAGTTTCTAGGGCTTAAGGAGAAAGCTAATGAAAAATGACCGTCCTAAATTTAATTACAAAAGGGTATTTATACCCCCAAAAGATAAAATTTTGGAAAATACGAAAACCGCACAATCTTGAACGTTGCCTGGTCAGACTGGGCGGACCTCGCCCGGACAGGCGGAGGAAGGTTGCGTAAAGTACGGCATCTTTCCTTCTTTGCCCCGGTCGGGCGCACGTTGCACTGATCAAAGTTGGGCTTCTTTCTGTGAATTCTTCATTGCCCGGTTTGCCCGGGCAAGACATGCCCGGTCAGGCACTCCACATAAGTTGTAGTTCTTGGCCATCAACCCTTCCGAATCTACTGAAAACATGTCCAATTGCGTAGAAATGCTTCATATTCCTGAAAAGCTTACTAAAACAATCGAATACACTAAAGAAGATATTGTTAGCAAGAAATGGCTCCGTAGAGCTCAAAACCATATAAATTTACTAAGTAAAACCGGGAAAATATAGCATAAAACATGTATATCAAATTGCCCCAAGCTAACTTCTTGCTTGTCCTCAAGCAAGGCGATCAAAAATAACAAATAACTAGGCAAACTACTTCACCCCATGATGCAATTTAAAAATAATGAACTCGAAGATTGAAATCAAGCAAAAATGTATCTTGTCTAACCAATCAAATCATTTGAACCATCTATCAACCTAAGAAGTTGTCAATCAAAAATCAACCATGCATAACTCAAGAATCAATAACTAGAGTATCTCACTTGGTTGTCACTCCGCACAATTTTATGTGGCAAGCTTAAAACCACCAATAATCAAGAGTCCCCCTTCTCACAACACTCGTGTGTTTAAAGGGTTATAATATCGCTCAACCTAGTCAAACGTCGACTCGAAATGCGATAAATATTC
Organism: Dysphania ambrosioides; assembly: GCA_026401315.1. Classification (NCBI taxonomy): domain Eukaryota; kingdom Viridiplantae; phylum Streptophyta; class Magnoliopsida; order Caryophyllales; family Amaranthaceae; genus Dysphania; species Dysphania ambrosioides. Next base: position 13,903,971 of record CM048659.1, read on the forward strand.
TAGCATTTTGACAAAAAAACTCAATTCACATATACACAATACCATGTACAAAGATCGGAAGGTCTTTTTCAAGCTTGTAACGTAGGCTGGGTAAAAGTGGGTAGGAAATAAATTTGGGAAATGTAGGTAATCAAAGAGTCTAACCGGGAAGGTATCAAACATAGTTAAATAACATCCATAATCTATCTTTCATCAACAATGAGAACACAATCCCAAACACAACTTGAAACACACTTTCACTTTTCAATTTGTTCTTCTTTTTTCTTTATTTTTCAGAGAGAACTAATGCTTTCAATTTTTTGTTTCTTTTTTTTTATAATTTCTCTTTTTCATTCAACAACCTTCATCCTATGAATCCTTCTTTCTCAGACCATTTTCATGGTTCTTCGTGTCGAAAACCAACTTAAATTTCTTTTCTTTCTTTCCTTTTCATAAAATCAACAAACCAACACCACGCATCAAAGCTCCCCCAAGTTAGACTTGGGAAAAGTAACCAAATTGGGGTCAAGGGGTTAAATTTGTGACTTCATCAAAAATTGGTCAAGGTTACAACATGGGTGAGCAAGAAAGGAACAAATGTTTCTAAATTCATCTGAAGGCTACCTAAAGATCATGTCCTTCCTCATTCTCAACGTACATGTGCAATGTAATATGACACGCTACTAGAAGTCTAAAGCCAAAACTAAGAATCAATATCGCACCAGGAACTAAACACACATGAAAAATAATTAAGGCTCAAGCCTGACAACTAACACAGTCAAGTTCCAAATTCATGCATGATCAACAAAGTCGACTTCTAATAGATATCAAGACAATTTAAAATCAAATCATGATCATCTAGATTGAAATGTAAGTTTTTCATTCATAAATCAAGCCAAAAACCTTTTCATCAAGGATAGGGACACAGGGAAATAGTCCACTAGCTATTCGTCATCATGATTCATGTATTTTTGTTTTTTTTTTATATACAAAGCAACTAAAATAACTACACTAAAATAAAACAAGAAAGATAAGAGAGATAGAGAGAGAAGGAGAGAGAATACCATGTATACAAAGAAACTCCCCCAAGATAAATGCGGCAATGGCCTCATTGCAGCTTAAGGAGAGCATAGGAATCCCGACAGCTCCTCAAAAGGAAGCAGAGACGTCATCATCATCATCACCATCATCAACATCGACATCATCATCATCATCATTCTCAACGTCACCATCACCATCATCGACACCAGCTGTGCCACTTCCACCTACCATATCTCCTGCACCGGGAAAGTGATACTAAGAAGGATGGGGACCATCCCTCGGGATGCCTACAGAAGTAGTCATAAACAGGATACATAGACAAGCGAAAATCCTTCTGGCCTGCCCTAAGCTCCTGAAGGCTAGACTCTATGGTCTGGACACGGGAAGAAAGGTCCTGCTGACCTACCCTAAGCTCCCTAATACCGGCCATAATGGCCTCGTGATCACTAGGAGGAGGCGGAACAAGGGAGGAGGTAGAGGGTCTAGCAGACTCTCTCCTAAAATAGGTCCTAGTGGGGGCCCCTGGTAGGGGGTAGACGAACCACTAGGGAACTGGAGAAGGTAGGAGGGCTGGTGAGGTATAATCTTAGTTAGTTCAGGGGAGGGTAAAGGCACAGAAAACCTGTTGGTTCTCCCTATAATCCAACTAAATCTATTAAAATCTATAGATAATCAATCCGCAGTAGTGAGATAGTGCTGATTTAAGGTAATGGGGCCAGGCACTAGGCATCGGTTGGCTTCATCAAAGCCTTCCCGAAGTGCAAGGTGGGTGACAAGGCCTCTTAGGACGATGGGGATGTTAGAGCGTTCACCATTCGATTTAATTGTCGTGTATGTGGTGCCTTACTTTTTAAGGTGAAGGGCAAACAAGTGTGCAATATTCATTTTAAAGTCTTCATCCTCATCCCCATGCCTTAGGTAACTACCTAAGATCGATATCTCGTCTGACCTAACATTATTAGGTTCAATTCTACCAAATATAGTCCACCTAGTGAATCTAGTCCACAGCCTAAGGACTGGTTGGTGGATTTTGTGTGAAAGGGCATGCTGGAAAGATTCAATGTTTTCATCTGTCATGGAAAACCAAAGCTTCCTAGAAATAAAGCTACTAGGTTGCACGGTTAAGATGGTACAAGGGAGTCCAAACTTCCTAGCAAAGCCTTCTTAGGACATTCTATGGGACCTATTCAGCAATCTATACACAACATATTTCACCAAACCATTCCTACCCTTTTCAATATCAAATGAGCTCAAAAATTCAAGAGTTAAATCTTCATAAGTTCTATAGTTCATATTGAATAGTTGAGACATTCCTAATTTTACAAACAAATTCCTACATTTCGAATCTATTCCTACCCTAGAAAGCAATGAATGGTCAAAGAATCGGGTAGGGATTACCTTTCGACACGAGAGCTCGGTGAACCATTGCTTTTGGTTTGGAATTTCCAGGAGAAAGACCACGTGTGGGTACCCGGTTACACTCTCCAAGTCTAATTGTGGTTGTTGTTGGGGTGTGCTTCTCGTTCTTTTTCTTTGAGACATCTTCAAAAACCTGAAATTATGTAAGTGGTGAGATAGCTTAGGGTTTTCTTGAAGTTGAACTAAGAGGAGAAGAGGAGTGATGGAATTTCAGAATTTTTTTTTTGAAATAAAAATTGGGTTTGTGTGGTGAATTTGAGGGATTTGATTGTTGAATCTTGATGAAAATTGGATGGGAGATGAAGTTAGGGTTTTAGAATTGGGGATTTTTAGAGAGAAAAAGAGTAGAGAATATGAGAATTTGAGGAATGAAGAGGAAAAGAAATGCTAAAATCCCTGTTATAAACCCGTAGGATTCTGTCGTGCTCGATCGGGCGGACCTTGCCCGGTCTAACCGGGAGGAGAAGGTTAATTATTTTTTTCAGAGTTAGCTTCTCGCACCCGATCGGGCAAGTATTGCCCGGTCTGACCGGGCGGAGAAGGGCAAAGCTCTGTTCTCCATTTTTCAAAAGCTTCTCGCGCCCGATCGGGCGGATCTTGCCCAGTCTGACCGGGCAAGGAGTAAGTTTGTGCATTCTCAATCTTTTTGACTGCTCTCTTGATGTCCCACCTTGTATTTAGCATGGTACTCTCTGTAAAACAGCAAAACACAACAATCAAAATAATATAAAAAAAAGGAAAAAGAAAGTGTAAAATACTTAGGGGGCAAGAAAAACAAGAATCGGGTTGCCTCCCACAAGCGCTTGTTTAAAAGGTCGCTAGCTTGACCGTATTCATCCTCATTAATTATGTGGTGGAGAAGAGAGCGTCATGTCTTACTTCCCTTCAATAGGGTCTCCTACTCGATAATGCTTCACCCTTTGTCCATTGACTTTGAAGGTGTCCCCGGTGTTATTCCATAGTTCAATGGTGCCGTAGGGATATGCTCTGTAGACTGTGAAAGGACCCGACCACCTTGACTTGAGTTTCCCTAGAAATAGTTTCAACCTTGACTTCAATAGAAGGACTTGATATCCTTCTTTGAATTCTCTTCTTATGAGGCCCTTGTCATGCCACCTCTTTGTTTTCTCCTTATAAAGCTTTGAACTCTCATAGGCTTTGAGGCAGAGCTCATCTAGCTCATTCAACTGAAATAGCCTCTTCTCTCCCGCAGCCTTACCATCAAAGTTTAGGCTTTTGATGGCCCATAATGCTCGATGTTCTAGCTCAACAGGTAAGTGACAAGCTTTTCCGTATACAAGCCTGTACGGGGTTGTACCTATTAGAGTTTTGTAAGCTGTTTGGTAGGCCCAAAGTGCATCATCAATTTTATCAGACCAATCCTTTCTCATTCTTGTAACTATGGTGAGCCTTGTCGTATGCTACCAAACAAAATCAAAACTTATCTAACTTCAAATGAATGTAGCTAGGGAAGTCAAGTTCGTATCCACGGAGAAGAGATACTTAATAACTGAAAATCTATGTAAAATTATCTTAGCAAAACAATAAACTAAATAAAGATGGGGGTTTGCAATAGTAAGATAGATTTAATAACCTAATTATAACCGAAACTAGTTAAATGACAAATCAGTGAAAAGAGTAATCTTGGTTAGTTGAAATCCACTTATGAACTACAAGTTAATCATAGAAGTCTCTTCAATTAACACCATTGAACACCATGTTGTAGAATTCCAAAACTCTATATTCTCATGAATTAGCTAGAAATAACAAAGCGTTCCTTTCTAACCCTTTCTAGTGAACAATTCAAGATAAGAACTCTAAATCATTCACAAGAAGCAATCAAGCAAAGAAATCAACAAGGATTGATGAAATTAAAACAAGCGGTCTAATTTCCTCAATAATACTATTCTCTCTTCAAGTTATCAATCATAAAGAATGCATTAATAACCTAAAGTCACTACTTTGGTAAGATTAAATAGATGCAAGCGAATCCAAATAACCAAACCTAGTATTTGATTCAAGTAAATCATGAAATAACACAAGAGAATAGTAAACATTCAATATATATTAATAGAAGAGAAATCTCATAACTTACAGTCAAAAGCTTCAATCTTTAACCAAGAATATATAGATTAAGCTTCCATAGAGTTCTTCTCCACCAAAGAGAAAAGAAGAAATTCAAACCTAAGCTTTTTCTTAAATCTCAAAGTACTCCTAAAACCCTAGATTACAATCATTATTTATAGGTACCTCCCCTAACTAACCTAAACTACAGATACCTAACCTAAGACGGCCCAAAACAAGAGTTTACTTAATGAAAATGCCGCTAGAAAATACTAAAGTTGCGAAATTCTGGAAGACCCGCTGCCAGCTACTATTTAGCCGCTAGCAGTGGCTAAGGCAGCATCCTCCTTCTCTTGCTTGATGTAGGTGCCACTGCTAGCTGCCCCTTTGCCTCTGGTAGCGGCTCTGGCAGCTTGTGTTGATATTCATCATCTAAAAGCTTTCTCGCTCAAAGGTAGATCGTTCTTGCTCAAATGTAGATCATTCTTCATCATTCCTCCAAGTTCAACATGTCGTTTCAACTCCATAATTTCCCTTAGTTGCACAAAAATGAGTTGAAATGGCTAAGACTTATAAAAACCAATAAAACTCCATGAAGAACATCAAAAACCATCCTAAAACACCTCTATCAACACATTAAAAGAAGACTTATTAAATTCCCCCATGCTTGAACCTTTACTCGTCCTCGAGTAAGCTTAGAGAACGCATTAACCTCAACAAGGGTCAAAACAGGAGTAAAGCGAAATTCAATAGATCATATCCTCTCAAATCCACAAAACTCTTCTAGCATTCCTCAATAAATCGCCTCTCTAATTTTCACACCTTGAATTTTCTTCTCTTATCTTTTCTTGTTTTTTTTTCATGTCAAATCCACCTTAAGACAAACTAATTCCTAGTGTTGAGTATGTGAATCCTCTAGAATCACTAAAAGAAGTGAATGCTTGAAAAAGTTAGGAACAACTCAACTTCTCAATGCTTCAATGATAAAGTACTTCCACCTTAAACACAAGGAAATAACTCACGCCCCTAAAATCTCTAAGATAAATCAACCTATCTGCCCAACCTCCAACTAACACCAAAATCATCAAGATGAAACCTACCCGAAACCTCCTTATATCTTCCCAACTTATGACACCAACTTCAGTAAAATCATGTGAAAACTTCCAGAAAATATCTCTCTTTTTCTCTCATTTTAACCAGGAGCCCTTTCGGGTTTTCATCCTAGCCTTTCTTTTCTTTCAAATCTCACCACCTTACCCGCTCAATAGCCACGTTTTTGCTTAGGTTGCCCTTTCGGGTTTTCAACCTAACTGGGCCCCCAATTTTTTGCCTAAGTCGCCTTCACATGTTTTCGACTTAGCGGGTATCTTTTTATCATTTTTTTTTAGTATTTGAAATAGTTATACAAAGAACATTTAAGTTAAAGCAGCTAATACAAGAAACATTAAAGTTAAAAAAAAATAGCGAAAGAGCCTCCCCCCATTCTTGAATGATGCATTGTCCTCAATGTAAGAATAGTCGATCTACAAAAAAAACAAGGGCAAGGCCAAATGCAGCTAGCTATCATGTAGAAGGATTCCCAGAGTTGGAAGGTCCGGGATTATCACGGGAAGCACGCCTTTCAGAACGACGTAAGGCTCAAGAGGCAAGATGGTCCATGAAAGCCTCACTTAGAGGTTCGTAAAGTGCGTGATATTGAGCCGTGTAGAACCGACTCATACTTCGTTGGTATGCCAATAGCTCTTGCATCCCATCACAAACCTCCTCCAATTGATCATTTACCTGAGCCCTCCATCTAGGTCAATCATCATCTCTAACTTCATTATCATGCCCCTCATCCATCTGCTCATCGGGATTCTCCTCATCCATATTCTCAATGATAACTTCTACTTCACCCAAGTAAGGTGCAACATCGGGATTAGCAGGTATAAAGAAATCCGCGATTTCAGGGCCATAGGGGAGTTCCCTGCCCTCCAACCGAAGAATTCTCAAGTAATTTAACCCTTGTGGCCCATAGCGCCAGAAATAGCTACCCGCCGTGGTGGAACGCAAAAGTAGCCCTATTTTCACCAATGTAGCTACATTATAGGTTAGGTAGGTGGAATCCAAAGGTGCAAGATTCCGAGGAGGGGAAATTCCCAAATATTCAGCTAATAAAGTAACCATGCCACCCATGCTAATATGACCACTAGAATTGCTTCGCACTTTTAAACAACTGTCGATAAATATATCAACCCAATCAGGAGTGCCGACACCCGAAGGAGTCATGGCCCATAAGTACGACATAGTTACCTTCGGGACCTCAGTTGCCTCCCCTTGACACAGAATAGTAGAGGAGAGGGATCTATGGGCTAACCTAAGGCAAGGGTGTGTGATTTTAAAGCTATGATCACCATGAGGATCCACCGCGCATCCTGTTATTGATCTCCAAAAGTTCCGAGATGAAAATACACAATGAGGATCCCAAATATTACCTACAGGGGGGTCATTCCAACCAAATGCATTCCGAATATCCTCATATGACATCACATACTTCCCCCAAGCTAGACTATTGCTAGTCCCTAGCAAACGAAATAGAAAGGTGAAATGACAGCTAAAGGCAATATGAATGAAGAAATGAATGAAGAGACTAATGAAAAACGTGAGAAGTGAAGCTCAAGTCAATGCAAGCCGTGCACGTGTGAAACTCCTCCCTAGCCATGGGTATGCAAGTACAATGGGATTTAAAAAGCATAATCAACTTTTTACACTTACTCGGGATTGCCGAGCAAGCCACATCATAATTCATTCCGCCCACTACCTAATGAGGTCGCAAGTCTACGCTCCCAAGGTTATTTCCCACGAGGTGTGGGAAATTTCCTTTATGCTCATGTGTTTATGGGGTATGTGTTTCACTCGAAGTCATCCGACTAAAGATGAGTCGGGAATTAAACACCTAAGCAGGGAGAAATCCCGTAAATCGTGTCTTATCTGCTCTCCAGCACTGATCTTACTAATTAGGTTAAGTCGAACAGGTTTGGAAAAGGGTTGTAATGTAGGTTTGGATCGAGGTATGGTAGAATTTGGGAATGTGGAGTTGAAATAGAGGATAGTAAGTGATCCAAGGAAGTAAAACCGAGGAAGATTACGCCTTCTGACAACCATGTCAATCCCAAAATTCCCAATAGTAGACTAATACACTATGTCAACTTTATTCTCAACTTTTTCTCTAATTTCTTTTGTTTATTTTCTTTTTTTTCTTTTTTCTTTCTTTTTTTTCTTTTTTTTTTCTTTTTTTTCTTTGTTTTTTTTTCTTTTGTGCTTTTCAAGCTTTTTCTGAACTTTCTATGTGCATACTTCTTTGAAATGCACTAAGACTAGTGTATGTAGTCAAATCATTCAATGATCATTTCCCCAAACCGAAATCCTATATTACAATGCTACAAATATCAACTTCACTATGATCATATGACTATCCTCTAGGTAAAAAGAGGGAGTATTTGGTTCATGTGGAGTTAGATAGCGTGGCTACAAAAGAAGGTAAAGGCACAAATTTGGCTCAACCTAGAGTAAATTGATTTTCATGGTAGGCACTTTGGCTATGTAGCTTTTAACTACAAACGTGTTATCATCCCTAACCTTTAGAAAAGTAGACTATGCTGGAGGAGAACAGACATGATTCTTAAGATTCCCTGACTAACACTCATCAATATAGGACTAATAATAGAGTCCTAAAGGCTCAATCCTTACTAGGTTAGTCGAAATGCGCCTCAATAGGTAGTCATCCAAACCACATACCAAGCAAGCTCAGATCCCCCCAAGCTAAGTGAAAAACAGTTGATAAACTCATACCCAAAACAAGCACAGGGCTACGGGAGTACGAGTTTGCATAAAGTCAGTGCACAACAGAGGCTTGCATGCTTGTTTGGGATATATGATGGGAAAGGGGGCATGTGATGCAAAGAAGGGTAAAAAAATATAAAAATAACTAAAATACATAAATTTGGATTTTCGCATAGGAGATCATACCAGTATTGGGTGCAGCGGCATATGGAACTTCTTGTATATATCCCTGAAAACAACACCAAAAAGCAAAGCGCAAAGCACAAAATAACACCTAGAAATAAAACACGAAGCAACGAAACGCTACACAACACTAAACTGACAACCAAGACCAAAGGACACGTGAAAGAATGAGTAGTGGACTATGGATATCCCCCCCCAAGCTAGGATGAAGCCGTCCTCGGCGCTAAGGGAGGCCGTTAGGTCCACCACTACTCATCCCCCATAAATTCCTCATCATCCCCCTGGTCATTGATGTGCTCGTTTTAGAGCACATTTATTAACTCATTTTAGTGTCAAGTCTCGTAGTTTTGTAATGGTTTTATGTATATTATGCTTGATTTTACCTTGATCTTGTTTTCGAGTTGTCTTAAGTTTATTTCAGGCAATTTTGATGATTTCAAGGTGAAAGGCGATACATTCGAGCCTTTGACACACATATCTTAGCTTGGGCAAGTGTTTGAAGTCATTCATGAAGACTTCACGGAGTTCAGAATAGAGGGAAGTGAAAAGAGGAAAGAATGCTCTCAGATTCGACCGAATCTGCGAGACATTCGACCGAATGGATTCAGATTCGACCGAATCTGAGACTCATTCGGTCGAATGAAAGGCAGTTTTCAGAGTTCTCGAGCCTTGCTACTGGAAAGGCCAAATGGAACTCATTCGGGCGAATGAGCTTCCATTCGGCCGAATCACCCTGTACATTCGGGCGAATGCTTAACAGAGATCGATTCCTCGAAGCCTCTGGAATGGGCGAATGGAAGACAATTCGGGCGAATGGGATCACATTCGGCCGAATGATACCTATATTCGGGCGAATGACAGTGTTTTCCTCCGGATCAACTACTTCTTTTTAGGGCCGGCTCCTATGCACTTTAGAGTTTTTCGTAGGTTTTTCTTATTTTGTTATAAATACCCCCTTCCTCTGATGAGGAGGGGGGAGCTAGGTTAAATACTTTTATGCACTTTTAGATTTCTTAGCCTCCAAATTCTTTTAGTTTTAGCTTTCGATTTTCAGTTTTTCTTCAACGCTTTGTAGTTCGGATTCTTTTCGTGGATATCAATTTGAAGCTTTTGTAAGTTTAATTCCTTCCTTCAATCTTAATCCATTTCTTTATTTCATTGCATGTTTAGTTCTAAGTTTATCGTTTATTAATTCTGATTTTGTTTTCATTCTCGCGATTTCACCCCACGTTCGTTTCTGCTGCATCTTTTAATATCTTTATGTCTTTACGCATGAATATGAGTGAGTAATTCTTTTAGGGGTTTTGATTGGTGGAACCTTAAGAAAGCTATGATCTTTATTGCTTAAGATTGTAGAAACGATGTTAATAAATAGTTTCGGATTCCAATGCGAATCTTGTCCTGCCACTCCTTTGGAGACATAGGGCGATTATAGGTCGTTCGTGTGATCTATAGGGTCACCAACTTCCTCTCGTATTCTCGGATATCCATGCTGGTTATTAACAAATTTTCTGTAATCTATCATGTTCGGTTTTAAAGCTTCATTCCTAGGGTGAATCCAATCTTGTCCCCGTTTTTCTCTACTTGCTATACTTCGTGATTTGTCGTCATCTATTTTCCACCTATTAGTTTTAACTGAATTTTCAACCCCAAATAGTCCGGTTGTGTTAAAAGTCAAAGTCTTGATATACCTTGTCTTCGTGGTTCGACCCCCTACTCCGCTATACTCGTATAGTTTGTAGGTTGGAATAAATATTGTTTGCATAACCTGTCTTTTAGTTAACGACCTAGAAGACCGGTTATCAAAATGGCGCCGTTGCCGGGGACAAGGCGTAATATTTAGACTTAACTTGTTTTAGCATAACTTTATTTATTTTATTTCCATTTTCGTTTTCCTTTCTGTGTGTGGTTGTCTTTGACTTAGGTGTTTGCATGCCCCATAGCACACGTAGGTCAAACCAGCCAATTACACCCTTAAATCCTGAAATCCAACGTGTTACTAGACAACGCCCTTCAAAGTATACCTCACAATCTGTCCAAAACCCTACCATATCCATAATGGCCGAAGAACATCAATTGTTTGGCCAATTCGGAACTCCTGGCTCACAAGAGTTCCAAGGGGGTGTAGTACTTCCTGTTGCTACTACACCTTACCAAATTCATCCTCAGTTCACAAGAATGGTTAAGGAAACACCATTCAGTGGCTTAAGAAATGAATGTCCTCTTCAACACCTAGAGGCATTCTCAGATATTTGTGGACTTATCCCTCCTTGTCCTAATAGCCCTGATTATGTGCGAATGCACCTTTTCCATCTCAGTCTAGCGGGAGATGCCAAGGATTGGTATAAATGCTTAGAACCCAATTCAATTGTTAATTGGGCTCAACTAAAAACCGCATTTCTAGAAAGGTTCTATCCTACGGTTCGAACGCAGGATTGGCGTAAGAAAATTGCGTCATTCACCCAAGAGGATGATGAGAACCTTAGTGCTACATGGAGTAGGTTTAAAAGAATGATTAGAGCATGTCCCCACCATGAGTACGGGGAGAACCATCTCAACACATTCTTTTACGATGGTCTTAATGACTCCACCAAAGCACTTCTAGACTCAGCTGTAGGTGGCCAGCTTTCCAAAATTCCTTGCACCCAGGTAAAGGCCAAAATAGAGGAAGTTGCTAAGAACAGTGCCTGGGGAGGAACTAGGAGTCAGGGATTACCTAGAGGGATGCTAGACACAACTAACTTGGACAACATTAGCGCCAAAATAGAAGCCGTTATTGATAAAAAGTTGTCCAAACTAAGCCTAGCCGGAAGTTCGAACAACCCCCCAATCCGTGAAAAGCACTTTGCATGTGCCATATGTGGGGGTACCAACCATGATACATCTTATTGTGGTGGTTCGCACTCCGAGCATGTAGCTGCAGTTGACTATGGAGGGTATAACCCAGAACCGCAGGTGATGAACTATGACGGTTATGGGTATAACCCTGATCATGTGGCAGCCCTTAACTATAGTGGACAGGGCCAAGGAGTAGGGTATGGGCAGCAACCTTTCCCAAACAACCAACAGTACAAACCTCCCTTTAACTCCAACCAAAACCAGGGAAATTTCCACCCGGGATACAACAGAAATGGTCAAGGTGGATTTAATAACCAAAGTTTCCAGGGGAACCAGACTAATGGGAACGTACCTAGGGCCAATGTGTATAGACCCCCAGGGTTTCACCAAGGACCTAGAAATAGTTCAAACCTGCCTTTTCCCCCTAGTCAGCCTCATCATGTGGCTCCTCAACCACAACATGGTCACACTTCAACCAATGACCATTTAGCCTCCCAAGTAACAACTCTTGCTCAACAGAACCAGAATCTGACGCAAATTAATCAGACCCTCATCCAACAAATGCAGCAACTTCAAGCTCAGCAAAAGTTGTTTGAAACTCAACTGGCCCAAATGGCTAATCCTCCTGCACCACCGCTATTCCCATCTCACCCTCAACCTAACCCCTCTATACAACCTCCACCTCAGCAAACGAACCCAAACCAACATACTGCTAAGGCTATCCACCTGAGATCAGGGACTCAGTATAACAGTCCCTCATATCCGATTGATACACCTTTGGTGCGGGTGAGTGATGAGACGAGAGTACATAATGATGAAAAAGAGGAGGAACAAGGTAAAATACCAGAGGTTGAAGATGAAAGTGGTAGGGAGGACATCAATGCTAAGGCAGGGAGTGAGAAGCCAGTAGAGAGTGAGGAGGAGAGGAGGAAGAAAGCTGAGGAAAGAAAGAGGTTAGACCGGTTATATGCACCACCGCTTCCTTTTCCCTACAGGAAAGTTGAGAAGCAACTTGATGATAAGTTCAAGAAGTTTCTTGAACATCTTCAGAAGATGGAGATGAAAATCCCATTCCTCGATGCTATGGCACAAATGCTAAAGTATGCTAAGTTCTTGAAAGACTTACTGTCCAACAAGAAAAAGCTTGAGGAAGAGGTAATCAGTCTGCCTCATCAAGTTAGCTCTATACTGCAAGGGAAAATGCCTATGGAAGAGCGAGATCCCGGTCCTTATAACCTCCCTGTGAAGTTGGGAAACCTTGATCCTAAAGGGGCGCTCGCCGATTTAGGGGCTTCGATTAGTCTTATGCCCCTATCGATCGCCAAAAAGCTCCCCTTTACCCTCCGACCTTCAAGAAAAACAATCCAACTGGCTGATAGGAGCATTAAAGTGCCATGTGGAGAGCTCGACGACATACCTATACAAGTAGGAGAACTAGTGGTCCCTTGTGATTTTGTGGTAATGGAAATGGAAGAGGACCCTTATACTCCACTTATCTTGGGCAGAGCCATTCTGAAAACGCTTCGGGCAGTTATTAATTGCCATGACGATACCATAACGGTAGAAGTTGCCCAAGTAAAGGTAGTTTTCAAAATCTCTCCCCTTTTAAAGAAGCCTATGGTTGAGCAGATATGTCGCCTTGAAGAAGGTGAAAGGGAGAGTGAGGTTAGTTATGAGGACAAGGAAGTAGAGGTTGGGTGTCAAATGATTGATGAGGATACCCCTTCTATAAATGAGCTGTTGGAAGGCCGGTTAGATACGGCCCAGGATTCTGAAAAGGAAGCAGAATATGAGCATCTTTAGAGGAAAGTATTACGCATAAAAGGGAAGGTCCTAAATCCTTCCCCAAAGCGACTTTAAAACCTCTACCTCCCAACTTAAAGTATGCCTATCTCGATGAAGATGAAGGAAGCCCGGTCATAGTGAATTCTGAACTCGATGACATTTCTTTGGAAAAATTACTTGTTTTATTAAGGAAATATCGAGATGTCATAGGGTATTCACTAGGTGATTTAAAAGGGATTAGTCCATCCCTTGTTATGCACCGGATTCATCTTGATGATGAACAATTTTCCTCCATTGAGCCTCAAAGACGGCTCAATCCCAACATGAAAGAGGTTGTTAAGGATGAAATCCTCAAACTCCTCCAGGCCGGCATCATCTACTCAATTTCAGATAGTAGATGGGTTAGCCCAGTTCATGTTGTTCCTAAAAAAGGAGGAATAACCATCGTCGAAAATGACCGAGGAGAGATGATCCCCACAAGAGCCACCACGGGATGGCGAGTTTGCATTGACTATCGCAAACTCAATAAAGCAACCAGAAAAGATCACTTTCCCTTACCCTTCATCGATGAGATGCTTGAAAGACTTGCCAGGCACAGGTACTATTGTTTTCTAGATGGTTACTCGGGTTTCTTTCAAATCCCGATCCACCCCGAGGACCAACAGAAAACAACTTTCACCTGCCCTTTTGGGACTTTTGCCTACAGGAGGATGCCCTTCGGTTTATGCAATGCTCCATCCACCTTCCAGAGGTGCATGTCGGCTATATTCGCCGATATGTTAGTGGACTTTATGGAAGTGTTCATGGATGATTTTTCTGTTGGAGGGTCCTCTCTTGACACGTGCTTGACACATCTTGAGAAAGTACTATTAAGGTGTCAAGAAACGAATCTTGTACTAAATTGGGAGAAATGCCACTTTTTAGTTCAAGAAGGCATCGTCCTAGGCCACAAAGTGTCTTACAAAGGCATAGAGGTGGATCCTGCCAAAATTGACGTGATAAGGAATCTTCCTGTACCTACCTCAGTTACAGGAGTACGATCCTTTCTTGGACACGCAAGATTCTATAGGCGTCTCATCCTAGGATTTTCGACTCTAGCAAAACCCTTGAATGAACTTCTTCAGAAAGATGTCGAATTTCACTTCGATGAAAGATGTATGAATGCCTTTAACAGGCTAAAAGAGGCTCTAATTTCTGCGCCCATCGTGCAAGCTCCGGATTGGAGTTTGCCATTTGAATTGATGTGCGATGCCAGTGATATTTCTGTTGGTGCTGTCCTTGGGCAGAAAAAGGAGGGAAAGCACCATGTTATATGTTATATCAGTAAAACACTGGACCATGCACAACGCAACTACACTACAACTGAAAAAGAAATGCTAGCAGTAGTCTATGCTTTTGAGAGACTGCGCCAATATCTCATCTGTTCAAAAGTTGTAGTATTCACTGATCACTCGGCTCTGAAGTTTTTAATGACCAAGAGAGATGCTAAGCCGAGGTTGATCCGTTGGGTGCTCCTATTACAGGAGTTTGACTTTGAGTTGAGAGATAGGAAAGGTAGCGAAAATGTGGTAGCTGACCATTTGTCTAGGCTACCCGAGCTTAATAACGACGCCGTACCTATCCAAGACGAAATGGTCGAAGAAACCCTAATGACAGCAATAGTAGTTGGGAAAGCCCCTTGGTTCGCAGATATTGTGAATTATTTAGCTTGTGGAGAACTTCTAGAGTTGGAATCAAGGGCTATGAAAAAGGCTTTCTTTGGTAAAGTCGGGAACTTCTTTTGGGATGATCCCTACTTATTTCATGCTTGCGCAGACGGCATAATCCGCCGCTGCGTCACTGAAGAGGAAGTTCCAAAAATCCTAACTCATTGTCATTTCTACGCGTGTGGCGGCCACCATGGTATAATGAACACTGCTGCTAAGGTTGCCACCGCAGGTTTTTATTGGCCAACGTTACACAAGGATGTTGAAACGTTTGTGAAAAGCTGTGAGAGGTGCCAAAAAGTTGGCAACATCTCAATGCGAAATGAGATGCCTCAAAACTACATCCTTGAGTGTGAAGTGTTCGACTGTTGGAGAATTGACTTTATGGGCCCATTTGTTTCATCTCATGGGAAACAATATATTTTAGTAGGAATTGATTATGTGTCTGAGTGGGTGGAAGCCATCGCCTCACCTACGAATGATCACAAAGTGGTTATTAAGCTTTTTAAAAGCATAATCTTTCCTCGATTCGATGTTCCCAAAATAGTCATAAGTGATGGGGGATCACACTTTGCTAAGCACGAACTAAATAAATTATTGAAAAATTATGGAGTCGTGCACAAAGTTGGATCACCCTACCATCCCCAAACTCAAGGACAGGTGGAAGTAGCTAATAGGGAAATCAAGAGGATTCTCGAGAAGGTGGTAAACCCAAATAGGAAAGATTGGTCTCTAAAGTTAGATGACGCTCTTTGGGCCCACCGGACGTGTTACAAAACCCCTATTGGCACCACCCCGTTCTGGCTTTTATATGGGAAATCCTGTCACCTACCGGTGGAACTGGAATGCAAATCTTGGTGGGCGATCCAAACTCTAAATTTGGACCCCACCTTATTCTGCGAGAAGCGAGCCGCCCAATTACGAGAATTGGAAGAACTACGGCTCGATGCATTCCATAACATGCACATCTACAAGGAACGTACTAAGCGTTGGCACGACCAACGTATCGTCCAACGAGAGTTCCTTGTAGGAGATAAAGTGCTGCTATTTCATTCACGAGCTAAGTTATTCCCCGGAAAGTTAAAATCACGGTGGTCTGGGCCATTCGAGATTTCACAAGTTTTCCCGTATGGAACGGTAGAGCTGAAAGACCATCATGGAGGACGTTTCGTTGTTAATGGGCATCGGTTAAAACTCTTCCATGAGAGCAGCCTTCACAATGTCAACACCATTGAGCTTATAAAGTTAGATGATGTCAAAGTCGAATGATTGGTATAATCATTGACCCTTATCGAATATCCCTACTTTGAATCATCGCCCTTTACCGTTTTTTTTAAGATTTTAATTGCTTAGTTTCCCTTTTGTCTTTGTTTGATTACCCGAGTTACGTCGAGCTAAACGACGTTAAACAAAGCACTTACGGGAGGTAACCCGGTTTATTTTGGATTTTCAAACAAATTAATCATAGTATATTGATTGATTTTGAGAGGGCACAAGTGTTTTGATCTAAACAGAGCGAAATCGCTGCCCATTCGGCCGAATGATAGGTCCATTCGGCCGAATGAAATCGAAGATGGAGCTAAAACCAATTTTGGCCAAGTTCCTGATAATGCCGAATGAAGCTTCAATTCGGCCGAATAACTCTCATTCGACCGAACGTTGTAATCCATTCGGTCGAATAGATCTTATGGGAGTTTTTGCGAGGCTGCTGATAATGCCGAATGAAGCCAACATTCGGTCGAATGAAGTTACATTCGACCGAATTAATAAACCTATTCGGTCGAATGGGAGCGAAGATTTCTTCGTAACACTACTCCATTCGACCGAACAGGTTATCCATTCGGTCGAATAGGACACCATTCGCCCGAATGGAAGCCCCATTCGACCGAATGGAGGTCAGTTCTATAAATATCAGCTCATTCCACGAAAAATCACACCGAACATTTCTACTTCTTTCACTCGGCCGAATTCGTCCCCCACCTTCTTGCTCTTTCTCAAATCCTTCTACTCCCCTCCAAATCACCTTCAACTACCATGGGTCCAAGGAGAACTTTAAGGAACCCCTTCAAAAGGTCCAAGAAGTATGGAGAGGGTTCCTCTTCGGGTGCGGCTCAGAAAGCACAACAAACCGGTTCTCAACAACCGGAGGGTCACCAAAGGCTTCCTGGCCAGGAACTATGGTTCGATGAGGACCACCCTATGGTTATTTTCGTATCTTTGGAGCAATATGAGCGTTTCCAAAGACTTAAGGTACGAAAAATCAACTCTACTCGTTATTTAGACCTATCAATTTTGCAACAAATGGGTATATACGAGCAATTTGTTACATTATTAACTGCATGTGGGTTAGAAAACTGGATAAACATGTGGCACCCTACTCATAAGCTCTTAACTTATGAGTTTCTTAGTTCCCTAACCCCGTGCCAAAGGGATGGTAGGTTGCATTTATCTTTTAGGCTAAGGAATGCAACCTATTTTCTTGATTATGCTGCATTTTGTGCCGTATTTGGTTTCAATAACGAGCCTATTCCGGATAAACAACCGGACAACTCTCGGGTCTCCGAGCTATGGCCTAAAATAGCTGGCCGGCTTGTTTATCCGAATAGGAACATATATGCCTCTGATGTGCAACACCCAGTTTTGCGCATGTTCTTTAAATTTGCTAGGGAGACTCTGTTCCCTTCCCCTAGCCCTCACCTAGTACGAACGCACGAGGTGCACATCCTGCACCGCTATCTTGCACCACACAACGACACTGCACTAAGCCTGCCAATGACGCTATGGAAGTTTCTAAACAACATAGCCACCCTAAACGCTACTACTGACTTATGTTTAGGGGGACACGTATTCCGCATTGCTGAATTCCTGAACGTCATGAATCCTGTGGAATTCAGCGAAAGATATGCCAGTTCCACTACCCTTCACGAGCAATGTCTCGTATGGGCTGGTTTCATTTTTGCGGACCCCATGCGATGGCGGTACTTGAAAGACCGCACCATCCCCCTCCCCTGCCCTCATTTACCTCCCCTAGTCCAGTTTGGGGCCTCGTATCTCTTAGAAGGCGATGTGCCGAGATACGCTGTCGAGCCCCCACTTGTACCACCTCCTCGCCCTCACACCCTCTCTATGCGAGACCGACCTAGAGCCTCTACCTCGGTCTTACCGGACCATGACGATTCAGACGATGAGTCTGAATCTAACATTATGTCCTCCCTAGGACGCATAGAGAGAAGGCTTGATCAGGTCCTCACCACCCAAGCCCACCACACCGCCCGGCTCGAACACCTCGAACAAAACTTCGAGCGGGCGAACTACCCATGGTATGATATGGCCTACCGCTCCCACATGGTCGGCGAAAGCATGGCCACCCCTTCCTGGTACCCTCGCCATGACAACTATAACGAGATATCACTAAGTCATGGGTTTGACCGGTTGAGGGTGGGTAGGCGTAGGTTTAATAACTTCACTCCGCCGGCTCCTAGAAGAGCCTCGGACGACTATGGGATGGACTACACGGGTGGGGAAGAGGAGGTTAATGAGGAGGATAACCAGGGGGATGATGAGGAATTTATGGGGGATGAGTAGTGGTGGACCTAACGGCCTCCCTTAGCGCCGAGGACGGCTTCATCCTAGCTTGGGGGGGATATCCATAGTCCACTACTCATTCTTTTGCGTGTCCTTTGGTCTTGGTTGTCACTTTAGTGTTGTGTAGCGTTTCGTTGCTTCATGTTTTATTTCTAGGTGTTATTTTGTGCTCTGCGCTTTGCTTTTTGGTGTTGTTTTCAGGGATATATACAAGAAGTTCCATATGCCGCTGCACCCAGTACTGGTACGATCTCCTATGCGAAAATCCAAATTTATGTATTTTAGTTATTTTTATATTTGTTTCTTTGCATCACATGCCCCCTTCCCCATCATATATCCCAAACAAGCATGCAAGCCTCTGTTGTGCACTGACTTTATACAAACTCGTATTCCCGTAGCCTTGTGCCTGTTTTGGGTATGAGTTTATCAACTGTTTTTCACTTAGCTTGGGGGGATCTGAGCTTGCTTGGTATGTGGTTTGGATGACTACCTATTGAGGCGCATTTCGACTAATCTAGTAAGGATTGAGCCTTTAGGACTCTATTATGAGTCCTATATTGATGAGTGTTAGTCAGGGAATCTTAAGAATTGTGTCTGTTCTCCTCCAGCATGGTCTACTTTTCTAAAGGTTAGGGATGATAACACGTTTGTAGTTAAAAGCTACATAGCCAAAGTGCCTACCATGAAAATCAATTTACTCTAGGTTGAGCCAAATTTGTGCCTTTACCTTCTTTTGTAGCCACGCTATCTAACTCCACATGAACCAAATACTCCCTCTTTTTACCTAGAGGATAGTCATATGATCATAGTGAAGTTGATGTTTGTAGCATTGTAATATAGGATTTCGGTTTGGGGAAATAATCATTAGATGATTTGATTACATACACTAGTCTTAGTGCATTTCAAAGAAGTATGCACATAGAAAGCTCAGAAAAAGCTTGAAAAGCACAAAAAAAAAAAAAAAAAAAAAAGAAAACTCACAAAAGAAATTAGAGAAGAAGTTGAGAATAAAGTTGACATAGTGTATTAGTCTACTATTGGGAATTTTGGGATTGACATGGTTGTCGGAAGGCATAATCTTCCTCAGTTTTACTTCCTTGGATCATTTACTATCCTCTATTTCAACTCCACATTCCCAAATTCTACCATACCTCGATCCAAACCTACATTACAACCCTTTTTCAAACCTGTTCGACTTAACCTGATTAGTAAGATCAGTGCTGGAGAGCAGATAAGACACGATTTACGAGATTTCTCCCTGTTTAGGTGTTTAATTCCCGACTCACCTTTAGTCGGATGACTTCGAGTGAAACACATACCCTATAAACACATGAGCGTAATGGAAATTTCCCACACCTCGTGGGAAATAACCTTGGGAGCGTAGACTTGCGACCTCATTAGGTAGTGGGCGGAATGAATTATGATGTGGCTCGCTCGGCAATCCCGAGTAAGTGTAAAAAGTTGATTATGCTTTTTAAATCCCATTGTACTTGCACACCCATGGCTAGGGAAGAGTTTCGCACGTGCACGGCTTGCATTGACTTGAGCTTCACTTCTTATGTTTTTCATTAGTCTCTTCATTCATTTCTTCATTCATATTGCCTTTAGCTGTCATTTCACCTTTCTAATTCGTTTGCTAGGGACTAGCAACGGTCTAGCTTGGGGGAAGTTGATGTGCTCGTTTTAGAGCACATTTATTAACTCATTTTAGTGTCAAGTCTCGTAGTTTTGTAATGGTTTTATGTATATTATGCTTGATTTTACCTTGATCTTGTTTTCGAGTTGTCTTAAGTTTATTTCAGGCAATTTTGATGATTTCAAGGTGAAAGGCGATACATTCGAGCCTTTGACACACATATCTTAGCTTGGGCAAGTGTTTGAAGTCATTCATGAAGATTTCACGGAGTTCAGAATAGAGGGAAGTGAAAAGAGGAAAGAATGCTCTCAGATTCGACCGAATCTGCGAGACATTCGACCGAATGGATGCAGATTCGACCGAATCTGAGACTCATTCGGTCGAATGAAAGGCAGTTTTCAGAGTTCTCGAGCCTTGCTACTGGAAAGGCCGAATGGAACTCAATCGGGTGAATGAGCTTCCATTCGGCCGAATCACCCTGTACATTCGGGCGAATGCTTAACAGAGATCGATTCCTCGAAGCCTCTGGAATGGGCGAATGGAAGAAAATTCGGGCGAATGGGATCACATTCGGCCGAATGATACCTATATTCGGGCGAATGACAGTGTTTTCCTCCGGATCAACTACTTCTTTTTAGGGCCGGCTCCTATGCACTTTAGGGTTTTTCGTAGGTTTTTCTTATTTTTTTATAAATAACCCCTTCCTCTGATGAGGAGGGGGGAGCTAGGTTAAATACTTTTATGCACTTTTAGATTTCTTAGCCTCCAAATTCTTTTAGTTTTAGCTTTCGATTTTCAGTTTTTCTTCAACGCTTTGTAGTTCGGATTCTTTTCGTGGATATCAATTTGAAGCTTTTGTAAGTTTAATTCCTTCCTTCAATCTTAATCCATTTCTTTATTTCATTGCATGTTTAGTTCTAAGTTTATCGTTTATTAATTCTGATTTTGTTTTCATTCTCGCGATTTCACCCCACGTTCGTTTCTGCTGCATCTTTTAATATCTTTATGTCTTTACGCATGAATATGAGTGAGTAATTCTTTTAGGGGTTTTGATTGGTGGAACCTTAGGAAAGCTATGATCTTTATTGCTTAAGATTGTAGAAACGATGTTAATAAATAGTTTCGGATTCCGATGCGAATCTTGTCCTGCCACTCCTTTGGAGACATAGGGCGATTATAGGTCGTTCGTGTGATCTATAGGGTCACCAACTTCCTCTCGTATTCTCGGATATCCATGCTGGTTATTAACAAATTTTCTGTAATCTATCATGTTCGGTTTTAAAGCTTCATTCCTAAGGTGAATCCAATCTTGTCCCCGTTTTTCTCTACTTGCTATACTTCGTGATTTGTCGTCATCTATTTTCCACCTATTAGTTTTAACTGAATTTTCAACCCCAAATAGTCCGGTTGTGTTAAAAGTCAAAGTCTTGATATACCTTGTCTTCGTGGTTCGACCCCCTACTCCGCTTTACTCGTATAGTTTGTAGGTTGGAATAAATATTGTTTGCATAACCTGTCTTTTAGTTAACGACCTAGAAGACCGGTTATCAAAATGGCGCCGTTGCCGGGGACAAGGCGTAATATTTAGACTTTACTTGTTTTAGCATAACTTTATTTATTTTATTTCCATTTTCGTTTTCCTTTCTGTGTGTGGTTGTCTTTGACTTAGGTGTTTGCATGCCCCATAGCACACATAGGTCAAACCAGCCAATTACACCCTTAAATCCTGAAATCCAACGTGTTACTAGACAACGCCCTTCAAAGTATACCTCATAATCTGTCCAAAACCCTACCATATCCATAATGGCCGAAGAACATCAATTGTTTGGCCAATTCGGAACTCCTGGCTCACAAGAGTTCCAAGGGGGTGTAGTACTTCCTGTTGCTACTACACCTTACCAAATTCATCCTCAGTTCACAAGAATGGTTAAGGAAACACCATTCAGTGGCTTAAGAAATGAATGTCCTCTTCAACACCTAGAGGCATTCTCAGATATTTGTGGACTTATCCCTCCTTGTCCTAATAGCCCTGATTATGTGCGAATGCACCTTTTCCATCTCAGTCTAGCGGGAGATGCCAAGGATTGGTATAAATGCTTAGAACCCAATTCAATTGCAAATTGGGCTCAACTAAAAACCGCATTTCTAGAAAGGTTCTATCCTACGGTTCGAACGCAGGATTGGCGTAAGAAAATTGCGTCATTCACCCAAGAGGATGATGAGAAACTTAGTGCTACATGGAGTAGGTTTAAAAGAATGATTAGAGCATGTCTCCACCATGAGTACGGGGAGAACCATCTCAACACATTCTTTTACGATGGTCTTAATGACTCCACCAAAGCACTTCTAGACTCAGCTGTAGGTGGCCAGCTTTCCAAAATTCCTTGCACCCAGGTAAAGGCCAAAATAGAGGAAGTTGCTAAGAACAGTGCCTGGGGAGGAACTAGGAGTTAGGGATTACCTAGAGGGATGCTAGACACAACTAACTTGGACAACATTAGCGCCAAAATAGAAGCCGTTATTGGTAAAAAGTTGTCCAAACTAAGCCTAGCCGGAAGTTCGAACAACCCCCCAATCCGTGAAAAGCACTTTGCATGTGCCATATGTGGGGGTACCAACCATGATACATCTTATTGTGGTGGTTCGCACTCCGAGCATGTAGCTGCAGTTGACTATGGAGGGTATAACCCAGAACCGCAGGTGATGAACTATGACGGTTATGGGTATAACCCTGATCATGTGGCAGCCCTTAACTATAGTGGACAGGGCCAAGGAGTAGGGTATGGGCAGCAACCTTTCCCAAACAACCAACAGTACAAACCTCCCTTTAACTCCAACCAAAACCAGGGAAATTTCCACCCGGGATACAACAGAAATGGTCAAGGTGGATTTAATAACCAAAGTTTCCAGGGGAACCAGACTAATGGGAACGTACCTAGGGCCAATGTGTATAGACCCCCAGGGTTTCACCAAGGACCTAGAAATAGTTCAAACCTGCCTTTTCCCCCTAGTCAGCCTCATCATGTGGCTCCTCAACCACAACATGGTCACACTTCAACCAATGACCATTTAGCCTCCCAAGTAACAACTCTTGCTCAACAGAACCAGAATCTGACGCAAATTAATCAGACCCTCATCCAACAAATGCAGCAACTTCAAGCTCAGCAAAAGTTGTTTGAAACTCAACTGGCCCAAATGGCTAATCCTCCTGCACCACCGCTATTCCCATCTCACCCTCAACCTAACCCCTCTATACAACCTCCACCTCAGCAAACGAACCCAAACCAACATACTGCTAAGGCTATCCACCTGAGATCAGGGACTCAGTATAACAGTCCCTCATCTCCGGTTGATACACCTTTGGTGCGGGTGAGTGATGAGACGAGAGTACATAATGATGAAAAAGAGGAGGAACAAGGTAAAATACCAGAGGTTGAAGATGAAAGTGGTAGGGAGGACATCAATGCTAAGGCAGGGAGTGAGAAGCCAGTAGAGAGTGAGGAGGAGAGGAGGAAGAAAGCTGAGGAAAGAAAGAGGTTAGACCGGTTATATGCACCACCGCTTCCTTTTCCCTACAGGAAAGTTGAGAAGCAACTTGATGATAAGTTCAAGAAGTTTCTTGAACATCTTCAGAAGATGGAGATGAAAATCCCATTCCTCGATGCTATGGCACAAATGCTAAAGTATGCTAAGTTCTTGAAAGACTTACTGTCCAACAAGAAAAAGCTTGAGGAAGAGGTAATCAGTCTGCCTCATCAAGTTAGCTCTATACTGCAAGGGAAAATGCCTATGAAAGAGCGAGATCCCGGTCCTTATAACCTCCCTGTGAAGTTGGGAAACCTTGATCCTAAAGGGGCGCTCGCCGATTTAGGGGCTTCGATTAGTCTTATGCCCCTATCGATCGCCAAAAAGCTCCCCTTTACCCTCCGACCTTCAAGAAAAACAATCCAACTGGCTGATAGGAGCATTAAAGTGCCATGTGGAGAGCTCGACGACATACCTATACAAGTAGGAGAACTAGTGGTCCCTTGTGATTTTGTGGTAATGGAAATGGAAGAGGACCCTTATACTCCACTTATCTTGGGCAGAGCCGTTCTGAAAACGCTTCGGGCAGTTATTAATTGCCATGACGATACCATAACGGTAGAAGTTGCCCAAGTAAAGGTAGTTTTCAAAATCTCTCCCCTTTTAAAGAAGCCTATGGTTGAGCAGATATGTCGCCTTGAAGAAGGTGAAAGGGAGAGTGAGGTTAGTTATGAGGACAAGGAAGTAGAGGTTGGGTGTCAAATGATTGATGAGGATACCCCTTCTATAAATGAGCTGTTGGAAGGCCGGTTAGATACGGCCCAGGATTCTGAAAAAGAAGCAGAATATGAGCATCTTTAGAGGAAAGTATTACGCATAAAAGGGAAGGTCCTAAATCCTTCCCCAAAGCGACTTTAAAACCTCTACCTCCCAACTTAAAGTATGCCTATCTCGATGAAGATGAAGGAAGCCCGGTCATAGTGAATTCTGAACTCGATGACATTTCTTTGGAAAAATTACTTGTTTTATTAAGGAAATATCGAGATGTCATAGGGTATTCACTAGGTGATTTAAAAGGGATTAGTCCATCCCTTGTTATGCACCGGATTCATCTTGATGATGAACAATTTTCCTCCATTGAGCCTCAAAGACGGCTCAATCCCAACATGAAAGAGGTTGTTAAGGATGAAATCCTCAAACTCCTCCAGGCCGGCATCATCTACTCAATTTCAGATAGTAGATGGGTTAGCCCAGTTCATGTTATTCCTAAAAAAGGAGGAATAACCATCGTCGAAAATGACCGAGGAGAGATGATCCCCACAAGAGCCACCACGGGATGGCGAGTTTGCATTGACTATCGCAAACTCAATAAAGCAACCAGAAAAGATCACTTTCCCTTACCCTTCATCGATGAGATGCTTGAAAGACTTGCCAGGCACAGGTACTATTGTTTTCTAGATGGTTACTCGGGTTTCTTTCAAATCCCGATCCACCCCGAGGACCAACAGAAAACAACTTTCACCTGCCCTTTTGGGACTTTTGCCTACAGGAGGATGCCCTTCGGTTTATGCAATGCTCCATCCACCTTCCAGAGGTGCATGTCGGCTATATTCGCCGATATGTTAGAGGACTTTATGGAAGTGTTCATGGATGATTTTTCTGTTGGAGGGTCCTCTCTTGACACGTGCTTGACACATCTTGAGAAAGTACTATTAAGGTGTCAAGAAACGAATCTTGTACTAA
This sequence comes from Dysphania ambrosioides, assembly GCA_026401315.1. NCBI lineage: Eukaryota > Viridiplantae > Streptophyta > Magnoliopsida > Caryophyllales > Amaranthaceae > Dysphania > Dysphania ambrosioides. The sequence goes on from CM048659.1 coordinate 13,929,297, forward strand.
ATTGGGAGAAATTCCACTTTTTAGTTCAAGAAGGCATCGTCCTAGGCCACAAAGTGTCTTACAAAGGCATAGAGGTGGATCCTGCCAAAATTGACGTGATAAGGAATCTTCCTGTACCTACCTCAGTTACAGGAGTACGATCCTTTCTTGGACACGCAGGATTCTATAGGCGTCTCATCCTAGGATTTTCGACTCTAGCAAAACCCTTGAATGAACTTCTTCAGAAAGATGTCGAATTTCACTTCGATGAGAGATGTATGAATGCCTTTAACAGGCTAAAAGAGGCTCTAATTTCTGCGCCCATCGTGCAAGCTCCGGATTGGAGTTTGCCATTTGAATTGATGTGCGATGCCAGTGATATTTCTGTTGGTGCTGTCCTTGGGCAGAAAAAGGAGGGAAAGCACCATGTTATATGTTATATCAGTAAAACACTGGACCATGCATAACGCAACTACACTACAACTGAAAAAGAAATGCTAGCAGTAGTCTATGCTTTTGAGAGACTGCGCCAATATCTCATCTGTTCAAAAGTTGTAGTATTCACTGATCACTCGGCTCTGAAGTTTTTAATGACCAAGAGAGATGCTAAGCTGAGGTTGATCCGTTGGGTGCTCCTATTACAGGAGTTTGACTTTGAGTTGAGAGATAGGAAAGGTAGCGAAAATGTGGTAGCTGACCATTTGTCTAGGCTACCCGAGCTTAATAACGACGCCGTACCTATCCAAGACGAAATGGTCGAAGAAACCCTAATGACAGCAATAGTAGTTGGGAAAGCCCCTTGGTTCGCAGATATTGCGAATTATTTAGCTTGTGGAGAACTTCCAGAGTTCGAATCAAGGGCTATGAAAAAGGCTTTCTTTGGTAAAGTCGGGAACTTCTTTTGGGATGATCCCTACTTATTTCATGCTTGTGCAGACGGCATAATCCGCCGCTGCATCACTGAAGAGGAAGTTCCAAAAATCCTAACTCATTGTCATTCCTACGCGTGTGGCGGCCACCATGGTATAATGAACACTGCTGCTAAGGTTGCCACCGCAGGTTTATATTGGCCAACGTTACACAAGGATGTTGAAACGTTTGTGAAAAGCTGTGAGAGGTGCCAAAAAGTTGGCAACATCTCAATGCGAAATGAGATGCCTCAAAACTACATCCTTGAGTGTGAAGTGTTCGACTGTTGGGGAATTGACTTTATGGGCTCATTTGTTTCATCTCATGGGAACCAATATATTTTAGTAGGAATTGATTATGTGTCTAAGTGGGTGGAAGCCATCGCCTCACCTACGAATGATCACAAAGTGGTTATTAAGCTTTTTAAAAGCATAATCTTTCCTCGATTCGATGTTCCCAAAATAGTCATAAGTGATGGGGGATCACACTTTGCTAAGCACGAACTAAATAAATTATTGAAAAATTATGGAGTCGTGCACAAAGTTGGATCACCCTACCATCCCCAAACTCAAGGACAGGTGGAAGTAGCTAATAGGGAAATCAAGAGGATTCTCGAGAAGGTGGTAAACCCAAATAGGAAAGATTGGTCTCTAAAGTTAGATGACGCTCTTTGGGCCCACCGGACGTGTTACAAAACCCCTATTGGCACCACCCCGTTCCGGCTTTTATATGGGAAATCCTGTCACCTACCGGTGGAACTGGAATGCAAATCTTGGTGGGCGATCCAAACTCTAAATTTGGACCCCACCTTATTCTGCGAGAAGCGAGCCGCCCAATTACGAGAATTGGAAGAACTACGGCTCGATGCATTCCATAACATGCACATCTACAAGGAACGTACTAAGCGTTGGCACGACCAACGTATCGTCCAACGAGAGTTCCTTGTAGGAGATAAAGTGCTGCTCTTTCATTCACGAGCTAAGTTATTCCCCGGAAAGTTAAAATCACGGTGGTCTGGGCCATTCGAGATTTCACAAGTTTTCCCGTATGGAACGGTAGAGCTGAAAGACCATCATAGAGGACATTTCGTTGTTAATGGGCATCGGTTAAAACTCTTCCATGAGAGCAGCCTTCACAATGTCAACACCATTGAGCTTATAAAGTTAGATGATGTCAAAGTCGAATGATTGGTATAATCATTGACCCTTATCGAATATCCCTACTTTGAATCATCGCCCTTTACCGTTTTTTTTAAGATTTTAATTGCTTAGTTTCCCTTTTGTTTGTTTGATTACCCGAGTTACGTCGAGCTAAACGACGTTAAACAAAGCACTTACGGGAGGTAACCCGGTTTATTTTGGATTTTCAAACAAATTAATCATAGTATATTGATTGATTTTGAGAGGGCACAAGTGTTTTGATCTAAACAGAGCGAAATCGCTGCCCATTCGGCCGAATGATAGGTCCATTCGGCCGAATGAAATCGAAGATGGAGCTAAAACCAATTTTGGCCAAGTTCCTGATAATGCCGAATGAAGCTTCAATTCGGCCGAATAACTCTCATTCGACCGAACGTTGTAATCCATTCGGTCGAATAGATCTTATGGGAGTTTTTGCGAGGCTGCTGATAATGCCGAATGAAGCCAACATTCGGTCGAATGAAGTTACATTCGACCTAATTAATAAACCTATTCGGTCGAATGGGAGCGAAGATTTCTTCGTAACACTACTCCATTCGACCGAACAGGTTATCCATTCGGTCGAATAGGACACCATTCGCCCGAATGGAAGCCCCATTCGACCGAATGGAGGTCAGTTCTATAAATATCAGCTCATTCCACGAAAAATCACACCGAACATTTCTACTTCTTTCACTCGGCCGAATTCGTCCCCCACCTTCTTGCTCTTTCTCAAATCCTTCTACTCCCCTCCAAATCACCTTCAACTACCATGGGTCCAAGGAGAACTTTAAGGAACCCCTTCAAAAGGTCCAAGAAGCATGGAGAGGGTTCCTCTTCGGGTGCGGCTCAGGAAGCACAACAAACCGGTTCTCAACAACCGGAGGGTCACCAAAGGCTTCCTGGCCAGGAACTATGGTTCGATGAGGACCACCCTACGGTTATTTTCGTATCTTTGGAGCAATATGAGCGTTTCCAAAGACTTAAGGTACGAAAAATCAACTCTACTCGTTATTTAGACCTATCAATTTTGCAACAAATGGGTATATACGAGCAATTTGTTACATTATTAACTGCATGTGGGTTAGAAAACTGGATAAACATGTGGCACCCTACTCATAAGCTCTTAACTTATGAGTTTCTTAGTTCCCTAACCCCGTGCCAAAGGGATGGTAGGTTGCATTTATCTTTTAGGCTAAGGAATGCAACCTATTTTCTTGATTATGCTGCATTTTGTGCCGTATTTGGTTTCAATAACGAGCCTATTCCGGATAAACAACCGGACAACTCTCGGGTCTCCGAGCTATGGCCTAAAATAGCTGGCCGGCTTGTTTATCCGAATAGGAACATATATGCCTCTGATGTGCAACACCCAGTTTTGCGCATGTTCTTTAAATTTGCTAGGGAGACTCTGTTCCCTTCCCCTAGCCCTCACCTAGTACGAACGCACGAGGTGCACATCCTGCACCGCTATCTTGCACCACACAACGACACTGCACTAAGCCTGCCAATGACGCTGTGGAAGTTTCTAAACAACATAGCCACCCTAAACGCTACTACTGACTTATGTTTAGGGGGACACGTATTCCGCATTGCTGAATTCCTGAACGTCATGAATCCTGTGGAATTCAGCGAAAGATATGCCAGTTCCACTACCCTTCACGAGCAATGTCTCGTATGGGCTGGTTTCATTTTTGCGGACCCCATGCGATGGCGGTACTTGAAAGACCGCACCATCCCCCTCCCCTGCCCTCATTTACCTCCCCTAGTCCAGTTTGGGGCCTCGTATCTCTTAGAAGGCAATGTGCCGAGATACGCTGTCGAGCCCCCACTTGTACCACCTCCTCGCCCTCACACCCTCTCTATGCGAGACCGACCTAGAGCCTCTACCTCGGTCTTACCGGACCATGACGATTCAGACGATGAGTCTGAATCTGACATTATGTCCTCCCTAGGACGCATAGAGAGAAGGCTTGATCAGGTCCTCACCACCCAAGCCCACCACACCGCCCGGCTCGAACACCTCGAACAAAACTTCGAGCGGGCGAACTACCCATGGTATGATATGGCCTACCGCTCCCACATGGTCGGCGAAAGCATGGCCACCCCTTCCTGGTACCCTCGCCATGACAACTATAACGAGATATCACTAAGTCATGGGTTTGACCGGTTGAGGGTGGGTAGGCGTAGGTTTAATAACTTCACTCCGCCGGCTCCTAGAAGAGCCTCGGACGACTATGGGATGGACTACACGGGTGGGGAAGAGGAGGTTAATGAGGAGGATAACCAGGGGGATGATGAGGAATTTATGGGGGATGAGTAGTGGTGGACATAACGGCCTCCCTTAGCGCCGAGGACGGCTTCATCCTAGCTTGGGGGGGGGATATCCATAGTCCACTACTCATTCTTTCGCGTGTCCTTTGGTCTTGGTTGTCACTTTAGTGTTGTGTAGCGTTTCGTTGCTTCGTGTTTTATTTCTAGGTGTTATTTTGTGCTCTGCGCTTTGCTTTTTGGTGTTGTTTTCAGGGATATATACAAGAAGTTCCATATGCCGCTGCACCCAGTACTGGTACGATCTCCTATGCGAAAATCCAAATTTATGTATTTTAGTTATTTTTATATTTGTTTCTTTGCATCACATGCCCCCTTCCCCATCATATATCCCAAACAAGCATGCAAGCCTCTGTTGTGCACTAACTTTATACAAACTCGTATTCCCGTAGCCCTGTGCCTGTTTTGGGTATGAGTTTATCAACTGTTTTTCACTTAGCTTGGGGGGATCTGAGCTCGCTTGGTATGTGGTTTGGATGACTACCTATTGAGGCGCATTTCGACTAACCTAGTAAGGATTGAGCCTTTAGGACTCTATTATGAGTCCTATATTGATGAGTGTTAGTCAGGGAATCTTAAGAATTGTGTCTGTTCTCCTCCAGCATGGTCTACTTTTCTAAAGGTTAGGGATGATAACACGTTTGTAGTTAAAAGCTACATAGCCAAAGTGCCTACCATGAAAATCAATTTACTCTAGGTTGAGCCAAATTTGTGCCTTTACCTTCTTTTGTAGCCACGCTATCTAACTCCACATGAACCAAATACTCCCTCTTTTTACCTAGAGGATAGTCATGTGATCATAGTGAAGTTGATGTTTGTAGCATTGTAATATAGGATTTCGGTTTGGGGAAATGATCATTAGATGATTTGATTACATACACTAGTCTTAGTGCATTTCAAAGAAGTATGCACATAGAAAGCTCAGAAAAAGCTTGAAAAGCACAAAAAAAAAAAAAAAAAAGAAAACAAACAAAAGAAATTAGAGAAGAAGTTGAGAATAAAGTTGACATAGTGTATTAGTCTACTATTGGGAATTTTGGGATTGACATGGTTGTCGGAAGGCATAATCTTCCTCGGTTTTACTTCCTTGGATCATTTACTATCCTCTATTTCAACTCCACATTCCCAAATTCTACCATACCTCGATCCAAACCTACATTACAACCCTTTTTCAAACCTATTCGACTTAACCTGATTAGTAAGATCAGTGCTGGAGAGCAGATAAGACACGATTTACGAGATTTCTCCCTGTTTAGGTGTTTAATTCCCGACTCACCTTTAGTCGGATGACTTCGAGTGAAACACATACCCCATAAACACATGAGCGTAATGGAAATTTCCCACACCTCGTGGGAAATAACCTTGGGAGCGTAGACTTGCGACCAATTAGGTAGTGGGCGGAATGAATTATGATGTGGCTCGCTCGGCAATCCCGAGTAAGTGTAAAAAGTTGATTATGCTTTTTAAATCCCATTGTACTTGCACACCCATGGCTAGGGAAGAGTTTCGCACGTGCACGGCTTGCATTGACTTGAGCTTCACTTCTCATGTTTTTCATTAGTCTCTTCATTCATTTCTTCATTCATATTGCCTTTAGCTGTCATTTCACCTTTCTAATTCGTTTGCTAGGGACTAGCAACGGTCTAGCTTGGGGGAAGTTGATGTGCTCGTTTTAGAGCACATTTATTAACTCATTTTAGTGTCAAGTCTCGTAGTTTTGTAATGGTTTTATGTATATTATGCTTGATTTTACCTTGATCTTGTTTTCGAGTTGTCTTAAGTTTATTTCAGGCAATTTTGATGATTTCAAGGTGAAAGGCGATACATTCGAGCCTTTGACACACATATCTTAGCTTGGGCAAGTGTTTGAAGTCATTCATGAAGATTTTACGGAGTTCAGAATAGAGGGAAGTGAAAAGAGGAAAGAATGCTCTCAGATTCGACCGAATCTGCGAGACATTCGACCGAATGGATGCAGATTCGACCGAATCTGAGACTCATTCGGTCGAATGAAAGGCAGTTTTCAGAGTTCTCGAGCCTTGCTACTGGAAAGGCCGAATGGAACTCATTCGGGCGAATGAGCTTCCATTCGGCCGAATCACCCTGTACATTCGGGCGAATGCTTAACAGAGATTGATTCCTCGAAGCCTCTGGAATGGGCGAATGGAAGACAATTCGGGCGAATGGGATCACATTCGGCCGAATGATACCTATATTCGAGCGAATGACAGTGTTTTCCTCCGGATCAACTACTTCTTTTTAGGGCCGGCTCCTATGCACTTTAGGGTTTTTCGTAGGTTTTTCTTATTTTGTTATAAATACCCCCTTCCTCTGATGAGGAGGGGGGAGCTAGGTTAAATACTTTTATGCACTTTTAGATTTCTTAGCCTCCAAATTCTTTTAGTTTTAGCTTTCGATTTTCAGTTTTTCTTCAACGCTTTGTAGTTCGGATTCTTTTCGTGGATATCAATTTGAAGCTTTTGTAAGTTTAATTCCTTCCTTCAATCTTAATCCATTTCTTTATTTCATTGCATGTTTAGTTCTAAGTTTATCGTTTATTAATTCTGATTTTGTTTTCATTCTCGCGATTTCACCCCACGTTCGTTTCTGCTGCATCTTTTAATATCTTTATGTCTTTACGCATGAATATGAGTGAGTAATTCTTTTAGGGGTTTTGATTGGTGGAACCTTAGGAAAGCTATGATCTTTATTGCTTAAGATTGTAGAAACGATGTTAATAAATAGTTTCGGATTCCGATGCGAATCTTGTCCTGCCACTCCTTTGGAGACATAGGGCGATTATAGGTCGTTCGTGTGATCTATAGGGTCACCAACTTCCTCTCGTATTCTCGGATATCCATGCTGGTTATTAACAGATTTCCTGTAATCTATCATGTTCGGTTTTAAAGCTTCATTCCTAAGGTGAATCCAATCTTGTCCCCGTTTTTCTCTACTTGCTATACTTCGTGATTTGTCGTCATCTATTTTCCACCTATTAGTTTTAACTGAATTTTCAACCCCAAATAGTCCGGTTGTGTTAAAAGTCAAAGACTTGATATACCTTGTCTTCGTGGTTCGACCCCCTACTCCGCTATACTCGTATAGTTTGTAGGTTGGAATAAATATTGTTTGCATAACCTGTCTTTTAGTTAACGACCTAGAAGACCGGCTATCAGTCATCCTCCTCATTAACCTCCTCTTCCCCACCCGTGTAGTCCATCCCATAGTCGTCCGAGGCTCTTCTAGGAGCCGGCGGAGTGAAGTTATTAAACCTACGCCTACCCACCCGCAACCGGTCAAACCCATGACTTAGTGATATCTCGTTATAGTTGTCATGGCGAGGGTACCAGGAAGGGGTGGCCATGCTTTCGCCGACCATGTGGGAGCGGTAGGCCATATCATACCATGGGTAGTTCGCCCGCTCGAAGTTTTGTTCGAGGTGTTCGAGCCGGGCGGTGTGGTGGGCGTGGGTGGTGAGGACCTGATCAAGCCTTCTCTCTATGCGTCTTAGGGAGGACAAAATGTCAGATTCAGACTCATCGTCTGAATCGTCATGGTCTGGTAAGACCGAGGTAGAGGCTCTAGGTCGGTCACACATAGAGAGGGTGTGAGGGCGAGGAGGTGGTACAAGTGGGGGCTCGACAGCGTATCTCGGCACATCGCCTTCTAAGAGATACGAGGCCCCAAACTGGACTAGGGGAGGTAAATGAGGGGAGGGGAGGGGGATGGTGCGGTCTTTCAAGTACCGCCATCGCATGGGGTCCGCAAAAATGAAACCAGCCCGTACGAGACATTGCTCGTGAAGGGTAGTGGAACTGGCATATCTTTCGCTGAATTCCACAAGATTCATGACGTTTAGGAATTCAGCAATGCGTAATACGTGTCCCCCTAAACATAAGTCAGTAGTAGCGTTTAGGGTGGCTGTGTTGTTTAGAAACTTCCACAGCGTCATTGGAAGGCTTAGTGCAGTGTCGTGGTGTGGTGCAAGATAGCGGTGTAAGATGTGCACCTCGTGCGTTCGTACAAGGTGAGGGCTAGGGGAAGGGAACAAAGTCTCCCTAGCAAATTTAAAGAACATGCGCAAAACTGAGTGTTGCACATCAGAAGCATATATGTTCCTATTCGGATAAACAAGCCGGCCAGCTATTTTAGGCCATAGCTCGGAAACCCGAGAGTTGTCCGGTTGTTTATCCGGGATAGGCTCGTTATTGAAACCAAATACGGCACAAAATGCAGCATAATCAAGAAAATAGGTTGCATTCCTTAGCCTAAAAGATAAATGCAACCTACCATCCCGTTGGCACGGGGTTAGGGAACTAAGAAACTCATAAGTTAAGAGCTTATGAGTCGGGTGCCACATGTTTATCCAGTTTTCTAACCCACATGCAGTTAATAATGCAACAAATTGCTCGTATATACCCATTCGTTGCAAAATTGATAGGTCTAAATAACGAGTAGAGTTGATTTTTCGTACCTTAAGTCTTTGGAAACGCTCATATTGCTCCAAAGATACAAAAATAACCATAGGGTGGTCCTCATCGAACCATAGTTCCTGGCCAGGAAGCCTTTGTTGATCCTCCGGTTGTTGAGAACCGGTTTGTTGAGCTTCCTGAGCCGCACCCGAAGAGGAACCCTCTCCATGCTTCTTGGACCTTTTGAAGGGGTTCCTTAAAGTTCTCCTTGGACCCATGGTAATTGAAGATGATTTGGAGGGGAGTAGAAGAATTTGAGAAAGAGCAAGAATGTGGGGGGAGTCGGCCGAATGAAAGAAGTAGAAATGTTCGGTGTGATTTTACGTGGAATGAGCTGATATTTATAGAACTGACCTCCATTCGGTCGAATGGGGCTTCCATTCGGTCGAATGGTGTCCTATTCGCCCGAATGGATAACCTGTTCGGTCGAATGGAGTAGTGTTACGAAGAAATCTTCGCTCCCATTCGACCGAATAGGTTTCTTAATTCGGTCGAATGTAACTTCATTCGACCGAATGTTGGCTTCATTCGGCATTATCAGCAGCCTCGTAAATACTCCCATAAGATCTATTCGACCGAATGGATCACTTCATTCGGTCGAATGAGGTTCATTCGGCCGAATTTAAGCTTCATTCGGCATTATCAGGAACTAGGCCAAAATTTGTTTTAGCTCCATCTTCAATTTCATTCGGCCGAATGGAATTATCATTCGGCCGAATGGGCAGCGATTTCGCTCTGTTTAGATCAAAACACTTGTGCCCTCTCAAAATCAATCAATATACTATGATTAAGTTGTTTGAAAATCCAAATAAACTGGGTTACCTCCCGTAAGTGCTTTGTTTAACGTCGTTTAGCTCGACGTAGCTCGGGTAATTAAACAAAGACAAAAGGGAAACTAAGCAATTAAAACCTAAAAAAAAAACGGTAAAGAACGATGATTCAAAGTAGGGATGTTCAATAAGGGCCAATGATTATACCAATCATTCGACTTTGACATCATCTAACTTTATGAGCTCGATGGTGTTGACATTGTGAAGGCTGCTCTTATGGAAGAGTTTTAACCGATGTCCATTAACAACGAAGCGTCCTCCATGATGGTCTTTCAGCTCTACCGTTCTATACGGAAAAACTTGTGAAATCTCGAATGGCCCAAACCACCGTGATTTTAACTTTCCGGGGAATAACTTAGCTCTTGAATTAAAGAGCAGCACTTTATCTCCTACAAGGAACTCTCGTTGGATGATACGTTGGTCGTGCCAACGCTTAGTACGTTCCTTGTAGATGTGCATGTTATGGAATGCATCGAGCCGTAGTTCTTCCAATTCTTGTAATTGGGCGGCTCGCTTCTCGCAGAATAAGGTGGGGTCCAAATTTAGAGTTTGGATTGCCCACCAAGATTTGCATTCCAGTTCCACCGGTAGGTGACAGGATTTCCTATATAAAAGCCGGAACGGGGTGGTGCCAATAGGGGTTTTGTAACACGTCCGGTGGGCCCAAAGAGCGTCATCTAACTTTAGAGACCAATCTTTCCTATTTGGGTTTACCACCTTCTCGAGAATTCTCTTGATTTCCCTATTAGCTACTTCCACCTGTCCTTGAGTTTGGGGATGGTAGGGTGATCCAACTTTGTGCACGACTCCATAATTTTTCAATAATTTATTTAGTTCGTGCTTAGCAAAGTGTGATCCCCCATCACTTATGACTATTTTGGAAACACCGAATCGAGGAAAGATTATGCTTTTAAAAAGCTTAATAACCACTTTGTGATCATTCGTAGGTGAGGCGATGGCTTCCACCCACTTAGACACATAATCAATTCCTACTAAAATATATTGGTTCCCATGAGATGAAACAAATGGGCCCATAAAGTCAATTCCCCAACAGTCGAACACTTCACACTCAAGGATGTAGTTTTGAGGCATCTCATTTCGCATTGAGATGTTGCCCACTCTTTAGCACCTCTCACAGCTTTTCACAAACGTTTCAACATCCTTGTGTAACATTGGCCAATAGAAACCTGCGGTGGCAACCTTAGCAGCAGTGTTCATTATACCATGGTGACCACCACACGCGTAGGAATGACAATGAGTTAGGATTTTTGGAACTTCCTCTTCAGTGACGCAGCGGCGGATTATGCCATCTGCGCAAGCATGAAATAAGTAGGGATCATCCCAAAAGAAGTTCCCGACTTTACCAAAGAAAGCCTTTTTCATAGCCCTTGATTCGAACTCTGGAAGTTCTCCACAAGCTAAATGATTCGCAATATCTGCGAACCAAGGGGCTTTCCCTACTACTATTGCTGTCATTAGGGTTTCTTCGACCATTTCGTCTTGGATAGGTACGACGTCGTTATTAAGCTTGGGTAGCCTAGACAAATGGTCAGCTACCACATTTTCGCTACCTTTCCTATCTCTCAACTCAAAGTCAAACTCCTGTAATAGGAGCACCCAACGGATCAACCTCGGCTTTGCATCTCTCTTGGTCATTAAAAACTTCAGAGCCGAGTGATCAGTGAATACTACAACTTTTGAACAGATGAGGTATTGGCGCAGTCTCTCAAAAGCATAGACTACTGCTAGCATTTCTTTTTCAGTTGTAGTGTAGTTGCGTTGTGCAGGGTCCAGTGTTTTACTGATATAACATATAACATGGTGCTTTCCCTCCTTTTTCTGCCCAAGGACAGCACCAACAAAAATATCACTGGCATCGCACATCAATTCAAATGGCAAACTCCAATCCGGAGCTTGCACGATGGGCGCAAAAATTAGAGCCTCTTTTAGCTTGTTAAAGGCATTCATACATCTCTCATCGAAGTGAAATTCGACATCTTTCTGAAGAAGTTCATTCAAGGGTTTTGCTAGAGTCAAAAATCCTAGGATGAGACGCCTATAGAATCCTGCGTGTCCAAGAAAGGATCGTACTCCTGTAACTGAGGTAGGTACAGGAAGATTCCTTATCACGTCAATTTTGGCAGGATCAACCTCTATGCCTTTGTGAGACACTTTGTGGCCTAGGACGATGCCTTCTTGAACTAAAAAGTGACATTTCTCCCAATTTAGTACAAGATTCGTTTCTTGACACCTTAATAGTACTTTCTCAAGATGTGTCAAGCACGTGTCAAGAGAGGACCCTCCAACAGAAAAATCATCCATGAACACTTCCATAAAGTCCTCTAACATATCGGCGAATATAGCCGACATGCACCTCTGGAAGGTGGATGGAGCATTGCATAAACCGAAGGGCATTCTCGTGTAGGCAAAAGTCCCAAAAGGGCAGGTGAAAGTTGTTTTCTGTTGGTCCTCGGGGTGGATTGGGATTTGAAAGAAACCCGAGTAACCATCTAGAAAACAATAGTACCTGTGCCTGGCCAGTCTTTCAAGCATCTCATCGATGAAGGGTAAGGGAAAGTGATCTTTTCTGGTTGCTTTATTGAGTTTGCGATAGCCAATGCAAACTCGCCATCCCGTGGTGGCTCTGGTGGGGATCATCTCTCCTCGGTCATTCTCGACGATGGTTATTCCTCCCTTCTTAGGAACAACATGAACTGGGCTAACCCATCTACTATCTGAAATTGAGTAGATGATGGCGGCCTGGAGGAGTTTGAGGATTTCATCCTTAACAACCTCTTTCATGTTGGGATTCAGCCGTCTTTGAGGCTCAACGGAGGAAAATTGTTCATCATCAAGATGAATCCGGTGCATAACAAGGGATGGACTAATCCCTTTTAAATCACCTAGTGAATACCCTATGACATCTCGATATTTCCTTAATAAAACAAGTAATTTTTCCAAAGAAATGTCATTGAGCTCAGAATTCACTATGACCGGGCTTCCTTCATCTTCGTCGAGATAGGCATATTTTAAGCTAGGAGGAAGAGATTTTAAAGTCACTTTGGGGAAAGGTTTAGGACCTTCCCTTTTATGCGTAATACTTTCCTCTACCTCGTAAAGGTGCTCATATTCTGCTTCTTTTTCAGAATCCTGGGCCGTATCTAACCGGCCTTCCAACAGCTCATTTATAGTAGAGGTATCCTCATCAATCATTTGACACCTAACCTCTACTTCCTTGTTCTCATAACTAACCTCACTCTCCCTTTCACCTTCTTCAAGGCGACAGACCTGCTCAACCATAGGCTTCTTTAAAAGGGGAGAGATTTTGAAAACTACCTTTACTTGGGCAACTTCTACCGTTATGGTATCATCATGGCAATTAATAACTGCCCGAAGCGTTTTCAGAACGGCTCTGCCCAAGATAAGTGGAGTATAAGGGTCCTCTTCCATTTCCATTACCACAAAATCACAAGGGACCACTAGTTCTCCTACTTGTATAGGTATGTCGTCGAGCTCTCCATATGGCACTTTAATGCTCCTATCAGCCAGTTGGATTGTTTTCCTTGAAGGTCGGAGGGCAAAGGGGAGCTTTTTGGCGATCGATAGGGGCATAAGACTAATCGAAGCCCCTAAATCGGCGAGCGCCCCTTTAGGATCAAGGTTTTCGAACTTCACAGGGAGGTTATAAGGACCGGGATCTCGCTCCTTCATAGGCATTTTCCCTTGCAGTATAGAGCTAACTTGATGAGGCAGACTGATTACCTCTTCCTCAAGCTTTTTCTTGTTGGACAGTAAGTCTTTCAAGAACTTAGCATACTTTGGCATTTGTGCCATAGCATCGAGGAATGGGATTTTCATCTCCATCTTCTGAAGATGTTCAAGAAACTTCTTGAACTTATCATCAAGTTGCTTCTCAACTTTCCTGTAGGGAAAAGGAAGCGGTGGTGCATATAACCGTTCTAACCTCTTTCTTTCCTCAGCTTTCTTCCTCCTCTCCTCCTCACTCTCTACTGGCTTCTCACTCCCTGCCTTAGCATTGATGTCCTCCCTACCACTTTCATCTTCAACCTCTGGCATTTTACCATGTTCCTCCTCTTTTTCATCTTTGTGTACTCTCGTCTCATCACTCACCCGCACCAAAGGTGTATCAACCGGATATGAAGGACTGTTATACTGAGTCCCTGATCTCAGGTGGATAGCCTTAGTAGTGTGTTGGTTTGGGTTCGTTTGCTGAGGTGGAGGTTGTATAGAGGGGTTAGGTTGAGGGTGAGATGGGAATAGCGGTGGTGCAGGAGGATTATCCATTTGGGCCAGTTGAGTTTCAAACAACTTTTGCTGAGCTTGAAGTTGCTGCATTTGTTGGATGAGGGTCTAATTAATTTGCGTCAGACTCTGGTTCTGTTGAGCAAGAGTTGTTACTTGGGAGGCTAAATGGTCATTGGTTGAAGTGTGACCATGTTGTGGTTGAGGAGCCACATGATGAGGCTGACTAGGGGGAAAAGGCAGGTTTGAACTATTTCTAGGTCCTTGGTGAAACCCTGGGGGTCTATACACATTGGCCCTAGGTACGTTCCCATTAGCCTGGTTCCCCTGGAAACTTTGGTTATTAAATCCACCTTGACCATTTCTGTTGTATCCCGGGTGGAAATTTCCCTGGTTTTGGTTGGAGTTAAAGGGAGGTTTGTACTGTTGGTTGTTCGGGAAAGGTTGCTGCCTATACCCTACTCCTTGGCCCTGTCCAATATAGTTAAGGGCTGCCACATGATCAGGGTTATACCCATAACCGTCATAGTTCATCACCTGCGGTTCTGGGTTATACCCTCCATAGTCAACTGCAGCTACATGCTCGGAGTGCGAACCACCACAATAAGATGTATCATGGTTGGTACCCCCACATATGGCACATGCAAAGTGCTTTTCACGCATTAGGGGGTTGTTCGAACTACCGGCTAGGCTTAGCTTGGACAACTTTTTATCAATAACGGCTTCTATTTTGGCGCTAATGTTGTCCAAGTTAGTTGTGTCTAGCATCCCTCTAGGTAATCCCTGACTCCTAGTTCCTCCCCAGGCACTATTCTTAGCAACTTCCTCTATTTTGGCCTTTACCTAGGTGCAAGGAATTTTGGAAAGCTGGCCACCTACAGCTGAGTCTAGAAGTGCTTTGGTGGAGTCATTAAGACCATCGTAAAAGAATGTGTTGAGATGGTTCTCCCCGTACTCATGGTGGGGACATGCTCTAATCATTCTTTTAAACCTACTCCATGTAGCACTAAGGTTCTCATCATCCTCTTGGGTGAATGACGCAATTTTCTTACGCCAATCCTGCGTTCGAACCGTAGGATAGAACCTTTCTAGAAATGCGGTTTTTAGTTGAGCCCAATTAACAATTAAATTGGGTTCTAAGCATTTATACCAATCCTTGGCATCTCCCGCTAGACTCAGATGGAAAAGGTGCATTCGCACATAATCAGGGCTATTAGGACAAGGAGGGATAAGTCCACAAATATCTGAGAATGCCTCTAGGTGTTGAAGAGGACATTCATTTCTTAAGCCACTGAATGGTGTTTCCTTAACCATTCTTGTGAACTGAGGATGAATTTGGTAAGGTGTAGTAGCAACAGGAAGTACTACACCCCCTTGGAACTCTTGTGAGCCAGGAGTTCCGAATTGGCCAAACAATTGATGTTCTTCGACCATTATGGATATGGTAGGGTTTTGGACAGATTGTGAGGTATACTTTGAAGGGCGTTGTCTACTAACACGTTAGATTTCAGGATTTAAGGGTGTAATTGGCTGGTTTGACCTACGCGTGCTATGGGGCATGCAAACACCTAAGTCAAAGACAACCACACACAGAAAGGAAAACAAAAATGGAAATAAAATAAATAAAGTTATGCTAAAACAAGTTAAGTCTAAATATTACACCTTGTCCCCGGCAACGGCGCCATTTTGATAACCGGTTTTCTAGGTCGTTAACTAAAAGACAGGTTATGCAAACAATATTTATTCCAACCTACAAACTATACGAGTATAGCGGAGTAGGGGGTCGAACCACGAAGACAAGGTATATCAAGACTTTGACTTTTAACACACCTGGACTATTTGGGGTTGGAAATTCAGTTAAAACTAATAGGTGAAAAATAGATGACGACAAATCACGAAGTAAAGCAAGTAGAGAAAAACGGGGACAAGATTGGATTCACCCTAGGAATGAAGCTTTAAACCGAACATGATAGATTACAGAAAATCTGTTAATAACTAGCATGGACATCTGAGAATACGAGAGGAAGTTGGTGACCCTATAGATCACACGAACAACCTATAATCCCCCTATGTCTCCAAAGGAGTGGCAGGACAAGATTCGCATCGGAATCCAAAACTATTTATTAACATCGTTTCTACAATCTTAAGCAATAAAGATCATAGCTTTCCTAGGGTTTCACCAATCAAAACCCCTAAAATAATTACTCACTCATATTCATGCGTAAAGACATAAAGATATTAAAAGATTCAGCAGAAACGAACATGGAGTGAAATCGCGAGAATGAAAACAAAATCAGAATTAATAAACGATAAACTTAGAACTAAACATGCAATGAAATACAGCAATGGATTAAGATTAAAGGAAGGAATTAAACTTACAAAAGTTTCAAATTGATATCCACGAAAAGAATCCGAACTACAAAGCGTTGAAGAAAAAATGAAAATCGAAAGCTAAAACTAAAAGAATTTGGAGGCTAAGAAATCTAAAAGTGCATGAAAGTATTAAAACCTAGCTCTCCCCCTCCTCATCAGAAGAAGGGGGTATTTATAACAAAATAAGAAAAGCCTACGAAAAACCCTAAAATGCATAGGAGCCGGCCCTAAAAAGAAGTAATTGATCCGGAGGAAAACACTGTCATTCGCCCGAATATAGGTACCATTCGGCCGAATATGATCCCATTCGCCCGAATTGTCTTCCATTCGCCCATTCCAGAGGCTTCGGGGAATCGATCTCTGTTAAGCATTCGCCCGAATGTACAGGGTGATTCGGCCGAATGGAAGCTCATTCGCCCGAATGAGTTCCATTCGGCCTTTCCAGTAGCAAGGCTCGAGAACTCTGAAGACTGCCTCTCATTCGACCGAATGAGTCTCAGATTCGGTCAAATCTGAATCCATTCGGTCGAATGTCTCTCAGATTCGGTCGAATCTGAGAGCATTCTTTCCTCTTTTCACTTCCCTCTTTTCTGAACTCCGTGAAATCTTCATGAATGACTTCAAACACTTACTCAAGCTAAGATATGTGTGTCAAAGGCTCGAATGTATCGCCTTTCACCTTGAAATCATCAAAATTGCCTAAAATAAACATAAGACAACTCGAAAACAAGATTAAGGTAAAATCAAGCATAATATACATAAAACCAATACAAAACTACGAGACTTGACACTAAAATGAGTTAATAAATGTGCTCTAAAACGAGTACATCAGAGTTCCCTGCTCTCCAACCGAGGAATTCTCAAGTAATTTAACCCTTGTGGCCCATAGCGCCAGAAATAGCTACCCGCCGTGGTGGAACGCAAAAGTAGCCCTATTTTCACCAATGTAGCTACATTATAGGTTAGGTAGGTGGAATCCAAAGGTGCAAGATTCCGAGGAGGGGAAATTCCCAAATATTCAGCTAATAAAGTAACCATGCCACCCATGCTAATATGACCACTAGAATTGCTTCGCACTTTTAAACAACTGTCGATAAATATATCAACCCAATCAGGAGTGCCGACACCCGAAGGAGTCATGGCCCATAAGTACGACATAGTTACCTTCGGGACCTCACTTGCCTCCCCTTGACACAGAATAGTAGAGGAGAGGGATCTATGGGCTAACCTAAGGCAAGGGTGTGTGATTTTAAAGCTATGATCACCATGAGGATCCACCGCGCATCCTGTTATTGATCTCCAAAAGTTCCGAGATGAAAATACACAATGAGGATCCCAAATATTACCTACAGGGGGGTCATTCCAACCAAATGCATTCCGAATATCCTCATATGGCATCACATAGTTCTTATTATTGAGATTGAAAGAAATTTCTTTATGACCCTTAATCAATGTAGATAGGAATTCATAAGTGTACCGTACGTAGGTAGGTGCGCTCTTCATCAAGAATTCCTCAATTTCTACTTTGCGGAACAATTGCCTCATCACATCCTCCAAACCAAGTACTCGTAAAGCTTCCAAATCAAAGAATTTCGTGCATTGCACCATTCATTTCGGTTGTTGGAGTTGAATCCATATAGCTTTTTCATTGTTTGATAGACGAATACCCATAAAAGAGGAAGGCTCACCTTCCCTTGAAGTACTACCCGGGTTTCTAGTCCTTGACACCCTTGAGGTGGATGAAGTATGCCTCCTTTTGTTTCCTCTATCCATTGTATTGGAATGCTATGCTTCAAATACTCCTTCTCTTCCAAAAGACACAAGCTACTCACCAAACCTTCACACCACTTGAATGCTTCACCTTAGAATGTCAAGTTAAACATGAAGTAAAATGGGGTATGAATATGTGAGATATGATGGAAATGGGATTTGGAGTGTGGAGGGGGTGTAATTTGTGAGTGAAGAAAAGAAAAAAAAATTTGGAATGTAAGTAGAGGGAATTAGGATGGGGTTAGGGTTTGAGAGAGAGTGAGTGTGGAGTGTAGGAGGGAAAGAGGGAAGGTAGGGTTTGAAAGAGAATTTTTTTTTCTGTCGAGGGGTTTTGCTGGGTGAGCCGCTGGTAGCGACTTGGGACCCGCTGCTAGAGGCGAAGGCAGGGATGTGGTATTGCTGGGCACTGGAAGCCCCACCGGTAGTGGCTGGAGAGCAGCTACCAGCGGCTGCGGTAGTGACTCTGTTCTCCACCTTCTATTCTTCTCATGTTTCCTCCTTTTTTTTATAAATGTAGGAATGAATCCGAGGTATCCACCTACAAAATCACATCATAAGTAATACACAAGTTAAACAAAACCACGAAGACTAAAATGAAAGGTAATAAAAAGAAATTCTCGGGTTGCCTCCCGATTAGCGCCCTTGTTTTATGTCATTGGCTTGACATAATGCATGTAACTTCGTTACTCGATTAATGGCATGTAGAGATTGATGCTCTCTACAGTCTCGACTTTGAATCTGTCGAAGTATGGTTTGAGACGTTGTCCATTCACCTTAAATATGTTATTTGTCTCAAAACTTTGAATTTCAACCGCTCCATGTGGATATACCTTGATAACCTGAAATAGGCCCTCCCAACGGGAACGGAGTTTACCAAGAAATAGTCTAAGTCGGGATTGGTAAAGAAGGATTATCGCCGATCTTAAACTCCTTTCTATTAATCATTTTATCGTGCCATAACTTAGTTTTTGCCTTGTAGATATCAGCGTTTTCGTAAGACTCAAGGCGAATCTCCTCTAGCTCTTAAAGTTGCAGTTTCTGATATTCTCCGGCTTCATCCATGCTCATATTGAATGATTTAACCGCCCAGTATGCTTTATGCTCAAGTTCAACTAGAAGATGATAAGGTTTTCCAAACACAAGGCGATAGGGTGACATTCCGATAGGGGTCTTGTATGCGGTACGATATGCCCATAACGCATCCTCCAAACATAAACCCCAATCCTGCATATCCGGATTTACTGTTTTCTAAAGAATTGATTTCACCTCTCGATTGGATACCTCTGCTTGGCCATTGCTTTGTGGGTGATAAGCTGTGGAAACCTTATGTTGGACCGAATACTTCTTCAGCAAAGCACTCACTGTACGATTACAAAAATGCGTTCCACGGTCCCTTATCAAGGCTCGAGGAATTCCAAATCTGGAAAATATGTGAGACTTAATGAAACCTGAAACCACTTTAGAATCGTCAGTCCTAGTGGGTATTGCTTCTACCCACTTTCAAACATAATCACAAGCAAGAAGTATATAAATATAACCATAAGAGTTAGGAAACGGTCCCATGAAATCGATTCCCCAAACATAAAATATCTCACAGTATAACAATGAAGATTATGGCATTTCACTTTTTTGAGTGATATTACCTACTCTTTGACAGTTATCACAAGATTTGCAAAATCCGTAGGAATCTTGAAATAAACTAGGCCAATAAAAACCACAATCGAGCACCTTCCTTGCTGTTCGTTTGGAACCAAAATGACCTCCACAAGAGTGAGAATGACAGAATGTAAGAATAGGTATTACCTCATTCTCGGGGATGCATCGGCGAATGATTTGATTAGAACAGAATTTCCATAAGTACGGATCATCCCAGGCATAATATTTCACATCATTGAGAAGCTTATCCTTTTGAGATTTCGAAAACCCTAGAGGAAATTTGTTAGAGACAAGAAAGTTTACTATATTAGCATACCATGGACGTAATTCCTTAACAGAAAATAGTGATTCATCAGGAAATTCGCCATGGATGTGATCTTGAGTTGGCGGTCGATCAACCATATGGGTTAAACGACTCAAATGATCAGCAACTAGATTCTCTGCGCCTATCTTGTCCTTGATTTCCAATTCAAATTCACTCAAGAGTAGAATCCATCTAATTAATCTTGGCTTGGCTTCTTTCTTCGACATCAAGTGACAAAGAGCTATATGGTTAGTATAAACAATTACTTTGGTACCAAGCAAATAGGATCTAAATTTCTCTAAAGAAAAAACTATAGCCAACATCTCCTTCTTTGTTGTAGTGTAGTTGCATTGGGTTGCATTGAGTGTCATCGAGGCATAATAGATCACATGTGAGGCCTTCCCTACTTTTTGGCCTAAAACAGCTCCCACTGCATAATCGCTTGCGTCACACATTATCTCAAATGGTAAAGACCAATTCGAGGCCTGAATGATGGGTGCAAAGACAAGCTTGGCTTTCAATTCATCAAAAGCTTTCCTACAATCATCATCAAACTCGAATTTTTTCTCTTTTTGCAATAATTTGCACAATGCAGCTGCAAGCTTCGAGAATCCTTCAATAAACCTACGATAAAACCCTACATGACCTAGAAACGAATGCACTTCACGCACCTTAGTAGGATAAGGAAGAGATTGAATGGTATCAATCTTTGCTTTATCAACTTCAATACCTTTAGAGGAGACCACGTGACCTAAAACAATACCTTGTTCGACCATGAAATGACATTTTTCAGAATTAAGAACAAGGTTAGATTCAATGCAACGTTTAAGGACTAATGATAACCGATGCAAACAACTATCAAATGAATCTCCATAAACAGTAAAATCATCCATAAATACCTCTATGAAGTGTTCAACAAACTCTGAAAATATGCTCATCATATATCTCTGAAAGGTTGCAGGGGCATTACACAATCCAAAGGGCATATGTCGGTAAGCAAATGTGCCAAAGGGACATGTAAATGTAGTTTTCTCCTGATCTTTTGGTGCAATAGGTACTTGAAAGTACCCGGAATATCCATCATGAAAACAATAAAAAGCTTTACCTGCAAGTCTTTCAATCATTTGATCAATAAAGGGCAAGGGGAAGTGGTCCTTCCTCGTTACTGCATTCAACCTACGGTAATCAATGCAAACTCGCCACCCATTTTATACTCTAGTAGGAACCATTTCACCATGTTGGTTCTCCACCACAATCACTCTAGTTTTCTTTAGCACTACCTCCGTGGGGCTCACCCATTTGCTATCTGAGATGGGGTATATCATTCCCACTTACAGCAACTTAATGATCTCCTTCTTTACCACTTCCATCATTAGAGGATTCAAACGACGTTGAGGTTGTCTCACAGGTTTGGCGTCATCTTCTAACAAAATACGATGCATGCATGTGGATGGGCTTATACCTTTAATGTCTGCAATAGTCCATCCGATAGCCAATTTATACTCTTTAAGTATTGACACCAACTTCTCCTCTTGTTCCTTGGTTAATTTGTTTGAAATGATAACAGGGAGGGTATCATCTTGACCAAGGAACACGTATTTCAAATGATCAGGAAGCGGTTTTAGTTCTACCTAAGGTGCCTGCAAAACAGATGGTGAAATTTTCTCCACAGGTAATGTTAGTGGAATGGGTGTTGAACCTAGTGGTATAATTGGAAACTTGAAATGTTCGTTCAAATCTGTCACCATCACCTGCATGTTAATAGGCAAAGAAAAATCCAAGTGATCACTAGACAAATTATTAACAATAGATGTGAGGAGCTCATCTCCACCATCAATGTTAAATACATCTTGCGCTATTGGATTGATTACATCTATGGAGCATAAAGAATGAGTGTCCACAGGATATTTCATGGAATCATAAACGTTATACATAATTTCTTGCCCGTCGAACTCCATAGTAAAGTAGCCGGTAAACACATTAATTTTCGTTCTAGCTGTCTTTAAGAAAGGTCTACCTAATAAGATAGGGACTGCGTGTTTGTCATGTTCCATGTCAAGAACGTAAAAATCAGCAGGAAAAATCAGTTCATCAACCTTAACAAGCACGTCTTCTACCACCCCCTTAGGATAGACATTAGACCTATCAGCTAACTAAATTATTACCCCGGTATCATGCAAAGGTCCAAGTTCCAAAGATTTAAACAAGGAATAGGGAATGACATTGATTGATGCACCTAAGTCTAACATGGCTCGGTGAAATGCAGTGTTTCCTATTATAACAGGAATGGTAAACATACCAGGATCACTATATTTTTCTGGGAGTTTCTTTTGGAAAACTGCAGAAACATGA
The DNA here is from genome assembly GCA_026401315.1 of Dysphania ambrosioides. Taxonomy (NCBI): domain Eukaryota; kingdom Viridiplantae; phylum Streptophyta; class Magnoliopsida; order Caryophyllales; family Amaranthaceae; genus Dysphania; species Dysphania ambrosioides. Next base: position 13,951,714 of record CM048659.1, read on the forward strand.
GCACTTACCTTTACCTTTTCTTTTCCACCTAACCTGTGCTTCCTCTTGATAATACAAAGCTCCTTTAAAAACTTAGCAAAACGAGGGACACTTTTAATCAAATTCAAAAGGGGAATGTGTACCTCACATTTGCTAAAAGTTTCATAAATGTCCTTGTCTTTCTCATACCTTCGAGTTTCTTGCAAAGCTTCAGGGAAAGGTGGTGTAGGCTCATAAGGGGGAAAAGTCGGTGGGTTTGCCACAGTTTCAGGTTCCACTTCTTCCTCTTCAATTCCAATCAAATCTTTAGCTCTCTTAGTTGCAACCACAGTTTCTTGCAACTCTTTCCCACTTCTCAGTGTTATTGCATTGGCTTGTTGCTTAGGATTTAGCTCCGTTTGAGATGGAAGCTTTCCATAATCCTTAGCTTCAAGTCGGTTTATTGTACTAGAGATTTGACTAAATTGGTTCTCCAGATTTTGAATGCTTGATTTAGTCTCTTATTGAAATTGAACCATATTTTTTTGCATATTTGAGACATTAGAAGTTAGAGATCTAATCATGTCTTCAGTTGACATATTTCCCGAGTTGGAGCTTTGGCCTTGAGGTTTTGAAAATGGAGCTCTATATTGTTGACCTTGAGGGTTATGTTGTTGATTCCCTTGAGAATTTCCATATCTCAAATTTGGATGATCTCTCCATCCTGGATTATAGGTGTTTGAGAAGGGATCATATCTCCTCGGAGGTCCTTGCCCTTGGAAACCTAGAGCATTCGCTTGTTCATTTTGTTTCTCTAGGAATGTAGGACATGAATCTGTGAAATGTTCCATGGAAGTGCATACACCGCAAGCCTTTACTTGCTGTTGACTCTTCGAATTCACCATGAACTCGCGCATCATAGAGGTCAAACTAGCTACTTTACTTTCCAATTCAGAGGTGTTGGAGTTAGCTGCACTCACTCGGCGTGTAGAAGCTCTTTGACTGAACTGCCGTGAATTCTCAGCTAGTTCTGTGATTAATTTGGTTGCATCCCCTAGAGTTTTGTTCACTAGACCTCCTCCACTGGCTGTATTTACCATTCTTAAGTCATCATCAGTTAGGCCTCCATAGATATATAAAATGAGGTCTTGATCCGAGTATCCATGATAGGGACAACTAGCACAAAGTCTCTTAAATCTTTCCCAATACTCATATAAGGATTCGTCTTCCTTTTGATCCACATTACTAATAGCTTTCTTGAGACTTGCAGATATAGTGGTTGGGTAGTATTTCTCAAGAAAACACCTTTTCAGATCTGCCCATGTTGTTATACTACCAGGAGGAAGATAATAAAACCAATCCTTAGTTGTATCCTTGAGAGAAAAAGGAAAAGCTCTTAGTTGTATCTGATCATCAGTCATTTCACTTGGCTTCATACTCGTACATACCACATGAAATTTAGCCAAGTGCTTATTCGGATCTTCACCTTTCATACCATGAAATGCCGGTAATAGATGGATTAAACCAGATTTAATCTCGACATTTGCACCTTCTCCCAACTCCGGATATGCAATACATAACGGTTGTTGGTTCAAATTAGGAGCAGTGAGTTCTCTTAATGTTCGGTGTTCTGCCATCTCCTCCTCTTCTTGATTGTAAAAAGTTGATGGCGATTCACTAGACTTTGGTCCTACCTTCTTTCGCAACTTGGAAATAACTCTTTCAATTTCCGGATTTAACTACACAACTTCTTTGTTAGCAGAACGAGTACTTATCATACCCAAGAAGAGCAAAACAAAGAAAATGATCAAACACAATACTAAAATGAATTATACAAGATTAAACAATTAAAAAGCAACGCCCTTCCCGGGCAACGGTGCCAAAATTTGGTGAGCCTTATCGTATGCTACCAAACAAAATCTAAACTTATCTAACTTAAAATGAATGTAGCTAGGGAAGTCAAGTTCGTATCCACGGAGAAGAGATACTTAATAACTGAAAATCTATGTAAAATTATCTTAGCAAAACAATAAACTAAATAAAGATGGGGGTTTGCAATAGCAAGATAGATTTAATCACCTAATTATAACCGAAACTAGTTAAATGACAAATCAGTGAAAAGAGTAATCTTGGTTAGTTGAAATCCACTTATGAACTACAAATTAATCATAGAAGTCTCTTCAATTAACACCATTAAACACCATGTTGTAGAATTCCAAAAATCTATATTCTCATGAATTAGCTAGAAATAACAAAGCGTTCCTTTCTAACCCTTTCTAGTGAACAATTCAAGATAAGCACTCTAAATCATTCACAAGAAGCAATCAAGCAAAGAAATCAACAAGGATTGATGAAATTAAAACAAGCAGTCTAATTTCCTCAATAATACTATTCTCCCTTCAAGTTATCAATCATAAAGCATGCATTAATAACCTAAAGTCACTACTTTGGTAAGATTAAATAGATGCAAGCGAATCCAAATAACCAAACCTAGTATTTGATTTAAGCAAATCATGAAATAACACAAGAGAATAGTAAACATTCAATATATATTAATAGAAGAGAAATCTCATAACTTACAGTCAAAAGCTTCAATCTTTAACCAAGAATATATAGATTAAGCTTCCATAGAGTTCTTCTCCACCAAAGAGCAAAGAAGAAATTCAAACCTAAGCTTTTTCTTAAATCTCAAAGTACTCCTAAAACCCTAGATTACAATCATTATTTATAGGTACCTCCCCTAACTAACCTAAACTACAGATACCTAACCTAAGACGGCCCAAAACAAGAGTTTACTTAATGAAAATGCCGCTAGAAAACACTAAAGTTGCGAAATTCTGGAAGACCCGCAGCCAGCTGCTATTTAGCCGCTGGCAGCGGCTAAGGCAGCATCCTCCTTCTCTTGCTTGCTGTAGGTGCCGCTGCTAGCTGCCCCTTTGCCTCCGGTAGCGGCTCTGGCAGCTTTTGTTGATATTCATCATCTAAAAGCTTTCTCGCTCAAAGGTAGATCATTCTTGCTCAAATGTAGGTCGTTCTTCATCATTCCTCCAAGTTTAACATGTCATTTCAACTCCATAATTTCCCTTAGTTGCACACAAGTGAGTTGAAATGGCTAAGACTTATAAAAACCAATAAAACTCCATGAAGAACATCAAAAACCATCCTAAAACACCTCTATCAACACATTAAAAGAAGACTTATCACACTGTTTTCTCTAGGATGGACTTTATCTCTCGATTTGATACCTCTATTTGGCCACTGGTTTGGGGGTGATAGCCAATTCCAAGTTTGTGTTGCACTCCATATTTCTTCAACATTACCTCGAATCGACTCTCCATAAAGTGTGTTCCCTTGTCACTAATCAACACACGTGGGATACCAAATCTATTGAAAATATTTTTCTTGAAGAATTTACTTACCACACGGGCATCATTGCTTGGTGTAGCAATAGCCTCAACCCATTTTGACACGTAGTCAACGGCTACCAAAATGTATCGATTCCCCTTAGAGGAAGAGAAAGGACCTATGAAGTCTATCCCCCACACATCGAACAACTCGACCTCGAGTATGTTGTTGAGTGGCATCTCATTCCTCTTGGAAATATTTCCCGTACGTTGACAATGGTCACAGGCCTTGACATAGGAGTACATATCCTTAAACATGGTGGGCCAATAAAACCCGCATTGTAGAATCTTTACACTTGTTTTCTAGGGGCCTACATGTCCACCACAAGGTAAGTCATGGCAATGAGAAATTATATTGCTTACCTCACTTTCGGGAATGCATCGTCTGATTACTGCATCGGCACATAGTTTGTACAAGAAAGGGTCTTCCCAAAAGTGTCGGCATGCCTCATAAAGGAATTTATTCCTTTGTTGATAGGAGTAACCATGAGGCATTGTACCTGTAGAAAGATAGTTAGCTAAATCAGCATACCAAGGAGATTCAACCTGTAAAAGAGCTAACAAACGCTCAACAGGAAAAGAGTCTTCAAAAGGGAGGTTATCCTCATCCTCCTCATCGAGGAGGAGGCAAGAAAGATGGTCTGCAATGAAATTTTTTGTTCCCTTCATATCTCTTATCTCTATATCATAGTCCTGTAATTGGAGGATCCATCTAATCAACCATGGCTTGGCATTGCTCTTGCTCATCAGATATTTCAATGTCGCATGATCTATATGGATAATCACTTTTAACCCAACTAAATAAGAATGAAACTTATCTATTGCATAGATAATAGCTAGCATCTATTTTTTAGTAGTTGCATAATTCATTTGAGCAGGGTTAAGAGTTTTACTAGAGTAATATATAGCATGCAATTTCTTATCCTTTCGCTGTTCCAAGACGACCCCTATCGCATAATCACTAGCATTGCACATAATTTCAAAGGGTAGGGTCCAATCCGGGGGTTGTATAACAGGAGTAGAGATTAAGGCCTCCTTCAACCTGTTAAAAGCTTCAAGACAAGCTTCATTAAAATCAAATAGGGCATCCTTAGCTAACAGTTCAGTTAAGGGTAGAGCAATTTTTGAGAAATCCTTGATAAACCTGCGATAAAAACCTGCATGGCCAAGGAAACTTTGTACTCCTTTCATAGAATTCGGAGGGGGAAGTTTCTCTATTACCTCTACTTTGGCTTTATCCACCTCGATCCCCTTGTTTGAAACCACATGGCCTAAAACAATTCCCTTTTGTACCATAAAATGGCACTTCTCCCAATTCAATATCATATTGACATCCTGGCATCTATGGAGCACCTTTGTTAGATTTTCAAGACAAATATCGAAAGATGTACCATAAACAGAAAAATCATCCATAAAAACTTCCATAGAATTTTCTACGAGACCTGAGAAAATAGCCATCATACACCATTGGAACGTGGCTGGAGCATTGCATAGTCCAAATGGCATTCTACGGTATGCAAAGGTGCCATATGGACATGTGAATGTAGTCTTTTCTTGATCACAAGGGCGGATGGGGATTTGGAAAAAACCGAAATATCCATCCAAGTAACAGAAAAAGGAATGGTTAGCCAATCTTTCAAGCATTTGATCAATGAAAGGCAAGGGGAAATGATCTTTACGGGTGGCTTTATTTAATTTTCTGTAATCAATGCACATCCGCCACCCCGTAACAGTTCTTATGGAAATAGGCTCTCCTTTGTCATTCTTGACCACGGTCATACCCCCTTTCTTTGGTACTACTTGTACAGGACTGACCCACTTACTATCTGAGATGGGGTTGATTATTCCTGCAGTAAGTAATTTGAGAACCTCTTTCTTGACTACTTCCCTCATAGCTGGATTAAGACATCTTTAAGGTTCTCGAGAAGGGGTATGATCATCCTCAAGAATGATCTTATGCATATTTTGGGCTTACAGCTGTTGGATGGAATAGTTAGTTGTGTTAATGAAGTCCTCCTTCATTAGCTCGAGATTGGATTTTTGAGGAGGTTGGTGCATGGGTTGCATGGGTTGTTGAACTAGAGGTGGTCTTGGTTGAAAACTAGGTGGATTATAGTTGTTGTTTCGGGGTGGTGGCGGAGGTGGATTTTGTTGGACTTGGGTGTTTTTGTAGGAGAAATTTGGGTGGTGCTTCTAACCTTCATTATATGTGTTCGAATGGGGGTCATATGGTCTTTTCGGTTGGAATTATAAAAGGCATTGGCTTCCTCAATAGATACTTCATTGGAGTTTTGTGGGCAATTGGGAGCGATGTGGCCTTGGGTGTTGCACATTTGACATGTTTCAAGCACATTAGTGGAGGATCCAGCCTACAGTTTATCGAACTTGCTTGATAGTGCCTGCACAGAACTAGCCAAAAGGGTTAGAGCATCCACATCTAATTTACCTCCTTTTTCACACTGTTGCGGCTGCCTAGATGATAGTTGTCATTAGCTGACATCTTCTCAACTAGTTCCTTTACTTCAGTTGGGTTCTTAGTCAAAAGGGAGCCTCCCGATACGGCGTCTATGTAAATTCGAAACTTATGGGTCAAACCATTGTAGAAAGTTTGGATCAACATCCATTCAGGAATACCGTGATGAGGGCATTGTCTCTGCAAATGCTTGAATCTCCTCCATGCATCATATAAGGACTCTTCATCTGATTGCCTAAAAGTGGATAATCCATTCCTCAACCTCGCAGTCTTTTCTTGTCCCAAGAACTTGACCAGAAAAGCCTGTACCAGTTTGTCCCAAGTATCAAAGGAACCAGAGCCTTCATCTCTTAACCATTCTTTCGCCCTATCCCGTAGTGAGAAAGGAAAAAGGCGAAGTCGAAGAGCATCATCTGTAACACCATTCAACTTCATAGTGTCACACTTTTCCAAGAAACCATCTATATGATTTACTAGGCAATTGTGAGGTGTCCTAGCCAATGAGTCATTAGATATGAATTGGATGAACTAAGTGTTCAACTCAAAATTCTGAGTAGTGATAGGTGGTCTAACAATGCTAGAAAGGAGCCTAGTTGTTGTATCAGGGATACCGTACTCCAAAAGAGATTTTGTTGCTTGATCTTCCATATTTCTATTATCTACTCTTCGTCTTCTTACAGTCGCTTCAATTTCAGAATCTAGAGGCACTAAGTCATCTGACCCTGAACGTCGTGTTTGCATACAACAAAGAACTAGGGAAATAGCATCAAAAACACAAGAGACAATAGCCTAAGCAACAAACAGGTAAAACTCAGTAAAAACGAATCACGAAAAATCAAAATGAAACCGTTAGTCCCCGGCAACGGCGCCAAAATTTGGTAGGCTTATCGCGTACCTAACAAAAATAACCTAACTATTCCCTCTGACTATGTAGCAGGGCAAGTAAGGATCGAATCTCAAGAGATTATGGTTCACTCAATTAATCAGACTCAAGTAATTACTAAGCACGTGACCAATAAATAATGGATGATAATAATCAACTAAGATATTAAATAATGCGATTAAACTATCAAAGATGTAATCAATAGGCTAAGACATCCAAGATCAAGCATCACCACGATTATGATCGATAACTAATAAATCTACCCATAATATATAAATCAATTGACAAGAAGAAAAGCAATCCCTAGATAATACCAAAGGTCTCTTCCGAGTTATCAATGGCTTCCCAAATCAACAATCAAACCTATTTCTGTGGTGGTCATGCAAAAAAGGGACATTAGACACCATGCCTGGATTCCTAATTGCTCAATCATCTACTTGTGTGATGATCATCAAACCCTTAATTGAAATAATATAATCCCGTTATCACCCAACTTCCGTTGATCTAATAACAATGGGATAATAACAGTACTAATTATCCCTAATCTAGCATTGGCGTGAACACAATCAATTAAGCATGTCAATTGGGATTATTATTGGGGAATTTAAAGATATACTTTATACATCAATCATAATCGGGCTTAGCAAGATCCTGGATTAAGGAAATTACTCACACATGATAATGAAATCAAAATCAAATTCAAGAACAAGAAACAATAAAGAAAACATATTTATAGAACAATGAATAATAAAAGAGAGTGAAATAAAATAAATACCAATTACTCCAATTGAAGATCTCAAAGTGTTGATGAACAATTGATTAATCTCGTATTAAAGATTGAAATTTGCTTAAAGAATGTAAACTAGGGTTCTTGAGAGTTTCTAGGGCTTAAGGAGAAAGCTAATTAAAACTGACCGCCCTAAAGTTAATTACAAAAGGGTATTTATACCCCCAAAAGATAAAATTTTGGAAAATACGAAAAACGCACAATCTTGAACGTTGCCCGATCAGACCGGGCGGAGGAAGGCTGCGTAAAGTACGGCATCTTTCCTTCTTTGCCCGGTCGGGTGCGCGTTGTACTGATCAAAATTGGGCTTCTTTCTGTGAATTTTTCATTGCCCGGTTTGCCTGGGCAAGACATGCTCGGTCGGGCACTCCACATAAGTTGCAGTTCTTGGCCATCAACCCTTCCGAATCTACTGAAAACACGTCCAATTGCCTAGAAACGCTTCATATTCCTGAAAAGCTTACTAAAACAATCGAATACACTAAAGAAGAGATTGTTAGCAAGAAATGGCTCCGTAGAGCTCAAAACCATATAAATTTACTAAAAACCGGGGAAAAACATAGCATAAAACATGTATATCAACTAGCCATTGTGTTTGTAGTTCAAAAATGGCACCATTTATCTCGTGGTTAGACCAATCACCATAAGAACGAATCAGCAAAGTTTGAAGTACTTGCTAGAACATAAAATTATCACGCCCTTCTAGCAGAAATGGTTATACAAGTTAGCAAGCCTTGACTATGTGATTGAGTATAGGAAGGGGAATGACAACAAAGTTGCATATGCTTTTTCTAGGTTGCCAGAACATCAGCTATTGAGATAATGGCCACTTCTCTTCATTCGTCTCTCTTAGAAGAGATACAAGACTCTTGGAAGAATGACCCTAATGTTTAGAAATAGTAAAGGAGTTGGAGGACAACCCAAAGTCACAAAAGCATCACATGTGGAAGGAGAATCAACTCAGGTGGAAAGGAAGACTAGTAATTGAGGATAACCCGTCACTCAAGAGGAAAATCCTAGCTTTGATGCATGATTCCTCTGTGGGTGGACACTCGGGTATTGAAGTAACCTCGAGAAGGATAAAGGCACTATTCTTCTGGACTAGACTTAAGAGATACATGACTGACACATCAAGAATCGCAATGTTTGTCAATGAGGCAAATATGATAATAGCGCTACCTCGGGGCTATTGTAACCTCTTCCAATCCCAGATAAGGTGTGGGAAGAAGTTACCATGGACTTTATTCAAGGGCTTCCCAATTATATGGGTAAGCAAGTGATGATGGTGGTCATTGACAAGTTGAGCAAATACAATCACTTTGTTCCACTATCTCATGCGTTAACTGCCATCAAGGTAGCACAAAGCATACATAGATTTTGTCTACAAACTATATGGTTTTCCCAAGGCCATTATATCCGATAGGGACAAGGTTTTTGTTAGTGAATTCTAATCTGAATTGATGATCAAGCTAGGCATCCAACATAAACTCTCCACTGCATATCATCCTTAGACTGATGGTCAATCAGAGGTCCTCAATAAATGCTTGGAAGCTTATCTTAGATGCATGTGCGAGGACAACCCTCAAGACTGAGCTAAATGGCTACCCCTAGATGGATATTGGTATAATACCAACTTCCATACGACTATTAAAGTGATTCCATTTGAGGTCTTGTATGGCCAGCCACCCCCATTGCACATTCCATACCTAACAGGCTCGATTAATGAGTGTTGAAAGAAGTTTACTACAGTGGGAGGCCACTCTGCTCATCGTCAAGAATCATTTGAGTGATGCCCAAAACCGAATGACGCAACTGGTAAATAAACATAGAAGTGAAAGGAGTTTCGAGATGGAAAGCTGGATATTTCTCAAACTTAAGCCTTACAGACAATACTCTGTTGAACACAGACCTAACCACAAACTAGCCATGAGATACTTCGGTCCTTACTAGATTTTGAGAAAGATAGGAGAAGTAGCATACACCCTTTAACTGCACCCACTTCTAAAATCGACCCTACTTTCCATGTATCTCAATTGAAAGCTTAACATTGCCCCTTACCACCACTAATAGACCTAAATTCTCTAGTCATACCAACCCTTAGTGAAGCAAAGTACCCTATGGTTCTCTAGTCATAACAATCAAGTAGTGGTGCAATGGCTCATTCAGCGGTTTGATTCAGCACTAAAAGATGCCACTTGGGAGGCTGCATACAAGATTGAGCAGCTATTTCCTAAATTTGATCCTTGGGGACAAGTATCAACTCAATGGGGGAGTATTGATGTGAGCCAGCAAGTGAGCAAGTGTGCTATCTACGTGATCATAGAAGGAGGAGAGTATGAGAATAACTAATGAATCAACTAATCCAGCTAAATAACATAAAATAAAATAGTCCATGTGACAACCTTATTCCACCAATTCTCTTAGCTAGATTAATTTTTTTTCAGTTATATATACCCTTGTAATGAGATGTAGGAAATCAAGTCATAATACAATCAATCTTCTCTCCTCTTTACTCTTTCTGATTTGTTGGACTTCGATAACCAACTTCCTCATGAGTCCCCTTCCCATTTGGGTATTCACTGGATTGGTTATCATTTGACACTCCTCACACAGTTGAGGTTGGATCAAATCACTGTTTCATTGCCTTGATCATACACGGTTCCTTGCATGAATTCCAGTTCAATTATTCGAATTGTATCAATATGCATTTAGTTCTGACCTAATACTTTGTCAAATGGTAAGAACAGTACATTGAATTCCTTTTAGTCTTGGCTAATCATGGAAGGCGATGGGCGATGGGCAATGGCCGATGGTGGAAGAAATTAAATAAGGTAAGCATTGAACGTTTTGGGAGAAGGGGGGCATGGAATTATACATATTAACGTCGATGGATTACTCAAGGACCTATAAAGGTCAAGTCCAAGAACAGATCGAACAAAGAAGATAAACATATATTGTCTCTATGATGCGCTGGCTAATATATTCTTTCCTTTCATTTTCTTTGGTCCTATACCTTGAATCATACATCATATACAATACAATAATATACTCAGTGGTGGTTGCCCTTCCAAAATTTAAAACAAAAAACCGAAAAAAGAATATGCACAATCATCGATCATGAGTTTGCCACTTGATCAGTAACATATAATTCAGGTCAATTAATGGTATATCAAGCCTCTGAAGATTGCTGTCCGTCGGATTTAGATTCACAATTCCAAAGATCTTTCAGCTCACCTCTGAACAAACCCAAGACAACTGCCAGCCCTGAACAGAAGAAATAATATAGAACATTAGGATGGCAGGCCTGACATAATACAGTTCATCATCAGTGACCTCTTTTTACCTAAAGTGCATGGAACTAGGTACAATAGTGCAGGCTGACCCTCCTCCATTAGGTACAAAGCTACATACGTGAAGACTAGTCCTGCAAAAGATTATAAAAGACTGTAAAAATCACATAATTAAAGGCGGCATAACATTCAAATTGACAGGATAAGAAGTATGTCCCACAAATGAATCCTGGAAACTTTCTTAGGGGGTGGGGATGGGGGCGAGTAAGGGCCAAGAAATCGCTGATGCTCTAGACGGGTAAACGCCAGAGGTGTGAGAAAGCCACCCAACAGGTTGCACTTGAGAGCTTGTAGTTAGTTTCTTATCACTCCTATTTCCATGTTCATATGTTTAGACTTCACCTTCCTTTTAAAGGTGGAGGGACAAAAATATTCAAGCCCTCAAAGCCCTAACTACATTTTTACAAAAGCAATAGCAGCAGTACATAAATAATAGAAGTTTGCAGCAAATTAATTCACAACTAAGTTCAACAGAGAAGCCAGAGAAAGATAATATTATTGCTTACTTACCAACACCATAGCCAACTACCGTCCAGAAAAAGTATCCATTGAATACTCCCTTCTTATTTGCCTTGTCATATCTGTTTTGAGCAAAGAGAGATAACTGAAGTTAATTCTAAAAGGGAGAAACAAATGTACTTCTTGATTTGATTCTGTCCTTAATCCTACTCTTTCAACAAGGATAGTTTAGCACAAGTATTGCATCAAGTAAATTAAGTACCAAAACAAACAATTTCTCGATTATTTTAGATAATTTGAATCCTCAGACCTAGTAGCATTTTATCATCTCAGGGATTTAGTTGATAATGCTTTCAAAGTTTGAGTTTCTTTTATTATTTGGAGTGTGTGTGTGTGTGTGTGTGTGAGAGAGAGAGATAAAGGAAAAGCAAAAGCAATACAAGAAGCGAAATCCTAAACTACTCAGTTGCCAGAGCAGGACAACATTCAAGCCGTAACCCAAGACAACAAAAGACCATCCGCATACTGATGTAATCTTCTATCTATGGCTTTTTATGAATTAGGAGGATTCAACAACCATTTCTCTATCAATGCATAGAAAAACTTATGTCCCTTTAAGGTGAGAATCAGTATTAATTTCAAATGATTAGTACACTTTGGCACCTTGACTACAGAGCTCTAGAGAGCATTGAGAAGGGAATGAGTATATAGTACATCGTACTTCGTCAACATATTAAGAAACAAAATGCAAATTTAAGATACCTGTAGCAAAATGAGACAAGTAAACCAGGAAAGAGAATGTCTCCGAAGCCAATCATATCAAAACCAGCAAATTGATCATAGAAACGCGGGACTCTCAGAAGCATCGGAAGATTTTCTCCACCGCTATTTTGGCCACTGGCAACCTGGAGATAGATCAACACTGCACTTAGAAGTTGTTCAGCGTATATTAGGGAAGAAAAGGGAATCAACAAAGTGGTAAAAGGAAAAACAATCAACAAAGGACATTCATTTTCTGTGTTTGGTTTTATTAGGAATATAACTACCATTAAGATATTCAGTTCATTTTAGGAACATCACTACAACTGCACCACCTTCATCTTCTACCTCACATTTCCACTGCTCACCGCCCCTATAAACTCCAAGCAACAAGCCATCCAACAATTACAGCACGTCAGAGCTATGTCATGTGCTGACTATTTCCCATAGTCCCTTGCATGCTGCCTCTAGTGTCACAGTCCCATCGTGCCAATAGCAAGGCTAATCCCTAAGTTTGATAGGCAAAGTATGCTACGAAATCGGCTAAGGGCGGAAGTTTAGAGAGAAAGTGTGCTTTGAAAGAGTGCTAGTATTGCTTTTGGAGAGAGACAGTACAAAGCATGAGTTCAGTTGCGGGGGAGCCTTATTTATAGGCCTCAATCTTCCCTAGACTAGAACCTTTTTGGTTCTAGAAAATGCCACACTACTCAACACAAAGAGAACTCTAAAGGTACAAGCTATTCTACGAGGCTCCACACAACTCTATACAAGAGAAATTTATAAAGAGGCTTCTATTCAACACTAGAGCCTTTCAAATAGCACAAGACTGCCCTAGGATGTTTGGGAATCTTCCAGGACCTCCAAATTGAAGTAACATGGCTAATGCCTTATATTATTCATAATAGGAAGATTCCCAAAGTTATGGTCCAATCCAACTTCAATTGAGTCTTTGGATCCTCTATATTATCTTACTGTTAACTAAGCATTTGAGCCTTTACAGGAGAAGGGTGCTTGTCTGCGCCCATAAGGCCCATGCTAAGCGATATGCCTTGGTGCCTAAGGGGGGGGGGGGGGGGGGGGGGGGGGGGGAGGTATAACTAGCTCACTACTAACTCAAGTAGACTGTCATTTTTCACAATTATCACCTTTGCCATATCCATATCACCATCTACGAGTGCCTATAGAGGGGAGGAGGCGTTATGACAACTAGCTCACTACTAACTCAAATAGACTGTCATTTTTCACAATAATCACCTTTGCCATATCCATATCACCATCTACGCCACCATATCGAATCACTACCACCAATTTTTTACTTATATTCCACTTTTCACAATTGTCCCCTGATCCTAGTCAAACCATGTATAGGAAGGGGACTAATGTAATTTGAGGACGCCAAATTAACAATAATCAAGACACTAATTTATGATTCGTTTTGAAAAGGTTATCAAGCCATGATTCAATATTTCCTTTTGCAATGTATAGGTTGAAGACATTAAAACATAGTTAAAGTGACAAAGACTAAACTAAGAAGTACCATACACAATACTTGATATGATAGCTTGAGTAGACAAAGATGCAGAATGATGTATGAAATACCAGAAAAAATATCACAGAAGTCAAAAGTACATAATGATTAATCTCACCGCAACCATGACACTTTGGTGGAATATACTTTTTGATATGAAGACCCAAAAGATATCATAAAAGAATGCACAGCAAAGTAGAGCTGTAGCAACCTGTGAATACACTGGAAATTTGGTTAATCTTGTACGCTTCCAGTTGTAGATAATATGCTAAGAGACTAGAGAGAGAGATTTGAACCTTTATATTGGGCAACCGAATCATCTGCAGAACTCTGATCATAAAACAAATTCCCTGACAAATTAAATAGCACCGACGTAAGCAAAAATAAGAAAGCCACTACTTTATTTTGAATTCATATATTCAAAGAAAGATCAAAATGACTCGTATAGAACCAAAAGCTGGATAATCTCATTTATTTGTGCCCAACAATAGTTCTTTGAGATACTCTCATTTAATCAAAAATTAAAGCAGTAAATAAAACATATGGAGACTTCACAGACTACCAGTAACTTCTCACCATTTAATGTGCAAACCTATTTCTTCAAAAGGGATCAAATAGCCAACTTGACACAGTCTAATTGAAAAGGGTTAAGTATGAAACACAAATATGATTTGATAAAAAAGAATTACATAAAAGAAAAATCAAAATGTGAAGTTAAAATCTATTTAGTTCAATACATAACACAATTGATTAGTGTTAAATTCATGCAAACTGCGACACCTAAAAGCTATGATTTCTACCAAAAATAAAAAAGAACTCAATGAATATTTAAAACAGGAAAAATAGAGCTTCTAATTAATGAGTGCAATGCACACAAGCAAAATATCAAATGGGCTGGATTAGATCTGAAGTGGCAGATGCTGAACTTAGGTTTTGATAAACCCCGAAAAATTCCCCTTGAATATAGTAAAGAATAAAGGTTAAAAAATATCAGTGCCTAGTTGTTCAAAATATAGTCATAGTTCAGAAGTCTACATTCTAGAGAATAACCAATAGTAACCAAACCAATCAACAAAAGGTGTATTAAGAGAAGGATATCCACTACTCCCTCCATCCCAATTTATTTTGACCAGCTCAAGGTTTTAGGCAAATAAAGCGATTTTATTTTATTGTGTATAGACCTGATAGTTGGTAATGGGGTTTTTTTGGGTATGGATCCAAAGTGAAGGGAGAAATAATAAAATAATAGTGGGTCAATGCCATAATTAGTAGGGTGTCAAGTAAATTGGGAAAATCGTACTATCTAGAAAACTGTGTCAAGTAAATTGGGGTGAAGTATACATCACAAAGGCAAGGAAATCGGTAGAAGTAGATGTCCAGAACTCAAATAGCATAGCATTCTCATACCCAGGGTCATAAACATGAACACAGATACACAAGCAGTGGGCTTACAAGAATATCTTGACCAATCCACGAGTATGATTTCTTTCGAGTCACCATCCAAAAAATTCCGAAACCGAAACAGGCCAACCAGAACAAAGAACGAATAATATATATTTGCCCGACAAGAGGTAATTTGAAATGTATTTGTCTACCATTTCCGCATCGTCTGGTTAGCAACATTGAACAAATACAAGTATTCAGAAAAATAAAATATCAACAAAATATTGAAAATAAAACACAATTTATACACGTACAAGATTGCAGATAAGGGTATTAAAGGTTTACCTTAGCACAAGACTTGTGAGACAATAATACATTCCCTGTAGACATGATGCACGCATAAGAGCACATATAATTACAATTGCTATATGTCAAAGTCAAGGAAATAGACTGTACAAGAGAAGCTTCAAACTAAAATAGCAAAGAGAAACATGGATGACAAATAATATTCAAAAAAACTTATCATGAATATGAAGTAGCTGTCCTTATATATTTGTCATTTATGATATTTGATCATGCAAAGACCCGTTTCCATCATAAAAATTACAAATATGTGGTAGTTCAGGCTCAACTCTTTATGATGCCAATGAAACCATATGTAGATGACAAATATTCAACCACAAGTCAAACATGGACTTGACTCAGGCTTGATCCTAACTGATTTCCAGTCCAAATACACACAAGTTGACCTTTCTGGCTTGTCCAGAGCCGATTATCATAAGCCTAATAAAGAACAAGATTAACTTGAATGTAGAACAAGTTTATGTGGAGTAGCCCATTTTTTGAATCAACATCCCATCACCCATTTTCATATCACTTTTGTTATAGTTGTGTAAATTTGGCCTACACATTTCAGCTGGGAATTTCATTCCCCAAAACTAACAAGCATTCTAATTTGTGTAAGCTTCAACTTTCAACAACTACAGAATGCATTCCTAGAAAGGTATCAAGCTAGTCTTTGTCTTTTTTCTAGTGATAAAATTTATAAGTACCAAACCGCCTAGTCGGCCATAATAGCAACAGAAACACCAATAGAATCAAAACAATGATTTGAAATTAATACCTCCACAAAAGCCTGTTCATTTTATATTAATTTACACAATGTAAAATTCATTATCAAAGTCATTATACTTCAATATTTTAAAAAACCATTTTTGAAATAACATACACAATAGCTTTGGACACATATCAAGGTCCCAGTAAACATACCATACTTCGCATTCTTTCATAGATAGAATATTAAGATGATTTCTTTTTGACCTTCAAAAAGACAAGTTCTAAAAGTTCCATAGCTTTCATAATTCCCAAACATAGATAGTTTGTAAAATCTTGTACTCCGTACCTAGTATTTCATATTTCATTTTACAAACAGAAAATAATAGACATTGAAGCCCTTTGGAAACAAGAATTTTTAATGACCACTAGATGTTTATAAAAAGAAATGAGGAAACCACACAGCTGGAAGTTCATATACATAATTTATCCATAACATACATTTTTATTTATGTAAATGTATAACATAACTTCTAAACCCTCTATAAAGATCTTCATTAAGAAACACGGGTGTTGCTAATGGGCCCCCTGCGGTGGATTAAAGAGGGTAAACCAGAGAAAAAAGTAACAAAAACTGGAACAGAAAACAGGAGGAATTTTAAGGAATGTAAAAAATGATTTGTATACAATTTGTATTACTTTGTTCATAACATACAGAGTATTATTTTATATGGTCTCTGTCATAGGGTTATATACAATTTGTATTACTTTGTTCATAACATACAGAGATAAAAACACTTAGCAGGCAAGAAGAAAGCGAGGTGTGGATACATGGGCACAAAAATTTTATCCCCATATTCTTACCCGAGGATGGAGGAAATAAATTTCAAGTTGTAAAATACAATCCAGCACTAACTGAGCAAATTCTAGCACTCAATTACAGAAATAAGAGTGTCTAAAAATCAAATATTACCTCAGAACCTCCAATGAGGAACATAACAATCAACACCATGACAAACCATGATGACATTAGAAAATATAGCACCAGCAGGAACACTGAAGCCACGATGACAAACACTATAGCACCCATTACGTTTATATCAAGTGTATCCTGCTCAGAATCGTCCTTGGTTGCAGAAGATTCCTGCCCAATAAAATAATAAAGAAATTAGCAAGGGAATAAACTATTACATACAGAGACATTTCATGCCATGATATCAAGTTTAAGGGGGATGCACAAACTCTTTAAAATTTGAAAACTAGTCAAGATTATTTCTATATCATATTCCCCTTGGATAAAAGATCTAGATTTTCTACCTCGTAATCCCTAAAAGTATTTTCAAAATTGGATTCCAAGCTTCCTTCCATAGGACACCAAATTTCCAAAAGTACTAAACATTATGTCATAGGTGAAATGACTACACATCTAAATAAACCAACCATAATTTGGATAACTACCAACATGTTGCTTAAAATTGATCATCATACCTTCACTACTCAAAAACAAGAAATTAACATTGATGACAGCTTTTCAATTATAGGGGCTTCCCATTCCACCCAAACCATATTCTCCATGATGGTGAAGAGCAAAAAGGAAGGTTGTAAAAATGATACAAGACAAAAGAAAAAAAAAAGAAAGAAAGAAAACACTCGAATATGCCAAAAGAGAGACAAGAAACGCCACTCTATCCTGAAGCTCCCTAGCTTCCCTCAAAATTCAATCATTTTTTCCCAATTGTAATGCCCAAGGTACAAGCACAGCAACTATAACATCAGCTTCCCTGACTTAAATTTCCAAAAGTAAATAATGCAGGTACTCCACAAGAGAGAGTATACACAACTGATCTACTTGCTTCAAGATAACCTATCCAGTAAATAGATGCTAGCCCACAATGCAAAATATTCTAACTCAAAACTCCTACTATGACATAGAACACAAACATCCAAAGATAGATGCTTACAAGGCCTGTATTTCTGTAATACAGACAGTACACAGAACATCATAATTTCATCAAAATCTCAGCTTTTCTGTATTAATGATAGGGAGAGGAAAATACTAGGCTGAACAATGGTTATAGGTATTTGTACAAGCAACTACACCAAAAACTATAGAAAAGCTAAAGCATAAGGTAAGCTTTTAACATTTTCAACTACTTAAAATTCATTTAAGCCAGCTATTCAAATTAGAAGTTTTGATAAGCAAAAATTCAAACATTTAGTAACCTTTAAGAACCCAATTTCAGCTGACTCATCAATTCAATAAGTTAAAAAGAACCATTTAATTTCATCTCTTCTTTCAACTACAAATCACCTTTCCATCTTATTTCCTTAACAATTTAACTTCTCATTGAGTTGATTATTCCATTCAAAGCCTTTTCCCAAAGTGAAAACTACAAATTCGCACTGTTACAGCCTCACAATTAAGAATTATGAAAAGTAGAGAGGGTAAAAAAACAAGGGAAGGAGACAGAAAAAGGCATCTTCTTTAACAACGGTTCCTCCCAAAGCCTCATCTTGGGATTTTACCTAAGTTCCGAGGACTGGATCCCATTCATTCTTCTAAAGAGAATACTGACTAATGAGACATCCATAATGAGACATCAAGGGGAGAGGTAAGCTATAATACATACATACACCTGACCACTGAAGCAAAGGGAGCAAGAAAAAATAAGAAGTGGAGTACTTTCCTAAGTTTTACAAAAGAAAACATGGTGCCTGAAAAACAAAAAGACATTACCAAACTCTAAAAGCGAGGAAAGGGGCAATGCCATTTGTGCAAATAATGTACTAATACCATAAATGCCTTCCCCTCCCACCATAAGGCCCTAAATGCTACAGTGTACTAATAATCTTACACATAGAAAGAAGACAACCCAGGATATTGGCCAACCAAAGTTAACCAAAAAGACGAGAAAGGACGCTATCACGGAAACCTATAAATCCCAAAAAGACTCTTGGGCCACTCATCAATCACTACAAGAAAAAGGGCATTTATGAGAAACAACCCAAAACTGTTTTCTCTACCTAATCCCAAAACCCTTTAAACTACAACAATTCAAAAAGCTCCAACTTACCATAAGTCTTTTTCAAAAGGCTCAAAAAGCAATGCCTTCCTTACCATCTGTCAAACGTCATTAGCCATCTAATTGGCTACTAGATTTGACCCCTAACATAGTACATGGATATAACCTACGAAAAAATTAGACATAAGCTTAGTTAAACCCCAAAACATTAGTAGAATTCAACCAGTTGTACAAGTACACAATTTATTGTTCTAATTATAGCAACAGAATCTGAGATAATACCCATTCAAACAACCACCATAAGGTTTCCAATGATGTTGTACATGCAGCTAAAGAATAATAGGTATCTACAGTGTAAATCATGGAAAGTAATTTGAAATCAACAAAACAAATCTTCAATTTAAAGTGATGGAAAACCTTAGCTTTCTCGCTCATAGATTTTTATCAATGTTAATATACCAAGCATATACACTTTAGGCCAATTGAAATCGGATTACGCAAAAGAAAGAAGCAACAGGGAAGGAGCATACAGAAGGATAGCTCTACCAGCATCAAGTAAGACTCATGCATGTAATGCAATTGCAAAGCAAAAAACATTCTACAGATAGCTTTGTGAGGAAGTTTCGTCTTCCTTCCATTTATAATAATCCAAGAAGAAAGGGAGCTGACATCATAACAAGATATAACCTAGTAGTCCAACACAAATTGTTTTGAGTAGTAGCTAAAACCACACAAATCTATCATTTTGTATAATATTTTTTGCCTCTTAATATAATTGGAGAAATGAGATTGAAGTAGTAAACCTTTGGAGACAGTTCATCATAACTTTCATCAGTCTCATGTCCACACAGATCCAGCCAGATCGTAGCAGCAACCAGTGTTCCAACAGCCATAATCCAAATTAAGCTATTAGAGAGATCAAGAACTGAACGTTTTAGCAAGTATATTTGAAGCTCCACTGTAAAATATCAACCCCACACCCAAAAAAAAAAGAACAATATTAGTAACGTTTAAAGCAGAAGGTAACCAGTGTTTCATGAAAATTCTTTTGCTCTCCTAACACCCACATACGCTTTTTTGCAACAACCACCAAACTTTTCATTTATTAAAAAGTTACAACAATTACCTCTACTCCCTGCATCTAAAGCATTTCTTAGAATATCGCCTCCAGATTTTAAAACCATGACAACAGGAATAGTAATGTTCAAATGAGTCTCATTCTTGGAACAAGCCATGTCATCTAGACCTGCAAGGTAAGAAAAACACTCCATTTCAGAATTTAAGATGCATAGCTCTATTTGGATAAGTCATTATACAAAACTACGGAATGTTTCAAATATTACCCTCTCAATTTTCTTTGTTTCACATCTGATGCGATTTTGAATGCAAGGACAGATTCGGTCATTGACTTTTTTCTAGATTCAAGGACTTATTAATCTAAAATAATATATTGAAATGAAAATACTAGCTCAAACATACTCAAATATAAAATGAAGGGAGAATATATTGATGGCATGGAATCTGCAAAATTCCAACAAAAGAAAAAAGTAGAACAGTGGAAAGAAACTCACGGTAGCTGAAGAGTTGAGGAAAACCATTTCAGTGCCCAAGGTCATGCAGGGTCTTTGCATGTAATCCACCCAGATGCACAGGACCTTTTACATTATTTTTGTGCATTAAGGTTGAGGATTATAAGAGGAACGAGCATACATGAACAAGAAAAAAAGTAAACTATTCTTTTCCCATTTCAATATACTAGGGAGAGTAGTATTTGCTCTAACATAACTAGAATTTTTAGGGAAGTTAATGACAATGAACCTAAAAATATGATTTCAGAGGACTAAACATGTGACTCAAAAGAGGACTAAAAAAGAAAGATAATAAAAACAATAATTAAAAAATTAAAAAAAAAACTACGATATACAGCTTGGGAGCTAGATGGAAAAATCAAACTCATAATAATAATATCCCACCTTCTACAGTATTTATGAGCACCAAAGCTGCAGCACCACCAGATTGAGCAACTTTTGCTTTGGTTGTGAACTCACAGTCACCACGAATAGACAATGCAGCTGTTTGACTCACCTGTGGTAAGGATTAAGATATTTCAAGATTTCATCTCAGTCAAGAGAACTACGTGGTTACAAAAGAATGTTAAAAACAACATAGGAAATTTTTTATTCTCTTTAACTAGGAAAACAGCTGCACATATTCTATCAATCATTTATTAAAGTTCACCAGTTTGGTCCTTCATATATGGTCATCTATATATGTCCTCACATTCTCATATTCATCTACAAGCCTATGATAGGTCAGCCAGAAATCTAGGAGTCCTAGCTGGTCATATCAGTTGTGATCAAATAAGGGATAAGGCTTACTGGGTCCAATAGCTGGGTTGCAGATCTTGCAATTCAAATTCAAGCAGAAATTGTAAACGAGGATACAGATTCTAGTGAAGTGCCATGATTGGCTACACATCAAGTGTAAGCGGAAGGAGCATGCCTGGCCCCACTTATACAAACCCCATTATTCCCCCACTTAATGCGAATAGGTGTTTGCTTGGCTTACTAAATCTAGAACCAAGTCTTTGTCATCAGTCTAAAACCAACTATCTCACCCAACCCATATTTTAGTCACACCACCAATCCTTTAACAATAATCCTTCCATCTTATTCCTCCACCCAAAAGCCTATACTTCAGGGTAATAAGCAAGTGCCTATGTCTGACCATTCTAATTCAGACCCAAACACCTCATGACTTTGACCCCCAATTTTTTACCTTTCAGCTCACCACTCTAACATGATTAACACATTCTTCCCACACCCACTTCTCCAACTAACCAGCTCCCAACACCAAATTGACAAACTCAACAAACTCCTGACATCATCCCATGAAAAATTCTACGGAAAGTCCCAATATTATTTCCCCACAGACAAGCAATTTGTTGAACTTCAAAACCTCGCTAATTAGAAGCTTCAAGGCAAGATGATGGTTCAGTTTCAAGTATCAGAAAAGTAAAAAACCAATTGTTACTGAAGCCAGGAAATAGTGTTGATTATTATCTACCTTGAAAAAAAGGTATAAATTTGGGTGGCAAGAAATGTAGTGAAGCAGTTGTAGGAGGGTACAGCTGGAAGCACAATACATCAATAGGGAACTTGAGGAGGAAGGTAGAAAATAAGATAAAAGAGAAGGAAAAGATAATCACCAAGTTCATAAATAGAGAGGGTAGGAAGAGAATATATCATCAGAAATTACTGAGTGAAGTTTGTGTTTTATACTGCTTTCTTTGGGAGAGATTCAAGCCTATCATCTGCAATATGCCTTCTTATAAATTAATCTTTATTGTCTTATTTTTAAATGTTCATTGACATACTACCAACACAAACAAATTTTCACAACGCCGAGATCTAATCTGTCTTTCTTTCCCTTGCCATTAGAACATATTTTCCTTATACTTGAAATTGACTCATCCCTAACAAACAATAACATAATTTGAAATAAGAAAGAACCCAAGAACTCAAAGCCAGAAAGACTGAAATATGATGAGCAGGTTCTTCCTCATCTTGCCAAAAGCAGCAGCAGCAGCTTGCTTTATCCTAGTTACATCCTCCTTTGTAGGTTGCACAAAACATGCTTAAAGAATGAGAGAATAATCGTTTCTTAAATAATCATGGCTGGAAGGAAAGACCTTTATATCTTTTAATTCACACATCACAGCATCACTATTATTGGGATGAACCTTCATGTCCAGAAGTGACTTAAATAGTAACAACAATGTATCTTCTTTTCCTGGATCATTACAGAATCAAGAAAAAAAAGAATATGCTGTCATTTATAATTGGACAATATGAGCTTCATTATATACCAGCAACGTAATCACCTACGTCAGAGAAATTTCCTTGTATGACGAACTTAATTAAACTTTGACTCTAGATTAGCGTCAAGATTCAAGTGGAGTTTCCACACAGTACAAAGAGTTGTGTTCACAATCTTTGCATATAATTGCAATTAGGGGTGCTTAACGAATCAAGCTACTCGGGTTCGGCTCAGGCTTGACTTGGTTAAAGCTCAAACAAAGCTTGGTCAATTAGAGATCGGCTCGAGTTTGGGTTCGACTCGAAACTGAAATAAACCAAGCCGAGCAAGGTCTGGCTCGGCAAGCTCGTTAACAAGCTCAATAAAATATAATATACAAATATTTTTAAAAAATTTTAATATAATTTTTCTAAATTTAGTATATATATATATATATATATATATATATATATATATATATATATATATTTATTTTGTATTATTTTTATATTTTTTTTAAAATCAAATTTTTAATCTAAAATTTGTTGTTGAGCCGAGTTTCGAGCATAGCTTCAAGCCGAACTTCAAGCGTAGCTTCGAGCCGAACTTCGAGCTGAGCTCCTATTCGACTATCGAGCTCGAGCTCGAGATTTCAAAAGCTTGTCGAGCTTCGAGCTCGAGCCGAGCATATCCTTATTAAGCTCGAGCCGAGCCTACTACTATTCGGGCTTGGCTCATTGATTAAGCACTCGTAATTGCAATCATGAGACCAGATTGCCTTTGAATCAATCGTAAAACAATCACTATTATCATTAATTAAAAATAACTTAGGCGGATTTCACATTAAGGACTTGCAGAGCAACGAAATCAAACCAACTTGCCACATGATTTGCTTAGGGTTTTCATCACATTCTAGAAGACACACCAACATGAACCAAGAGTAAATATGTGCTATAAGTTTCAACATCCATTTTCAACTTTCAGAATTTCTTTCTATTCAAGTAAGCATGTAAACACTTTAACCAACTAGTCCTTTCCCAGATTGAACATGCCAAAGTGGAACAGAGTAATTCTCCTCAAAATTTAAACACAACAATCTGATTTTTGAGGTAATTTCCAAACCAAATCATGGGAGTCTGGATCGTCCCCAGTTCCTTAAGATCCAGTTAATGGAACATCCTATTGGCACAGTGATTAAGTAATCTCCCCTCTCTCCTCCCACCTCCTTTGCAAATTACATAGTCATATACCTCCAAGGACTTGCCTAACAATATAATCTATCTACTCAGCCTTACCTACCACAAATTTCCAACAGCTTTGCCACCGTAGTCTAAAGAAAACCCGAATAGAACAAGTTAAAAAGGGAAATGAATAAACCCTGCTGGGAAACTGGAGTAACTAGGAGAAATTATGTCTGCTATTGTGAGAGAGATAGATTGCAAGATAGACAAAAATTTGAGGTTTTAATGCATTCAAAGTGACGGCAGTTTAGAGATTTCATTGCCATCGCACAAAATTAAAAGTTTTTCAGCGACCACTCTTATATCCATTTCCCCTTAACCCAAAACCCCAAACCGCCCCCCCCCCCCCCCCCCCCCCTGCGTCTTTCAAATATGAATTTAAAAGAAGGTGAGAAGATTTCAATGCTATGATCAATTTAAGGGAACACTGACCTTTGATGACAAATTAGAGCAACCAGTCAAGGGATTAGTTAATACGACTGGTTGTCTAGAACTTTTCTCCTCAAGAGGAGGGTAAGGACCAAATTTTGCAGTTATTGCACTCAGAATCCCTTTTTCAACACCATCAATCCAGTATTTCACCTTAACCTGGAGAAAAAGTCAATCAAACATATAAATCACTAAAAATCAACATATTCCGAAGAAAACAAGGAAATCTATTAGCGCACAATCCACAAATAAAAGTTTGGATGCTTCTTGAGTATGTTGATGTTTGGGGTTTTGCAATTAAATGAAGCTAACAGATGCTAACTAGCATAGAATTTACGTAACATGAGATTATTCATGCCTCATTTCAATAAAAAAAAAAAGATATGTAATTTATGGTTTTAGCAAAGACCCTAACAATTAAAGTATCTCAAATACACCCTTTACGCCTTCATCCCACAAAACAAATTACATACTTGGCTCATTTGGATATCCAAAAATATACTCCCTTTGTCTCGTAAATTTCTTCCTTATTATTGTATTTACACAGACAATGAAATAGTATAAAATAAATGCAAGTGGGTCCTCTATTTTAATTTTATAGGATATAGAAATAGTTATAAAGACATGAGTATTTGATAGTTAAAGTGGACCTGTGCAATGGGTGAGGATTATATAGTTGTATTTAATTGCCATAAAATAAATAAAGTAAAGAGGGGAAAAACTTTATGAAACATCTTTTAAACGAATAGATGGGAGAATTTTGTGAGAGAGGGAGCACGAACATTCAATTTAGGGAAAATCTAATAGCCATAAATAATCAAAAATTTTCCTTGGAAACATTTATTCTATGCAAACCGCACACCCAAATGGGGAACTTTGGCTAGAAACTCGTAAAATTATTCTGTTTTTTTAAGATACAAACATAATCTAGTCCATTATTACCAAAACAAGACATACTGATGATAAAAAGCTTTCCACTACAGAGGTAAGGGGCATGCATTTTGTAAAAACCATAACAGCAATAATGGAAAAGCATTAATCCCAATAGCATGGAGTCGATTACATGAACTAGAGATAGTTCTCTGAACATCAACAAATATCCTCTACCTCCAATCACTTTTACCAAGTGTTCTATGCTCCTCTAAATCCAATTTCCTTATATCATTCTTAACTCCCTCAATCCAAGTCATATTTAGCCTCCATAAGCTTCTCCAATAATCTTCATAATCACAACTAAAAACTTTTCTTATCAAAACATTGATGGCCCAACATTTCTCATAAATAAAAATAAAAAAGGAATTAGCTCTCCCTTATCCTATCAACAAAGTGTTTTATAAAGACCCGTTCTATGCAATCTTCTTGCTTATAAATTCCATGTAACCTAGGCTATTGAAAAGGTTTCCACAATAGGCATTAGACATTGTACTTGATGCTTATCCTCCTGTCCTTTTTATGGTAAGCTTGTGCTCTTTCCTTTCTTCTTTTTCTTTCCTTTCTTTCATAAAAAACTTATTTCACTTGTAAAAAAGGGAGAGTTCAAACAAATACCAACCCTTGATTTTCTACAGAAGTTGAGACTCATTGTATTTAAAAGCCAAGCGTGAGCAAAACAGAGTTAAGCCAGACCTAATTTTTGTGTATAAATGTATATCCCAAGCACTCACAAGCAAAACAAAGCTAAGCCAGACCTAGTTTTTGTGTATATATGGATATCTCAAGCATTAAGAAACAAAACAAAGAACTTTCTTTCACCAAATCTTAAGCTATCAAACAGGATTCGATCTCAAACTAATCAACTCCAATCCACTCAAACGTGTACTCCCTCGATTTCAAATGCATAAAAACACAGGCATCTAGTCATCAAAACCACATTATGCTAGACAGCCAATACCAACATTAATCCAACAGGCCAACATCAAAATCTCATTTACGCCACAAAAACATGTAAAAATTGGCATATGTCCTCTCAAATCAAATAATCAATCATTTCTTAACAATATATTAATCAAAATTCCAAAGAAAAGACATTAAAATTCAACAATCCTAAAAAACTTAGAATTTCGAGAAAATGATCAGATTCAAATTGGATGAAATATAAGATCGAAGTTATGGAATACAAAAACAATGGACATAAAATCCAACTGACCAAACGAGGCTTGTTGCTGCATTTGGAAGCAACGGCATCATCGGCAGCGGCGAAGGCGACAACGAAGAGGAGCAAGATTGCAACGAGACATAAACGGATCGCCATTGCAGTAAATCGAAAAGAATTCAGAGAATGAAATGTTAATTTGGGGGGTAGAGAAGTTGTTAAAACGGTGGACGGAAACGTCGGAGGAGAGGAAATGTAAGGATGCTTAAATTTAAGAAGAATGTCCGACTTCTTGGGGATCAAACTTAGGTATTAGTAGCGTTATCTTAATTGCTAGATTAAATGATGGAAAGGGTAAAAGTAGTGTTTAAACGTGGAAAGTTAGAAATTACTCCATTTGGTTTAGTTGTACATGTGATTGTGTTCTTCTCATAGACTACTTTGATCTTATCATCAAGTTTATTTTTTGGCAAAGAGACAGTACAAGGAAGTTAAAAATTATTTCTACACATGATTGTTAGCTGATGAGCAGCCGCAATCATGTATCTATCTACTTTAATACAAAAAAGAAATAAGAATGACTTTCCAATTTGAATAATATTTTCAACAAGAGAGTGAACTTTCTTCGGGGTAGTAATTGGATTCCTTAGCATAGTACACAGCAACAACGAAAAAAAAACTGAAAATAATAGGTTGTTACTATTGGAATCATCCTAGCCAACATTCTATGACAACATAGTAGAAAATTTTTTATAGTTCGGAGAGTACATAGAGAAAGTGCCATCGGACAAAAAAATGAGCAATTTAGAGATAATGAGCAACTTTGAGAGAAAATGAGCAATTTTGAGAGAAAATGAGTAACTTTAGAGAAAATGAATAATTTTGAGTCAAATAAATATTTTTAAAGAAAATAAACAATTACTAAATTAATTAGGTATTCGAGCATTTGAAATTATTTTAGAAAAAAGTATGAATTTTAGTGTATATTTATACCTTTAGTAATAATCCTTATATGCTTAAGATTATTTGAGCATATGATGTGAAAGACATATGTGGTTAAGAAAAAACTTTGGATATCAATTAAATGTCATATCAACAATAACACAATTTACTTGAATATAGTGTTGAATTCTTTTACAATGCATAATATTAGTTGAATTTCTCAATTCACTATGAACATTAATTTTTTTGCTGTTTTTACAAATAAATATAGATTGTTCGTCTATTAAATGAGAACCTTAACTATTTTCACATTATTTTAAAAAATTCAAAACTATTTATTTTCACTTATAATTGTTCATTTGATTTCATAAATGTTCATTTTCTAGAACTGGTCATTTGACTCAAGATTGTTAATTTTTTCTTAAAATTGCTCATTTTCTCTTAAAATTGCTCATTTTACCTCTGGAAGCACTTCTTCTATATAATCCCGGGGGTAGGATAGACTTGCTACCAACATAGCACGAAGGCCTTACGTACTACCTCTAACATCTCAAACATCACTAAAATTCGATCCACTCCCACATCAAAGTTTACAAGCCAACCCGCCATGCGATTAGCTTCATGATAGTAATGATTCACTATAACCTTTCAACTGTTAAATGTTAATAAAATCCCTACATCATATGTTGTATAACACTCCATATTCCTCCATTAAAATTCTCAATATTTTAATCAAAATATTTGGAAAATACAATAAATATACTACAATGTGGTAAAACTAATCAATTTCCACAACTACTCAATTCAACCCAAATACTCAACTTTATATATTGCGGAAATACTAATATAAACTTTTATAAATACTTAATCAAATATTAATAATAACAATAGTAACTATGTTTCCAAAAACTAATAACTCAAAAATTAGTATACAAAACTCAAGAATGTGAATACTCTCCCCTCAAACCTCTTTGTAAAAATGTCCACTTACATGCAAACTTGTCAATTTATTAACCAAAGGTTGTATCACTAAAAAAAATAAGTACATCATGTGCAAGAATAAAGAAAGTAAACACAAGTAAATTCCTTTTAAACATGTTTCAGTTCATGAACTTACTCGAATACTTCATAATAATAAACAAAAATTGTTGAAATATTTCAAGGAACATACTTTAATAAACACTAATTTATGACCAAAATTATATAATTATCAACTTTATAAATGAGTAATGAAAACTTATGGAATATAACCTTTTTATTTTCAAGATTCCTATGTGTACACATTCTCGAAACTAGTAACTCATTTGCATAGTCTATACGTGAGAAAAGAACTAACATATAAAGCTCATAACCTTGTAAATAAAAATCACTTCTATATAATGGAAAATAATGAAAATTCCATTTTAAAAACTCAATTGCCAAAGGCAATAATTTGTCTTGAGAAAATAATATGAGTTTATTTTATAAGAATTTCAGTTGCGATAAATTTTTTTTTCAAAACATCTCCTTTTTAGTTAGCCAAAACTCTCAGCAAAAACATGGTTTCATGAAAAAAAATAATTTCTTAATTTTTCAATTCCATAAATTGATAAAAACAACTTCAAACAATTATTTTTCTATACCAGGTTAAATCATTCAACCTATAAAATTAAACAAATTAATTTATAAAATCTTCTAAAATATTTGGTCATCAAATATATATTCCAACAATTCTAATAACATGTAATGATTAAAACAATTCCAAAATAATTATTTAAGCATCTAATAATTTGGTAAAGTATTCACATAGTATTACTTTGACACGTAAAATAAATTAGACCAACATGGTAGCCATAAAAAAATTGTAAAATCTTGTCAAATCATGGTAAGAAGAAAGCAATTCATAGTCCTCAAGTAAATTACAAATATTCTTATATATAAGCAAAACTACTACGGCCAACCATTCTACTATTAGAATTTAGTTACAATTTATTCTTCTGTTGTTGTATATTCCTCTAATCGGTTAGGACACCTCACTCCCCCTTTTGCCAGCTCAGCATTCCTTTTGTCTACCCTTGCATGCATCGTTGCATCCTTAATTAGCGGAGCTGCAATTTCAGCTTAGTCTAATTGTCCATTTGTCTTGAAACTTGCAGTATTGCTTATCATACCAATCCCCTTAGAATTCCTGTGTAGGGGATGAAATAGGATGATTAATGGGAGTAATTAGGGCGGGTTTTACTATTTTGTGAAGTTTCAAGTTTGAAGAAGCAAAGGAGACTGCACGCTGCATGAGAATGTGCTGAGGATTAAAACCTATTCACGATTTTTTTAATTTTGGTGTTTGAGTTTTTTAAGAGAAATTTTGTTGTTTGAGTGAAGCACCAAGTGTAGTGGTTTTCTAATAAACCGAAGCAATTAGTGCTTAATAGCTTTGGATTATTAGAAAATCGCAGCACTTGTTACAATGAACCATGTGCTGCGGTTTTCTATTAAACCAATGTAATTAAGCACTAATTGCTTTGGTTTATTAGAAAATCACTAGTAGAAAAATGTCTATTTGTTATGGTTATTTAACCTTATTTGCTGCGATTATTATGACGTATCACATATAGCCGAAGCGCATGAAAAAACCACAAATGCTGCAATTTTTTGGACGCAGCAATAAAAATAGTATTTGCTGCGATTATTTCAATTAACAGCAGCATTAATTAACATTATTTGTTGCGGTTTTTCCTAAATAACCGCAACATTTATTCTTAAAAATAAAAAAAGTTAATTTTAAATGGTTATTGATAGCAAGATTTTAACAGTCGTTTATGCTAAAACTTGAACTAAACAATATTTATAACAACCTACGAACCACACAAGTATAGTGGGGTAGGGGGTCGAACCATGAGGACAAAGGATATCAATATTCTATGCTTCTTAATAACATAACTGGACTTTTTGGTTTTAAAAGCAACTAAAACTAATGACGAAAATATAAATCACGATGAACTAAAGAGGAAAATCAAATGGAGAAAAACAGGGACAAGATTAGATTCACCCTAGGAAGATGATTTCAAAAGAGAACATGATAGGTTAGAGGAAATCAAACAATAACTAGAATATACACCCTAGTATGCGAGAGGAAGTTGGTGATTTCACAAATCACATCGAACGACTTATAATCGCCCTATGTCTCCAAAGGAGTTGCAGGACAAGATTTGCATTGGGTTTCGAGACCTAATTATTGTCATCATTCCTATAACCTTAGACAATAAAGAACATAGCTTTTCCTAGGGTTTCACTAATCAATCCTCAAAGAGAACTACTCACACATGTTTAAGATGTACCGCATGATGATATTCAATAAAACAAACGCAAAAATCATAAAAAGAAAGTAACGAGAGCAAAACTAAATCAGACTATTCTAGATAAGCGATAAAATTAGGCTAAAAATTAACTGAAATAAAACGAATTAGAAAGTAAAGAAGAGATTGATACTCACAATAAAGCTTGAATGCAATATCCACGATTAGAATCCAAACAATAAAGTCAAAATCTTTGAGTACATATGTTAAGAAAATAGAAAATGGAAAACTAGGGCTTAATGAACTAAGAGAGGTTTAGAGGCTAAACAAAGCTAAAACTAATAAAATTAGGGTTCCCCCTCTCTTTAGAAAGAGGGGTATTTATAACAAAAAATAAAAGAAATCTGGAAACCCTAAAATGCCTTTGGGCCGGCCTAAAGAAGAAGTAAAATTTCCAGAGAAAATAGGTCCATTCGACCGAATGCATGACCCATTCGGCCGAATGCCACTCCGTTCGCCCGAATTCATTCCCATTCACCCATTCTAGCACCTCTGGAGTTCATCTTCAATTTCTTCTCTGTGCACGATTCGCCGAATGGATGCTCATTCACCCGAATTAATTCCATTCGGCCTTCCAGTGAGAAAGAAGTGTAGGCTTCTGAATTGGACCACCATTTGACCGAATCTAACACCGATTCGGTCGAATCTGACTCTGATTCTTGATTTTCGACTTCTTCAAGTATCTAATGGCTTCTAAACTTCGTGGGATCTTCAGGAGTGACTTGGAATGCATGCCCAATCTACAATACGCACGTCTACCCTCTTGATAATAGTGTCAAAGCCTCGAATACGTCACATTTCACCTTGAAATCATCGAAAATACCTGAAATGACCTTAAAACAACTCAAACACAAGATCAAGGTGAAATCAAGTGTAATATGTATAAAATCAATCTAAAACTGCGAGACTTAACACTAAAACGGGGTAGTAAACATGCTCTAAAGAAAGCACATCAACTTCCCCCAAGCCAAACCTTTGCTAGTCCCTAGCAAATGAACTAGCAAGGTGACGTGAAAGCATAGGGAAAAATCGTTACTGAAGTGAATGAAAAACAAGGAGAGTGAAAAACAAGACAATGCAAGCCGTGCATGTACAAAACTCTTCCCTAGCCATGGGTGTGCAAGTACAATGGGATTAGAAGAGCATAATATCAAGATGAACAATGTTTTCCACAGACTCGGGATCACCAAGCGAGCTACAACATAGGCCATTCCGCCCACTACCTAATGAGGTCGCAAGTCTACGCTCCCGAGGTTATTTCCCAAGAGATGTGGGAAATTTAAATACGCTCATGTGTTTATAGGGTATGTGTTTCGCTCAGAATCATCCGACTGAAGATGAGTCAGTAATTAAACACCTAAACAGGGAGAAATCTCGGGGATTGTGTCTTATCTACTCTCTAGCACAGATCTTACTAATCAGGCCAAGTCGAACAGGTTTGGATAGGGTTGCAATGTAACCTAAGATCAAGGTAGGGTAGAATTTGGGGATGTGGAATTAAAATAGAGGATAATAAGCGATCCAAGGTAATAAAACCAAGGACAACTGTAATACATTACACCAACCTTATTATCAAATTTTTCTCTTCTTTTTTTTTTCTTTTCTTTTCTTTTTTCTTTTTTTTCTTTTTTTCTTTTTCTCTCCTTTTTCTTCTCTCTTTTTTTTTCTTTTCTTATTGTGCTTTTCATGCTTTTCTTTTTTTTTTTTTGAACTTTTCATGCAAATATTTCTGAAATACACTAAGAGTAATGTATAGAGTCATATCATCCAATAATCACTTTTCACACCGAAATCCTACACCACAATGCAACGAAACACCAACTTCACTATGATCACTTGACTATCCTCTAGGTAAAGAGAGGGGACATTTGGCTCATGTGGAGTTAAATAGTGTGGCTACAAAGAAATAGGTAAAGTCAATTAATATTCATGATAGGCAATTTGGCCATGTAGCTGTAACTACAAATATGTTATCATCCCTGGCCTTTAGAAAAGCAGACTATGCTGGAGGAGAACAGACACAATTCTTAAGATTCCCTAACTAACGCTCAATAATATAGGGCGCACAATGGAGTCCTACAAGGTTAAATCCTAACCAGGCTAGTCGAAATGCGCCTTAATAGGTAGTCATCCAAACCACATACCAAGCAAGCTTAGATCCACCAAGTTAAGTGGAAAATAGTCGATAAACTCAGACCCAATATAGGCACAAGGCTAGGGAAACATGAGTTTGCATATAAACATTGTAAAGTGCACGACAGAACCTTGCATGCTTGTTTCACAATTTTTCTCTCGTCTCTTTTTTTATTTTTTTACTTTTTTTTTATTATTTTCATTATTTTTTAGAGCATATAAAAGAAAAAGAAAAGCAAAAAAATATAAATAAATAAGCAACTTTGGATTTTCAAGCGGGAGCAAGAGATCATACCAAGAAGTAGGTGAAACAAAACAGCACATGGAACTCATTTCGAGGATGAGAGTAGAAAGACTTGAAACCAAGACCAAGGAGCAAAACCAAACAAAACAACGCAAAACCAACAACAATAAAACCAGCAGCCAGACAAGGTAAAAGACCAAAAGACACGCAACCAAATGATGAGTGGTGGACAATGGATACCCCCCTGAAGGAAAATGTCCTTTGATCAAGTGTAACGATTAAGTATAACATGGACAAATCTATGGAGATATATATAATCGGTTATTTTAGGTGATCATAGTGTTTTGCTAGAAACCGACTATGATTTGTGAACTAATTTGATTAGTGTACGTCTAATAATAAACCGGTCCTATGAGGTCACACATATAAGTATATGATTGAATTAAAATACAAAAGAGGTTAAGAAGCTAAATGGTCATGCTTATGTGAAGTATGGACTAAAGAGGTTATTTGTAACATATAGATGTTACTTATAAATATGAATAAGTATGAGACATGATGCAACACTTCAACATTCATACTTAGCCATATACTCCAAAAGCTCTCTTCCCTTCTCCTTGCCATCACCAACAAAAGCAATAAGGAATTGTTCCTTATTCCGTACTAGCATACGTGGTGTTTCAATCGTTGCTTGTGGACCAACACTAGAGGAGCAACATTTGGTGTTCTAAGGATCTCCATATAGAAGTGTGAGTCGTTCTTCGCTTTGTGGAAAACATGCTTCAAGGGTATGGAATTCTAATCCTATAATTCATATTGAAATGTGCATGAGATCCTATTGTAGATGCAAGAAAATGTTTCTTGAAATTCCGCTTTATGTATCTACATTCCTACCCCCCCCCCCCCCCCCCCAAGCGAGGCTGAAGCCGTCCTAGGCACTAAGGAAGTCTTGTAGGTCTAAAACTACTCATCCCTGATGAAACCCTCATCCCCCTGGTCATCATCCTCACCTTCCTCTTCTTCCCCACCCATGTAATCCATCCCATAGTCATTAGAAGCTCTTCTAGAAGTGGGGGGATTGAAGTTGTTGAACCTACGCCTACCCCTGCGCAATCGGTCAAACCCATGACTTAAGGATATTTCATTATAGTTGTCATGGCAGGGGTACCAGGAAGGGGTGGCCATGCTTTCGCCGACCATGTGGGAGCGGTAGGTGATGTGCTCATTTTAGAGCACGTTTACAACCCTATTTTAGTGTCGAGGGTCTCGTGCTTTTATATTGGTTTTATGCACATTACATTCAATTTTACCTTGATCTTGTCCTCAAGCTGTTTTTAGGTTATTTTAGGTGATTTTGATGATTTTGAGGTAAAATGTGACGTCTTCGAGGCTTTGACACTCTTATCAAGATTTAAATGTGCGTATCATAGCTTGGGCATCCGTTCCAAGTCACTCTCGAAGATCCCATAAACTCCAGAAGCCATTAGACACTTCAAAGGAGTTGTTCAACAAGGTTCAGATTCAACCGAATCTGACATCCATTCGGTCGAATGGAAGACAGGGATTCAAGCACATAAATCAAGCTCTCGGGAATAGTCGAATGAACACTCATTCGGCTGAATCAAGGCCCATTCGGCCGAATGGTTGCACTCATTCGGCTGAATGGTGGACAGGGTGCACAAACATGAAGGTTCTGATATAGGCGAATGACATACCCATTCGGCCGAATGGCCACTCATTTGGCCGAATCCTCTCTTCATTTGGCCGAATGGTCTTCTTTCCCACAGTTTTTGGTTCTTTCTTTATCCGGCGCTCGAGGGTTTTTCCTAGGGTTTTACCCCTTATGTCCCTAGGGTATAAATACCCTCTTGTTCTGTAAATAACCTCATGCCTACTTTGAGAGATTTTGTGCCTCAACCCAGAACATTACTTTAAAGCTTTTCATTTCATTCATGCATTAGTTTAGATTTACATCTTTCGTTGCACTTCTTTTCAAGCTTTGTATTTCGGATTCAGAATTACTTTTGTTCACACAATTTCATTTATGCAAGGTATCGATTCTTTTCTGTTCTATTTCGTTTAATGCTTTCATTTATTTCTTTTGGTAATTTCATTGATTTTGCTATTATCATTGCTTTGTTTACAGTTTTGATAGAGTAGTTATCGTTCTCTTGTTTACGTACATTCAAATTTTTCATGCTTTCAATCATGTCCTTTATCGTTGTGTATGCCCTAGTATTTATTACTATGTGTGAGTAGTTTCCCTAGGGGTTTGATTGGTGAAACCCTAGGTTGGCTCGTTCTTCATGCGTAGAGTTAGGGTTTGAGATTGTTGATGATTTATTGATTGATATTCGATGCGAATATTTTCCTGCCACTCCTTTGGAGACATAGGGCAATTATAGGTTATTCATGTGATTTATAGGGTCACAAACTTCCTCTCGTCATCTTGAGTGTCATGATTTATTGTTGACTGATTTCTCCGAATTTATCGTATTGATAGTTCGATTATCCTTCCTAGGGTTGAACTGATTTGTCCCCATTTTCCTTTCATAGCATATCATCGTTTTAATTCTTGCTTTATTTTTCTATCATTAGATTCATTTAATCAAATCCCAAATAAACCCCTTTGCATCAAGTCTAGAGACTATCGCCCCTTGTCCTTGTGGTTCGATCCCCAACTTACCACTACACTAGTTGTAGTAGTATTAGGGTGTTTATAAATATTGTTTGTATAACTATTCTTTTAGTTAAATGACCTAAAAGACCGGTTATCAAAAGGGCTCCGTTGCCGGGGACAAGGCGTTGTGTTTAGATCATAGTCAGTGTAAGTCATTTTTGTTTTATTTATATTATTGTCTATTAATTTGCTTGTTAGTGTTTACGCTTGGTCTCTAGTGTTGTTTGCATGCCATATGGCACACATAGATCAAATCAACAACTAGAACCATACGACTCTGAGGTTCAGCGCAGCAAATGGAGAATTCCAACCCAAACCTCGTCACAACCAAATATTTCCAACCCCCCTACACCACCAATGGACGAAAACCAACAACTATTTGGTTAATTTGGGACGCCTGGGTCCTAAGAATTTCAAGGAGGTTTAGTGTTACCCATAGCCCCGAACCCTTATCACATACATCCTCAATTCACCCGGATGGTGAAGGAGACCCCTTTTTGCAGTTTGAAAAATGAATGCCCTCTCCAACACTTGGAGGCATTCTCAGATATTTGCGGTCTCATACCTCCATGCCCCAATAGCCAGGATTATGTACGGATGCATTTATTTCACTTGAGTTTATCTGGTGACGCTCGAGATTGGTATAAATGCCTAGAGCCCAACTCAATCATTAATTGGGCTCAATTAAAGACAACATTTCTAGAAAGGTTCTATCCCACAGTTCGAATACAGGATTGGCGTAAGAAAATTGCGTCATTCACTCAAGAGGATGATGAGAACCTTAGTGCTACTTGGAGTCGGTTTAAGAGAATGATAAGAGCATGCCCCCATCATGAGTACGGGGAGAACCATCTCAATACATTCTTCTATGATGGTCTAAATGACTCCACCAAGGCACTCCTAGACTCGGCTGTTGGTGGCCAACTCTCTAAGGTCCCATGCAATTAGGTGAAGGCTAAGATTGAGGAGGTTGCTAAAAATAGCTCTTAGGGAGGAGCAAGGGGTAATGGATTATCGAGAGGAGGGATGGATTCAAGCATCATGGACACAATTAGATAAAAAATCGAGGCTATCATGGATAAGAAGCCGTCCAAGTTTAAATTTGCACAAGGTAGTGCCAATGTATCATCGGTTAAAGAGACGCCCTTTTCATTGAGAATCTGCGGGGGCACCAACCATGATACATCCTATTGCGGGGGTTCGAATTCCGAACATATAGCGGCTGTCAACTACGGAGGGTATAACCAAGAAGGAACCCCAGTCATGAACTATGATGGATACGGGTACAATCCCGATTATGCGGTAACTGTAGGGTACGGTGGTCAAAACCAAGGGTTTGCTCAGCAAGGCCCTTACAACAATCAACCCTTTAGACCTCCCGTCGATCTGAATTCTAACTAAGGGAACTCCTACCAAGGGTATAACTCCACCAATCAAGCGAATGGGAGTTTTCCTAGGCCGAATGGGAGTTTTCCTAGGCCGAATGGGAATAGGCCGTACCCTCAAATGCCAAGACCCAACCCCAACCTACCCTATCCATCTACATAGCCACAACCAAACCCACCTCCAACTAATGAATTCCTTTCCACCCAAGTGAAATCCCTTGTGCAGCAAAATCAAACCCTCTCGCAAATCAATCAAACTTTGATAAATCAAATGCAACAACTTCAAGCGCAACAGAAGTTGTTTGAATCATAGCTTGCGCAGATGGCTAGTCCATCCCCACCATTGCTATCCCTTCTCACCCTCAACAAAACCCATCCACCCAACCTCTACCACAAAACCCTCCTGACTCCAACCCTAAGCATCACACCTGTAAGGCGATCTTCCTAAGATCTGGAACCTCATACCCTTCTATAGTTGTAGCTAATGGAGATGATTTAGGGAAAGATTTCTTGAAGGATAGTGGTTGTTTAAGAGAAAATAAGCATAAGTAGAATCTTGAGGGGAGAGAAGAAAAGGAGGGTGGCGAAGAGGATGAGGGAAACAATGTCGAAGTAAATGGGCATGAGAGGAAGAAGAAGGATGAGGATGAGAGATGGCGGGAGATACAAGAACGGAGGAAACTTGAGCATTAACATGCTCCAACTCTACCTTTTCCTTACAAAAAGGTAGAAAAGTAATTACAAGAAAAGTTTCTCAAATTCCTAGAGCATATGTGGCAGCTCGAAATGAAGATACCATTCTTAGAGGCCATGGGGCAAATGCCTCAATATGCTAAGTATCTAAAAACCCTCCTAGGAAATAAGAGAAAGCTTGGGGGAGAAGTAATTAGTTTGCTGGAGCAGATGACTGCCAACATACAGGGGACGTGGGCAAAGAAAGAAAAAGCGAGAGGACCCTGTGTGCTCCCGGTCACCCTTGGAAAACTCAATTCTAAGGGAGCACTTTCTGACCTTGGGGCCTTTATTAGCCTAATGCCGATGTCCATCACCAAGCAACTCACCTTTGAACTCAAGCCTTCGAAGAAAACCATCCAATTGGCTGACCGTAGTATAAAAGTGCCATGTGGGGAGTTTGAGGACCTTCTGATCCAAGTAGGGAACATAGTGGTACCATGCGACTTCATGGTGCTTAATATGGCTGAGGATCCTTATACTCCCCTCATCTTAGGGAGCGATGCTTTGAAGACTTCGGGTGCCCTGATCGACTGTGAATCAGAAACTATAACCATGAGGGTAGCCCAAGAGAAAGTTGTGTTAGCCTTCTCTAAGTCTTCAAAGGAACCCATGGTCGAGAGGATTTGTTCCTTTTGGGTTGTTGAGAATGCTGTGAAAGAGGTTAAGAGGTGTAATTTTTTTGCTGCCCCAATGTTTGTTGAGGTGTCGGATGAGGAGGACGCAAAAGAGCGTCTTATTTTTGAGGTTGCAAAAGGAATTGCTCCGCCAGTGAAGATGTATTACAAATCTGAGGGTACAGATAAGCCAGCCCGCAAGCAGAAATAGGCTAGAAAAAGAAAATCTAAAAAGAGACCAATGGCTCCACCCTGGCTTGGGGGAGCCCCACATTATAGCCCACCTCCAGATGACCCTGGTTCTCCATTGCTTACTTCTGCCACTATGGCTCGGTGGAGAGTTTTGACTCCCCATGCTGGAGGTGATGGTGATGCTAGGAGTAAATCCACTCCTACGGCAGGTATGACTTCGTTGTTTTCTTTTTCTGTATGAACTTGTGCCTAACTATGTCAAACTTACCGACGTTAAACAAAAGTACTTACGAGAGATAACCTGGTGTTCATTTTGTTTATTTGTTTATATAGTAATAGCTTCCATAATGTTGAACTTTTCCCTTTTGGCTCTCTTCTCCCAAGTGCCGAGACGACTCTTAAGCTGGCTTGGGGGAGGGTCTTTGTGTTCTCAAAGCTTTGAAAGATCAGCATTATTGAAACTATTGCCTTGGTTTTTATTTTAGTTTTTCTTTGCATGTCTAGGTGTGTCAAGTTGATGTGCTTGAGTTGTGAAACCAACATGCAAGCCCCTAACATGTACATTATAGTGGTCCTATGCATACTCATGTTTTCCTAGCCTTGTGCCTATTTTGGGACCGAATGATTGACCGTTTTCCACCTGACTTGGGGGATTTGGTCCTGCTTGGTTTGTGGCTTGGATGACTACCTATTGAGGCGCATTTCGACTAGCCTAGTGAGAATTGAGCCTTCTAGGACTCCATTATGAGTCCTATGTTATTAAGTGCTAGTTAGAGAGTCTAAGTATTGTGTCTGTTCTCCTCCAGCATAGTCTTCTTTTCTAAAGGCCAGGGATGATAACACGTTTGTAGTTACAGCTACATGGCCAAATTGCCTACCATAAATATCGATTGACTTTAGGGTAAGCCAATTTTTTTGCCTTTACTTTTTCTTTGTAGCTACATACCTAACTCCACATGAGCCAAATATTCCCTCTTTTTACCTAGAGGATAGTCAAGTGATCACAGTGAAGTGGTGCCCGTTGCATTGTGGGTAAAGATTTTGGTTTGAAAAAGTGTTGTCGTATGATATGACTCTTTACATTACTCTTAGTTTGTTTCAGAAACATTAGCATGAAAAACAAAAAGGAAAAAAAGAGAAAAAAGAAAAAGAAAAGAAAAAGAAAAGAAAAAGAAACAAAAAATAGAAAAAAGAAAAATTCGAGAATAAAGTTGGTGTAATGAGTTCATTTATGCGTATCTACAGAATTTTGGGAAGTGGCATTGTCGTCGGAAGTCATAGCCGTCCTTGGTTTGATTACCTTGGATTGCTTACTATCCTCTATTTGAACTCCACATCCCCAAATTGTACCCTACCTTGATCCTAGCCTACATTGCAACCATTTCCAGACCTGTTAGACTTGGCCTGATTAGTAAGTTTTGTGCTGAAGAGTAGATAGGATACAATCCCTAAGATTTCTCCCTGATTGAGTGTTTAATTCCTGACTCATCTTAAGTCGGAGGATTCTGAGCAAAACACATACCGAATAAAGCACACAAGCATTTTAGAAATTTCCCACATCTCTTGGGAAAGAGCATGGGGAGGGTGGACTTGTGACCTCATTAGGTAGTGGGTGGCAAGGCCTATGTTGTAGCTTTTCCAGTAATCCCGGGTCTGTGGAAAATGTTGTTCATCTTGGTATTATGCTCTTTTGAGCCCATAGTACTTACACACCCATGGCTAGGGAAGAGTTTTGCGCGTACACGGCTGTCATTGTCTTGTTTTCCGCTCACTTTGCTTTTCATGTGCTTTGCTCATGGTGTTGCCTTGCTAGTTCATTTTCTAGGGACTAGCAAAGGTTTGGCTTGGGGGAAATTGATGTGCTCGTTTTAGAGCACGTTTACAAACCCATTTTAGTGTCGAGTCTCGTGCTTTTATATTGGTTTTATGCACATTACATTCGATTTTACCTTGATCTTGTCCTCGAGCTGTTTTTAGGTCATTTCAGGTGATTTTGAGGTAAAATGTGACGTGTTCGAGGCTTTGACACTCTTATCAAGAGTTTAGATGCGTGTATCATAGCTTGGGCATGCGTTCCAAGTCACTCTCGAAATCCCATAAACTCGAAAAGCCATTAGACACTTCAAAGGAGCTGTTCAGCAAGGTTCAGGTTCAGATTCGACCGAATCTGACATCCATTCGGTCGAATGGAAGACAGGGATTCAAGCACATAAATCAAGCTCTCGGGAATAGCCAAATGAACACTCATTCAACCGAATCAAGGCCCATTCGACCAAATGGTTGCACCCATTTGGCCGAATGGTGGACAGGGTGCACAAACGTGAAGGTTTTGATACAGGCGAATGACATACCTATTCGGCCGAATCCTCTCTTCATTCAGCCGAATGGTCTTCTTTCCCACAATTTTTGGTTCTTTCTTTAGCCGGCACTCGCGGGTTTTTCCTAGGGTTTTACCCCTTATGTCCCTAGGGTATAAATACCCTCTTGTTCTGTAAATAACCTCATGCCTACTTTGAGAGCTTTTGTGCCTCAACCTAGAACATCACTTTAAAGCTTTTCATTTCATTCATGCATTAGTTTAGATTTACAGCTTTCGTAGCACTTCCTTTCAAGCTTTTGTTCACACAATTTCATTTATGTAAGGTATCGATTCTTTTCTGTTCTATTTCGTTTAATGCTTTCATTTATTGCTTTTTTTAATTTCATTGCTTTTGCTATGATCGTTGCTTTGTTTATGGTTTTGATAGATTAGTTGTTATTCTCTTTTTTATGTACATTAAAATTGTTCATGCTTTCAATCATGTCCTTTATCGTTGTGTATGCCCTAGTCTTTATTACTATGTGTGAGTAGTTTCCCTAGGGGTTTGATTGGTGAAACCCTAGGTTGGCTCATTCTTCATGCGTAGAGTTAGGGTTTGACATTGTTGATGATTGATTGATTGATATTCAATGCGAATCTTGCCCTGCCACTCTTTTGGAGACATAGGGCGATTATAGGTTGTTCATGTGATTTATAGGGTCAAAAACTTCCTCTCGTCATCTTGAGTGTCATGATTTATTGTTGTCTGATTTCTCCTAATTTATTGTATTGATAGTTCGATTATCCTTCCTAGGGTGGAACTGATTTGTCCCCATTTTCTTTTTATAGCATATCATCGTTTTAATTCTTGCTCTATTTTTCTGTCATTAGATTCATTTAATCAAATCCCAAATAAACCCCTTTGCATCAAGTCTAGAGACTATCGCCCCTTATCCTTGTGGTTCGATCCCTAACTTACCACTACACTAGTTGTAGTAGTATTAGGGTGTTTACAAATATTGTTTGTATAACTATTCTTTTAGTTAAACGACCTAAAAGACCGGTTATCAATAGGCCATGTCATACCATGGGTAATTTGCCCGCTCGAAGTTTTGCTCAAGGTGATCGAGCCGGGCGGTGTGATTGGCCTAGGTGGTGAGGACCTGGTCAAGCCTGACCTCTATGCGACCTAGGGAGGACATAATATCAGATTCATCCTCTGAATCTTCATGGTCTGGTAAAACTGAAGTGGAGGCCCTAGGTCGATCACGCATGGATAGGGTGTGAGAACGAGGAGGGGGTCTAAGTGGGGGCCCGACAGTGTATCTTGATACATCACCATCTAAAAGGTATGAGTCCCCAAACTGCAAGAGGGGAGGTAAGTTTGGAGAGGGGAGGGGAATGGCGCGGTCTTTAAGGTACCACCATCGCAAAGGGTTAGTGAAGATAAAGCCGGCCCTTACGAGACACTGCTCGTGGAGGGTGATGGTTGTGGCAAATCAATCACTAAATTCTATAGGATTAATCACATTTAGGAATTTAGCGATACGGTATACATGCCCCCCAACACATAAATTAGTTTTAACATCAAGGGTGGCTATGGTGTTCAGAAACTTCCAAAGTGTCATTAGAATACTAATTTGTGTGTCATTGTGCGGTGTAAGGTATCGGTGCAATATGTGCACCTCTTGGTTTCTAACTAGGTGAGGGCTAGGGGAAGGGAACAATGTCATCCTAGCAAATTTAAAAAACATTCTAAGAATAGGGTGTCGTACATCAGAAGCATAAATATTCCTATTCGGATAAACAAGC
This sequence comes from Dysphania ambrosioides, assembly GCA_026401315.1. Taxonomy (NCBI): domain Eukaryota; kingdom Viridiplantae; phylum Streptophyta; class Magnoliopsida; order Caryophyllales; family Amaranthaceae; genus Dysphania; species Dysphania ambrosioides. Next base: position 13,994,705 of record CM048659.1, read on the forward strand.
CGACCGACAATCTTAGGCCATAATTCAGAAACACGAGCATTATCCGGTTGTTTATCCGGAATAGGTTCATTAGTAAAACCAAAAACAATACAAAAGACAACATAATCAAGGAAATAGGTTGCATTTCTTAACCGGAAAGACAAATGCAACCTATTCTCAGGCTGACATAGGCTAACAGAACTGAGAAACTCATAAGTTAAAAGCTTGTCAGTTGGGTGCCACATATTAATCTATTTCTGAAGGCCACATGCCGTCAACAGCTCAGCAAAATTTTTATATATACCCATACGTTGCAGAATTGAAAGATCTATGTATCGGGTAGAGTTGATTTTGCGTACCTTTAACCGTTGAAAGGGTTCAAGTTTCTCCAACGATACAAAGACCACTGTTTTATACACTTCGTCAAACCAGTGACCCGGGAGACGTTATTGATGCTCCAGTTGTGGTTGAGAACCGGTTGGTTATTCTTCCTGTGCAGCACCTGAAGAGGATCCTTCTCCTTGTTTCTTGGATTGTTTGAACGGATTTCTCAAGCTTCTTCATGGTCCCATGGTGATGGATTGAAGTTTGTGAAGGAGAAGGAGGAATTGTAGTGAGAATGAGGGAGTGAGGGTGAGAAGTGAAGCTCGAGCATTTTTTAGGGTTTAGAAAGATTTGCGAGAAAACCATGGAAAATGAAGGGGTATATATAGAACTGGTGCCCCATTTGCCCGAATGGCGCTCTATTCGGCCGAATGGACCTCCATTTGCCCGAATGGAAGGCCCTGTTTGGTCGAATTTCAAAGGATTTCTCAACATTCTTCGCTATCATTCGCCCGAATTACTTAACCGTTCAGCCGAATGGACCTCCATTCGCCCGAATGGAGTATCCATTCGGTATTCACAGCAACTCTTGCTTAGTTCTGCATATACGTCCATTCGACCAAATTGAACTTTAATTCGGTCGAATGGATTTTCATTCGCCCGAATTGGTCACTCATTCGACAATCTCATAAACTCCACCAATCTCAAGTTTGAGTTCATAATCCATGTCCATTCGCTCGAATGGGACTTCCATTCGGCCGAATGGAGTGTTGTTTCGATATTATTAAGCCAGGAATAATCAAAGGATATGTACTCTCCCAACCCAAAAATGTTATAGTGATTACTTAGCAGGAAAATTCAATGAAGACCGGGTTACCTCCCGTAAGTGCTTTGTTTAACATCATTTAGCTCGACGTAGCTAGAATCATAAATAAAAAACAACATGAAACAGATACTGAAGTGAAACTAACTAATTTAAACTTAACAAAACTCAAAAGAATGATGATTCAAAGTTCAGATACTCGTTATATGCCAATGATTACACCAATCATTCAAATTCAACATCATCTAACCTTATGCACTCAACAGTGTTGACTTCGTGAAGGCTACTTTCATGGAAGAGTTTTAGCCGATCTCCATTCACAATGAAACTACCTCCATGATGATCTTTCAACTCTACCATTCCATAAGGAAATACTTGCAAGATCTCGAATGGCCTAGACCACCTCGATTTCAATTTCCTGGGGAATAAATTTGCTCTTGTTTTTTAGAGTAGCACTTTATCTCCTATAAGGAATTCTCGTTGAAGGATCCATTGGTCGTGCCAACGCTTAGTCTGTTCCTTGTGGATGTGCATGTTGTGGAATGCGTCTAGCCTCATCTCTTCCAATTCTCTTAATTAGGCGGCTTGCTTCTCGTAGAATAAAGTAGGGTCCAAATTAAGGGTTTGGATCGCCCACCAAGACCTACACTCCAATTCCACCGGTAAATGACAAGATTTCCCATACAACAGTCGAAACGGGGTGGTACTAATTGGGGTTTTGTAACATGTACGGTGTGCCCAAAGAGCGTCATCTAACTTGAGAGACCAATCTTTCCTATTTCGGTTAACCACCTTTTCTAATATTCTCTTAATCTCCCTATTGGCTACTTCCATTTTTCCTTGAGTTTGGGGATGGTAGGGTGAACCGACCTTGTGCACGACTACATATTTCTTTAACAGTTTGTTTAGTTTATTTTTTGCAAAGTGGGAACCCCCATCACTTATGACTATCTTAGGAACACCAAATCAAGGGAAGATTATGCTCTTAAAAAGCTTTATAACTACTTTGTGATCATTTGTAGGCGAGGCGATGCCCTCCACCCACTTAGACACATAATCTATCCCTACCAAAATGTATTCCATGAGATGACACAAAGGGGCCCATGAAGTCAATACCCCAACAATCAAAGACTTCACACTCAAGGATGTAATTTTAAGGCATCTCATTCTCATTGAGATATTACCAACTTTTTGGCATCTCTCACAGCTGTTCACAAATGTTTCAATATCTTTATGCAAGGTTGGCCAATAGAAACCTACGGTGGTGACCTTAGCAGTAGAGTTCATTATCCCATCGTGGCCGCCACACGCGTATGAGTGACAGTGAGTTAAAACCTTAGGAACCTCCTCTTCAGTGATACAACTGCGGATTATGCCATCAGCACAGGCATGAAACAAATAGGGGTCATCCCAAAAGAAATTTCCAACTTTCCCAAAGAAAGCCTTTTTCATTGCCCTTGGTTCAGACTTTGGAAGTTCCCCACAAGCTAAATAATTTACAATATCTGCGAACCAAGGTCCTTTCCCAACGACTAACGCTGTCATCAAGGTTTCTTCAACCATTTCATCTTAGATAGGAAAGGAGTCATTATTAAGCTCAAGCAACCTAGACAAATGGTCGGCTACCACATTTTCACTTCCCTTCCTATCCTTCAATTCAAAATAAAACTCTTGTAGTAGGAGCATCCAATGGATCAACCTTGGTTTTGTATCTCTCTTCGTCATTAAGAATTTTAGGGCTGAGTGATTCGTGAAAACTACAACCTTAGAACATATCAGATACTGGCGCAATCTCTCAAAAGCATAAACTACAACCATCATCTCCTTTTCTATAGTAGAGTAGTTTTGTTGTGCTGGATCTAGTGTTTTACTGATATAGCATATGACATGGTTTTTACCTTCACTTTTTTGTCCAAGAACAACACCTACAGAGATATCACTGGCATCACACATTAATTCAAACGGCAAACTCCAATAAGGAGCTTGCACAATAGGCGCAGAGATCAGAGCTTGCTTTCAACAATTAAAGGCATTGAGGCATCTCTCATCAAATTTAAATTTGACATCCTTCTAAAGCAATTCATTTAAGGGTTTAGCTAAAGTTAAAAATCCTAAGATGAGACGCCTATAGAACCTTGCATGTCTAAGAAAGGACCATACTCCTATAACCGAGGTAGGTACAGGAAGGTTCCTTATCACATTTGTCTTAGCAAGGTCTACCTCTATGCCTTTGAAAGACACTTTATGGCCTAGACAATGCCTTCTTGGATTAAAAAGTGACACTTCTCCTAATTCAGCACAAGATTCGTTTCTTAACATCATAACAAAACTTTCTCTAGATATGTCAAGCAAGTGTCAAAAGACGAACCTCCAATAGAAAATCATCCATGAACACTTCCATGAAGTCCTCCAGCATATCAGCAAATATAGAAGATATGCACCTTTGGAAAGTGGATGGAGCATTGCATAAACCAAAGGGCATTCTCCTATAAGCAAAAGTCCCAAAAAGACAAGTAAATGTTGTTTTCTGTTGATCCTCGGGGTGGATTGGAATTTGAAAGAAACCCGAGTAACCATCTAGAAAACAATAGTACTTGTGCCTTGCCAATCTCTCAAGCATCTCGTCGATGAAGGGTAAAGGGAAGTGATCCTTTCTTGTAGCCTTGTTGAGTTTGTGATAATCAATACAAACTCGCTATCCTATAGTGGCTCTATTTGGGATCATCTCACCTTTGTCATTCTCAATAATGGTCATTCCTTCCTTTTTTGGGACAACATGAACAGGGCTAACCCACCTGCTATCTGAAATTGAGTAGATGATGTCGGCCTTGAGGAGTTTGAGGATTTTATCCTTAACTACCTCTTTCATGTTGGGATTTAGCCTTCTTTGTGGCTCAATTGAGGAGAAATGCTCATTGTCAAGATGAATTCAGTGCATAACAAGGGGTTAGAATAATCCCTTTTAAATCACCGAGTGAGTACCCAATGACACCTTGATATTTCCTTAGTAAAACAAGCAATTTTTCCAATGATATGTCATCAAGCTTAGAACTCACTATGACTGGACTCCCTTCATCATCATCAAGTTGGCATATTTAAGGCTAGGAGGTAGAGGTTTCAAACTTACTTGGGGAGAAGTCTTAGAACTCTCCCCCTTATAGATACTACCTTCCTTAACCTCATACATTGGCTAAGATTCTGCTTCTTTGCTCTTATATTCCTGGGCCCTGTCCAATTGGCTTTCCAACTGCTCATCTTTTTATAGGTATCCTCATCATTCATTGAATACTCGACTTCTATTTCCCTTTGATAATCCTCAATTCCCCTATCATCTACTTCAAGGTGGCAAACTTGTTCAACCATAGATTTCTTTAAGAGTGGGAAAATTTTGAAGACTACCTTCACTTGGGCTACTTCTACTATTATAGTGTCATCATGGCAATTAATAACTGCCCAAAGTGTTTTTAGAAAGGCTCTTCCCAAAATTAGTGGAGTATAAGGGTCCTCTTCCATTTCCATCACTACAAAGTCACAAGGGACCACTAGTTCTCCCACTTGGATTGGTATATCATCAAGTTCTCCACACTGAACCTTTATGCTCCTATCTGCCAATTGGTTTGTCTTTCTTGAAGGTCTTAGGCTAAAGGGTAGCTTCTTGGCAATGGATAGAGGCATAAGGCTAATCAAAGCTCTTAGATCTGTGAGCGCCCCTTTGGGGTCAAGATTCCCCAACTTTACTAGAAGGTTGTATGGACTAGGATCTCGCTCTTTTATAGGCATTTTCCCTTGTAAAATGGAGATAACTTGATGGGGGAGACTGATTACTTCTTCCTCAAGCTTTTTCTTATTGGATAATAAGTCCTTCGAGAACTTAGCATACTTAGGCATTTGTGCCATTGCATCTAAGAATTGAATCTTCATCTCTATCTTTTGTAAGTGTTCTAGAAATCTCTTGAACTTCTCATCAAGTTACTTTTCTACTCTCCTAGTGAGAAAAGGAAGTGGGGGTGCATACAAGCGATCTAACCTCTTTCTCTCCTCAATCCTCTTCTTTCTCTCTTCCTCACTCTGTACCAACTTCTCACTCCTTATCTTTTCTTCCTCATCATCCCCACTTCTTTCACTTTCAAATCTCGACCCCTTACCTTGTTCCTCTTCTTTTTCATTTATATCCACTCTTGTCCCATCACCAACCCGTACCAAAGGTGCATTAACCGAATATTAAGGGCCGTCATACTAAGTCCCTGATCTTAGGTGGATAGCTTTTGCAGTGTGTTGGTTTGGGTTTGGGTGCTGAGGTGGAGGTTGTGTAGAGGGGTTAGGTTGAGGGTGAGATGGGAATAGCGGTGGTGCAGGAGGACTACCCATTTGGGTGAGTTGAGTTTCAAACAACTTTTGCTGAGCTTGGATTTGTTGCATTTGTTGGATGAGAGTCTGATTTATCTGATTGAGACTCTGGTTTTGCTGAGCAAGAGATGTTACTTAGGAGGCTAAATGGTCATTATTTGAGGTTTGATTATGTTATGGTTGAGAAACCCCCTGATGAGGTTGACTAGGAGGAAAGGTAGATTTGAACCATTTCTAGGCCCTTGATTAAACCCTAGTGGTCTATATAAATTTGGCCTTGGTGCATTTTCGCTCGATTGGTTCCCTTGAAAACTTTGGTTGTTGAACCTACTCTGAGCATTTCTATTATATCCCGGGTGGAAGTTTCCTTGATTTTGATTCGAATTGAAAGGAGGTCTATATGGTTGATTGGAGAAATGTTATTGCCCATACCCTGCTCCTTGTCCTTGTCCACCATAGTTAATGGCTGCAACATGATCAAGATTATACCCATAACCATCATAATTCATCACCTATGTCTCTGGGTTGTAACCTCCATAATCAACTGCAGCAACATGCTCGGAGTGCGAACCACCACAATAGGAAGTATCATGGTTGGTACCCCCACATATGGCACATGTAAAGTGCTTTTCACGCACCGGAGGGGTGTTCGAACTACCGGCTAGGCTTAACTTGGACAACTTCTTATCGATAACCACTTCAATTTTAGCACTGATGGTGTCCAAGTTGGTTGTGTCAATCATCCCTCTTGGTAAACCCTGACTCCTTGCTCCTCCCCAGGCACTATTCTTAGCAAAGTCTTCAATTCTGGCTTTTACCTGGGTGCATGGAATTTTAGAGAGTTGGCCACCTACTGCTGAGTCTAGAAGTGTCTTGGTGGAGTCATTAAGACCATCGAAGAAAAATGTGTTGAGATGGTTCTCCCCACACTCATGGTGGGGGTATGCTCTAATCATTCTTTTAAACTGACTCTAAGTAGCACTAAGGTTCTCACCATCCTCTTGAGTGAAGGATGCAATTTTCTTGCGCCAATCTTGCTTTCGAACCGTAGGATAGAACCTCTCTAGAAAAGCTGTTTTCAATTGAGCCCAATTAATGATTGAGTTGGGCTCTAAGCATTTATACCAATCTTTGGCGTCGCCAGCTAGACTCAAGTGAAATAGGTGTATTCGCACATAGTCTGGGCTATTGGGGCATGGAGGGATAAGTCCACAAATATCAGAGAATGCCTCTAGATGTTGAAGAGGATATTCATTCCTTAATCCACTAAAAGGGGTTTCCTTGACTATCCTTGTGAACTGGGGGTGTATTTGGTATGGTGTAGTAGCAACAGGATGTACTACACCTCCTTGGAACTCTTGTGAGCCAAGAGTCCCGAACTGACCAAACAACTGATGTTCGTCGGCCATTGTGGATGTGGGTGGACTTTGAACAGAATATGAGGATTGTCTTGTTGGAGGTTGTTTCCTCAAACGTTGGACCTTAGGAATATATGGTACTATTGGTTGGTTTGACCTATGCGTACTATGGGGAATACAAACAGAAAACTACTACTAACAAACAAAAATAAACAGCAACAAAAATGAAATAAAATAAAGCTATAACAAGAACAGCAAGAGTCTAAATATAACGCCTTAACCCCGACAACGACGCCATTTTGATAGCAAGATTGTAACAGTCATTTATGCTAAAACTTGAACCAAACAATATTTATAACAACCTACGAACCACACAAGAATAGTGGGGTCGGGGGTCAAACCATGAGGACAAAGGATATCAATATACTCTGCTTTTTAACATAACTAGACTTTTTGGTTTTAAAAGCAACTAAAACTAATGACGAAAATATAAATCACGATAAACTAAAGAGGAAAATCAAATGGAGAAAAACAAGGACAAGATTAGATTCACCCTAGGAAGGTGATTTCAAAAGAGAACATGATAGGTTAGAGGAAATCAAACAATAACTAGAATATACACCCTAGTATGCGAGAGGAAGTTGGTGATTTCACAAATCACATCGAACGACTTATAATCGCCCTATGTCTCCAAAGGAGTTACAGGACAAGATTTGCATTGGGTTTCGAGACCTAATTATTGTCATCATTCCTATAACCTTAGACAATAAAGAACATAGCTTTTCCTAGGGTTTCACTAATCAATCCTCAAAGAGAACTACTCACACATGTTTAAGATGTACCGCATGATGATATTCAATAAAACAAACGCAACAATCATAAAAAGAAAGTAACGAGAGCAAACATAAATTAGACTATTCTAGATAAGCGATAAAATTAGGCTAAAAATTAACTAAAATAAAACAAACTAGAAAGTAAAGAAGAGATTGATACTCACAATAAAGCTTGAATGCAATATCCTCGATTAGAATCCAAACAATAAAGTTGAAATCTTTGAGTACATATGTTGAGAAAATAGAAAATGGAAAACTAGGGCTTAATGAACTAAGAGAGGTTTAGAGGCTAAACAAAGCTAAAACTAATAAAATTAGGGTTCCCCCTCTCTTTAGAAAGAGGGGTATTTATAACAAAAAATAAAAGAAATCTGGAAACCCTAAAATGCCTTTGGGCTGGCCTAAAGAAGAAGTAAAATTTCCATAGAAAATAGGTTCATTCGACTAAATGCATGACCCATTCGGCCGAATGCCACTCCGTTCGCCCGAATTCATTCCCATTCGCCCATTCTAGCAGCTCTAGAGTTCATCTTCAATTTCTTCTCTGTGCACGATTCACCGAATGGATGCTCATTCGCCCGAATTAATTCCATTCGGCCTTCCAGTGAGAAAGAAGTGTAGGCTTCTGAATTGGACCACCATTCGACCGAATCGGTGTTAGATTCGGTCGAATTTGACTCTGATTCTTGATTTTCAACTTCTTCAAGTATCTAATGGCTTCTAAACTTTGTGGGATCTTCAGGAGTGACTTGGAACGCGTGCCCAAGCTACGATACGCGCGTCTACCCTCTTGATAATAGTGTCAAAGCCTCGAATACGTCGTATTTCACCATGAAATCATCGAAAACACCTAAAATGACCTTAAAACAACTTGAAGACAAGATCAAGGTGAAATCAAGTGTAATATGTATAAAATCAATCTAAAACCATGAGACTTAACACTAAAATGAGGTAGTAAATGTGCTCTAAAGTGAGCACATCATTTATTTGCTGCGGTTTTTTAGTATAACCGCAACATTAATTAACCTTATTTGCTGCGGTTATTCCTAAATAACTGCTACATTTATTCTTAAAAAATAAAAAAAAAATTAATTTTAAATTATTATTTGCTGTGGTTTTTTAGGGAAATCGCAACATTTTTAAGCGTTATTTGCTTCGGTTTTCTTAAATAACCGCAGTATTAACTCATTAAAAATAAAAAAATTAAATTTATTCTGATCAATAAGTGATGTGGTTATTTGCTTCAAGAACATCAAATAATTTATATGTATCGCGGTTTATTATAATAACCGCAGAAAATATGTGTTTTTTTTCCTGCTTTCCCACCTTTCTAAAAATTAGGGAGTGCCAATTGCTGCCAAATATGTATGGAAATGAGTTTATTCTAAGTTTATGCCAATTGCAACAAGTTAATCGAATTGAGTTTATAAACTAAGTTTATATTATCTACAACTAACTTAACCCAATGAATTTTTATATACAAAAAGAATGTTTTAATCTAATGATATATACAAAAATTTAACCCTAATGTATTTAAGTAAAAACAAAAGCGAAGAAGAAGCTAGCTCTACCTATACATATTTTCCGGCCCCCAATGAAGTATTCCACCCATATTTCCTTAATCTTCATCAGCTCTTGAGGTGAGTATGGCCTTTTCTTTGAATTGCCTGAAAGGGTAGGAAAATATAGGTTTAGTATATCTACAAAATAGGATACATAATTCCAAGCGTAAATTTTGGCAGAGTTTCCTATATAATTAGACATATTTCCATTTTTTAAAAGTACATGTTTCCACAATGATTATAATCCAACACAATCCATCCAAAATTCAAAGCACAATTGTTTGTTCACAACACAATTGTGTATTCACAACACAATTCACAACACAATTCACAAATCAATTATGTGTTCACAACACAATTCCCATACACAATACCATCCATCCATTATTGATGGTCTTGAGTTATCTATCCTAGATCTCAAAAATAAATTACGGAGCTCATGAATAATACGTACCGTTGAAAGATCCTCATAAGTAACATGGTTGTGGAGGATGTCAAACAAGAAACCCATAAGAAAGTAGCCACACTCAATGTTTCCTATCTGTTGAGGACACTATATTTGGAAACCAAATAAAATGTAAATCAAATAGATCTAATACAATTCTAAGGCAACAAAATAGTCTTATGATTGAAAATAGGGATACCTGAGCTGGATTCTAGTTCAACTTCAATCCGTTACGAAGGTCGAACTAAACTTTAAAGCTCTTGAAAGTACTAGATTTGGAAAAAAAAAATAGTTTTCAATAACTATACTTCAATCTGTTACTCTTGTAGGTGAAATAAAAAATGTAATTAACAAATACTTATGTATTTAGCACTTCCTTAATTGCTAAATTACGTTTTTGTTGAAGAGGATAAAAAACATATAATGTCCTCTTCTCTAAGGACAGAACAAGTAGTATCCAATGATGCCTACAAAATGATTAGCAAATGGTTAAAATACGAACAAATTAATACAAGCCCTCAAATACTATGTAAGAAGCTCATACCTTTCATGGTATGGGCAGAAGATGAAATGCTTCTTATGGTTTTTGGCCATAAAAGATACCATGTAAGAAGTGATGAAATCCTAGTCATTGCCGATCAAGGTAGCCGAGATCCTAGAAGGGCACATGAAACCAAAGGATCCTAGTCCTTCTTCTTGGACCAACTCAAAACAAGCCCTATAATTAATTGAAACAACACCCATTTAGCAAGATGAACAAAGTAAAAAAATATACTATAGTAGGAATTATATTCAATAGTCAGGTAACTTACATCATGAAGACTTAGAGCACAAATACGTTCAACTCGTCTCCAGTGAGAAGTTGAGTAACGTCCTCTCCTACGATCACAATATCCTGGTCCTCGGGGTACCCGAATATCATCTCCTCACAATGAAAGGAGACAATGCTATCTAGTGGAAGCCTCAACAACTAGGCTCTCATTTGACGACAAATCTCACCAAGATGACTCAAGGCCAGCTCAGTGAGATCGGTCTGGGCAACGTCCTTCTTCACGAACTCAGTTGTCTCTAGACCGCTGGCAACACCTTCAGTTGCATCCTTTCCACTCGTACTTGTTTGCTGATTCAAAAAAATTCAAAACTTAATATCAATACATTACTAGAATACAACTTCATAAAGTGAGGCGGAATGCATTTACCTCAGACGTCAAGAGCTGAACTAGATGCTTTGGCCACTATGTGAAGGTCTCGTGGGCTTGCTCGAGCCTTTTGATGAAGGCAGAAGGGGCAGGGATAGGGACATCCTTATGTACCTGGTCATATTCATCGACGATGACCTTTATTTGACCAGGAAGGATGTCAGCATGGTGGTCTCGAGTCAGACATGGATGAACGATTCCTAAAGCAACAATGATTGCTTCATTACCGTTCACCATGTGCAACAACTGGCAGGAAACTTGCTCCTGCAACAAAAGTGATAAAGATGTTAGTATCTCATTCATTTAAATTATACGAATTTCATATGCGATTAATAGTTTGTGAAATATGAGTAAACAAACCTGTATATCCTGAAAAGGATCTCTAACCCCCGAGCCACTACTAGATGGGAAGACTGGAGGGTTAGGCCTATTGTTATGCTCAGGTTCCTGCGGAGGTGGTTACGGGATACTAAATTACGGAGCGAACAACCTTAACTTCTCTTGGAGCATTAGATCCATCTTCTCCTCCATCTCCTTGATTGTCTGAGCTCGAACTCTCTGCTCAGCCTCTCTCATAATGTTATCAATTCGAGCTTCGACATCCTCTACCCTCTTCATCAAGACCAAGCTCCTCTTGTCAGCCCCGTACACAAACTTTCAGCCAACGGCGATTTCATAACCGACCACCCGACCTGGATGGTCTTTTTTGCCGAGGGCACAAGAAAGAATGTCATCCCGTGGCTGGGAGACGAACTCTCCCGATTCCCTTCTCCGTCTCCATTCCTCCTATGTATTTATCAAAAGAAAAGTTAATATAATTATTAAATGATAAATAATAAGACGAATATAATAATGTTATAAATAAACATAGCTTACAATGGAGTCTCGGATAATAGCGGTCTGCTTGTTAGGCACCACGAGATGTCCTTTGTTGTGAGGGACGGATCTCACAAGAAGCCAAGTCGTCGTCCTATTCGGCAGACTTGAAACAACAGATGGAAAACTGGACAACGACAATGAAACCGAAGGAATGAAGCCCTTTCATCTCCAGATTTCACTCATCTCAACATATGAGTGTTGACCCATATGATGAGGATACAAGTTCTGGGCTGCACTCCTCTTCGCCTTCTCGCTTCTTTGCTGTTTATAGGATACAAGTTAATACATATAAGAAAATACCCGTGAAATTGAAGTAATATATATTATAATTAATATCAAACGATATTCAACAATATGCTTACCCTAAACTCCTCTTCAGAATGCATCTTCACGAATGTGTTCCAGTCTTCCTTAGAAATGAAGTTGTAGAGCTCCCAAGGTCACTTCCTGGTCTGGCCCTCCTTATTCCTTGTACAGGAGATTCAACCACTCACGAGCTTGGCCTTGAAGTCTCTCCATTTCAAGTCGCAAAAGGTGAGAACCGCTTGCTTCTTTCGAGGATCATCCTTGATCTGGAACTTTTTCTGTATGATATAGAAACAAAAAAGAACACAATTAGATTAACAAAAAATAAAGCAATTAGATTCGTAAAACGTAACGTAATTCATTACATTAATTACCTTCGCATCCTCCCAAAGCATATCCTTAACACCTTTCGATACGGAGCTCCATTACGATATCAAGATCGATACTTTCGATCGACTAATCTCCCCCAAATGGCATTTATATGCCTTGTAGTGTGTCCCATAAGGGCGTCAGAGTGCATCTCACTCTAGAATTCTCTGGACATGGAGGATGGATTTGATCCCTTTTGAGGGACCTCTCCCCACTCTCTTCTTCATCTGCTAGGTGTCGGCAGCAGAAGATGGTTGGGGTTCTCTGTGTTCTTCCATTTATGTGAATCTGAAAATATAAAAAAAATAGGCCAGTCAAGTTGATTGAATTAAAGAGTAAACATCTATATGCAATATATACAATTTAAAAAAATAACATAAAATAATGTTATAACTATATGCAATAAACTTCTATAAATGGAAATTTTGCTATTTATTAACAGGTTAATTGTTTAGATTCTCCTACTCTATCCATTTTCTTTATAATACCTTCTTGTTGGATAATTTGGTAGTTTATTATTACTCAGACTCCCTAGATATGTAGAATCCTTTATCATGGTCATTGCGCTTTAGAATATCGTCAACATCATCAACAACTAATTTTGGGATATTCCATGTGGATGGTAGGGTTTCATCAAACTGTTTATCATATTCATCTTCATCAACAACATCCCCATGCCAAGAATCCGTCTCTTCCCTTCAATATCAACCGATCAATTGTGATCGGCAGGATCGACCATGTAAAAAACTTGCTTCGCCTATGAAGCTAATATGAATGGATCGGCATGATGTCCTAGGCAATTGGGATTCACTAGGGTTAAATACCCGTGTTCGTCCTTCTTTACCCCACAGTTATTATCAACCCAATTATAATAGAAAAGAGGAATACTGAAATTCACGTAGTGAAGTTCGAAAATATTAACAATAACCCCATAGTATGAACTCCGTTTGTCTATTAATGTTCGATCTTTTGAACTAGAAAATTCTGGTGACATGCCAATGACCATTACACCACTATTCTGCGTAGTCGACTTCTCATCTTGGCGCTTTAAGTAAAAAAATAACCGTTGATGTCGTATCCCTCATACGACATAACTTGAACTTTAACACCATATGCCAACCACCTTAATGTATCACCAACATCGTCAGGTGCGTCAGATAATTGATCCATGATCCTTCCTTTGAACCATTCAACAAATCTAGGATTATGGTCCTTTACTAGCTGCAAATCCCTTTTAAAAGGATATTAACTCATTAGAGTATTCATGTGCTCATCTACATAAGGATGAATTTCACTCAGGTTTTGCAAAATAAATAATTAAGCCTTATATTTCAAATCATAACTGAGTGTAATTCATTTCCAACTAATAGTGCCATGACCCTCAAGCCTCCCAACATGTCTTGATTTTGGTACACTAATTTCATGCGATCGGGCAAGATAATGTGCAATCCATGTTGCAACATCTTCAGCAATTGTTCTCTGGACTATACTAGCCTTTGGTTTGGCTGGATTCATGACTATACTCTTCAAGGTACCCATCTCTCTTTCAAATGGATACATATACCTCCCCCAAATTGGACCACATAGCTTAATCTCATGAACCAAATGGATGACCAAGTGAGGCATGATGTTAAAGACAGAAGGTGGGAAATACATTTCGAATCGACACATGGTCTCAACCACATTAGCTTGCAAGTCATCTAATATCGCTGGATTGATTACCTTGCTAGAAATAACATTGAAGAAGATGCACAACCTTGTAATTGTGTACCTCACTTGTGGAGGCAATATCCCTCGAATAGTAACAGGAAGAAATTGTTGCATTAAAACATGACAATCATGGGATTTCATACCTACTAACTTCAGATCAGTCATTAAAACAAGTTTCACAAAATTTGAAGAGAACCCAAATGGAACTTTAAGTCCATACAAAGACTCGCAGAAGCTGATCTTCTCCTTCTTTGAAAGTGTGAACCAAGTAGGAGGAAGATACCATCATTTACCATGTTCTTAAGGAGCTAATTTAGTTCGCCCCATAGCATCCATATCTCTCCTAACTTTAACTCCATCCTTGGTTTTACCAGGTTTATTCGAGAGAGTCCCAATAATGGCATCATAAATGTTCTTCTCAATGTGCATGACATCAAGGCAATGTCGTATCTCTAAATGGCACCAATAAGGAAGACTCCATAACACAGACCTCTTCTTATAACCACCAGCTAATCTACTTTTAGAGCTCTTTCCAAATACAGTTCCAATGCCCTTAACCCGATCATATACCTCACTCACACGTAGAAGGAGATGAGCTTCGCGAAACTCTATGGAACCATTAAAAGCTTTCCTCTTTCTTTTGAAAGGATGATCTTCTGGAAGATACTTATGAAAACCCATGTAAACATGCTTCCCACAATTCTGTAGGCGAATAGCTTCTATATCTTCTTCACATACCGGGCATGCAATCTTCCCCTTCACATCATAACCAGAAAGATTTCCATAAGCTGGGAAATCATTGATTGTGCAAAAGATCAAGGCACACATAGTGAAATTTGATTTAGAGTAAGCATCAAAAATCTGGACACATTCTTCCCACAACAATCTCAAGTCATTGATAAGAGGAGCAAGATAGATATCTATGTCATTACCAGGTTGTTTAGGTCCAGATATAAGAAGTGATAACATGATGTACTTGCGTTTCAGGCATAACCAAGTTAGAAAATTGTAAATAGTGAGAAGAATGGGTCAAGTGCTATACTGGGTGCTAAAGTTCCCGAACGGATTCATTCCATCAGTGCAAAGACCTAGCCTAAGATTCCGATGTCCCCCCCCCCCCCTGAAATTTGTGAACATCCTACCGATGTTTCTCCATTGAGGAGAATCAGCAGGATGTTGTAACAACCCATCTTTCTTCCTCATACAGGGCATTCATCTATATCCTCATACTCATTTTGATATAGAACACAATCATTTTGACATGAATGGATCTTCACATAATTCATTCCCATAGGACACATGAGTTTCTTGGCCTCGTAGGTAGAAAGTGGCAGTTCATTGCCCTCAGGAAGCATACTCGATATAATTTCTAATAAGTGTGTGAAACTCTTGTTAGTCCCATTGTGGCATGCCTTTAAGTTGAAGAGCTTCATGACAATGCTCAATTTAGTGTGTGGAGTACAAGAAGGATACAAAGGCTTCTCTACAACTCTAAGAATTTCATAAAAGATATGAGGACAATCGGTGAAATCATCCTCAACATCATGCATCATCTCATCTATTCTATCCTCTTCCACTCTATCATGATCTCTAACATCATCATATACCTCATTAACATTCAATCCATCTTCATTGCGAGGTGGCTTCTCCCTACTAGGAAACTTACTAGCGCTTGACCCGAACTCTAATATTTCACCATGCTAATTCCAAGTCCTATAATCCGCTCTAAAACCTTGACGAATTAGATGATCTTTGATTTCATTAATGTCACAATAACCCCTAGAGTTGTTACAGTCACAACACGGACATAATAATATCTTCTAATAATTGTCTACTTGGTGTCTAAGTGAAACCCTAAAAAACTCCTCAACCCCTTGTATATATTCCATTAAGGTTCAGTTACCGTTCATCCAATCTCAATCCATTTTGAACTTCAAAGAAATAAACAAAAAACTTGAGTTGGTAGTATATATATTAAAAGAAATCTTGGAGATATTATGGATTTACTTCAAATGGAGAGAAAAAGAAATTAATTATACACTGAGAGAACCCCCAATGACTTAAATAGTTTCTTCCATTAGCTTTACACAAAGAGAGGATCACAGTCTCTCCATTATCAGGACGGGCAGTTGCGTGGTGCATGGTGTTAGTGTAGACGTGTAGGACTGTAGGGTGGTTAGGTCATGAGAACTTATGAAGGGAGTTTTGTGTGTCTCTAGCTTTGTTGGGTTTATATGTTGAGCTCTTAAGAGGTTCTTACTTCTTATAGAATTGTTTGGGGGTTTGTGAACTAGTGGTTAGATGAAACCAATTTTGAACCTACATATATTTCATAAGTTTTTTTGGAACTTGATTTATTTCTTAAATAAGATTAAAGCTCTTCAGCTTTATATGGAAAAAAAATTCAAAGTTAGAGTTTATGTCGTAGGAGTAAGTTCAGGGCTAGATCCATCAGGGGACATTAGGTCGTATAGTATAGTGCTGTATGATATTGATGATGATATATACTATAGGGTCTTTCCCTCCACTCTATTGCATATTACTCAAGATTGGTTCAAGCCCATTTCAAAAGGCACTATCAGCAGCCAAGAGGTTATTAAAGCATTATTCTGGTTACATTTCATGAGTAGCAGAAATAGGGAGAAGAATTTGGGTGATTAAACCCTCATACTTAGACACCCAAAAAATGAGCAAAGCCCATAGTGATCACCCAGTTTTGATGGGTCAATTTTATTTATCTTTGTCTAACTTTCATACTCTGTAGTTTTTGATTTAAATATGATTCATCATATATAGATATAAAATCGAATCAAAAAATCCATCACTTAAACATATTCCTAACCTAATTCTTGAAATTTATTCCTAACTGAATAGATATAGTTTTTACTCCATAACAACATAATAATGTAAAATAAAACATACGACAAGACAAGCACCTAAAAATATAATAGTATTAGTGTATACGACATTCTTTAAGTATAGTACTTTGGTAGAATCAAATATTTTGACAGACAACATATGGACGATTCCCCACTCACTATAATCCATGACAGATATACCCAAGTGGCTAAGTGGATGATGACCCTATGAATCCCAACGAATTACTTTAAACTAATTTGTCAAAGTGGCCAAGTGCCCATCAAAATCTTATGGACTCATCAAAACCTTACGTGAAGTTGACTCTCAAACCCCATGTAGTATATTTTTAAGGAACTTGATTAGAGTTATGTCCAGATACTTTGAGTTGATGTAAAGTCCAAACCTAATTATTAGAGTTATGTCTAGATACTTTGAGTTGATGTAAAGTCCAAACCTAATTATTAGAGTTATGTTCAGATACTTTGAGTTGATGTAAAGTCCAAACCTAATTATTAGGGTTATGTCCAAATACTTAAGCAAAGTATATACTGCATTTCCAAATTATACCAAAACTATACTACAATATCAAAACATGAAAAGGGAAATATGTACCTCAAATCTCGTGAAGAAGAGGACAAATGCCTGACACAAATTCTTCGAAGAATCCCAAATACGACCTGAAGCTTTTTCGAAGAGAGAGAAAAAGTTTGTAAATGGGTATAATGGGGTTAGGACTAAAGAAGGAATGGAGGATGTAAAGTAATGGGGCTAGAGAAGAAAAAGTTAATATAGGGTTTTTTTTCGTACGCTTCAGTGTCTGGGGAAACTTTTCGTCTTTTGAAATGGCCTGAAAAACAGAAGACAGTGGTAATATATGACTAAATAAATGCTGTGGTTATTTGAAATAACCGAAGCACTTAGAAATCACAAGAGTTGCGGTTATTTCAAATAACCGCAGCATTAAATCTTCCCCAGGAAAATAATATATGACTAAATAAATGATGCGGTTATTTGAAATAACCGCAGCACTTGTGATTTATACGTGCTGCTGTTATTTCAAATAACCGCAGCATTTATTCAGTCATATTATTTTCCTGGGGAAGATTTAATGCTGCGGTTATTTGAAATAACCGTAGCACTTGTGATTTATAAGTGCTGCATTTATTTTAAATAACCGCAGCATTTATTCAGTACATATATTATTTTCCTGGGGAAGAATATATGCTGTGGTTATTCGGAACAACCGCATCACTTATAACGACAAGTGTTGTGGTTATTAAAATAACCGCAGCACTTGTAATAAATATTGCGGTTATTTTTATAACCGCAGCACTTGTGTTATAAGTGTTATGGTTGTTATAACAACTGCAACACTTATATTTATGTGCTTCAAAATGTATTTAACCGCAGCAATTGAGACAAAGTAATTGAAGTGTTTTCTACTAGAGAATGGTTGACGTGCTCGGTTTAGAGCACATTTATTACCAAATTTTAGTGTCAAGTCTCGTAGTTTTGTATTGGTTTTATGTATATTATGCTTGATTTTGCCTTGATCTTGTTTTCGAGTTGTCTTAAGTTCATTTTAGGCACTTTTGATGATTTCTAGGTAAAAGGCGATGCATTCGAGCCTTTGACACACGTATCTTAGCTTGGGCAAGTGTTTGAAGTCACTCATGAAGATTCTACGGAGTTTAGAGAAGAGGGAAGTGAAAAGAGGAAAGAATGGTCTCAGATTCGACCGAATGTGAGAGACATTCGATCGAATGGTTGCAGATTCGACCGAATCTAAGATACATTCGGTCGAATGGATGACTACCTTCAAAGATCTTGAGCCTTGCCACTGGAAGAGCCAAATAGAACTCATTCGGGCGAATGAGCTTCCATTTGGCCGAATCAACCTATACATTCGGGCGAATGCTTGTTAGAGATCGATTCCTCGAAGCCTCTGGAATGGGCGAATGGAAGACCATTCGGGCGAATGGGTCCACATTCGGCCGAATGAGACATTTATTCGGGCGAATGACAGTGTTTTCCTCCGGATCAACTACTTCTTTTTAGGGCCGGCTCCTATGCATTTTAGGGTTTTCGTAGGTTTTTCTTATTTTGTTATAAATACCCCCTTCCTCTGATGAGAGAGGGGAGAGCTAGGTTTTACACTTTTATGCACTTTTAGATTTCTTAGCCTCCAAATTCTTTTAGTTTTAGCTTTCGGTTTTCAGTATTTCCTCACGCTTTGTAGTTCGAATTCTTTTCGTGGATATCAAATTGAAGCTTTTGTAAGTTTAATTCCTTCCTTTAATCTTAATTCATTGCTTTATTTCATTGCATGCTTAGTTCTAAGTTTATCGTTTAGTAGTATAATTTCTGGTTTTGTTTTCATTCTCGTAAATTCCTCCCATGTTCGTTTCTTTTAATATCTTTATGTCTTCAAGAATGAATATGAGTGAGTAATTCCTTTAGGGGTTTTGATTGGTGAAACCCTAGGAAAGCTATGATCTTTATTGCTTAAGGTTGTAGAAACGATGTTAATAAGTAGTTTCGGAATCCGATGCAAATCTTGTCCTGCCACTCCTTTGGAGACATAGGGCGATTATAGGTCGTTCATTGTGATTTATGGAATCACCAACTTTCTCTCGTATTCTTGGATGTCCATGCTAGTTATTATCAGATTTTCTGTAATCTATCATGTTCGGTTTTGAAAGCTTCATTCCTAGGGTGAATCTCTCGTATTCTTGGATGTCCATGCTAGTTATTATCAGATTTTCTGTAATCTATCATGTTCGGTTTTGAAAGCTTCATTCCTAGGGTGAAT
Organism: Dysphania ambrosioides; assembly: GCA_026401315.1. NCBI lineage: Eukaryota > Viridiplantae > Streptophyta > Magnoliopsida > Caryophyllales > Amaranthaceae > Dysphania > Dysphania ambrosioides. The sequence goes on from CM048659.1 coordinate 14,014,510, forward strand.
CCAATCTTGTCCCCATTTTTCTCTACTTGCTTTACTTCGTGATTTATCGTCATCTATTTTCTGCTTATTAGTTTTAATTGAATTTCCAACTCCAACTAGTCCGGTTGTGTTAAAAGTTGAAGTCTTGATATACCTTGTCTTCGTGGTTCGACCCCCTACTCCACTATACTCGTATAGTTTGTAGGTTGGAATAAAAATTGTTTGCATAACCTGTCTTTTAGTTAACGACCTAAAAGCTGGCTATCAATGGTGGCACTTAATTTATTTGATGTAGTTTAATATAAAACTGCAACACTTATATTCTTACCCCAATTATTAATTAATATGCAATTCACTACAAACCAAAGCAAATAGTCCAAATTATCCTTAACCCAATCATTTGCTTTGTTATTCTATAAATCTAAGCAAATAAACCGAAGTAATTAAGCCTTTTGTACTACTATACACTCCTCTATTATAGGTAATTTTAGGTTCACAACCCTTGTCTTTGGTGTGGTATTATTCTTTTCTTCAAAAGCTTTCCATATGTGACGAGATCTAGACTGACTCTAGTGAAGAATTGTCATAATTTTTACCAAACAATCCCTTCTTCAAGTGGTATTCAATCTAATTTATGTCTAGTTAGATCCCCTGCCATTTCTTTAAACACTCCAACACCAGGTCTCTAAAGTCCTCCTCCTACTCTTGCTCATTCTCTTCCGCTTACCCTTACCGATTCACCAAACACCTCCTCCTTATCAACCACCACCTAAATTAGTTGTGAAAGAGACACCAAAAGTGGTGTGGTCCTCCCTAGAATATAGAAGGCGACAAAGGAGGAGGGCTGAGAAAATACTCGAATGGGGGTCATTTTGAGTATGAGAAGGGCTTAAATTTTGATATTTTTAAGGTCAATGAAGGAGATTTCAATGCTTAGGCCTCAAATGTTGGACTTGAAAAAGAAAAGGTTGAATGGCTACCTCCTGGTTACGAGCCTAGACTTATTCATGTCATGTTGAAACTACTCTTGCCTCAGTACTTCATTAAGTCATAGCTAAGTAATCTTTAACTTTGTTTTAGCGTGTTCAATTATTATATACATGTCTGGTAGTTTATTATTGTTATGTGTGTGTCTGTATATCTACGATATTCTTTAAAGAATTTTATGATGTTTTGGGTTGTGATATTTGAGGATGTTGGTTGCCATTGATATTCATGTCGTTTTGATGTTTAGATGTTTTCAATCTCAAATATGTTTGGATGTTTTTACATTCTTCTTATTCTACTTGTTTTGTTTTTTGGATGTTTTTAGTTTAGGCATATTATTGTTTGTGCTTTCAGTATCATTCTAAGGATGTGTTTTGGTGTATTACTTAACAATGTTATGCTAAGTTTAGCATTATGGATCTAGTAATGTCATCTTAATGGTATCATGTATTTCAGATTTGAAAAGTTCAAATTATATTTTGGTATTATATTGTGTTCTTGGCATATTCCTCGGTTTAGCTTGAGACATGTTGTTTTATTATTCTAAGTGAACACTTACAAGAGGGGGAGTGAATTGGAAGTGTAAGATTGTTGACACTTTTTACGGAATTATTAAAGGAACTTATATCGGCGAAAGGAACTTCGAAAAGGAAGGCAAGAGATTTTTAGCATGGAAAGAATTTGTGTCCAACTCAAAGGAAAAACCATGATCGTCTAGGGATTTCTCAACTCTTTTCACTAATAGGGCAATCCTCGATTACAATATATTGGTTCTCTTGACTCGAGTTCCACTCAAAACAAGAGTTTCTTTCTCTAATTCTCTTCTTTTACTCTACTCCTTTCTCACTCAAGAATAAACTCTAAGACTTTTACGAGATCACTTAATCTTGCCACCCTAGTACAACTTAGTACTACTCTCAAAGATTACAATAAAAATAATTTTTGTGACTTTGTCACTCATTTGCATCTTCCTAGCAGCCCGTTTTATCCCATTTTACATCACTTTGTGGATGGTCTAGGCTTAGGAGTTTTCTTAATTTTCTTGTCATGTTGTTCTTGATTTCCCGCTATCTTTTCTACTTTTATGCATGTTAGGGGAGGCAAAAACTATCTCGACCTAAAAACCTGACCCGAAAATAGTGGTTAGGGCTGAAATTTTTGACATAGAAACTTAAATGGGTTGACACGAACCCGACCCGAAATTACATGAGTTAGGATGAAGGTTGAAAATTCTAACCCGAAAATTGCTCACGTAACCCGAAATTATTTTCGGGTCAAAATCAGGTTGGGTAAACCCAAACCCGACCTTATAACCTAACTATATTAGTTAAGTAAATTTAAAAAAAATTACTAGGACAGTCACCCACTCTGCCCAAACACCAAGCCCAAATTAAAACCCTAAAAGACAATTAAACTACTAATGTCAACTTGTTAACCGTTTCATCTCAACTCTAAAAGTTTTCTTTTTCTTCAGCCACTCTATTGCATAATCACATCTCTGGGGTGGCAAAGACTAATCAACCTGACCCGAACCCGACCCAAAAATAGCAGGTAAGATTGATATTTTTGACATAAAACTTATATGGGTTGACACGAACCCGACCCAAAATTAAATGGCTTAGGTTCAGGTTGGGGTTTTTAACCCGAAAACCTAAATGGATCAAGTTTGGGTTGGGGATAGTTGACCTAAAAGTAGGTGACCCAAACACAAACCCGACCTAACCTGATCCGTTTGCCACCCCAAATGCGTGTTTTCATGGCTCGATGCAGGTACTCAGTTAGCGTGAGCATGAGAATCAAGGAATAGGAGTGCATAGTAGCAAAATCAAGAAGAGAAGCTAAGAGGTTTCTTAAGAATTGAACCAAGAGGCCTATCAAGAGAAAAAGGCCTGAGTGGGCGCACAACTTGCTTTAAGCGGCCGCTCAGTTTAATGGAAATTGACAGACAGAGAGTTACGAGCGGACGTGTGCAGTTTCCAAGAGGGCGCTTCAAGGCTTAAGCTGCTACACATGGTTGAATTAAGCAACCACTTAGTTCACCTGAATCTGGGTATTGGGCTTTTGAGAGGGCGCCTGACTCTAAACTGAATGCCCACTCAACTCTATTTTGGTGATTTTATGCTTAACTCAAACTCTTTTATAGGGATATATGAGCAGCAAGGCACGGCATATTCATTGGCAATTCATTATTCTTAGTTTTAACATAGTTTAGTCTTTAAAGAGCATAGTTTAGGGTTTTACGTTTCCATCACAAAATTCTTAGATTAGTTGAAGAAAGATTTCATGGTTTTCACTGTCATCAACATATTCACATTATAGCTTGTTAGACATAAGAATTTCATCTATATATTAGTATTTCCTTCACTTTCTCTTGCTTTATATTTCGTAGTTTTCACCTATTTTCTGTTTTGTTTAGTTTTATGCTTATTGAATTCAAGTTTATTACATAATAGTTAATCGTTATTCGTGAATTTGGTAGTATGTCTTATTTATTCTATTTTGCGATGTTTGGTAGTCTTAGATATGAGTAGTTAGATTAGTTAGGAGATAGGGTGAAAACCCAATCCCAAGCATGGATGATGTTTAAAATATGGAGTTGGTTTCTTAATGATTAATGTGTGATTTGATGTCGGGTTTTGGTTGGAGTCTAGATAGGCCATATAGATTTCTTCTGTAACACCCCAATAATTCCTATTTTCCAAAAACCAAACCTTTTGGAAATTACCAATTTGCTACCGCCATGTGTTCAAACGTTAAAGCTATAAAACAGAGTTTTACAGCAAAAAACCAAAAGACTTTTTGAAATAACATTAATAATAAAACAAACTCCTAACATAACAAACTAGAACCACTAAGGCTCTTACTACAGTGTACTAAGTAACATTCAACTCAAATCCAAAACCCCCATGCATGAATGCTTGTTTGGATACCTGTCAATAATGTGCTCTTTAATAATTCAAATGTAAGTATTGGATCATCACACTATCATTTATAGGCAAACTCCATGACTAAAAAATACACAAAGCACGTAATCAGCAAGCTGAGTACATACAGATTACAAAGTATAACAATTGAAATAATAATTAAATAAGAATAAATACAAAATGTAATAACGTATTATGTAAAATTTTACTCAACTGATATGATAAATTAATTAATTATTCAGATTAAGCAATAGACAAGGTTGTCTCTCCCATATCCTGATTAGGACATCAAATAAATAAATAACCCATGCACTCCCGTCCGAGAGCATCAAAATAAAATGTAAAAATCCAGATGGTAAACGGGCGCGACTCCGTCACCATAGCTAGATGAGATCTCAACTAACCCCAACTTCAAGTTTAAAACTTTATAAAAGAGAGACTCGTAGATCACACGACCTCCAATAAAAGCCACGGATAATACCCCGTGAAACTTCAACCTCTGATTATCAATACTTAGATGTGCACTAGCCCAACGTTTTATTTCTTATCCTCTTTCTCTTTACGTGATTTATTGTTTAAACTCAATATACACAATCACCACAGCACGGACATGCAAATATTACAGTTATACAATCAATCTATGTTATACTATAATTTTTAACCTTTTAATTTCAATCGCAACTATTAAATCTGTTGAACAACGTCAACTACCCTTGTCATTAAGACTTAAAAGTTCACCTTTACTCCAATCATACTATCAGTAATGAAATAGTAATAATAAAAAACCTCATAGATTAATTAACAAATTAATTCCAATTTACTAAATCAATATTTCTCACCAAAAATATCTATTTCACGATTAGTATTGACAAATCATAATTATGACGTACCAACAATACCAGATCATACCTCTAATATAAAGAACATGAATTCTTTCAAATGATTAACTAAACAATCTCACCTAAAAAGGTTCCCTAAACATGATACTAAGTTTACATTTCACCCTAGATCATGGTCCTAAAGGTAACATTTTTCATATTTTATACGTACCTAGAGTAAAATAAACGGGCGACCACTTTCTCTATTATAAAGCACCTTCTAAAAATTGTTCTCTTACACCAGATAATACAACCTAAATCAATCTACCAACAACCAAGTTTACAACAATTGTACTATATTTTTGAAGACTCCAATCTAGTCAAATGTGTACTCCCTTGATTTCAAATGCATAAAAACAAGGCATTTAATTATTAACACCACACCACATTATGCTAGACATCCAATACCAACATTAATCCAATAGGCCAACGTCAAAATCTCCTTTACGCCACAAAGCATGAAAAATTGGCATATACCCACTCAAATCAAATAATCATTCTTAACACTATAACATGCAAATCAAAATTTCAAAGAGAAGACATAAAATAGTGTAGCTTAACATTTTCGTTTGGTAGACATCAAGTGTAGGGGGTCACGGCCCAATTCTAATAAATGGAAATTCCAATCCACATGCCCATAATCTCATGCAAGAACTAGCTTATTAAATGTACTTTGCTACAAAATCACGGTAGTGTTAAAGAGCCAAGCCATAAAATATTTTTGCCAGAATAATAACCCTCAAAATATTTCTAATTTCTCTCAATAGGCTTATGATCCTTACAATACTCCTCAGTTAACCCCACCTCCTTCTTTGCCTTGAAGTTTCCATGGAAGACATGTATTTGACAAATCAAACAGATAAGGGCACTTAAATTTGGTCTCAGAAAATGTTGTGCCGAATTATAGCAGCATAGAATGCCCATACTAAATAGCAAATACCTTAGTGGGATCTCATGTTTCTACAAAGTCCAAGTAGCATCAACCTACATTCCTTAAATACAAGACCTATGCATCAAATATATAAACATTATAAAATCACTAAGTGTAACAAAATCTAATCATTAATTAACAATAACAAATTACAACCCAACAATCAAAGATAAATACCATTTCATTATATCATAACACATAATACATAAGAATTAAGGGGAATCAAAGAGGAGAGAAGGAGGAAGAGGGAGGGGATGGTGGTCTGCTCACCGGTAGAGACCTACAAAAGGCGGAAATAGAGGACAAATTAAGGAGGTGGTAGGCAAGTTGGGGCAGTAAGCGACAGACAGGGACAACAAGGACTGGCTGCAAGCTGGGGCAGTAGGCTACATGATTTTATTTTATTTTGTTTGTATCGAAGTGTTTTCTAAATTGTGAAGAAAGTGAGGTTAGGTTTGGGTTATTTTTTTAGGTTGTATGGTTATTGGGTTGGATAGAGTTTGGGTAGGATAGAATTTGAGTAGGATAGAGTTTTGGGTTTAATAACTAATAAAAAAAAATTTCTTTTATAAAATAAGTTGTATGGTTAAAGTAAATAACTATAACTTAAAAAAATATATTTTATAATCTATGTAGAAAGTGTATATGTAAAGCATATAAGTTGTAAAATGTATATGTACGTATAGAAAATATTTTCAGTAAAATGTAATTAAAATTTCATAAATTAATGGGGGATTACAATCTACCCCTCTTAAAAGAATTTTCGTTCCCGAAACTTAACCCCAAAACTCAAGAATTTTGAAAAGATTGCTGTAAATTTATTATAATTACATGAGAGACTTTACATATTCTACTTATTTGCAACCAAATTCCTATAAAACACAATAAAAAGCGGGAATTTTATACGCATTCTACTCCTCTTAAAAGAAAAGAGTTACGACCCCGTAACTCACCTCATCAAAAAGTTCAGGATATATCTGTTTCATTGCATCTTTGGTTTCCCAGGTAGATTCTTCATACTCATGGTTAGACCACAGAACTTTTACCATTCGTATGTCTTTATTTTGGGTACTCCTCACTTTTTGATCCAAGATCTTGACTGGTCTTTCTTCATAGGTTAGGGACTCGTCCAATTGAATAGCCTCCGGTTGCAAAACATAGGTTTCTCTTGACATGTATTTCTTTAGTTGAGAAATATGAAAGACATCGTGCATTTTTCTCATACTCCATTGGTAAGGCCAATAAGGCTATGCTTCCTACACATTACAGAATTTTATATGGCCCCACATATTTGACACAAAGCTTTCCTTTCTTACCAAACCTCATTATTCCTTTAGTAGGCGACACTTTCAAGAAGACTTTATCACCTACATTGAATTCATCTTCCCTCCTTTTTGAGTCGGCATAACTCTTTTGCCTATCATGTGCTGTTTAATCCTCGACTGAATCACTTTTACTTTACAAACCATGTCTTCTATATATTTAGTCCCTAAAGTTATGCATTCTATAATATTATTCCAACACACTGGGGTTCTATAATTCCTTTCATACAGTGCTTTAAACGGTGTCATTCTAATTCTAGCATGATAATTGTTATTGTATGAGAATTCTATCAAATCCAACTGATCTTCCCAAGTACCTAGGAAATTTATCGCACAAGCTCTTAACATATCTTCCATAGTTTGGTTTTTCCTCTCCATCTGCTCATCAGTTGTAGGGTGGAGGTTGTACTCATTTTTAAGGTAGTCCCTAGGTTATTTTTCACCTTTTGCCAAAACTTAGATAAGAACCTCAAATCTCTGTCCGACACTATATCCCTAGGAACTCTATGTAAAAGGACTATATTTCTCAAATATGCCTTAGCTAATTGATTTTTCTTTTAAGTCTCCTTGATTGCTATGAATACAACTGATTTGGTGAGTCTCACAATCATCCAAATTGTATCATTTCCGGCTCTAGGTTGGATAACTAGTCACAAAGTCCATGGAAATTGAATCTCATTTCCATTTATGTATTTTTAGAGGTTACATCTTCCCCATGGGTCTTTTATGGTCTATTTTCACCTTTTGACACGTAAGACACCTAGGCACATACTTAACTATCTCTCTCTTCATATTTCGCCACCAATATATTTGCTTCAAATCTTTATACAACGTATCGCCCCCGGGATGCACTGAATAAGGAGTATTATGGCTCTCATCCATGATCTTGCTTTTGACCTCCTAAGAGCTTTGTGACACACGCCATCTCCCTTTAAATCTCAGACTACAATCTTTATGAATTTGGAAATCAGATTGTACCCTAGTAGACACTTTATCTCTAATCTTCTTTAAGGATTCGTCTTCATTTTTCTTTCCTTTAATTTCTTCAAAAATTGATGGTTCTAGGGATAAAGAATTAAATAGGTTTTCTAATTCCACATGGTTCATGACTTCAAGACTCAACTTTCTCATGTCCTCACACAACTCTTTGGCCACCACTAAGAATTAATAATATAACTCGATTTTCTACTAAGAGCGTCTGCAACCATATTTGCCTTTCCTTCATGATACTGGATATTTAAATCATAGTCTTTAATTAGCTCTAGCCACCAACATTGATGCATATTCAAGTCTTTCTGAGTGAAGATGTACTTGAGGTTCTTATGATCTATGAAAATCTTTCAGGTGACGCTATGCAGATAATGTCTTCAAATCTTCAAAGCAAACACAATTGTGGCAAGTTCTAAGTCATGAGTAGGATAATTGGCTTCATACGGCTTTAACTGACGTGACGCTTAAGCAATGACCTTCCCATTCTGTTGCAGTACGCATCCTAACCCATGCTTTTAGGCATTGTTGTATACTTCAAATCCTTCTTTTCCTTCGGGCAATGTTAGCACTGGTGCGGTAGTCAACCACTCTTTGAGGGTTTGAAAAGCCAACTTTCAACTTTAATCCCACACAAATTTAGTCTCATTTTTCACTAGGGTGGTCATAGGTCAGGCTATTTTGGAAAAGTCTTTGACAAATCTCCTATAATACCCCACCAAACACAAGAAACTCCTAATGTTTGTCACGTTCTTTAGAGTAGGCCATTCTCTAACAACTTTAAGTTTTGCAGGGTCTACTGAAATACCTTCCTTGGAAATGTAATGCCCCAAGAATGCTACTTGCTCCAACCAAAAGTCATATTTAGAAAACTTTGCATACAATTCATTACTTCTAAGGGTCTCTAAAAAAGTGCTCAAGTCTTTGGCATGATCCTCTTTATTCCTCGAATACACTAGAATATCATCAATGAATACTACTACAAATTATTCTCGCTACTCAAGAAATATTGATTCATTAGATCCCTATGGATTTGACCCTTACTTGTCTGTTACTTGTAATAGATTAAGTTGAGGTTTTATTAATAATAGGTGTCATGACAACCAATATCTAACCCTATTAAATGGCGCTGTTGCCAGGAAATGACATTTAGTATCAAGTTTTTAGTGTTTTTTACGAGTCTAGTTTGTTTTTACTTTACTTTATTCCAGTTTTTAATCTTATTTTTGTTTCTTTTCATTGTGATTGTAAGTTCTAACCTTCTATTAAGCTCTAATTTTGTATGCTATCAAGAAGGAGCAGCAAAGCACAACCATTAGCTCAACTAAATCTTGAATTTGAGTGTACAAATAGAGCTATAAGAAGAGGGTTGGGAGCAGGAAGTAGCTCACTTTAAGTAGAGGGCAAAGAAGCTGATTTAGATTCATCTCGCCCTATTCCTACAGAAGTAGAGTTCATCCATGACTTCTTTTCCACTCACTCTAATACAGTATTCATTATGGTTGATGGTACAAATAGACCCCTGAGGCAGTATGGAGCTCCTAAAGCATACCACATCCAAAGTGGTATGTTGCAACCCACAATAGAGGCCAACGACTTTGAGTTGAAGCCACACTGATCACTTTGGTGGAGAGCCATCCTTTTAGAGGAGAGAAATATGAGTCACCTCATGCCATGTTAAGTAGTTCATACTATTATATAGTCAAGGCTAATAATATGACTCAAGATTACATCAAACTGAGTCTATTCAAGTTCTCTCTGACGGGCAAAGCTAGTGAATGGCTTGGAGCCCAATTCTTGCGGACATGGGAAGAAGTGACTAGAGCATTCTTACATAAGTTCTTCCTACCATCAAAGATTACTGAAATAAGGACTAAAATTGCAACGTTTACTGGAAAAGGAGATGAAACTCTATTTGAAGCATAGGAATGATTCAAGGGTTTTATAAAGGCATGCCCACATCATGGAATGGAGAAGTGGTTACATTTTCATAGATTTTATAATGGACTGTCTCACTAGAATAAGACTATGGCTGGTAAAAACTGACCCGCCCCGAAAACCCGACCCAAGCTTGACCCAAAAATAGGGTATTAGGGTTGAGATTTTGACATGAAAACTTAAATGTTTTACCACTAACCCAACAAAAAATTAATGGGTCAGGTTAAGGTTGAAAATTCCAACCCAAAAATGACCCACCTAACCCAAAATATTTTCTCTTATTTTTTTTTATAATTTTTAATTAGTTAAGACATGACCCATAAGGTTTACTATTAATATAATTAGGCTGTGTATAGTATTTTTATTGGTAATTTATTTAAAGATTTACACTTTTTCACCAGTAGTTTGAGTATCAATATTCAAAGTTTGGACTTTAGACAATATGTCCAATACCTTGTGCTTGTTCACAAATTTATATTTCAAGTTCCAAGTTCACAAATTTATATTTCAAGTTCCAAGTTCACAAATTTATATTTCAAGTTCCAATACCTCACTGCAAATTATGCCATTACTCCACAAATTTATATTTCGAATATCTAAGAAACGTCCAAAACACTACCCATTCTCTGCCACCTTCCTTTCCTGTCCATTGAAAAATAACCCTATATTATCACTAACTGACTTAATTACATGCATACCCATCTAGCAGTCCATACTGCATCTTATCTTCTAATCTCAACCATTCATTTAATCCCTATCCTCAATAAATTCCACAAATAGGATAGTGCACCCTGTGCAAAACTCATGAGAAAATAACATAAAACGCAGAGTGATTGGACATGCTTATACAGTGGAAGACAGGTCAGCATGGGGTGGGAGACATATGAAAATTATTTCTTGCAAAAGTTGGTAAAAGTGAAAAAGTTATACTTGGTAAACGTGAAAAGAAAAGAATTTCTGCAGAAGTCACTGTAGCGCATGGACAATCTATTTTTTATGCATCGGGAATCATGAAAAGAGGCCAGAATTAATGATACAATACACGAATGAATATTATGTAGTCATTCACTAAACATTTAGTTGTACACCACTAAACATGTGAGAAGAACCCAATTAACATTTCTATACTTGGGTGAATTAGTTCAAAATAATTCATTGAAAGTTTTTACAATGAACATTTTATAACGAGCCACTAAACATTTAAGTGTAAATGAATGAACATACAAGTGTAAACGAATGAACATTTACGGTTTTGTTTGAATGAACATTACATATCAGTACAAAAATCTAAGTTATTGTATTGGGAAGGAGTATTTTTTTTAATGATGATGCGTGGATTTTTTTACAGATATTTTATACATTTTTGATTCACCATTCACACAATTCCACTAACCATTTTCAATGACCATTTAGTAAATCTCACTGACCATTTAGCTTATTCCACTGAACATTTGTCCATTTTCACTGACCATTCACATAATTCCACTGAATAATTCATTCATTTCACTGAACATTTGCATAATTCCACTGAACATCTCCCTCTTTTCACTGAACATCTACTAAATCTCAATGACCATTTACTAAATCTCACTATATCATTTACCTTATTCCACTGAACATTTCTCCATTTCCAATGACCATTTACATAATTCCACTGAATATTTCATTCATTTCCCTGACCATTTACTAAATCATTTATCGATCATTAAGCCAATTCCACTAAACATTTTACTCCCATTTTACTAAACATTTTAGTCAATTGCAATGAACATCTAATTACATTCAATGATCATGTTCTTCATTTTCAATGACCATTTTTTAACTCTTACTAAACATTTAGTTATGTACACTGACCACGTATTTTATTTCACTGACCATCTAGATAATTCCACTGAACATCCATTCCGACTCCACTGAACATGTCTTCTACTTCACTAAACATTTTAGTATTCTCACTGAACATCAAATTAACTCCACTAAACAAGTCCTTAATCTCAATGACCAATTAGTTAATTCAAATGAAGGGAAGCACCGGGAGAGAGAGAGAGAGTGAAATGGAAGTGGAAGGGTTGGAAGTGAAAATATTTATCTTTCTTATTTGGGAAAATGGGGAAGAAATGATGGTAGTTGAATGGGGAATGCACAACTGTTATATTCCTTGAAACGAGACACGTCCAGTCATACCCAGATATGACGATTTATGGGGAACTGCAAATGGTCACTGGGTTGGGGTAAATGGTCAGTGCATTATCTAACGTGTAAAAGCCCCTCCAGCCACTTGCGTTTTGTGTTATTTTGGGCTGCATTTTACACAGGGTGCACGATACGCATCGTGCACCCGGGTGTAACGTCCATATACTGAATAAATTCTCTCTTCTCCTCATTCATATCCCTAGCCTTATCATCTCCATTATCTCTCCTCTAAAACTTTAAATTTCTAAGATTTACATTTTAGAGATCTAATTCCTGTAAGTTCATTGCTATAAATAAAGGATTCGTTCGACGATCTATGATTCGAGTACAGTTTTTTTGGTGTTCATCTATGATTGATGATGATCTTGAAAATCCAATTCAACCTTCTATGTGTAGCAGAGATGTTACCGGATTTACTAAGTTCTATAATCCATGGACTTGAATTACTCGAGTTCTAATGATACCACTATCAATTCATAGATACAGTGAGTCTTTAGATTTGTTGTCTTTAGATTGTTGGATCGATGTTCTTTTGCATGTTTTGATTCTCGCTATTTTTAATGATTTTTCGCTAGTGGAGTGATTTTCTTAGGTATATTGCTATAAATTCGCCAAAATCTATTGATATTTTAAACTATATTGCTAAGATTTGAAAGATTTCTTTGAATTGATATGGATTTGAAGTTTTAATATGTTCTCAAATGTGCCTTATAGATCCTACCGTGAATTTTTCCATAATTAATTTATTCTTAAAGTTGTCAATATCTATTTGCGACCATGATTGGTTTGAATAATCGGGCTCTTTTGTCAAAGAAAAATCGAGGTTGATGTTAAATCTGATAGTTTGAAGATTATCCTTCAAAAGCTTGCTGAATCTTTATATGCCATACTACTTTGTGGTAAACTAGTAATCTCATAATTTGAATAGTAAATCTGGAATAGATGCCGATGAACCTAGTGCTCAATTTTTTATTAAATCAGGATCGGTGATAAAATGTCAAGACATGTGATATTCAAAATGGTGGCCTTATGGGATCACTTAATTTTGACTTCGCGGGTGGACGTGCTGTATATCGAAGGATTTTCTTTAAGTGGAAGAAACAAGCATGATGATTTGTAATGAAAATCCATTTGATGTGTAGTATCGTGGTATTAAAAATTCACTCGATTTGTAATACATTTGTTTATTTTTAATTGTGGTTCTTAATTTGTTAAGAATTTATTTTGGTATGTAATATTTAATTCGACTTCTTAGACTTTAATTATTTTGTTTGAAAACAGTTCGAAAATCAGGTCATTTTTGGGTCAAAACAACCCAGTTTAAAAAATTAAAAATTAGGTCATTTTCAGGTTGACCCAATCCTGAAAATATCATTTTAGGGTTTTCAACCTGAAAACTTAAATGGATCAAGTTCGGGTGGGGGGGGGGGGGGGGGGGGGACTAACCCGAAAGTAGTCAACCCAAACACGAACCCGACCCGACCTGATCCGTTTACCACTCCTAAATAAGACAAAGCAATATAGGCTATTAAGCACATCAACTTTGATCTCAAAAGTGCAGGTGAAAAGAGACTCCTTGACCTTCTTGAGTTAGAGGAACCTCGAATGAACTCATATGATAGTGCAAGAATCTACAAAGCAAGAGCTAAAGAGTGGCACGATAAGCATATTGTGAAAAAGGAGTTCCAAGTGAGTGATAAAGTCTTATTATACAACTCGAGGTTGAAGTTATTCTCGAGGAAGCTAAAATCAAGATGGAGTGGCCTGTTTAAGATATTAAAGGTATTTCTGCATGGTTCAGTAGAAATATGGAGCAAAACATTTGGAACATTCAAGGTAAATGGACAGAGGCTCAAGGTTTACTACCAAGGTGGTGAAATCAGGAATATCTTGTCGACATATCTGTAGCCACCTTAGACAACTGAAAATCATGAATAATGTCAAGCTAGTGACATTAAAAGAGCGCGTACGAGAGGCAACTTGAGTTTTCTAACCTTTCTTTTTATTTTCTCTCTTTAAGATTCATAATTTTAGCTTTGGAACTAACTTTGCATGGATTTTCATAATTCAGGTACAATGCACCCAGGAAACAAAGCCTTGAATGAGAAAAGGTTGGGGTAAAAGTGTTTAAGAGGAATGATGAAAGTCTAGGTCAAAAACATTGCCAAATAGGAAATTCAGCAGAAATGCAGATAAAGGTACTGAAGTGTGAAAATTATATCTGAGCAGGCACTTGACCTGTCAAGAGCGCCCGCTCAGGTTAAAAAGATAGAGCAGGCAGAGAGCTTTGAGCGGGCAACAAGTGGTCAGCAAGCGCCCACTCGAGAGGAAAAATGACCCTGAAAAATAATGTGAGAGACTGCTCAATTTCCTTCTAAGCGGCCGCTTATAAGAAAAATTTTGAGGGGTCAAAGAGTTTTAAGCGGGTAGCAAGCGCCTAATCATAAGGAAAATGGAGGGCATGTAACTGAACTAAGCGGCCACTCAAAATCCTTCTGTGCAGCCGCTTAAAAGAAAAAAAAGTGGGGGTCTAAGGCTTATGAGAGGGCGCTCATAATCCTTCTGAGCGCCCACTTATACTGCATTTTTATGAGTATTCTAGAATCTCTTAAACACGATTTCAGTCCTTTCTTCCTCCATTTCTTTCATTTCTTCATCTTCATCTTTTCAAAACCCATTCTCTCTCTAAAATCCCCATAACCCTGTCTCATAATTTCCTTTATAATTCACTCAATTCTCCATATTTTTGCTCTAAATTACCACCATTCTCTTCCTCTTCTCTTGATCTACACTTTAATATAATTTATCTTTTTCAAAAAATACCCACCTTCACAAAAAAAAACCCTAAATTCAAACGTTTGTTTTTTTTTTTTTGAAATCTTTGGTATTTTGAGTTCCTAGCTTGGGATTTCAGACTAAGGAACAAATTAGAGCAAGTTTCATTTGAGATTTTTGGTATTCTCTAAAACCTTACTCTTTTTCAAATTCTTTTTTGATTTTTCATGAATTGTAAGTTGATTTTCTGAAAATTGTTGTTACATTATTGAGATTATAGTATTATGGTAATTTTTAGGCTTGATTATTGATATATTTTAGAGTATTTGTTTAAGAGAACTTAGTGAATTTAGGTTGAATACAGAAAACCAAAAGATAGTCATTATAGTTAAGTGATTTGGTTCCTTGCTTTGGTGTTGTAGTTGGTTGTGAATTGAATTTTGAGAAATTAGGTTGTTGAATTTGGAAAATAAAATACCTTTGAGAAAAAAAATTCCAAGAAGAAGTCAAATACTTCTAAGACTCCTAGTGCTTCCCAATCCTCACAACCTATCATTCCTTCGTTGAAATTCGTCAACCTAATTCACAAACCATACTATGAGAAATAAAAAACTGAAAGATCTTAAGCACTGGATTCTTTGAACCCGACTCTTTGGAGAAATTAGGAATCGAGAAGGACCTCTATGGGTTACTCAATGTCTTGGAGTGGGCCAAATTCTCCGAGCTCAAGAATTTCACATATAAGAGGCTAACCCTAAAATTCCCAGCTTCTTTAAAGAGAACTTTGATTGGTGAGAATGATTACCAAATCACTTTTCAACTGTTTAACCAACCCTAGACTATTACTTGAGTTAAATGCCATAAAGTTCGAATCACCCATATGTTCCAAAAAAGCCATAATGAAACACAAACATATTTAGCTAAGTCAAGCATGATCCGATATTGGGAAAGCATAATAAAAAATTGTTCATCCAACAAAATAGAAGAAACATACAAAAAGATTAAAGAAAAATAAGAAAATATCCAACATCAAAGGTACTATTAATAATAGATATAAAAGGTTAAAGGGTAGGTAGATTGTTTTTAAGGTTGGGGTGAGGTGAGAGTTGTGTCTTCATCAAATTTGTTCTTCTTAAGAGCATGAACAATAGCTTCCATTCACGAGCATAGATTAAATCAACGCATTCACTAATCCTTAGAGAACTAAAATTCTTAAATTGATATGATCAATGGCAACATCAAGAGAACCTATAACATCATTCTAAGATTGAAAATTCTTTCTAAATTCAAATGCCTCAAGTCTACTGAATGATGTGAACCCTATTAGAGGACAAGATCCTTTTCAAATTGGAACTTGTTCCTTTTGGGATATATTGACTACTCTTTGTTACTCAGGTTCATCTTCACTTGATTCATACTTGTGTGCTTGTTTAGTTTAACCTTTTCAGTACAACATTGTCATCATTACTCACATACTCTCCTTTTTTATTTAATTTCTTCCCCATTAAATTTTTCAATTTCCTCCTTTAACACCTTTTTATGCTCAACCTTCCCATCCTTTTCAGTCTCCAATTCTTTTTCAGTATGTAGGAGCCTGATTCAAAAACCTTATTTTGGGTTTCCATTTTCATGGGATAGATTTAGTGGTGGAGCAGTGAATTTTGATGGTTGAGAAATATATGGGTACGTAGTAGAGTAGTGGGGTATTTTATTTGGGAAGGGAAATAAATTTTTTGGGGGTTTGAGTTTCACGGGTAAAGGGGATTAAGAAAAAGGTTTGGGATTTTTGGGTTTAATTTTTTCCACGGGTGGGTAGGAGTGAGTTTAGGTGAAGTGAGTATTTAAGGTAGTTGGAAAGTTTAGTATTTAATATTCCATAATTAGAGGACTCTTGAGTTGATAAAAGATAAAATTTAGGAGCATGTTTCTATAATAAATTTGACGCACTGTACATACTTACAAAAATAAAAAAACAAAAATATAGAAACCAATTTGGATTAACTTCAAGAAATAATTTAATTAAGAATTAAAAGACAATAAAATAAAAATAAATAGAAATACACAAATAAATAAGGAAAATAAGAAAATAAAAAATATCTTAACCAAATAGCATGAATCGAAACAATGCAACACATTTGAAAAATTAAAATCACATAAGTGCAATATCATAACTCAAAAGGAACACAATATGAAGTTTCTTTGCATGGTAAGACTCTAATTATGCAAAAGCAAAAAATACATTGCGTCAGGTTTGCTTTTATGTTAGTCATAATCATCTTTACCTCAAAATAAACTTTATGTGCACTCACTGGATTCGCATCATGTCAAGTTTCATTCTCAATATTTCACACTTTCCTTTTTCAAAAGCTTTGTAAAAATTTCAACAATTTAATTTTTGGTTTGATAAAAATCTAACCTTATAAAGCCTTTTTCAACATTATACTTTGGAAAATGATGCCTTATATGAATATGATTTACATTTAAAATGATTTACTAAATCTTTAGAAATGCAAATGGCAGTAGTGTTATCATAATAAATTGGAACACAATCAAGCAGCAGCAACAACATAATCTACTTCAGATGTGGATAGGGCAACAATATTTTGCTTCTTGGAGCCCCAATAAACCATGCATGGACTAAGAAATTGAGCCATACCTATGTAATCTTGTGGTTTACCAAGTCTCCAACATAGTCGACTTCAGCATAACCTCTTAAGTCAAATAAATCGCTCCTAGGATAAAATAAGTACATATCATCTATTCCTTTTAAATACCTAAGTATCCTTTTCACTGCCGTCATATGAGTTTATTTGGGATTTGATTGGAAACTAGCACACAAACTAATGCTAAAAGAAATATCAGGTCTACTAGCAATTAAATTTAATAAGGAACCAATCATCCCTCAAGGCCCATGTAAGTATGATTCACCTTAGTAGTTTCTAGAGCATACTTCTTCAAAAGTTCCTTTTATATACTTTTATTGGTGTATCATTGTTCCTTTTTCGTTTGCTTGATTTGCAATCCAAAAAAGAAGTTCAATTCTCCCATCATGCTCATTTCAAATTCACTGCCCATTAGATTTGCAAAGTACTTGCTTAAAATTTCATTAGTTGCACCAAAGATAATAACATCAACATATACTTGCACAACTAATAAGCCAGTTCCTATTAATTTTAAAAACAAAGTCTTATAAATTTTGCTATGTTTAAGTAATTTTGTAAAAGGAACTTCGACAACCTTTCATACCATACTCTCGGAGCTTATTTAATACTAGGGGTGTTCAAAAATACCTGACCCGACCCGATGACCCGTTGACCCGACAATAAACTGTCGGGTTTTTTTTTTAAAAAAAAATATTTTTCGGATCAAGTACCCGACCCGGTAAGAAATAGAATAATCGGGTCGGGTCATGGGCCGAAAAAAACTATAATCGGGTACCCGGGTACCTGATATATATTTTTTTTTAATTAAGTTTTTGTTGTTTTACTGTTTTAGTCTTAGTCTTAGGGTTTTTTTTGTTTTATTGTTCTCTCGCATGCTTTGCTCGCAGCCTTAGACTTAGTCTTACTATCTTAGACTCTTAGTGCGACCATACTGCGGTACTGCCATCATCTTCACAGCCTCACTGTATCTTCATTTTACTGCTCTCGGCACTGTCGGCAGCCATAATTAGTCCCTCACAACCTCAGTCCCTCACAGCCTCACTCAGTCACTCTCGAGTCTCAACCTCTAAGTCTCTCACACTCTCGCCGGAGTTCTCGTCTCTTGTCTCCCAGGTTAGATCTGATTTTGTTTTTGAAATAAACTCTATTCTTTCTTGACACTCAGATTTACATCTTTCATGAAGTATATCATTGCTACTGTAAGTCTGTAATTTATACAATGATACTCCTATTTATTTGATCGCATACAACAGAGGTGAGCTTCAGAATTTGCTTCTATACAACAGATCTTAAATTCTAAATCTTACATCTTTTCGATTAATACATCTCTATTTAGTATCATATGTGCATGAATATGGACGCCCAAATGCTGGCACTCAAATTCCCATTAAGTTTTTTAAATTTGGTCCACCCACAATTAGTCCACAACACACCAAAAACTTGCCTTATTTACACGCACAATACAGGTGAGAATGTGATATGACCCATGTGATGTGATTATCCAATAGTACACTAAGATTGAAAAGTTTATTTTATTTGGGCTTCACTTCACAAATAAAGCAATTACACTTCCAATTTGAGATTCTGTTCCTAGTTAGATGATTAGCTACAAGTTGTTTGCCTTACAGTGAGCAAATTGGGTCAAAAGTCATCATTAATTTCGATCTACGAGAATAGAGAGATATCAATATATCATGGTCTTGACTTTATATTATTCCTGTATAATAATCCTCATTAGCAGATGCTGGACATGCTGAATATATGCTACATGTGTATATATTCTTGTTAAATTTGCTTTGTTATAGAGCATTGCTTATCATTTGTCATAATCTTCGACAGTATAATCATAGTGGAAGCTGTGAAATATTATAGTATTGCATTTGGGGATGTCATTATCTTTAATTAAAAATATCTTTAATTAAGGTTTTTTGAATCATGAATGTCATCATTTGGGGATGAATCTAATTACATGATGGAGGTGAATTCAAGTAAAACAATTAGAGATGACGAGTCCGATGATGAGATCTTGAAGGAGACTACAACAAGAAAAAAGAAGAAAAGAGAGGGGAAGAAACCTCAAGCAGTAAATGAAAGAGGTAAAAGGAAAAAAACCTCTTCTGCTTGGGATCATTTTGAGGCAATTCCTAGTGATGAGATTCATGCTAAATGTGTTTACTGTGGGGCTAAGATTAGTTGTTCACCTAAAAATGGTACTAATGCCATGACACGCCATACTAATAGGTGTAAGAAATCCCCTTTTTACATGGATAAAAAACAGAAAATCTTGGATTTTGAGTCTAGGACAAAGATTAACACTGATGGCACTGTTGAGACCTATAATGTTCCTAAATTATGGAGATTTAATCAAGATGAGGCTAGGAAAGCACTTGCTAAGATGTTGATTGTAGATGAGTTGCCATTTGCTTTTGTTGAACGTGAAGGTTTTCGTCAATTTTGCAAAATTGTTTGTCATGAGTTTTTTCTTCTCTCGTGCTACCATTACTAGGGATTGCTATGGTCTTTTCATTGAACAAAGGAAAAAATTAAAGAATTTTTTCAAGAACTTTTTGTCTTAATACAGATACTTGGACTTCTGCTCAAAATTTGTCATATATGTGTCTTACTGCTCATTTTATTGATGATAATTGGAAACTGCACAAGAGAATCATTAACTTTTGTCAAGTTGGTGGTCATTTTGGGGAACTTATTGGAAAATCTGTTGAAAAGTGTTTGTTAGATTGGGGTTTGAAAAGAGTTTTGACTCTAACAGTTGATAATGCTAGTTCAAATGATCTAGCCATTAAATACTTGAAAAAGATTCTTAACCTTTGGGATGGTTCTGTGTTAGAATCTAAGTTTTTGCATATGAGATGTGTTGCATACATCTTAAACTTAGTTGTTAAAGATGGCTTAAAAGATGTGAGTGTTTCAGTTTTAAAAGTATGTGCTGCTGTGAAATATGTTAGGTCGTCGCCTTCTAGGCTTCAAAAGTTCAAGTCTTGTGTTGAAGAGGAAAATATTTACTCTAAAGGACTTGTTTGATTAGATGTTGAAACAAGGTAGAACTCTACCTATTTGATGCTTAAGACTGCCTTGGTGTTTAGAAAAGCTTTTAAAAACATGAAAACAAAGTTCCTTCCTTACACGAGAGAGCTTAGGAAGCAACCAATAGGGGGGGCTCCTGATGATGAGGATTGGGATAAAATTGCGAGTTTCTTGCCTTTTCTTGAGATTTTTTATGATGTTACATTGAAATTGTCTGGATCTCGTTATGTTACGGGTAATACTTTTGTGGAAGAAATATATGATATTGGGTATACTATATCTAATTTTAGTAGTGATCCAAATGATGATATCAAGAGTATGGCACAACAAATGAAGGTGAAATTTGACAAGTATTGGTCAAATATTCATAACATCAACCTTTTAATGTTCATTGCATTGGTTCTTGATCCAAGGAACAAGTTGAAGTACACAGAGTACATTGTTCGCAATTCGTATGATGTTAGTAATTCCTACATCTTGTGCGAATGAATCAAAGATACATTAAACTCATTATTTGATTGTTATGCAAATACAATGGGTTTGTCTTCTTCTTGTGCCTCTGCAATGTACTATGAAGGGGTGAGATAGAACAAGGAAGAGGTGTCGCTAATGTATCTAGATTGAAGAATAACTTCAAGAGGGAGAGTGGGAATGAAAATAATGCCAAGGGAATCACTGAATTGGAGAAATATTTAAGGGATAACCTAACCTGAAAATGACAATTTTGATATTTTGGCATGGTGGAGTGCACAAGGAAAAACATATCCAATTCTTATGATGATGGCTCGGGATATTCTTGCTATTCCAGTTTCTTCCGTTGCTTCAGAGTGTGCTTTTAGCACGGGAGGGCGTGTTCTAGATTCTTTTCGCACTTCCTTGAGTACTAAAGTGGTAGAAACCCTTGTTTGTGGCCAAGATTGGATGCGTCATTCTAATGTACCTATTACAATCGAGGAGAACTTGCTAGAGTTGGAAAGTATGGAAGAAGGTAACTTTATCAACATAATCTCTTACTTTTTAAAATTTGCTATTATAATATTAATATATATGATGTATGTAATTAATTAATACTAACTTAGTTTATTGTAATTTGCACTTTTATAGGAATGAAAGACTTGGTTTTGGAGCAACCGACGATTATCATTGATGAGACAATTGAAGTTTCGGATCTCACAAATGAATGAAATGTCCCCTCCCATTTACATTTAGTTTGGTTTGTGCCATTAGTTTAATTTAGTGGTTATGTAAAGTTTAAACTACTGAACTTGTAATGCTATGGCACTAAGTTTGATTTTGGTACACTATATTTTGAGGTTTTGCTTATGTGCACCAAAATAGTGAACTTTTGATTAGTGTTTTTTTAGCATATGACATTCAGTTCATCCTCTTGATTTTTTCAAGGGGGATGATTATGGAGTAGTGTCAAATCATGGATGCATGATACACTCACTACTCAAAATTAGATTTTTAGCAAAAAAAAAAGTCATTGAACACAAGTTTTTTAGTAAAAAATAATAATAAAAATTAACCGGGTACCTTGTGACCCGACCCGCTTTAAGCGGGTCGGGTCATGGGCCGATTTTTTAACTACCCGATATATCGGGTACCCGGTATATTGGGTACCCGAAAGTCCGGGTACCCGATAATGAACACCCCTATTTAATACCATAAAGAGCTTTGTCAAGCTTGTAAACAGGGTTAAGAAAGTTGGGATTTTTAAAACAGGGGGTTTTCCACAAAAACACTCTCATTCAAATGACCATTAAAAATGCGTATTTTACATCCATTTGATAAAGCTTAAAATCCATGTAAGCAGCAAATGTAATTAAAATTATAATAGTTTCTAGTCTAGTAATAGGAGCAAAAGTTTATTCGTAATCAATACCTTCTTGTTGGTTGTAGCCCTTCACAACTAATCTAGCCTTGTTTCTAACAATTGTTCTATATTCATCAAGCTTATTCCTAAAAACTCATTTGAGTCCAATTACCTTTTGATGTTCAAGCTTTGGCTCAAGATGCCATACCTTGTTCCTTTTGAGCTCGTTGAGTTCCTGTTGCATGGCTACAATCCAATTATCATCCTTCAATGCATTAAGTTGATTATTAGGTTTCAATGTGGATAGGAACGCATGGAAGGCACAAAATGATATCTTGTCTGAGTTCCTTTCCCAATGTCGCTTATAATGAGATCCATTGAATGAAATTTCTGATGCTTTCAAGGTTTAGGCTAAAAATTTCCATCTAGAACTTATCCCGAACCTTCATCATTGGAACTTGCTTCTTCAATTAGAACTTTGGGCTCTAAGTTCATCTCATTGTTTGCTTCTAGAACTTTGTCATTTCCTTGCTCTTTAGGACTTCATCTCCATTATTTACTAGACGTTCTTTACTTGGTAAAATCTCTTCATCTAGATTAATGGAACGCACCAACCCTATCTCAAAGTCTTCTTATTCCTTTTCAAGGGTTTGTATTTAGGTTTCATAAAAAAAAATATGTACAGATTCTTCAATGCACATTATTCTTTTATTATAAACTCTATAGGCTTTGCTATTAAGTGCATAACCAAGAAACATATCCTCATCACTTCTAGCATCAAACTTCTCTAAGTTCGTTTTTTCATTATCATGTACGGAACATTTATAATTGAAAGGCCTAAATAAGAAATGCTTGTTTTCTTCCTTTAAGGAGCTCATAGGGTGTCTTGTTCACCAAAGGCCTAACCATGACACAATTTATGATGTAACATATGATGTTGCAACATTATAGTATTATTTTACAATGTTTTAGTTAGTTAAGGAACTTACCATCACTTCTATCCATGTTGATGTCTGCTTTTCGGCTCGTTCTGCTTGTAAAGTAAGTCTTTTTAGCACACTGGAAAATGGAATTGATTAGTTTAAAAGTCCAACTCATATCAACCTCAGCTTGTAATGTAAATCTATTGATAATACTTACTAATTAATAATCGCTCTTAGCTTAGTACTACGCATTGACCGAGCCGAGTTGAAGAAGTATATTTTCCCACTACCCACAAAAATGACTAAAAACATCCAATGTGCACTACATTATAAGAAATAAGTAATTAGCATTATATTTACATAATATATGCATTACTATACTCTAAATTAAATGTATAAGTAATAAGCATATGCATCACACATCAAATTGGCCATAATGGTATAGCTTAACTTGATGAACGGGAACTTTGTTAGAACACGACCCCATGTCATTAGAAGCAGGAACCTCACCATGCCATAGCCATACGTGGTATTGTTGCCTAAAGCCACACCGGATCACATGGTCCCTCAACTCTCTTATACTACTAACTGTATTCACATTATCGCAATCAACACAAGGGAAACACACCTCATCATCTCCAATGTTATTTAGGTGTTTCAACACTTGTCTACAAAACTCCTCAACTCCATTCTTGAACTCTAACGAAGCACGATTACCATACATCTATTTTTGCTCCATAATTTGTGTTATGCCCTATTTAACATGTAAGAGATTAAATAACAATCTAATTAATACTCAATTTACGCATAGTTATATATATAATTGCACCTAAGTAGCTTACCAGAAATAAGGTTAAGAGTTCAATCTATAGTTTAATTTACTAAATTCTTCTAGAGATATTATTTTTGTTCTATGCTTTGTAAATCACTACAGATTCTAAAAAAAATTGGCAGAGTTTCCTTTGTAAATCCAACATTTCCCAATTTTGAAAATAGATTTCCAAACCTATTTATATGAATTTATTTACAACCACAACCAACACACAATGTCATGTTACACACAATATCATAGAAGTGAAATTCACATTACTTTACACCACTTTAATTCAATCGTCTTTGCATTGCTTCCTACGCATGTTTAATTTGTTTTTTTGTTTGATCATTAAGCTTAGTTTTTGCTCTCATCTATTTTCCTCTTACCTTTTCTCACCCTTTTAAATCCCATCAAAATTACTACTTCAAAGTAAGATCAAGCCTTCCTTACCTTTCTTTATGTTTGTTTGTTTGTCTTGATCATTAAGCTTCAATTGCCTACCTAGCTAAAAATCCAACAATCCCCTTCCCCTAACCCTAATTCAAACAATCCCCTAAACCTAATTCGAACTAACCCTAAATAAAACCTAACACAAATTAATATTAAACCCCTTCACCTTGCCCCTAATTCAAACTAATCCCTTCTCCTAACCCTAATTCAAACTAAACTCTTCCCCTAACCCTTATTCAAACTAACACCTTCCTCTAACCTTAATTTGAAACTAACCCCAAGTTACCCTTAGTCAAACTAACCCCAACTAACATAACCCTAAGCCAAACTAACCCCATGCCTTCATTCGTTTCCTAGCCCTAATTCGAATCCCCCATCATTAAAATGAAATGAATAGAAAAAAAATGAACAAAAAAACAAAAAGATATGCACCAAAGATCACAACTTAAAACCCACACAATACCATTTATCAAACTATGTAGAAAACGAAGAACAAATGAGAGACATACCTTGAATTACGGGACGGATCGGAGATGGCAACACGGTGTTGGTGGGTGGCAGAAGTGGGTCACGCCAAAAGCTTGTAGAGTTGGAAAATATGGCGGTTTAGCTCAAGAGAACACGAGAGTCGGTGGCGCGAAAGAGAACACGAGAGGAATTAAAGAAAAAATGAGAGGCGCAGCGCAAATACGAAGTGCAAAGAAATAAAAAGAAATTAAAGATGTCGGTTTTTTTTTAATTTAACTAGACTAATATGCGGCAGGTCTACCTAACAACCGGCGCATATTAATGTTACATGGAATTAAATTGCAGCAGGTCTATCTAAATACGCCGCATATTATTGCTAGATGAAATTAAAATGCGGTGGTTTCACAAACATAAGCCGCATATTATTAATTTTCCTAATTAAATTGCTGCGTTATTGGTTTTACACCGCAAATTGGTAGCCGCATTTTATTATTATTTTACTAGTGTTGACAACTTCAGCCCAAAAGTTCTAAGACAGTCCACTTACTATCATCATTATTAAACTTTTTGTTTTGAAACTTGGTTCCATGGGCAGTCCTTAAGTGTATCATTTGATGGCTTGTTGACTTTTTCCATTTGTTAGCCTATGCTGTAAACTCATCAAAAGCCTCATCTTTGCTGTACAAAAAAAATCCACATATAATCTTGAAAAATCATCAATTATAACCAATACGCTTAACACTTCTACTTTGCACTTGCATAGGACCCACAAATCCATATGAACAACTTCCAATGATTTTTTGTGCTTACTATGTTTTTTAGATTTGTAGGAACTCCGAACATGTTTTTCATTCATGCATGCTTCACACAAATTATCATTTTTGGAACTTTACTTTATCACAAAATTGTGAAACACTTAACAAATTATGCATCAAACCCTCAACTAAAAACACATTGTCAATGAAATGGTAACTTGACCTTCCTACATTTCCAACAACAACTATGTTGCCCTTCTTGTTATCACCAAAAGTCAAAGTTCCTCCCATGTAATCTTCTAATGAGAGAAACTTAGATCTATCTTCATTCTCCATTCATGTGTTTGGAACACCCAATGTTGAAATACCACAAGTTGTTCCCCTCACTAGAACCTACAAGAAAACTAGTTGTTAGAATTAGGAACCCAGGTTTCCTTGGGTTTCTATACAAATTGAAAAATCAATCATTTTCTTGATCAAAACTTACTTAATACTTCTTTCATTACAGTGTTCCTTTTTGGCACATGTTCCACTCAAATGACTAGTGTGTCTAGAAAAGGTGTAAACTTTACTACTAGGAAGATCCACATACTTATTTCTTTTGCCCTTCTTTTTTCGTAAAACCTAGACCTTCGGTCCTTTTTCCTTGGCCTAATTCTATCTATTTTGGTACTCTTAGTTGTTTCACATTTTTATAAAGACTCTTTGGCAGTTTCTAAGTCAACTTTTTAACTTTCAAATTCCTTATTAAAACTACCAATTGGAACTTCAATTGAGTTATTAGTGAGAATTACATGAAGAAGTGTATAATGTGTCAACTCAACATTAAACAAGACATTTTCATTTTTTAAACGTTTACAAGTTTCTTTTAAAGACAAGTTCTTGTCCATTAACTCAAAAAAATGATTTTGAATGTCAGCTCTAGTATTAGTAAACGTGATCCTTACATAAGTTTATAGCTTTGTCACTCTAAGCCTTTTTAAGACTTAAAACTTTGTTAACCTTTTTAGCTTCTTTCAACAGATATATAAGTTTTACTTTAGATAAGACCTTAAGAGAATCAGTACTTACCTGTTCTTCAATATTCGAAGTGTTGGCATGATCATCTAGAGTAACCCTTAAGCAAATGTTATCACATTCTTCTTTAAGTTATTCCTCTTCTTCCTCAGATTTAGAATCACCCTATAAAGTTATCATGGCTTTTTGAATTCTAAACTTGGAAAATGAGATCCTATTATACTTCTCCTTGGTCTATTCCTGTCCTTTACCTTTTTCAGTATCCCATAAATGACATTCTCTGATGAAGTTCTCCATACTTCCACACTTGTGACAACCAATCAACTTTGGAACTTTGATTTTTCTTACCAAAGTGCCTTTCCTTTCGATTGCCAAATTTGATGTTCATATACATCCTCATGAACTTCCTTACTAGCAACGATGCTTCTTTATTTTTAGTCAAAATATGAGTCTTCATTAACCTTAAGTGCTATGCCATAATTTTTGGAATTTTGAGCATTGTTAGTTCCTAATTACAACTCATGTGTCATAAGAGATTCAGATAGTTGTTCCACATTAAATTTTGTGAAGTCCTTGGTTTCTTTTAATGTAGTAACCTTTGTTCTCCATCTATCATCTTGTGGAAGGCTTCTTAAAATCTTCCTTACCTATTCATCAGTAAGGATATTTATTCCAAGATAAACAATCTCATTCGTGATGTTAGTAAAATGAGTAAACATACCTTGAATTGACTCTTTTGTATTTATTTCAAAATGTTCATATTTGGACATTAACAAATCTAGGTTGAAATGGTTAACTTTGTTTGTTCCTTCGTGAGTGATTTGCAAAAGATCCTTAATTTTTTTTAGCCATTTTACAACCCATAATTTGATTATGTTCACGAGGACCCAGACCATAGTGAAGAAGCTTTATAGCTAAAGCATTTATCTCTATTTTCTCAAAATTTTCTTTTTCAAATTCACATATTGATTTAGGAATAACCTGATTGTCAAAGTCTGTTGTAGATACCTCATAGTCACCAACTTCATTCACACGCTAAACTTGGTAGTCTTTGGCCTTAATGAATATCTTTATGCAGTTTTTCCAGTAAGTGTAGAACTTACCATTAAACATTGAAGGCCTTTGCATGGAGTAACCTTCTTGGAGTTTTTCGTATGTGTTCATGGTGACGAGAACTTTGCTCTTCAAGGTGTTTTGAATTTGTAAGTTCCGGCTCTAATACCTATTATTGTTCTAACTGAACACTTTCAAGATGGGATGAATTTAAAGTCTAAGTTTGTTGACATTTTTTTCGGAATTGTAAAAGGAACTTATAAGTCGAAAGGAATTTCGAAAAGAAACTTAGGAAATTTTTAGCGCGGAAAGCCTTTATGCCCAATTCAAAGAAAAAACCATTACCCTTTAGGGATTTCTCAACTCTTTTCACTAAGAGGGCAATCCTTAATTATAATCTATTAGCTCTCTCCACTCGAGTTTCACTCAAAATAGGAGTTTCTTTCTCTAACTCTCTTGCTCTCTTATCTTACTCTACTCCTTTCTCTCTCAAGACTTAACTCTAAGACTTTTACAAGATCACTCAATCTTACCACCCTAATATTACTTAGTACTATTCTCAAATATTATAATAAAAATAATTTTCATGACTTTGGAACTATATTGAAATGAACTTGCAATTTTAAGTCTTGAATAACTGACAAATAATTTTCTACTAAAAACATTTAAGGGTGTGTTAGTGTATTTGATTTGTGAGAAAACAAAGTCCTTTTTATAGAGTTAAGCATATGCATCATTATCTCATGCTTTTCTAAAAATAAGCCCACTTAGTAAAGTTATGGTTTGATTTTGTCAAACCACTCAACAACACAAATTAAAGAGATTTGCAAAAGTGGACTTGAGAAAGGATTATGCATGCTAAACTTGCTAATTTTTATTTGGCAAAACAATTAGTTATTTAGGAAGTGGTTCAGTAAAAGTAGGAAACCCATTTTTTCAAAATTAATTTATAAATTAAGTAATAATTAATTTAATTTAGGGAATCCTTTTACTAGTCAAATTAACCAAATCATTTAAAGATAAAATAGGAGATTTAACTTTCTAAAATATCTCATAAAAATATATATTTTACTATTTTCACCTGTAAGTTAAAATACAAAGGAACTTTAATTCAATTTCTCAAGCTTAATTTATCGCTTGTTCTAATTAGCCATGTTTCTATTCACTTACACAAATGTTAAGTACTACTACTGAGTCTTCATATCTTCTCATCTCGAAGCTACCTCAGCATTGCTTCAATGGAAGTTTGTACTCTAGAACTCGTCAGTCAACATTTGCTTCTTTGATCCAAGCCTTGATCTCATTTGACTCTATTATTTGATGTTTTTGAGCTTCTCTTTGCTTCTACTCCAAAACACGAATCAAAAGCCTTCACACACTAAAATAAACGTCAAGTAGATTTGCAAATCTTGTCATCACCAAAACCAAATAACAATGTTGCTGATATTTATGTTTTCTTGGCATATTCTAATGTTTTTTTGTATTTTGTTGCATGCTCTTATTGTTTTAAGGCTCTTGAGGCTTATTTAGTACTCTATGAATAAAATAGAGCATTTTTTTTTATGTTTTATGTGTGTTTTAATTGTACCATTAAGGATTCTAAGTCAATTTGGAGTTTCTTAATATTATTTCCTATGTGTTCTTGGAATTTGTGAGGGAAATTGGATTAGTTTGGGGCTGATGGGTGCTATTTTATGGATTTTTTGACGTACTTGAGTATCTGCTTGTTGTCTCACTATTTTCTTAGCATATTCCAGTGTTCTTTGTGTGTTTTGTGTCATGGTCTTACTATTTTAAGGCTCTTGTGGCATATTTTAGTACTCTAGGGATAATTCGGAGCATTTTGTTGTTATTTTACGTGATTCTTATACCATTCAGGGGTTCTAGGCCAGTTTGGGGTTTCTAGCTTCTTGTTGGTTCATATGTGTTCTTGACATATGTAAGGGTCATTCGGTTAGTTTGGGACTGATGGGTGTTGTTTTATGAATTTTTTAGCATATTTCAATATATGGTTACTATCGTACTGCTTTCCTTAATATATTGAAGTTTTCTTTATGTATTTTGGCATATTTTAGTTATTTATTTGCATATTCTGGAGCATTTTTTTGTATTCATTATTATTGTGGCATATTAGAGGGTTTTTTAGGTTAGTATGGAGTATGTTCTTACTATTTCATTGCGTTCTTGTCTGCATATGCCCTTAATGATGAAAGAATAACACATTATAATAACAAAAATACATGATTGATTAACCTTGGATCAAATAAACCATAAGCATGTTGCACTGCTTTGAAGTCTAAGACATTAATGTCTGGACTATTCGGTGGTTATGATACTATTTCCATGTGGAAGTCATGTGTTAGATGCTACTTCAAATTCTGCATCTTTGTTAATAATATGAGGTGTGGCATTGTTTTATTGTGATTTGATTGATCCATGGGCCCCTAGTTGCCATTTTACTTTAATTGTTGGAACTAGTTTTGATATGAACATGACCTTGATGACTTATGTAATTTATTGTATGGTTTTAATTTCAATAGTTCATGTTGCTCTATGTATACTCTTCTTTGCTTATACCTCTTGTGAAAACAATCAACATCCCATCTTACCATAAAAAATAACGCTCCCATCCTCTGAAAACTATGGGCTAGCTACTATTGTTAACAACATTCCTTTATTTATGAAATGCTTTCACTTTACATGCATGTATGGTTCACTTTCAATGGGTGTTAGGTCTAATGTTTAGGTGGGGTTGACATGAAGAACCACATCTTGTCTACATATATGTAGTTGTACATATCTTCAAATGTTGTTCTTGTGTTCACATTAACCAAATGTGACATACATTACATCACTATAGTCTTTGTATTTTATTTTTTAGAGTTAATGTTGGCTTCATTGAATTGCCATGCTGCTGATGAAACCCTTCTTTATAAAACTGTGCATAGAGCTCTTACTAATGTTTAATGATCTGATATTGGTCTTATTCTTGAGTGGGACTGACATAAGATTCTCCAAAATGAGTTTTATACCTTTCCTACCTACCGGACTATTGTAGTTCTTGGACAACTTTATGTTTTGTTGATTTTTAAAACTACTCTTCACCTCTGCTCACAATCGTTGTATAGTCCAACAACTACAACCCCACTAATTTTCTAGTTTTGGAATGTAACCATGTTGTAGCTTATATTGTGTTTTATGTTGTAGTATTTGTGCTATGTATGATAGCCTCTCCTTGTCACTCATATATCTCTTCTTTGCTCTTATCCTTGTGTTTTGATGTTGTTAGTGTGGTGGTAGAGCTTCATGTTGTGGTGAGTTGTATCTTGTATGGCTATTCATAACCAAATTCACCTTCTTGGTTTTGAGTTGTGGTGATAAGTGTTTGTGTTGTTGAACCAACGGTGTGGTATTGAATGTCCTCTACTTCCTTTGTTGGTGATGTTGAGTGGTTGCCATTCATGAGAAAAAATTGACCTCGCTTGTTTCTAGTTATAATATCAGGTGAATGTGATGTTGAACCACACTGCTGGTTTTGAATGTCTGCTGCCTCTCTTGTTGGTATTGTTAATTGGTTGCCATTAATGAGAAAATGTTGACCTTGCTCGGTTTCAACTGTGATATCAAATGCTACTGATTGGGGACCACATTATTGGTTGTGATCTTTATCTACTACTGGATGCATTAAGTGGTTTGAATTAATGAAAATGTCTCAAATGAAGAGCTCTAAAGAAACTCTCGATGATGACATCGTCTTGAGAGATTCAAACCTCACATCTGTCGGTGGTATACTTTGTATTTGTTAACATTTTTATTATTGATTCTATACCTAAGATTGTTGTAAAGTTGGAGATTTCTTGGTTTTGTATTTGTAGAGTGAATATTCTCTCTCCTAAAAGACCCTTTATAAGGGCACATTTGTTGTTGAAGGTGTCTTCTTTGTCCAGCTATAAATATTTGAATTTTTTTTAAATTTTAAATTCTTAAAAAAGTGAAAAGTCAAAAATTTTGGGCTTTAGGGTCAAAACCTCACCTTTCTTTCTCCAAATACTTTATTTCTAGTTTCTTAATTGTTGCCTAACAAGGCCCCACTTGTTCCATCTTTTTAGTTGGTTCTTAAAAAAGTGCTTTTTATATTTGGAGTATTTTATTGAGGACAAAAGGAGTATGTATCATGTGTTTATACACAAGACTTGTATTATTGAGAATATGATATTGAGGCCAAAAATTTCCAAGAGAATGCAAGCATTTGATTTTATTGTTTGGATTTTGAATATATATTTCTCCTCAAAATGGAAACAAATATAGTCATTGATTTTGGTAAATGAAAATTGAAATGGTTCTTTTGCAATAAAAGCCAAATGGTTCTTTTGCAGTTAAAGTCAATACGGTGATGATTTTTGTAGAAAATGATGGGATTATTCCTTTAGGGGCATTGTTAAAGTACAAAATACTTCATTGGGGTATTTACAAGAATTGAGAGTATTAAGTCATTAATTTTTTTTTACATATAATAAACTTACTTAAATTAAATAAAATTTATATAAGACTCATGTAAATTTAAAATATCACAAACTAATTATACATTGAAATATAAGGAAAAAAGGCATAAAACTTCTTTTGACTCGGGTACTAGTGTCTTGTATAAGACATGATGAACTTCTTTTGGACTCAATGGTTTTCCTACAAGACATGGAGTTATTAGAAATACCTTTCTTCTAAATCTAGAGTGAAAATGGAGATAAATTCTCATCAACTTACACTAAGAGGAAGCGGATGGACAAGCAAGAAACTTTAACACAGAAAGGAAGACAACGTTTGGAGAGTTCAATTTAGTACGACACTTGAGAAACCATACGAGTGACAATATCATCTCCCTTAAACTTGAAGCTATTTCATACTTATCTTTCCCTTTCATAGGAGAGGAAAAATCTACATTTAAGTATGCGAATCTTTAATTTGAAGAGAATTCATCAGATTTGATTAACCTAAAATTTAAATGCTTATCATATTCTACTAGGATAAACAATATAAATTTTCTATTCTTCCCTAAGCAATCACTCCATACGCTAAGGGAGTGATATGCAAAAGAGAATCATGTCACTTACCATTCAAAAATAGAAATGTGATTCCTAAGAGTTTGGGCTTTTCCCTAGAGATAAATTTAAAACTAAACTACTATCTTCCAAGAAAAACTTTCGAGTACTTTGCCCTCCACCTCAAAAAATTTATCAAACTCATTCTTCCTCATGCTACACCAAAACACTTTTATGACACTACATCATCTTCTTATAAAGAAGATGGTTATTCTAATGTAAATTGTAAAAAATATTATTTTCTTCAAAAATATTTGCTGTGTGCCAAGGAACTTCTAACGGTAACGGACAGACCTTTAACATTTGTCCAATTCTTGAATATATTATACGTTCAGTATGAAAAAATTGCCATTCAAATTTCTGATGAAAAATCTAAGGACGCCACTGTGGTATTTCAGTTAAAATGGCCATAAACTTACAATATTCACAGATCCATTAGTGATGTCAAGCCGCAAATCTCAACTCACGTAAGTGATATAATACAAAAATCATCTAGTCTTACATTGACCAGCACGTCACCTTAACCTGCTGCGTCATAGCCAAAATTGAAAGCATCCCTCACAAGAAAGATGGAAAAAAAATGGCCCAGCCAAACCAATCACAGTGCTGAATGCAAAATAGGGGGCCATACCAGACAAAATTGAGAATACAACCTCAGACACCCACCCTAGTTGTCGCCTAAATAAATACATAAAGAATGTGTTTTATACACCCTGGTACGCAACCCTCCACTTCCATCCATAAAAGTAGATCATATGTTTCCTAAACCTGCAACTCCCAAATAGGATGTTGCAAACCATGACAATCGAAACTCTAATGTAGACTGTCATTGCTCATACAAGACACCAAGCAGCTTCCACCAGGAAAATCCTAACCCAGAGGTAATGTGTGAAACCTTAGTTTTGCACTTTCCAGACATACCCCTTGACATTCACTCAACTTCATTACTGCCGCAATCACAAATGGAATAAGGCAAAGATCTGAATTTCTTAAACAGAATCATATAACCACTTGAACCCCACAATATGATATTTCACGAGGACGCAGCTGCTGCCTTCTCCAGTTTTTCTTTCTCGATTTCTACCCGTCTTTGGTCAGCATGCTGGGCAATCCCATTTGCCAGTGCTTGATATTGGAATTCAAGAGCTTGGGTCAAATTTTGGAACCTCATCGGATCTGAGGCTTGTATAACTTCATGAATCAACAATTGAAGAGTCAGTAGCAAAGAAGAATAAACACCAAAACTGAAAGAATTATCAGATTGCTAGTGAGTGCTTGAAATGTACCAGTCTACTTACCTTTGATTGTATCAACAAACAATATGAAAGGATCAACCTCATCAATTGGCGATTGTAACTCTTCATCATCACTGTAATCTTCATCAGAATCATCATCATCCTCATCATTAGGTCTGAAAGCTTTAGCCTAAACACGTAAACTTAATATCAATCGAATGCCCCCATACAAAGCACGGGAAATAAATAAGAAAAAATAACGCTGCAGAAAAACAAATGCATTACTTTCGTGTGGCAGATTACAAAATTACTGTGCCCTCTATCTCTAGTTCAGTAAAATAAATACAGGAGCACAAAATAGAGGATAAAATTCAGGTCACACACAAGAGGAAAACAAAGTAAAGAAAGTTGGGTGCTCTATGCCCACTAGACATTTCGTTTTTCCCAACTGAAACTAAGCACTGTACATGGCAATCTGACACTCAATAAGTAGCCAATCAAGGAGTGTCGCTCATTAGCAAATGATCTTTCCTCAAATGATTCAAAGAAAATATAGCATTTCTTTTTACATGTGGCAGTAAGTTCAAGGGCATACTTTCCAACCTTTCTGTACTAACTATTTGGAACTTCAGGACATAATCCTCAATGTCTTAACTATTTTTATTTTTTGTGTGTGAGGATGTATAAAATGCTCAAAGGAACCATCATAAGGCAGAAATATCAAAATATTACTATTTCTTTATATTCAGGTGAAGTGTTCAGAAAATTCGCTCTGCTCCCCTGATTGTAATCAATTTTTCAAAAGAAATGGCAGAATCCACACTTATTTTCTTTCTGTCAATAACTTTCTAGCTTTAAAACTGTAAGGACTCCTAAGAGACCACGCATAGAGCATCCAGCTTTTACTCACCTAAGCACATAAACAACATGTCTGTACCTGGCTATAACAAGAAATTATAGATCGATCAAAATGACTCACCCGTGCAGCTAAACGATTCAGATGACTGCTGTCAGCATCATCCCCTTCATCCTCATCAACTCCCATTTCTTTGTCAGAACAATCACCTTCATCTTCACCATCAGAGTCAAAACCACTCATATTATCATCATCTTCAGCCTCATCCTCCTTTGCAGAGTCTGTCATACAACAAACCATCCACCAAAAAAATAACAATAAAAAAGATCAGACCAACAATTGAAAATTGGAAGCATTCTTCACCAACTTGTACGTACTAGAACATTAAAGGAGAATACCTGCAACTTGCTCCTTGTATGCAGCAAGCAACTCAAGTGTAACCCTGAAAACACGTTCAAAAGCTTCGACTGGTAGTTGGTCGGCAGGGAGTGATAAAAGCGAAGTCAATCCCAGACAGCACACCTTCTTATCATGCTCCCTGCAAAATGAAAGAGAAATTATCCATCTTAATTTGAACACCAAAAAACTAACATCCAGAAAACTTTTGCTCTCCAATCAGATAAATATGCATCAAATAAAATCAAGAAACAAAAAAACACCTTTTGAAGTTGGTGCGTGCACCACTTCTTTTCACTTGCTGTATCATTTGGAACCAAAGATTGAATATCTCTGTAGAAACACCTAGCTGATGGAGTGTACTCAATGCTAAGCTTGGGTTGTAGTACAGAGCATTAGCGATCTGCAAGAAGAAATGATATAAATATCTTCTGCATCAGATACAAAGCAATGTATTTCGTATTCAAAATTATTGTTGAGTTTTCTTGACATCATTTATTTTACATACAAGCAATATTTATATATGATTTCATGTCTACATAAGTATTCGAAGATTATAAGTAAAGTGCAGCAGCCAAGTCAGACATAATATTATATATGGTGAGCACATGCATCAGATATAACTACAACATATTATTTTTTAATGCATATGCTACCATAAGGAGAAAAAATAGCTTGCTTTCTAACTGAATGAGGGAAAAAACCTCTTCCAAATGCTATACAAGAAACTAATCCATGATTCAGAGCTCAGATTAGTAGTTCTACAACAGAAAAAGTTAAAATGTAGAACATACCACTTGAATCAGGAGGCATTTAAAATATGGTTTCTCAGCTCTACGTAAACGCTGAACAGTGATCCTTAAATAAGGCTCAACCCAGTGATTAACTTGACCCTTGCAGTTCTGGAATACCACTTCTATGAGCTTTGGTGCAGGCTCAATATCTCCATCTTCGAGATTGTTATCAGTCATTAACTGGAAACCAAAAAATCAACCAATCATTAGCTACAAGCACAGAAATGATAACATGCTAGGGATAACTTAATATGGAAAGCAAGGAAATTAACGCTATAATATTGACCAATAATGGCACTTTCATCAACTAGATCAAAATGATTAGTTAGAAGGTAGTAACTCACAGTGGAAATCATTTTCCATAGACTTTGTTGATAGTCTGGATCTTTGCAAGTAAGAAAATGAGCTGTGCTGCGGGATATATAGTTGTCCAAAGGTACCAAGATATCTGCACAATATCATACATTAAAAATATAATAACCAATGCCTCTATTTCAATCCGGAAAATCACAGACTGCAGCTACAAACACAAGCAATTCATAGAAGGCTAAAATTATTTATATTAAATAAATAAATAAAATACAGAAGCCTAAGAACGAAAACCCTCCTCCAGTTGAAAAATTTAAGAAGGTGATTTAAGCTAGATAGTCTAAACAATTCCAATCCATAGAATAGTTGCATTGCTTTAAGATTTAATTTAAGACCATACAAATTAATTCATTTACTAAATAGAACTGAAAATTAGTCAAGGGAAGGGGATCAATATGTATATCCTTAATGGGAAAGCCTCTATTGAAACATCAAATAGTATTGATTGTATTTGTAATTTTGTCACATACTTTAAGGGCTTTCTATCCAACTTTACACCCTTCAGTAATCCAACATTTAGCTGTCATCTTAGCTCCTCCCCTACTGAATCAACAAGCCTTAGGCCTTGCCTGGGATGGGTGCAATGATTAAAGAGTAAATATTAAGGTTGGAATATTAGTAGTTCAGTGATTGAGGGAGTTAGATTTTAAAGAGGGCAATTAAGAGGGTTGAAGGAGTAATCTTTACCCCCAGAACCAATTGTTTCATAATACGTCTTCAAACACTGACTTTTGCCACTTAGCACCACCACCTACTGCAGTTCAACTGGCGCCGAACACCCTTGTAGGTTCTACGGATTTTTTGACAGTAAAATTGGCAACTTCAAGGCTGAGATTAATGGTGGCAATCATTTTCTCAATTTACTTAACAAAATTTTGTAGATCAGCAAATACAAAATTGAGGGAAGGAAAAGAAAAAAGTCACCAATGATATTAAAGGTCGCAAATGGTTATAAAGAGATTATCGCAAAATTGACGGTGATAAGAACAACAGTGACAATTAGAATATTGGCAGCGAACCAAGGGAAGCAGCAGCCAAGGATGAATGAAGAGAAGTGGCAACAGTGATCAAATGAAAGGAAGCGGCAACGACATTAGAAAGAGGTGAGAGAAGATCTAGTGGACATGATTAAGATTCGAACATTCGAAGAGAGGAGAGACAGTAGATGAAAGTGTTTGTTGTTATGATTTAAACACAGACAAACTGACAAAGTTTGGGATGACTTATAAACTCGTGAAAGATTACAATAAGGGAGGCTGAGAAATGCATTAATCCTCTATTGAGGGAGAAAATTACAGGGAATAAATTCCCACATTTAGCTTATAATACGGACTGAAATATATAACCCATGACTTTTTACAGGCCATTGCCAGTGATTCAGGCAAGCCCTAAGAAGCAAAATATCAGTAACTAGACATAAAGACAAATTATCAAGTACTTCACAATGCAACAGGCTCAAGCAAGGTCATTTATCAACTTTTATTTGATGAACTTTCTCTATTAAGGTTTGGAGCAGTCTTGAAAAAAAATGCAACTGTGCAAGAGACCCAGAGAGTCGGTAAAATAACAATAATTTTGCTTCCCAACACTAGAAATTCAATCCAATTGGCAGTAAATTCAGTCAATAGAGTGCAATCATAGCACATCAAGATTAAGGCGATTTGAATTTCAGGAAGTAGACATTAGCTAAGAGTCGCAACAGTGCAGGAGACCTATAGTCCTATACAGTGGTAACCTGAATCTAAATAGTGGTCCTTCAAAAAGGCAGTAAATTCATTAAGGCGATTTGATTTTCAGGAAGCAGACATCAGCCAAGCCATCAATAAATCGTGTTGCTTCCCAACACACCATCGTTAAGAGTTTTAATTGGTCAAAGCCCTAAGGTAACATTTTCCTTAAAATGAAGAAGAATTTTATCCTTTCACATACTAAATATTTCTCAATTTCTTAGCACTTTCCCTTACTGGGGCTGTAGAGGGAGTAAGGAACTTTCTTCCATACCCATGGATGGTACATTACAATTATGCAAGGCTTAATTACTATGTCACCATCAAACCATTAGCACCACATATTAGCTAGTCAGTGATTACGTTGTAAACGGATCTTTCAAGAACTTTATACACCAATGCATCCTTTATGTTTTCCAATTTCCAAATTCAAAGCATTGATATTAAGACAGTAAATTTGACATGCATCTAGTGGTATTTTAATCATATGGAGTGTAGTGAGTCAGATCATATTATCTAGTGGGAAAAGGGAAGTTGAATATTATAACATAAAGATGAATAACATGATTAACTTTTAATTAATGTGCTCCCAATTTACACTCTCAATGGTCCACAAAACTTCCAAAAGAATATTAGGGGACACATTGCCATAAAGCAACAACCCACCACCCCCAAACTTCCTCTCCCTCTCTTCAGAGAAAGAAAAAAGTGAGAAGACATTTAAAAAAAAATTAACATCAAATTTATCCCTATAATTAATCATAATGCCTTAGCCAATTCCAGCCTAGGGGTTCACTCAAGTCGAACACACATTGATGACATGTCTCCATTGACCCTTTACAAAGGATAAATAATTCCAGAACAGCAATAATGCAATCAGAGAGGCCCAGCACTTACTTGGAAAGAAATCAATAGCCCAATCGGACAGTGCCTCCATCATTAACGGCCAAAGACTCCACATCTCCAGAGAAATAGTAGGAGAAAAGAATGTCATATAGGAAACAATCTCCAGCACTTCTTCAAAGACCTCTGCGAAGACCCCACCAAAATAAGAAATTTGGAAATGCCTAACTTTTAAACTCCAATATTGCAGGAGAAAAAAATCATTAACTCAGACAGAAACGAAAACTTATTAATTAGAAGGTTATAACATGCTGTAAATATCACACAAGAGCGGTACAATATACCCCCATTAAGTGTTTAATGTGGCTTTTGTTTGGATAAAGGAGGGAGGTAATAGTGAAGATAGTATCAGCTTGAGATTATCTGTGACAGCAGTGTGAGGTATGATGATTACAGGTAGTTGGAGAGGAAAGAGAAACGAAGGAGAGCTTTACCAGCTTAACATGTTTCTAGTCAACTGGGAAGGAAACCATCAAAATGGGGCTTAATATGAGAAAATACTTAAATTAAGGGTTTATAATGTCAAATTTCTTTTACAGCTTTGATGCAACAAACTAGGAAATGGAGCATCCAGCCAAACATGCTCTATTCAATGTACGCAAGTCAATAGAGTGTTTTCAAACGACAACCTAATCAGCCAGTTCAACTAAGAATTTATAAAATTAAATAAAATAAAAACTATCTTCAAAATTCTATGAGAATTAATTGGTATGGACTACAACAACTTTTACCATATCCTCCAATCAAAATAAAGGATCTCTACAGTTTGCAATTATAACAGAACATGTTAGTAATTGTAGCTATTGCTATTTATTCCAAGAAATCAGAACTTGTCTGTGTTTATGAACTCAAAAAGCCAGGAGCTTGACCTTTAAGATCTTCTCTACCCATATGATGCAAATGGGAAAAATCTATCATACACCCCACACCCATAGACCCAACCACCTCATCCAACAAAAATTAAATAATTAAGGAAACGAATAAAAGAGGAACTTGCTAAACTAAAGTCGTACCTTGGCCATCAGTTGTCAACATCCTCCGCATTATAGGCAAAAGTGTTGGCTCAATTTGACCAAAGAGATGAGGAAGCCTGCTTACAGATTCAAGAATTGTGCTGATAGCTCGTAAACAACCAACAGCTGCCAATGCACCACCAGGATCATCGCCCTCTTCATCAGATTCCGCAGTACTCATACACCTCCAGAATGCATCAGCCTAAAGCAAATAACAAGTGTAAATGAACACTGACAGCCAATACACATTACATGTCAAAGCTTATAATGTAAAGCTTACCAAATTTTGGCATAATCCAAAAGCATATGGTGCCATCTCTTCCCCAAACTTGTCAACAATAGTCTCCAGAGTGAACACAAGGTCTTCATTATCAACCTCGTTCATAAGCTTGAAAAATTCTGAGAGAACAAATGCTTATGAATCAATGTTGCAAAAGAACACAACACATCTAAAAATGAACCAGGAACCTAGGCAGTACATACCATCAAGTAGTTGTGGTAGAATAGGGCGTATCTCTCCCAAATCTGCATACAATTGAATTTAGGTATAAGATGACATCTAATCTTAAACATGCATCTATGAAAAAAAAGATGAATACAGAAAAAAGATTTTGGTAACCCAGTAACAGGAACCTTTGCAAGCTTCAACAAAAGAACGCAGAGCAAAGACTGAATCTACGCGAACAGGAAGTTCAGGATCACGCAACCCAGCCACCACACTGTGAAGTGCTTTTCGGAAATTGTTTTGATCAGAGAAGTTAATATGAGCATATTGGCCAGCAACCCAAGCTGCCTAATATAACACAACAAGGAGACAAAATTTGACCTTTGTGAGGACAATGAATAGCCAACATATTCAAAACATAATAACTCAAACAAAACCAAGATGCAAAATGAAGAACTCCCTTCCTCTCTATATAATAGCCTAATAGGCAATATTTCTGTTCTTCATTGACCACAAAATTATAGTCCTCTTTTCAACTTGTTCATACTACCCATAACAACAGAAAAAATACATAGTGGCATGTGAATATGTAAAAATTTACATAAAGGAGGGTAGTTAAGGTATATCAACCCAATTTCGTTAAGTGACCTTCAATCGAACTTGATCTATAATTTATGGAAGGAGTATGTAAAAACAACATATTGAAAAAACAAAATTATTAAGGCAATTTGCAAAAAACTACCACATAAAAACACCATCTTGTCAAAAACTACCATATAAAAAAAATCTTGTGAAAAACTACCATATAAAAAATTTCAATTTCATGAGACCACCACATAGTGGTTTTCTGGTCATTGAGCTTTGGCGTTTTGCAGGGTTGATTTCTCACATGAATAAGAAGTGTTGGCTGAACTAATTTTTTCTTTCTTTCTTTCTTCAAATGACACAGAAACATCCATCCACCTAAAACCCATCAAAGAGAGTCCCCAAATCTATTTTGAGAGGTCAGTAAGGTCAAATTGAGTGATTATGAAGCAGGTGTTCATCAATAAAGGGGAGAAATAGAGGGAAAAAGAAAGAAAAAAAATTAGTTCAACCAATACGTGTCATTCACAAGAGAAATCAACCCCGCAAAACCAAGTCAACGCCTAGAAATCCACTATGAGGTGGTATCGTGCAATTGGAATATTTCATATGGTAGTTTTTCACAAGATTTTTTTTACATGGTAGTTTTTGACAAGATGGTGTTTTACATGGTAGTTTTTTGCAAATTATAAAAATGAACTTTACCTAATTCAGCACATTAGCTTGCATGATACAGAATTTGTTGACCAATCAAAATATGGAAATAAAATAAAAAGAATCAACAAATACATAGACAGAATACCAGCTTTACGGCACAAACATGACCAAAATGATTTGCTTGTGAAACTAACATTAAAAATCAAAAAAGTCAAACAATTGGGTAGACATGGAAATTTCCATAGACATTGAATACGACAAACTCAGAAGACAATTACACTAGAATTGCAGTAAATAAGCAACAGCACTTTCACTTCTAAAGTTCTAATATGGATTAACAGGTAGCCAAAAGCTTGGGACCTAATAAAATACATCGGGGTGATCTGCCTTACACATAATGGAGTTTGCAATAACTCGTAATCAACCTATAAGGAACAAGTAAAAAAGAATCACCAAAAAAACAGAAAGAAAAACACAGAAAATCAACAAACCTTAGCTCTTAGGTGACCAGCAGGGCTATTGAACTCAGAAAAAACATGTTGCACTAACATGCGCTCCAACTCAGATTTGTAAGGTGCAGTTACTTTCAACTTATCACAAAGTGCACCTATAGCAAGAAGGGCACCATCTTTCTGCCGATAGGGTTTGTGTTCCACTGGGTACTCATCATACCTAGAAGTGGCAATTGCAAAATTAATATCACAAACATGGAGTACGTGTAATGAACAAAAAAATTACAAAAATAAATAAAAAATGAACCTTTTTAAAATCTCAACAACAAACTGAATGAACTTTTGCAAGTTTTCTTTCCCACGTTTCCTAACCAACTCACTGACAAAATCCATTGCAGCAGTTCTTGGGCTATATAAATCCTCTATAATATCTGCCCGATGTAGAGATACATAATCATCTGGTATCAGTCACCTCTAACCAATAAAAGAACCAGAACCTTTTTTCTTGAAACAAA
Source organism: Dysphania ambrosioides (assembly GCA_026401315.1). Lineage (NCBI taxonomy): Eukaryota > Viridiplantae > Streptophyta > Magnoliopsida > Caryophyllales > Amaranthaceae > Dysphania > Dysphania ambrosioides. Next base: position 14,057,471 of record CM048659.1, read on the forward strand.
AGGAAGCTGAAATTTGTAAAACTGCAGGAAGCCCATAAAACTCACCATAGCCTTTCCTCACATACTCATGAGGGTCCTCCTCCCAAAGCCTTTGATCGTTGTCGTTAAAACACATCAGGGGAAAAATTATTTCAAAAAGGAGAACATCAAGTCGTAGTTGCAACAAATGATACATACTGGTCTTTGAGATACTGCCACAGATAAATAAATATAATGAATAAATAGTTAAATCATTACAAAAGACTGTAAATTTATAGCCAAATTAGCCAGTTAAGTAACATGCAATATCCTGCATCAAATTTTGACCATGAAAATAGTACATTTCTAACCTCAGATTTCTATCATAGCATAACCACGTAAATAGCATTTCTAAGATACATGCCATCCTCTCAAAAATAACCAATATTCTACGTTAAAAGATTATTTAACCATGTTAGCTAGTATTCACTTCCCACAGAAAATTTCAACTCGAAGGCAGGTAACTCCCAGAGATCAACTTTTTTGCGGCTTGTATGTAAGTCATATTGCATATAAACCTTCTTTAAATCAATTACAAGAAGCTAAGGGTGATCTAACTTTCCCAATATGAAGTAAGAATCAAATGATATTGTACCGAATAGGTTCAAACCACCCCCCCCCCCCCCCCCCCCCCCATGGAAAAATTCATTTAGAAATAACCTTGATATCCAGATTTCTGACTAACTTTTGTCATAGATAAAGGGGCCCTTGTACTTTACTTTTACTTACCAGCAAAATATTTTTTAAAACTACATCTCATCAATTGTACCATGCCACTAGCCCACATCTTATCTTGATTCAGTGCCATTATTTACATTTAAACTAATTCAGTTTGTAAACAACATCAAAAGACGTGCAGGAAGGACAGAACAAGTACACATTGGCATCACATTAGTATGAAGACATGAACCATAAGCTTTCTCAGAACAATTACATGTATAGATAACTTCAGGATTAAATTGACTCGTTAAAATGATGATACAAACCTGTTGGTCAAATATTGCAGAATAAGATTGATAACTCTGTCGGGTAAGTAGCCACCAGCACGGATCACATTTAACAAGTTAAAATGGCACTCCAAAATCTTTCCTGCATAATTCTTCTGAAACATCAGAGCAAAAGCTTTGTTCTCAGGGTTTTGAAGTCTCATATCTCCAAATCTGTTGACAAAAATTCATACACAAAAATCAGAAAATTCATTAAATTAACCAATTATCGTACAATACAACAAGTTGGCAACTTGTTCCATAACTGTCCAAACCAAATATGCTAATAGCATATACATTGACCTTGTGTACAACCGATTCAAGATGTGAACAGTCCATTTTTTAACCTTCCACCAACCCCAGGATTTCCTTTGATCCGAATCCATAGGCTGACCTTCCATTGGAACAGGTCTCTCCAAAATGTTCAAGAAAAGGACCATCCAAGCGTTGAACAAACTGGGTTCAAATAGCTGCTTAGGTATCTCCAACTGAGAACAAGTGAACTCTTGTGAGCTTTAACTAAAGGTTAACAATCTCACTACAATCTGAACTTTTAGGACAAATTAACATATCAACCTCATCAAAAAGAGAGAGAACAAGAAGATGCAACTAAAAAGATATGGTAAAAATCTTTCAAGAGAAGCATGCTACTAGTCTCAGATCAAGAAACATACATAGATAGATGACCAAAATATTTTACATATAAGCTTTATGAGTTCTGCCACATCGAGTGAAGGGTCAGGAATCTGGACAAGCTTGTTGAATATACTAAACAAAGGAGAAAATGTTTCCTCAACAACTAGATTCACAGGTGTCCTCTCATCATCTGACTTGAATCTGCAAATAAATAGCAGGAACAAAAAAACAGTTTAGAAAGCCTACATTACAATAGGAAACACAAAACTGAAAAACAAATTTCAACAAAAACAAAGAAATAAGCTAAGGTTAGCAGAGTTGAATAGGTTTCCTTCCTCATGGTTATCCTTTTGTAGTACTCTCCAACGAAAAAAAGGAACAAAATGGATCACTTGGTGTATTCTAACCATGAATTCACCAGAAGAAAATGATGCTGATCAAAGTTTCAAAGTGTCCTACCAAATCCCTCCATAGACTTTAGAATCAAATATATATTATAAGATATTAATAACAGGTCCCTGAATCTTGATTACCAAGCGCAGGCTTGCCCCACAAACTCAAAAGTCAGGTCTTGAGACATAAGCTACATAGCATTTCTATTTTCATCTATCTTCACCTTAACAAGAGGAACAAGATTACCATCCATTCCAGAATAACTTATCTTATTTCATAAAAACAAAAGTATCTATAATGGTCATGATATGTGTACACATTGAAGAGTTACTGATCAATGGCATAGCAAACTGAAAGGTAAAATTACAATATAATGCAGTTATTGATAAAGAAAAAAAAAGAAAGAAAAGTGGTCATTTTTCCTAGAATGGAAAGAAAAAATGTGTTAACTTTGAGCAGGGGCGAAGTTCATTATTCATTTACATATGTAATTTGTTTACCCCCAAACCATCAATTAGTTTTGGGAAGAATAATGGTTAGAACTGATGTCTCATAACTACATCAAGATCACTTATATACACTTACTTTGGCTATGGCGAGTAGAGATACAAAAAACCAAAGAGTAGGGTAATACATTCTACTCCTTTTTTCGTCAATATTATCCTAGAAGATAAAATATACATATAAGAAAGTAAAAAAATGGTTATTGGTAGCTCATGCACAGTAATGCATTCACGCATTGATTAGAAGAGTAACTGACAATAAAGAGTATACCGTTGGAAAATTGAGAATGTAGTTTCCCAGCCAAAGAAATTAACAGTAGTCATCCACCAAATGCATAGTAAATAAATACATGAGAACACCAACACTATCTTACTTTACATTGGGGAGGGTACAAAAGTACTCATCCTAGTTCATAAAGGCTTGGGCATGAGAGCTCAGATCTAGGATATAGCTCTAGCTAAATCATCACTGACAAAGAACATACACTTTTGCATAATATAGATAATACTTGACAAAACAGTAACACAAATGTCAAACTCGCATGTGGCAGAAGGTAGAATTAGCACAATAGAGCGTGGGTAGGCACCTTGTATATGGGAAGCATAAATTCCTCTAAAGTTTTCCACTATTAGGAGAGCCCCAATATGCTTTCTTAAAAGTTGTAATTCACATACAAACAAGTGTTCAATTTCTTACAATGCAACAATTTGTACTATCTATGTGACTATGTTATTCCACATCATCGGCTATCTTATTAGAACAATGTAATTTAATAAAATAAAGGTGAAAACAAAGATCCCCATGTATCAAAAGCTATTTTACCCATGTCCTATAATTCAATACCAACAAACTGGAAAACAAAAAAGGCCTCTCAGTTTCTCATCTTTGTCCCACATACTAGCCCTAAACAATCACTACAGCTGGTAAAAAGAATCAATTGATCCTCTGTGTCATACTCAAGTGCCGAACTCAGATGTTCACACTGACTTGACGATGTTACAATCTACATAAGCAAGCACTCAAACAAAAATAGAATTTGCAAAAGATTTTGGATGTTAGAGGCCTAATTGAAAGCTCCATACAAACTTTTGACTTACAAATACACAACACAACATCGTAAAGAAATCCTGTACTTACTCATATTTTCTAGCGAGGATCCGCAAAACAAACAGAGCACCATAGACCTGTTGATCTTGCAAATTATGCTTCACCCAGTGAAGAAGGCCAGGCCACTGTTCAGGGTAATCAACGTGAATAATTGTTTTGAGGCACTCACCCAGCTGCACCCTACATATGGAAACCATAGCACAAATACTGAGTTTCGGTCTTTTGGGACATGAACCCTCTCTTATGTAATAACATCATTGCAAGAATCGTACCTCAAAAGTGGCGGAACCTGAACCACAAACACAAGGATATTCTCCCTCACCAAGGCTTTATCAGCTTCTTCAATCTTCGACTGCTCCTCTAAAAAACAAAACGGATACAGTTATCAACAACAAACAAAAGCGTGGTAACAAAAATCAAATCAAAGCCTCAAAACTGCACATGACACGAAACTAAACTGTTAAACCACGAACCAGGGTCATGAGGCGACCAATTCTTGGCAATAAAATTCTTGAAATGAATACTAGCAACCTGTCTCACCGCCATATCACAATTCCCATCCACAATAATCTGCAACAACCGGACGGTATGCTGCGGCGTGTATTGAAACTGCCAGTCATACCAAAACCAATTCAGTCAACTCACTGACTCAATCACATAATCACACAATCACTCTCTAACTAACTACCAAACTACGATACGATCAAAGTGACACAAAATGAATTAAAGTAAACAGCCGGATCGCCATTAAACTCCAGCTCATTATCAAACAACAACAGAATCGGTTAAAAAATAAGTCAGATATACACCTGATTAAGACTGTCTTCAGCGGCCTTGCGTTCGTCGAGATTCGGACTAAGCGCGGCGCGAAGAATGACAGCCAGACTCGGATGATCCATGATTGAATTGAATGGCACCAATCAAATGCAATAGCACAGTACTATTAATTGACTCGACTCAATCCACACACAAAATTGAAGTGAAAACAATGGAGGAATGCTAATGGGAATATCTAAACCCACAACATAGCAAGCACAGTACTATGTGGCGGATTCTGGGTGGTGGGAAGGCCGGAAGAGCACGAAGGTTGCACAAGGGAGGACAGAGACTGAGGGTAAAAGCGGTGGAATATAGATGATTAGGGTTATACGATTTTTCATGTCTGTAAATTAAATTAAATTAAATTAATTGGGGACGTGAAATTGGAACGAGCGGACGACGTCGTTTTGTTGAGGTGTCAGTAAAATTCTGTTTAATATTTTGGATTTTGCGAGAGTAATAAGATTATTGGGATTGAGGTAATAGTGGGAGAAAGAAAAAAGGGTGAGCCGCACCCCCTATTAGAGTAGTAAATTTGTTGCCACACATGTACGGATGGCAACGATCCATATCCGTTTTTGCGGATAAGGGTCTTTAAAATTTATATTCGACAAATTTGGATCGGATTTGGGTCTTGTATACTAGAAAGAGATTCGGGTATGGATCTAATCATAATACTTGGACCCGGATTCGTTACCTGTTTTTCATTTACTCATTTGTACTTGTTTGTATTGTTGTTCAAAAGACAATTAAAAATTTGATTTTGTTCATTTGTACTTTGTAGTTTTGCAATATTTGAATAGTTATATGAATTGTATTCAAGTATTGAACTTACATCTTCCATTAGATTGTTGTCGTAGATGTAAAATGCAACTTTATAAATTTGAAACTTATTATTGTCGCAAAAAATAGGCAAAATATGTATGATCCATTTTGGATCCGTTTTGGACCCGAATCCGTTGGATCTGAATATAGATCCTTACTTTTCATACCTGGCAAATCTAGATCCGAATTTGGATCCATCCTTGTAAAACGGATCTGGATCTGGATCCGGTCCAGATTCAGTCCTGGCCATCCCTACACACATGACATGGAAAGGGGAGGAAGGAAGGGGGTGTAATAATTTGTCCAAGCGCCCACGCATACCATTACCGTTTACCAACTGTTCAATATATGTTATAAAAAGTTGTAAATATATGATAACTTAAAATATTGAGTTCGAATAAACAAAATTGGAGTTCAAAATTACTAAGACTTTGTTGTATGTCTTTATTTTATTTTTATTTTTTTAATAATCTTCCTTCTAATTATTTTTTTTAGTATTATTGTAACTCTTATTTCTTCATTTTTCTTCTGGTAGAACATGTGGAATTAATATCTAAGTCATATTAGTGGTGATTCGTTATCCTAGATGTTTGTCTCATATTGATATCAATCTTAGCTATAATTGGTGTCCTAGTTCAGTTTAGTGTAGTTCCTAATTTAGAATAGAAATCTCATTAGATAGTGACATATCTAGTAGAAATTAGAACAGTTGACAATATATATCCCCAATAGTCTTTGGGGATTTCTACCCTACTTACTTAAACTATATTAGTTTAGGTGGATAGGTTACTATTAATAGGGTAGCGACAACCCCATCAAAATTTGGAGCCGTTGCCGGGACTAACGGTTTGATTTTTGTTGCCTTAGTTTTTATTAGGATTTTCTGTTTTCTTAGGTAGTTGCTTCGGCTATTGTGATTGTCTATTTGATCTTTTTCTTTTCTAGTCTTGTCTTTACATGCACATTCGAAGTACAAGTTATGAGGAGCTTATTTCTCTAAATCTCGAGATCAAGAACTTAGCAAGAAAACAAAAGAAGTAGAAGAAGAAAGCAAAGAAAATAGGCAATATGGTTGAGAATCCATCTTAGAAAATATTGTTTGAGTATGGCCTCCCTAATCCTCAAACAATGTCAAGCATATCTCGGCTGTAGGTTACTGTTGCCAGTTTGAGTTGAAGCTGACATTCATTCAGTTCATCTCAAGTAATTCATTCACAGGGCTCCCTACCGAATGCTCCATTTCACACATTGAGAACTTTTTGGAGAAGTGTGATACCAAGAGATAAAAGATTGCTTAGAAGGCGCTATAAAGCTGAGGTTATTCCTCTTTTCTTTGAGGGATGGAGCATGGGAATAGCTTAGGGATTGAGGTCCGGGTACATTTGATACATGGGACAAGCTAGCTAAGGGCTTTCTCATGAAGTTCTTAGATTAGGATAAGACGGCTAAGTTGAGGGTGACTGGGTTGTCGCTTCCCAATCAAAAATAATTTATTCACCTAAACTAATGTAGCTTGAGTAAGTAGGGTCGAAATCCCAAGAGACTATCTGGCTCTAATGATGTCTATGCTAGTTTTAACTTCTATTAGAAATGTCATGAACAAGGGAGGTCTATTCTAACTAATGACTAGGCTAAACTAAACAAGGACACAAACTATAACTAAACTGGATTAGTAATATAAGACAAACATCTATGACAACGAATCCTCACTAGTATGACTTAGATATAGATTTCAATCCTAATCCCGCAAATTCAATACATAAAGTAATTCCTAGAATGAATGCCCCCTAAACAATATTAAGGATCTTTTTCATGTATCAATATCTTCTTCCTAAAGTAATCCTACCTACTCTCATGGATTCATGTGATAGCAAGACATCAAACGCATCATTCTATAAGTCCTAATGGTCATGGCGTCTACTTTTGTGAACATCAATTACACCTTAATAAGTGATCCTAATGTAGATTATGAATCAACTCTCACCGTGAACCTAATTCATGCCATTAATCAACTACGTCTAGCCTTTCAATGGAATTGACGCCAATCAAACATTGAAAGAATCATCTTTATGCATTTATATTTGGGTCTTGGCAATTATTAATACTTAATCCATATTAGGTTCATCAAGATCATAGATTAATGAACTACTCATGCAGATTGACTCTAAAACTAACACAAGCAATGAAAAAAGATATGATTTGTGCTATAAAAATATTAAAACAATAACAAAGAAACAATCACTAGTAAAATAATAATCAATTTCGGCTAAAGATTTGCGGCGTAAAACCAAAAAAGCCGCATTTTAATTACTAATATTAATAATAAGCGGCAGGTTAGGTGTTAAACCGCCGTATTTTAATTAAAGCTATAATGATATGCAACGGGTGTAGTGTTAAACCGCCTCATTTTGATTGTTCGCCTATTAATAAGCGGTGGGTGTAGAGAAGGCCCACCGCATTTTAACTAAACCTAATTTAAAAAAAAAAACACGGACGAATCCTTCAGCTCATCTCTTGAATTACATTTGAGCATTATTTATCTCTTCAGTTCGCCACCGACGAACCTTGCCTTTACAAGTCTCCACTGCCGGCGCCACCCACCGACGATTTCACCCAAATTTTCCCTAGCCTCACCGTCGAGTATGCCTCAGCACACCATCTCCATGCCGTAGCTAGTAGTCATGTCCTCCCCCTCACTGTTGTTTTGTGCCGCCGTCATTCAAGGTTGGGCTCCTACTTTGTTCTTCGTTTTCTCTATAATTTGTTTTGTTACATAAATTATTTTGGTTTTTGTGTTATTTTTCATGGATGAGGTTCGTATTCTATATGTTTCTACACATTCTTCTTATCATCATTGATGTGGTTTTGGGTTCTTTCATGGCTAGTTCATTTGAAATGTACATTGTGCTTATAGATTATTTACTATCATTTAGGCTAATGTGGTGGTTTTCACATGATTTTTTTTATATTTTTTTTGGTATAATCTTGGAGTATTTTGATGGTTATGAGAGTTAAGATATATGTACATGTTGTCAAGTTGTTGATGTGATTTTTGGTATTTTCTGAGATATAGGTTACTTTGGTGGTTTCAAATGATTTTTATGTTTTGTTTGGCATAATCTTGGAGTACTTTGATGGTTATGGTGTTTGAGATATTGGGCTCTTGCTGTCTTGGCATTCATATAATTAAGTTTTGTCCTCTATATAACCGAAAGCAATACTTTTGTTTTATGGGTATTGTTATTATTAGTTAATGATTTGTCCTATTTAAGAGAATAAAATGGGTTATTTAATATTCAAGGTATAAAATGGTTACTTAATATTCAAGGAATAAAATTTGTTACTTAATATTCAAGGAATAAAATGGCTTCCTTGCAATAACACAAGTTTAGGGCTTTGTAAATAAAACTCATTTTTAGCCTTTGGAATTAGCAAATAGTGTTAACTACACCAAAATTTGGGTAATTAGGCTTTGGCCTCTTTAGATTTCTCAAATAAGTTTAACAAAAGATTAAATTATAAATACCTATTTCAATAAGTTGATTAGCTCTATTTCTTTTGAATGTGCAATTTCAAATTCTATTTAGTTAGTAAAGTTGAATAGATAGCTACGTTAGTAATGATAAAGTCATGAAATTATGAGGTTAGTTAGGTTAAAGTTATAAAATTGTGAGGTTAAGAATGATAAGGTTATGGAATTTTGAGGAATGATTTAGGAATTGGTGAGATTTTTGTTCAGGAGGTTATAGAATTGTGTGATGAGGTAATTATTGTGTGGATGTTGGAGGAGTGTATGGGTTTTGATAAAATTGAAGTATATAGTCATGAAATCATGTTGTTTACTTGCATAGTTGATCTTAGTTCATTAGTGCTGAGCTGACTTGGATTGCAATTTTATGTGATTTAGTATTAAAAGTTTACAAAGAATAAATTAGAGGCCATTCTTGGTGGCCAAATGTGTAGGAGCTTATAAATTAGCTTATCTTTTTCCTCCTTAGTGTTTTAATTGTTTGAGGATTGCTGGAAGATAATAGGAGAACATAAACCTATTTATAATGGATGATTTATGATTCTATTAGTGTATACCTTTGATTGCTATATGTATAAATGGTTTGTAACTGCGTATAACGGGTTTTGGTAGTATTGTAATAAAGGGTAGTAAAACCCAAAATATAGGTAAAAAATAAGAAAAACCTAATAATATACGGCGGTTCTGTTCTTAAGCCGCCGCATTTTAATTGCTCCTAATGAATGATTTACGGTGTATTCTACCTAGACCCACCACATTTTATTGCCTGCTCCAATATTAATGTGCGACGTATTTTCCTAAAACTGCCGCATATTATTTAATCATCTATGGCGTATTTTTTATGTTGTAAATTATAAAATAATCATTTGTTTCCATCTTATCTGCTGCTAGACTAATACGCCGTATAGAATACTAAAACCACCGCCACAAATTAAATAATTTCTATTTAGTGAATACCAAAACAATAATAGAGGTTAGAGTAAGAAAATACTAAATATATAACAAATCAAATGATGTCCATAACACTAGAGAAGCAATATAAAAACTTCAATGCAAAACTAAGAGATAAGTAGCAAATTTAGAAAGAATTTGAGAGTATTTGAGAGATCAAATGAAAACTAAAAAGTATTGTTGCTTAACCTATTGCTTAACCTAATGAAAACCCTAATCAATGCTAATTAAAACCATGCTAAAAAAATCTAAATACATATACAAAGAGTTTGGGCTTTGATAAATCACTCACTGAAAAACGACCCAAAGACAAGGCACTCGAACGAAATCGAATGACTCTTAATCGAGTCCTTCTTTCTTCAAATTTTAAATTTGGTCAAAATTGACTGCTGGAGAGTAGACTCGATCAAGTGCTCTACACCCTCGATTGAATGTCTTTGTTTTCTTCACTTTTTCATCTGGAAGCTAAGCCACGTACTTTCTGCCCGATTTTTCACTTCCACTCAGTCAAGTCCTTTGCATACTCGATCGAGTGTTCTTGATATTGACTTTAATTGCTTCTTTGTTTCATCCTATTATTCAGGTTCTCCTAGAGTTACGTTTTTCACTTGTTTGGAGCTATATTCCTTAGGTCTTGAACTTGTCCCATGACATGAGTCCATAGGAATCCTAAAAAACAACACAAACATAAAAACTCGTGAACGCATCATATGATATTAAATGAGGAAAATTCACTTAAAACTAAACTAAAATGCAATAAACTACATGCAAAAAGACCAAAAATACCATATAATTATGAGTATAATTAGGACTTATCAAATTTCCCCAAGCTAAATGAATGCTTTTCCTTAAGCGTTCAAGAGCAAAGACGAGAGAAATGAGATAAAGATCCCTTAAGAAATACAACATGCCTCAATTTTATAAAACCCAAGTCAAAACATAATTAAGAACAAATATGCACATATATCAGTTTATAAAATCCATGAAAAAATTGATAGTCAAGAGTGTCAACTATATACTCCCCCAAGCTAGTCTCGGTAATATGTTATAGACTTCTCACTTTAGGCGTACATAAAGAAATAAGCAACTCATGTGTTTTTAGGTTTAGAATATGAAGACTCAACCTAGTAATCACATCAACTATGTGAAATCGTCCTCTTTAGGCTTGCATTTTGTCTTTCTCCACTACTAAGAATGGTGCCAACTCGTAAAGATCATGACTCTCTAAATAGGTAGGCTTGGTTAAATAGGGTAGGGCAATGGTATTTAGGAAAGTGGCGCTAAACCTAAATAAAACTCCACCTTATAACCTCCTATACTCCTAAACACAACCTCTCATTCTTCATATTAGAATTGAAGCTTCATCTAAACCACAGTAGATATGAACTACTTTATTTCTCTATTGATGATGAGCATGTATGTAGAGAAATTCTTTACTTTTCTTATTCTACTTCTTATTTTCTCTCTCTATACACTAGGGGAAAAAGTCACATATACTACATACAATATGCTCCGGTTCCTTTAAATAACGAAGCGTAAAGTTTTGGAAATTACATTAAAGAGGATAATATGCTCCGGGCTTTTGTGAACCGAAGTATAAATATTATATACTCCAGTTCTCAGGGAACCGAAGCATATAATAATCATATACTCCAGGCTTGTATAAATCGGAGCATAAAACCAAGGCAGAAATAAAGGGTTTCGATATGCTGTAACATTGCGCGCAATTCACTCGCATTCCCTCTCACCCAAAATTTCAAACCCTCGCATTCCCCCTCCCCTAAAATCTCATTCGCTCTCACTGCCTCTCAAATTTCCCAACATAACTCTCGCATTCACTCTCACCCAAAATATCAAACCCCACTCCATTCGACCTCCACCTTTGGTATTTCAACACTCCAATTTTGTTGGGTTTCTTTCTCTGAAACATTGAATTTTACACTTATTGAATTTCCAACACTCCAATAAGAATAGTTAAAATGAATTTCTATATTTAAGATTTTGCTGTGATGTTTTATATGTTGTGGTTTTAATGGAGTGGGTTGAATCAGGTTGGAATTGTATCAAGTAGCTTTGCGATTCGAAGAGAGCTGAGGATTTTGAGCTTAATTTGGTATGTTGTTTTTTATTCTTCAACTCTCACAATGCGCCTTACTTGTCTCCCAACAAGCAATCCCTTAGATTTTACTTAGGCTTCTAAATGCTTAGCCACTGTTTTTCACTTATTTTATTCCTTCTGTTTATTCATGAAAATATCCTTTTTTGTGGTGTTCATTAATAGTAATTAAATTAGTAACACTAGTAGAATTTTAATAATAGTTCTTACCACTGTTTATTATGTTTTGAGAATGACAGTAATCTCATTAATTAGAGATGAAAGTAAAGGCATCAGGGGATTTAGATCTGAAAAAAGCCATCAAACCATTATGTTTGAAGTTATATTATGTTAATTACCTTTTTCTAACTAGCACGCCATTCCACAACCAGTGAACCAGACTTACCGGCCTCTTGAAGGCTGATTTGTTGGGTGCTTGGCCTGAACTTCAGAGACAGAATGAGTTGGACTTAGTCCTTAAGAATATCCCTTTCCCCCTCTATTTTTACCTTATTTTGTCCTTTAAAGTCGTAGTTTTTGTATGACCACAAAATTCTAATATTGTATTGTAATCCTGTTGTCTGTAGTTTGAATTCAGCTGAAAAATTTAATTTTGAAGTGAATTATGTTGTGCTTTTTGGCTTATCATATTTTGTCATAATTTTTAATTACCTTGTTTTGGATGTCTATTGCCCTGATTTTATGCTGCTTCATGTACATTTCTGTAAACTATGAGATTTAGATAAATAGTAAGTAAAGTTTTTTACTTTGTGCTATTATATTTTTGTAAATGTTGAATGTGTTAAGCATATTAGTACAGTTTTGATTAATATGTGAGTCATCTAGTGTGTAATTTCTTTTTAATGTAGTAGAATGTGAGTTTTGTTACCAAATATATAAAGTTTTAGCAATAGGTATAGATATCCGATCCAAGAATCAAGTTCGAGTACTCATCCTCAAGCCCTGTTTGTAATCTTTTTATAAGCTTTTAGTTTCAAGGAATTTTATACTTAATTTCATTAAATATGGTTCAAACACTCAAAAGTATTATTCACAAGATACAAATGAGTCTTTGGGGATATGCTATTGTCATGTGTCTATTGTCTGGAGCTATTAAATGAATTTATCTACCAAGTGCCAAGGTGCCCCAATGTTTTCCCATCTTTAATTAAGGAAAGCCTATTGCTTTCATAACTATGATCTCAGTCTCTTTCATTCATACTTTGTTCAATTGGTGTAGAGTTTTTTCCCTTACCCACTTGTTAATTCCTCAGTGTGTGTAAAGTCCTCTGGTCTAGCTACTAGAACATGTTTCTTGTACAAAAACAGGTGTGTATGTGAATATATGAATAACATTAGACAAACAACTATTCTGCCTATATTAGTTTTTAAAGTTATGGTCTTTTGTAGGTGCTTATCCGATCCATAAAAGAAGTAAAATGTTAGTCTTAATGGATTGGGTTTTGTTTCTATTCTTTCATGACTAAAAGAAATAAAGTTCTTGTGCCTGCTAGTCTGCTACTTATGACAATTGGCTCCATCTAGAGTCTAAGAAAACAGAAAAAGATATTGTGTTGGATCATTGGCTAATTAAATTAAAAATATGATCCATAGCCAATGAAAGTATCTTAGATTGCAAAGCTTCGATTATATTTTTTGGTTCTGATTCTTTTGATCATGTGACTATTTGATCTTATTAGTTGCTCTAGTTTAGGTCTTGTCAACGAAATGCATCAACTTTGACGTAAAAATCTACTGGTGATTGCTCATGACTTGTTTTTGGTCAAGTTCTCTTAGATTGTTATATTAGTCTTGTGTGCGATATGCCCAACCTAGGTAATAAGCTTTAACCAATTGGGATTTAGGGGTAAGTCTTAGTATATTTGAACTATTCAGTACCCTTTGCAGGTTGGGATATGGCTGACGTAATTAAATCGAAAGATTGCAGTAGTATGGCATTGTAATGTTGCTGTGTGTTGATCGAATTGTGGAATTGTAGAATTGTGGAATTGTAGAATTGTGGAATTGTAGAATTGTTGAATTGTGAAATATTTGAACAGGTTTTTAGGATTAAAAAGTTGGGATAATGTTCATTTTACAGAGGAAATTTTGTCGAATTTTTTGGAAAACTTTCATAAATAACCGAAAATTGTTATTTTTGTTTAAATATAATCATATAACTAATTATACATGTATATATAATGTACGACTTAGTTTCTTCTACCACGAAAGTCGATGATGTAGAAAAGGTATATCTCATTCATTTACTTACATTTCTTTATATATACATATATATTAGACAAGTATTCTTAGCTTATATAAGCAGATGTATGATTATGGAGGATGAAATAACCGGAAATTGTTATATTTGTTTAAATATAAACATATAATTAATTATATATGTATATACGATAATCTAATTTGTTTTTTTATTATGTTTATGGTGGCTAAATTTAGGTTTTTGACATACCGAGAGAAGATCCTTTCACCATTGATGAAATCAAGGAAATTAGAGACAAGTTTGCACGGTTTCTTACCAACTGCATTTAGTTGTTATGTTTAGTTTAGTTTTTGTACGTTGAAGCAAATTATTTATATTTAATTTAGTTTGTAACTCAAATTATGCACCTTATATTTGAAGGTTTTTACCACATATATTTGGAAATGAAATTATTTCTTTCATATAAAGAGTATTGAAATCCTTTGACTTTGTTGTATTCTAATATTCCCATTAACAACAATTTGCATTTATAAAAAAGGTGGACTTTATGCTATAGGCTTTTAGAAAATGGAGCATAAAGCCTTATTTTTTTTAAAAAAAAATGGACTTTATGCTGCGGGCTTTGAGAAAACCACAGCATAAAGTCCATTTTTTTATAAAAAAATAAGGTTTTATGCTCCGGTTTTCTCGAAGCCCGCAACATAAAGTCCACAATATGCTTCGGTTTGAATCTCATCATAAAATCTTTTGCAATATGCTCCTATTAAATCTACTTTGGGTCAAAACCATAGCATAAAGCCTTAAAAGAACCGCAGCATATGATGTTTTTTCCACTAGTGATATGATTTTTTCTTTTCTTTTTTTTACTACTCTTCTCTTTATTTTTATATGTATTAGAGAAGGGTATGGAAACCAAAGCTCTTCTACAAGATGTGTTCAACTCAGTAAGAAAGAGAACTGCATACTCTTCTCCAAGAATAAACCTAGAAACAAGACTATAAGGCTTTATAATGACAAGTATCAAGAAAAGGGAATACAGGCTCAATGAGTTTCATCTTAAGGGTTGATGAAAAGAAAAACAATAACCCAAGTATGAGACAAATGGCTCTAATTATAAGGAGAGTTCAATCATTCCTATGAGTTGCACCAAAAAGTCTTGAATAGCCAGATATCAACCAAAGTGTAAAATCATACAGAAGACCGCATCTAACTCACATGAAAAAAAAACCTAAATAATACCATTGGTTTAAGGCTCAAGTCCTCACTAGTAAATACAAGTCTACAACATTAGGTGAGATTAATTAAAAAAGGGAAAAATAGCCTAGTTTTTAACAATCTAATGTTCATGATTTGAAAATCAACTGATATTTTATAGGGGTTTTTTTGTAATTTAAAGGGTTAGGAAATCAATAAGATTTTGGATGGACAATTCGATGAGCAAATTGCCACTAGATAGCCCTATTTTTTACAACCCAACCTTTCCTTTTTGGTGAACAAAAGAAGAAGGGAGTTTCCCCCACTATTTCCCTACTATTTTGCACATTATTAAGGATTGGTTATGCGACTTTAAAGATATAGAAAGGGTCAAGGAGTTACCACCAAATATTTACTGGTTGTTGGGAAACCCTTGAGTTTGAATCCCAATATGACTCATATGAATGGTCTTTGAACCATGAAAAGGCCCGAGAATGAGAAACTTATTTCAATCCGAGGGTGTGTGCAAACAAGTGGCATAGAGATAGAGACCAAATTATTGGCAAACATGCAAATACAAAGGCAAAGTACACTCTAGATTTAGTTGGTTTGGCAAGTTAAGAATTATGCATATAAATCAAGATTAGGTGACCACTTTGTTAAATGTCCCCAAGATTAATAGTTACCTATATTCGGCTATCCATTATTTATCTTATTAGGCATGATATTCAATCAATAGGTATTTATTATAAGCATAAGTAAATGTGATTATGGAATTACAATACAAAATAAGGACTATGTATAAAAGTCCATAACTGAAATAAAGCAATAGAGTCAAGAGTCAAAAGGTTAGATTAGTTAAAATGCAATGTAAGTATTATGCATGATGATGATGAGTTAAATATTTACTAATCAAATGAAGATTGAGGCCTAAAGAGACCTTTCTCTATGACATACTCCAAAATAAAGAGGCAAGAGTCAAGAGTCTAGTTCATGAAGACTTATTTGCTTTAGTTTGGAACATCATTGACAAATAGTGACATAGACAAGATCAAGGTATGAATTATGATGCTTGAACTAGAAATGAGATTTAAGGATAACTCTTAAATTTACATTCAAGCGTGATATACACTTAGGTTTTAATCATAAAAATGGGTCAAGTGCTAAGTTTAGCAAGATTGGAGATGTCTAAGTCTTTAGCATCATAGACTAAATGCAAACGAGACATAAAATAGCTTGCAATAAGTAAGATGCAAGGGAGAGGAGTTTCTTGAAAGGTTAAGAGAAGACCAATCTATGGAGATGGTTCCTTAAATAAAGTGCTTAAATTTAGAGTTTTGAGACTTAACCTAGTAAAGTAGAAGTTGCTCCTAGCTTTTCACATCATAGGCATAATGAGACATTGAAATAAAGTGTGTGAGTTGATCACAAGAGATCATCAAGAGTGATTTCTCTTTAGTTGATCAAGGCTCATCAAAAGTGACAAGAAGATTAAAATGGATGTTCATGTGTGAGGGGTTTTCACCTCACACAATCATTATAAAAGGGCCAAATCTAAGGGTCTTGAGTGGATGGAAACCATTAGAGCTAAAGAATAGAAGGTGAATGGAGTATAAGTACGTAGATGAACCAATAAAGTAAAAGAATAGATTGAGAAGGGTCCTAGGTGTTTACCATTAAGGAGAGTCCTTTTTCTTGAGTCTTTGCTTGGTATGTGTTGAAAGGGTATGTGTTGAAAGGGTAAGATTTCTTTGCTTGGTTGTGTCAAATATGCTTAGATTAATCCTTGGTAAGTATGAAGGATGTTTGAGAGGATTTGATTGTGTTTGAGAGTGTATTGGAAATTATTTTGGTAGAGTGATGACTCTTAATATTGTGAGAAATGCTTACCCTTTGCTCATTAAATAAGAGGGTATTTATAGGCCAATTTTGTGCATTAAACTCTTATAGTGCCTCAAATGCTCGAGGTTTGTGTGTTAGACACTCAAGAAGAATCTTTTTCTTGGTTAAATAGAGGATTAAAACAAGACAAGAGCGCTTTTGCCTGTTGCTTGAAGGATGTGCGTCAAATGCTGAGGCTATGCATTAGACGCTTAGAGTAAATGAGCTGGAAAGGAGCTAAGCTAGAGCTGAGTAGGACTAGTCTAGGCATTGGACGCCCAAGCTTGGCATTTAGCGCCTAGAGTCCAGCTTTGCTTCAACTTTTGTGTTCGATGCTTGCTTCGTGTGTCGAGCATAAGAGCTCCGAGCCTTGGTTTATGCGGGTTTAGGGGTTTGTTTTAGTGAATTTAGGGATGTGACTTTGGATTTGTATTTGGATAAGGTAAGGGTCTTGGGCTCGGGTTTGTGTTAGTGGCCTTTTGGGGAATCGATTTTGAGGTATTTTTGGGTTTACACATACTCAAACTTGACCTAAGCTAAGTTCGTTTGTCATGGTTGTTTTGTCATCAGACCGCTATATGGGGAGACACAATTTTATGTCTACATATATCAAGTAAAACCATTTAAAAAAAAGAGACATATGTATCTATTAATCCTCATTGAAAGGCTAATCTCAATTATATGGATAAATCAGGGTATGTATGCAATGCTCTAAACTACAAAATGCATGAAAAACTAAATAAGGAAGTAATGACTAAAAGGATTGAATAAGGAAATTATGACTGAAAAACTAAAAAAAGAAATAAAAAACCTAAGCATGATATTAAGGATACTCTAAAAGGAAAAGAATTAAAAATGAATAAACAAATAATGAAAACTATACTAAAATGCAATGCATGCTCTATATGATCTCCGCCACACCCCCCCCTCCCCCAAGCCAAACTTTACAATATCCTCAGTCCAAGCACCATATATCAAAGAAAATATCAGAAGGGAGAGAATACAGAAATCCTAATCTAAAAAACACCAAAAATAAATAAAATAAAATAAAAGGAAAAAACTAATGCTGATTCGGGGGTAGGTCTGAAACTAGGCGGGCCATATCTCGATGAAGAACTAGGACTACCCCCGAAATACCTCTACATAACTTCTTCCATGGATGAGAAGCTAGCCCACATGGTTCTATAGTCAATCCTTATCCAATCAAAATTTGCACTCATAGCTCGGTTGGACTCTTGCAAAGCATGATAATCAGTCCTCATGTCATGAAAATAATTGACAATGGACTGATGTGAGGCTCTCAAATTTGTGTAGTTGTCCCGCATATGGCCAAATCTAAGCCTCATAGGACTGAGACTGGCTATTGCTTGCCTCAAACTAGGGGGAGATGTGCAAGCATCGACCAACTTTGGCGATTAAGGGAGGCCACCGAAAGTATGGGGGAAGAATCTATGTCTTGGATCTCTTTAAGAGAGGGATATGATCCTAGGGGAAGAAGGCATAGGTAGTTGACGCATGAAGAGTTGGGTACCCACAAGCCACTCAAAATCCTAGAGTTGATCTCTACAGGGTCGAATCCATTGCATGTTTTGCATGAAACACAGAGTTATACAAGCGAGGCCTAATACCTCATAATGGGAGCAACTAGAGAGGTCTATCTCATGGGATAATACTAGAAGGGTAATAAGGCCTTCTATAGCTATCTTGGTCGAACTCTCAGCTACTTGGGCCAGGTATTCCATAAACTATGTCGCTAGATTAAGGATCGTAGTACCAATGTCTCTATAAACCCCAGGAATAGGCCTAGACTCATTAGAAATAAGATGCCAAAAGAAATAGAGCTCACGAGATGAGTAGGCACCACTCCCAGCATCTTTAGAGAATAGGGTCCAAGCTAGGACCCTATAAGCTACCTACACCACCAGATGGATAATCCAAGTTACCTTGGATCAACCAGGGTCATAGGTAGTGAGCCCAATGATATCTAGTCCTCTAACCTAGGATGACTAGGGGCGAGAACCCCGTTCGTGGGCAGGTCTAATGCATGATAAACTTCATCTAACGAGAACCTATACCAATTCCCAAGAATGTTAAAATAAATATTAGTTGGGGTAAAGTCAGGGTTTTGGTTAATATTGAAGGTGAAAAGGGCTTCTTGAGTCAAATTCCTATAGGTCGGGGAATGAAGGTTTAACAAGGATTCCCACCCGAACCTAGAAAATAGCTCATGCACCGCTCTCTTGAGTCCTAGGCCCCTAGCGGCTGATGTGTCATAAAAGCACATTAGGATGAGGGTTCTATTGGTATTTCTCACAAATTTTGCATATATTCCTCATTAGTCCCAAAATCAATCCCACACATCTCCATTTATGGGATCTCGACTCTAACTAGTGAGGGGTCCATTTGCCTCCTAAACTTAGTTCTCCTGAAGAAAGACATACTTTCTAAGTTTAAAACACTAAAGGATTCTAAATTATAAGGGGGAAGGATGGGTCCTAAAAGGGTCCAGTACTACCTAGGATTCTAGCTAAAAAAAATTCCCAAAATTCTATGTTCAACAATAATCCTCAAGAAAACTAAACCAATTCACATACACAACATAACTCAACACAATTCCAACAATTATATGAACAAAAATTCCAAAAAATAGAGAAGAATAGTGAAGTGTATACAAGAGTTAGGGTTAGAGTGTAACAAAGCTTTATAGTGCAATGTAACAACAAAAACCCTTGCCAAACTATTCAAAGATGTGTATGGAAGCACCAAGAACCACCGAATGGGTGAGATTTTGGTGTTGAAATTAGTTGTAGAGTGTAAGGGAATGTGAAAAATTGAAGGAATTTGGGTTTTGATTGAGTGGGTTGGATTAAATTTGAGAGGAGATTGGAGTTGAAGTAAAGAGGAGCTCATGATAATGAAAGAGTGCTAGAGAGTAATGAGAAAAAAATGAGAGAAAGGGTTGATTTAAAAAGGCATCGGTCGAGGGCACTCAATCGAGTGCAGGGGGCACTTGATCGAGTCCCCTGTAGAATCAACATTTTCATGCATTCTTGCCAACAACTCAAGTTTGCTTAAATATAGGTAACTTGATCAAGTGCTTTACACACTCGATCGAGTGTCTTTGTTTTAACCTATTTTCTCCCATTCTGCCAACAACCTCTATTTTACGATTCTACAAGGCACTCGATTGAGTGCTCTACACACTCAATTAAGTGTCTAAGGGAAATTGCATTTTTTAGCTGAACTTTTGCATAGCTTTGCTCTTTATTTCATAATCTTCCCAAAGACTCTAAATATGAGGAATAATCTTCCCTAAGACTCTAAACATTTCATAATCTTCCCCAAGACACTTAGCAAAGTGGAAGAACCTCTTCTTTTGTTGTGAGGAATAACCAAGAGGGGCGGTCCTCGTGGCTAGGTAATTCACCATATCGACATACCAAGGCGTATCCATGATAGACATCATAAAAAGTTGCTCATAAAGGAAATAATCATTGTTGAGGACTTCATTTTCATCCTTCTAAAGAGTTAATTGGGATAGATAATCAGTAACTACATTCTTTGCTTTCTTCTTATCTTTTATCTCTAAATTAAATTCCTATAAAAGCAAAATCCATCTAATTAGTCTAGGCTTTGCATCTTTGTTACTCATCAAATACTTGAGTGCCTATTAGCCTCAAGCCTACTAAATAGGAACGAAATTTCTCCATTGCATATACTATTGCTAGAAACTCGTTCTCGATGGTGGCGTAGTTCACTTGAGCTAGATTAAGTGTTTTGCTTACATAGTAGATGGCGTGTAATTTTCCCTCTTTTCTTTGTCCTAGGACTACCCCTATACCATAATCGCTTGTGTAACACATGATTTCGAATGGAAAGGGTCTAGTTTAGTGGCTTAAGTACAAGAGCCATGGTGAGAAAGGACTTAACACACATATTAGTGATAAAAAACAAGGCATCTTTCCTTAAAAGTTCAGTTAGAGGCCTATCTTGGAGAAGTCTTGGATAAAATGACGGTAAAAACCTGCGTAACCCAAGATACTCCTAATCACCTTTATAGATGTAGGGACTGGTAAACTATCAATGATCTTTACCTTTGCTTTATACACTTCAATGCCCTTATTCGACACTTTTTAACCCAAAACAATACCATCAGTTACCATGACGTGGCATTTTTCCAAGTTTAATACTAAACCAATTTCTACACATCTAAGAAGCACCTTTTCGAGGTTTATTAGATAATCATCAAAAGATGACCCATATACTAAGAAGTCATCCATGAAAACTTCCATGGAATTTTTGATCAATTTTGAGAAAATTGTCATCATACATCGTTGAAAAAGGGTAAGAGCATTGCATAAACCGAATGGCATTCTACTATAAGCATAGGTACTATATGAACACGTGAAAGTGCTCTTCTCCTAATCAGCTATATAGATCAAAATTTGAAAGAATATCGAGTATTTATCCAGCCAACCTTTCCAACATCGGGTCAATAAAAGAAAGAGGAAAATGGTCCTTCCAAGTAACTTTGTTTAGGCACCTTTAATCACTACATATTTTCTATCCTAAAACTGTCCTCATTGGGATTTGTTCCCCTTTATCATTCTTAATGACAGTCATGCCTCCTTTCTTGGAGACTACTAAATACCAACCCACTTATTATCAAAGATAGAGTAGAATATCCTTGCATCAAGTAATTTTAGAACTTCTATATACAGTTTCTCCCATGGATGGTATCCCCATTGAGTTAACTAATGAATATTCCACCTTCTCCTCTCCAACCTCAAAGGTAATCATACCATTCTTCATATCTATGATAGCACCTGCTATGGCTAAGAATGGTCTACCTAAAATAATCAAAACTTGCACATCCTCTTCCATTTCCATGACCATAAAGTCATATGGTATATAGAATTTTCTTACCTAAAGAGGAATATCCTCTAAAATACCTAGAGGAAACTTTAGAGTACAATCTGCTAGCTTAAGGGAGATTTGAGGAGGATTCAATTCACCCACTTGGAGCTTTCCATAGATTGATAATGACATAAGACTCATGCTTTGCCCTTAGATCCTATAAGGCTTTCTTAATCTCCAACTTCCATGATTGACTAGCTTCTTGGAAGGGTGTTTTGGAGGATAACACTACACTCGATTGTGAAGGATACTATGGTGTTCTACTCAATCTTCTTTTTATTCAAAAGCATATCCTTTATGAACTTTGCATCTGAAGGCATTTCTTGAATAACATCTAAGAATTGGATGTTGAAGTGCAACTTCCTCATAATTTCCTAAAACCTTCTATATTTATTCTCTAACTTTACTTTGGGAAATGGGAGAGGTGGTATATATGGCACTATAGGTGGACTCTTTTGCTCCTTTCCCTCTTCTACCTTCTCACTCAAATCCTTACTCTCTAGCTTAGTCAGAAGAGTAGACACCTTTATTGATTGTACTTCTAACTCCTTTCCACTCCTCATGGTTATAGCATTTAATTGCTACTTAAGAGGAGTTGTTACATCCTTTGAGACATGTCCTACATCCCTTTAGGGTTGATTTAGCTGCTGAGTCAACAAGTTCAATCGGGTCTCTATCCATTCTATATGAGTGCTAAGTTTTGCAAATTGCTTTTCATTGTTCTCATTGCACCTAGTCTATTGAGCTACAAAATTTTCAAAGATGATTTCCATATTAGACTTTGTTAGAAATTGTGGTTGTTGAAAGGGAGATGGATTAAGGAATTTCCTAGTGTAAAAATCTAATGGACTTTGTGGATGCTTAAAGTTGTTGAAATGTGGCAGGGCATGGTTTTAGACTGGGTTTAGCACATTTTGGGTATTCTTGTAAGAGAAGTTCGGGTGCTGCTTCGAACCTTTATTATAGGTGTTTGAGAACGACTTGAACAACCTTTTATGGTTGTGGTATGACATTGACTTGTTCACTACCCAGATCACCTGTAGTGTACTGAAAATGACTCACATAATGCCCTATAATACCACAAACCTTTTAAGATGCAACTAAAGTAGGTTTCTAATGTATCTTTCCTAGATTTTAGTAAGAGCTTATATCAAAGTAACCAACTTTGAGATATCTGAATTTGCTGATGAAGACGACACTTCTTTTTATAATTTGCTCTTGAAGAACATAAAGTAATCAATAACATCCATCTTTTAAAATCTATGCTAGGGTGCCCTATGCATCATTCATTTGGATGTTAACTCTTGAAGTTGAATTGATGTATTGCTTGGTATCATAGTTTAAACCATTATAGAATGTCTAAAGCAAAATCCAATATAGTAATCCATGATAAGGATAACATTTAAGCATCCTTTTAAACTATCTCCATGTCTCGTGGAGTGACTCATCATACAACTGCTCAAAGTTTTTAATCTAAGCTCTCAACTTAATCGTCTTATCCTGATCTATGTGAAAACCTTTTACTAGCTTATCCCATGTATCAAATGTACCCGGACCTTCATATCTAAGCCATTCATGCACTCTATCCCTCAAAGAGAATGAAAATAACCTTAGTTTCACATCATCTTTAGAACAATCCTTCATCTTCATCATATCACACTTCTCCAGAAATTTCTCAATGTGAGAAATGGGGCACTCTTTGGGGTGTCTTGCGATGCATCGCTCAAGACAAACTGAATAAATACCGGTTTTAGTTCAAACTGTGTAGTTATAATGTATAACTAAGAAATGCTTGATATTGTCTAAGGATCAAGGATGTCATACTCAAACAAAGTTTTCTAAGGTGGGAGTTTCATCCATGTTATTTAGTTTCTTTGCTTTCTTTTTCTATTTCTTCTATTTCCTTGATGAGTTTTTGATCTCAAGATCTAGAGAAATTAGCACTTTAGAATCTATACTTTGAGTGTACATGAGAAGAAAATACTAGAAAGGAAAAAGATCAAATCGACAAACATGATAGCCGAAGAAACTACATAAGAAAACTGAATATCCTAATATAAAACTAAACTAAAAACAACAAAAGAAAATCTCCGTTACTCCCTTGCAACGACACCAAATTTTGATCGGATTTTTGCTACCCTATCCAAAATAACCTATTCACCTAAACTAATATAGCTCGGGTAAGTAGAGTCAAAATCAGTAGAGACTATTTGGCTCTAATGCTATCTATGCTAGTTTTAACTTCTATTAGGAATGTCACGAACAAGGGAGGTCTATTCTAAATAATGACTAGGCTAAACTAAACAAGGACACAAATTATAGCTAAACTGGATCACTAATATATGACAAACATCTATGACAATGAATCCCCACTAGTATGACTTATATATAGATTTCTATCACAGTCTTGTGAATTTAATACATAAAGTAATTCCTAGGATAAATACAACCTAAATAATACTAAGGATCTCTCTTGTATATCAATAACTTTTTCCTAAAGCAATCCTATCCACTCTCGTGGATTAAGACATTAAACACAACATTCTATATGTCTTAATGGTCATAACGTATACTTTCATGATCATCAATTACACCTTTATTAGTGATTCTAATGTAGAATATGAACGACTCTCACTACGAACCTAACACATGATATTAATCAACTACGTCTAGCTTTTTAATGGATTTGACGCCAATTAAAGATTAAAAGAATCATCTTTGTGCATTTATATTCGGGTCTCGTGAATTATCGATACTTAATCCATACTAGGGCTCATCGGGATCCGAGATTGATGAACAACTCATGCATATTGACTCTAAAACTAACACAAGCAATGGTAAAAGACATGATCTATTCTAGAACAATACATGGTTGATTGGTCATAGAAACGCGTAGGGAATATACTCCTTTGGCTATTCTTCAAAATGTTTGTCATATAATCCTCATTATTTCTAAATCAATCCCATAAGTCTCTATTATAGGAGGTTGAACAACAAGGGGTGGGTAAGGGTTCCTCAAGTTTTGAGTGGAAAATACCAAGGGGTCATAAGATGTCATAATAATCCCCTAATAATAAACTCAACTATCAAACACCAACACTGATAACATAACCAAAATCCCAAAATTCAATCATAAACTAAGCAATAATGTAGTCAAATTAACACAAATTCAAGTTAAAAAGAAGAAAGATCAAATTAAAAAAGAAATAGTGAAATTATTGACAAATAGAGGGTTAAAGTGTACCAAATGCAATGTAGGACTTATAATTACCAAAAAACACCTTGGAAAATCCTCTATGATGTGCAAGGATTCTCTAAGTTTGAAAAATTTTCTCCAAGAATGCTCCAAACCAAAAATCCCTAATATGATTGAGAAAGTTAGGGTTTAGGAGTTTTGAGGGATTAAAAGAAGAATTTGGAGTTTTGATTGGGTTTCAAATGGGAAGGGTTTGTGAATAATGAAGAATTATAGGTCTATGATAATGGGTGATGAGGATTTGAGTGAGCAATGTGAGGTTCGTTAAATAGCAAAACTCATTACCATCCATGTCTTTAAACTATAATATACCATTAGAAAGGATTTTCTTGGCAATAAATGGTACATCCCCATTCGGTCTAAATTTTCCCTGTGGGTTCATGATATTTATTTGGAGTGAACATGTGTGAAAGCATGTAGTGTCTAGGCTACATGACGAAATAGTAGATTTCATTTTCCTTACCCACTAACTCTTGAGCCAGCATATCCCCGATCGTTGAGTTGGTGATTGTGAGGTGTAGGCAAAGAGTAATTCCTAACAATGCTGGAGTAGGTAGCTTTCTATTTGATTAAAAGTTTTTTGGTAATCTTTGTCCCATTCTTTAGGTGAACCCTTTCAGTTTTTGGAGCATCGGCTCACATACCATAGTGAGTTTAATTAGAAATGAATCAACTAATGTATTGCTGAAGGAAGCCTAGGGTTTCTTCTTTGTTTTTAGGAGTGTCAAAGCCAAGATGGACTTATTTTTCTAGGATCAAAATCATTACCTCAAGAGATGATGACATAACCTTATAACTTGCCATATGTGACACTAAAAGCACATTTTTAGAGGTTTAACCTCATATGAAAATGTGTGTCGTTCAAAGAATTATTGAAGGGATTTGAAGTTCTAGGGGAAATCTTTATATTTTACGATCATATCATTGGTATGTGGCACTCGAGTTTGTTAGGCTAAACGAGAAGTCCGTGTAGCAAAAGGTTCCCCATTGAGTTATTAAAGGTGGTTTTCTTCAAGTCCTCTTTTGCTATTCTTATCCGGTTGTAGCTTGCATACCCATCCTTGAATGAGAACAAGGTATGGTTTGATGTGTTGTTAACCAGCACATTGATGTGGGGTAGTGAAAACTCGTCTTTTGGACTAGCCTAGTTCATATCTCGATAATCCACATAAATTCAAATTTTGCCTCCTTATTTAGAACAAGTACTATGTTTGTAATTAATCGAGGTAGTTTACAACTTTGATAGACCCAACTTCCAACTATTTCTTAAACTTTTTTTCATAGTTACATCTGGTTTCATTATCAATCACTTCTATTTTACTAGTTTTAACCGTAGGAGAAGATAATGTGTTGTCGATGTATTCTCTAAGCAATTGCATTAGCTCTTTGCATTCTTCTAGGGTTAACGCTAACTCGATTTGCAAATGTTTCTATTCGTGTTCGACACCAATGTTGATTTTTTAAGTTTCTTTGATTATAGGAATTTTATTTTCATGTCTTCCATTTGTTTAATGAATTCAAAGTCATATTCATTAGAGACAAATCAATTAGTGGTGGGGATTATGGTGGAAGAAGAGGAATAAGCAGAATGAGTAATGTTATTTGATTTAGTGGTGGTTACATTTAGAGAGGATTTTTTTTTCTATTTTCATGTGACATCCAACACAAGCCTAAATTCAATGCATGCAAACTTGATTGACTTAGACTTAGACTCAAAATCTAACTCATATGACTTAGAATCATCTAGCATTAGGCCTTCTCCAATGATAATATTTAGCTTCTTGCCACTAGGAGTTGTGATTTTTAATGTCTTTCTTCATCAACGTACCATATTAGGAATTAGCTTATATGGATCAATGTCATAAATTTGGAGAATCATTTGGAGTTCTTTTCCAGTTTTCTCAAGTCTAAAGAGTAAGGAAAAAGCCTTATTGTTGACGCATTTAGGTGGCTTTAACGATTCTTGATATTCATCATCATATCCACATACATCATTGATTAAATCTTGTGACAAAATGATTGCACATTCGATGATGGGATTCCTATGGATGTGATTAAACAAGATGGGTCATCAATAAGGTCATCCTTGTAGATAGGTAGGATTATGAGCAAATGAGTTTGATTATTAGGTTTGGCCCATTGAGGGAGAAGTAACCTCCCATCTTCTACCATATCCTTGATAGAATAAAAAACACTCTTTAATGTCGTACCCTCTCCTTGGTGGAACTTGTAAAGTTTGTTTATGTCTCACTTGGAGCTCCTCTTGTCAACTTCAGGATCCTTTATTGGGCCAATAGGTGTTATGTGACCATTACTTAGCAATCAGTAAAAAGCATTTGAGTAGAACATCCTTAGGTTAGAGAAGACCCAACGAGGATAATTCTTGAGTCCTACCCTTTTGTCTTTGTCGTGGTTGTAGTTGCGAAAGTTGTTGTTTTTGTTATTGTTGTTATAGAAGTAACCTTGGGGAATTAGAGCCTCAAGAGCACTTACTTCATTTTTAGGCTCGGTAAAGGGAGTTTGTTTCAATTTTCACCCCCATCCATTTCTCATTTGCTTGAGCAAACTAGGTTCTTAATCAGGCCATCTTCAATTTTTGTGCCAATAGTATAGGAATGCTCGGAAGACTTGAGACCTAAGTACTTCATATGGTTCTTGTACTTAGGTAGAAAACTTGAGATATAAGTCCACACAAGTTCCTTTTCTAGCGGCTTCAAACCATTTGAGAGGCAATTTCCCTCCAACAATTTAGGTCATGAACCATTCATTGGTACCTTGTTGAAGAACCTATAACTCTTGGATAATTGTTTGTAATTTAATATTTAGGCGGTATTTGATCATGAAGGCGAAAATGTCCTCCTATGTCTCAATTTCCTTGTACTTTAAAGAAGAATCATTTTTGATTGATTAGCTCTAAGGTCATAGGAAATTTTTTTGCCAATAATTCAAGACCTGTCTTATTGATGGCCATGGTGGCTCTAAAGTTGTAGAGATGATATCTACAATTATCTGTAGACTTGAATTTTGAGATGACGTTAGCAAAAACTTTCTCTAGGAAGCTAACTTTCCCTTTCAATTTATTGTTAGGGGTTGTGTCAAAGTATCATCCATTTTTGGTGAATCGATGGATCATACTTTCGATTTTTCATGCTAAATTATCTAGGGAATAAGCACTTTCGATCTGCTCTAGACGAGTGTTCATACCCTCTAGAGACTTTGTTAGATCATTGACCACGACCAAGAGCTGGGCCATTTTTTTTGCAGTTGCCATTGGTTAAAGAGGAATATTGGGAGAGTCAAGTGATAATGCCAGCTCAGATATTGGAAAGAGAATAATTAGTGACGTTCTCTTTAACCTTTTACCCAATCTTTGTACCTAAATCAATGAATTCCTGAGAAAGAGCGGGACACTAAGACTTAACTCTATTAGGGGTGAGTGTTTGTGGGTTAAATGTTGGGAGAGATGATACTTTATGCATGATGAAATTACATTATGATGTAACTACATGATCATCTCTAATTCAAATGAATGTATGGCCTAATTTAAGGAGTTCGCCTCTGTTACAAAATGATTCCATATGCATAAGACGAACTCGATATCCATGGACTCATTAAACACGATGCCGTGTGTTGGGATAAGATGTTTGTGGTACTTTAGGGATAATTTTGGAGTTTAACTCGGTGTAGGATTCAAGGAGAATTTCGGGTTTTTTGTTGATGAGGGGTAATTTGGAGATTTTACCCTAATAAAATTTTGGAGGTAAGGTAGGGTTTTTACCAATGTGGAGTTAAGAGGTAAAATGGGACTTTTATCGGTGTGAGGCATTTAGGGGTAAATTTTTAATTTTATTAGGTAAGGAACATTCTAGAGTTAAGATGGACTTTTTATCAGGGTTTGGATTTTTTTAAAAGAGAGGCATGGTTTTCCCTAGTTTTTGAAAGTTTTGAGACATTTAGGAGATAAGGCTAGGTTTTTATCGTGTTCAAGGCATTTTAAAAGGTAAGGATAGGATTTTACCGTGTTTGAGTCATTTTGTGAGCTAAGGTCGGGATTTTATCGGGTTTAGGTAATTTGGAGAGGTAAAGTCGGGATTTCACCATTTTTGAGATGTTTTACGGTGCAAGGTTAGGATTTCGGTTGGCATGGTGGAGCATGAGGCGGGCATGATGGGACATGAAGAGATACAGTATTGGCATGATGTGGTTTAGACGCGGCTTATGCATGTAATGATGAGGATGATCCTGATTGGTGATTATGGACCAAGGATGCATGAAATATGACTCATTTTTTGCAAAGTTAGATCCCAAAGGTTAGCTCAAATAACATAGCAATTGTGCAAATAAGTCATGTTGTAATGCTAGCATGCTTACTTGACTGCAAGACTCTAAGTCTCTAGTTAGACAAGGTTCTATGTTTTCAAATGCAGTAAGGTTGGTTGAACATGGTCAAGAGGGTCCATGGTTTAGTGAAAGATCCATTAACTTAGAGCCACTACTTAGAAGAGGCTAAAGTGAGAGGACAAATCCACCCTTCTAGACACAATGCCATGGCCACGTGCCAACTGCCAAGTGCCACTGTTTGGTAAGTTTTGGAAAAGCCTAAGGTTTGGCCATGAGCCTTAATCGGTTTTTGGCTAATCTTGCACTCTAAATTTGTCTTGAATGAACACATTTGTATAAGACTATGCTTAAGGTTGTAATTTTTTATATGTGGAAATCACATGCGTGAATGCAAGAATACCCAACATAATCTAATGTAAATTTTAAGCACATTAACCAAGTTTTTTTAATTCTTCATTCGCATGCGTAGCCAAGTATGTTTTAGGCATGGATGTCCCCAACAAATTCACCAATTTTGTAGGAGCATTTTTGTTTTCTAAGGTTCCGGAAGCCAACTAGGTTTCAGGTTGATAATTCGATGAGTGAATCACCACTAGGGATCATGATTTTTCTCAACCCAACCTTCTTTTCATGGTGAAGAGAAAAGGACGAGCCCCCCTCACTAGGGATGGCAACGGGTATTGGACCCAACCCGGATCCGTGGATCCATATCTGTTTTTACCGATATGGTCTTCAAAATTTAGACCCGACGGATCCGGGTCGGATCCGGGTCCTATGGCTGAAAAACGGATCCGGGTACGGGTCCAACCATAATACCCGTTTAGTTCCCGTTTTGAAATATTTTTCGTGATACTAATATATTTACAAATCAGTAACCAACAAAGAAAGGAGAGAATGATAGTGAGGTAAAGTTCGACCGTTAGTAAGAAGTATTCAAATAAGGTCGATTTGGATATCTATTAAAAAAGAATGAAAAATTGATTTTGATTCCACTTACTTTTAAATTAGCTTTAGTCAGGTGAGCATTGTTTAATATTTTCCATCCAAACATAAGGCATCTATTGAAGTATTTCATTTTTTAGTGGACCTTCCAAAATTCTAGCTTGGATTTACATTATTGAGAATTGAACCTAATAGGATTCTCTTTGTTTCGCAAAAAAACACAGCTTTATTTAACCGAGAAAATACATGTGCTAGAGTCTTTCCAAATTAGGGAGTCTTCCTCTCCTGAGCAACTCATATAAGTCATGAGAGCTGAGACTGCATTGCACGCATCAACCCACGATTCCCTTGTATTCCAAGTTTGACTAGACAGAATAAGGTCTGACACCAATATTAGAGACTCCTCATTAGAATGTGAGTCATCCTGCTTCAGCTGAACCCTTCCTTTGGGAAGCCAGTAATCATCCTCCACTTGCACACTCCTTATATTCCTATCCTCATGCCCAGACTTGATTTTCGTCTACTTATGGCCTTGCACATGCTCCTAAAGACATAAAAACATTTTACAAG
Source organism: Dysphania ambrosioides (assembly GCA_026401315.1). NCBI lineage: Eukaryota > Viridiplantae > Streptophyta > Magnoliopsida > Caryophyllales > Amaranthaceae > Dysphania > Dysphania ambrosioides. Next base: position 14,088,656 of record CM048659.1, read on the forward strand.
GGGTCTTATCTGATCCATTCTCTCTAGAGGATGCCTACTATACTTTCATTGCATAACTCTTACAAGAAGGCTTGAGGATTTGAATGAATCCTCTTGGCTTGTTAAAAACTAAATAGCGATTGAGGTACTCCAAGTTTCTAAATCCTATCCCACCATTAGCCTTAAGTAACATTGAAAGGTCTTTTTTAAGAGCTTCTTGGGAAGGAGATAGATAGATATTACAAGAGAAGCCAAAGCCACCAAAATTACATTGATGAGAACCATCTTACCCATTTGATTCAAGGTAACAAACTTCCAAGACAAGATTTTATTAGTAACTCTATCCAACAAGAAGTAAAGGTGTTTATGGATCGACCATCAACTTCCATATCCCAAATTATATCTTGTCGAGTTCTTGCTTGGAACTCCCAATGACTTCTGTATAAACCTGACAAATTTGTGAGGGTTATTAGGAATAGAAGTGACCAAAGATTTATTAGCACTTACCATTTCCCTCAAAAACTCACAAAATTTGTTTATTGTGCTTCTAATGAGAGATCATGAATTCGGTGTATCCTTAAAGAAAACTAAAGCATCATCTACAAAGAATAAATGAGAAATTCTTGATCCCCTACGACCATTTTTTATATGTAAGAAAGGCCTTCAAATTCTATCTTTAGCAATCCTCTTGATAGAAATTCTATACAAAGGATAACGATATATGGGGACAAGGGTCACCTTACCTGAGGTAAACACTGTTAAAGGTTTTCTATTTTCCAGGATGGAGTAGAAGACAGGGGCAATGCATGACATGATCCAATTTATCCACATAGTAGGGAAGTTCATAGATTTTAAGACTTCCTCAATGAAGTCCCATCTTATGATCATATACCTTGAGATTAATCTTGGAATGCAACATATAGGTTATCTATGTTCCTACTTTGAATTCCACGCATCATCTTGTGCACATTAATCCAATTATTTTTCATTAGCCTACCCAAAACAAAGGCATTTTGGAACTCCCCAAAAAGATCCTTTAAGATTTGTTTTGGCTTAAGGAATAGACACTTTGCAATGATATTGTAGATAGTGTTGCATAAGCCAATTGGTTTGAACTATTTGACTAAATCAGGATTAGCAATCTTGGGGATGAGGGATATAAATGTTTTGTTCTAGTTTATAAGGGAGGAGCTATTAAAGAAATCTAGTACTGTAGGAACAACACCTTTTTGTAGAAAAGGCTAGAATTTTTAGAAAAAGATAAGAGGGATACCATCTAAACTTGGGACTTTAAGGACTTCAAGGAAAAATGTCATCTTTGATCCCACTACAGTATAAGGCTTCACTAAGTGGTGTACATGGAATTCATTCAATCACGACACGTGTATAAACAAGTCTTCCCTAGTTGTAGAGTGAGAAGGATTCTAAACATATAGGGTTTGGAAAAAATCAAGGAATTCCTATTTGATAAGGCCTTGATCAAACAACCAGTCCCCATATTTTAGGTTAAGGGTTGAGATTTCATTTTTAGCTTTCCTCACTTTTACTAATTTAATGAAGAATGGGGTTATTTCGTCCCCATAATGGTCCCATTTACTTTTAACACTCTACTTCTAGAACCACTACTTTAGGGTTGTATTAACAACCATCTATCTGGACTTCAAACATGTTGAATTCAATCCTAACATATATTGTTCTCCGTTCTAAATTCTATGTACCAGTGCTTCAAGCGATGACAAATGAGCATTTTCCAAGAGATTTTGATAGTGCGAGTACTAGGTAACTTCTTTTCTCCACTTAGCTTCTACCAGTTCTTGCACTTGCTTCAAGTTTAGAGCCTAAGCTTCAAGTTTTTAGGGTCTCCTCCTTTTGGTGATTTTAAGGGAAGTATAAAGTAAAACTAGCCCATGATCTGAGAGAAAAATGGGGAAATTGGTGACTTTTGCATCTGGAATGACAACCTCCATTTCTCATTACAATATTATTTATCCAGAAGTTTAAAAATGGAAAAAAAATAATGTCTATTATTAGTCCACATAAATCAAACTCCTTGAAAAGGAAGAACAGATAGCCCATGATCTGATCTCCATTTAAAGAAAACCTCAATTCTAATAATTAGAGAAGAACCCCCTAGCTTTTGTTCTTGATTATCAATTTGATTAAAATCTTCTATTAGGTAATGCATTCCTTGATGGGTTTCAATAAGATGTTGGATGTCATGCCACACATTCTTTCAATTGTTGGGATACGGGGTGCATTACACAAAGGACAAATAAACAAAGCCTAGCTTCAAACTATACATCCAGAAGAAAATGAAGTTACAGCAAGAAGATATACTTTCTAGGCTATAGGTGTCTTGCCAACATAAAGAAAGATCACCTGCACTACCCAAGGGGTCAAAACTGGCCAAATATTGAAATCTACCAACTAGGGAATTAACAGAAGTTTTTGTTTCACAAAGGAAACTAACATCTATATTAAAAGAACTAACTAAGCTACTAATAAAAGGAATTATAGGGGTTACATCCAACACTCCCCTTATAATTCCATCTCCAAATCTTCTATAACTTTTTATGACTCTTTGAGGCAAGCCACACAACCCTTCAAACACTAGTAGAAAATGGTTCAATTGCTTCGGTTAAAATAACTTAGTTGCTTCGGTTATCTAGGCGAAGCACTTATGAAATAGTACATTTCTTTTGGTTCAGGAACCAAAGCAAATAATCCTCAATTGCTACGATTTTAACGCCGAAGCAAATAATCATCAATTGCTTTGGTTTTAGAATCGATAAACTTGGATATTAAGTGTTTCGGTTCCCCTTGGAACCGAAGCAGTTAGTTATTTATAACTATCAAATAATTTCCATTCTAATCCATTATTTGCTTCGTTTCCAAGAAAAATCGAAGCACTTAGTACAACAAGTGCTTCAGTTTTGCTTGGAACCGAAGCAAATAATGGATTTAGTTTTTTTTTAAAATGTTATTAATGGTAAAATATATAATATATAAAGCTTATGACTAATTAATTAACAAGATTAGAACATAAGAGGTTAATATATATTTCATTATTTATTGTCATAATGTACATACAAACAAAGAACCTATAACAAGATTGATTGAAATTAAACTCAACAAATTTTATAATTATTTATAATATATCAATAAATGACATTGACATTCACATATCCTATTTCCCATTGCAAACCATAATGTACACTTCTCATCACTAAACAATCACTCTTGGTAGTTAGGAAATACTCTGTCTAAAGTTCTCGAATTTCGCTCAACTCTTCATTGACGTACGGTGTTGTTCTTGAGAAAACCTGAAAACAATGAAATTTTAACTATTTTAGTAATTAGTAAGAATCAAGTTGAACCATAATGCATAACATTCCAATAGGGGAAGAGACAAATATTTAGGTGGAAAAGGAAAGTTACAATAAGAGTAAGTTATATATTTGAGAGACAAATACAAGGAAGAGGTATTCTTATTCCTAAAGTATAAGTCTCTAGTTCATAATTCTCTGACTAGACTAGAATCCTCATTTTTCTTTTAAAAACAATGGCATTTACCACTTTCCTGTATGCAAAGCCTAAAACAAGAAAATGATTTTGAAATCGAACTTGTCTTTTTTCATCCAGACCACTTTTGCTTTACAGATATGTCAGCTAGGAAAAATTATTGACCTAATAACCATCAACAAAGGGCACCAATCATGACTAGAACTCCACAAATCTTTTCACTATCTTTTCTTTCCCCAAAAAAAATGTAGAAAAAGAATTTGGAAGAAAACTATTACTCCATTTCACTGAAATTGCTACACTAGAAATTGGCAATATATTTTAGGCATGAGGAGAGAGGAAACATTTGGGTTGCACAAAAAGTAAGAAGCTTTACCAAGAGAACAAAGAAAAAGAGTAGTTACTCAACATTAACACTCCCACTTGGATTCTAAATAGATGATAAAAAGGGAAGAGTGAATTTTGAAACATCCCAAAGTAGAAAGTGTTGCAATTTCAGTGAAACAGAGGAAGATAAGTGGTAGTAATACACAAAACCACAAAATAAATAGATACAATACATTAAGAAATCAGACAAGACTTATAGGTAGACAAGAACCCAACCAGTGAATCTTTGAATAAAAAAAACAGTTTACTTAGTCAAAAATATCCTCACACATCTTATTCAAGTACAAAAAGAAAGGAGCTATAAACAAAATAGTTTCGTTACCTGAGCTATAGATGTAAAGCACTCAAGCAATGGGAAAATATCCCTATCAAAACAGGAAAGTTGCTGCCAGTTTGATATCAGTGGAGGCATTAAGATCTCTAGATACGTAGGCTACAATCACGTACAACGTGAAGAAAGTTTATTGTTAATCATGGTATATTGTGTTTACAGGATAAGAACAAAATTTGCAAGGAAATGCATATTCAACTACATGGAAGAACATTCTTAAAATAGTAACTAGAACATTTTTATTAAAAGAAGAGCTACCTGATTCAGCTCCCCTTTGACAGCATCAGCTAAAGTTCCAATAGCATCATGAAGTCCAGACAAGCCATAATGAAGTCCAGTTCTGTGCATGAGAATGACATCAAATTCAACCACTAAATGGAGTTATACTACTTATAGAGTTCATCACTTGTTATTGATAAGTTCATCACTTGTTTAAAGAGTTCATCTCTTTAAACACATCATAAAATTTCTCTTCCCCTTCATGTTTCCTTTGAGTCCATCAAATTCTGACAAAACATAGCTGCTTCTGCTACATGTAAGATACCAAAAAAAAAAAAATACAAATTCAAGTGGCTCAACCAGCAAGACAAAATATGCAACAGTCAACCAACAAGACCCATCATGTGAAGCAGAAAGTAATCCTAAATCTGACATTACAGCCAAACCTCGAACAATATCTTTAAAGGTCATGGTAATCATAAGTAAGGGAAGATTAACATCTGAGAAAAAATAATCTTTGTTTTCTGAGAATCAAGCACATAGTTTCAGAGGCAGGGTAATAATTAGACAACTAACCACAATGTCCATTAAATGTGTGCACACATGTTTTTCCTTTCCAGAGTTTAAGGATTGTGTCACTAGAGCCAGCCAGCCAGCCTAGAGGTTCACATAAAAGAAAATGAAAGTTAAAAAAAAATATTAAAGCCACTTGTGCGATTATAATTATGCAAAAATCTGTTTCTTATCAATGAAATAATGACATATACCGTACCACATAGCAGTGAGTTAAAATCTCAGAACTCTATTCAAACAGGCATATGAACACATGTACACACGAACACACACATACAGAATGCAAAGGAACACAAGCACGCACATGTACACACTCATGCACGATGCAAAGACACGCACCCACACACACACAAGCAAGCACAATCGCACAAGCTCGCACACACATCACGAGTATAGTTATTTTTTCCATTGTTGGGCATATAATACTGCACAAAGTAATTTAATGGAAAATGAAATTTTATGATTAAGATAGATGCAATTTCATATGTTTAAAACAACAAGAATATAACAGTCTACAGTTTAAGAAACAATGAATTCAGCGTTGAAAATGCAAGTAATTGGAAATTACACAAAAATACACAAACATAATGATAAAGGCCATGATCAAAGTCTATATTTAAACCAACAAAACCTAATCAAAATGCTGATTTTTGGCCACTACTTAGCAAGAATCACGGTACGAAAAGGAAAAATGATTTAGAATACCTCGAAGGCTGGAAGACGATGCCCTATTGCTTCGTTACCCTAATTCGAATTTGTTTCAAGTTGCTTCGTTGCCCTAATTCGAATTTGTTTCAAGTTGCTTCGTTGCCCTAATTCGAATCTACTTCAAGTCGGTGCGTATTCCTATTGCTTTGTTGCCCTAATGTTGCTTCAAGTTGCTTGTGGGAATCTGATCAAATCGCAGATGAGGATCGAATACAATGTGGAAAATGAATTAAAGAGGGGAATTGAATAGGGAAATTCTAATGGCTAGTCTAATTCGATCAAATTCACGAATTGAAGAGGGGATTTGATTTCGACAGTGGAGATTGAAGGGAAAAGGCAGCAATAAGTAGAGAGTATGTTAGGAAAAAAACGGAGCGAGACTGCTCCTTCAGTATGTTTGCATGCACGAGATTGAAGAGGGGATTTGATTTTGGCAGTGGAGATTGAATGAAGAGGCAGCGTTAGAGATCAGTATTGTTCGGAAAAAAACGAAGACTAACTGCTGCATTAGAGAGTATTCAAGCCCATGTTTGCACATTGCACGAGAATATGGAGTCACGCACCTCCAAGTGCTGCGGGTCAGTAGAGAACCGAAGCACCCTAATTGTAAGTGTTGCGGATCTAGGTAAACCAAAGCATTAATGTTCCAAGTGCTGCAGGTCCAAATAGAACCGAAGCATTAAATGGGCTTAAATCCCTTATTTGTTATTTGCTTCATTTAATATAGAACCAAAGAAATTGCACCAAAATAGTGAAATCTCGAGTTAATCTTGAAATAGCATATTTAGAATCATGTTCTTTAACTTTTGATATTGAACAAGCCCCCAAAGCAATCATTAGACATCCCTGACTTCTTTGCCTACAATCTCTTGTATAGTCTTGTCTTCTTGCTCTTTTTCCCGAGATGAAATTTTAATGCCTACTCTTTCCTCGTCTCCTATACTTCCCCTCTCTGATTATTGATTTTGAAATTTTCCATTCAATCTTCCATCAAACCCATTAGCAGAAATTTGGAAGATGCTCTAGGAACCCTTACCTCTTAGTGATCTCCTTCCCTTTAAGACTTTCCCCATAAAAAAAATTCCTTTAGGACCAACAAGATAAGGGGGAGATATAAAGGTTTTTCATCTTGTACACTACTTTATCTACCTAATCACAGTCCACCAGAGAAGGGACATATGAGCTCGAGAACAAGGAGTCTCTAAAATCCGAAAACTTAGCAAGGGAAGGAGGAGCAGGAGCAGGAGATGATAATCTGGCAGGAAAACCATGACCAGATTCCTTAAAAAGAGTTCCCTTGATAGGAGAGGGGCCTCTCTAGACCAAGGCCCCATGAGATGAAATTGGGCCCTCCTATAAGAAAAAGGAATGGAATGAGGAAATTGGAGAGTGGGGGAAAGACTTTTTAGGATTTATGGGTCATTTTTCTCATAAAAATTACTTAGATGGTAATTGTTTAGGCATGCTAGGCCCTAGGTAGGTACTAAAGGGAAATTAGGGACGAGGGGATCATAAGTAAATAAGTCTGGGATAGACAGAAAGTTGTCATGGTTATAGTGGGATGTCAATGTCATCAACAAAGTGGTCATGGGATAGGCAAACGGCTCTAATGATTTCATTAAAATAATTGCTGGCGAATGTCCCTCTTCTATATCTTTTTCTCCAGATTGGGTGAAAGAGGAATAATCTTTCTTTTCTAGTCCAACTAGCAAGGTTGCACCACACTCGTTACTCAACGAGTAGGACATAAACTCTTTGCCACCACAACAGTGGCTTGAACAACTTATATTGGAGGGTTAGTTATTGATCTAGGAACCTTTATCAAAGGCATCATTTTATAAGAGTTAGAGTTTTGATTTACTCTATTGAATCTGTAGCCTCCCTTGTCTTCCCTACACCCTGGTTAGGCACCAATTTATCATCATCATTATCATCACTACTTTCATCATCCTCTTTACCTTGTTCATCTGGATCTTTAGACTCATCTTGATCTTTGTCATCTTCTTGATTGATAAGATCTCTACTACACTTATCTTTGTTTGCATTTTGGATTCTTTGAGATAAAGGGGGAATTAGAGTATAGTCTGGCTCCTAGAAGATGTTTGAGTCACTTTCCTCATCTTCCTGAACCTCTGACTCTTAAACTAAAGATTAACTCTGGATGTACCGTACCTTTCCACCCTCTTCAACCCAATTAACACATTAGAATAGAGCGGGAAAAGCTTATTTACCTCAAGTTTACTATTAAAACCATGACCAAATCTAGTTATAAAGATACCCACTAAATTCACCGCATCTGAATCTAACGTCTTACAAAATGCTTCATTGTGACCAATCACATCACATATCTTCATGGTTAGGAAAGTATCCCTAAAATTATCTCCATTGGAGTTCAAAATAGAAAACATTAGTGGATACTTAGATAAGTTCCTCTATCCCAGAAAGAGTCTGAAGGCAATGACCCTAGAAAAACAACGATCTCCTTAGCCGAGTCAATTAGAAATGGAGTAAGATTAGGGATGCAAAGTCAGTCGAGTAAGGGACTAATATAAAGAAACCCCTAATGGAGTTGGGAGACATCCCTATAATTATAAAAGCCTCCCTTGTAAGTCATAAATACAAGCCGTGCGAATGAGATGGATGCTCCCTTTATAACTCTAGGCCAACAATGTGCAAGCCGCGATAATTAGATAGCAGCTCCCCTTTATCACTCTATGACAACACATTGTGAGCCTTGCCATACATATAACGACTCCCTCTTGGTACTCTAAGCCAACAAACAAGATTTCTGCAACCCGATTTGTTCTGCAGGTATCGACATTAGAAGAAAAGATTCAAGATTGCAAATCATCTCAAAACTCTTTTCTGTCCTAAGTTATATTTTGACCTTCATCTTGTGGAGTCTTCAGTAGTAAAAAAATTGTGTCTTCCCATTGTAGACTCAAAATCATGTTTCCCTATGTTATAATCCCAAAACAAACCAACCCTTGTAAGAGGACCTAGTTTGGCTCAAGGATGAGTGCGTAAAAACCTAAAAAGCCTTAAAATAACCTAAAAATCTCAAAAATTTCTAAGCATAATTAAAAAAAAATCTTCATTTTGGGGAAACAAAAAACATAAAAAACCCTTAAGCACATTATAGACAAAAAATCATCTCTCCTAATGCAACAATTCTATGATGAACCAATCCTTGTAGGTGGGTCTATCTTGTCTCCAAGATGAGCTCACAAAACCTAAAAATCCCTCAAACAACCATAAACCCTTAAAGCCTCAAACATAAATTAAGCCTAAATACAAATTTGGCCAAATTATAAAACTCTCAAAGAACCCTTAAGAACATCCTTATTTCTTAAGATTCCCTAAAAAATGACTTTAGCAAAAAATATTAGCAATCCTAACACTAGAACTCGGCATTAACCACCCAAGGAGCCTAGCTCTAGACACTAGAACTCTGCGCCAGATGCTGAGCAAAGAGGCATCCAACGCTTAGTTCCAACATCGGACGCCACAGTGGTTTGAATGCCCCCAAAAACACTCCTTATCAATTGCAACCTTAGAAGCAATTGAGCACAAGATGCCTTCTGGTCACTAACATTTAACATGGGAGTTGGACACCCATGCCTGCCATTGGTTGCTAGAATTCAACGTTTGTCTCTCATATAATAATCTTTTTGGCCTATAAGTACTATGAAATTTTACTAATCTTAAGCACTGTTACTTTACCAAAATCAAGGGAATAATTTTTCTCTTAACCTAAGGAAATAAACTCATTTAAGAAGTTATCCAAGACTCAAGCAAAGGACTTATCCTTAATTATAACTAACCAAGAACCCTCTCAAAGTTACATAGTTTTTACTTTTCTTTGTGTATTTCTACTCCCTTCACCACTCCTCTTGATCTCTAGTGGTTTCTATCCACTCAAGAGTTTAAGTTGAGACATTTTTATGTGATAATAAAAAGGGATAAAAAGACCTCCTCTAATTGAGCCCCTTATTTACTTTTTAAGCATTTTGATAAGCCTTGATCAAGCAAAGAGACATCAACCTAGTTTGATGTGCTCTAATAATCAACTCATACACTTATAATTTAAAGTATCTTTTGTGCACAAATGATGTGATTCACAAGGAGAAACTCCTTCACTTGGTCAAGCCTCATAAGACTTACTTTGAGCACCATCTTCAAGGACCCACACATTCTCATGAGATGGATTCCCCTTAAGACTAATACAACCCCATTCCCTATAGCTTTACTTGTAATGTACTTATGCACTTCTAAACATCTTTAATCTATCTAGGATCAATTTAATACCCTCTTTACATGAGCAAAACCTTAGATGTTTATCAAAGAATGAATGTTTAGGTTTTCTCCAAAAAGATTATTTTCTAACATCATAATGCGTATTTTGATGTTTCTTTTTTTCAAGTCGACAATGTTTTGGGGTTAAACCACATAAGACCTCTAAAGCTAGATTATTTCCTTGGTTGATGTATGTAATGAAGAGTCCTTAAGCTCCTTCCTTCATTTGATGAGTAAACCTTCAACTTATTTACAAGCATAATCCATACTTTGCACCTTTAAATATTGCCTTTTGATGTCAATTCTATAAGGTTAGTTATAAAAAGCACATGAGAATAGCTCTATGAAATTGACCACCTCCTAGAATAAATTCAACACTTAATATATTCCTTGGACCATCTCCTACAACTAAGTATTTAACCACCTAGTGTCAAGACTATCTCCTAGAATTAAACTAAGCATAAGTTAAGAAACGCAATGCACGTTGATCTTAAACTCAAAGTTTGATTTTCTAAAATTCCATGTACATTATTGAATTCATGGCCCTATATTTATAGTGATCATGTTGGACTCCTACTTGGTTTAGGACATGTCCTTAGCTCAAGATTATTTAAACATAAATACCTTCTCCTGAATCTAAAATTCTAAAGTATCCTTCGGAACATTTTAACTTCTATTCGAATTAGGACAACGACTTCATAAGTAATTAGGATTAATAGAAGACCTTTCCTTACTCAACTAGAAAACCTAAGATGTAATACGTGATTCCTTATTTGACTCTATCTTACAAAGACTTCAAAACACAAAAACAACCTAATCTACTTAACTCTAGCTATTTTACTCCCAAACAAGAAAAAAGAACTCAAAAGAGTCCCAAAACCTTGGGGCAAAATCTAATAAAGAATAAAGACTTAAGATAAACACTTTTGCATCATTCCTCTCTTCTTGAAAAAAAACTTGTCCTCAAGTTTTGTTAAAGCATGAAATTAGGTCATCACGAGCTTACCCTTCCCAAGCAACACTTGGTAAGAATTATTGAAATTCTCCCTATGCACTATCTTGTAAGGGCCTTCTTCCAGTGCTTCCATATCTCTAATTTGATCGCATATGCCTTTTTACTAGCTATAAAGATAACCATACAAAATCACCAACCTCAAATGGAGCTCCCTTAGCTATTATTAACATATATTGTTATTGCTTAGCCCTTATACTCTTCTTACCAACATCTTTGGGGCCTTATGTATCAATAAAAAAATAAAGGCTTTATCCATTCAATTGTACTTAACTTGGTTGAATAAAAGTTGATGCTTTAGAAGTCATCTCATTTAGATTATGTAGATATGCATAATACTTCAATGGTAATAACGGTTGTAACATGATTTATTTCTTTCCATCTAGAACCAAATACACATTAGTATCATCTTCATGTATCACCTTTTTATTAAATTACCATGGTCTTCCAAGTAGAAAATAACAGGTGCTCATGGGAACCACATCGAATCACATCAAACCACATCTTTTCCTCATAACTCCCTATAGAAAAGTTTACCAAGGTTTATTTCTTCACCTTCACACCCTTGGAATCATCTTACCAATTCATCAAATAGGGACACACATGATGACGAGTTGGGAGATTCAATTTCAACACTAACTTAGTTGAAGCCACATTGCAAGTCTTATCTCATGCTTTACACCATGAGTGGAAAAGTTTTTTCCTTTTCTCCATGTTAGGTGAAATGCCAAAATAAAGCAATCTTCTAATGATTAGGACATGTTGTGGATCTTTGACAAAGGCTACCTCTTCTTCCTCCTCCTCATATTTTAAGCTCATATCTACTCCTTCAGGCTCCACCAAAAACAAATACCTTTTCTCCTCCTCTTCAAAGTCATGATATTGCTTAAGAGTCAAATCACATTTTGTGGGGTATTCGCTAGCAATATGGCCTTTTCCTTGGCATTTGAAGCACTTTTGCGTTGTATGGTCTTATTGTCATTCTTTACAACCCCCTCCCTTCTTGAAGATGAGTATGGTGTAGAATATGGCTAAGTCATTTCTAAATGAATGAATTTGCAATAACCAAAACCTTGAAAATACCCCCAATGGCCTTACCTATGTTTCTGTTCCATTGGGCCTCAATCTTAAGTGCTAGTTTCATTACTTCATGTATTGAGTTATACTTAGCTCAATATTTTTAGCAATGGGTCTAACTAAACACTTAATAAAGCGAGCTAAACTCAAGGATTCCTTTTCGTTTAACTCACAAATCAAAGTTAAACGTTCAAACTCCGCAATATAAGCAACCTTGATAATGGATTCTTGAGAAAAATTGGTGAGCCCACATATTGATCATGTTTAAAGTCTTCTAAAATATATTTAGCTCTCATGTTCTTATTTAAACCTATCCATGTCTTAATATTCCCTTTATTCGCCTAACATGTTTAGCCTTCAAGCATTCAAACCAAGTCCTCGTGTTCTTGCTTAAACAAATTTAAGCCACCTTAAAAGCCTTCTCATCATTAAACCTCTTATACTCTATAACCTTGTCAACCTGTCTCTTCCACTCTAAGAAGTCCTTGGTGCTTCCCAAACCCATAAAGTCATCGAGGTTTATTGGGCTCACCAAGATTACTAAGCTCCTCATCAAAATCTTTATTATCACTCTTATAGAGGAAGTAATGTATTGAATTAGGGTCAAGATTTTGATCGAACTTACACTTTAAAGTACCTATATGCAAGTCTGATCACCTAGAATCCTTCACTCTTATACTAAAACATTCGTTAGTCAAAGTGAGACTATCAAAGATCTTGCTAAGTGTATCCTCATGCATAAACATCTTTAGGAATTTGAAAGAACAAACCTAGCACAACCAACACTTCCAAACACAAAGCCAACCTCTAGCAATAATAGGAAAACTCAACAAAACCAACTCAAAATAGGAATAGGAGCATGCATTAATACCAATATCTAATAGGAGAAATAATCATAAGCTGATCCGAAGCCAACTAGAAAAAGGAAAAGCAAACACACCACTAATCCAAATTCAAGTAGTAATTCATTCACAAAACAAACCCAAGTATGACTAGGAAAAGGATTTGCAACTACAAACAAATCCAATCCTGACTAGGAAAAGAAGAACAATAACGCAATTAGAACAACCAACCAAGATTGGATCTAGGAACACTTTATATATATATATATATATATATATATATATATATATATATATATATATATATATATATATATATATATATATATATATATATATATATATATATATATAATTCTGCAGCAATGTACCTCTTTGACGAAACTTTGCAATAATCACAAATTTTGGGAACAAGTTCAAATCTTGCAATGTTTTTGGACAAAAGGCACTTGTCACCTGAAATCTAATACCATATGATGTGTATTTTATAAGGTTAGTTATAAAATCCAAGTGAGAATAGCTCAATGAAATTGACTACCTCCTAGAACAAATTTAAGAGTTATTAAATTCCTTACACTACCTCTTAGAACTAAGTATTTAACTACCTACTGCCAAGACTACCTCCTAGAATTGAACTAAGCATTAGTTAAGAAACACGATGCACGTTGATCTTAAACTCTAAGTTTTTTTTTTTGAAAATTCGATTACTAAATTCATGGCCCCTATATTTATAGTGGTCATGTTTGACTCCTACTTGTCATAGGACATGTTGCTATTTACAATTTATTTAAACACAATTACCTACTCCTTCTTAATCTAGAATACTAAAGTATCCTTCTACAGCAAAGTTTTGACTTTTAATCTAATTAGGACAATGACTTCCTAACTCAATTAAGATTAGTGGAAGACCTTTCCTAACTTAGCTAGGAAACCTAAGACTCAATCTGTGATTCGTACTTTAACTAGGAATCTTACCAAGACTCCAAAACACAAAAAATAGCCTAATCTACTTAACTCTATCTAAATCATGCCCAAACAAGAAAAACACAATCGGATGAATCCCAAAACCTTGGGAAAAAATCTAATAAAGAATAAAGACTTAAGCTAAACACTTCTGCATCACCTTTAATCACTTTATTTAAGTTTCTTATTATGTTGTAATTGTGTGACCACAATTTTCTTTTTCACTCAAATAGGACCTATTGATGCCCTCTCAAGACGAAAAAGATAAATTTGGACAACCGATCTAGGGCACCTTAATCTTGAGGACTCTAAGAAGTGATCACCTTAGTCAGGATTATTTACATAAATCATGACTCAAAAATCGACTTAATTTAGATGTGTCCTTCTATTAACTGTGCATGAATGCCTAGGAACTATCAAATCTTAATGTGTTCCATGTTAACCAAAATACTTACATAGTATCTTTGGATTGAAATAGATTGCTCATTAACGAACCTACCTTTGGTTCTTAGGCCACTAAAGCAAGTCATTTCTAGATTTAAATCCAATTGGATGTCCAAACTTCCCTAAAAGGTTTGGTGGCAACTCTTCTTGACCCTTCAAAACCAACTCATACGAGGATAGAAGAAGCTATGTAATCGATCCTTAATTACTCGTATAATATGTAGAGCACTAGTGGGGGAGAACCTCTTCCTCTTTGCTGAGAAGGAAAGGTTGGGTTGTAAACACTAGTGGCGGCTCACTCATCAAGCCATCCATCCGAAACCTAAATAGCTTCTCGAGCCATAAAATTCATGCCAAAAAGCCCCCACAAAATTGGCGACTCTGTTGGGGATTTCTTGCCTAAAGTATGATTGGTTGTGTGTGTCAATGATGAATTAAAAAAAATTGATTTTTTATGCTTGCAATATTCTTAAAATTGCCTTTAAGTATTTTTGTGCTTCATGAATGTGATTTTTGCATATGAAAATTGGCACCGTAAGGCACCATCTTATACAAATGTGTTTTAAATTTGAGAAAATTAGGAATGGTGATTTAGGAAAAAACCAATTCAGGCTCATGGCCCGAGCTTTGGCTTTGTCGAAGCTTTCCAAACCGTCGTATATGACATGCACTCTAGGTATTGTTTCATGGAGGTTGGCCTTACACTTTGGCCTCTTACAAGTAGTGGCTCTAAGTGGATAGAACTTCCTCTTAGATATGGACCCATATACCAAGTTAAGCCAACCCTTAGCTAAAACTAACTTTTCCACCACAAAAGAATCGAGTATCTCTACTTGGCTAAACTAACTTTGCCACAATAAAAATCCCAAAAAATCTTACCCTAGTAAATATCCTCACTGACCCCCTAAAAAACATTTAAAACCAGTAAAATACCGAGTTTATCCCTTAAATTGTTGAAGTTATCCTCAAAATAGGTAAAATCTTGAATTTACCCTCAAAATTTAATATTAAAAAACCTCTTAATTTATCCTTGAACCTCCTATGGGAGAAAAAAAAATTTAAAATTGCCCATCCAATTCAATATAATTAAGAAATTACCCTTGAACCTCTTATAGAGGTAGAATTTTGAAGTTGCCCCTCCAAATTGGTAAAACCCTAAAGTAGAGAATGATGAAAATATTGAGTAAGTATGGGGTTTAGTACTAAAGTGGACATTATAGAATTTGAGGTAGCTCCCTTCACCCTTGCCCCACCATAAACAAGGTTACTTTCACGGTTAATCTCTTTGTTAAAAACAAAAATTAGTTGTTCCCTTCAAAGACCCCAAATGGATGATAAATCTCTTTGGCTTAGGCTATGAATCAATGACCCAAGAACTTCATGACTACATTGTCAAAGAAATGGCTCGCAGACTCAAGGCTAATCGAAATGAGAGATGAAATCTTATCCCCCACACTCTAAAAGGACAGTTCATTAAGGAGGGCGAGAAAGAAGTCTACAATGATTTGAAAATGACTCTTCATGTGTGCGACCTAGATCCTTATGAGCTAATTATGCCCATTTCTCACATGGTGCATGGATAGAGGAAGACTTTAAAGATAACAACTCCTTATGGCAAAAAGCTAAATATTATCACCAGAGAAGGCCCAATGATGGAAAAATCCAAATTTGAATTCGATATTGAATAAAGTTTTCCAAGTCATCTAAGCTAGAGTCCAAGTCTGAGTCAATCAAGTTTAAGTGTAATAAGTTTAGCCAGTGTTCGTTGTTCCATCTAGAGAAATAAAAACTAACTCCTTTGATGTAATTACCTCTAAAATCATTTCACTTTCTATTTCTACATATTCCTCTTCTTTTCCTATCCTAATCCCTACTGTTAATCTCTTTGTCTCCAATGAAAATGACTTAGAATTTATTAAAGTAATGGAAGACCATGAAAATAAAACACCTATAATCAAAGAAAATTAAAAGATTAACATTCGATGATGAGAAGGAGCCAATGATTGTTCATATTAGGCTAATGCTAACCCAAATAAATGTGAAGAGTTGATATTAACGTCTTTGCTTGGTCCTAAAGGGATATGCGAAGGATAGACCAAGATATAGTATAATATACCATTCCAATCCTCCAACGGTTAAACCAATAAAGCAAACGTTATGGAGAATAAAACCAGACATAATTTTAAAATTATAAAAAAGAAGGTTGAAAAACATTTAGAAGTAGAGCTTATCAAAGTTACAAACTACCTTGATTGATTTCAAATATAGTTCCTACTCCAACGAAGGATGGCTAGGGTCTAAATATGTGTAGACTACAAAGAACTAAAGTGGGATAGTTTGAAAGATGGGTTTCCCCTACCACACTTTGACATTCTAGTTGATAATACAACAAATCATGCCTTCCTCTCGTTCATGGACAGGTATGTAGGGTACAACCTGATTAGAATGGCTAAGGAGGATATAGAGTAAACAACCTTCATAAACTAATAAGGCACCTATTGTTATATGATTATATTGTTTTGGCCAAATGAATGCAAGTGCCACATACCAGAGAACTTCAACGACAATTATCCATGATATTATGCTTAAAAAGGTGGAGGTATATGTTGAGGAGATGATAGTAAAATCCATATGTAGGGGATTTTTTGTAAGTTAAAAGGGTTGGGAACCCATCTAGGTTTCAGATAAAAAATTTGATGAGTGAATTACCATTAGAGAGCCCAGTTTTTAATAACCCAACCTTCCTTTTTTGGTGAAGAAAAGAGA
The DNA here is from genome assembly GCA_026401315.1 of Dysphania ambrosioides. Lineage (NCBI taxonomy): Eukaryota > Viridiplantae > Streptophyta > Magnoliopsida > Caryophyllales > Amaranthaceae > Dysphania > Dysphania ambrosioides. The sequence continues at coordinate 14,105,775 of CM048659.1, forward strand.
AAGGGAATCTCCCCCACTAGTGCGCTATTATTTTGCGCATAAATAAGAATTGACTATATGGCTAAGAGACATCAAAATGAGTCATGGAGTTTCCACCAAACATTTATGGGTTGTTTGGAAACCCTTGGGTTTGAATCCCAATGTGACTCATGTGAATCATCTACGAACCATGAGAAGGTTCAAGAATGAGTAATTTATTTCAACACGAGGATGATGACGAGTATAATAAATTTGTATTGAGATGAGAATAAATCAATTTTAGTCCTAGGAAAACATGCAAAAACAAGTGATAAAGTACACTTTAATTTAGTTGGTTGGCAAGTTAAGCATTATGCACAAAAGTCTAAATTAGGCGATCACTTTGTTAATTGTCCATAAAATTAAGGGTCCCTATGGTTGGTTGTCTAAGTTTATTTTATTAGGCATGGTTTCATTTCAATAGGTATTGATTAATGCATAAGATAAAAGTGTTCATACAATTACAATACAAAGTAGGGATCACGCAATGAAAGTGCATAATTGACAGAAAGCAATAGAGTCAAGAGTCAATAGGCTACATTGGTTAGAATGCAATGTAAGTATTATGCATGATGAGATTGATGAGTTGAAGATTTTCTAATCAAATGAAGATTAAGGCCTAAAGAGACCTTTCTCTATGACATACTCTAACTTAAAAATGAGCCTAGTTTAAGAGGTATTTATGGTTTAGCCTTAGAACATCATTGACATATAGAGACATAAACAAGTTCAAAAAATGGTTATAATGCCTTTGGTGTCACATTAGGGAATTTATTAGGGTATGTCATTATCTCTTAAGGTATTGAAGTTTGTCTTAAAAAAATTAAGGCTATCTTAGCTATATCACACTAGTGGAAAAAACCACATATGCTCCAGTTTTTTGAAGGCTTTATGCTCCGGTTTTGGCCCGAAGTAGATTTAACCGGAGCATATTGCAAATGTCTTTATGCTCCGATTTGAACCGGAGCATAATGGATACTTTATGCTCCGGTTCTTGGAAAACCGGAGCATATAGTCTCCTTTTTTAAAAAAAAAATTAGACTTTATGCTCTGGTTCTTGGAAAACCGAAGCATATAATAGCATTTTATGCTCCGATTTTCCAAGAACCCGAGCATAAAGACTAATTTTTTTTTTTGCAAATGCTAATTATTGTTATTGGAAATATTATTCAATGCAAATATTAGAACAAAGCAAGCTCAAAGGATTTCAATACTCTTTATATAAAACTAAGTTTCAAATATAAGTGTACATGATTAGAGTTACAAACTAAATTAAACATAACAACTAAATATGTATATATATAAATATAAATACAGAAATTTGCTACAATGTATGACGGCTATATATGGAGATCGAATACAAGAATCTAACTACATACTAAATGCAGTTCCTTGTATGATCCTTATATATTTCCTCAGCTGTCACAGATATGGTCCTTGGAAGACAAATTCATTCATAAGGTTATAACCATGTAGATCAGACAAATTCCATTTTTTAACACTTCAATTTGGTTCACATCTGAATAAAAGCCTTTGGGTAGGAAAATTAATTTCTTTGGACTTTAGTGGAGATAATACTTCAATGGGAGAATATATTCTTGAACCTTTGAGCATGGTTGCATGGATTACCCAGAAACCCAACCTTAACCAGGAAATAGCAACATTAAGCCTCCCACTCTGCGTTTTTTAGCACTACCACTTCTAGAATGACAAGACCACCTACAACTGTTCGTTTTGATACTTAGCTTATCTTTGTCAATCTTCCACACAATGCCCTTGCAAGGGTAGGGCCATAGGAATCTAGAAGAGCAAGTTCTTCTTGCTATTTTCATGGCAACCACAACAAGTTGTTTGCAGAGCACTTCACACTAGACTCCTGGATTTTTTTTATGAGAAAGCCATTAGATAACTGTTATTGCTACTATTTCACAAAGACCAGCTATTCATTACAGTCCATAGTTTCAGGGTTGTATCTGAGCTAAAATCAAAGCTGAAATAAGAAGCTGGTAAGTTTTATTAAAACAGGTGCAATCCGCAAAAGCATACACAAAATCTTTCTCAAGTGAATGATCTCCATGACACTACTCCAGACAATGATAATTCTAAGCAAAAAATAGGATATCCTGCAGTATTGTTCCATTATCAGTATTTCCCAAGCCATCCATGAATATTTATGAGGGTGGTTACTTGGAGATAAATGACTTGGAGCATTTTATGTAAAAATTTCAAATAGACTTCATAAATTCTATTTTACATTGAAATATTGTTAGCATAAATTACATGAAGTCATTGCTGCAGTTGCACACTTGCACTATGGAGTGCCGCAAGTTTCACATCACTGCAATCATAATTATAGGTGAGAAATTCTGGATCATTTAGGTCAATTACATGGATGTCATAGAACGTTTAAAGTATGGACTGCATATGGTCGTTGATATTTGCACTTTATGTTTATTGTAAGATGACTATTCAAAACAGACGATAATCATTTCAGTGCTGATTATTGATCAATCTTGCCAATGGAAGAGACGTCTGACTTACAAATAAAAACAATGACCACCCATAGCTCTTATTGTTCTTCATAGTATGGTGGAGTATGCACACACATTTCATTCTCCTCTTCATCTTCCTCATCCTCATCTGCATCTACCCTATTACTTGGATGGCGCTAAGAAAAGTTTTCCCCTTTTTCTTACAACCCTACAAGATAAACATTCAAGTATTCAACCATGTTCTTACTGTATGAATTTCAAATTAAAATAATACCATTTGAAACATTCACAAACCTTGATGCCCCACCCTTTGATTTGTTTCCATATGATGGGAGCTAAAAAACTATTAAGAAAATTGATCAAACTGTAGGGAACAAATCATATTTTTATTGGACCTTTGAAGCATCATAATAATCCCATAAAGCGGTCTTAGAGAACTAAACACTTAATAACAAAATTTGTAAGCACCAAAAACATTTTAGGGTTTCACATTTCTTATTGTGATAATTATTCAGGGAATGGAGCAACATTAACTTTAAAGGTCATTTTGACTTCAGGATCTCATGTAAACTTGCTTCAAAACTGGATCAACCTTCAGTTAGTAAGCATATTACAAACACAGTAAACAATCATCATTGAATTAAGATGACTGATCAGAAATTTTAAGGTCTGTAACCAAAATACTTGATAGAAGGTACCGTTGTACACACAAATACTTGCTTTTACTGGGAGCTGAATAGGCTTCATCCATATAATAGATAGGAAATGGAAAGGAGTGTACACTTTAGTGTAATCATTTTATATCAAGAATGAACTGAAAGATGAAAGTTGCCAAGATAGCTAAACATGTGGAAAGAATTTGGCATAACTAATCGTCGAACACTCAAACTAGCTAATATATAGAGAATAATATAGAGGAAAGATAGTAGGAAATTTCAGGTAATGTCATACACATTTTAAAATTACTCTAACCATGTCAAAAAGCCAGCTCATAGATTATAAGGCTATATGGTGAACATAATCAACAAACACACAGAATCAAAGCCAATACCACATCAATAAGCTGTTGAATTAGGCTTGCAAAAAGCACCTAAATAAAAATGACTTTCCAGAAATAGGTGGTGACAAATGGAGGAGCATGCCAAATATATGGTTCTTCAGATATATTATCACACAACATTTGTAGTTTATAATAAGCTAATTTGACTCATTTTCCCTTAATAAGTGTGTTGAATTAGAAATTCAAGCAAATGGAAATCTAAATAAGCCAGGACTTCATATTAAAAGGGTGCAAAGGATACACATTTACATCACCAGCAGCATTTTCTCCTTCAAGGGGATGGTTTGAAATTTGCATTTCATTGAACCTTTGAAGGTCCCTCTGCCCATTGGAATTGGTGTTACTTCAGCTTGAACCCACCTACTTCCACTGCCATCAACAGATTTGGCAGCACTAGTTGTTTTGTATCTCAAGCAAGTTACAAAGATGGACTGTGATTATTACTTTCTCAGATTTAGAAAGTGACTAACATTTACCTGAAAGATGGACTGTGCATGTAATTAAACCCGGAAAGGAGGAAAAAATAGGACTAAAATTCAAAGAATATTTAACCAAACACCCTAAATGAATCCACTTAATAGTCTTGGAGCCTCATTTGTTGGTAAAACATAGCAATGAACATATCAGCCTTGGAATCAATCATCTCATCCCCTGCAAGCCCATCATAATAAACATCTCCACCACTCATTTTGGTTCTTGGAAGAATATGCCAGTGCTCTCTAAACCTAACCCAAAAACCTTAATGCAACCGACCAATAGTGAGAAAAGTTTTTAGCTAGAAAAGATTTAAGCAAAGCATTCATATAGGCAATACCTTCAAACGATTAGTAATTTAAGGAAGAGAGAGTTACAGTGCTCCATCGTTCTTCAAGAAACTCATTAATTACCTAAGCATTTTGTCCATACATTATTGGTGAAAGATAATAGGCCCATCTCATCGAAGGACCAATGTCACCTGCACAAACCCACATATTAAGAGGTAATTGGAAAAAAAAAACTAGTTTACTGTTGAGGAAAAAACTAAGCCTCAAGAGTTCTCTAACCAATATGTCAAATTCTCATAATTATGTCAAATTGTATTACACTAGCACAACACTTGAAGAAGACCAAACGATTGAACCCAACACTTAGCAAACTCATTCAACTAATTGAAACTTGACTGCAATAATATTACGGAGAAAAGTAAAGTAGTGAGAACTGTGTGAATTGAATTGAAGTGGAATTTGTAGGGCGAAGTGGGAACAAAGAACTGGTTCAATTTATGTTACGATGTTGCGCGAATGAATTGATGAACTAGAATTAAAGTGAAATTGAAGGGCGAAGGGACAATGAATGGGTGAAGGGCAAAGGGCAAAGGGCGAACTAAAGAAGTGAAGTGGGAAACGAAGGACAAATTAAAGTTATGCATAAGCGCAGTAGTTCAAGCAAGGGAGAATCATTATCTGGGAAATTAGAATATGCTCCGGTTCTAAGAACCGGAGTATAAGGTATAATGTCTTTATGCTAATATCCATATGCTTCGGTTCTTAAAAAACTGGAGCATTTAGTCTATTAAGTGTTTTTCCCAATCTTTATGCTTCGATACTTATGGGAATCGGAGCATATAACAAGTAGTATATATCATTTTTTTCACTGATCGATCACCCATAAGAACGAGGTTTCTTTGGTTGTTTACAATACATAAGCTGTTTTATTTATATGCTCACCATGATTTATGAGTCAGTATTACGGAAACGTTTTTACCAGATGAAGAGATATCTCATGAATTCTCTTGTGCTTTCTCCCATATGGCCAAGAATTCCTCTTTGCCTTAACCACTCAGTCATCAAATTAGCTATCAAGGCTATACTAGGTCTAAAGGTAGAGGGAAAGGAAAACACAATCTATTATCTTAGTAAGAAGCTCCTTGAGTTAGAAACCACATATACAAGACTCAATATTGCTTTGATTTTGGCCACTAAGAAGCTTAGATACTACATATTGTCTTATACAATCTATATTCTATCTAAAATGAGTCCTAAAAAAATTCCTATTTGAGAAACCTGCTCTCTTTATATGGTTATCATTGCTAATCTTGTTACCCAAATTTGACTTGAAATACGCCCTTAAGAAAGCAATTAAGGGGTATGTCATCTTAGATTTCTTGGTCGAATTGCCAACATATAATTCAATAGGACAGACACTCTTGTTATCTCCAAAAGATGAGCACACCTCTCTTGATTCAACTAATAATTTTATAGAATACAAAGCATGCATTCTGGCTTTCCAAGCCGTAATTTCCCTAGATATCAAGAAACTTCTAGTTTTTGGTGATTCCTCCCCTATTATCAACCAAATATCTAGAATAACAAGCATGCATCGAATATCTGGAATAACAAGAGGCCAAACTATAATGAATTATATCTATAGCGATATACGTGGTACTCACATGAGTGGCTGGATTTTGGCTCCGAAAAAATCAAGAATGGGATATTATTTAGACATATAGATTACCATGGAATAAGATTGTAAGTTGTCCCCATATTAGCCTCAAACAAATAGCGTAATAAAAGTTGCCAATAAGAACATTAAGGTTATAATCTAGAGAATAACCAAATATTACGAAATTGGCCAAAAATAGATTAGGTCTAAGAAAGATATGATGAGCTGGTTTTTAAGACAAAAGGCCCCTGTAGATACAAAATTGTGTCTCCCTATGTCATAGTCCCATGATGAACGGTGAACATAGCTTGGCTTGAGGATGAGTGTGCAAAAACTTAAAAGGCCCTCAAACAACCCTAAACCTTAAAAGACTCAAGTACAAATTAAATCCAAACACAATTTGGCCTAATCACAAAAATTCACGAAACTCTAAAAAATCCCTTTAGCGTATGCTTAATCACCAAGATTACCTAAAAAATTGACTATAGCAAAATCCCTTGGCGTACTAACGATGGAACTCAGTGTTAAGCACCAAGCAGCGTAGGTCATAGACGCCAAAACTTAGCATTTAGCACTAAGCGTGAAGGCATCCAACGCCCAGTTTTGGCGTTGGACAAGCCAAGGTTCAAGGCACCACCAGAAACACTCCTAATCCATTGTAACCTTAGAAGCAATTGAGCAAAAAATGCTTTCTAGCCATTTGAGGCTGAGCATGGGCACTAGACGCCTAGGCTTATTGTTAGATGATTGATATTAGTGTATATGGATCAAATAACAATCTTTTTTTCCTATAAATACCCCCAAAGATTTTATGAGCCTTCCAAATTTTTACAACGTAAGCACTGGTACTTTGCCAATAAACTCTAAAGCAATCCTCAAAGATCCCTTAATCTCTGTTAATGCCAAAACTAAGGCAAATCCTTAGTTCTTAACCCAAGAAAACATAACTCCTTCAAGTACTCATTCAAGACTCAAGCAAAGGACTCATCCTTAATGGTAAACTAACCGAAGACCTTCTCAAATCTACATTTTTTTTATTTTCTTTATCTACTTCTACTCACTTTACCACTTACTCAACCACATTAAAATATCCTTTAACCTTACCAAGGACAAATCTAAGGCAATCTTTGCCTCCTTAATAAAAAAAATTACTCCTCCAAGCACTACATCAAGACACAAACAGAGGAACAATCCTTAATGGAGAGAAAACCCAGGACCCCACTCAAATATCATTCTTATTTCTTTGTCTACTTTTACTTTATTAATCTTTCACTTTGACCTCTAGTGATCCTTATAGAGTTTAATGTCGAGATCCTATTTGTGATGATTACATTATGATTAAAACTTCTCTTTATATGAACACACTTTTTTACTTTTTATAATCTTATATTAAGCATTGAACAACCAAAGTTACATAAGCTTTGATGTAGTATTATAATCTACTCATAAATTTTAAGCTTTATGTTATACCATTCAACCTATGATGTGATTGATAAGGAGAAACTTCCTACCTTCTCTAGATTCAATTGTCAAGATTCAAACTTTGAACATCCTATATTCAAAGAATTATTCTCAATAGAATGATCTCCTCCTAAATATAAATGCAATACCCATCCCTTGCATTTTACTTGTTATAATACATTTACTTCCATGAACCTTTATTTCCTACTCAATGATGTAAATGTACAAACATCTTCAACCTCTCTAAACTCATTGAAATCTTACACTTTACATGTAAAAAACCTTGGGCTCTCATCAATCTTTAAAGAAAACTTAATATTTGGTTAAAAGCTCATTTCTAGCATCATAAAGCATATCTTGTTATTTCTTTCTAGCATCATATGAGTTTTCTTAACTAGACCCTTTTTCTTGGTTGAAGTATGTCATTGAAATTAGCATTTATAGATTCATCTTTTCATTTGAGGATTCAACCTTTAACTTATACAAACATAAATCATACGCTAATTATTTAAAAAATTGCATCTTTACTTGCTTTATTTAAATTTTGTACCTTCATTATGCATATTCCTTACTATGTTGTAAATATTTGATCACATTTATTTTTTTACACCTAATTTAGGACTTATTAAAGTGAAATCAAGCCCAAATAAGATAAACTTGGAAACAAAAGGACCCCTTAATATGAGGACTCTTAGAAAAGTGATCACCTAATCCATATTATTTGTATAATTCTTAACTTCTAATTTCACTAAATCTATAATGAGCTTCTATTAGTTTGGCATGTGCCTTATTAAATATTAAACTTAATTTTTTTTATCTTAATAAAAAAATTTTGCATATTATCTTTGAGATAATATAGATTTCTTATTCCTAAACCCTTCTTTGGATTAGTGACCATTCACTTGAGTTAATTTTGGGATTGAAACCCAATTACGCACCCAAACTGCCCTTGATAGTATGGTTGTGACTCCTTATGACCCGTCGGACCCATCCTATATAAGTATATTTAAAAGCTGCATAACCAACTCTAAATGACCCACAAATTAATAGGACACTAGTAGGGGAAGACCTTTCCCTTTCTCTTTGTAGAGAAGGGAAGGTTCATTACAAAAAAAACTAACTTATGGTGGCAATTCATTCATTGAATTGTCCACTCAAAACCTAATTCTCTTTCTCAAGCCTTTAAAATCTAATACCCCTACACCCTTATTTCATTTTCCCCTTATATTTGTTATCTCAAAGCCAAATTAATTTACTTGTACCTCATCACCCTACAATTATAGATAATGTGAGTTATAAAATTGATAACATGAAGTAAAAACATGATAATATAGAATTATAGCTTTAGATGGTCTTACATATTTATTTATGAACTCTAAATTCCATGAGTGGTGAGCGAGTCCACCTTTGTCCCTAGAATGATGATAATTAACCATCCATATTAATTTTACTCATATATTTATTTTTAATATATCTAGGGTGATGAAGCAACATGGTATATACATTGTATTACGAATACATAAAGATTTTATTATCCTTGATATCACCTCATATTTGTGGTATCTAGTCACCATGAATAAATTTATTGAATTAAACACATAATTGATTACATGAAGATTTAGTGTTAAAGTATACAACAAAGCAAAAGGAATATACAACACAATGTATTCAATGAGAACAAATATGTTAATAAAAATTTAAAATAACTAGAAAATTAAATAATGAAATGTGACTCTATGTGATAATATGTAACAATTCCTCATACACAATATTTTTAGTTAAGGTTTTGGGTACTTTTTACTTCTTTTACTTTAAAAATTTTACTCCATGAGGAGGTGTATTAGCCTTGGAAGATATACACTGATTGTGTTACACTTTAGCCTTAAATTTTATTAATTTCATGGAGAAGGCTAATTTTGTACAGAATTGTCCTTATTTCTTGGTATGAGTACCAAGTCTTTAGCTCTTTGCCCTAATTATTACCCTTGCATCAATCACCTTATGGAAAACTAGTGATTATTACCCATATACCATTGCACAAACATGTTGATCGGTTTATATTATGCATTAGTATTATAGGGGAGCCAATTTTGAGGTTAAGACAATGGTTCATAAGTCTTAACATGTTTGAAGAATTCAGCAGCTCTGTAGGCTCCAAATTTGATAGAAACCTATAATCTCCCTAATAACCTAATGAATTTGAACTAAATTTCGTATTTCACCATGAGTAACATTGATAATATTGCTGAATTAATATTTTCCACATTGTTTTTATAGGTAGACAAATTTATTAGATTTTATGACCCATTTTAATAGTTTCAAATCTAAAATTGCCCCAGTATTTTAATCCAACTGGTTATTTTATGTAATAAAATCAACCTTCCAGTTTTTATGTCTTATTTTTAAGAATCCAATTTGTAAATTCTTCTTTATGTTGTAACTCTTGAACCAATAAACAATAACTTGTACTTAAGTTATTAATTAGCATATCTTCCATTATTCATATCGGTCTAAGGTAGTTGCGTCCTTTTATTCTTCACCTTTTTTTGAAGCTAGAAGAAGCATTTGTTTGAAGTCTCCAACTAGAATGACTAATTTACCTATGAATGCCCTTTCAGCATCATAAATATCCTTCAAATGTTAAACCATTGTCTCTAGCACGATATAGTGTGTCATTGGTGCCTTATCCCATATAATAATGATGCTTTGCTAATCAAAATTTGTACAGTATATGTCCTTTATGAATTACATATTGAAGTATTCCTTAGGCCAATAGGAATCTTGAAAGTAGAGTGCCTTTTTTCCCTTTAGGTAACAACAATGAGGCAGCCCCTGGCTGAATTTTGATATAAATTCTAAAGGTAGATGTATTATGATTCATCACTACCAAACACAAAAAATATTCCTCCATGCCCTTTTAGATGAGCATTTATTATTGCAAAGCATACATTTTAGTCATCTACGTTTATACCCATAGCATAATTTTTGAACTTAATGGTCTCTTTATGTGCATCATAATATAGTCCTCCCTTGTCATTTATTAAAGGCATCATGTTTTCTTGTAAAGAGGGTATGGCATGTCTAGATAGTCTCTTATTGACTTTATATTTCTATTCAATACATGCTTAATTTCTTATTAGGCATAAATTTTACAATTATTCAGACTTAAATTGTTATTATGTAATTCTTGATTATCATTGTATTAATTACTACAAATCATCAATAACACTTTCATTGTTGTTCCCATAATTTCCCTAGATCACTTACTTTGGAAAACATTAATATTAAGCAGAATATATTTTTAGTTGTGCACTTGAGGCCCAATTAGATGCTTGTTTCAAAGTTGAATGCCCACTCATTATCATTATCCCACAAACCTAATGCATGCCATGCTACCTTAAAAGTTTTGCGTTCAACACCTCCAACTGCGTGTATATCCTAATAATATATTTCTCTATGCCCCTTTGTCATTAAGAAGTTGTAGGAAATATCATTCTCAAGAATTCGAGTAAACATATGGTAATATTCGAATATTTAGCATCACTTTTCTTGGGTTCCAACTCTTAATTGCTTTTTCCTATAAAAAAAATGATTTTGAAATTCTTGCTTAGTGTAATGATTTGATTAAGGGTAGTCCTTGTTAACTTGAACCACATGATAACATAGTTTCCCGATGTCTTTATTTTTCTAGAACACGATGAAGATTATCATTGGTATGAAAGAAAGCAAATTGTTCCCCTTTGAGATGAAATTTTAGTTTCTCTAATGATGGATATTAGTGTTGTAATTCCTATTCAAAAATACTTTAACATGTTTCATTCTCATAAACATAACAATGGTGTAGATATTGTTGAATTTGATTTACCTTATACACTTTGTCACCCTTTGTTGTTAGATTGCGGTGGACTACCTTCTATGACAAAAGTCACACGGTCGTGGCTTTTGTGGGAGTACTTCTATAGGTAGTTTATAATACTGTATGCAATGACACACTCTACATTGATATGTGCATTATACTTAATATAGAGATTTCTATTGTCAAGAACTACCAAATTATAAGGAAGGGGGAGGAGATTAAATGAGTATGTAGTAGAATATGGGTGGTTAATTGGATGAGTGAATTACCACTATAAGGCATAGTTTTTCACATCTTAACCTTTCTTTCTCATCAAAAACAAAAATAAGGGATATTTTCTTGTTATTCCTATGATTTTTATGATCACTAAGGGCTGGCACCGTAGCTTAGCTATCTTCGTATTGTTTAGGGTTATTTAGGAGTCAAAATAATGAAGGTGGATTTGACACTTCCTTGGGTTTAAATCCAAAGTTTTTACTCGTGTAAATGGTCACATGTTAGTAAAAATGGGTTTAGGAATGAGCTATCTACAAAAATAAAAAATGATAAGCTTGAAAATTAAATGTGATGGAACAACTGTAAATTATTAGTTCCTAAGCACATATAAAAACAAAGAAGAAAAATCAAGCTTATGAGGTCTCATAATTTTATGAATCATGTAAACATCTAGATTAGGTGATCACTTCTTAAGAATCCTCAAATTTAAGGTGTTCTAAACGCGTTTGTCTAAAATATTATCTTGTTATGTGTGATTGCACTTCAATAGGTGTTAAAGTAGGTGGAAAAAGTGGATCAAAGCATTTACAACAACATAAGGTTCTTACATAAATAAAGTGAAAAAAATAAATAAAGCAATAAATATGGAATATTCAAAGTTAAAGTATTTGAAATATTCAATGCATGCTTTATGTATGAAAATTAAAGATGATTATTGGTTCCTAAGCACATGTACGATCAAAGAAGCCAAATCTAGGTTAATTGGTTCATAATTTTAAGAATCGTGTAAACATTTGTATTAAGTTATCACTTCTTTGTAGTCCTCAATTTTAAGAGGCCCTACCAGGTTTTTCCAAAGTCTGATCTTATTATGCCTAATAATACTCCAATAGCTCTTGAATCAGGTGCAAAAAATAAATGGTTGTAGGCTCAAAATCGTGTCTCCCTACCTAGCAGTCTAATAACGAATCAATCCTTATAAGTGGACTTAGCTTGGGTCGAGATTAAGTATTTTAAAACCCTAAAATAACTCAAAAACAAACCCCAAAACCCTAAACACAACCAAAGTCACAAAAACAAAATCCTTAAACACTAATCGAACCCCTCTAATCCATTCAAAAACTAAGTTTCTTGGAGCTTTAATGCCTAATGCTCGAAGTTAGCATTGAACGCAAAAATTAAAAAAAAAAACTCAATTTAAAGCGTTCAACGTCAAAGTGTAGCATCAAGGACTAAGGGCTCGCGTCAAACACCAAGGCTAGCGTCCAATGTCTAGCTGAATCTTCCTTGCCAACTTGTCCTACTTCGACATTGTGTTTGTCATGGCGAAGACATAGAGCACATAAGCCCTAATGGATGATTCCACTTACTTTTAAATTAGCTTTATAATTCGATTTGAAAAATAAAGTTCTTTTCTCATTAATGTCTCGGCAAATGTTCTAATGTGTATAGTAAAGTCCATAATTTTAATTACAAATTCATTTTTCTAGTTACGGAGTATTATAAACAATAATATAATTACACAAAAAATTTCTTCCCGCCCAAATTATCCCTTATGGTGGTAAATACACCTAAATATGCAAGATCCATTTCGGACCCGTTTGGACCCGGATACGTTGGATCTGGATCCTTACTTTTCATACCCAGCGGATCTGGATCTAGATCTTGATCCATCCTTGAAAAATGGATCCGGATCTATAAGGACCCGGTCCAGATCCGGTCCGTTGCCATCCCTACCCCTCACTAGTGCCCTACATATTTTGCACCTCACTAAGGATCAGCTACGCGACTTTTATAAAAATGCTAAGGGCTAAGGAGTCACCACTAAACTCTTAAGGGTGGTTTGGATACCCAATTGGGTTTAAATCCCAAAACAAACTCCAGTTAATAGTCTTTGAACCATGAGAAGATTCAGGAATGAGCAATCTATTTCAACTTAAAAAAAATGTGCATAAAACTCACTTTAAGATGGAGAATAAGTAAGATTTAATTCCTAGGCAAACATGAATAGTACAAGATAAAACACACTCTAATTTAATTGGTTGGAAAGTTAATTATTATGCATACAATAAGTCTAAATTAGGTGACCCCTTTGTTTAATGTCCACAAGTTTAAAGGTCCCTATGGCCGGTTATACAAGATTATATTGTATAAGATAAAGGTAAATACACTTCCATTACATGATAAGATTAATGAAATAAAAGTGCAACAATAAAAGGAAAGCATTAAGAGACAATGTTAGAAGGATACAAAGTATGAATTATGCGTGATAATGAGTTGAAGGTTTCCTAATCAAATGAATATTGGAGCTAAAAAGACCCTTCCTTACAGTAAAATTCAACTTAAGTAAAGTTCTAGTTCATGAAAACTTATGTGTTTTAGTCTTTAAACATCATTGACATAAGGATAAGATCAAATTTTGTTTTATGATGCTTGAACATGAAATAAGCTTTAGAATGACACCTAAATATACATTCAAGTATGATGTATACCTAGGGTTTGCTCATAAAAAGTGTCAAAGATTATTTAACTCTAAAGAGAATGGAGATGTCCAAATTTCTTCATCATAGACTAAAGAAAAATAAACTTGCACAATGTGAATAGGTTACAATAAGTAAAATGCAAGGGAAGGGGTTGTTTGAGAGATTAAGTGGAGACCAATCTAAGAAGATGGTTCCTTGAATAAGGTGCTTAAAGTTAGGGTTTTGTGACTTGTCCTAGTTAAGGAAGGAGTTGCTTCTATTTCTTCACATCATAGGTAAAAGAAATATAAGAAATAAAGGTATAGGAGTTGGTCCAAAAAGAGCATCAAAGGTGATGTCTCTTTGGTTGATTAAGGCTTACTAAAGCTGCTTAGAAATTTAAATAAGGTATTCATGTAGAAGAGGTTTTCATCTTCTATAATAATTACAAAAAAATAGCATAATCTTAGGCTCTTGAATGGATGAAAACCATCAGAACATAAGATAGATGGTGAATGGAGTAAAAGTATACAAAAATAAAAGAAAATAATTAAATTTTAGAAGGGTCCCTGGTATATACCATTGAGGGAAATCCTTTTGCTTGAGTGAAAGTGTCTTGAAAGAGTTAGGTTTCCCTGATTTGCAAAGCTAAGATATGCCTTAAAAGATCCTTGGTAAGTATTGAAGGATGTTTAAGAGGTTTTTGGGAGTGTATTTTGGTAGAGTAATAGTGCTTAGAAATGTGAGATTTGTCAACCCTTTTATAATAAAATTTCAAGGTATTTATAGGCAAAAAGAAGTCATCTTCTATGCGTTGGACGCTAAATTAAGGCGTCAAGCACCAATTTACGGCATAAGACGCTCGAGTTGGGTGCCAAATGAAAAAAGGAATCTTTTTTGTTCGAATTAAAGAGGCTTGAAAGGATATAGGAGCGCTTTTGAAGGAGCACTTAAGGTTGAGCATCAAATCAACAAAGTAGGCGTCACTTTCAGGATATGGGTTGTTTCGATATATGATTTGAGATTTTACAGATTGTAACCTAACATTTCTCAATGCTTTAGAGATTATTTAAATCTTTTCTCTCGATGGGATTCGAGCCACCTTAACAGAACATCAAAATTCTTACTAATTATTAGGAGCATTTGGCTCCACAAAAATGAGGTGGTTTTCAATGGATCCTCTCCTAACCCTTATATTAGGTTTCTATTAGGTTTGTGTATGATTCTTACTTTGGTAGCTCAGAAAGGCCCCCCTCCCCGAAAAAATAACATTTTAACATCTAGAGTTTTTCAAGGAAGAATGTGTCGAATTATGGAAACAAACTAGGCATGGAAGAAAACTTTTTTGGTTCTGATTTCTTCTCAATAGAGGAGAAAGTTACACCCTTTATTTAAGAGTCAACATTTGTAAGCAAGGAAGTGAGAAAGTTTGAACCTCCTCAGCTCTCCTTTCGAAATTGATAGCTATCTGAAAGGGGCTATATTAAGCAAGAGGTTTGAGTAATGCTTGGATTATCAGAACAAATAGTACAATGGTGGTGGAAGCTCTCCGAAGTATCTATTCTACTTCGAAGGAACTTAGCATAGTACAATTTAACAAAAACTAAATACACAAAAAATATGATATACATATTTAAATGACACAAGGAATTTTATTTCTATTACCTAGAGTACCAATTATGGTAAAAAATTCTTAAAAGTTGACCATATGAATAGTAAATGGAAAGAATATCAAAGAATAGAGGAAGTCATATAAAAGGACATAAACCATTACAACATCAAAGGAACGCCATATTTTTCGACTATAGTTGTGTATGGCGTATAGTAACACTCTTTACGTAATAATGAGAAAATGTAATTGGTTATGGCCTTATCGGATACTCCTAACTTGAATTATGAGTTAAAATTTGAACCCAAGGTGTCTCTAGCTCTTTCTTTAACCATGGTCTGAACAAAAAGCTCTCCAGCTCTGTATGATGAGCGTACCTACAAAAGGGGAATGAAAATTTAAAGTTTAGTTAAGTCAAAAACACACATTGTAACAAAATCATTAAGTCAAACCACAAAAATGCTTACAATTGTGGTTTCTAATAGACCTTTAGAATAATTCTATTTCAATTAGTACTGTCTCTAATAGACCTTTAGAATAATTCTATTTCAATTAGTTTAATACAGTATCACAAATTTCATGATGAAGACATAATTTTGAGCTTCAAAGGATGATCAGAATAAATTTATGAAGTTATAGAGGCCAGTGACTAGCTTAAAATCTCGAAAACTGCTGATTAACAGTGCACTATATAGGTTTTGAGACATCCAAGAGACAGATTTTTCAGGAGTATCATCCTATTCATAAAGAGAAGGAGAACATGCTTACAAGAGGTCCACTAGCAACATAGCGAAAACCTATAGCTTCTCCATACTCCTTCCAAAAAGAAAATTTTTCAGGAGTAACATACTCTTTGACTGTGAGGTGCAATGGTGTTGGCTGCAAGAAATAATATGAATAACTTAGTTGTTGATGAATTGGTATAGCAGAGAAAATCTCATGAATAACCAAGTGCAATTCCTCACCCAAAAAAATGGGTTAGATGGATTTAATAATAGATCAAGATATATTTCAATTTGAATTTTCAAAATACAAAGAATAAGGTAGCAAAAGTAAATAAAGCCTCAAATTGGCATACATTCTCACCTGTAGATACTGCCCAAGTGTCAGAATATCAACATCAATGGCCCGAAGATTAGCCATGGCTTCCTTTAATTCATCATCTGTTTCCCCAAGCCCAAGCATGATAGAAGTTTTTGTAATCATCCCATTCTTGCTAGACTTTGCATGCTTCAGTACACTCATGCTTTGTTCATAGCTGCATCATCGACTAGAATCATTAAAGCAATGTATAAATTTGTCTTGGATAACAACACATCACTCCATCACAAACTATAACATGTTGATCTAATTGAAGATTCAAGTTTTATAGTTTGTTGGCAACAAGCCCTTTTATTCTTTACACTGAATTCAGCAAAAATTCATAGTTGGCTATAAACCATATCATTGCAAGTCATAGCCATCATTCATTCAATGATGTACCATAAGATATGAGCATCCCATTGCCGAACCCAAGAAAAAGAAAAATAGAACACTTTCTTCCGGTGTTCTGACTTTCAATATAGTTACTTGTAAGTCTCCTAATTTTGATTCATGGGAAACAGATGCCATCAGTTTTACCCTCTTTATGTACATATATAAGACATACTTTTTCATTATGACAGTATCTCTTTTTTCACAATTAGTATTACAGCCAATAAAAATGACCTTAGCTACTAAGAAAAAAGCTATTTTGGGATGTCCTTTAATCTGTATACCCTTTATTCTAAGAATCTTGAGACTCAAAATTTCAGTGCATCCCCTTTCCAGCTTTGAGGTTGAAACACTTGACAGTCTGATTCTTGTCACCCCTGCCTTTGGAGGATAGGAGTGAGTAGTCCGTTAAAATCAATGTCTAGGCTAAAATAGAAAAGAGTCCTACTTGATTTGCAGATTTTAAATTTGAAAGGTTTTCCTATATCTCGAGATCTAGAGATTTCAAAGAAAAAAACTTCTCAAAATACAACAAACCGCTCTAAATGAAACTGCAAAAACTAATAGGACTTCTTTTGGCAACTTTATTGCAATCTTCTATCATAAAATATTTTATAAAGAAAGTTGAAATCAAGCGAGTTCCACAATTGCTGAAAGACTACATAGTACTAGACTATTAGGATCAGCTGTACAAGAATCTTTCATCACATTACCAGAGCAATTATGTTATTCTCTACGACACACCTGCACCATGTACCCCATATATTTACACCATGTACCCCTACATTTTACTCAAATCACATATATAATTGTCAAGCACAGTATTTTTGGGAAGTTGGAGGTACAAGGAGCAAAAGTCAAAGCATGGGGTGCATTTACAGGAAGTATAAGTGCAAGATGAAATTTCCTAATTTGGTTAAGTAACCAGGACAGAAAACTAGGTCAAGGATCAGGCTGCAGAGATAAATGAACCATTCAGCAGCATACATGCTCATTAAAAATGCAGTGTCTGAGCATGACAAATGTCTAGATTGTAGGGATCCCAGGTTGGTAAGCAGATAGTCATATACTCATATGATGACAGATTGATATCTTGCCTAATGCTCAAGAGATGCCTATGTTCTTTTATCAACTCAATCCTCTCCTTTCACTTTCATTTTCTCTCTTGCTTAGTCCACTCTAGGTCTCATTCCCTCTGCATCATTTCTCATCCTTCTGTGTGGCAGAGCTTGGCTTTTCCAAGCCACCAATCCCTCCAAGATCGGGATCTCAAAAGTTTGCCTGCTTCCAAATCAGACAATACAAGCTGCGGATTCGTGTTACTATTTTGTCGAGCCAAGATTCCTATAAATCGTCTCACATGGTTCATAAGCCTCATTCAATAACTGTAAAGCATCATGTTTCAAAGGCCCACAATGATACACAGATCGAGAAGCCCCAAATCATTACCAATGCCATTATATTACAGATCATGTGACATAGTGATCTAGGAAATTATCTAATATTAGGAGTCTAATATTAAGGAAATAACCGTAGGATAGAATATAGAATATTGTGGTATATAGCTAGGAGTCTAGTTAGGTTAGGTTTGTAGTATCTTACAAATTGTAGGTTTCTACGATATATATTGTATAAATACATTTGTGACCAATGAGAATAATTTGACCAATTTTGAGAATGATATTGTTTCCAAGATTGTGAGAGAGATTTTAACATGGTACCAAAGGATTCTGCATAATATGAGACTATGAGACACATGCGTTTGGAAGAGAGACAGTTTCAGGATGTCATGCTGACAACAAAAGGATAAAAAAACTGACCCTGCCCGAGGATCTCTAACTATTCGCTGAAGCCGCTTAACAGTTTCAACGTTGTGAGCAAAAACATCTAATCCCGAGTGCACCAGAGTATCAACAGCCTTCAAGTCTCCCCTAAAATCAGATGTTAAACACTCGACCATGATTTCAGGCTTGAGTGTCTGCAACATCAAATAAATCCTTGTCAAGCATCTTTTCTCTCTTAAAAATGACATGGCTAGAACATAAGAAAACTGAAAGATTGTTGATTACTAAAAAGTACCATCTACCTTCATGGCTTTTACTGTTTGAGCAAAATGTCCGCTTCCTCCATCAGGTAAATCATCCCGATCAACACTTGTTAAAACAATGTAATCAACACTGCAAAATAAATGCCCAACTGATATAAGCATGAAAATCAGGACATCTACCACACATATGAGATCATTATTTTAATCAGCAAACTGAAACTATTTTTTCTAAAAAAGAGCCTATTATTTGTCTAGTATAAATTCTGCCATAACAGGTTCGAAAATGATGTTAGTGATCCATATGTAGGCATCCTTAACCAGACCAGCTGATCTACGATCTAGTATTAGTAGAGGGACAACTGTCTTATTAAACTTCATACATTTTCCTCCAGATCCATCCACCCCAAGTTTGATGAGTATATATATAGGCATCAGGATAAACAGCTTAAGAGAGATTTTAAAAACAAAATTCAATGTCAATATGCTTAAGAATCCCTAGCAACACAAGTGGCACTTAATTAAAAAATAATTAGTAGAAACAAGTGAATAAAGCCTCTATGGCACTTCTAGAGAGAACTTTGATGAGATATGACAGAAAGATTAAGTTTGACAAGAAACATGAAAACCTACATTTATAAAACATTGAGAGAGGTTTTACGAGTGCTTGTCAATTGGAAGACCCACACATTAACATAGAGGTCACCGGGTATTGAAGTAGTCGTACAATTGGGAAGTGAAAACTCAGATGAAATAAAAATCACTTTACATGTTCTTAAACACCACCAGCAAAGTGCTAAGTCAAAGAAACAGCCTTTTTTCTAGTCTACAAGAGCAAATAACTACATCACAGAAAAGCATCATAAACTATATTTATTAGCTTCAACAAAAGATATTTAACACTCTTTGTAATAATTAATCCTTTCCTGGATAAGACACTAATATCATCTAAATATAGAATCTACTCGTTAAAAAAAGAAATAAAATCAAAATAAATAATCAGTACAACTGTTGAAATTGCAAAGTATAACAAAGAACCAATGGAAATAACAGTAATACAATCCCTTAAGCAAATATAAAGCCACTAATGATGGGATTTAATAGTATCTCCCTCCCAAAATTCATTCTTTAATCAAACTATCCATTATGGATAAATTAATTATTTAATATGTCCATCTCTACATCATGAGGCCAAAAAATTAATTTGACCAAAGAAATCAAGCTGCATAGACACAAAGCTTGCAAAGCCTTTCTAGATTCAATAATCCAGAGGTTTTAGGGAATAATTCTAGCAACATAAATATAGAAAAAGAAAATAAAAACTTGAAATTAAATGGCTCTCCAGCACAACCCTGCTGAAGCTGGAGCATGGCCTCAGTTCTAAAGAGCTAGTTGTGGCAGTGACCCTACATTGTCCAAATGGAAGATTTGCACAAGTTTTAGTGAAATTAAAGCAATGGGTGTCCGTTTATAGGTATAGCTGATGAGAATGAGAGCCTGAACAACATATAAACTCTTGGATGGTGTTTTTTTATCTAAGTCAGGAAGAGAAGTTGATATCCATATCATTTCAATCCTTTCCACCATATAGTATGTCACAACAGTGATCCCTTATGTATTGCATGCTCTATAAATTCAACTAAAAGAATCATTTTCTGGAACAATGTGAGGAATAGTCCAGTATACTCCTCATTCCATGAAATTGTATTTGGAGGTCCAAGAGCCAGATTGATATAGAAAGGGAAAATAGTTTCTTAGAACTGTAAGATCCTTACATTTCTTGATTAAGACAAGAATAGGTGGAATTCTATATGTGTGGATTTTTAGATACGAACTTAAGAGTAAGGAGACTTTTGCAAATGAAACTCGATTTAAGAGCGTATTTTTCTGGAAAATCAACAGCAAATACGTTCTGATTCGCATCTTCCAAAGGGTATTTTTGATTGATAACTGGGCTTCTTGAAGAGTAAGGTGGCATTATATAAGGAAACCCAATGATGTCCACAGCTCTTGGTGACTGGTGGCAATGGGAGGCAGTAAAACATAAAATGGTTCAGATGGGTTATGTACTCCTGTGCATAGACCAACAATGGAAGCTGCGTCTTCTTTTATTGTGCTAAAGATGTTAAAAGGGCTTTTTTATCCATAATAATGAAAGTCTCAGTCTTAAAGGGAAAGTACTTCAAATATGCATGGAATATGGTTGGTGTCCTTGGTGATGATACAACTGAAACACTTCTAGAATTTTTTAGTTTCTGAGTCAGCCAATCAGGTCTCTAGTGCTTATCTTGTTTCTAGTAGTTCTATTACCATGATACCTTAAAACTAAGCATCCTAAGTTGGATCTAGTCCTTAGTTGCTTATTGATTCATAGCACTCTTTTTCTCTTGACTGAAAAAAATTCCTGATATTGTGTCTTGTTATCATTGTCTCTTTATTCCAAAACAATAGAGGTTCACTACATTATGACTCCTCATGACCATTTCAAATACAATAACAGGAAAAAAAAATTCCTTTATGTGTGGCATAAGTCTTATAATGATAGACTAAAGGAAAGCCTAATTAGTTGGGAATTCCAAAGTGATGCTTATTGCCTTCAAGTTCCCTTCTTGTTTATTAAAATGTATCATGATTTGTGTGACTAGTCCTAAGTACTCCATATTTTTTAATGGTGGCATGCATGGTGATTTTTCCTACATTCTAAGTCATTATAACTTAAAAGATTTGATAAGAGTAGGTACTGATACTTTAAATGTTATTCAGTATTTTAATACACTTGGAGAATAGTTTAGAAAGTTTTTACATTCTACTTTACAATAACCTTGATCTTTGTATTTTTTTTTTTAGTATTATAAATGGATACTAGTTTTTTTGGGAATTTTTTTTATATATAATGCACAAATAGAATATGGACTAACTAAAGAAAGAGAAGGAATTCTTCAAAAAAAATTTTTTTACTAATTTTACTAAGCTTACGCTCTTTTTCCAAGCCCTCTATTGCTAAGGCCTATTTAATCAAGCAATTAGGCAATACATTAATAGATAAGAAACTAAATATTTTTAGTGTAAATTAACAATTAAAAAAGGCAACATTTCATGCAAAAAGAGACTAAGAGAGGAAATGAGTAAAATGCAAAGAAAACTACCAAAAAAACTTTACGATACATACCCCCAACTTACAACAGCATTAGCAGTATTCTCTGGTTCCATTGGATCAGGAGGTGCAGGGTTTCTGTTTGTTTTAACAGCACAAAATCTGCAACCACGGGTGCATGTGTCGCCAAGAACCATGATCGTGGCAGTTGCAATTCCATCCCCGCCCCCATTCCAACACTGTAATGTAAATTCCAGGTAGATGGTAAATTATCGTTATACAACCCATGCTATGAACGAGTGAGGTGAGAAACATAAATGAGTGAGATGAGAAAGACACCTCTCCAATGTTGGGGCACTGGGCTTCCTCACAAACAGTGTGAAGATTCAGGCGAGAAAGAGACCCCTTGACCTCCTCAAATTTCTTCCCCTGAGGAGCTCTCTGCCTCAACCAATTTGGTTTCTGAACATTTGGGTCCCTTCCTGTATGTGGGCCCATCACACCTGGGTAAGGATCCACTGTCATCCTTGTCTTCTCCTCTGATTCCAGCAAGTCGAAGTCTACACTTCTCGCTGTTTCTGATGAAGAATTCACTTTTGAAGTGAATTTGCACCTTATACTAGGTGGTGGGTGACAACAATTCATGTGATGATATTTGGGAATTACTTGATTCAGTACTGGCATTGACATTGGAGGCTTGATAACAGTTAGGTTCATTATCTGTGAACATTTTGAGGTGTAAGAGAATTTGTAAAGAGATCCCACAAACAAGTTAATTGTGCGTATCCAGAAAGTTTAGGTTGTGAGTCTGAATATATGACCAAATAAACTGAAACAAAAATAACATCCAATAGTAAATTAACATGTATTAATACTCTAGGTTATTTAAGTAATCTATAAAAGCATTGACATCAAGTCCGTATATATAACCAATATTTTGTGGTGGGAGAGTAATAAACATTTTAGATTAATCCACACCTAGAAAAATTCAAAGCACGTGAGAGAACTAATATCAAATATCAAGAAGACAAGAACCATTAACACATTTCGAAACTCAAACAAAGAAAAAATTAACTTAATGAAATAGGTTAAAAGATACTCCCCCCACTCCTCCCAACCAATTTCGCCTCCTGAAGCCTCTTTTCTGCCCCTTCCTAATTTTCTTCCCAAAACAAGTTGGCAAAAATGACTCCTCATCTTCATCTTTTTCCACATAATCACTCTTTCCATCTCTCAATCTTTTCCCCCCTTAATCACTGGACCCCACCATCGACATTTGCTCCAGCACCTACACCGAGCCTAGGATTAAACCCGTGTACAACCTCCTCGTCCTCACTACACTCAAAAACCTCCATGTATTTAACATCTACCTCATCCACTAGGAGCAACAACAGCAGAAGAAATAAGACCTAAGGGTATCTAGTAATCGGCCTTCAATCCCCTCTTCTCTCCTCTTTCTTCTTCCCATAGTCATCTGAACTAGGATCATATATACCATACATTGCCTCATCCTTCAACTTTTTCTTTGCGTTTTTTGTAAGGAAATTCATCTCCGATAATCCCCTTCAAAATCACTATCCATTGCAAATTTCTCCATGATATTCAACCATTATTTTTTGAATTTGATAGCAATTAACAATGTCAACAAAAAAACCAAAAATAATTTCTCTTTTCCGACAATAAATAAAGAGTGAAACGAGGCTGATTTTGCTCTCATATTGAGTACAGAACTAAGTATTCAATTACTCCTGTGGATTTTAGTTAATCATGTGATTGTGAGCTGCAAATCAGCAATTTGTCCCTGTTTGCACTCTTAAAGATCAGCTTTAATTTTATTTCACCTAGTTTTTTAGTCATTATGCTTATTAAAATCTATAGCACAATACCTGATCCATTTGTATAGGCCGGGAGAGGAAGATAAGCTCGAGGCAGCAGTCGTGGCTTTAGAGGGTGATGCTTTGCTCTGGTTCCAGTGAAAGGATCGTAGAAGGTGGATTATGAGGTGGGAGGAGCTCAAACACTTGATTCTTCGCAAGTTCCATTCCTTAGCGCTGGAAGTCTACATGAACAATGGCTTTCCCACCGTAAGTTAGGGTCTTCAGTGGTGGAGTACTGAAGAAAGTTCATTGAATTGCTGGCACCATTGGAAGGGGTACTGGAGGCTATAACCTTGGGGCAATTCGTGAATGGTCTTAAGGAGGAAATAAAGGCAGAGGTGAGGCTGCTGAACCTGCTGAGCTTGGATGAGGCGATGGATATCTCTATGAGAGTGGAAGAGAAGCTCAGATTTGGGCTAAGAAATCGGGAGCCCACAGCAGGAAGCCCACAGCAGAGGCAGCACTTGACCCATTACCACCCAAGTAATAATGCCACAAATACCCCATACAACTCGACCCAGCCACCTCATTCCAACAAATAGCACTACAACCGACCCGCGGCACAGATAAGAAGGTTGTCGGAGAAGGAGTTACGGCAAAAACGCGACTTAGGGCTATGCTTCTGATGCGATGAGAAGTGGAATGTAAACCATAGGTGCAAAAGACGGGAGTTAAGTGTTCTAATGACTTGCGAAGAGGAAGAAGAGGAGTCCTTAGAAGATGTAAGGGAGATGTTTGGGTTGGAATCACAGGGAGAGGAAGCCATAGAAAATTCCATAGAATCGGCGGTGTCTCTCAACTCAGTCATGGGCCTTACAAACCCGAAAACCATGAAGATTAGAGGAACCATTAATGAGAGGGAAGTAATCGTCATGATCGATTCGAGAGCAACCCACAACTTCATTTCTTTCAAGGCGACACCACAGCTCAGATTGCTTGTAGCGAAAACACCAGGATTTGGGGTGACCCTAGGAAACGGTGCGGCAGTGCAGGGGAAAGGAGTTTGTAGGGGAGTGGTTCATCGGTTGCCAGGGCTGACTGTAGTGGAGGACTTCTTAGCCCTACCCTTAGGAAACTTGGACGTGATCCTTGGCATCCAATGGTTGGAGAAGCTAGGCACTATCACCACTAACTGGAAAACGCAAGTAATGTAGTTCCATAAAGGAAGGGAGGTTGTGGTGTTAAAAGGAGATCCATCATTAAGAAGGACGGGGGTAACTCTCAAGGCCATGTTGCGAACCTTACGCAAGGAGGGTCAGGGGTTTTTTATTGAGATGAATATCTTAGTAGGGGAAGAGGAAGAAGCGAATGAGAACAAAAGCGTGCCTTCATGTCTACAGGGTACTCTACAAGAGTATGCAGAAGTGTTTGAAATGCCCGATGGATTACCTCCTCACAAAGATATAGAGCACGCCATCTTGTTGAAGGAAGGCACAGACCCCATTAGAGTTTGGCCGTATAGATATCCCCATAGTCAAAAGCAAGAAATTGAGAAGTTAGTTTCTGATATGCTACAGGCGGGAATCATTCAACCTTCTACACACCCCTACTCCAGCCAGTGTTACTCGTTAAGAAGAAGGATGGGTCGTGGCATTTCTGCGTGGATTATAGGGCCCTGAATAGAAGCACCATTCCAGATAGATACCTTATTCCAGTGATTGATGAATTACTGGACGAGTTGTACGGCGCTAACGTGTTTTCGAAGATTGATTTAAAGTCGGGGTATCATCAGATACGTGTTGGCAAGGAGGACATGCAGAAGACAGCCTTCAGGACTCACAAGGGCACTATGAAATCTTGGTAATGCCCTTTGGGCTAACTAACGCCCTTGCAACATTCCAGTCCCTCATGAACGCGGTCTTTAAGCCATACTTGCGTAAGTTTGTTTTAGTTTTCTTTGATGACGTATTGGTCTATAGTAGGGATTTTGTGGAACATAGGCAGCACCTAGAGGAGGTATTGGGCGTGCTAAGACATCATAAGTTGTATGCTAATCACAAGAAATGTGAGTTTGGCCAGGAGAGGGTGGCCTACCTAAGTCATGTCATTTCTGGCAATGGGGTGGAGGTGGACCAAGAGAAGATTCGAGCGATGATTGAATGGCCCTGACCTAAGATTCTTGGGTCTAATGGGGTACTACCGGAAGTTCATCAAGAGTTATGCTCAAATTGCGCTAACCCTGACAGTCCAATTGAGAAAAGATAGCTTTAATTAGACAGAAGTAGTTGAAGAAGTGTTCCAGACTCTCAAGAGGGCAATGACTGGAGCGCCAGTGCTCGCAATGCCTAACTTTGAAGAAGGTTTCACGGATGCCTACGGTCATGGCTTAGGGGCAGTTCTCCATCAAGGGGGGCATCCAATTGCATACTTTAGTAAAGTGTTGGGTACTCGAGCCATGCACAAACCCATCTATGAGAAAGAATTAATGGCGATCATTGTGGCAGTAGAAAAGTGGAGGCATTATCTCTTAGGAAGGACTTTCAGACCAAAAAAGCTTGAAGTTCCTTCTAGAGCAAAGGGAAGTGGGACAAGCATATCAGAAGTGGGTGGGAAAACTCCTGGGTTATACTTTTGAAATACAGTATAAGCCGGGTGGCACTAATATAGTCGTTGATGCCCTATCTCGTGAGTTTCCTCCTATAACTTCCTGCTCTGCTATGGTGTCAGTTTGTGGGATCTCATGGCTGGAAATGCATGCTCAAATAATGCAAGATAAATTAATTACTCAGTTGATTAGTAATCTGAAGCAGGGGTCAGAAGACCTAAATGGTTTGAGCTGGAAAACGGGATTCTAAAATATAAAGAAAGGATAGTCATTCCAAAAGACTCGGCTTTAACAACTACACTCTTAAAGGAGTATCATGACTCTCCGGTAGGTGGTCACGCGGGAGACTACAAGACCTACAGGATGGCAGCTGAGTGGTACCGGGTGGGCATGAGGAAGGACATAGCTCGTTATGTGAAGAAGTGCGCAGTATGCCAGTAGGCCTACTCCAACCCTTTCCCTTGCCGGACAAAGTCTGGGAAGACATATCCATGGATTTTGTTGAGGGTACCGAGTTCAGCAGGGTGGGACACCATTTTAGTGGTGGTGGACAGACTTTCAAAGTATGCGCACTTCCTAATGCTTAGACATCCCTTTACGGCTCAAATGGTGACTCAGGTGTTCCTTAGGGAGGTCATAAGATTGCATGGTGTGCCTTCGTCAATTATCTGATACGGACAGAATATTTCTCAGTCTCTTCTGGAAGGAGCTTTTCAAATTACAAGGGACACGGCTATCACAAAGCACGGTGTACCACCCACAGTGTGGGTGCTGAACAAGGGAATTAAAGCTTACTTGAGATGCTTTTCTGGGGGAAAGCCAAGAACTTGGTCAAGCTGGTTATCGTGGGCTGAGTACTAGTATAACACATCCTTGCATGCCGCCACCAAGTTCACCCCTTTTAAGATCCTCTATGGGAGAGACCCTCCTCACCTGATCAAATTCACCACAAGGTCTACCCCGGTTTCGATTGTGGAGGACCATTTGTTGGAGAGGGATGCGGTATTGGACGACCTCAAGATTACATGAGAGCTTACGAGAACAAAAAAAGGAGGGATGATCAATTGAAGGTGGGGGATTGGGTATACCTCAAGTTACAACCTTTTAGGCAACAGTCAGTGGTGAGAAGAAGTGTTCAAAAGTTGGCTCCTAGATTTTTTGGGCCTTATCAGGTGCTCCAGCGTATTGGCGTGGTAGCTTACAAGTTACAAGTGCCTGAGGGTGCCAAAATACACCCGGTATTTCATATATTCCAGCTGAAAAGAGCGTGGGGTCAAAACTTGGTAAGCTCCTCCCTGCCAGAACAGATTACAAAAGTGTTGGTCCTGGATTACCTCAAGTTGTATTGGGAGTGAGGTATAAGCAAGTCCATCATGGAAGCATTGATTAAATGGACTCATTTGCAGGAGTTCAAAGCTACCAGACATGAAATTAAGATTTCCTTCCTTCCACCTTGAGGACAAGGTGAAGCTTGTGGCTAGGGGTATTACAAGAGACACGGCTAAACCACCTGTGATCTCAACATATGCTAGGAGAGGTCAGAAGGAGAAAAGGGACAGGGGCTAGCTGAAGATCAAGGGGGAAGATCTGAGCAAGCGGTGCAAGAGAACCAGAGGAGGTCTACTATGGTGCAAGAGTTGGAAGATCTGAGTATTGAGAGAGGGTCAAGGAACCACGAGCTGTCGAAGGAGGATCTGAGTATTAAGACTAGAAGCCTTACGCTAATTGACAAACATAAATATGCAAAACCCAACCAAAATCCATGAATATGTAGAATTAAAAAAAGCCAATAAAAAAGGCAGCCTAATTACACACACAAAATTGACAAAAAACGTAAAATGGATGAATTGGAACACAATCTATCATAAAATTAAATAAATGACAAGCAATGATTCACCTAATGGCAAATGAGTGACTTTTGGGAAATGCTATCCTCTATCCTTAATTCCTCAATGTGGGGGAAATGTTGTCTACAGTGGCAATGACGTTGTTGCGCTGCATGAGGTGAGCCGTGAGGAGAAGGTGACTTTGTGATGGAGGCTGCTCCGGTACTGGCTGCGTGGTGAGGCAATGAGGGCAGAGGCGGACCCAGGATTTTCTGTCTGGTGAGTCACAATAGATAATCAAATATGTAATAATTTTTTTTACCAAACAACCAAATAATAATACTAAAAAATATATCTAAATGTTCAAACAGTACAAAATACAACCAAATGTGCAAAGAGTACAAAATACAACCAAATGTTCAAAGAGTACAAAATACAACCAAATGTTCAAATAATACTACAAAATACAACTAATAGTAATGCAAAGTTATTACAATATTTCTCGACGAGTTTTCATGTTTTGATATTGATTTATGATATCTTTTATGCTAACATTCAAAAACAAATCATTCTCCAAAATAAGTAATCAAACAATCATTCAACATTTGATCTTCCATGTTATTTCGTAGTTTGTCTTTCACATGTTTCATGCCTAAAAAAAACCCTTTCCACACTTTTCGTTGCGACAGGGAGAAGCAACATCAACTTCAAAAGTAAATAGACCCTATCATGAGTTTCAGACAATCCTGTTCCAACCAATTTGATTGAAAGCTCACTAAGACCCTTCAAATTCCAAAACCTTTCATCTCTTCTAACTACAACAATGTAATTCTCAAGTGCATGATCAAAGAACATCAATTCTGAACTTGGAAATTCATTTGGATAGATATCACTCACCTCGAAATTCCACCCTAACTAAATTCATGAGATTAAACATCACCCACCTCAAAATTCCACCCTAACTAAATTCACTCCTAAAAATAAACATAAACCATCTCACCCCGATCTAAGAAATAACACAAAGTTAAAAACACACTCATCCCGAAATTTCACAAAATAGACATCACTCACCTCCTAATTTCACCCATTCCAACAAATTACACAAAATTAAACAACATCAACCTCGAAATTTCACAAACAAAATATCACCCACCTCCCAATTTCACCGATTATAAGAAATTTATCAACACACACGATGTGATTAGGTTGGTGAATTGCATGGAGCATAAGAGTTTATGGTAGAGCGGGGGATTAGTGGGCGGGCTATATGCTAATATCCTATCCATATGCTATGTGGTGGGTTTAAACCTGCTTTTAAACCTCAAATTCAAAGTTAATAGCTACAATTCTCTATTTTTTGTTGGTGCATTATTTTCGTGTTCATTAAGTCTCAAGTTTATCTTCTAATTTATAAGCGTGAAGAATATGTTGCTTATTCATATGAAACTGAAGACAATTGAGAGGGGGGTGGGGACACAAATACCAAATCATCTTATTATTTCCACAAGATAATCTACAGTTAGACATATATTTTATTTTTCATAAATTTCAGTAAATTAAGACTTTACTAATAACCTATCCTAGTGCATAATGTTGATGACTAAATCAAACCTGTTTTAGTATGTTACACCTCAAAATTTCACAAACTAAACATTGCCCGCCTCAAAATTTCATCCATTCCGACAAATAAAATTAAGTAATGCCCACTACCAAATTTCACCTTAGTTAAGCCATAATTTCCAAAATACAGTAATCAAAAGTACTCAACTCCAATGAAATCCCAACTCAAGTACTCAACTCTAATGAACTCCAAATTCCAATCCCAACTCAAGTACTCAACTCCAATGAAATCCAATGAAATAATTAGGAAATAATTATTATATTAATAATTGAAATAATTAAATAAAACCTAGAAATAACTCAATACTCAAATAAGAAATTACCTTGTGTCCTTGTGACTTTGTGAGATTGTGATTGGGTATTTGGGTGAGTGACTGAGCCACTAAGGTCGGCCGGTCGGTCACTGTGCCTGGCAGCCTGGGGAGGGTATTCGGTGTGGAGGACTCGAGCAGTGGAGCCGGTGTGGCCGGGTGCAAGAGTACAAGACTGGAGGTCTGGAGCCGGGAGGTGTGTGACTCGGTTTCTCGGTGTGACGGTGTCTAGGTGAGGTCGCGAGGAACTGAGGTCTACCGCGGGATTCGGTGAAGAGGCGAACTGGCGAAGAGCAGGGGAGCAGGGAGGCAGGGGGCTAGGGCTTGAGGAAGGAGGGAGTTCGGGAAGAATTTTGCTGAAGTTAAGAATTGAATTTTTTTTTTTTAGAAAAACTTAGAATTTTTTTGGGCCATTGTCCGCCACTGAATGAGGGCCGTGGGCGGCTGGCTGAGGTCGTGGAGGCTAGATCAAGGCCAGTGAAAAGGGAAGGGAAAAGGAAAAAAAAGGACGGATATTGGACTGGAGAAAAGATCTACCGCCGGCGCTGCTCCAAAGACGATGCTCTATTCAAATTTTTTTTTTTTTTTGGTTTTTTGTTTTTTATATGGCAATGTGTTTGGTTTGGTTCGGTAGGTGTTTTGCAGTTGGGCATAGAGATTTCCGCCTTCACACAGTTGGGTGAGTAGAGAGGAAGGAAGGGCATTGTCGGCTTGCCTCGTCGGATTTAACTTGCGTAGGTAGTGGACTGGTGACAGAATTCCCAAATTAGGCCCCCGGGTCAAAACGCAGTAAATTTTAAGTAAAACGCAACTTATTATACACTTGAAAGAAGATTTTGTATAAAGACAATGGTTCTAGTTCTATTAAAAAGATTTTTAAAATGAACGGTATGTGTTTATAAAATGAACATTATGTATTACGAAAATGAATATTATATATCACTTAAATGAATATTTTGTACAAATGCAATGAACACTGGTTTCAGTTCTATCAAAAGCAATGAACATTGGTTTGCGTACTTTAATTTGCATAGAGAATAAGATACGTACAAAACTTTAATTTATATTGGTTTATGGAGGGAACTTTTAAACTTCTAATGTTCATTACATGCACAATGAGCATTGTGCACTTGGGTGCACTTTCCAACTACTAGACACAATTGGTTTTGTAATTTTGCATCAATCTTTCAATAGAGCCCTTTTTTTTGACGTCTTGGTTTCTTTTTTATTTAAGAAATTCACAAAAAAAAAAAAACACACACACCCACACAAACAAAGACTAAAAAAATTGAATTAATTTTTTTTGAAGATATTTACAAAATTATGAGTAAAGTGAGGACATAAAATGTATATGGAAGCTCCTTATAAATTCTGTTTTATTAAATTAAGGGGTGACTTTTATATATAGAAGATTGACTTTTATTTTATTAAGAAGTAATTTTTGTACAATATTCCCTCTGTTCTTTTTTCATTTCCATTTGGAATTAGGGAAGAACTCAATATAGTAACTAAGAAAGAAAATATTCTATAAATTTTATTAAATATAAAACAAGTGAAAGGGTAGAGATTCCATCAAAAGTAATGTAAGTTGATTAGTTGTATTTATTAATATTTTGGGAATAGAAAAGGTCATTTATAAAAATAAAAAAAAATTACAATACCCAATGGATAAATAGTGAAATGGGGTTATTTATATCATAAAATATCATATAAAATTGAATGATTTTAAATGGGAAGAACTGTTCAAAATTTCTCAATGGGGAATACGAAAAGGACAAAAAAAACGAAGAGAGTATGTTTAAAATTTCCTTTTCGAACATGTATAAATCTTTATAAATTTAAATCGTGATATATTTTGTATAGGGATGACTTTATTGTATCAAAAGATAACTTTTGTTGGTTACACAACCTTATTGTATCCCACAGACATGCAAAATCTTCCCTAAGATCTTATGTATCAGTTTTAAAACCTACAAAGTACATTAGAAGCACACACATTACAGCAAAATAAAAACTAGTAAACTAGTAAAGAATTAAATAATTTAAATTGTGTAAAGTTGTGATTGACTCTTGTAAAAAATTAAAAGGATAAAGTATGAGTAGTCAATAAATTTTTTAAGGAAATTCATAAATCTTTACCAAGGATCCACAGTTATTAAGGTTTTTTCACTATAATCCTTACAAAGATATAACTCTATTAATAGCTTTAAATCAAAGTTGAATTCCAGAAACAAATATACATTAGGCCTTAAGCCATAAGCAGCTCTACACTGACTCAATCAACAATATTAAGGTTACTTAATATTACATATAAATACAATGTTATTTAAATATGAGTTGATTTAATGCACTTAAAAACATTAGTAATTATATCCACTTTAATCAAATGCGAAGGTACCTAATATGTTGTCCACAATTATCTGATTAATTATTATAATCAAATTTAAGTCTTAATTAGTGAAATAAATAAAGATGAATTCATGTATACAAGATATATAATTAAAAAAATATGGTGAAAGCAATTAAAACATAAAAAAATTCATGAAAACATGGAATGACGAGCAAGTCTAAAATCATCTTATTGAACATCATGCTTTAAAGAAACACTTAATATATATATATATATATATATATATATATATATATATATATATATATATATATATATATATATATATTTATATATATATATCACCCAAAACGCTAATCACAAGGGTATAAAATTATAAACAATCAGTAACAAAAAAAAGAGATACTGAAATATTATCTCAAATCACCCTCAAATACAATTAAAGCCTCTCAAACATCCTCCATACTTACCAAGGATTAATCCAAATGAATTTGCCACAACCAAACAAGGAAATCTTACCCCTTTAACACATACTCAAGCAAAGGCTCAAGCAAAAAGACTCTCCTCAATGATAAACACCGAGGACCCCTCTCAATCTATTCTTTCTCTTTATTGATTTGTCTACTTCTACTTCATTCACCTTCTAGTTTTTGGATCTAGTGGTTTCTATCCACTGAAGAATCTTAGATTGGATTCTTTTTATGATGATTGTGGAAGGTGCAAACCCCTTTCCACATGAACATCTATTTTAATCCTTTTCTCACTTTTGATGAGCCTTAGTTAACCAAAGAGACATCACCCTTGATGATATTTTTTGATCAACTCCTATAACTTTATTTCAATGTCTCTTTTACCTATGATGTAAAGAGCTAGGAGCAACTCCTACTTCATTAGTTAAGCCTCAAAACCCTAACTTAGAGCACCTCATTCAAGGAACCATCTTTATAGATTGGTCTCCTCTCAATCATTCAAGCAACCCCTCTCCCTTGCATTTTTACTTATTGTAAGTTACACTATGTCTCCTTTGCCTCTTTGACTTTGGTTTATGATGAAAAGATTTGGACATCTCCATTCTCTCTAAAGTCAATCAACACTTAATCCATTTTCATGAGAAAATCCTATGTGTACATCACACTTGAATGTACATTTAGGAGTTATCCTTAAGGCTCATTTCTTGTTCAAACATCATAATTTATACCATGATCTTGTTCGGGTCTCTATTTTTTAATGATGTTCTAAGGCTAAACCATAAATGCCTTTTGAACTAGAATCTTGCCTCTATAGTTGAAGTATGTCATGGAGAAAGGTCTCTCTAGGCCTCAATCTTCATTTGACTATCTAATCTTCAACTCATCATCATCATTCATCATGCATAATACTTACATTACATTCTAACCAATCTAACTTATTAACTCTTGACTCGTTTTGTACTTTTATACATAATCCTTACTTTATATTGCAATTTCATGATCACACTTACTTATACTTATAATCAAAATCTATTAATTGAATACCATGCCTAATAAGATAAAAAAAAATAGACAACCGAATATAGGTACCCATTAATCTTGTGGATATTTAACCAAGTGGTAACCAAATCTAGATTTATGTGCATAATTCTTAACTTGCCAAACCGACTAAATCTAGAGTGTGCTATCTCTTGTTTGTGCATGTTTTCCTAGGAACTAAACCTGATTTTTTCTCATCTCTATGCCAATTATTTTACACACACCCTCAAATTGAAATAAGTTGCTCATTTCTAGACTTTCTCATGGTTCACATACCACTTACGTGAGTCATATGGGGATTCAAACCCCAGGGTTTCCAAACAACCTATTAAATGTTTGGTGGTGACTGTTTGACCCATTCAATGTCTCTAAAGTCACATAGTCGATCGTTACCAATGTGCAAAATTGTAAGACACTAGTGGGGGAAAGTTCCTTTCTCTTTTCTTCAGCAAAAAGGGAAGGTTGGGTTGCAAAAACCAGGCTCTCTAGTGGCACTTTACTCATTGAATTGCCCACTCAAAAACTAGTTTGGTTCCATACCCTTTAAATTACACATGAAAAAGCCCCTGCAAGATTGTAACAAAATCAAAACTCTACTACTAGCTAAGCCATAGCCATGGAGTCACGTGCGAGTGGGAGAGATGAGAAGGGGCTTTGAAGTATCGGTATAATGGGGAAGGTAATGTGAGGGAATGGGAGTGGGTGGTTGTTTATGGGCTTCAAATTAGGCTATTGGTGCTTGGAAATTCATGGGAGATTGGGAGTTAGGGTTTATGGGTGCTTCAAAGGTTAGGGAAGAAGTATGAGTGTATGTTCTCGTGAGTAATACTGATATGTGTGTTCGAATTATTTTGAAATACTCAGTTATGAATGTTGCGGTTGTTTAAAAAGTTGCATCATTAATTCCAAGTGATGCAGTTTTTTAAATAAACGCAACACTTATAAACCACAAGTATTGTGGTTATTTAAAAAATTACAGCATTTAGCACTAATGCTACGGTTTTTTAAATAGCTGCAACACTTTCAAGTGTTGCGTTTATTTAGAAAACCGCGACACTTGGAATAAAGCTATATCTCGTATCTTTTAGTGCTTCGAATTTTATATAACCGCAACATTTGAGCCGAAGCAATTTTATGGTTTTCTACTAATGATTAAAGATTATAAGTGCTTTGGTTAAACAAGAATCAAAGCATTAAATGTTATAAGTGCTTTGATTCTTGTTAGCCGAAGCACTTATAACCTTTAATGCTTTGGTTTTTTTTCTAACCAAAGCATTTATAACATATAATGCTTTAGTTCTTATTTAACTAATGCACTTATAAGCTTTAAAAACTAATAATTATATATAGTTATAGGTATAATCTATATACTGAATTAATTAGATGCTTGAAATATACTTAGAAGCCTTAAATGCTTTGATTTTTTTGTTAACTGAAGCATTTATTTGAAAACAAACTGCCCAAACTAAATTAAGAAAATAAATTAAATAATGCTAAATGATAGATTCTTTTGCTAATATAAATTATCTTTATCTAAATGTAGAGTCGTAGTATAATTATATCACTGCATATCAAATTTATAGTATTGTATTATATATTTAGAATATAATAATATCTAAAGTTAATTACTTTGTTTTAAAAAAAATTAAGGCTCATATCAAAATTTATCCTTAATTTTATATATATATATATATATATATATATATATATATATATATATATATATATATATATATATACATACACACACACACTTTACTTAATTAGATATACACAGATTAGACTCATATATAAATTATATCACTAGTTAGGAAATAGCCTTTTGTATAACACCCCCAAATCACTAACATAATAATAATATTAATATTAATAATAATATTAGTAATTTTAGTAACTTAGCGGTATTACCACCTCGTGTTACCACGCTTCGGCTTTGCTAACTAATTACTACATTACAGCAGAAAAAAAAAACTTGATTTATTTATTAAAAAAATAATTTTGATTATCCAAAGGTACAAAAGTTGATTAAGAAAAATTATAAAAAATCCTAACTAGTATGTGCCCCTTGATGTAATGTTCCATGCACATTTATTTCTGCAAATCTACTCACCATAAATGATAAGTAGGGCGAATAAAAAATAAATAGGAAAATACGTATCAGTGTAAAAACACTGTGTACGTATACATGCTAAAAGAAATAATTTGTCTTTTAAATTCCTTTATTTCAAACTTGCCTTCTTATAAATTAATAAACATTAAACCTTCCTTTATAATAATATATAAATGAAATTATCAAAGCACCACTAGTGGGAAATTGATCTTTTAGGATGCTTTTACAGCGGCACTTCTCAAAAAAATGCTGAGAAATAATATGTTTAGTAAAATTTGGGGCGCTTTCAAAAAGCGTAGCTAGCGAGCAATACGCAATCACTGAAAAATTAAGTTGGGTGCTCCCACATAATTTAGTATCCAAAACTTCCAAAAAGTCTTAGACTCCTCTCAATTCTCACGTAAACTACTCTAGTAACTCTCATCCCTCTCTTTAATAGTTAATCTCCACTCTCCAATTGATCTCCCTCTCAATCCTAGGTAAAATCCTCTCTAGTCTTGTTACTCTCTTCGTTAATTCAGAAGCAGATATCCTTTCATGAGTCTTGTTACTCTCTTTGTCAATGGTTGGTTTTTTCTCAATCTTTGCATTTGTCGATCTAGTTTTTTTTTTGTCATTTTTCCTAAACTAGGTACATCTAAAAGCAAGCTCTGCCACCTTGTGGACAAATGCAAGAGTCCAAGCATCCCTATGCAGTTCAATATATGGATCTATTATCTCATCAACACGTCCTTTACCTATCCTGTCAATAGCAAGGGCAGCCAAATTGATCTCAGTATGAGGCCGATTAAAATCTACCACTTTCATTGCAGTTATAATCTCCACTAGAACCACTCCGAAACTGTAAACATCACTTTTATCAGAAAGATGGAAGTTCTGATGGTATTGAGGATCAACATATCCTGGAGTCCCTTGAGGAGCAGTTGAGATATGGGATAATTCCATCATCCCGAGTCGGGAAAGACCAAAGCCTGCTACCTTTGATTTATAATCGATACCCAAGAGTATGTTGCTTGATTTTATGTCTCTGTGGTATATTGGAGGATGAATGGCAGAGTGAAGATAGGAAATTGCTTGGGCAGTTTCTGATGCAATGGTTAGGCGTATTGTCCATGGAAGGGCCTTCCCGCTCTCCCTCTCTCTCTCTCTGTAGATGCTTTGAAAGAGTTCCATTGGGCATATATTCATACACAAGGATCTGTTCACCATTCTCTATCCATCACCCTTAAGTTTTTTGTCATTTTTCCTAAACTATGTACTTTTTTAGCGTCAATTATACATCTTAATCACCAAGTTCTTTAATGTGATTATGTTTCATTACTATCCTAAATGATTTTTTATTTTTAAGAACTTTGTGGTATAAAAATTAATGGTTTTATGGAGTTTTGTCGGCTCGTAATGTTAGTTTATGGGGTGGTTTTGGCTCCTATTTGTTGTAGTTTTTGGGTTAGAGATGTGTGTTGGGACTTATGATTGTGTAGTGTGTACTTTGTTTTTCAAGTATGTTGTGCACACATTTGGGTGAATGTTAGTTAAAGTCTATCAATGGTTTGGAATTTTGTGAATTTTGGCGGTAATTTTAATATTTGGGATGGTTCTTTGTGCTGCTTTGTTTGTATAACTTTGGTTAGAGATGTGCTTTGTGATTATGTAGTGTGGACTATATTTTGCAATTATATTGTGCAACACCTGGGTTGATTTTGAGGTTTTTAAGGTTTTGGAATTCTGTCGTGTAATATTAATATTTGGGATGGTTCTCTACACTGTTTTGTTTGTAGAACTTAATTTGGAGATTTGTATTGTCATTGTGTAGTATGGAGTAGATTTTGCAAGTAAGTTGTGCTCACATTTGGGTATATCTTATAGTTCTCAAATGGTTTTATATATTGTATCTATATTGTGACTAATATAACGTCGTTGGTATTTGCGAATGTGGGTTAAACGATGTTGAAATATTCAATTCTAAGTGGTAAGGTTTTGGACATCTTAACCATTTGTTGCTCTCCTAGCGATTTGGTTTATGTTGAATTGTTGTGATCAACTAGGCACTAGGAGTTCAATTTTTATAGTTCTTTATACTTTGAATATATGCATATGCAACGTCTTTATGATAGTCATTTGAATTATTGTGTTTTTTTTTTGCAGTCTGAGTACTAGGATCAATGGGATGGCATCACGTTGACCTTAGAAGAAATAGAGGGTAGAATGAAGAGGAAGTATGATGCAATTGTCAATAGAGAAAGAGCAATGGCCTATACGTACTCCCATCAGGTAGTTCCCTCGTTAGCTTATTGTTTATAAAATACTTTTCAGTCCCAATACTGTATTTCTAGTTAGTAATACCTGGGGGTTTTTTTATTAAGTGCCCCTGAAGGTAATTCAAAAACTGAGTAGAGATGGGTTGATGAGTTAAGGCCTAGCAAATTGGATAGCAAGACGATGATATTTGGACACAAGGATTTTTTTTGTTTTTATTATCATATCTAGCTAGAAAACAGTGCTTAAGATCAAGATTTCTCTCTTGAGCTCCATATGACGGCAATAGATCTTTGTACACTGTAATTAACCCCACTTTATTTGCTTATATTGTTTATTACTATTTGGCTTATTGATATTGATTCATATTTGGCTCATTGTTTATATTTCGAGATTAGTACTTAAGATTAAGTTGTCAGTGCTGATCAATTAGACTATAATAGCTAAAAGTATGATATTTTTTTGGTATTATCCTTTATTTAAATATTAAGACAGTGAAACAAGGGATATATTTCGTAGTGGAATTTGAGCTACCATTTTTGTTCCCGAATCATGGAATCTTCTAGCTTTAAGATCAATTATATAATTTTTTTTTAATAACAACCTGAGACAATGAAGGATTTATAAGCCTATGGTTGTACGTGACGGTTTGCTCTGTATATTTATAAGTAAAGAGGTGGATAAACTTACCTATTATTGTACGCACCATCTTTGCAATATTATCTTAAATCTAATTCAAATTACTTATTACTCTTTGTTTTTATATGCAAATTATATTTTGGAAGAAAAATAGAAGGTGGAGTTGAAATAACCTATGGAGATATACTCTATTTTAATATAGAGTATATGTTAGTTGCTCTACCATTTCATAATTAAACATTTTGTTTTCTAGACATTTAAATTTGTTAGTACTTTGAATTATTAAGATTGTTGTGGATCGTATGTAAGACATTATTTTGTTATTTGTATTTTAAGATCTTATTGTCATTAGTGTTTGATTATCATTGATAAAATTTTATTTTTAATATTCATTGTTCTTTTTGGTGACTTATGTAGGACAAATTTGTACAACATTCAATACAGTTTAAAACTCTTACGACGCTTTTAATTAAAGTTTACGATGCTATTAAACTGCCCCACTAGGTACTCAAATTGTCTTACTGTACTAGATTCTGGAGGCGCTTTGAAAGTGTTGGTATAGTATATTGAAAACGCCTCTATCAACCTTACGACGCTTTTGGCATACTATAACGACGCTTTCAAAAAGCATCGTAATAGGGGTTAGAGGCATAGGAAAAGCCAGCGCTTTTAAGAACGTAGGTAAAGGGTGTAGCAACGCTTTTAAGCGCCGTAATAGACCAAAAATTAGCACCGAAAAAGGCTATTTCCTTAGTAGTGCACTTAATAAAAATAATTTCCTCTTCTTATATCCCCTTTTTGATCCTAAGTGTACACACCTCCCAAGTTAGTTATTCCATCACGGATCTATCTTTGGAGTTTCCTTTTATTTTCCAACAAGTGAACTTTGAAGCATGAACCCTTCTTGATTATGAAATCAAGCGCTAATGTATTATAATAATAACTCTTCTTTTATAACTCCTTTAAATACAAAGATCTTGCTTTAATTATTAAAGCTCATTGAAAATTATGAAATCTCAAATGTCATTTGACCCTTTTGAAACATGATAAAATAAGGTAAATGTATATCATCCTTTTTTTTAAATCGAAATTTCAAATAAATAACCATATATAAAAAAATGGCTCATGGCTAAAAATTTTCAATTATAATTTATTTAGAAAAATACATAATAAAAATATCTTAATACAATATAATTCAACAAAACATTTAATTATGCATAAAAAATATTTAACACATATACATACCTTAAATTCTAGTATTTCCTATTAACTTCCTACTAAACTTCAAGATAATATTCCCTATCAATTAACATAAACTAATCAACATAATGTAACATAATAATATGCATAAAATATTAAACTTTAATTAAATTTAGAAATAGTTTTAAAAACTAAACAATTTGTAAAACAATTAAAATAGTTAGAGAAAAGAGGAGGCTCACGATGGCCAAGCTAGTAGTTGTTGATGACACCAGGTGGATGAATAGATGAAGATAGTGACTTGAGAGAGATGGAGAAAGTTTGAGAGAAGTAAAAAGGGTTTAATGATTTTGTGTGTGAAGAATTAGGTGAGGTTTAAGGATCTACTTATAGTAGAAATTTGGATAAATTTGGATAAATTTTAGGATTTAAAAACACTAAAAGATAAATATAAATTTAAAATAATAATTATCCTCCAAATTTTCAGAAAAATATTTTATTTTAAAATAATTAAATTATTAAATAGTTGAACCAATTAAAATTATTTAATTCAAAATAAACATATTAGAATTAGTTAAAGAAAATAAAATTTTATAATAATAATATTTTTTTTTTGAAATATCAATCATATAAAAATGATATGATAAGGTTAGAATTTATATTTTTTTTTGAAAATATAAAATATATTATTTTTAAATTAAAACTATCTTTTCAAATAAAATTATCTTTTAAATTTGGATAAAATAAATATAATAATAATTTTTATTATTTTTTTGAAATACTAATTATGGCAGCTGGCCATTATTAGATATGGTCAAATTTATTTTTCATATTTTTTTTAATTTTTGGTAAATATATCCGATTCTTAACATAATCGGTTTTAAATTAAAAACAATCTTTATAAATATATTTAACTAATTTTTTGCTAATAATAATATCTTAAAAGATTCTAAAATATTCTAGAATAAAAGTGAATACTTGGAATATTTTTCAGGATATTTTAGAGGGATTTTTGGGAATTTAAGGCAATAATTGAGGAATTAAATATTTATTTATGAAATTAAATAATTTTCTTAATAGAATTATAAAATAAATATATAAATGGCGGTCCATAATTATAATTGGGCCAAAATACTTTTTAAATTATTAAATTATACTAAAACATTCTTAAAATATTTTTATTTAAAATACTTATATATAATGTACATTTAATTTTAAATATAACTTAGCTTATAAAAGTTTTTAATATAATGTCTAAAATACGGGGTATTATAGTCTACCCCTCTTAAAAGAAGCTTTGTCTCAAAACTTGAAAACATTTAATGAAATTTTTGAATGCAATGCACATGACATATACAAGTAATTCATGTAACTTATATAACTGACCTCTTGTATGTCCTGAAAAATGGCAATACGCAAAACTATATCGCATTCTATTCCCTTAAAAAGAAGTCACGTTCTCCGTGACTCAACTACTAACCTTAGAAAATAAGTCCGGATATTTTTTCCTCATTTCATCTTTTGCCTCTCGAGTTGCCTCTTTAGTCTCATGATTTGACCATACACTTTTACTATTTTTACATCTTTGTTTATGGTGCTTCTTACCTCCTATCCAAGATTTGAACTGGTCTTTCTTCATAAGTCAAATTTTGGTCCATTTTTATTGATTTAGGGCGTAACACATGACTCGCATCCGGTATATATTTTCTTAATTGAGATATGTGAAATACGTTGTGCACTCTCTATAGTTTAATAGGCAGGTCCAAATCATAAATTTTATTCCATAAAGTATTACAATTTCACTTATATCATTATAACACACCGGACTCCTATACTTTCTTCCATGAAGTGCCTCAAAAGGTGTCATTCCAATACTGACATGATAACTCTTATTGTAGAAAAAAGTCCATGACCCTTGATACTCCATCACACATGCCCTTAACATATCTTGCAAGGTCTACGGTAATTTACCACGAATTTCATATAAGCTTTTCCTAATTGTTTAATCGTCCAAGTGCTTCATGGATATGAAAAAAAAGTCTTAGTGAGTCTATCCATAGCCACCCAAATGGGATCATTACCGGCCTTTGTTCTAGGCAAAGCTCCTAAAAAAATCCATAGAGATAGAATCCCATTTCCAACTAGGAACTTCCAATGGTTGAATCTTACCCTGTGGATGCTTATGCTCAATCTTTGCCTTCTGACAAGTAAGGCACCTAGCCACAAATTCGACTACTTCCTTTTTCTTATTTGTCCACCAAAATGTTTTTTTTCATGTCCTTGTACAATTTATCTCCTCCAAGATGTGTAGAGTAAGGTGAACTATGAGCTTCTTCCATCAATCTACTCTTTAAATCTCCTCAATTATATGGAACACGCAATCTTTCTTTAACCCTAATACTCTCATCATCAGCGATAGCAAAATCTATGGTATGCCCTTCCCGGATTTTCTCTTTGATGTTTTCCAACTTTTCATCCTTTGGTTGGCTTACTCGAATCTCATCATAAATAGATGGCTAGATTCTAATGACATTAATATATTCTTATACTTCTCCTTATTCCACTATCTCTAAGTTTATTTTTTAGAATTTTATACATAACTGATCAGGAAAAATCATTGCATTTACCGAATGGTTGACTTCCTACTTAATTCATCTACCACAACATTAACTTTTCCTTTGTGATATTGAATCTCCAAATCATAATCTTTAATAAGTTTCAACCATCTCCTTTGCCTCATATTTAACTCCTTATGGGTGAAAATTTACTTTAAAATCTTATGATCAATATAGATCTTACAAGTTACTCCGTAAAGATAATGTCTCCAAATCTTAAGCAAAAACTATTGTTGCTAGCTCCAAATCAGGATTCGGATAGTTAACCTCATACGGTTTTAATTTCCTAGAGACATAGGCTATAACCCTGATATAGTTTTGCAACAATACAGAACCTAACCCAAACTTAGATGTGTCACTATATACCTCATATTTATTACTCCCATCTAGTAAGACTAAGACTAGTACCGATGTTACTTATCTTTTAAGGCTTGAAATACCTCTTCACACTCCAGAGTCTACACAAACCTACACTCCTTTTTCATAAGGCTAGCCATGGGTCTAGATATATTGGTAAAGTCCTTCACAAATCGCCGATTATAGCCTGCTAATCCCAATAAACTTCAAATATCCGATACACTCTTTGGTGTTGGCTATTCACTTACTGCTTGAATCTTTACCGGATCCACGGATACGTCTTCTTAGATATCACATGTCCCAAAAAGGCTACTTTCTCTAACCAGAACTCACACTTAAAAAGCTTAGAATACAACTGATTTTCCCTTAAGGTCATCAAAACCAACCTTAAATGTTCTTCGTGATCATCCTTATCCCTCGAGTATACCAAAATATAATCAATAAAAACAACCACAAACCTCTCTAAGTAGGGCCTAAAAATTTGTGCATCAAATCCATTAACACCGCTGGTGCATTAGTCAACCCAAAT
The DNA here is from genome assembly GCA_026401315.1 of Dysphania ambrosioides. NCBI lineage: Eukaryota > Viridiplantae > Streptophyta > Magnoliopsida > Caryophyllales > Amaranthaceae > Dysphania > Dysphania ambrosioides. The sequence goes on from CM048659.1 coordinate 14,149,724, forward strand.
GGCATCATTGTAAATTCATAGTGTCCATAACGGGTTCTAAACACACTCCTCGAGATGTCTTTCTCGGCAATTCTCATCTGGTGATATCAAGACCTCAAATCAATCTTAGAAAATACTTCTGCCCCTTTCAATTTATCAAATAGTTCATCTGTCCTCGAAGTGGGTATTTATTCTTCACAGTCATATTATTCAATTCTCTATAAATAATGTATGACCTTAGACTTCCATCTTTTTCTTAACAAATAACACTAGGGCTCCCCAAGGTGACGAACTAGACCTAATATAGCCTTTATCTAACAAATCATCCAATCGAGTATTCAACTCCTTCAATTTAGCTAGGGTCATCCTAGAGGGGCCTTAGAGATCGGTTCGGTTTTAGGCACTAGATCTATGGTAAACTCAATATCTCTAATTAGAGGCATTTCTGAAATCTCTTCTGGAAAAATGTCCGAAAATTCACAAATAGTTGAAATCTCTTGCTTATTTCCATCTTCTACTTCCCGAATTTCTTGAACACTACATAGGCTAAGATAATCTTTAATTCGAGTTTCTTCCCTTCTTTTTGATAAGTCACCCTGACCTTATTATGTCTAACCAAGGATACCTTCTAAGCTTCACAATCAATTCAAGTTTTATATTTTCCATTCAATCCATACCCAAGATCACATCTAAGTCACCTCAAATTCTATTAAATCTGATGGAAATTCAATTCCGGCAATTACTAGAGGTATTTTAGAATGTAACTTAGTAAAACTCATAACTTCCTCAGATGGTAAAGTCACGTCTAATAAAATGGATTATGACTCTGCTAACTTTAGACTTCCTACTAAAGTTTTAGAAATGAATTAATGAGATGCTCCTTAATCAAATTAATCAAAAAGAAATTTTGCAGAAAAATTACAGATAGAGAAATTATCAGCTACTACTTCAGAAATAGATCCAGCCTCACTCCTATTCATAACAAACACTCAGCCTTTAGGAGGATTGTAATTTGCACCTAACATAAATTTGGGATTCCCGTTGGGTTGGAGTGAACTAGGCTGACCATTTTGAGGTGGTTTCCCATTTTGGGTAGGGACACTAGAGTCACTAGAGGTCTTTTTATAACATTCATACTCTAGATGTCCTAACTTTTGACAGAAATGGCAGGTTATAAGGTTACCTTCACTGTCCTTCTGGGGGTGATTCTTGTCACACCTCTTGTAATGGAAAATTCTCTTAGGCTTCTCACCATCCCCTTGGTTTTCTCTTCACTTTTCCCTTGAAATTTCCCATTGGTTCTAGCCCTTTTGCCACCTCCATGAAAGTTTTCATTCCCCTTTCTCTTTTCCTCTGAGACTTGGTTCTCTAATTCTCATCCCCTAATCTCATACAAGTAGGAAGCTCTCCCATACACCTTATCTAAGGTTTTGAAAGTGACCCCTCCTAGCTTCCCTTGTAAGATTAAGGTTAGGCCTTGTTCAAATCTTTGTGCTTTCATGGCTTCGGTCGGGACTACATATGGAGCAAATCTCATCAATTGGATAAACTTAGCATAATATTCATTAATAGTCTTGTCTCTTATTGTAAGGTTTGTAGATTCCATATACTTTTGTTTCTTAAGATAATGTGGATAGAACTTATTTTTAAGGGATTCCTTGAAGGTTGACCACCCAAAATCAGGGGTTCTTTTAATATTTCCTTAGAGTGAGACCACCACAAGTCGACTTCTTCCTTAATTGCACTGTTTACTCGCATATTCTTATGACAATTTACAACATCCAATAGATTATCAAACTCCCTAATCCAGTTTTCTAGGCTTGCCAAGTCTTCTTTTCTGTAATAGCTCGGAGGTTTGCTATTAGAAATTCTATTGAAAATATCTCCAAAGGTGCCCTTTTCTGGATGCCTAATTATTTGATTAGTCATTACTTAAGCTAGAGATTGAGTTAAAGCAGTTAGGTGCTTGACTGTTATCGTAAGGCTACTTTAGGTGGTTCAAGAATTTCAATTAAGCATTCGACTCGACATATCGCCTGAATGATCAAATAATCATGTTAAATTTTGTATTCTAACACTTGAAGCATATAAATCCTAAAACAAACATTCACTTTATTCAAATGTAACAAACTTCTTGACTAAAATACTTGTCTTTTAACTGACAATAGATATACATTTGAAAATTAGATACATTTAAGCACATAATTCACACTTGCTTGATTTAATTCACATGAAATATACTTTCTCCTATTCTTGAGAAAGTATATAACCTTAACTTGCAATAATTAATCCATATTAATTATTTAATTCGACCTTCCTTGATTGTACTTAAGTATGCTTAAAATTTTATTTTGCAACTATTTTATTTTTGAAACTTTTAATAGTGTACTTGACTTCTATGCGGGTAAATCAAGCCAATGGTTTCCTAGGTAAGTTACGTGCGACGTTGATGAGAGTCTTTCCTAGCCAGAAACCATTACTTAACGGAACACTTTCCTAGGCCGGTCAAACTTTCCTTAGATAGAGAGTGTTACACTTGATCACCAACATTTCCATCTTTCCAAAACAAAATTAATTTTTTTATGAAAATACTTTATTTTATGCATGAGAATGCAAAACTCTATCCTACATGCCCATTGCTATGTCTACCCACAAGTTTATTACTTCCAATTTTAATCTTTTATAATCTGGAAAACTAATACCACTTTGTAACACCCCCAAATTACTAACATAATAATAATAATAATAATAATAATAATAATAATAATAATAATAATAATAATAATAATAATTTTAGTAACTTAGGCGTATTACCGCCATGTGTTACCACGCTTCGGCTTTGCTAACTAATTATTACATTGCATCGGAAGAAAAACTTGATTTATTTATTAAAAAAATAATTTTGATTATCCAAAGGTACAGAAGTTGATTAAGAAAAATTATGAAAACTCCTAACTAGTATATATCCCTTGATGTAATGCTCCATACACATTTATTCCTCCAAACCTACTCACCATAAATAATAAGTAGGGGGAAAAAACAAAAATATGTGTCAGTGTAAAAATATTGTATACATATACATGCTAAAAGAAATACTTTGACTTTAAATTCTTTTATTTCAAATTTGTCTTCTTATAAATTAATAAACTTTAAATCTTCCTTTATAATAATCCAATATAAATGGAATTATTAAAGCACTTAATAAAAATAATTTCCTCTTCTTATATCCCTTTCTTGATCATAAGTGTGCACACCCCCAAGTTAGTTATCCCATCACGGATCTATACTTGGAGCTTTCTTTTATTTCCTAACAAGTGGACTTTGAAGCATGAACCCTTCTTGATTATGAAATCAAGCGGTAATATATAATAATAACTCTCCTTTTATAACTCCTTTAAATACAAAGATCTTGCTTTAATTATTAAAGCTCATTGAAAATTATGAAATCTCAAATGTTATTCGGCCCTTTTGAAATATGATAAAATAAGGTAAATATATATCATCCTTTTTTTAAATCGGAATTTCAAATAAATAACCATATATTAAAAAAAATGGCACATGGCTAAAATTTCAATTATAATTTATTTAGAAAAATACATAATAAAAATATCTTAACACAATATAATTCAACAAAACATTCAATTACCCATATAAAGATTTAACACATATACGTACCTTAAATTCTAGTATTTCCTACTAAACTTCAAGATGATATTCCTATCAATTAACATGAACTAATCAATATAATGCAACACGATAATATGTATAAAATATTGAAACTTTAATTAAGTTTAGAAATAGTTTTAAGAACTAAATAATTTATAAAATAAATAAAATAGTTAGAGAAAAGAGGAGGCTCACGATGGCTAGTGGTTGTTGATGGCACCAGGTGGCTGAATAGATGAAGATAGTGACTTGAGAGAGAGGGAGAAAGTTTAAGAGAAGTAAAAAGGGTTCAATAATTTTTGTGTGAAGAATTAGGTGAGGTTTAAGGATCTATTTATAGTAGAAATTTGGATAAATTTTAGGATTTAAAAACACTAAAATATAAATATAAATTAAAATAATAATTATCCTCCAAATTTTCAAAAAAATCTTTTATTTTAAAATAATTAAATAGTTTAACCAATTAAAATTATTTAATTCAAAACAAACCAATTAGAATTAGTTAAAAAATAAAATTTATAATAATAATAATATAATTTTTTTGAAATATCAATCATAGAAAAAGGATATGATAAGGTTAGAATTTATTTTTTATTTTTTTGAAAATCTATTATTTTTAAATTAAAACTATCTTTTCAACTAAAACTATCTTTTAAATTAGGATAAAATAAATATAATAATAATTTTAATTTTTTTTGAAATACTAATCATTGAATCTGACCTTGATATGGTCGAATTTTTTTTTCATTTATTTTTTTTATTTTTTATGTAAATATATCCGATTGTTAACATAATCGGTTTTAAATTAAAAAAAATCTTTATAAATATCTTTAACTGATTATTTTTGCTAAGAATAATATCGTAAAAGCTTATAGAATATTTTATAATAAAAATTGATACTTAGGATATTTTTTAGGATATTTTGGAGGGTTTTTTGTGTATTTAATAGAATAATTGAGGAATTAAATATTTATTTATGAAATTAAATAATTTTCTTAATATAATTATAAAATAAATATATAAATGGAGGTCCGTAATTATAATTGGGTTAAAATACTTTTTAAATTATTTAATTGTACTAAAATGTTCTAAAAATAATTTTATTTAAAATGTTATTATATAATGTAAATGTAATTTTAAATATAATAGCATATAAAAGTTTTTAATATAATGTCTAAAATACGGGGTATTATATTTTGCCTATTGCGGCGCTTAAAAGTATCGCTACACTCTTTATCGATGCTCTTTAAAGCACTAGCTTTTCTTGTGCCTCTAACCCTTATTACGATGCTTTTTGAAAGCTTCGGTATATTAGATCAAAAGCGTCATAAAGTTGATAGAGGCACTTTAAATATATTATATCAACTTTTTCAAAGTGCCTCCAGAATAAAGTATAATAAGACAATTCAAGTGCCTAGTAAGACACTTTAATAGCATCATAAACTTTAATTAAAAGCGTCGTAAGAGTTTTTAAGCTTTATTGAATGCCAAACAAATATGTCCTATTAATAGCCAATTTTTCTTATATTATACCAATAATTTTTTCCACAATAACTTATAAAAGCTCTAGAACAATAAGTCATTAATAAGAACAATCTATAACTATTACTAAAGTAAAACCCCTACTGACGTCATACTTAACACTTGTCATGCTATTATTAAAAAAAATCTGCCTTTTTTAAAGATTATGTCATCTACTTTTTTTTCTACTTTATATTAATATTATATTAAAAATATTATACATAAAAAATTATGTGACTATAAAACTACATTTATTTCTTCCTTTTATTACATGTTTCATCTCTACCTTTTTCTATAATAATATTTTCATCTAATATGATAAAAAAAAGTATTATATCAATTAAATTTCATATGGCAATTCTATAAAACCTATAAGTTTTCACCAATAAATGAAAATATTCTTATAATTGAAATATTTGATAAAAGTAATTTATTATCAAATCGTACATCACACGAGACTTACCTATGAATTATAAAAATAAAGTTTCATTAATGATAAACAAACAACAATAACAATAAGATCTCAAATTACAAATAACAAAATAATGTCTTCCAAACTACCCAAATTAAAAGTCTAGAAAACTAAATGTTTAACTATTAAATGGCAGAGTAATTAACATATACTCCATATTAAAATATAATATATCTCTATAGGTCATTCAAGTCAACCTTTCATTTTCACTTTTTGTACATACATGCTTTCAAAGTATAATCTGCATATAAAAACAAAGAGCAATAATTAATTTGAGTCAAATTTAAGAAAATGTTGCTCACATTTCACTACAAAATATATCCCTATTTCACTATCCTAGTATTTAAGTAAAGTATAATAACTACATACTTTTAGTTATTATAGTCTAAATGATCAATATCGATAACTTAATCTTAAGCTTTACTCTTGAAATATAAACAATGAAGGATGGCGCAATGAGAGAAATTATGTTACCTTAAATGCTTGAATAGAAATTCCATAGCTAATCTATTGATTAATTCAAAGGAGGATCAAGACTGAAGCATTATGAGTGTACACCAAAAAGGGGATATTAGCACTATATTAACACATTCTTAGTACTAAAAATAGTAATCTTCATAATAAAGTCATTAATATAAACTACATTTGGCTTAATAAGACAAAATAGTCATGAGATTCAATGAACTCGTATTAAACAAAATTCTAATATTATAAAATATATCATCAAAATCTTCTTTTTACGGTATCTTCCATAACAATTTACACCCTTAACTATTTACTCATAATGTATATGTTACCAACATAATATTAGTTAGAAGATGGAGGGAATACAAGGAGCATAGTGGTTCCTAGACACAGAAATAGCTCCATTTGATTAAGGAATTAATTGAACATCAAAGTCCTACTATCAATTCCAACGTCATACAAGATAACACATTGCTGATTGATCCCTGCTGCATTTTCACATTACAAAACCACCATCAATTGCTAAAATATTATAATGCTTATGTGTTTAGACAACAAGTAATATATAAGGAAACAACTCATCAACGAGAAGCGAGACAATCTTGGACAAAATAAATTTGATGTTTAAGTAGTAGAATATAAATTTGATTTTTAACAAGTTAACTTGACCATATACTATTTGAATAGAAACTACAGTTCTGTTTGGTGTAAAATGGGAGACAATCAAAGTACACAATATCTGAAGACTGGGGTAGAGGTTTTGCAGTGTTAGCATTCCAGGTGACAAGAAATGGATAAAATTACTAGTACAAGACCAGTAGTCATAGCTCATGAGGTGATATTCCAAAGGACCTCCACATTCACCTATGCTAACAAGATAATGATATACTTTTGCATAGCTACTGACTCAAATTTTATAATATAATATATTTTTCACTAAACAAAGTCATTGTTTGCCTCTATATCTACTTTTATAAGGACTAGAAAGGTTAATTTTTTGACTCAACTCCACTAAGCTCTTTTGTTGCACTTTCGTCAAAAATTATTTGTTGCCTTCACACAAGGACCCAAATGAATCATCCGCTCAATTATACAAATTACAATAAAGGGTTTTAAGATCTAGGGTAACAGGGGTAACATGAGGAACTCTAGAGTTCATGACCAAATGAATCTCTTTTAAAAAAATCTACAATAAAACTACACATCTTAAATTTGACTAGTCATCCATGTGAAGTTGCATTTTCCACTAGTATACTTAGATGCTTCGGTTCAACAAAAATCGAAGCATTTATGGCTTTAATGCTTCGGTTTTTGTTAAACTAAAGCATTATAGCCTTAAATATTTCGGTTTTTTTAACCAAAGCATTTAATTTTAAAAAAACGAGATTAATATATTTTAACCCATTCATATTCTTAAGTGCCTCTACATATACCCAGGACTAAATGCAACACAACACGCATTAGTTCTTCATCTTCTCTATCTACCCAAATCTTGTCTGCTACAATTCGTTTCTCCATTAATGCAATAAATTATTTCATGAATTGCTTCAATTTTGCCCAAATCATTCCATTAACATAAACCATGGTATCGGGCTAAGAGAGGATTTTACATGAATTGAAGGTGACTATTTAGATGTTTGCATAAACCCCAAAGTCGTTTCTTATGGATGAGTGTGTTAATTATAAGATGTTTTATATTTGAGTTCATGTATTTCCATGATAATTATACAATGTCAATTAAGGCATTTGTTTCTTTTTTTTGTTATCTTCTGGATGTATGTAGCTATTATGGTATATGGCGACCTCTATGCATTTAAGTGAAGGAAATACCATGTTGTGATTAATAGTTGAGGAATATAAGGTGGTAAATTATTCTTAATTTGTGCTTTTGAGTACTTTACATCATTCTCAAAACACAACTTCAAGATAGGTTTTTGCTAGGCAGAGACTCCGGACTCCCATTGAATTGGTTCATTAGTTGCTCATCTTATTGCATTCATCTTACTAAAAGCATTTTTTATGTTGTAGGGGCAAACAAGACACAAGAATTAAAGTTGCTTTTGATTATCTAGCCGCACATTGCCAATGGGCTGTTGTTACGCTCGGGTCTAAGGATTACATTGCTAAACATGGGAAGGTGAGTATTGGTTAATTTCACATAAAAGTTTAGGAATTTTAGTTGGAAATATATGTTTAGGAATTTTGGTTGTACTACTATGTGGTTGGAAATATACATTTAGGAATTTTATTTTATTTTCATTACTTGAGGGAAACATCATAGATCTGCCCACTCACATTTTTTGGGACTAAATTTTGGGCTTTTCGACTATGTTGATAGTATACCCCTTAAGCAAAGATGATGGAAACAATGAGAGGATGAAGATTGAATACAAGGTAGCCTTTTATTACATTTTTAAACATTAGGTTAGATCATATTTTTGATGATCATAACTATTCGATCAATTTGAAAAATTCAACCATAATGATGTGAATAAGATAAATCTTCATTGTTCAATTAAAGCCATACATGACCTTGAAAGTGAAGTCAAAGATGTTAGGGAGGCATTTGTCTGAGGATATTCAAGACCGCAGATGTTAAGTTGGACTAGATTATGGCTAGACATCTCAGTTGCATCACAACGCCCTTTAATAACGAGATGCATTTAATTCGTGCCTTGCCTTTGTACATGAGATTGACTGGTGGATGTTCCCTAGAAAAGTCTTTTTAACAGAGTATTTGCGCTTAGGGGTAATAGTCTCAAGGATTGAATTTTAGAAGTAATGCCCTCTTTGGTGACCTAATTCTAAATTATTGGTTTCATGACCTAATTTTTTATAGCTAGGGGGTTCTTATTTAGTTAGAATTAAAGGTGACCTGGGTGAGGAAATATGAAGGATGAATGTCCTTAAATTTTAACCAATAATGTGAATAATAATGTCAGATCATATTGCAGTCTCTAAATGGATCCCCTAAAATTCTTACTTGAGAAACCTGCTCTCAATAGACATATCTAGATGTCTAGTTTCTTTAGTCGAGTTTGACCTGAAATGCATCCCTCAAAAAGGGATTCACCTTCTCATATTTCTTAGCTGAATCCCCAACAAATGATTCAAAGGATAACTATAATTTTCCTAATAAATATCTCCTCATGACATAAAGTGATAAGTTGTTACTATATTTTGATGGTGCGTCCAACCAAACGGGGTGTGGTGTAGGGATAATCATGGTATATCCAAAAGATAAGCATACACCCATCTCCATCAAGCTCGATTTTGAGGCCATCAACAATGCTGCGGAGTATGAAGTTTAAGCTTTTGGTGATTTCTCCTAAAAACTCAACCTAATCTTTAGAGAATGGAAAGTTTGTAGCGAAAACCTTATCCATTATCTCGAACACTTAGCCATGAAAATCCTAGAAATTAAGTTCACATTTCTACCTAGAGATGAGAACCAATTCACCGATGAACTGGCTAGACTCACATCAATGCTTAACATTCCCTTTAACTTGACCGGGATGCCTCTTACCAATGAAAGGAGATTGGAAAGTAGCACATGTTATCGTTCTTAACAATAATGTAGAGGATGGTGAACCTTGGTACGCCAACCTCCTAAAGTACATACAAAACAATGGTATCCTCTAAACTCCTCTAAAACGGATCAAAGAGCCTCAAGATTCTTAGCAACATATTTTATGGTTCAATGCAATTAACTATACAAGTGCACTCATGAGGGTATTCACTTGAGGTGCATTGGTAATAAGAAACCAAAATCATAATAATCATGTCCATAGTGGTGTTTGTGGAACTCATATGAGTGGCCTGATGTTGGCCCTAAAAGTATTAAGGTTGGAATATTATTAGACTACCATGGAACAAGATTGCACTTAGTACTTCAAGAAGTGAGTCACTTGCTTGAAGTGCACAAATTTGCTGCATATCCCTTTTTCATTCTTACACACTTATTCATCACCCTAGCCTTGCTCCAGAAGGGGGTAATAGTCAAGGAGATAACACCTCTAGGAAATAGAGTTCAAAAGTTTATACTTGTAGCAATCAATTACTTTACTAAGCGGGTCGAAGCCAAATCCTAGAAGTTGCAGGGTTCCAAGCAAGTGACCCAAATCTTAGAGGAAAAATCATTTTCGTATATGGTGTTCCTCATAAACTTGTCAGTGACTAAGGAATACACTTCCAGGGAGACTATGAAGATATCCTCAATAAGTATAAGGTCCTACACTCTAGGTCGTACCCATATCAACCCCGACCAAATGGTGCAGTAGAAGCCGCCAACAAGAATATTAAGGTTATAATCTAGAAAATGAACAAGAATATTACGGTTATAATCCAGAAAATGAACAAGAATATTAAGGTTATAATCTAGAAAACATCCTATAAGTGTAATGCCTAGCTAGGCATTGGATGTATGCTTTATTTATAACCCTCCAAAAGAGCTTATAATGTCTTGGTCCCATAGAAAGTGTTTGACACTCATGGTTATCGTTACACGCCCAATATTTAGCGTTGTCCAAAAACACTATTGACTTCAGTACAAGGGTAATACATGATTCTTATTATCATGTTGGTAAGTTCTTATTGGTCTAAATCCTTATTCTTTGTTAATCTTTGTTTTTCCATTGGGGTAGAGTCCCTTATTCTTTTCGAATTTCACTTACAACAAGAATGATTGAGGCTCTCATATGCTCACGAGATTGGCTATGTTAATCTCGATGTCCTATTTTGATAGAAGAAAGTCTTCTTGCCTTGGAAGAATTGGAGGAAGATATGTCATCTTCATTAAAATTATATTTATCAATCATATTTGTTTTGACTTACATTAATTGCAAGTTAGTAATGTCTCATTTTGACTTCGATCCTTAACAAATTATCATCCTTTTTTCTAGGGTATGAAAGATTTAACAATCCAACAAATTAGAATGACGGTTGATGAGTCTTACTCTATTTTTGAGGATGAATATCTATGAGTTTTCGTGTTGATGGTGCTGCATCAGTTGCTAATTTGTGTAGAGTGCGCTGTGTTGTGCTAAACTGCAAATGTTCCGCTGATAATTGATTTTCTTGGCAATTGCTAACGGTTGGTATGGTAGCAGATATGAGGTGTTGTATTATGTGGTGGTGTGTGACTATGTGTTGCTATGGTGTTATGCGTCTAGTGGGCTGTTGTGGTGATGTGTTGTTGGCTGTCGACCTACTGTGGTGTTGTGTTAATGATGCTGTGTTGATGGCTGGTGGCTTGCTGTGATGTTGTACTTTTGATGGCTACTGTGTGACTCTATGTTGATGTGATGTTTGCTCTGGTTACCTGTTCTTCCTTGGCCTGCTGTGTGATTATTATGTTGTTGGTGTGGCTGGTTATTGTTGTGGGTTGACTGTTGATCTTCTTTCAATTCCGAACTTTAAACTTCCTTGAATTCAAAAGTGTATATTGAAGAATTTATGGCATGTTTTGCCATTGAAATAGACCTATCATTGTTGTAATATAGCAGATTAGCAAGAGTTAAACAACTAGAAAAATGGAATGAAACAGTTAGCAGTTAACAATTAAATGTATTGTTAAATGCCAATTAACTGTTTATCGGTTAATGGTACGATCATGGTTAACCTTTTGTAATAACCTTTATAATTATTAATTGTATTGTTAAGGTTCAATGATACAGTTAACCATTTATTAGCACCCTTACCGGGCACAACTGTCAAAAAGTCACCGATACCCATTTGAGTAGACACGACCCGGAATCTACGTGAGACCCCAATTGACCATTCTAGGCCAGCCTAAGCCCATTCATATAAATAATTGGCCCAGACACTATATCTACTCCCAAAAAAGTCCAGCCCAATTTCTCGCATACTCAAGTACACAAACACTCACTCCTCAAACCCTAAACTGAACAAAACTTAACACTTCCTATCTATATTATCTAACCACTTCATCAGTTATCAGCTCAGCAACCCCATTCCCACGTCCCCATTTCCCCATTTCCCCATTTCCCTGCTCTCTTCTCATTTCCCCTTCCTTGTAGATGCAAATGGCATCCATTTGTACCAGCATGTCTACAATGGCCACCCCAGGTGCCCGTGTCATGGACAAGAAACAACCTTCATCCCGAGGTAACAAGCTATCCTCATTAACGTCCATCTCTTCTTCCACCGTTCTAGTCCGTCCTCGCTCCAACGCCGCGCTGCGAAACTCACGCTCCGTAAAGGTCAATGCGATGGCCAAAGAGTTGTATTTTAACAAAGACGGGTCCGCTATTAAGAGGCTGCAAGTAAGATATTATTGTTCGGTTGTTCTACTTTTGTTTCTGTAATAATTTTTCAAATTCTCAATTTGTTGATTTTGTTGTGGTTGTTGTTTAGATTGGGGTAAACAAGCTTTCTGATTTAGTCGGGGTTACGCTCGGCCCGAAGGGCCGCAACGTCGTTTTAGAGAGTAAATATGGCTCCCCGAAGATTGTCAATGATGGTGTCACTGTTGCTAAGGAGGTATGCCCTCTTTCCCATCGTTTAATGAATATAGATTGTTTGTCTATTTATATGTTGTTATTTAATATCCCTGTTTTCCCCATTTAATTAGTACAACCCGTGTTGTCGTGATAGAGTTGTGTGGTTTTACTCGAATCCTCCTGTTTCCCACCATTTGATTAGTGCAACTCGTATTGTGATATAGTTGTGTTGGTTATTATTAAATCTTACTATTTCTTCCCCATTTCATCAGAAAAACTTGTGTCAGTGATAACTTGTGTGATTGTGTCAGTGATAGAGTTGTGTTGTTTTTTCAATCGAATCATCCTGTTACTCCAATTTTATTAGTACAACTCTTATCATGATAATATTGTGTTGGTTGCAATTGAATACTCGTGTTTCCCCATTGAATCAGTACATTTTCTGTAGGTGATAACCTGTGTGATTGTGTCCGTGATAGAGTTATGTTGGTTTTTTTAATCGAATAGTCTTGTTTTTCCCCATTCAATTAGTACAATTCTTATCATGATAAAGGTGTGTTGGTTATAAACTTAGAATTGAATCCTTGTATTCCCTCTGGGTTTCTCTGCTTAATTAATACAATTCTTGTCATTGTGATAGACTTGTGTGGAATATTATTGAACTCCTGTTTTCCTTCATTTAATTAGTACAACTCGTGTCGTGATAGAGTAGTGTGGGGCTATTGACCAGTAGAGCTTGTCTTTTGATAGAGTCGTGTAGGCTATTATTGAATCCTCCTGTTGTCCCGCAATTAATCTATAGTGTAGTTCTACTCGTGTTGCGACAGGGTTACATAGATTATTATTGAATCGTCCTATTTTTTCCTTTTTATCGGTAGAACTTTCGTCATAATTGAGTTGAGTAGGTTATTGTTGTATCTCTTGTCAATGTATGTGCAATAGCCTTGGGTAAGAGTTATTTGAGGATATGTATGCATAAATTAGTTGTATGATGTTTTTTTGATAATTTGAAGGTTGAGTTGGAGGACCCCGTTGAAAATATTGGGGCTAAGTTAGTGAGACAGGCAGCTGCTAAGACGAATGATTTGGCTGGAGATGGGACGACTACATCTGTTGTACTTGCACAAGGTCTGATTGCAGAAGGTGTTAAGGTTTGTTAATGAAGATGATTTATATGACCAATTTGATATCAATGATATCATGTGTAGAGGTGCTTAATCAATGAGCCGAGCCCAAACAGTAGTGGGCTCGGCTTCGGCTCGATAAGGATATACTCGGCTCAAGTTCGAAACTCGACAAGCTTTTGAGAGATAGTTGAATATGAGCTCTTGGCTCGAAATTTGGCTTGACGACAATTTTTAATTACAAATTTGATTTTTTAAAAATAATTTATAAAAATAATTCAAAATATAAATTATATATATATAATTTATATGAAATTTTTTTGAAAATATTAATGTATTAAATTTTATCACCTTGCTCAACTTAGTTTGTTTAAGTCTCGAGGCGAGCTCTTCCTTGAGCCAAGCTATATTTGACCGAGGTTTGACCCAACTTTGACCGAGTCGAGCCCTTTTCGTTAAGCACCCCTAATCATGTGTAATATAATAGTGATATTTTTGAATTGTCTTTTTGTTAGGTGGTTGCAGCGGGTGCAAATCCTGTTCTGATTACCCGAGGTATTGAGAAGACTGCGAAAGCATTAGTAGCTGAACTCAAATTGATGTCAAAAGAGGTAATATCCTGAGGCAATTTATTAGTCTTGATTCTGCAAAGGGATTTGGATGTGTAATTATTAGTAAGCATGAATGGAATTTGCAGGTAGAAGACAGTGAACTAGCTGATGTAGCAGCTGTTAGTGCTGGCAACAACTACGAAGTTGGGAATATGATTGCTGAAGCAATGAGCAAAGTTGGAAGGAAAGGTGTTGTGACTCTTGAAGAGGGGAAAAGTGCAGAGAACAGTCTATATGTTGTTGAAGGAATGCAATTTGACCGTGGTTTTATTTCACCTTATTTTGTTACTGATGCTGAGAAAATGACAGTAGAGTATGAGAATTGTAAGGTATGCAATCAATTTCATTAGAGTTGTCAAACATTTACCCCAATTTCATTAGCGTGTTTCTGTGTAAATTGTCATTACAGCTGCTGCTTGTAGACAAAAAGATTACAAATGCAAGGGATCTGGTTAATATATTGGAAGATGCCATTAGGGGAGGTTACCCTGTGCTGATAATTGCAGAGGATATTGAACAGGAAGCGTTGGCTACTCTTGTTGTTAACAAGTTGAGAGGGTCTCTGAAAATCGCAGCACTCAAGGCTCCTGGATTTGGTGAACGTAAGAGCCAGTATCTTGATGACATTGCTATCCTTACAGGAGGTGAGTAATTACAAATGCAGTATACCCTTACTCAGTAACTATATTGTACTACTAGTGGTTGTTGAACAGATTGTATTGTTTGTCTTTGCTTGTTTTTTCTTCTTAATTCTTTTAGCTATCTAATTATTTGAGATTTGTTACAGCAACCGTAATCCGGGATGAGGTTGGACTCACACTTGACAAGGCTGACAAGGAGGTTTTAGGTCAGGCTGCCAAGATAGTTCTTACAAAAGATTCAACCACAATTGTGGGTGATGGAAGCACTCAAGAAGCTGTGACAAAACGCGTTGCACAGATAAAGAATCAAATTGAGGTCAAATTATGACTAAGATTTTGACAGTGATTTACTTGATGATTCTGCTTTCTGATGCAAATTCCTGTTGCAGGTAGCTGAGCAAGAATATGAGAAGGAAAAGCTAAATGAGAGAATTGCAAAGCTTTCTGGTGGAGTGGCTGTGATTCAGGTATGTTTTCTTTTTATCATCATACCCTTTACAATGGACTTATGCAAAATCTACATACTGTGTTAGGTGAAACTTTGTTCGGTAACAGTCTTATATTTTCTGGTTAGGTTGGAGCACAAACTGAAACAGAATTGAAAGAAAAGAAGTTGAGAGTTGAAGATGCTCTTAATGCAACAAAGGTATTAGATAAGTATTTTGATCAAAGTTGGCCTTAGGTGAAATATCATTTAGCATTTCATATGTATGTGAAACTTTCATTGTAATCCAGGCTGCTGTAGAAGAAGGGATTGTTGTGGGTGGGGGATGTACTCTTCTTCGACTTTCATCTAAAGTGGATGCTATTAAGGCTGAACTTCAAAATGACGAGGAAAAGGTTTGGAAATTCCAGTGACATTGCCTCAAATCTACTGTACTTTTTATTATTTTTATTTTTAATATTGAGTGTTTATCACTGTCATTGCTAATTATAGGGCTGCAATGGAAAAATTATCTGGTTTGTTGAGTATATTACTGTTCTTGCTGCCTGTCTCAGGGTGAAATCCTTTTGCGTTATAGTAAATGTTTACTTTTGGAAGATTGTGAAAAAAATGTGCTTATGCTCTCATCCACAAAGTCTAGTTGGTGGTTTCGATAAAAAAAGTGCATGAAAGTAATTTGAAATGTGTTATATATTTCATAGTTAGTGGGTATAGTCTAAATATTCACAATATTGATCATATGTTCATGGAAAGGAGAGAAAGTGTAGATCATACTGGTATCCTTGAGGCCCAATGTTTATTCCCAACTTAAGCTACATCTAGCCATCCTCCATAAAGATGATTATTTTTTAGAAACTTTGGACAATCTCTCTCTCTCTCTCTTCTCTCTCTCTCTCTCTCTCTCTCTACTCTCTCTCTCTCTCTCTCTCTA